>JAXCHO010000018.1:14025000-15257500 GCA_036630365.1 Acanthiza pusilla
CATCCCCATACTCCTCTTCCTCTGAAATCTGTATCTGGAGCTGCTTGTACTTCTCCCCCCTCATCCCAAGTAAACCCTCACCTCCTCCTCACCAGCCCTGGGGGTCAGGTCTGGGATACTGCAGATGGGAAGGAGAAAGATGAGGTGAGATTGTGGTTGCTGCCATGCAATCAGCAATGGGAGCTGCAGGGACAGCTGCTGCTGCTGGGCAGGGCAGCACCTGTGGCCAGGCTACAGCAGCCACTGCGCCACTTTCCTTTCAACAAACAGGTCAAGGGGG
Source organism: Acanthiza pusilla (assembly GCA_036630365.1). Lineage (NCBI taxonomy): Eukaryota > Metazoa > Chordata > Aves > Passeriformes > Acanthizidae > Acanthiza > Acanthiza pusilla. The sequence goes on from JAXCHO010000018.1 coordinate 14,025,281, forward strand.
AGCATCCTGCAAGCCCCCTTCAACCTGCAAGCACAAGAGTAAATGATTGTCCAATGCTTCTTCTGGAAGTAATGGATTGCAGTACAGGAATATCAAGACCCAGAGTGTTCTTGCAAGCTGCAGTGAGCAAAATCACCCCTCCCTCCTCCCTGCATGCACACCATCCCAAAATAAATGTTGATGCCACCAGTAACCAGAGCAGTGTGCCAGCTAATGAACCAGCAGCAAGAGATGCACTGCTACCACCTCAACAGAGAGACCCCTTGGAGTAGAATTTGATTCAGTTCTGTTCCTATTGTTGATTTTTTTTGTTTGTTACAGGTAGGTCTTTGGGGTGGCAGGAATAAAAGTACTTCTTTCAGGATGGTTCTTCCATCCTCTACCCATCTCTTTTTTATCTTATAACACACACCTCTCTACTGTTTTTAATTGCAAGTGCCTTTCTCCCACCTGAAGAGCTGACAGTCCTGATTCCTGGTGTCTAATATAATGATTCCTATACAGGGAGACACTGGTGTCTACAGAGATGGAGCCAGAATCCACCAACAACCTCTGCAATGGGTCCCATGCTGACCTTCAGCTCATGACACCAAGGATCTGTCGTCTCAGCAGTTTTCTTGGCTGTATTCCAAATCTTGGATCAAGTTTATGCTATCATCTTATATCATCTGTTTTCCCCTCTCTTAAAAAAAAAAAAAAAAAAAAAAAAAAGGAGGAGGGTTGCTACATCAATAAGAAAAGCAGTAAAAACATTGACTTTATGGAGTCTTCTGCCCTGGGCTGTATGCTTTGTAAAGCACTTTTTCAGTCAGTGCCAGGCTGGGATTATGAAGTGTGATAACCAGATGCAGATAATCTGCATGTACAAAGCAGAATAGCTGGACAGTGCAAATGACATTGATTTTTGTCATACTTAATGAAAGTTATTATTCTGACCTTAATGCTTCCTTAACTTTCAGAGTAGTGTGTGGTGTTTTAGCTCGATGGCTTCCTGGCCCCATACTGCTTCTGTTCAACACAACAGATATTTTATCATTAATTTCAAAGGGAACAAGCTCAGACCGGTGGTGTCAATACCAATTGCACCATAAGGCCATTCTCTTGGAAAAATTATCTGAACAGGAGTTCCCTGAACAGGAAGAACCACAGTACGTTTGATAGCACCAAATATTTGCCCTATGACATCATGTGGATCCGCATATCCGTCATAGCTTTCAGAGCTAATGTGGCAGCAAGTAGATGCTCAGCTGAGCTCGTTTTCAGGTGTCTATTTCCTCTAGATTGAAGCCAAAGTCCAGATCTGCTGGCAGTGACTCTGTAAAATGTCAGAGCTTATGCTTCTGTGGCCAAAGGTAAATTGCGTAATGTTCCTTAATTGCCTTTATTCCTTTGAACAGCACGTTTAATAAATAGAATATTCATTTTATAGAGATTACAAAAAAGGAGAGTTGCCAATAAAATTATATAATCTTGCAAACTCTAAACCTGAAATTGCCTTTTGCTCGCTGTTCTACAGCACATCTTTTCTTTGTGTCCTCTATAGCTGACAGAATAGTGTTTGTTTAAAAAAATATGTGACAGAAAACACCATGGGAAAAAATGTATTGTGAAATCTCAGCCAACCCGCGGGAAGGCTCAGGCCGGGACTGTCAACACACACAATCCCAATTCAATGTCTGCTCTTTGCAGCAGAAGAAGGCAGTGCAGAACTAAGCAGAAATTAATTAGAAGCCCGAAAAGAAAGAACAGAGCAAATTGTATTTCTTTCTACTCCCAACCAAACCATGGCTGGTAAATACCTGTCTACTGTATAAGGATATTGTTTCACTTTGTAGTTCCTACCTAGTGAAAGCTATAAACTAGCTTACAGTGAAGTTATCATTTTTTTGGAAGCCCAAACAAAACTCCTACTGATTTCAGTGGAGCTAGGCTTTTGTTTGATAAGCTTATCTTCTGCTATTTCAGCACTCTAAGAAACCAATATTAGTTTTCGGATTTTTTTCAAATCCTGCATTTCTTGGGCTGTGTATTTCAAGTAATTCATCACAAACACTGTGAACATCCACTGCTATATATTTCTCAGAGTTGTGGGACGTCATTTTACTGCTTGCCCCTCACAGAGACACACTAGATAAACCAGACAAAAGGCTTCCATGCACCACTCCCCAGCGTAAAACAAGGCCAGCTCTTAAACTGACTTTTCTGATTGGAGATGGATCTTGGGATTGATGAACTGCTCAGGGCTTGAAGGTACTCATAGGCTCTGCCTAAAAATAATTCTTTGTTTGGCTTGGTTCTACTAAACTGTCTGTTGCCACACCCCAACAGATTCACTCACATCCGTTTTAGATGCTTTGGATGCTCTCCAAATAAAAGTAGTTTTGCTATTGCTAAGGACAAGTTTTCACCTTTGATTATGAATTGCAAACGTTGCTATGGAATTAAAGCATTAAAAAACCCCCAAAACAAAAAAACAAACAACAAAAACACACCCAGGAACTTCAAGTGAGTTTAATAGCTCCCTATGCCCAAGCTGTCACTCAAACTTCCTTTGAAGCATGGTGTTAACCACGGGAGTCCAGCCCAGCACTGGTGAGCAGCTGGTTTCTGAGATGTTTTGTTTGGTACCCCAATCTTCCCAGATTGCTATTGCACCCCACAGTATCAGGGTTTCACTGTGTGCCAACAAACTGCAGAGCTCACAGGACTCTTTCTTCTACTTAGCTACTAAGGGACCCTGAATTATTTTAGCAAGCATGTGAGCATACTTGAAAAATGGTCTGGATGTGGGATGTACAGCCAGTGCCAGGCTTACCTTCCTGTTCCAGAATGAGTCTGCCCTTCCCAGATGGCATGACTTACACGGAGAACTTCTGATAGTGTCATAGCAATGTACACACTGCTTATCACACAGAGAATTACACTCAGAGCATTTTGACAGCCTCTGGGGTTGTGAGTGACTAGCACTGGCTTTCCACAGAAACTCTATGGTGTTCGGGCAGGTGTGGGGCCTGGTGTGTCACCTCCCCATGTACTTTACGTCAGTATTATAAAATCATCATCATAAAATCAACATATGCTATTGCATTAGTAATGGCTACAGAACCTCCCTCTGCAGCTGCTGCTGCGCAGGGTGGCAAGCTGCTCTGCAGCAGGGCTAGGAGAGCCTGGCTCCCTGCAGCTCTGTGTCTGTGAAACCCAGCAGAGCTATGGCTATAGAGCTTTTATGAAATGTCTTTTATACAATAGAGTATCTCTCTCTTTCTTACACGCTTCTCTCCATCCTCATGTCATATCAGGAGTAGAAGTTACCCTACAACCTTTGTCTTCTACTTCATTAAACTTGTGCAAATGAAAGGTGTTTGGGACCTCCATCTCTTTATCAAATACATTAAAATTCCCATACTGTTCAGAAACATATATAATTGCTGGACTTTGGAGAAAAGAATGGGAAAACCATGCACTCACAGATACTTCAAATCTTTTGGAAAGTAGGTTAAAAAATACTACATAGGGCTTTCGTTTTCTACCATGCTGCTCAACATGATGAGTAAAATGGTCACAGCACATTATTAATAGAAACGGTGCTAGGGCAGTGCTCCTGGACATCCTGCTGGCAGGGGCCCTTCTGCTCTGTAGAGAAAGCCTTTCATGAGTAGGATGCCGGTCATCATCACTGCCCTGCAGTAAAATTTGTAGATACCGGGCACACTGGAAAGCAGAGGCACAGATTTAAATGCTATCTGTGGCACGTTGCCACCAAAATTTGGGTATAGTTCTAGTCACCTTATTAGTTCCCTGAAGGTATTCAAGTGCTTTTCTCAAAGGTGGGGGTTTGCACAAGACAGAATGGAGTCCTGCTGGCATATGATTTCGTAGAATGATAGAATGGTTTGGGTTGGAAGGATCCTTAAATATCATCTTGTTCCAGCCCCCCTGCCATGGGCAGGGACACCTTCCACTAGACAGGGCTGCTCAGAGCCCCATCCAGACTGGCCCAGAACACTGCCAGGGATGGGGCATTCACAGCTTCTCTGGGCCAACCTTTGCCAGCATCTCACCACTCTCACAGTAAAGAAATTCTTCCTAACATCCTATCTAAATCTGTGCTCTTTCAATTTAAACTTCCTTTAGATCAGCTGAGGCAGATGCTCTAAGATTTCTGGTATTCCTGCAAAACTGAATATCCTCGGATTTGTTGTCCACACCCTTTGTTTATGATGTCTTTTCTACTAATTTGTCAGGTGAGCAGGTAGTCTGCACAGAGTCTGCTGCCTTTGAACGAACAGAATCCCTTTCACAACACAGAATAGGAGCTGGTTTGGGGTTTTCTTAGATTTATTTCATAAATATGCACTTCTTTTTTTGTCCAGCAGGAATTTATGCTGCTGATTATGTGGTTTTCTAACAAATCCCTTGCTTAAAGCATATAGAAAAAACAATAACAGAGCAGAGAACTCTAAGTCCTGCAAGACTTGTGGAGATCTCTGCCAAAGTAGGTCAATGTGTTTGCACATCAGTTTTAGCAGAACTGCTGGAAGGTTCCTGAGAGAGGTAAAAAACTGAAACTGCTTTATTTGTTGCTGGCTTTGCAATCTACTTAGACTTACTTTAAAAAGTGGTTAAAATATACTTAATAAACAATTATTAACGAAACTGAGACAATAGCAGTCATGTTGAGAAAAGAAGCAACATGTTCACACCATTATGCAAAGCTCTAAATGATTCTTTCAGTAGGTTCCAAACATTTCTGATCTAATCCTGGATGTTTCTCGTACTTATTACAATTTTTAGGCGTAAGAATTAACAAATTATGAGAACTTTCAGAAAGCTATGGCAACAACCAATTTTTTAAAAAAATTGTTTACCTGAGATTTCCTCAAATAGCAGGAGAACAAATAGAAAATTTCTGGGAAGTTCAGTGAAATATGTGCCAATTCAAATCCTGGTCTGTATCTAGAAGCCATAGCACTTTCTGCATCCTAAATATGCATATGACTGGATGTACAGGTTTTGATAAAATATTATTATACTTATACTAATACACCATGCAAATTCTTTGGTGCCCTTACACTTTTCTCTCAAACCAGTACAAAGATTCCCAAATTTACTTCTCCTTTCCCAGTCTCCGGTAGCTAAATTTTTGTTTTTTCAACTTTGCTAAACAGCAACAATTGATAGCCAGTTATCATTTTTGAGCTCTGTTTTCAGCCAAAGAGCTGGATTTAGAGCTCTGAAGTGTAAAAACACAACCAGGGCATTTGTATCACATGCAATTGCCAGCCTTTCCTATAAATAGCTGGGTCAGGAGAGCACCTGTGTTTTTTCCCTCCCAGCATTTGATGGATAGCTTTGCTGGCATCTCTGCAATAGACACTACACTAAATTCAAAAGCGAGGCTTAGTCAGTTCTAAGTAATGGAAAGTGTCCAAATTCTCTTTGGCTTTGATTCTAACAGGGAAAGACATAATTTTCTTGTCTCCTTCCAGATTAAACTCCATTCCATTTTCTGCTGCCCTCAATGCGCACTCCTGAAAATCCCACAGATGCATTAACATTCAGTCAATGAAATATTTCTAGCAGCTAGACTACTACAATGTTTAGGTTCTTCTGCAGTTGCAAGGCCTTGATTTTAGATTGCCCTTACAGTGCATAAATTGCCTTTAGTTTTGACAGCCCTGAACAATACCACCTTGACAGCCTGTAATGTCTTGTACCCTTGCTTTAAGGCTGCCATTTTAATCTTCTGTTGATTGCTGATAAGAGACAAAAAATTCATAATCACCATTGAAATCATGAAGAACCTGAATTTTCATGAGTCCTTGTGGAAATCCGTGAGGAAACTTTTCTTTTTCAGTGCAGATTGTTTGGAAATTCCTCAGAATGCGGGTGAAAAAACAATGTGCAAATGTTTTCTCTTTCCCTTTTGCAGGATAAATAAACCACCCCCAGCTGGTAGAGTATCAACAATTCCACATTCCGGCATTGGGGAAGCAGGATGAAGGGAGGGATAGTATATCAAGGGAAGCATGAACAGCAGGTTCAGGCTGTGAATGTAAACTATACCTACTGAAGAGACGAGATGTATCCTGCTAATGTCGACCTCTTAAACCCTCCTCTTGAAGGTGTCATGCTACAGAAAGTACAAGCTATTTTCTTGCTGCTCGCAACCTTTGGTTCAGCTGCTTGCAGCCTCAGGAGGATTTGCTACCCAAGTTTACAGCAGATCATGCTTTCAAAGTATTCTTTGCAACTTCAAAGGGCAGGAGGGTACTTCAGACTGGAAATTAACAGCACCAGCACACAAGTTCTAGACTGTGCCAAGCGCTGGCACTGCCTGGGTAGGCCATTCTGACACACTGCAGTGTCCTTGACCCAACCTTGTATGAGCCACCTTGCACATGCTACCATGTGCACCAGCTCAGGGCAAGCTCACCAGCCAAGAATACACCCCATTCCTCAAGTGGCTTTTTCTATCTGTGTCAGGTTTCGGATTACTACACTGATGGAGACCCCAAGTTGGTTTAACAGTAGCTCATGCACATCTCTGCACACCCACAGTCGTAGATTGCTTGCTAAACAATGTAGTCACATGTGTTCAAAAAGCCTGTGCCAATTCTCAGTGGCCTTTTTCTGCATAAAATTCAGTTCAGCTGAAGTAATTCCAGGGGCCTGAGCAAATGCGGAGCTCCAAAGGGGCAGGTTCCCAGGTTACAGCTTACTTTACCTAAGCCCCACTGAAACTGCCGAGATGGGTGACAGAGCACACTCCACCAGACTGACCAGTTTGTGTTTGGCCACCACATTTCAAGCCTGATTTCCTTAGGAAAGGTCTGTGATTGCAGCCTTCGTGCAAGGACATGTACATGCATAAATGTGCGTGTACATTTGCATGTCTATGAATTCCCCTTCTCATCACTGTCCATCACCCACTAGTAACGTTGAAGCTCTCAGTCACTTCCAGCCAAATCTGACAGCAGAGCAGAGATTTCTAACATGCTTATTTTCTGTGGGTCTGTATAAATAGGCAGTTAGTTAACAGATAAAATCTCTATTAGTATATCAGCAGGCCAAAGGAAAAGGTGTAACTCCTATAGCATATGTCTCTATCTCTACATTAAATTTTCTGGGACCATTTTCTGCTATTGAGGGCAGCAGGCCGTGAACAGCCCATGCCACATACTACTAAACGCTCTTGCCCTCCAAAACAGGGTGGCCAACTACTTGATGGAAATGGCTTTGGCCAAAGCTCACTCCCCCGCTGTGTTCTGGATCCATTTGGGAGACTGTTACAGGCACAGGTCAGCACCACGCCAAGCACTGTTTGGATAATTTGACAGTACAGAGCAGTGAATTCGAGTGGCCAGAACTGTTCCCTGGGACTGTTTGATTTAGTACAGCCACTAGCAGAGAATGTTGAAAGGGAAGGGTTTAAGAACGCCACATCCGCAAGAAAAGCTTGGATCAAGGTCACTACCATATTAGACAATGGAGAATCCAAGTATGAAGTACAAACCCCCAGGAAATAGGCCTCATTAAATCTGTTTCTGACAGAATGACTTGTTTAGCTGATGGCACCTTATTTAGAATTCACTCCCACTAGCAACCCATTTCAGATATGATGCAGCAGCTCTCAGCCCTGGATGCCAGATGCATGAGTATTTTTTTTAGCATTCATTTAGCTGTTCAGATTTTGTTCTCTAGTTTGTTTGTAGTAGCTGCCACCGTGATTGTTTTTTTAAGACGCTGTAATTATGTGCACCTTTATTGCTTAACATGTGAATCAGATGATGTACCTTATTTGCTATCAGGAGAGGCAACTGAGAATTCAGACCGTGACCTCCACGGCTAAAGCATGAAGACATTAAAATCTTAAAGTATGAACTCTGCTAACCAGCAGCTGCAAAGTCTCATCTTCCACAGCACAAAGAGAGACAGAGGACAAATACCGAGTATCTGCACACTGGATATCTGAAGAACAGCCTCCTGCAAGGATAAACAGCTGAAAATTGTAGCAATGCTGAGAAGATTTAAGACTTGGAGGAGCTGGAAACTTGAATGCCCATGAGGACTCTGAAAATTGCAAGCTGTAGGCTCCATCCCTTGGGTAGCAAAGAATGGAATCTCACATTCCTGCTGCAATATTATTAACATCTGTTTGTATTTCAGTGGCACCTAGTGACCCAAATCCAAGACTAAGTCAACTAAGTCAACTGAAAAATGAATACACATGCACCATGAGTCTGTGATGTGTATACACATTGAGAGAAAGACTCCTGCAAAGGAAACTCTTTTTGCATGCTTCTTTCTTTGTCATAAATGCACTTGTTCCACCAATAACAGCAATAAAAATGCTTGCTTGCTTACAGGCTTTTGTCCCTGCTACAGAGCAGGCCTCCATCCTTCCTAATTCATCAGCATTTTTCTCCTCACCAGAACATTGCCCCTCTGGAAGCTCTTTTTGCCCCCAGAGAGGACTGTGTGGTGGCTGGCCAGACCTTGTAGGCTGAACCACGGTGCCATGGCCACTGCCACCTCAAATGGCCATGGGGTTGCCTGTGTTAGGACCTCATCCTTTCCCAGGCTGTAGAAATGCAGGAAATTCAGCGCCAGCATACCTTTGGGATCTCTATTCTAGTCTGAAATCAACGAACAGGTTCAGAGTTATTAAAAAGGGGCTGACAGACAAGCAGACAGACAGACAGGCAGAACAGTTGTGTAAGCTTTGTTTCCTTAGGAAAGCAGGCTAAAAAAAGAAACAAAATGCAGTATTCACTCATCATTGTCTACAAAAACACTGAAATCAGCTATTTAACACTTTGCAATGAGTGTAATGGCTCAGCAGAGTTATTTATTCTGCTTGAAAAACCTGTTTCTAGGCCTCAGAGGATTAGTTGAGAAGCAGCATAACCTCTATGTGACCCTACCCGAGAAGAAGCTCGTCTAACTGGAAGCCTGAAAGCAGTATTTTGAAAGTGGTGGCAGCTATGCATAGCTGTGCTAGAACTGAAGCTAAGGGGAAGTTTTGCAGAGCAAGAAAATACTCTGAGCATCAGAAAGGAGAAAGACTTACAGAAAGTAAGTGAAAAGTAGGATAGAAGACAAATGAAGAAAAAAAATCCAGAATCAGCACCTTAACGAATGCATTTACGTGTGCTAAGGAACATGGTATATATGATACATTAAAGGTATGTTAGGATAGTTGTTAGAAGCTGTACAGTGAAGAAATTTGTACAATACGGATTTGGTATTCTTAAAAACTTTTAAAATCAACATGAAGCATCACTGCCTGCAAATGCAGTGGATACCAAGGAGGAGGAGGCAACATCAGCAGCATGAAGTTGGGGCTGAACCCACAAATCTGTTTTCTTCTACCCCCCAGTGTTAGATTTGGGAGGTCATGTTCACACGGACTGTAGTGAGATGTCCAGTTTGAGGAGAAGGAAGACAAGAAACATGGGAAAGAGCTCACAGATGCACAGGCCAGGCCAAACCAAGCTCAAAGTACCCTCGGCTAATAGCATCTGACAGCAGGAAGAGGCAGAAGTGTCAATTAGCAATGAGAGCACCACCAAGCTTAAGTTAGTAAACATATATTAAGATTATATATAAAAAGTAGTACAATGTATATTTTCACATATAAAACCACAAATATAAATATATGTGTATGCATATATTTATATACATGCATATATTTATCTATATAAAGAATGTGATTTTATTCCCCAGCATAATGATAAAGAATAAAATCACATTCTTTCCTGCTCTGGATAATCACCTGTCACCTTAATCCTGGTATCAGGTAAGAGCCTTCAATTATTGATTATTGTCCACTGCCAGATAAGAGTATTGTATATATTAATGGTAGGAATAATCTTACAGATTATATGAACCCTCTCGTGGTAAGCATAGGATTACTCTGTGCAGGCAATTCTTTAGCAATTCATCTTGGCTAAATTTGAGTGTCACTGTAATTGATTTTCTACCACTTTCTCACAGGATGAATTTCACTGTTAGTGTCCAATGTACCTTCCAAGCTGTTTGTTCTAATGTTCAGTCTAAAAACTCTTCTTCTGATGCCACGGGCTCACATAGCTCCCACCTTACCCTAGGTCCCTACTGACAGACACCCACTAGACATCTAATTACCTCAGACTCTCCCACCACTCAGTGGAGACAGCTCCAGAGGATGCAGAGCTTGTAGGGGAAAGTTCCTGCTCTCTACAAGCAACGTTACAGCAACATTTCTAATTCAGGTACCTCACTGGGGGTGAGCTGAATCTGGGTCTGAAATATTACCCCTCTCCTTTAAATAGTCACAGATGATTATCTTGTGATTTAATGCCTCAACCTGAGGACACTCACAAACAAACACACATTATGACTGAAACTCCTTCTTTTTCCAACATCACTTTTTTGTTGCATTTCTCTCGGCTATTTCCTGATCCCCAATATACTTCTAGTACCACAGTGTTCTTAAATTATTACAATTCACAGGGCATACCAGCAACACCATCTTCATAAATGTCACCAGACATTAAAAATGTTACTTTGCATCCATTTTATATTCCAAAATCAGATCTAATTTTGTGTTTACTAAGCGTGTGAACTAAGCAAATATACTTCTGGAAATACTAAGTCTGCATGTTATTTCCTGGCCCTGTGTGATTGACACACCACCTCTCATCTTCATGTCTATGAATTTAATTTGTATCCCATTAACTTCCTCCTCTATGCACCAAGCAAAAAAGTCCCATCTCCTGCAGCCCACGCCAAGAGGGAGTTGTCAGAAGTCCTCTCACCAAGGATTCCCCTTTGACCATCCTCTCTAGGCTGCTGAAGAGGCACCTGTCAATTTGAGAGCAAGTATTCTACATGTTTCTGAGCTCGATTTAGCATGTGTGCTGACCAGGATTTGTCTTCTGCTTCCCACAGATGGTTTAAAAGAGACAACTGGGAGGCACTGGGCAGGGGGTGTTTGCTGCACGAAGCAATTCCCTCCCTTACTGTGTCACCATATTTTGTCTCACAGGACAGACACACTGACATACTGCCCTTTATTCAAATAGGATGGGCTCCTTCATCAGCACAGTCTGAGGTGTGTTTTGACACTATTTCTGCCTTTCCTCATGTGTTATCTGAGAATTCATTCGGCAGTGAGATGTGGCAAGTAACCCCAGTGGGTTTTAAACTCTCATCAGTGCTTCCATGCTGAAACTACTAATCAAGGTATTAAGACTGAGCAGGAATAAAGCACTTTCCAATCAATAGCAGCATGAATTTTTGTTTGATGCCCTATTTAAATATGGAATTTTCTAGTTTCTTATGAACAACGGCTAAAATGCCTTAATAAAAGGCAGGTAAATCTGCAAATGAGGCAACGCAGCTTGATCCTAAAGCACTGAAATACTTCAGGGCTGGCTTTTAAGCTAGGACAGAAAGCTCCTATCAGACAAAATGTCAGCATCTTTCAAAAAATACTGGCAGCATAAGGAGTAACTTTCTTCTTGATAAGGACTCAACAGTGTTACCAACTAAAGGTCAACATAATCCTAAAGCTCCATAGGGCCACACCTTAGTACATACCTCATCTTTTTGTCTTCAGAGCCTACAAATATTTACACTTTAAATGTAAAGTTTTTAGGGGTTTAGTGACCAAAAGTTAATAGTCAAAGGGACTATTCACATGACTAAAGTTAAGCCTCTGACTATGTGTTTGAACTGTCAGGACTTTGCACATCTTTTGTTCTACTGAAAGTGATAAAGGCAATTTTTTTTCTCGTGCTTGAGTTGGAAATCCTAAACCTGTTTCCCACTGAATTTTGTCACAAGGACATTTTTAATACGACTTTCAAGGCTTGTCAGTGTATGAGTGCAGAAGCAGAAGTGACACATGCAGTATTTAAAACGCAGAGATAATCGGAGAGAGGACGCCTGAAAAATCATAAAGTAGGGAAACAAACCAAAGACCTCACAGATGCAGAAGAATAAAATTTACTGTTATTCTGAATGAGTTTGTGAGTCCTTTAGCAGAGAAATAATATAGTATAGATAACTTTTATTTTTGGAGTTATCAGGAAACATACCAAGTGACTATTGATAAATATTGTGTTTACTTCTGCTGTGCTCATGACCAGTCTGTGTTTGCTTGCAGTGAGCAGTTCAGTTACACTACAACTAATGCATATAAAAAACAAAGCTGAAGTTTGCTCAAGTACTGTCCCATAGGAAACTCTGGATTTCTGCAAACACTTGCTTCCACAGAATATGTTTTAAATGGACAGAAATACTGTTGACACAGCCAAAGGGAGATGAAAATTAGATACACAAGCTTCAGACAATTAAATGAGTTCAAGAAAAATTTCTCTGTACCCTCCACAATTAGGATATCCTATCTGCCTCCAGTTACTGTGTGGTAATGTGTGGCTGTATGAAATACTAACTAATTACACGATCTACTTTCCCAAAGAAGTCAGCACCGAAGAAACCTGTCTCTTCAGAAAAAAAAAAAAAAAAAAATTCTAGGCTGAGATTTTAAAGATTTGTGCCTTATCACAACGGACACATTCACCCCTGATCATTCTGATAATTCAAGAAAACCACACATAAATCACAGAACTTCTAGACATCACAAAAATTCCAGTGTAGCAAGGGAACACAAAGTACATTCTTAAACAAAGCATTTTCCTAAGAGCTTTCCTCTATCAGGGTTAGGATCAGTCAGAAGAAAATTATTCCACACAATCTTTGCAACTGAGAACTACAAACTAAGAGCTCACATTTTCAGTATTTTTAAACAGTCCTATGCAAATGTTTATGATTAATTCATAAAAAATAAAACAAATCTTGGGAAAAAAAAAAAGAAAAGAAAAAGAAAAAAGTTGACTTGCTACTTTGCTCATTGATTTTCCAGGTGAAAAAAAAAAGAAAAAGAAAAAAAAAAAAGGAGAGTCTATTTAACTGTTGGACCATTTTCCATTGATTTGATCATCTATTTTATTTAATCTTGAGCTTAATTATATATACCATTTGGTTGACTAATCAAAGATCAAACAGTTAGCAATCTAAGACCTGTACTCTACAAACACTTAATTAAATAAATGATCTCACACTACAGTGGTACTGTATTCATTACAGTTGCATATTGAGGTATCTGAGAAATACTTCCCAGAACTTGGCACTTCTATAAGATTCAACAGTTGACTACAAACTCAAGTGAAAATGCAGGAATAAAGCAGAAAAAGATGATAACAGTGATAAAATTGTGGTGATCGTTTGGCTGGTAATTCATTAGTCACGGGCTGGTGGAGGATTTACTTTTAACCCTTGCTCCCACAATGCAGTCTATATAGTCCTGCACATAGTCAGTAAACCTATGAAGTTTAAACTGATGATAAAGCTTCTAGAAGTCTTTCATAAAATATGAATTTGAATGCCATCCCCATTAGAAAAAGACTACCCACTTGGCCAAATTCCCCAAGTGCAGGTATAATGATTATTTTAAAACAACTTTTTCAGATGATCTAGAAAGATATGATTTTGTCTATATTGGCATTGGAGTAGAGCTTACTAGTCTAAAGAGAACTGAAATTTTATTTAAAGACTGCTAGAACTGTCGATTTCTGCAAGCATTTATTTAATAAAAACTTGTGAGAAAACTTTTCTTTCCCAAATGTTCGACATTATTTAATAAGAATTAAAATAAGGGATGAAAAAAGTCTCAGTAGGCGTTTTGGAATCAGTAAACTCAATCAACCAACTAACCAGCCAACTAAAAACAAAACAAGAAAGGAAGATCAAGACTTGACTTGAACTTTCTAAGAAAATGCAGAAGCAGAATTACCACTTTTCAGAGCTGAAAGGTGAGAATTTTCTTATGAATACTTCTCTTAGAAGGAAGAAAAAATTGCATGCATCTTTGCAAATCAACTTAGAGACTACAGTCAGCAATATTAATGAACAGAGAGAAGCCTTCTGTCTAAACCAACAATGGCAGCTTCATAGCAAAAAAATTCTTTTCATTAAAGTTTTAAAAAAATTATTTATGAAGCAGTCACACAGGATTTAAAGCATACATCAGACTGATTTGTCATGGTTCTGACTGTTTTGAGTTAAAAAAACCCCACAGTATTCCTGTTTGTTGGCTTTGTAATTACTCTGTACAAAGACAAAAACTACTGCATATGCTAAGACGAATGAACACAAGTGTGTCAAATAGTAAAGGAGCCAAAGAAAGAAAATATTAAAATACTGGGTTTTTTTGTATCCTTGGAGAATCTGTGGTGGTAACAAGACTTGTTGTTTCCTGTCTGAAGAAGCATTACATCTACAGGAGACAGATCTCTAAATATTTACACTGTGAAGATCTTGTTCTCTTGCACTAGCCTGAATCATAGGATTTTAAAGATGAAATAAGGGTTATTCCAGACACTCACTCTCCCTGCCTGGCAGCGAGGACTGCATCAACCTCATCTGTGCTTGTTCATTTGGGAAGCATGTACGTAGGAGATGCAATCCAAAGGGATTCCTCAATCCTGGCAACTCTCCAGCGGTCTTCGGTCTGCAGCTGAGGTAATGATGGGATTGCAGGACTGTCTGCTCTGTACTCATGAGCAGTGACCACGGTCAACAAACTGAATGAATCCATCCAGTGATGACACAAGTACCTCTGGTTCCAGCTGGCTGATCAATACAGTTAATTAAAAAATAGCAGGTAGACCTGATTGGAATAACTACTGGGTAATTTCACTTACTGTCCACACATGGTCAATTGTGTGCTGGCTGAATTTTTAAATATGTGGAGTTTTGTAAATTAGATATATGACGAAATTTCTTTTCCCACTTTGAACAACTAAAGAACACAATCTATAAAAATTATAAACTTCAGTGATTTAATTTTTATTTCATATAGTTTAATGGATATGAAAAGAAAATAAAAATGTTAATCTGACAATCCCATTTTCATGCTTAGACTAATGGTTACAAAAAAATGAAAGAAAGAGAAGTAAGCTTATACCTGAAGAAAATAGATAAGGAAAGAAAAAGGATGTAACATGAAAATGTTCATATTTAGAAACAGCACATAAAAATTAATTTCAAAAGTGCCACTTCAGATGTGCTTTGTCTCGTCTAGACCATTACTTTGATTGTCAACACATCAGTGACCACATTATGCAGATAAGTTAACACTGTTATCTAAATATCATTTTTTCGTCAGTTTCTTTTTATAAGAAGCGAACTATATGGACCCAATTTAAAAAACCCAAACATTTCACACACTGTACTAAGAAGCAGCCCAACTACTCAAAATGAATAGAAGTTAATTAGTATAGGCAAAGCTAACAATCAATAACAATACTACTTGTTAAATTATTTTTCAGCCTTGCTGATGTTGATTAGGTGCATACAAACTTTACAGCTCAATCCTTTTAAAATTGCTTTTGCACAAATTTTTAAGTTTAGAAACCAATTCATCTGCATTCATTCATGTGCTTTAAAAGTAGTTGGACTTTGTTCAAACATTTTTAAAAAATCATCTTTGAGCTGCGACTTGTCATAGAAAACTTAATTCCTCAAAGGAAATAGTTCTGGGAAAGTTATAAGCAGACAGAACAGGAATTTATAATGGCAGTTGGCTTGCAATGTCAAGCTCTCATCTCAAAAATGTAAAGATACTCTTTAATGAGTATCTCATTAAAGACAATGTAAGATTTTAGTGTTGCACCAAGGATCAAGATGTAGACAGATTGTGGGCACCTTTGTGATGCTGTCCTGAAATCTGTGAGAGTTACACGTAGGCAGCTCACTTTCAGGTAGCATAGTGCATAAGTATGGTCTTCTATCTGATTATCAGTTTTAAAAAAGAATTTTGTCTTGCCTTCAGAAAAAGAAGAATCTTATTTTGCTATGTGTCAATTGTTCTTTAGTGTCTGTATAAAGGCAGTACAGCCATGCAAGGAGCAAGGGTTGTAAGTCCACCTGGAGACCTGAGCTGAATGCCTGCATTCCAGATAAAATGAATTAAACTGCAAAAGACAGAGTTTCGTCAAAAGTCACCCCTATCCCCACACCAAATGAGAGCTAGATAAGCCACGTTAGCAGGGAGAGGCAAGATGGAAGGGTGAAATTCAGGAAAAGGCAGCAAAAGCTCCCACTATGTGTGACCTTGAATCCTCGCCCTTTTCACAAAATGGAGCAAGAAAAGCAGCTTTTTAGCTCCTCAGTGATTAAACGCCACACACTAAACATGGGAGACTCAAATCTCCTCTCTGCCTGAAGGAACTAACATTTACATTTCCCACAAGAACTCTCTAATGACTCAGCTATATGATATAATACCTTGGACTCTCACAACTTTTTTCCCATTAAAGCTCTACTACTCTTCCTTATGTGCTTAAATATTCACTGCAGCAAGAGCCAAGCCTTGTTTTTTCTCCCATGCCCCGTTGACTGTCCTGACCAGAGGGCTCCACAGTCAGGTTACAGCATTCGCCTGAGCCCTTTAGGTCCTGCAAACACTTTGCCATTCCAGGCAAACCAGACCAATTTCAAAGCAGTGATCTGAGACACCTCCTGCCAGCTCATGGATGCCTCTGTTTGGAGACAAAGCCATGTGGCCAGGAGCTGGGAACGGTGCACACCCTGCCTACCACCAGGCTGCTGGAGAAGCAGGGGAGAGGGTGTGAACTGTCCCCCTCTCTGTAGGAAGGCTGGACACCTCACTTAGCGTGCTCTGAAAGTCTGGCTGGAAACAGGAGAGGCAGAGCAATGCCTGTGGTGGGGATCCACAGGGCTGGTGCGGCCATGAGACACCTGGCAGGCAGCTCTGTGCAAGCCAAGAGGCACAAGGACACAAAGGAAAACCTGGCAGATACATGTGCATCGAGTGTCTCTGGAGAGCAGGTGGCTCTTGCTCAGTGATGGGGAGAAGCTCCTTTTGGGATGGGATGGGAGCGGCCCCACCGTGGTGGCTGCGTTGACCTTTGCCGCCTGGCTCCGGGGATGCCGGCAGTGCAACAGTGAGGGCAGGTCGGTTGGTTTCACCTAAATTCGTCTAGTAAGTTTTGAACAGCGTTTTTTAATTTTGTCTGGATCAGTGCTTCGGTGCGGTTCCGCTGGAGCTTTCATGAGAAGCTCCTCCACACACACACACGCACACCGACACGCCGCATGTGGATGCAGATGAACGATTCCACCTGACCCGGCCGCCTCCGGGCATCGCTCCCCCGGCAGTGGCGGTGCCGAGGGCGCCGGCGGGGTGGGCGGCGGCCATTTCAGGGCGTGAGGGGAGCCGATCGCGGCGACCCCCGACGGGGGTGGCACGGAGCGGGGCACCGGGGCGAGCCGCCCGCCCCGGGCACAAAGGGAAAGGCGGCCCCGAGCTAGGGGGATGCGCGCACACTCCGCCTTCCTCCCCGTGCGCGGGGGAAGGAGCGGGCAGGAATATTCTGGACCGAGGGAGGGGAGGAAGGAGAGAAGGTGATGAATAACTTGAATAAATCTGCAGCGGAGCTGAGGAGAGGGGGAGGGAGGCGGCGGCGGCGGGTCATGTGAGGCACAGTCATGCTGCGGGCAGAGAGGGGGCACCGGGCGGGTACACGACGCGGCCGGGGGGCGGCCGCCCGCCATGGCCGTAGCCACAGCCTCGCCCCCTCCCCAGCCGAGACACCCCCACCCGCCCCGGGCTCGGCGCCGCTCGGCCATTTCCGCCACGCGAGCCGAGCCCTATTTCCGCCGGCCCCGGCCAGACGGGCTTTATGTCTGCCGACCGTGCGCGCGTGCGCGGCGGCCGCCGCCATCTTACGTTGTCTCTCGCCCGCCCTCCCCTTTGGCGAGCTCTCCCCTCCTCCCCCCCGCGGCGCCTCCTCCAGCGCTCCGTGAGGAGACGGGGCCGGCACGGGGAGGGAGAGACCCGCGGCGGCGGGGAAGCCGGGAGTAGACCCCGAGGGAAGAAAGGACGGGGCGGACGCGCACGCGGGAGGAGGAGGACGGATTCCAGGCGCGGTTCTGCGGAGGACGAGCGGGTGCCGCCTGTTATAAAGGGGGAGGAGGGGGTGGAGGGGGAAGGAAGAGCGTGCGGAGCGGAGCCTCCTCCAGAGACAGCCAGACACAGAGGGAGGAGAGAGAGGCTGCCTGGCTGGCTCCCCCTTCCTCCCTCCCTCTCTCCTTTTCATGGACTCTCTTGTCGGTTTGCTGCTGCTGCTTTTCGTCCGTCCTTATTCCGTCTCTCTAACACCCAAAATGATTCAGCTCCATGGCTGCCACTGACGGGGATGTCCCTGCCCGGCTCAGCCTGCCGCTGCCGCCCTGCTGTGCGCCAGTCCTGTACGTATCCGCGCCTTCCTCCTCCTTCTACTACTAAGAACGGTGATGGCGAGGGGCGCCGGCCGCCTCGCCGGGCTGCCCTGCGGGCCCGCCGGCTGCCCTGGCCCCGCCGAGGCGGGGAGGGAAGGGAGGGCGGTGCTGCCGGCTGCCGGCGAGCCGCGGCGCCCGGCGGAGCCTCCGCGGGGAGGAGGAAGGGGCTCGCCCCCGGGGCGGCCGGCTGGCTACCCTCCCGGGAGAGGCGCAGTCGGGGGGCTGGGGAAGGGGGGGGCGGCCGAGCAGGGAGGTGGTGGTGGAAATGAAAGGGAGGCGGGCGGGGGGGGTAGGGTGGTAGGGAGAAAGAAAGTGAATGGCGGCGGATTGAAAGTGTCACATTCAGAGGCGGCGGAGGACCGGTGCTCGCCCCCTCCCTGTCTCGAAGGGAAGGAGGAGGGGAGGGGAGGGGGGTGGTGGTGAGCGGCGGTGCCGAGCCGCCTCAGCCTGTGCGCTGCGGGAGTCGGGGGGGGGTTGTGCGTGGTGGTGTCTCTGCCCTGCCCTGAGCGCACAGCTAACTGTGTGTGTGTGTGTGTTGTGTGTGTGTGTGTGTCTGTCTCTTTCCATACCGGGGGATTGCACTCTTAAAATACACCCGATACAATGCACCAGCCTGACTCAGCCGCAGACATTAGTGCTAGGAAGATGGCGCACCCGGCGATGTTTCCTAGAAGGGGCAGCAGCAGTAGCAGCGGCAGCAGCTGCGTTACTGCTCCCACTGCACCAGGTACCGGCGTTGGGAGCGCTGCCCTCTCCGCCGAGGATTATCAGCCGCCTTTGCTGGTCCAGCCGCCGCCTCCATCTCCTGCAGCAGCTTCAACAGCGGGTCCACAGCCGACACCCCCTCATCCACAAAGCCTGAACCTTCTCTCGCAGTCTCCGCTCCAGCCACAGCCCCTTGCACAGACTGGAGCTCAAATGAAAAAGAAAAGTGGCTTTCAAATTACCAGTGTGACCCCTGCTCAAATATCAGCTAGTATGAGCTCTAATAACAGCATAGCTGAGGATACAGAAAGCTACGATGACCTGGATGAGTCTCACACTGAAGACCTGTCATCTTCAGAAATCTTGGATGTGTCTTTATCCAGAGCCACTGACTTGGGAGAACCTGAGAGGAGCTCTTCTGAAGAGACTCTAAATAACTTCCAAGAGGCAGAGACTCCTGGGGCCGTTTCTCCGAACCAGCCTCATCTTCCTCAGCAGCATACTCCTCTGCCTCATCACCCACAGCAGAGTGTTGTGATCAATGGAAGTGTTCATCCCCATCATGTTCATCATCACCACCATCTTCACCACCACCATCATGGACACCATCATCCATCGCATCCTGGGGTGGGTAGTGCCCCAATTTCTGGAGGACCACCGCCCAGTCCATCATTTAGAAAACTATCAACAACTGGAAGCTCTGACAATGTTATATCAACTGCACCAGTTTCTGCTGCATCATCCACTGGTTCCCCGGCATCTGCCGTGTCTAATATCCGCACTACAAGTACTCCTGGCAATTTAGGTATAAGTCCTGCTACTGGAACTAGTACCTTAAATAATACTGGTGGTGGTAGTTCTAGTGTGGCAAGCAATGTGCTTGGTACTATAAATTTAAGCAACATCACGAGTACTGGTAATGTAAATGCTTTGTCTGGAACTAGCAGCAATGCTAATGTGAATATCTTGAGTGGTGTTGGCAATGGTACGAGTGCTTCCTCTAGTGTCATTAACAATGTTACTAATCCAACTGCAGGAATGGCAGTGGGATCAAGCCAGCAGCAGCCGGCATCTGGCACGTCAAGGTTTAGAGTTGTAAAATTAGATTCTAGTTCTGAACCTTTCAAAAAAGGTAGATGGACATGCACTGAATTCTATGATAAAGAAAACACTGTTGCAGTTTCGGAGGGAGTAGCAGTAAACAAAGCAGTAGAGACGATAAAACAAAACCCGCTTGAAGTGACTTCTGAAAGGGAGAGTACCAGTGGGAGTTCTGTTAGCAGCAATGTAAGCACACTGAGTCACTATACAGAAAGTGTGGGAAGTGGAGAAATGGGAGCACCTACTGTGGTACAGCAGCAAGCATTTCAAGGTGTGGGTCCACAGCAGATGGATTTTAGCGGTGCTGCTCCTCCAGCAATTCCAGCATCTAGTATACCACAGAGTGTTTCTCAATCACAGCTTGCACAAGTCCAGCTGCATTCTCAAGAAGTAAACTATCCACAGCAGAAGCCAGGGGTCCAGCCTCCTGCACAGGCCAGTCTAACCACTGTTACTGGGGTTCAGCCAGCCCCAGTTAATATACTAGGTGTATCCCCATCTCTAGGCCACCAGCAACCTGCCCTTCAGAGTATGGCTCAACAGCAGCTGCCCTATTCGCAGCCCGCGCAGCCTGTGCAGACTTTGCCAGTGGTGCAGCAGCAGCAGTTGCAGTATGGACAACAACAGCAGCAGCAGCAGCAACAGCAGCCAGTTCCTACGCAGATGGCCACGGGTCACGTTAAGCCGGTGAACCAGAACTCTGTCACAGGGGCTATGCCAGACTACGTTCAACATCAGCAGATCCTTCAGACTCCAGCCCCTGCCATGCAGCCAAGTTCTACAGGAGTAGGAGCTGGGCAACCGGTTCCTGTTGCCCAGGCACAGGGCATGCCGCCTTCAGTCCAAGCACATCCAGCTGCTGCCCCAGCTCAGCCTGTTGCACATGCTCCAGCAGCAATACCAGGTGTAGCTGCCAGTGGTCAAATGCTAAACGTTGGGCAGCAAGGAAGCGTAGCTGCTGTGGTGCAACCACCATCTGCTGCAAACCAAATTCCACCTCCAGTTATGCCATCAACGGCTGCTCCTCCATCTTCCCAAGTAGTGCAGCCTGTGCAGACAGGAATAATGCAGCAGGGATTACAGGCTGGCGCTACAGGCCTTCCTCAACAAATGGTCATTGCTCAGCAAAACACCTTGTTACCTGTACAGCCGCAGGCACAAGGAGTGGAATCTGTAGTTCAAGGGATGACTGGTCAGCAGCTGCCTGCGGTAAGCCCTATACCCTCTGCTAGTACTGTTCCTGCACCAAGTCAAGCTGGTTCAGCTGTGCCTCCTGGCATACCTTCTGCTTCTGTAGGTTTGGGACAGCCACAGAATATAGCACAGGCTTCGGCTGTGCAGAATGGCAATTTGGCTCAAAATGTTAGTCAGCCTCCCTTGATATCAACAAGTATAGGTATGCCAGTGGCACAGAGTTTGCCACAACAGATGCCACTAAGCTCTACCCAGTTCCCCGCACAATCCCTAGCTCAGTCCATTGTAAGCCAAATCGAAGACGGCAGACGCCCTACAGAACCTTCCCTGGTGGGTTTACCTCAAGCTGCCAGCGTCGAGAGTGGTGGTGGAGCATCGGCCGCTTCAGATGGTGGTAGCAGCAACATGCCATCCTCTGCATCCCTGTTCCCGCTGAAGGTGCTGCCGTTGACAACGCCTCTTGTAGATGGTGAGGATGAGAGGTAAGACTGCCTGTAACTTTATTAAAAGATGGACTGTCTGATAGTTTGATTTGCACTAACTTGCAGGTCTTGTTACAGCCATTCCGTGAAATGAAGCAGTATGATGTTTCTGTTTAATTAAAATACTATTTCTCAGGTCTCAGCACATGCGGATATTGTATTAAAGAATTCGTGTTTCTCTTGAGGGGGTGGGTTGTATTGATTATGCTTTGAAACTACTGTGTGGGTAAATTGTGTTTAACAGTCTGTTCAGTGTGTATATTCCCATTGTGTAGAGGAAGACAGAAGAATACTGTGGAATGTGGGTATGCTAGTGGTGATTGCTGTTTAGGTTATTTATTATACTGAAATAATTAATATTTATTCTTAGGTAGGTTTTTTTTGCGCAAGCCTAAACTTGGTCCTACCTCAGCTTCTCTTTTTTAAGTATTGACTTTACTAAGGTTGAACCAGTTGTGATTCTGTGGTATATTTAAAACCTCTTTGGCAGCCAAGAGACGCTTTAGGCAAATGAGTATGGTGGGATAAGGGATGTTCAGCAACATTGTTGTGGCTCTTTGAATTGAACCAGGGGTACTTTTGGTCTTGATGGTTTTGCTTCAAAGCATTAATGCATGGTGAGAACCGCTCAGGCCTGTGGAAGGGTGGTGAGCCTTTGAATCTGGTGCACCAGTTATGTGCAGTTGGAGTAAGAAAACTGCGTATTTTTTTCTCATTTTCGCCTACAAAAACCTACAAACTACACATGTTCTCTTACCTTCACCCTTTCAAGTAAATGATCATTGCCTGGTCTTAATAGTACGTGTGTGTGAATATTCTCATTTCTTTGACAGCGTGAGCAGAGAAGTTATATCAGTTGTGAAAGGCCATTGTGTGTGCAGGCTGAAGTGATCAAAACATCAATTTTAAAGTGTGATTGTTTGATATGTGTGGAAAGTCCTCAATGTATTGAGGATCTCTTGTGATATGGGTTTGCGGCTGGCTAGGGAGACTGGTGCTTTTTCCAAAGAACTTCTTGTCTAAGAAGCTACATTAATGGGAGAAGTAACTTTTAATATAAATAACCCACCTTAGGAATGTGGGGCAGGACAGAAAAGAACAGCAGAAAAACTGAGACGAAGGTGAGGAGACAAAATAAGGCACAAAACAGAAGGTAGGAAAAATGCCATGGCAAGGGGAGGTGAAGCCCTTTTTAAATACCTTCTTGGTGCCATAACTTGAATCAGGAGTAATACCTACGGCCAGGCTTTACTTAAAAAAATAAAAACTAATAAAATGGGTTGCTGGGAGAGGCTGGATTCTTTTCTTAGTATTGAAAATCCTAACTCTATCAGCAGTCTCTGATTATGTTGATCATAAGGTGTTGACTGCCTTAGTGGCTTTCATCATGTCTTTCTAAGATGCCAGAGAACTGTAATGAGTAGCAGCTTGTCTTCCACGACTACTAGAAGACAAGTTCCAACACTGTTGCGTTCTGATTATGTTTTTTTAGTCAATAAGTACATGAAGGTGGTAGAAGACAGATTGAGGTGTTAAAGTCAACAGTGTCACCTTTATGCTACTAGCAGTTTTTCAGAAATGTTTTTTGTTTTCTTTCATTTGAATTTTGTAAACCAAAACAGTAATGTTTCTCTTCATGGGCCCCATTTGTATTTGGTGGTGTGATTTGTTTTTGTTCTTGTATGGTTGTTGGTTTTTTGGTTTTGTTTTATTGACCAAGAAAATCCCCCTAAGCTCTCAGGGGATCCCAGCTGAGTTAAGAGAATCATAAGCTTATTGATACTCAGTGTTTTGGAAAACGACATCTAGAACATGTCTGTACCCTGATTTTAAGAGCATATGTTAGCAGTTTGTCATGATTGGTAGTTATTCCAGAATGTTTAAATCCCTCAGGGTAACAATAGCCAGAAATACCTTCTTCCTTTCTTGTTTGGCTAGCCAAAGATCATATCCTTTCTTCTCCCATGCACGTTGCGTCTTTGTTCAATCTGTCATCTCCAGGTAGACTACACTTTTGTTTAGCTGCAGTTGGAAAATCATTCAGATTCTTCACACAAAGCAGGATATGACTCTATTAAATGGAGACCAAAAATAATTGTGGGGTTTTTGTATGGCAGTAGTGGCCAGGTCACTTTTGTGTACAGTCAGACAATTTACAGCAGCACGCCTCCCTGTATATCTGTATGTGACATTAAAAACCTAGTGAGATTACTTCTGCTTGTGCTTCCAGGGGATCTCAGGGCAAGGTGCTTGTATTGTCATCTTGACTGGAATTTTGGGCTGGAGCTTAGAGTTCATTACTCACCAAAGTGTAAAGATATGTTGTTATTCTGCTTGGCTCCCCACTTCCCTGGCCATGGAATCTCTCTGGTTAGAGTTTTTTTGCTGTTTTTTTAGATTATTCCCTCTTCTACAGGAGGTGTAAAGGGTACTGTGTTGCAAAAAGGACATAAACATTTAAGAAGCAGGTGTATTGTAAATATGTGTGTTTAAAATCCTCATTTCTCTCTGATCTGCACACACGTGTATCACTGAAGATTTCTATCAATACATCCCAAATGATTCTAAACCTGGCAAAGGAAAAGGTAGGAGAAAAGAAGTGAGTGATGACATAATTGGGCCAGCGAAGAAGCTGTAAAATTCCATTTAGCGTGCCTTTGAAAAAACATCTGACCCATGTAATACCTTGTATAGATTAACTCCCAGCTTTCCTTAAACCTGTATATAATTGCGTTTAAGGCCGTGCCAGTATCTTTAAGTCTTTAGTCTGTTCAGTTTTTAGAACACCATTTGCAGCTCTTTCTATGCCTGTTATCAGGGCATGGCCTTTTAAATATAGACAGTGTGGAGTGTATCTGCTTTGAGCACCGTAACCTTTATTTCCCCAGTATGAATGACTTTTATTTCAAGTCCTAGTGAAGATTAGATAATAAAAATGAACTGCTTGGCAGAATGCTGTATGGAAAACTAATTTGCAAACTTTAATAAATAGAGGATAGAAACAATACTCTCTGTACTTTCTGTATTGGAAAAAAAAAAAATCAAACTGCTGAACAAAAAACCCAACCCCCCAACAAAATCAGCAAACATCCATAATTCTTCTGACTAGTCTTTCTTAAGCCTATAAGATATGTCATAGGTATTTGTATGTTGGTAGATTGATCATCTCTTAATTTTTAGGTCTACAAAAATGCAGACCAGCTTTTTGGTTGATACTTTTTTTTCCCCCTACTTCTCCTTAGCTTGAAGCATGGTAATGGACTCCTTTTAGTGCGTAATTTTGACATAGTTTCTTGGATTTGGAGTGGTTATCTTGATTTATTCACTATAGTTATTAAATGTTGTTAATTTTAGACAGGGTCTTTTTAGTTTTTCATCTTTAGAACTGTAGAAGAGGATTACTTTTATTTCATGCATTTGATATTTAAGCACGGAAGAATATATGCTTATACCACAGTGGATCTTACTGTGTATTTATACTTAGTGTTGCAGAATCAGTTTTACATCTTCATAGACAATGCTTTGCTGTACATACTTACAGTAAGATTTTGGATTGATTGATATTATTTTTAAGTTAACTGTAAAGTGAAAACTTTAAAAGTCAGTGTATTTTACAGCATTTTTAAAGGCTGCTATAAGTGAATTTAAAAATAACTTAATCTTAAATGTTTTTTGCCCTTACTTAAAAGCAGATTTTGTGAATGAAGGATAAGAGAATTAATAACTGCCTCCCTGTCCTTGGCAGCATATCCTGTAGAATTGTTTGCATTCTTTAGGCTGGTGCAAGTTGTGTTCACCTGTTTGTGCATTTCATCCAACAATGAAGCAAAAGAGAAAGGAGGGAAAGATGATGGTAAAAACAAAACAGGCATAGAGACTTAAAATATTTTTATTGTATGACAAACTCATAATTTTAAGAGAAATTTTTATTAAAAGATCCCTTTAGAAATGTTTTCTGTGTAGGGCATGTGTTTTGGCTTGTTACTAAGTTTGTAGAGAGGCAGCTGCAAGATTAAAACTGAACATGAGAATCAAAAGACTTGTGAGCAGCCTTTGAGAAATCTCTAGCAGTAGTAACTAGTACTAGATTGTAAAGTGAAGTACAGTCAGGAAGCTGGTGTAATTCAATATTTTTTGAAGATTTTAGTAAGCAGCAGTGAATGAACTAAGTAAAGTAAATGAATGAACTAAGTAAAGAACTGGAAGCTTCAATTATATTTTTGGCGCAGTAACTATTTTGCATACTAATTTTGATTTTGTAAGTGGGTTTAGAGTTTATATGGGCTTTATTGTTTGCTGGAAGTTTTGCTGCTCTGTATTTGGTATGAAAGGGAGAAGATGCTTTATAACAAAGGATTTCTGGTGGATTAGCATAGATTTTTAGTGATATTATTTTTAGTTGCGTCCTAGGGGCACTGTTACTATTTTCTGTTTTGCAGACTTTACGCTTGGTGCATAGCCTTGCCACCGTTTTGAAAATTACGTGATTTGGGTTCTAGAAGATGAACTGTTAAAAAAGTCTGTTCATATCTTCAATTGAGCTTTCTGTGGAACTTGAAAAAATTGTTAACCTCAGTAATGGCAAGTCAAGCGAGTAAACAGAGAGAACGTTGGTGAAGAAAATGTGCTTGCTATTGTGTCATGCTGACAAGTCCAGTTTCTCTCTTCATGTGATGGAATAAAATACCTGTTTTTGGTGGAACTGACTTTATTAGTTCTTCTCTAAGTAAAGAACAGTGAGGAATTTAGGGTCTGCACCTTGTGTGTCTGCTGACCGGCTGTAGGTGGCAATACCTCTTTTGATGGACCTTTTCCTGATGCCTTTTATAAATGCATTTTCTGCATGCCACGATATGCTTTGAACTCAGGGTTGCTACAGTGCTTCGTATTGCATTGTCTTTCAAGACAGGAAGAACTAACCGATACCAGAGGGTTGTAAAAGCAGTAATTTAGCACTTAAGGTAGATGCTGAGAAATTCATATCTTCAACTGACTAATTTCCAGAAAGCATTCCTTAGCGCTGCAGTTTTAGTTGCTCTTTGGAGCAGTGCATAAGTATGAAACCATCTATGTATGCGTATGTGAAAACAAGCAAACAAGGTTTTAAAATATTTAATGTTGAAAAGCAATCTTTGTTACTGTCTCAGGATTTACATTCTTTACAGGCTAATCTGGAAATTAGAATTAAACACACTGACAAATGGATTGGTAGTGAAGTGTTTCAGCCTTTACAAGTTATTGTGATCTAGATAGTGGGCAACAGAGTAATGATTGTATCAGTCAGTGGTAAGCTTGCAAAGTTAGCAGAGTGGGAGGGGAAAATAAATAAAAAGCAAACACCACCACCCCCTCCAAAAAACCTAAACAAACAACCCCAGCCCAACCCAGCAACCCCCAGTATGTTAATGTATCTTGCTTAGGCATAAGTAAAAAGGAGTATGGTTAGCACGCCTATGCTACAAAAAGACTCCGTATAACCTGTTCATCTTACAGATAGTAATAAAGTAAATAAGCCTTTTCAGACCTGTCTCTAACAGCTTAGGAAGTACATCAAATTGTAAACAGTAGTGTTGCTAGTATGGTCTTTTAAACAAAAATTATGTACTCCTGAATATCAGTGTAATTACAGCAAATGTATTCTTGGTATGACCTTTCTGGGAATAATTTGTGATCTGGGTTTGCACTGTGATGTAGGTGAAACATAAAAATGGCTAGAAAAGAATAGCATATCTTTGTTCTCATTGATTTAATGTACTGGTTCTTTTTTATTCATTTGATTTATTTATGAGACTAAAATGTGTATGTAATATGTATTATACTTTAACAAATGACTGAAAACTTAAAGTGGGCCTATACCTTTAATTTACTGCACTTAGGCTACCAAAAGCAGTGCTATTAAGCAAAAGCATGCTTTAACAGCATGCTAAGAGGGACTAAGGGTAAGATTATTCTGTAAATTATTTCATGGTAATGATCACTGTAAATAAGAAAGTAGTTTATTCTCAGCATGGTAGTACAGGAAACCATAGCCTAAAGCTAAGATAGGGAAGAGTTCTTGAGTGACTGGAGATACTACTTTATTTACGGTAGCCTGTTCTAAAGCATTCAGAATTAGGAACTGCATGATGGAAGTGCAGTATAATTATGGTCTCAAATTGGAGCACCTGATCATGCTTCTTTCTGGCTTTAATGTCCAGGAACACTTTAACTCGTTGTTTGCCTTTGGAATTTGCTAACGAAGATAGTAATTGTGCTACAGTCAGTGGTGTAGAAATTCTTACCAACTCATTTCATGCAAGCCTCCAAACATCTATTGTGCATTGTCAGTGTTGGAAGCAGCATTTGGGTTGTGGTTGCAGTTACATGCAAAAATCTCCATCTTCCACTGAAGTTCAATTGACTTTCCCGAGAGAGAGATTTAGAGGTTATGTTTGGCAGGCAGGAATTGTAATGATGCCATTCATGCAAATGGTAGAGCCTGTGATAGTTTAGGTGTTCTAATCATTGTTGGTTACCTTATGGACTAAGTGACTTGCTAGTGCCTGCTAAATGAGGACTTCTGGTTTTGGTGCTGTGCAGAGATGAAAAATGATACTTATGTTCAAATGCATCATTATGATTTAATAATGGGAACTTGTTCAATTTTACAAAATTTTTTATACTTGCAAAGTAAAATCTTTAACATGTTTCGGTAAAATAGAAAAGTCGCAGTAAACTTTTTCACCATTTTCTTTGAGCAAGCAATTTATTTGTGATTATGCTTCCTTTAAATTATTTTGGCATTATTGTGTACCAGAAATAACTCCAGAGTTTTTTTCTGCTCTTCTCCACTCTGTGTTATGTGGGTTTTGTTAGATGTTTGTCCTTTGTGTTCTGTGGTTTATTACGCTGTTTTGAGGTGCTGGTGAGGCTTCCTGTATTGATGACCTTTGACAGTCAGGACATAAATTTATGAATCGTAGGCATTCAGGCTTGAAGTTCTTGTCCCAGTTCCTGTTTCTTCTTGCAGTGCAGGGGTAGTGGTGGTCCAGAACAGTAAAAGTAACTTTACTTTGTTCAAAAGAGAGCAGCTACCAAAGCAAACTACTCTTTATAATTAGCCTTCCTTGCTGGGGGTTATAGGTATTGTACAGTCTGAAATGGGTATAGAATTTTGAAAGTACATTAGAACAGCAGAATAGGAAGTAAAGTAGTAGGAGATTTTTGTTTTTCATTATGGCTTAGAAATTTAACACAGTTTTGGAGTTTACTGTAGTCCTTGAAGAGCAACAAATGCAAGTGACACTGATACTTTTTTTTCTCAAGGAAATTCTCAGAAAATGGTTTTATGCTTGTTTAATTAAACTTACGGTGTATCTTGATCATCTGTTTACATACTTTTGAATAATCCATTCTTTTGAGTGTAGAGGAGAAGTATCACTTTATAAATTGCTAAGACAGGCAGCAGAGGATCTTTTCTAAGTTTAGATTTAGAGATGAGCTTACTACTAGATGAACGGGACCACAGTCTGTTAAAAAATGTAGGCAGTATTTCTAGTGAGGTATAAATTTGATAGCAACTGGAAGTTGGTTGTAGAGTGTTTTATAACCTTCTGCTTAAGTGTGTTAAATGACTTGGCCAGGCATATTTTTGAGCTTGTGTGACTTAAGTATTTTTCCAGCCTTCTTGTTTGTATGTCTTGTCTTTTCTTTTTTCCTTTTTTTTTTTTTTTTTTTTTTTTTAAATTTTTTTTATTTTTGAGGTGGGGTGGTTTTGTGTTTTGTTTTGTTTTGTTTTTGTTTGGTTCTCTGTTTATGTGTGTTTGGTTGTTTTAATAACCATGGATAGCAGGAAGTTTTCAGGGCTCTGATTTCTAGGTGTGTTACTGAGTTTTGAACTTCCCCAGCAGCTGTTTAAGCAACAGTGTCTAAGTACTGTGCTAAGTATTAGGAACAGTACTGAAAGCTGCTGAGAGTGTGGATACACATTCAACAATAGTCTTAGCCTCTCAATGCATTTAATAATAGGGTTCTTTTTTACTACTGTACTGCAGTGTAGCTTTTAAAGATGAATTACACAGGTATCATAATTTCAGCATGCAGTGCTATTACTGTATGATTATTTCTTTATCCTCAGTGTTAACTTGGTTTATTCACCCCTGTAAGATCTCAAGGTGCAGATCAAATGTAAGTGCGGATGTTGTTAGTCTTTTATTTGTAATCCATTTTCTTGTGGGTCCTAGTTATTGATAACTGAGTGTTAACCATTTTTGGTAGTTATATATCTAGTCAGTAGTCCTTTTAATTGCTTTTGTTTCAGAATTTAGTATCCATTAAGAGTTGCTTGTGTTTGGTTTATAAAGGGTGTTTTCTTTTAAATCCTTGTAAACAAATGTAAGTTATAGAAGTAGCTCTTAATGTTTCTTCAGTAACTTTGAACTCTGTGCAATGTGGAGAGATGAAATCCCTGTCAAGATGAGAGAAAACTTAAATGCCTCTTAAGCTTCCTCTGACCTTCATTTCACCCAACTCCATCACAGTTATGTATAGATGACAGAGATGATTACTGGCAGTCAACTTATATATAAGAAACTGTAGAAATCAAAGTCAGAATGTATCCATACTAAATTTGTTTCTATATATTTAGTGCTTTTATAGCTATTAAGGAAGACTGTGATTAAAAATTAACCCAGTAACTCATGTATGATTGCTTTGATGTCTGTTGTGACTGCAATTTTGAAATACTTTTCTTTTTAAAGAAGAGCAAGGAAAAACTTCTCAGGCAGAATCTGAATAATGAGTGACTTGTTTGGCATATATTGCCACTGAGCTGGGATAAGCAAAGGAAAAAAAAAAAGGCTTCTGTAGATTTCCTGAAAGATTATTTTAAGCTTCGTAATTTTACTGGATGTATGT
Source organism: Acanthiza pusilla (assembly GCA_036630365.1). NCBI lineage: Eukaryota > Metazoa > Chordata > Aves > Passeriformes > Acanthizidae > Acanthiza > Acanthiza pusilla. The sequence goes on from JAXCHO010000018.1 coordinate 14,056,012, forward strand.
GTGTTGAAATATCATAATGTGTTTTAGTACCATATGAAAGATTCCATATTTTTCTGAGGAAGTCTGTCTGTGGACTATAAACAGCATTTTAATTCGTACTTCCAGATTGAGCCTGACAGAAGTAGAATGCTTTTCTTTCCCTTTAGGATTTCATGAGGGTTCATGCTGTAGTGCCTGCCATATAGGAAGGCATGTAAGGGGAAGGAGAGCAACTTGGGGTGTTTCATGATGTTGTGTGTATGTGTCAACCTGTGCACAGTATTAATTGTCATTCTCCCTTGATGTCACCTTCAGTAGACAATTCTTAGACTGTAAACATCTCTGAAGTCTGACAAGGAAGATTTTTGTAGTAATAATTAGTTTATATTCAGCATTATGGTTTGTTTATAAGCTGTTCAGTGAAGGATCTTGACCTGGCCATAACTTGAAATGTCCACTAAGCATCTTGATTAATTTATTTTTGAAATCCTTTAGTCTAAAATTCTTAATACTCCTTATCTGTATTTATGTATATGAGAACATATAAAGCTTTTTTTTAAAATAAAACAACCTGAAACAAACCCGCTGGTGAAAGAATGATCAGTTGCTGCTTTTACAGTTTCATTTCTCGCAGTCTTACAAAATAAGACCAAGTGAAAATAAAATAAAAGGAACCATGAGTTAATGACTATGTACTTTAAGTACTTGTTAAATAATTTACTGCAGCACTCAAATGAATTCAAGGTATAAATGTACCTCTTTAATCTGTTGAATGAGGTTATTATGTTAAGAATGGATCGGCATATTGCACTGCCAAGTGTTTCTTTAGTAGGCCTAATATCCCAAATTGGGTGAAATGTCGAATTACTCATAAATGTTCAGGGATTGGTGTAGGATGTGCATGTGCCTCCATGTTTTTTTTTCTTTCCAAGAGTACCAGATTCCTTCCTGTTCTGTAATTGCTTGTGAAAAAGAGGCGTTTCTGAGCCTGTGTTTGATTGGAGAGAGAGGAGGGAGGGTAGAAGGTGTGTAATGTTCATGATGCTGGTTTTGGTTTTCTTCTTTCTTTCTGGTGGGGAAAGGGATTTTAATTTTTGAAATACTGTCAGGCATGCAATGTGTCAGTCAAATATATGCAGTTGTTGGCAATACAGCCTCTTCTTATTTATAGGATGGTAGTTAAAAGGCCTAGTTGTGAATTGGTGTTCTGCTTTGCTGGCTACTTTATAACAAAGAGTAGAAAAGATAATCTTGAAGGACTTGGTGTCTGATGTCCATATAACTTCTGAACTGATTTTGAGACAGTGATGCTTTAAAGCAGGCAAAATCTTAAATGTTTAAATTTAGTGTCCTAAATGCTTTATGGAAAAACAGAGCAGCAAAGCAGACTAGTAATCTGTATGTTCTTGCAGAGGTGTACCCTGTTAATAATGAAGTACATAATCTCTGGAATACCAGAGAAAATTGAGCTGCTGTTTTTTCAATGCTGAAAATTGAGCTGCCATTTCGTCATGAAAGTGCAGGGCAGCCTCTTCAGGAGGTCTCACCAACTGCCCTTGGGGTGCGTAGATCTGTGGTGCTGCTTAGTGTTGGAGGTGGTGAAGAAACTGAGCAGTTATTATATCTTGTTATTTCACTGGAATTTAACATGTAAATGGAAGATAATGATATGCATCAAGATACTTTCAGCTTCTAGAGTACTGTGATCTGTGGAAGGGGAAAAAGAAATACTAACATGGTATAGCAGACAGCTCTATCTTCACCTTTTGCATTTGTCTGACCATCACAGTCCAATCTGGGATCTTTAACATGTATGCTTACTGTTCGAATTTTTAAAATATTTAGAACAGTTTTTTTTAATTCCCATGAAGTTATTGGATAAAAATGTTTTCTCCCTTTTTAAAGGACATTGAAATTGTGTGAAGTGTCCATATGTATCTTTAAATAGAGGATTGTTTTGATATTTACTGATACTATGTGTTTAAGCAAGCCATGTAATCTTCCCTTTTAATGCCTTTTATTTGGGGAGACATTTAAGGAAACTTATTTGGTTTTTTAATTTTACTTTTAAAAGGTTTCCTCCTATTCCAACCTCTGAACATGATAGACTAAACGATTCCTAATGTTTCAGGAGCATGTAAATTTTTTAAATATCAAAATATTGTATTTGTTTTTATGTTGCAAGATCAACAACAGCAAACAATAAAAAAAACACCCAAGCCCTAGGATACCTTTTTGTTAAATGGTGAAGTTTACATAATACGTTAGACAGAAGATAAGTTAGATCAGTATAAGATCCATGCAGTTACCTTAAATCCCAGACATCCATCCTTCTAGTCTGGCTTTAAAAATCCTATGATTTAGTGAATTTACCAGTAGTCTTTAAAAATTCTTTCTCAAAGTTGCTGTCAGGTAGCTTTGGATTAGGCCTGTAGCCTTGTGAATGCAGATAAATCTTGTAATGCTTTTGTTACTGTGATCACTAGAGTCATACAGATTGCATTCATCAAATGATATTGCCATGTAGCTGTGCACAGTTTGGTGTAGGCACCTTGGCATTGTGAGGTCTGTGCTCAGAGTTGGTCAAGTACAAGTTTTGGTTGTCTGTAGTAAATTGTAATATGTATATGTAGAGCTTCTGTAAATTATATGCTAGAAGTTCTTACACAATGCATTTTCTACTAAAAACTTCAACTTTCTTGGATGCCATTCTTAGAAAATGTACCTATAATATGAAAAATCATATTACATGAAACGAATACGCTGTGTATCATTTTATAGCCTAAATTATATACTCTAACCCAAGGTATAGATTTATTATGAAATTGTTAAAATAGTTTGTTCCAGTGCAGAATTGTTCTAGCATGATGAGTAACCCTTTAAATTTTTTTTTTCTCATCTGTGGCGTGGTTTTCACCATTGATTTACATTGTCTGCTTCTAATGAGGAGACAAGATTTAGAAACAAAACCATTTCAGAAATCTTGAAGTTGCTGGAAAGAGCTGCATTTTGTTTCAGAAATAAGAATTAAAAGAAGTAACTATCAGTGGTAGTCTCATCTTCCTAAAGTGACCACAAGAGAAATGTACTAAAAATAATTGCTGGGAAAAGCAAGCTTTTTTCTTCATGAAAGAAGATCCAGCCATGCCTGAATACTGTTTAATTATAGTGTCTGTCAGTGAATGTGACTAGTTTCTGTGAGATTGTTCTTAAGTGGTAAACAAGGGTTGTTTTTAATCTCAGACTGGTAAGAAATGGTTTGGAATACTGTGTCTGAAGAAATTTGCAATTTTTTTTGGGTGAAGTAAGCAATTTTTCTCTCCAAGTATTGATGTAGATTTTACTAAGATTGCACAGATAGTTCTGGCTCTTTTGAAAATAAAAACTGAAGAGAAGTTGTGTTTGAAACATGGCAATGAACACTGAAATGTCAATGTTGCTGCTGTTGACTTGGCAGATTGATTTTCTTTGAGAATGATCAAGTTAATTCTCCTAATTAAGTAATTGACAATAGTAATAGAAGAAAGACATGCTGAAGAGAAGGCTCAGAAAGAGCCTTACGAGGTGAAGAACTTGGAATTCCTGGATTGAGGTTTGCCTTTTGGAGCACTTTGCTGTATAGATTTCAAACCTTTACCTACTAGAACCTTTTGAACCTTTACCCAGAAGAAGGGTGTCTAGAATTGTATGTGTGTCTGTTCCCTTCGGTGTAATTTCTTGGGAAGGGGTAGAAGAGTTTATTCTCTCAATGGTTCATGGCCAGAGGCCCTCTGCCATAGGAAATAGTGGCTAGTGGAGAAGCATTTGGCCAGCTGCAGTGGGTTTTGTGGAGTCTGGCTGGTATGACTGAGTGTTGTGGGGATGCCATATGTCCTTGGAAGTGACTGTTTTAATTGATGCTTAACTCTTGAGGCCCCAATCATACAGATTTCTAAGCAACAGGATCAATTGTTTGGTGTTAATTGTAGATTTGCTAGGTCTAGCAGGTTTTATGTGTGTGCAAATTGCATTTTGAGATTTTCAGTTTATTTTCTTTGCTTGGTGTGAGCTGTTTGTATTTTAACTTCATCATATTGCTCTGCTTACATGCTGAAGTACAGTCTTCAGAGCTTTGTTCTGCTCCTTTCCTGATAATGTTGGCAAAATGCAGCACTTGCCAAGCAAGGCTGTGCTGCATGAACTAATGCATCCTGTTCCTAAGCCTGGAAGGATGTCTTACGGTTCTGCTTCAGCTTTGTGTCCTGTGCTTTTTTGCATTTGTCCAGTTTGATTCAGCATCTGCTGTTCTTTGCTTGAGGACTCCTGATGAATGGGAAATACTTGGGTATTTACCCAAGTATACTTTGGTTCAGGAAAGTGAGGCTTCTGTTGGTGAGTCTGAAGCACAGAAGCAATAAAAGGGGGTAAGGAAAAGAATGGTATGAGCAATTAACTAAAGTTGGCCTGCTGCTAATTCCTTGTCAGATTGTGAGAAGACCTCCATTTGTGTTATTTTCCCTTCTTTGTTCTCTCAGAGAGTAATTCTTACTGAACCAGAAGCCCTTTGTATTGTCCTTGTAGACTAGGTTTGCTTGCTCCAAACATTTGGTGTCCGTAGGAAGTGGAGCCAGTGTCAGGGTCAGTGGCTTTCCTTTTCTCTTACGTCACATGTGCATTCTCCAAGTACAATGGAGTGTCTTACTCTGGTCATTTTTGCATTCCTAAGGATTTTTTGCTCTTACCCACTATTACTGTGGTGAATTAATATGTTTAAGAGTTCAAATCTCTCGCCAAATGTGCCAGAAGGGTCTTTTTTTTTTTTTTTTTTTTTTTTTTTTTTTTTTTTTTTTTGTGGACAGATATAAAGCCCAGACTGTCTGTCATATAGATTAAGAAAGTACTTTAACTTGGTTCTTTGAAAACAAAAAGTTGCTGTGTTGCTGGGGCCTGTCCTGCAACATCTCAAAATTCAGTTGTGGTGTTGTATTTTTCTTAAATGACAAAAGATAATCTATGGGGATTAGAAGGAATTCAAAATGAAACAACCAAGTAATACCTAAACCAAGAAATAAATCTCTAAAGCTGAATGATAAACCTACATCAGACTTTCGATTGAGACAATGACTCATAAGGAGCCTTAAAGCTATGATAGCATATTCATTTTCTTGTACTTTAAATTATAAATGAGGACTAGCTTACATCATGATCTAGACTGTATGTGCCCTCAAATAATTTGAGAACAAGAGGCCATGGGTAAAATTGCCTTGGCTAACATTAAGAAAGGTTTTGTTTCTGGAGCTTATTGCCTCAAGATCCTATGGAGACCTAGAGGAAAAAATGTGTACGTGTTTATGTATGCTTATGTAGGAAACAACACAATTAAAATAGTACATGGAAAATGAGAATACTTTTAGCTTCAGCTTCTAGGACTACCTCTAAGTAATTGAGGGAAGCAAGTATATCTTTTGGGATAGATGACGGTAGAAGTTACAGCAGAACTTTTTCAGTGACTTTTGAGTCACTGAAAGGAGAACTTTTTCAGTCACTTTGTGCTGGCAGCTGCTGAAGGCAGGATACTGCTTCATGCTTATTCACAAGTAGAAATAAATTAAAATTTTAGATTATTTTTATTTAAACTTTATTGAAAGCATGGAAGTATGAGGACAGGAGAGAAAACTCATTGGGTCAAATGGAAAAGCAGAGGTACAGAGGGTGGTCGTACAAACCCTTGACTGTTCACAGGATCACAGAATATGCTGAGTTGGGAGGGACCCCCAAGGATCATCAAGTCCAGCTCCTGGCCCTGCACAGCACCATCCCCAAGAGTCACACCATGTGCCTGAGGGCATTGTCCAAATGCTACTTGAGCTCTGTCAGCCTTGGTGCTGTGACTGCTCCCCTGGGGAGACTGTTCCAGTGCCCAGCCACCCTCTGGGGGAAGAACCTTTTCCTGATATCCAACCTAAACCTCCCATGGCAGAGCTTCAGGCCATTCCCTCAGGTCCAGTCTGTGATCACCAGAGAGAAATCTGTGCCTGCCCCTCCTCTTCCCCTCCCGAGGAAGCTGTAACTGCACTGAGGTCTCCCCCCAGTCACCTCCAGGCTGAGCAGACCAAGTGACCTAAGCCGCTCCTCATACGGCTTCCCCTCAAGGCCCTTCACCATTCTCATGGCACTTCTTTGGACTGTTGATTATAGAAATGTGAATAATGGCAAATGAATGTGTTTGATTCCGTGGTTACTAAAAGCTATCTGGAATGCAGTGGTGTGTTCTTGAATTTATTGAGTAGCAAAAGTTTTGAGGTTGTTGGACATTTAAAGTAGGGAAGAGTGTAACAACTACCCTACTCTGTCAAAACATAGGTCAGAAATTAAGATGTTGTGTAAGTAGAAGCAAGATATTTATGGTTTCATTAAGAATTATACCACTTATTCACTATTATTTTTCAGGAAACTATTCTAATGCTTGAAAAATGTAATGGTCAGCTCAGCAATGGCTCAAAACAGCATTTTGGATGCTATAGCACTGGCATTAGAGCCCCATTGGCAAACATCCAGGAGGCCTGTAAAAGAAGAAAATGCCTTAAATATTAAAGGTTCAAAAACTTCTGTTTAAATTTAATTGAAATTCTAAGTTTAATTTCTGTTTAAGCTTAAATTTTCTAGAATTTTCAAATTATATGCCTTTTTAATAAAATATTTGGGAGTGAGCTTAAAATCATGTAAAAGCACACTAGATAGCAAGAATTCTTACTGGCAGAACAAAATAATTAAATTCATTACAGCAGTGCATGGAGGGTAGGTAGCTGCAAAGAATTACTCAAAGTGCACAGAGTAAAGTGGTCGCTGTACCAGTGAGGTAAAAAGAAATAATTTCAGTAGTTAGATTTTTCTGTTTTCCCTGCTTGTGTATTTTTCAAATTCTTAGTTGTATGTCAGGTTACACTGCAGGCCTTTCTAGGTCAGTTCTTCTTTCTAAACATACAAGTATGTTTTGTGGTTCTGTGATGGAATTGAGGTATGTTTGTCCTTCTGCGGGACACTGCTGGTACCGGAGGGAGTAGTGGCCTCCTCTGCGTCTCCCAGTTACTCATGGTAGTTACATCCTGCCTCCAGGGAGGAAAGATGCCTCCTGTTGTAAAAACCCCTCTTAAGGTGTCTGTGGATAACTCTATTAGCTGTTGCTAATGTATAAATAGGCAAATAACAAGCATTTAATATTACTAGGTTCTCAATTTACTGCTGCCTGGAAAGGACTTCGAATAAAAGATGGTAAATATTTCCTGTGCTTCCACTTGTAATTGTGTCAGGTAAATGGTGTTACCAAAGTTGCTCTGATCTGTCTTCACGGTAAAAAAAAAAAGAGAATCAGACATATCAGGTTGATTAATGTCTGTGTAGTCATGTTTGCAACCAGGGCACTAGGAGTTACATTTTTAAAATGTGTTACCAGGGCTCTGAGATCTGGCATAAGTTTTCAAAACACACCCTCAGCACAGTGCTCCTTTTTCAGATGTTTTACGTACTTAACATAGAGGAGGAATTTTACTGTATGCTACTAATAAATACTGGAGCACATTTTCCAGGACTTCAGAGTTGCCAGCATATCTGGTTCTCTGCAGATCAGCAAGCACGTCAGAGGTCACTAAACCCTAAAGGAGACAAGTAATCTACTTAGGGGTTTGGGGCTTTTTTCTGACTTTATTTATAACTTCTAGTTTGAAATATATTGAAAATAGCTTTCTTTTCATTGTGTTGTATTTCTGTTTTAATCCATCCAGCAGCAGAGAAGAATGTTTATATCTTGTCCAGTGTGTGGAAACGGGTGTTGTGCCTAGACAAGACCTGAAAGTGATCCCCGAAAGGGTATCATTGTGGGAAGGATTTGGGTCAAAACTGGGGTTAAGACAAGCCCCGGGTACCGGAGCTGCCTTTTCTCCCTGGCTAAATATTAGTATTGTGTTTGATCTACAGCACCTGTTCCAGAATCCTACTTCAGAGGCTGGAGGAGCCTGCAGACTTTTCAGGGGTTATACTTGGTGTTTGGACAGGATGTTTGATTCGGTTTTGAAGTTGAGTGTACTGTGGATTATATAGAAATAATGCGGTGATGTTGCAAGTTAACAGTAAAATGAGTAATAAATTTAGAAATGCAGGAGGCCTGTTGATCTTGTTTTAAAAATAAAAAGTTTGACAAAACTTAAGCTTTTTTGTAAAAATTAATTGCAGTTGTTAAATACAAACTAGGGTTATTTATTGACTTTACTATATAGAAAATGTTACTTCAAATATTCTGTTTGCTGCTACATCAGGTATCATTGGAGGGAATTACTCCAAAAATACAAAATTCAAAACCCAATGTAATATACTCCAAGTCTTTGCATGGCATATAACTAATGTATGAGGGCAGTTAGCAAATGTGGTTTTGCTTAGTATTAAGAGTCTTGGCATGAATTTCTATTCTTATTCCATTTTCTTCTGTCTATAACCTACTGTGTGTAGTAGGTTCATCTGTAGTATCTTTCCATAGCCTTACTGAAGCATCTTGAGTATGAAATTAGAATATGCTAAATAACATGTGTCTAAAATAGGATTAACCAAGTGTTCTATTTATAATTTAGCTACTATTCTGGAAATTTTTCTTCCTCATTCTGGATAGTCATTTGCATCATATTATTGTTTGGGTGACATTGTAATATGCTGTGTTTGTGAGAGTGCTAAGGTGGTTCAGTAGGTTTTGAATCTCTTAAACTTCTCAGAAAATAGGTGCGGAATTACTGAAAGTGGAATAAAATACCCATAAAAAAATAACAATTAAAATTCTTATTACGTTAGTTCTTACCATGTGCCACATCTTGCTTATTTCTGCTGAAAGAGGCAAAGACATGAGCATTTTACAGTCTTGAAAGAAAAACCACTAAAGGTTGAGGATGGTGGTGCAACTACATTGTAAACTGCTTGTGTAGCTTTTCTCTTAAGAAAATGTACCTGATCCTCTCTAATATAGCTTTGTTGATATCTCTGTAAAGCATCCTAGGAGAAAGGGTTCTGAAGAGGTTGTGGCTTTATTGATCTGTGATTTTTGGTCTTGTTCTGTATCATGAAAGAGACAGCAATATGTGTATAGCTGAGTGATGCATGGCCTCTGAAGATCAGGAGTAGAAGCTTGACTGCAGGGGGAGACTGTGCTCATGAAGGTGGTTAAGTAGCCAAAATACAGGATAAAGAAGGGGTGCTGTTAATCAAGACTAAAAGGAGTATTTTGTTAAGAAAGAGATTTTCTTGTGGGGAGTGTTCATAAACACTGGTGGGTGAGAAGGGGCAGGTAGGAAGATAAAGCCAAAGCTGTAAATATATCCTCTTCCTCCAGATATTACTCTCTAACTGTATGTGTTGTTTTAGCCCTTGATTTTAAGCTGCTGTACTGAGTATGTTTAGGTATATGTAATTCGACTTGGTAGTATATTCCAGAAACATCTTCCACACAGTCATTGACTAGAGCATTGTGCTGAACTTAGATGCTAATCTTGTCTTTTTGTCTTCTATATTTATGGTACTGTGGAAGGGTTTTTTAAAATACACATACAAGAAATGTCTGTGTATCTGCTGCTTCCTGGATGCTGTTCATCACAGGATATGCCTGTGGGAGCAGTTCAACAGTATAAGGGACTAAACTGCTCTGAACTAGCCATTGTAATTCTGTAGAACAGTGGCTGCTGGGTTGGATAAGTTTATAAATCTAATTAGTCTAATAACCCAGTGCCAGGAATTTTAATGGGTGCCTTTTGCAAAACCTTCTATTATGCAGTTTGGATTTCAGCATAAATGTTTGAAGTATGCAATATTGGTTAATAGGCTTTGGGGATGGATGGAATTTTATTTCTGCTGGATGAAGACTTTAAGCTAAGGTGCTCCTGATACTCTTCTTTTTAATTACTTAGAACCAAGAATTGTATTGAGTCATTTTGCCTTTGAAAGGAATTGTCACTGTTGTTTGTACTTTGGAAACATTCATGCTCTTGTAATTAGGGGTTTGAGACTAATGGAAGAAAATGATTAAAGGGATTAATGAGTTTCTAGTATTGCCAAGTTTGGATAGTTAGGTTTGGTTAATTGATGTGGCTTAAATAGTTTTAAAAACTGTATGGCAAGATGGTAGTGAAGTTCTTGTAGCTTAAAGAAAATCGTGTAAGTAGAGTAAGGATGAACACAAAGCTCAGAGTAAAGAATAAGGCAGAATGGTTTACTGCATAATTTGTGCTAGGTAAATTGCTTCGAAATTGGTGACCCTTGATGTCAGTGCCCTTAAAAAATGCAAAAGGGAGTAGAAGAGCTTGCATGTTGTGTAGATCTCTACTGAGAAGCCTCTTATTCATGCTAGTATGTCTGTTAAAAAAACAAACAACTGCTAAAACCAGAAGCTTTAGGAGTTACCAGATGGAAGAGATGTAGAAATTCAGTGGTTGTGGTCATCAATAAATTCATTGGAATATGAGACTGAAAAGCAAATATTTTTGTATTATTTGGAATTCATGTGGATTATGTGACCTGTTCTAAAGGCTATGGGACCTGATTCAGATATTTGTGTAATGCTGATTTTCTGTTCTAATTGGATGATTCCACATGTTACTTAAGATTTTCAGATTTTGCACAAATAAACCTTAGATTCCGTTCCAGCATCAAAACAAGTTGTTAAATTATTTTATTTGTGCTAATGTTTTTTGTCCTCTAAAGGTTAATGTAATCAGTTCAAATAATTAGCTGTGTAATAGAAAGCATACTTAGTAATTAATAAAATCCCTTTAAACTTGAAGTTTAATGCATGGAAGTCCACTTGAAGGGAGATGAACAAATATTTTCCGTAGCTTTTTAACTGATACTTGATAATTCTTGCAATCCTAGATAGATCTAGGAAAAGCATTCTTAAGATATTTGTATGTGATCAGTTATTTCTGTGCTGTATCTAGGCAGCATTAATTTCAAAGCCTTTGACAAATGCCCCTATTTTCTAGATATTTGGAGCCCATTTTTCCCTGGAGGAAGAGTGATGTAGCCAGGGAAGAATTTTCTATTGGAATTTACTCATAGCTGTCTAAAAATTCATTGAGATTTTGTATTACATTGCTTATTAATGTTTTCTTTTTGTCAGAATGGCTCTCTAAGGAGCATTAGCAAGACAGAGGGAAATGTGAATTGCCGTGGTTTTGACACAGAGTTGATTATATTAGTTCTTTGAACTTTTCATCTCTCTTGTAACAATGAAATTCAAAAATAGGATAGATACTTTCCTTGAGGATTTTGATTTCTCATAACTTTGACTTCTGAGTAGTTTTTGAAGCTGTTTATATATTTAAGGTTTTTATTAATGCAACTTCAGTTGAAAACATGTATGTACTTCATGAGATTTTGTTGAAGTCACTGGAATTACATGTGTTATATCTTTTCTAGTGTGCTTGTAGTGTAGTGTTTATCATTAATGTGGCCATTAGTTTATGAAAACTAGATGTCTTTGCTTAAAAAAGTCTTTGATGTTTAAAACCTTGTTTTAGAATTAATACATACTATAGAAATGTAATAGGAAATGCCCATGACAATTTCTGTCTTTGGTCCAGTTTAAATAGATTGCTGTCTTTAGTGGGTCCCAAGTAACTGCCAGCGTTTACTTGACAGCTAGGGAGGAGCAGTTTTGTCTCCTTGATTCTTCATACGGATTTAATGTAACTCAACATTTAAATGCTGCAATAACAAACAAACTCAACCAACCAAAAAAACCCCTCATGCTAATATTCATGCTTCCAGAGTGGTTATATTACTTGTTTTCTTACTCTTTTGGTTTATTTATTAGCATGTCTTGCCGTGTACTCTCTTCAAACCCATGTGTCCCAAAGCATCCTGATGAAAATCTCTTGAAGTCAATCAAAATAGTGTCCCTGAACATTACTTGCTGTCTTTGCACTTTTTGGAATTTGATCTTTGAAGCTTCTGTGTCTGTTCGCACTGGTTTTTTTAATGTCTTTTGGTGTTTCTTGGGTCTTGCAGATAGATAGAAGAAAATTCACACATCTCCTGTAGCTGTCTCTTCGCTCTTCAGTTTCAAAACAAGTAGTTATAAATAAAAAATACAGTTATTGGGCTGTATCAGTTGCAGAAAAATTTAACAGAATTTAACTAAATGTTTTACCCTCTTGAAATTACGACTTTAAGATGGCAAGCTTTTTATGCAATACCCTAATTCTGCTATATACAAGTTTTTAATAACAAATCAATGATAGACAGTGCCTGACAGTGTAGGCATGGTGTATGGCCTGGAAGAGATTGTTGACAAATAGAGAAAGGCTTCCCCTAAATTGGGAAATATCAAATTGTGACACATGTGTAAACAAGACAGTTTACCAATTTGATAATCAGGTGTGAGAATGATATGTTAAATAGTTACCTAATGGGCTGGTGGCACAGTGTGCACCACTGAATGTTTGATAGTTCCTGTAAAGAAAAATCCTGCTCTTCCAAAAAGTAGTACACAGGTCTCTAAAATGGAGCTTCAGTTTCTTATAAGAAAGTACCATTGTCCCCGACTTTAAAAAATGGGCAGGAAGAGAGGAAGGTGGTCTGTTAGTTGCTAGCCCTGTTTGTTTCTGCATCTCAGAAGTCAGCACACTGGATCATCTTGCAGTGTATTCTTCTTTTGTAGTTTCTTACTGCTTTCTGCAGCTGATCCTGCTGTGAGCAGTGGGGTTTGGACTAGGTCGTCTCCAGAGATCCCTTCCAGCCTCAGCTAGTTGGCTGATCCTATGAGAAATTCAGTACACTTCTATGCATTTTTGTTTTAAACCATATTACTTGCAAAGCAAGGAAATAAGATACTTGTTTGGTGATACTATTTTTTTTTTTTTTTAATAAATGAACATAGAAATTGGGACCAATGATTGTAAAACAGGAACTGAAGGTGGTGCTTCACTAAAAGACATAATGTTCTTCCTCCATCACGGAACTAAAACCAAAAACCTTAAGTATCTTAGGTTGATATACAGACTGCAAGCCAGAGCTTTATTAATCCTCTTAAGCTTACAGTTAATTATTGGTTCTCTAGAACAACTTTAACTTAGTCCTGACGCACACGTGTATTTGATTTTGATTTTTTTCCCCTAGGAACATTTTTCATGAAAAACTTGATGTAGATACGACTCTAAATTCCAGTGGCTGCCTTGTTTCAAACAGACTGCTTCCTTCCTAAGGTCCCTTTATCTTTCCCTGTTTGCTGTCTGTACCTTTGCCTTTCTCCCTGACCTGTTGGTGTGTTTTATTTGAAGATTTCAGATGGGATGTTTTGGGAAGGTGAAAGGAAAATGCGGTGTGGTGAATTCACTGTTGTATTTTATCTCTCTTAAGCCCATGGTTGTGGCACTGTTCATTTTTCATATTTAGTTTATCCTAATGCATTATACAATTCTAAATTCAACTTAAAAGTAGGGATTTTTAGGAAGTGATAGAATTTGTGCTTTACATAAAACAAATAATAAAAATAAGCATTCGCCATCATAACACGTAATATATATATAACTGTGTTATGATGGCAAATATTTATTTTTAATGAATTTAATTTACTACACTGTAGTTTGAGAGAGATGACATCTAGCTTTCTTTAAAATTTCTAGAAGGACCATGAAAAAACTTACTGTTCCTTCTGCAATCTATAAATAATGTTCGCCTGTGTTACCCCTGTTTGGGTTATAGCCATATCATGTCCCCTTCTCTGGCTCCTACAGTCTTGGAATCTACAGTGCTATTGGCAAAGCTGCTGTGAGTTCATACCTCTGGGACTGAGGGATTTTTAATTTTGTTATGCGTATTTTTTGAGAGATACCGAAGGAATGAGAGTCTTGGTTTTATTCCTGTGTTTGAATTCTTTTTCGCTGGTGTTTGTAGAAGGGATCAGAAACTTGAGGAATTGTAAAGTTTGGCAGAGTGTGGCAGAGAATTTGCCGTTGTCTGTCAGCTGTTTCCCTTTTCATGGTACACTGTTAACCTGTTGCTTTGGGCAGTAGCCTCCAGGCTTCTGGACAGCTGACAGCTTGGGCAGGTCCAACACTCCTTCCAGAGGAAGCAGCAGCTGGATAGATGGGATTGTCACACCAGGGGAGAGACACCCTTTGTACTTGCTGCCTGCATCTCTAACTCTCAAGGGTTCACTAGGCCGAGTGAGATACTTAAGACTTACTGTTTCTGGATATTCTAGCGTTGGAAGGTTTCTGTTCATCACTTTCTCATTTTGTGTCTTCGGATCTGGTAGAGAATGTGGCATAAATGCATGATAGAGTGAAAATAACATGCTCAGACTGTCGTTAGACCAGTAATTCAGAACTTGTTAGGTCTTTGTGTGGGTTTACTTTGGCCAGTAAACAGACCAGAGTGAGTGTGTTGGAGCCAAGGGAATGGAATATGCTTTTGAATCATTGTTCAGATTCATTTGAACTATTCTTTTCCTGTTTGCTGAATTGCTAAATGGCTTTGGTAGATAACTTGAGGGAAAACAAAGGTGGAGGAATTGGCAGCTGCATGTCCCTCTTCAAACACCCTGTTGTGAGCCCGATCGTTATCTTTTAATGAACTTCTGTGAAACTTTTTCAGAAAGCTTGGATGTTGAGAATTATGAGAAACAGGAGAGGCAGGTATCTGTAAGTCTGTTTTCCCTTGGCCAGGTATTCTGTATTTTGGGGACTGATGATTTCATCATGACAACAGTATTTTTACGAATGCTAAATGTGTTTTCCCATGGTGTGTTTTTAAGATTTATTTGTGTTACAGCTGAGAGACTGCCAGTGTTGCAATGTCATCCTGAATGTGCCTTGATGAAAATGAAAGCAAGTCTAAGGATCAAGTCAGCTTGAGAAACAAACCAATGATTATAGCTTTGTAATAGAGTTAAATTACCTGATAAATCAGACTCTAAAATGTTTTCCAAGGCTCTAAACTATCTCAAAATTGTAGGAAGGCACTTCTTTAGATACACAGCATAGGAACTGGGGAAGGCTCAGCAAAACTGACCAAAGGATTCTGTTGTGTTTCTGCTACAGTCTTAGATTGAGTATTCCCGAATTATTCTTTTCAGCTATCCTTTTAGGTGAGCTTTTTTTAATGCTGAGCTCTTTCTGAGAGAGTATGGCACTACCTATCATAAATGTTTCATAAGCGTGTTTTGCTTCTTTGGAAATATTTTGAACTTTGGTTTGTGTTAGGTGAAACAAAAATAAGGTCATGTGTAGTTCTGTTGTACTTTTGACTTAACTGTTGTATTCCTTCTCTTTTTTTTACAGGTTTGTTTTTCTAATAAAACTGCGTCAGTTATAGTTGATTCTTAATTTCAGGCTGTCTCTTGGATGATACTTACTCTAGCACAGACTAGTCTCACTTCATATTTTTCTAAAATGCACTTGTATTGGTGGTCTCAAAGGAAGAATGCTTCTGAAACTGGGACAAGGATTCTTCAAACTGGGCACTCAAAATCATTTGCAGCTGAAGACATTCAAAACATTTGTCTGTGCTTTGGTTGGTTGAGGAAGAGATTTCTAAAATGCTGGGTACATGAAAACTGGGAACTTAATGTTCTTCTGTCCCAATATAAGCAATTAAAACAAGTGTGGGAAAGAACAATTATATCTATTGCAAAATATTCTTGACAGGGCTTTATTTCTTCTAAGTACTTGATTGCCAACTCTGGTAAGTGCTGTCTTCATTGATCATCCAAAAAAAGTGCATGTAGAAATTCAAAGTTAAAAATACATTAAAATTATAAGCTGTAAATTCAACTGATGAGGCTCTTCAAAATACAGCACGGGTAAACGTGTACTTGTTGGAAGTTTTAAAGACTGAAAGCTGTCTTTCTGAGAATCCTCCTGCTTTGATTGTTTAAACCTTGATATAATCTGATTTTTCAAAATGTCCACTGTAAATTTTTGTGCGTTTTTCTGTTTGTTATATTGTGTGCCTCTGTTAGAGAAGTTTTGGTTTCAGGATACCTGTGATACTTATTTAATTTTTTTCATAATAATGCCAAATGTTTTTATATCATCCTTCATCCAGCCTAAAGTTGTATGTGGAAGTAATAACAAAAAATGTTTTGACTTAAAAGGATGGATTTTAATATTAGCTCACTTGTCAAACATAACAGTCACTGCTATTAATATTCTCACCGGTAGACATTGTTATGTGATATTAGAATGGTTCTTTACTATTTGGCAAATGAGATGGCATTAAGCAAATTGCATTGGAGCAGTGTTTAAAAGCAAAATAAAAACCATATAGACTTGCATTAGATCATGAAAGAAGCTGAATTGTACTTAAAAATAGCATGGCTGATGCAATAGTCAGGCTAACACTGAAGCCTAAGTGTTATACCCATAACACTGACTCCACTCCTGCCAGTGGCTTCATAAATGAATAAAGTTAATGGTTCAAGAGCATTGAATTCAGTGGAGTTCAATCCAGTCAGTGGTTCTGCTACAGGGTTAGTGTAGCCTTGAAAGATTTTGTTTTCAAGTATGTTTGTCCCCTTGGGTATTTTTGTTTAATATTAGAGAAACAAACAAAAAGCTCCATGAGTACTGGAGCTAAAAAAAAAAGATGGATGTGTGGGGGTGTCTATCAAAAGTCTCGTTGACTGTGGCACTGCAGTTATCCTTTTTCTATTGCCATGCTGCTCTTCCCTTTGCCCCCAGTATTTCAGTTCTTCTGCCATCTCTTTCCTGTGTTTGCCATTGTAGTTTCCCTTTGTGTGTTTGGGCTTGCTGGCTATCTGAAAAGAAACCCTGGCTGGGCTGCTGCTCTCTTCCCTTGAGGTGTACTACCTGGATAGCTGGTGGCTGTCCATCAGAATGAGTAATGTTGGGAATGCCTCGTGCTGTTCCTTGCATTGTACTTGGGGAGGCAGAAGTAGGGCCATGCTCATCTATTCCAGTGGTCCACTCTTTTGTTGAGTTGAGATACTGGATTTAAAATGAACAGTGGCTTCGAAAGTGTTTTTGTGGGGAATCTACAGCAGAAATACTTTTTTTCTGTTGTTGTTATTTTGGGTTTGTTTTGTTTTTGAAGACCCAGTCAGAATTTTGATTGAACTATATGTAGTGGACAGTAAGTTTTTTGTGTATGAGAGGTTTATTATTGCAAACCCTTTAAATGTAATAACTAAAAATTTGCAAGTCCATGGAGTTGCAAACTGTGTGTGTAGACTAAATAAATTTCTATTAACTTTGTAATTTTCTCAACAAAATTAATGATTTTAATAAAATACGGAGATGAGTTAATTGTTACACTAGCTATGAGCCCTCTTTTCCTATAATTTGTACGTTTCTGTGTTTAATGCTAGCTCCAGTTCTGAAAGAGATTGTTAAAATTGTTTGAATTTGGCTTCCTCATAGTAACTCTGGCTCTTCCCGTTATTGCATTGTGTGCTTTGCCTGGGTTGTGGGGAGATGGATTACTGATGTCCTTGTCCTTAGTATCATGTTTTTACATCAGACTAACTTCGGATACACTATATATTCATGCTGCAAATGAATGTGTAGTGATAGTTTGAATCTGCCTTATGAAAATCAGCAGGCAGGGTAGTCAGATGGTACTGGCTTTTCTGATTGCAAGCTGCTGCACAGGCATAATTTTTTTACATTATTATTGAGGACACTGCTCAGAATAACCATTCGCTCTGATGTAAGCGATAAAGAAGAGGAAAGGAAGATGTGTTAATGGATGCTGTGGAATGGGGTGGGAAAAAAAGATGTCTTGGTAGTGTGTAAGAATGTTAAGGTTTACATTTTGTCTCTTAACTTTCCCTTGAAAATACTTAAGTTTTTTACCACTGTTACTGAGTTGCAGTTAGATTCATAGAACTGTAGAATGGTTTGTGTTGCGAGGGACCTTAACAATAATCTAGTTCCAATGCCTCTCATGTATTTGCATACATTGTTTTTAGTCTGTACTCATTATTGTTTTGCTCCAGTTAAAGAACTCTAGATATAGTGGAGTTCAAAAATCTGTGCTGTCCAGTTAATGATTCATTTCCTTAAAGGCAACGGTTATCATGGTGAAATTATTGGCTCTTTGAGAACAGTCTGCCCTGTGCTCCTAACAGGTGATCAAGTGGTTTCACTGGAGTTGTGGAATTATGCCCTTCCCCGTGTCCTCACCTGCTGCAGTGCTCTCTGCTCTGGCTTTGAGGATGGGAAGCATCTTCCAAGTAACTTTCTCTAATGCAGAATAATATGTTTTATTGCACATTATTGTAATGAATTGTAGTTAGTATGAAAGCAAATTATTACTTGATTGTGGTAGTGAGCGACTTGGTATTTTAGTGCTTTTTAGTTTTTCTATGGCACCCCTTTTTTCTGTCTGTCTATTTTACACATACAAGAGAGAAAATAATGAAAATATTGAGTCATGGTATCATGATACATTGCTGGAAAAGCAGACTTTTAGCACAGGTAGAATATGCCATATATCTGAAACCTGCATTCATTTTTTCTGGGGAAAAAGGTTTAATGCTGTATTGCAGTGTGACATTACGACATTCAACAAAGTTGTGAAGTTGCCTATGCAAGTACATGCATATTTTTGGGTAGCCTATATTATTCTTCTGTCAGGCAATGATGCTGATTATATATTTTTATATATATATATATGCACATATGCTTTATTTTATAAAATAGAATGAAAGAAATTGACTGGTAAATAGAAATTCTCTGACTTGGAAAAAGAACATTCAAAGATGGGCCAGCTAGAATGTCACAGTAAGTTGCATCTTGAAGTACGAAGTTGGCAGTTGTGTTCTTGTTGGACTCAAGTATACAATAAAAACAGTTAAGAAATAATAGAAATTCCTTGAAGTTCACATGTAAAATGTGTGAAGTAATATAATGCTTGGCCATCAAAAAAAGAGGAGGAAAAAAGCAGTTATGTAATATTAAACTCTGGTCTAGTTTGCAAAATGCTTATGGGGATTTCAGTTATGCAGATACTAAACTGTGAATTAAGAATAATTTTTAACTTGGGGAAATAGCTGTTTGGAAGACTAACTACACTTAAGAAATACAGACTCATTCTCAGGTGCATTTTATAGAATGTAATACTTAACTACATCCTCTAGAGAGTGGATTTTGAACACATGCCAACAGTTAAGGACTTTCACTTTTTTAGGGATCTCTGCAGTTTTCTTTATGTTGGCTGTGTCAAGCTTTGTCACATGCGCTGTGCTTTCCCGTTGGTACATTTTGGTGAACTAGAAGATGGTTTGACTTAAATTAAGAATATGTAGGAGTAACAGCAGCATGGAATGCTTGTGAGGTTTTTTTTAGGTGGCTGAAAAGCTATTGAGTAGAAAATACAATACTTTGCATGTAATATACAGCTAAAACCTGGTAACTTTAAATGCAGATTGCTTTTCAGTCCTGCTGCAAACTTTCCTTAGAATCTTGCCTTAAAAAGAAAATGGAAGGAAAGGAGACATGTTGGACTTCTATAGGAGAATTGTTCTTAGGGTCTGCCTAATCTTAGGACTAGGCAGAAGTATTTTATTAAATAGAACAACTCTTCTGAGGAAACACTGACCTTCACATTTATTTGGTATAGAAATCAGAGATCAGTTTCATGCTAAAAGAGCCATGTCAAGAATATCTGTTGTATGTTGTCAGACTTGCTTCAAAATAAACTGTGCACGTTGTAGATATGAATCATGTCCAGAAATACTCAGTAATGATTCAAAAGGTGGTGTTTTTTCAAGAGGGTTCATAAGTCTTTTCCTACCGTAATGATTCCGTGATAGCGTCTTGTGTGTTTGCCTGAGTGTGGGAAGCTCTTTTTTATCTGCCCTGGATTGTGGTTATTTTTATCAATGAAATCTTGACTCAAATGAAGGAAAGAGGGTCCTGTGAGATTCAGTGTATGGTTAAACACTCTCCAGCCCAGATCAGTCAGTGGGGTAAGTTGCTATTTTGGTACAGTTGTTTGATGTCTGTCTTTTTCCCTGTTCTGAATAGTTTTTGTGAAAACAGTATGCCTAGCCTAGAAATAGATCTTTGTGTTTTTGTATGTATTCTTTTATGTATGACTCGATACTGTTTTTTTTCTTGCACACAACCTAAACCCAGTGCTGATATTTCAACAGATACAGAATGACAGTCAAACACTGCACACTGGTATGCCTGTGAAGAGGCACTGCCAAAGTTAATTGTGTCTAGTGCAAAAGCTTGGAGTTCTGGAGGATCAAAGCAGGTAGGTGTGAAGGTGCTTGCATGGAGAGAAGATAAGTGGACAACTCAATGCAAATAGTTTTGCATAAGCAGAACAAAATGATACATTTCAAATGGCCTTTACCTCAGCTGACTGAAACATTTTAATACTAAAACTGGTAATGGTCTTATTCCAAGTGCTTTTGAAAAAAATGACACAGTTTTAATTTCATACTGAAATGTGGGTGAATTGAGGCACTAGTCCAATAAGGAAAGTTAAGTCAGCAAATCTTCAGAAAACATTTAATTAGCTAATTAAAGATAGCATATTTTCTGTGGTGGTAGCAGTACAAGATAATTTAGAATGCTTTTTTCATGTACTGTTAACACGTACTAGGTAAAAGTAAAAGATGTAATTCTGATCTGAAACATCACTGACTGCACATGAGACTTTTAAAACTTGCATCTTGAACCTAAGAGTCAGACTGTATTGCAGAGGTATCATGGTGTTCTTGCACATCATTTGCGAGTCACGACTGAATCAGTTTGTCTCCACTGTCAAGTGCCCATGTTAGACAAAAATAAGCCTCTGTTGCATCACAGACTTATTAATGCTGAAGAACTAACAGCTTACAATGCATTCGGCATCACTTTATGTCTGAGCAGTAGCAGTAACTAGAAAAGTCAGTCCAGTTTTGGTTGTGGAGTTCTTACTGCTTCTGTAAACCAAGAAGGGATCAAGCCTATTGCTCTGAGTGCATGCTAGATTTGTAAATTCTAGAGTGAGGAAACCCTTTGTAGAAATAAGGATTTAATATGGAAAGTAACATAAGTGGTCAAATATGAAGTACAAATTTTGAGCACTTTTCAAAATACAACTTTGTGAAACCAGTAACTTAA
Source organism: Acanthiza pusilla (assembly GCA_036630365.1). Taxonomy (NCBI): domain Eukaryota; kingdom Metazoa; phylum Chordata; class Aves; order Passeriformes; family Acanthizidae; genus Acanthiza; species Acanthiza pusilla. The sequence goes on from JAXCHO010000018.1 coordinate 14,077,086, forward strand.
ACGCAGGTAATTTGTTTAGCTTTTATTTATCAGTGCGCCCATCTTGCCCTTTACTAATATTAATCTATTAAATATTTATATTGGAGTAAATATTGTATGAAAGGGGCATTTCTCTGCTGTGTTTGAGTTCTCCAGAGATCCCAGACACCAGAGGTAAGTCATGAAGTGTCAAAACCTACTGAGAAAAGCCTTGAGCTATTCTCATCTGGAAATTCAGAGAGCGCCTCACCCTACCTCCAAAAGAAAAAAAACCCCACAAAACAACAACCAAAAAACCCAGCCAAACCCCCACAAAATCAAAGCATGCAATCTGATGTGGCTATTGGAACAGTGCTGAAATCACTCCTCTTAACATTCCTTGTGCGTGATATTTCAGCTTCCAGATTCTACAGATAGACAGTCTAGAAGACTGACTAGAGAAGTGTAGGAATTATGTGAAGATTGAAAACTCAGTAACATAATTGTATGTAAATGGAATCAAATTATATTATGCAATCTATGTATCAAGAGCTACGAAGCAAAGTACAAGTGGCACTGTTTACATTAAGAAACTACAGGTTTTATGTAATCTTTTTCAAGTAAGTTCAAGGTATACAGAAATACGGTAATCTTTATTTCTGTAGTTGGCTTCTTAAGCAGAAAAAAAGCAAACAAATAGCCATCATATGATATCTTAAAAAAACTGTTTTGTTTTTTTAAAATCTTGGCTCATGCAGTCTGCCCAGAAGCATAGAATTTCCCTTAGACTGAAAGAAGGTCTGTTTTTATGACAGAAATGTATGTTAGTGCCAGTAAAGTCTGTTAATCTGATTAAAATGTGGTTTAGTTAGGCCAAAAAAGGTTTGCTCTCAACTGTACTTGGCATAAAAGCTGACAAGAAATAAAAAGCATGTTAATAAAGACCTTTAAAAATATTCTTGCAATGTAAACAGTTTTTAAAAGGAAAAAAATAATTATAACATTGTTTAGCAAATACCCATTTCTTTAATTGTATAAAATTGAAACATCTATTAATGGGAATTATTTTTACAAGGTAGTATTTTCTATAATCAACCAATCATTCAATTTTATACCTCTAGTGTTTTCCTGTTGTTGTTATGTGCCAAGAAATATTGGCTGTGTTTCTCAAATGTGTGATGTTGTGATAGCTATATATAATTTTGGAATTGTCTGTCATGCTGAGTTCAGAAAAGCCAGGGCATTTTGCCACTTCTAAACTGGGAGTTTATGGAGGGTCTTTCGGGGTTTGGTACCTACGCCAGTCTTAAGTAGGTATTGTCTGATGCCTTGTCTGATAATCTAGACAATGCTATGACCCTCTGAGTTTTAGTAGGCCTTTAGAGAAATTGAGCACAAAACGTTACTGGAGAGAGGCCAAATGCTCTAAAACACCTTCTGAAATTTAGAAAGTCAGGATTCCTACCATTCTATTTGTTGGCATATTTAACTTTTAATGACAGGTTGCATGATAGTCTTAAAAATAACACCTTGACCAAGGTTTTTACTGCCTTTTCTCTCCACCTTGGGCCTAAATAACACTATCTTGTGTGGCTATTACAATGCGCAATGTCTTCTGCCCTTCTCTCCAATGAAGTCTTCTCCTGTTACCCCCAGAAAAAACCCTAAACCAGAAAATTTTGGAAAACTAGTATTTTTTTTTTAATGTCAGTAGCTTGGAATTTAAACAGCCTTATATCACTCCTGGTGATACTTTATTACACTTGCCACGTTGGTGCTAGTTTCCAGGAAAAAGATGTTTTGCTAAAATTTACTGTTCTTGTAATGTTTATTTTGAGTAACAGTTTGACTGGATGCTGGTGTGCAGATCCCATGGTGGGTTTGCTGCCTGCACATACTTCTAGAGGTGTAATTAATGGCAGCAGGACAAGAGCTACTTAACCCAGAATAGGAGCTGCAGATGCTGCAATATGGGTAGTTGCACATTACACCTGAAATAATTGCATAATGCTTTAAAATTTCATTTTGAGGGTTGAGAAGTACTTGACCTGACTGCAGGTAACTTGAATCAGGTATGGCAATTTGTGCTGTTTCTGTGTTCTTTCACTTGGATTCAGCAGTTGTTGGAGCTGCAGTATTAGAAATACAAGTATTGTTGCTCATATTCTATACCATTTACCAAATATAGAGATTCAAATTTTTGCTTATTTTGCAGGTGGTATCCTGTAGAATTTACTCACAACTGTTTAAACTTTTCATTTCTTGGCTATTGAGCTTCTGCTCACTGATGCAGAAGAGTGGAGATCATTCCTCACTGACTCGTGAATTGGCTGTGAAACATGCCCTATAGAGAAGGAAGAAAGTTCTAAAGGGAGTTTTCCTCCTGGTGTTTTTATCAACAGTCAGGGCACTATGGAAAGACATTGCAGAGATTCCTCTCTGCTCAAAGAAGATGAGGATACTGATGATAGGATTCCTTACCATCTTCCATATGCTCACAAGCAGAGCTACCAGTGCCTTTCCTGACTTCATCTATATCTGAAGATCACCAATGTGTTTTTCTTGTGTCATCACAGCCATAATTTCTTTCTGCTTCAGCCCAAAGGATCCCATCAGAGCCTGCCCTTGAGGTAAAAGAACAAACTACAATACAGTGACTGAGAAGAGCTGTTGGATATTCAGCTTCTTAAGCTGAATAACATCCCATCTAGGTAGTACAAATCACTTTTGGAGATTGATGTGACAACAAAAGAGCTTTTCCCAAAATTCCTGTAAGAGGGATTCAGGTACTTTGGATGATCTTTTCTAGACCTCCATTCTTTTGAATCTTTGTAAGAGCAAAGGAGTACTTATTAACATTTCTCATCTCAAAATGCAGAAAGATTTAGTTGTTTCAGCCTGAAATACATATCTGTGTGGAGGAATCATTCAGGCTAGTGTTTTTGATGGCTAGAACACTATCTAGACCACTATACCAACCTCATTTATTCTTTACATTCAAGACAAGTCTGCTCAAGGGAAGAATTATGTATAAAAGGATAAAAATTAAAGGGTTCTTCCTTAGCTGTAAAAGGAGAGACAGCATGATCTTGATGTAAGCAAAAGAATTTAAAAACCAATCATTCCTGACAGCTTATTTCAGATTGATCTTCCAGAAACTGCTCAGCTGTTTCCATGAGGAGAACACCAATGGACAAAATCGTCATATTGCCATTTATTTTCTCCTTAAATTTCACTTTGGATCTTTGTGTCTTCTGCTGAAGAAGAGACATGAATCAAAGAAGATGAAACCTTGTCTTTTCTATACTCCTGAAGCTGTGATAGGCGATCTCATACCATTTAGTGTATTGAAGGTAATCTAGCGTCTTTTTTCCAGTGAATAGGGTCTTTCATGTGCAAGAGGATTTCTCACAGAGGCCTTAGACAGATTCCTGTTTGAAAGGAACCCACAATAAGCTGGGTCATGCTGCTTCATCTGGGCTGATCTGCTCTGATACCTTGTGTTGTTTTGAATATCTTCATGCCTTCTGTTGCTGGAAAAGAATATTGACTTCAGAAGTCAGTAGGGTTCGTAGGCTTCAGTGTATCACCTGACATTAGGCCTGTAGTGCTGTGCATGGCATTGTAGTTATGCATGATAAGTAACTAGCATTAGAGCAACTTGCAATGCCTTGAATCTCAGGAACTTTTCAAATTATCCAGTTAAAAAGAGCCTTCTATTAACAAGGGAGTCTTTAAGAAGAAATAATGCTTTCACTGCTACTGTCCTTTTATATTTTTCTTAGCCACCAAATACAGAGCACTAGAAAATCGAATACGTTCTGTTTATTATATTTTATCTTCTTCTATTTTTCCTTTGTGTTCTTTACTGGAAGAGGAGAGTAGAAACATCAACCTGGAAACATCTCTTGGCCAAGTGTATTTATATGTGTGTTCATCAGTTATTCTTTCCAAACAGAAAGGCTTCCTTTCACAAGGATGTGCATGTGGGATGAAAAGGCTGAACCTCCCTCTGTAATCTTTGAAAGTTGGTCTGAAATAATGAAAGAGACAGAGCTTTGTCCAGTTGAAAGGTATAGGAGCACATCTTGGTCTCAAGCTGATGAAAAGTCATGAAATTATAACAAAAACCAGTCCTATTTTTGTGAGCCACTCTTTCTGTTTAGACTACAACCTCTTACCTTAGCTTGAAATACTGTAACCGTATTCAGGAACCAAGAAGCAGAGTATCCTTCTGCATGCCCAAGCAGTTTCTCTGGAAGGAACTTGCTGATTTTTCTGTTTTAATTACTTTAGGCTATCAAGGTTTGTCCTTGATGGCTTCATCTGTCACTTGTTTAAAAAACAAATACGTTTCCTGTATGCTACTCTAATTGCAAAATTGCTGTGATTTTAATGACAAAAACTTCCTAGCCCCCCTTTTCCTGTATTATTTTGGAGCACAATGAAAGGAGGAAAGCTTTTTTGAGCAGGGGAAAGCTTATAGTTGAAGAACATGTGAGGTATCTAACCATATGAAGCTATTTTGTTTAGGTGTGTGATCTAGAGGAGAGGATGAAGAAACACCACCAATTGCCCCAAAATGAATTAAGTGAAATTGCATCAAACATAATGAGTAATGTACCTTATTGGTTAGCTGTTGGATCATGCTCTGCCTGATGTCTTAAGAACAAAGAAGAGCCCTGCAGGTAAAATAATGGTGCCTCATGTGCCTCAGCTCAATGGCTGCCTCACGTGCAAGTGCCAGACACTGCTGTTGGGCAGAAGGTACTGCAGTGGATAATAAAAAGTGAAGGCATATGTGAGCAGCTATCCCTGTGGCTGTTCAAAGTCCAGTGACTTCTGGTTCTGTTTGTTGCATGTTGGCTCCATGCTACTGATAAAATTTCACAGGAGCCTTAACCAGCTTTCAGGATTTGTGGAGAAGAAAATTTCAGCTGTCTTATGCATTATATTTTGCTTGTTCATGTACTGACAATTAACTCCTAGGGCATTTGGGTTTTCAGGAATAAAAAGAGGAATATATTAGAAATCCTGAAACATGATGGAGGAATTTGAGTAGGCTCTTAGCTTCCCCAACAATCATAATGTACCTAGGTTAAATCAAAGGTTGTCACAACAGCGTTAAACTGCTGTTAGTAGTCAATCAATCTGATTTTGGCAAATAAAGTAGAAGATTTGAGATTGGAGTTAGGAGTGGTGTTAGGAAGTGATTGGTGAGGGAGACATTCAGGTAAGTATGACCATTTCTTCTTAAAAGAGATTATGGGGAGATGTTCACTGCATTGCAGTAGATGCCATTTTTAATTCACTTGAGAAAAAGTGAATCGAGGAGAGATTTGGATTATTTTTCCAAGAAATGAGCACTTAAATTCCCCCCCCCCCCGCCACCTACATCTACTTGTAACAAACTGAGAGAACTTTCTGGACAAAACATCTTATGATTGATCTCATCTGTTGGTAGATGTCTTAATAGTCTTGAAAGTTCACAGTGCAACACTTTGGGGGGTTTTTTTTTGGCATCAGAGCATGAAAAAACTGCATGTCTAGTACTCATCTCTTGTCATCCTCCCCTATTGCAGTGACTATGTGTATGTCTCTGTGTGGCAGAAAATGAGGGAATACAGACCATTATTCAAGAAGTTACCAACTAGCACTTTTCCTTCCCCTCCAGTCTTTCTGCCTCCCTATCCTGGAAGTATGGAGTCCCTGCCTCAGCCTACGGCTTCATTCTTTTTCCAGCTGCCCACAAAAGTAAAGAACCAGTGTGAGAGTTTGAAGAAAGAATCCGCTCAGAGGACTGAGTCTCAAGCAAAAGCTCCAGGTTGCAGACTCAGAAAGAAACTTCCTTTGGGGAAGGATCTGCTTCCAGGATTTGCTCGTCTCTTTTTCCTTGGGCAAACAGTTCTTGAAGCAAACAACAGGGTTGCAGGTAGGTAGGGCCCCTTTGAACTGCCATCCACTCAGGTGTGAAGGATGGACTTTATGCTGTTTCTCTATGCATTTTTTTTGTTGATGTTGTCTTCCACTTCTCTAGGCTAAGAGAGGGAAAGAGTGTGAACATTGTAAAGAAAAAGTGTTGGGGAGAGAGAGAGGAGAAAAATGTTCTGGGCACTTGGAAAGAGTGCCTCTGTGTAAGCTTCCTGTCCGTGGGTCATATTTGTACTTCGGTTTTGTGAAGCACTAATGACAGTCTTGGTGTGACCCTTCTCTAGACAGGAAACTAAGTCAAGAGCAGAAACTGGTGGCTGGAGCCAAGATAAGGCCAGTGATTGTGCATGGTCCATAGCCACACAGTTTTCATCTCCTCCCTGTCTCTTTACACTAGTGTTAGGTTTGAATGTGCAGTAAGGTGGAGATCATCAAATGGGTTTGAAATCTGACTTGATTCCCAGCATTGAAAAAATTGCCCAGTTCTAAACATGTAAATACATTTCTTCCTTTAGAGAGCCTGTGGCTGCTGGGTTTGTAAAGTCCTGTTCCTTTGTCCATGTGAAGGAAATAGACTGGAATACTGTGATTAAGGGGATGTGCTGCTAACCCACATGATCGGCAGTCCCTCAGGCCCAGAGAAAGGGAATCAGCTCAGGTAAATTCTGCCTCTCTCACTTCATGCTGTGCAGAGCACCAGCCTCTTCCTTGCAAACATCGGTACTCCACAGTCAGACCTTTCTTTTTCCAGCTATGTTGCTGCTGGCACGGGAAGTTTATTCTAAATTCCTTTTTGATTTTTAGCAAAAGAAATCACCTGAAAACTGGCAATGAAATTCTAAGGAGATTTTACCAGTTCCTCTTTCATGCTGAGTTGAAGTCATTTGGAACTATGTTACGTGCATTATTACTTTGGTGCATCTTGTGACTCTTCTCTCCCTCTTCATTCCCTCCAAATTGCTTCAGGACACCTTCTAACCCTTATACTGCATCACAAGCCTTCAGCAGAAGATCTTATGTTGCTGGAAGATGACTGGGTTTGGATCTTGGCCTTCCCTAAGCAGGATCTCCTGACAAAAATGGGATTGGGAAAGAAATGAGACCTTTTTCCATCACACAGAACCACCCTAGAAATGGAGGCCTAGGCAGAAAGCCTCATGCATCGTTCTTTAGGAAATGTATTTGGCCTCCCACGGTCCTTTTGTTACAATGTCATATAGATGTCTTTTATAAACTAAACCTGGCATCTTCCTATCTGAAGATCAAGTCAATAAATCCAAGATTAAGAGTTTACAGGTCTAATAATATGGTCGGATCTTGCTGTCCCTTGCATAGGAGATGCCACGTGAATCTGTGAAACAAGGTTCTACTGTGGTTCAGACTGTTATATTTGTAAAGCCTTTTTTACTTAAAATGATTAGAAATAATATTAATAAAGATTCTCGTGAAAATGGTATTTAATTAGACTTCTGCCTTTCCAGGTTTACTTAAAAATAAATTTGAGCCAAAATGTCACAGTGGGCAATATAGGAAGTACTGCATCTTTTGAGGTTTCCTGTGGCTTTGTGTCACAAAAAAATATGTTGGAAGTGTAGAGAGCTACAAAAGTGGAAAAACAGATATTTCTTTAAGAGTGAGAAGTTATTTGTTAGAAAGCAGAAAGCTTTTAATTGTTTTCCCCCAAGGGATTCTGAAGTCAAACCTAATTAAATGTCTTGCAAGATCTCAAATAAAAACCTTATGTTTGGCAGTAGTGAGCAACACACACATGCCTGTGTACTTTTGTTGTTCTCTCTATAGGAAGTTAGTTTTGAAGAATGGGACTTACTTTTAATGTTCAGGTTAGGAAGGGGGAAAGTTTTGTTCTGAAGCAGAGTGTGAGAATAGGAGGCAGGAGGGCATACCAGACCCTCTGGCAGTAGGTGAAGAACACTTTTGTTTTTTTGTTTTCTGCTTCTGGCAGTTGAAGTAAACTAGCCAGATGCTTGTACTTGAATCCAATTAATTTCTTAAATCAGTTACCACGAAACATTGTCTTTTAACTAATGGCTAGACCTTTTGTTAAATTCACCAGCTTATTTAAATTATTCAATGGTCTTAACATAGCCCTGAGGCTACTGCTTCATGGCAGTTGTGACTTCTTACTATGCTGGAATGCATTACAGTCCTAGTACATTCTAAAAATAATTTTTCAGATGGTGCTGTTTAAGTACATACTTACATAGTGAGCCATTTTCACTGGACTTTCTGAAACTGGCTTTCTGTTGGATGGCTTTTTAGTATTTTGCTGTGAGTATCAAACTTGTTTGTCGTGCTGCTTCTGTGGTTACTGAGTAAAGTGCTGAATTTATGACATGACATTTTTAGAGAACTGATAGTCAGATATGTGTGTTAAACTGCAACCACAGCAACACTTGTGAACTTTGAAGTTTAAAAAGAAATCACTTTAACTCCAGTGTATCAAATTCAATCCTATTACATTATGTGGAAATATGTATGTGATGAACTTAAAATTGAGTAGTTGTTACAGGTATAGACATAAATTGTGTACTGAACAGAAGTGATCTAGAAGTTAATAGCTGAAGATCTGTGGGTCTCAGAAATGAATTCTAACATCTGTGACTAGAGTTTTGTGCCAGCAGTGCTTTTAGTTGAAAATACCTGTTTTTCTAACTTCTAGTCCATTTAAGGTCTGATGTCCTTTGTGCCTTAATAGGTATACTTACACTTGCCTCAGCCTCAGTTTTTGGTAATTTTATTCTGTAGCAGGTAAATTTAGGACGGTCAAAGACTTACGAAACAGGCACTGAGAACTGTTTGTGTTACTGTCTCAGTTCCTAAAATGGCTTTACTGCTTCCCATCACAATTAGGAAAAAAACCCACCAAAACAAAAGCAAAAACCAAACTAAAAAGCCTGTTGCAATTCTAGTCAGTATTTTGATACTTGTCTATCACCATTGTGTTAGCATGTTTCTGTCATGCTCTGAGTTTTACAGCTGGAATCCTGGGTTCTTGGTACATCATTAGAGCAATAACTCTTGCCTTTGTGTTATTAAATAATAAAGATATCTGAAACAATTTTCTTCTTGTTTATATTGTACTTGCCATAAGTATATGAGTATTGCATGACTCTTCTGATAAACTCCAGAATGCCAGGAAACATGGAAAAAACACTGTACAATTTCAGAGATTTTTTTTAATGCCTGGTACTAACAGAATTTCGAAAAACAGGCGTATAGTGTTCCTATTTTTCCTCTTTCTATTCTCTTAAATATTTCCTTGAGCATTTGAGCTACCAAACTCACTTCACATAATCCTTAATGTCTTCTTGACCAGATACCACCTCCTCCTAATTGTTTCATAGCCAGTCAATAAAATCCTGGCTTTTGACACTGTTTTTCCTGTCCCAGAAGAGCTATCTTGTCTAACCTGAAAGTTTTGCTTTCTTCTTTTCACCTTCTGTCCACCCTCTGTGGCTTATGCTGCAGCTCTTTCTCTATTGTGGGATGCTTTGAGGAAATACTCTGTAAAGAACAGGAAATTTGGGGGAAAATCTTGTTGATGTTGCTACTTCAGCCAGAGCTAAACTTGCCATTTGTGTGAGACATGCTTTATCAGTTTAGTTTCAGGAAGGGAGGTGTATCAAAAACTGTTATTTTTTTAAACCAGAAAATGATCTTGATTTTATAAACAAGAAAGTGAGATGAAGAGAATAGGTTATGGGGTGTTTCTATCCCCTTGCTTTACACTGAAGAGGTGGGTAAAAAAAATGAATGATTTTCAGTGATTTTCTGAAAGCCCGACTGTTTCCATCAGCAATGGTGTGCTCTAAGGTAGTTTTGATTCTTTCAGTCCTGTTTGCAGGACATGGGGATTTGAGCAGGTAACAGTGTCAAAAGTATTTTTTCCGATTTTTTTTTTTTTAATTGAGCGAAGTAGATTCATACCTTGGTTTATCAGACATGAAGGAATCCCTTAGTCTTGAAAGAATGAATGGGATTTAGGGGTAAGTTTAGAAAAAGTGGTTTTAATTGAAACCTGGGAAAAGGCATTTTCTGAAAGCAGTGGTGACAAATGGTTGAACCCTTCCAGTTTTGTTTGTTGCATGGACTTTATGAAGAATTGGCGGCTGCACGGCTCCTAGGACAGGTCCGTAAGTTGATATCAGCAACATGAGGTGAGTTGGTGGGTTGTTACAGGAATTGTTGTGTTTTGCTACTTAAGTTGGGTTATCAGTTTAAATATTAAGTTTGTGATTCTTTTGCTGATGATAGTGACACTTCCCTGGTCACTTGCTAATTTTTTTAAAAGAATATAAATTTACTGTTCTATGAATTGTTCTGTATCGTATTGTCTTGTTTCCTTGATTGCTTTTACGTGAGTGGCTTTCCTTCCTCCCTGGTAGAAACTGATGTTTCTTGGTTTTTTTTCTGTGTACTGAAGATGTGGAGGTCAGGAAAATGTGTGGGTTTTAGCCTGGTGTTAAAGAACAGTAAGTGAAGAAATCGTACCTTGCACAAATGGGTGTCACTTTCATGGGGACAAAATATTTTTTTTGTCTTGAGGGAGGGATGTAGGAGGTTGCGCAGTTAGAGGGGCATATGGCTTGCAGTGGTTTTCTTCTTGGTAACTACTTCAATGATTTTAAATTTACCACTATCTGACCTCCCCTTGCCAAATTCAGGTTAAGATATCACCTCTAATTCTCAAGTAAGTAGCTTTTGAATAAATAACTTCTATGGTTATAAATGGATTTAATGAGATCATAATTGACCTTTAAAGATAGATACATGATTTATATAGATTTTCCCAAACTATAACTTTGTCCTGACTTGAACTGGGGTTTCTTCGTTGGATGGAATTACTTTAGAACTCACGTTAAAGCTACTAAAGAACTCGCATTGACTTATCCATTTGAGTGTTTCAGAGGAATTTCCACACACCTGCTGCTGACGTGTTTAGAACTTTTCAGAATAGTAAAATTTGAATTTTTTTTTTAAATGGTTTCTTCGTCCCTGGTAGTACTTTGTGTTAGATGAGAAAGCATGAAAAATTGATTTGCAAAATCTTTGCGTGCGTATATAAACAATGGAGAGATGAAATCAGACTGAAATATGTAAGAGTAAATGAAGAACAGCTGACATCAGCACAGCTGCTGTGTACAGATGGAATGTTCCTGGGTGGCTTCAGGATTACAGTGAAATTGAAGCTTAGTTGGATACTGGAACAGCATAGGAGCTGGACTAACAAGCAGCCAGCTAATGTAGGCACTCTCCCTTAACAGGCAGCAGACTTGACAGAAAATGACTTGGAAGCAGTTAAGCTTTGTTTCCCCCACTATGAACAATGATAGTAGAAAAGTCTGGACTCAAAGATTTATGGCTTGTGTGGTTAGGTTCTCTGGTGTATAATAAAGTGTAAGTGCTCATTTGAAGCTTTATTATGCCTTGGGCACTGGTCATGTTTATCACCTGATGGTGTCTGTAAAACCCGAGTTAGTGCTGCAGCTTATTTTAAGGGGAAGAAAGTAGGAACAAGTTAGAAGGGCTTCTGGACTTGTCCATTTATTCTTATGTAACTTTTTAAGACCCTGTTTATCTTTGGTAGCTGCAACACTGTTGCAACTGCTTGAAATTAGAAACAGGTTAAAAATGATAAGAACGTAGGAGTAAGAATATTGAAAGAAAGAACTAACATTAGTTTCTTTCCTAATAAATTTTGAGTGGAGGTAAAAATGAGAATACGCTACATCAAAGGCTAAAATGTTTGTTGCAGCACATTCTCATCAAACTCTTTAGCTTTTCATGTGTTAATATCTGCTCAGTTTTACCTTTATAACATCATAGAATATAACTAATATTTTTCATTAATTGCTTAATTGATTTCAGAACTTTGTAAAGCAGTATTTACTAAGCACAAAGTAACTAATTTCTTAGAGTTTAAGGAAAAATAATGCTTGCTTCTGTTATGTATTATACTGCGTATGTTCCAAGAAGTGATTTTTGTATTGATATTTTTTCTCTTTATATTTGTACAGGTGGTATTTTGTAAATATCTGTTCCCTTGTATTAGTGCTAAATTTTACCAAAATTGTTTTAGCTATTCTTCCCAATACTTGCATCTGCTCTGGAGACTCTTCCCATTTACCCCTTTTGAATGAGTGCACTAGTCAGGTCTCTGATACTTCCTTTTTAACTAGCTCAGAACTGTTGTTTTTTGTTAATAAAGCAGCTTTGCAAATGAAAATGATGAACAGTAATGCTACCTTCGTTCAGAGAATAAAAACTTTTGTCCCCATGTCAGTCCTCACATTGTTCTCCAAAAACACATGCTACTTGGAAGACCTGACTGTATCTCCACTGCTAGCAGTCAAACCAGTGCTTCCAATATGGCAGTACTGAAGCTGCAATGCATTTTGCTTGTCTTTCCAGGCAACCTTAGCACCCAAATTCCTGCTTGTAGTTGAACTCAAGTTACTGCTTCAGATTAATTTTCTGCCTCCTTCAAAGACGTTTTAAAAACAGTAATTTTGATGGCAGTGTGATAATGACACAAAAGGCTGTCTGTGCTCCTTGCCCATTCTTTACAAATTTGCCAGTTCAACATTTTTCTACATGCTTTAGCGCCACATATGAATGGATGAGATAAATCTGAGATCTTCGCTTGCTGTTGCACTTATGCAGTGAATGGTTTGTGTTGCCACATTTTGTCACCCTGAACTACCATCTGTTTTGTGTCCCTCTTTAAGTGCCTGCTGTTTCAAAATCTGGCTTGCTTTGTGATTTTGTGTTCTTTCTAAAGAAATTCTCCTTTCTGCCTTTCTGTGAATACCAAAGTATATGCAAGATGTTATGGCTTGACTAGCTGTTCCAATTTGGTTGTTTGCACGGAATGCAGAATTAGATTGGGGACGTTTGAGAATCACATTGTGTAATCCTTTGGTTTAGTGAATAGTCTCATCATTTTGATTGGCATGTGATACTCAGTTATTGTCAGGTCACTACTTTTTGGAACTTTGTTTTTATGTGAACTTCACTGGAATAAATCATGTAGTGACTGGCTTTCTGCAAGGCAGATGTTCTTGTTCTCTGAAGGAATTTTTTTCTGCGTTACCTAAAAGAAAATAGAGTAAAACTGCCAGAGTCCCCAGTTTGTTCCCCCATTCTTTGCTCCTGTGTTTCCTCATTAATTTCTGATATGATGCAGAGGTTTTATTTATTTAACTTCACCCACCATTTGGAGAATCCATGCAGGTTAGATAAGCCCAGAAAATTATTTGCTTTCTGTATGATCCGTAACTTAATTTACAACGTACACTAATATCAATTAAGCCTCACCCTGTATCAGAACACAGGAATTTACCTTTTAACGTAAAATTACAGTGGCTATAGTGTGCTATGAATGCTGTTTCCACCTACCCCCTCAAATGTGAACCTCAGCTTAATCTATATAAAATTCAGTATGTAATTCTTTTCTCCTTTTTCTCTTTACGCCAAGAAGGAGAATTTGCTTATTAAATGAGACCTGTGGATGGTGTTTCAGTGCAAACATAACTAATTTGTTTTATAAGACAGGGATTTTATCTACAGCCCAATTGAATGTCAATTCCCCATTTGCACCTAAAGTTGAAGATTGTTCCCTCAAAATTCTGACTTAAACCTAGTGTGTCATACAAGGACTTTGCGATGAAAGAAATTCTTCTAGGGTAGAGTTTTGGGACCTGTAGTATAAAGTATGGTGTAATATGTGATACGACATTTCTTTTTAATGTGACACAAAAATTATTATCTTCAGAGACTGGTGATTGTGCCATTGGGTTTTTTTTTCCTCACAGCTTGAGGTGATTTAGAAAGGAATAATTTGTACCTGTGAATGATGGGAAGCTTTGTTAGTGAAGACCACTAATTTTTAATACGCCCTCAGCGCTTGTTGCCTATTGCTATCTTATTCAGCACACTGACCTTATTTTTTTTTTTACTGTTTGTAGTAGTCTCTTTTTTGTCTAAAGACAGTAGAAAGATACTTTTTGTTTGTTTGTTAAATATTTAAATATTTATATGGTGTTTTTTAGTGTGCCATTAGTGACAGCTTCAGCTGTGAGTTTGTTAGCCTTTTGCTAAATGAAACCATTCTTACACGTATGGGAACTGGGTGTATATTTTAGTTTTTTATATAAAAGTTGTGCTCTTGTATATAGAAGAGAAGTGATAGATTAAATACAGATGTCTTATTAAAGAACTGCTTCATGGCACTAGCCACTCATACTGACCTTTAAAATGAAAGCCAAACCCCAGATAAGCTCAAAGTAAAGTAACTAACATGAGCGCCTGCAAAAAACCAGACTAAGTTAATGAGTTGGTTGTGTGAGAATTCTGGGGGAAATAATTCCAGTGGTCATAAGGAGGTTGGGTTAAGGATGCAGGTGGCTACTTTTAAAGTGAGGTCATTCAGTGAGAGAGAATATTGTTTTCTTCAGCTTCAAACCCATTACTTTTGCTATCTTTTTAAGCGCTTAGTAAGCTAAAAAAATGAATTTGTGTCAACTCCAATCACCTGCAGCCTGTAAGAGTATGTTGGAGTATTGGATCTATTTTGTCTGTGGAAATGGGATTATATGTCTGTATGTAAACAGATACATAGCTATGTCTGTATATTTCTACAGCTAAATAAAACATGTTGGTGTGGAATATAATTTTTGTAAACAGCTTTGGGAATTTAGAACTTCTGTCTCTTCCATTTGACTTTAAAGACCATTAAAACCCGCCTCTAATAATTAAGTAGTAAGGGCTTTAAAATAACTTTCCCCCAGCTTTTCAAAGCAGTATTATTATTAATTATACCACAACTATCTAGTTTTTGGTGATTCTGCACTAATGTGTAATTGAAGGGGTTTGTCCCCACAAGGAGCAGAGATCAGCCACTGCAGCAGTGATGCCCCTCTGTCACTAGATAGGGCTGTCAAAGCTTTTTTTGCCATCTGTTACGCTTATGTGCTGCTTTTTTGACTTGACCTGAATGCTCTTGCCCTGTGAGGGCAGTGAGGTTTAAATGCTGAGCACAGACTGATTAACAAGGCATTAAATCAGTTAATTCTTTCATTTTTAAATAAAGTATTAACGTGGTTTTGGTGGTCACTGATGCACTGTAAGTTAAAAGAGGTGGCTTATGGAAGTAGTGTGGATTTCTAAGCCATTTGCAGTTTTTGGTGGTTTTAGTTCTCAGTCTTAAACTGTAGAGTTTACAGAAATTAACTTGCTGAACCTGCTTGCTCATGGTAGCTGTTGCAGTAATGAACAACAGGTATGTTACTAACTTGTTTAAAAGTGAAGGTTTTAAATGAGTTTGAGTGTATAAGCCTCGTGCAGAACAAGTATTTGTAAATGTGGTTTTTAGAAGGGATTTTCCTGTTTTATTTAACAGCTCTTAGACTTACTTTAGCAAGAGGTGGCTTTGCCACTCCTATGGCTTAGTACCTGAATGCTAGCTCAGTGAAACTTCAAATAAAGTGGGCTAGGGCTTGAGGAAGGTGGGAGTCATGTCCTCTAAGTGGTTCTGAAATAACATGGCCTACAGCCTGATTTTTCCATACTTTCTAAACTTCAGATATGGTAGACTTTGAGTGTTTCTCAGTTACAACCATTGTAGTGTAAAGATTAAAACCAAAGGTCCCACTGGAGGGGAAAAAAATTTAAATCCATATGCTTTAGAAGTAGAGTCAAATGCTGAAGAGCATGAATTGAAGATTTCTATTTTGAGAAGGTGCTTTTGAGTCCTGAGGCCATCTGTAAAAAACTTTTTCATAAAAAGAACTTATATTCATCTAAGAATTCAAGAGAATTCATTAATACCACTCTTAATTTCATAGAATTGTAGAATATCCCAAGTTGGAAGTGACCCGTGGGGATTGCTGAATGCTCTGTGGGGAAGACATAAGAATTCTGTACAGCGTTAACAGAGGACCTGTTCTGCAGGGCAGCCTCCTTGATAGGTGGCTACTGAATTTCCATGGAGATGTTACGGTGCTTATGGATAGACAGGTACTAACTAACACTGTTACCAGCCTGTGGTATCTTAACCTCTGAGGAATCTTTGTTTTGATTTATGTTGTTGTGAGTTGATGGACATGCTTGTATTTCTGGTTGACATAGTTGCCTGTTGTATTTGTCTTGCAAATCATGGGGTATCTTCTGACTCTAAACATGTGCTTAATTAGCATTGCTGTTGCTTGGAAGGATGACTGCATAACGTAGTGCTTTTCCCCCAAATGCTGTGTAGAGCATTCCTGCCAGTGGTGTTAATTGGGTCTGTTCTAACATCTCACCTGGAGATCTGGGGCATATTAACAGGTTTTGGATTATACTAAACCTATTTGTTACAGCATGTTAGAATAGATGTTGTAGCTGGGGCATATGTAGGGAGAAACAAGACACAGACTTCAGGAGAGGCTAAGAGTTCCTGGGAACTCTTAACAATTGTGTAAGACTTGGTACAGTAAATGCAAGTACTCCAGGTTTATCTTGGCACCCTCTGCAGCTGTGTATCTTTTGTGTGGAAGGCCATTAGTCATGTTTCTGCATGCCAGAATAAGATAGAGAAGCTTATTGCTTGCAGATGGTGCTTCACATGCAGAAATAAGTGATTTGTGCTTACACAGATGCGTGACAGCATTACACAGCTTGGCTGTAATTTTTGAGTTGAGCTAATGCATATCTGAGGCTGGAGTTGTTGGGTCTGATCAATTCTTTTCCTAAAGCTTATTTTGGTGTTATGTAGACCAACTGGAAGTTCCTAACAGGTTAGTTGTCAAAGGAATTGCAATTTACTGAAGAAATTTACTGCTATCTTGTTGACTGCCTTTTAAAGTAGGATTGAAAGTGTAAGTATAGGAAATGGTCTTTGAGTCATGAAGACTTTGTTTTCATTCCATCATACTTTGAACTAAGTGCCACACTCATGATTTTACATGAGAGTCTGCACAATGAGTAATTAAAATAATGTTGATATAACAGACACTTGGTAGTGATGCCACTTTTCCTCTAATCTGAGTGCTGAAATCACAGTAGTTCAAGGATTTTAAAATTTGTGTTTCTCTCATCATCATCATCTTCATTGAAATTGATAAAATTCTCTTATTCCTGTGGTATTTCCCTCTGAGGATTATAAGCCATGTATAACTATTATGTGTCTCTAAAGATGACTTCTTGAAAGGCCTCTTTTCATGCCTTCATGTTGTTATCACAGTGATATCCCAGTTCTGGCATAATTGGATGTGTCAGGACTTGGCATTAATTTGTTCAACTTGTTATTTTGGTAATGGCATTAAACCAGTACAAATTTGACACTACCACATTCCAGTTCTATAATTATCCTAGTCTATCAGTATGGGAGTAGTTCTCCATTGACAGTGATGGTGGGAGCTTTGTTTCCATTCTCTTTTATTTTTATATTGAAATATAACGTGGGTTTATGATAGGATTAAAAATCCCATGACCGTTAATCTGAGTAAGCACATATAATGTACTTAAAAGCTTCTGTCTGTCTTGTATCACTTCCTTCTGACTCTCTGTGGAAAAATTTAAAGATAGAATAGAATAGAATATCTTACATTTTAACCTGGAGACAGAGTTGATGTGTAGTCCATTACCCGCAGAGACTTCAGGCCTGTATGATGCCAGGTAATGCTATTATATAAATATTAAATGTGTATTGTTTTATAAAACTTTCTTAGCCTGAGGATACTATTATTCTACTTGGAATGTCTTTTTACTAACACAGTGCACATTAAGTAGACATTGTAGGACTGGAGAGGTAGGGAGTTGTCCTTTTTCTTCAACCTTACTCTTTCTGCTTGTAATTCTTGCTGTTAACCAAAATTTCAAGAGTATTGCTTGGAAATTGTTTTTCTTTTTGAAAAGGGTAGCAATATTCTTCTGTTTTGGCAACCCACTTCCTCTTGGTGGGTAAGACATTGTTCTTGCCACTTCTTCCTCCCTCTGCCCCAACTGTTGTAATGTTGATGTTGCCAGCAAACTGAAACTTCCTCTCTCATGTTTAATATAGAAAAGAGATTCTCTGTCCTAGATTCTTCCCAAACTATGCTAAGAGGTCAGTGTTTTTGCAAAAGCAGCTTAAAGCCGTTGTCTTACCCTCTTGTGTGAAGTTTTTTTGTGTTTACATCTGTGTTGAGCTTTAGGCTGCTGAGAGTGATGCCACAGCTTCCCTGATAATAGTACAGGTGGGAAATCAATAATGATGAGGGAAAGATCAAACCAAAAAATAAGGCAGTTTATGTTAGGAATGTCTGGTATAACCTAAGCATATGGCTGTGTGGGTGGCCATAGACTTTTTGAAGCTCCATGCTTAGAAAACCTGCCTAACTAATACTTGCATGATTCTTTAGCTAGTAGAGCATTCAATTCCAGACACTTGGTAATTAGAATTTTTGTAGTCACACCCACTGCTCCGAATTCCTGTCATTCATCTGTCTATTTTAAATGTGTCTCTTGTGGAGTAGTTCTAAATTTATCCACTGTTTTGACCTGACAAAAGGGAATATGTGAGCTCCTCCTGCTGCTGTTCAGCTGGTGTGTGGCTGCATGCACCATTGAAGTGAGATGCTGCTTCTGCATGGAAGAATGGAGCATTTAAAATGATATGCTGACTCCTGCTGTATGTTTGACCTTTCCATAGTAGTGACAGGGTTTCAGCTCATCACTGCAGTGTTGAGAGTGCATTTTGTTAATTAAGTTAGATTTTCAGAGCCCCTCACTGAAGTTCAGCATTTACAAACCTGCTCCCATACAAAAGCTTGCTTTGCTTGCCCTTAGTGGGCTTGCCCAGCCATGCTCCTTCCTTCAGAAATACGAATTTTTGTAGAATGTTTTGCACAAGGCAGTGAACCATTTAACAGTGAGACTTGGAGAGGGGGGCCTTAAAAGTAGTTCAGTAACAGTAGCTCTTTCACCAGATTGTAAATTATGTCATTGGGGTCACATAGTTTGGAAATAGGTTTTGATTCGAATAAAACCTCTGCTTTTCACAAAAAATGTAAACGAAGAGGAATCTGAAAGAGCTATCACCCCATGTAGTAGTAAAGGAGGACACAGGCTTACTGGAGAAGGCAATATATTGGAGACAGTGCAAGAGGACAGCTTTTTACTCCTAACATAAGAAATGCAGCCCTGCTTTCTCTTCGTCTCTTCCTCTTCCATTTTCTGATTAATTCTTTTCCTTCTGACTAATTCTCTTTTTATGTACATGAACAGATTTGCATTTTGCAGCTCCTGTAACCACTAGGTAAGGAGAGATGAGTTCTCTCACCTTCTAGGCATAAAATAGTGTTTCATGAATTCCAGATAATGTCTACAGTTCTAGTTCTGCCTTCCTGAGCTGCTGTCTAATTAAAACTTCAGCTTTCCTGTCATTTCCTATACAACCCAAACCTCCCATATTTTTTATTCACTTTACAGTTCAAATTTCTTAAATACTAGTGATGAATGAGTTCTTGTCATCCAATGATTTGGATAATATATCAAGAGTTTTAAAAAACCTGTTCAGTGTTAGTTAGGTGTGTAATTCTGAATCGTGAACTAAAAGAGTTCAAAGTCATTTATTTGCTGATAGACAGTGCTATGCAAATACTGTATGGTAGATCATCCAGTTGCTTAGCAATAACATTAACAGTCATGAGTGTTTATAAAGCAAATACAATATGATATGGTCAACAAGGTATGTGGTGCTTTTTGTATTACTTAAGTGTCCTGATAACTGTTGGAAAACGTTTATTAGGGTTACACATGAGCAAGCACCTGACACTTAAGAGCAACAACTTGAGTAAGTAGATCTGATAAACGATATGCCTGTGTTTTTTAATCTAAACCCCCACATCTTAAAAACAAGTGGTGAACATGATGATTTTCCAAATATACTAGCTTTGAACTTTGAAATGTTATTTTCATGGCTTTGATAAATACTCTTGTAATGGCTTTGGATGTTCAGCCTGGAAATATTAAGGGTGATAGGTTATGTGATTAAAAGGCTTGTCTCCATGTGCACAGCAAAGCCCTGAGGCACAGCAGCAGGCGGGGCAACCCAGTAACCTTGTCAGAGAAAGGAGCCCCCTGACCTGGCTCCTGCCAGGGCTGCCATTGGAGATTATCAGCCCTCAGGGACCTGGGTGACAGACACTTGAGTAAACGGAGGTCAGCTTGCAGATTGGGAGGGGGGTAGATGCAGGGAAGAACATTTTGGAATTGTACACAACTCAGAATGGGATGTGTAGGGGAGGAACAGAGTTGGGGAAAGGAGGGATCAGGGTGTTTTGTGGGGAATAAATCATGGGTAAAATAGAGGGGCAAAGAGAGCTGGTTGTGTGTAAGCAGGTGGCTGGTCAGTATGTGTGCGTGGCCCTATCCTCATCAGTGCAGTCTCATTGAGCTCTAATTGTTTTATTGGGTAAGGGGTTCCGTACTGTGTGTGCCTATGGGGGTCTCAGTGCCAGCAGCTCGAGCGTGACCATGGGTCACAAGGGCCAACGTGGCGAGGTCAGCTGAGGGGCTGTGCATGGCGTGCGATGGCTGAGGACAATAAAGCAGGAGAGGGCATAGGAGAAGAGGCTGGGGAGTGGCCATGAAGTCCAGGAATGAGACAACTGGAGGAGTTGGCTGCTGGAGGAGCTGGGAGTCAGGCCGAGTGCTTCAGAGACTGGGGTCTGTCTGGGACCCCCATTAGTGTGTATATTTGTGCTTGAAGTTACAGGAGGCAAGAGGCTCTGGGGACCAGCTGCTGGGTGGAGGGTCCAAGGCCACATCCCTGAGGGCTGTAATGAGTGTCTGCATGATTGTGAGGGATCTGAGTAGCAGCACCTGGAGTGGGGCCACGGGGGCTGGTGTGCCCCGTGTGCAAGCTGGGCAGAGCCCAGCTGCTGGGGAAGCTGCGAGCGAGCCCCAGGCCAGTTCCAGGGCCAGTTCTGCTCTCTGTGCGGGTGTGTGTGCACATATGTACATTCTCTCCGAATGGACTTTCACCCCGAGTGGCGAGGAGCAACAGGAGGATGTTGCTGCCGGCTCTATTTACCCAAGTGCTGAGTTTGCAGTGACCTGTGTTGCCAGACCTGTGTGTGCTGTGCACGTGTTTTTTGTGTGTCTGGGGGGAACATGTGCTCAGCCTCACTACCAGGCCAGACCTTGGGGCTGGGAGTTGGGGCTGTGGCGCCTCTGTGGGGCTGCTGGATTCGGCAGATGCTAGTAAAGGGGTGTGGGTCTGAAAAATGATGCTGAGGCTCTTCAAAAAATCTCTCCTTATTAAAACTCAAACTGAGCATCAAAGATGTTTTACTTCAGGAGATACTAATTCCAGTTTTCAAATGTGCTGTGCTGGTGAAACACGTAAGAGAAATTGTAGTATAGTGGGAAATAATTTCAGTGTAAAGACTTACAGATGCTGGGGCTTATAGAAAGTCAGAAGTCTGAGCTTACACTATTTAGAACATATATCTAACTTAGAATATAAAATCTAGCTTAAAATACAGCATTTAAGTGGGCATATGGTGTTGGACAGCATTGTTCACCTGCTAGACCTCTAAGTCCATTTTCAGACTGTTAATACAATATTTTTGGTAGTATATTGCCATTTATTTGTTAGTGTTACACTTTGTTTTGAGGCAGCTTAGGCAAATTCAGGGTCCTAAATCTGACCTTGAAACCTTTTCCATACATGTGTACCCTAAAGCAAAATCAATACAAGCAGCATGTAATTAAGTGTCTCCAGTTTCTGGGATAGTTTTCTGTTTTCAGAAATGGAGTTTGCAAAACATATGAAGTCTGTAATAAGTTTCTCTGTCATTATATAAACAACTTTGTCTGAAGAAAAGCCATCATTCATAAAACTTTCTAGATACTTAAACTGTTACTTAGTAATACTGTCTAAACTTATGGAAGTTGACAGTTTTTAAAAAATACTGTGGCGAATTCTCTCAGCCACCTGTTTGGCTGGAGGAAATAGCTACCAGTCAAAAAAACCCAACCCAACAACCCTGATAAAACCAGGAAAAGGGAAAAGCTACTTGAAGCAATCATGTGAATAAATGTTTGATCCTGTTGTGCTCTGTGGAGCTTTAGATACCGTGCTGCAAGGCTGTTTCAAAATGTCACCAGCACAGTGTAAATAGGTTGGTAGTACATTCAGCCATATTCTTGTACCCAGTACAGGTACACCTGCCCCCTTTTAAAATTTATTTTGGTTTTAAAATGAGGTCTCACCTCTGAAGAAGCTCACATTAGACATTGGGTGTGATTCTAAGGTCTCAACCTGTTTTAAAGTAACTGATGTAGGGGGAAAATGAGGAATGGTTTGCGTCATACAAAGTACATCCTGGTAAAAAATTGGAATGGCTTGTGCCGTTCGGGGAATGGTATGTAGCCCAGTGGCTGAACACTGATGTAACACAGTAGAAAAGAAAGTTAAAGGTCTCTGATATCTTAATGTGGAGTAAGTTAATGCAATATGTAAAAGCTGAGGGAGTTACTGAATCTGGAAAGAATGACTTTGTTTAAAGTATGTAGGTTGGAATGCCTGTCTCATGAAGATGGAAGGAAGGGTCCTCTGCTGAATTTAAAAGAAAATAATTTAGACTGAGTTTTTGAAAACTAGAAGTGCCTTATCTTTGATATAAGTTTAAAAAAACCAAACAAACAGATACTAATTTCAGCCGAGGAATCTTCTGGAAAGAACATGTTATGGAAACCAAGTTTCCAAGGAGTCTGTAGACAAAACAGAGTTTAAGACCTGATATGCAAAATTACTTGTGTTCTAGTGCAATTAATTATTGATGGGGGGGGGGTGTACTATCAATAAACCAATGTAAAGGATTATATTTGTCCTTGAATAAATCCTTGTGGGAGGGTTTAGAAAGATTGACAGTCAGCCTTGTGTGACACCAGTGTATTGGAAATGAGATTTTGCAGTTCAGATGACCTGTAATGTTCTGGCTCTGGCTGTTGAGTATGGGTCAGATCTTTGAGAGCGGTGGGAAGGTCTGAGTTCTGTGTGAGCTGATGAAATTATTGTGGTGCCTGATTTTGGTTTTTGTTTGTTTGCTGAGGATCATAATGGGCACATGTTCTTTCAGCCTTTGTACTTTCTTCCACTGTGGGTACATGGCTCTTTTAATTTGTTTTGTTTCCCACCTCACTTAGCAGGTGACTTCCTGAGACATCTCCTGCTCATCACTGGCAACTGAATACTGTGGCTCTGTTATAGGATTAAAACTTTGATTCAGAAGTCATTAGCTTCATCCTCTTTGACCACTAAGTACTGAAATAAATGTTTTCCATTTTATATTCTGTAAGCTTCTACAAGATACAACTTGACTTCTAACGCGTGTTAGTATTTAATCATAATAAAAACGGGTAGGTCCCTTACCTGAATACTTAGATAAGGACTTTTTTTTTTGTCTGTGTAGTGTCTGCTTTCTGATTAGTCACTTTCAAATGCAAAACATTGGGGTATGGGAACAAATGTCTGCAGTGATTCTGGATTCGGTTTCATGATAATATTTTCCCTTCTACTTGTTAACATAGTTGCATGTCTATTCCTGCCTTTGCTGATCTTATAAAGCTATTGGTTCTTTCCTAGTCTTGTTTGCCAAAAAGTCTTAGGCTAAATTAGTTGATGAAAATGTCTCTATTTTGCTGATGCTGAGTCAGAAGTGTTTATTTAAAGATGATGAATTTAGTAATCATCAAACCATATTTAAATCATCAGGAATGCTAATTATAGATTGTCCAACCTATATTTCTGAAATCCTTAATGATTTGAAGCCCAAATCCTCCTTGCTTAAGCTAATACATGCATTGGTTTCAGTTGGAAATAGGTGACTGTAGTTCACGAAAGATAAAAGTAGTAATTATCAAGATGAAAACATAAAATATCTTTCCCATGATATGGAGGGAACAGAAGCTGAGTGAAGTTCTTGTTTTCCATATCCTTTAGGGTAAGAAAGGAATAAAAATCATATGAGATTTTTAAGATACATATATATATAATTTTGTTTTGATGATGCTTTCCTGTGTTTTGGTATATTTTGAATATTCTTCCTTTCTGGTTGGTAAATTTTTTTCTTACTTCTCATCTTTTCTGTTAGCATTTTTATTAGCTAATATTTGAGGATCATACTGTTGATTATGGCTAATCTGTTTGAGAGTCAATCAGAGGAAAAAACCAAGTCTTCCACTAAGCCTTTACAATTTATTTAACACTTTATTTCCAGTAAGTATTTATAGTGGTAGTATCCCTTAATAGGTAGAGGAATGTTCCATTGCCAACTAGTTATGTGTCACAGCTATTTTAGAGAAGAATGAAAAGCTGTCTTCTGTGCGCAGGCAGGGAGGCAGTTCCTGAGGTAAAGTTTGAGTCTAAAATTATTATTATTTAATTTTTGTCCATTACATGTGATGAGAAAATACCCAGATTGTTGTGCCTCCCTTTTTTTCATCTGGAACATCTGTTTTCTTAATGATAGTGAAATGTAATGACATTGCTGTGGTCCTGCATGCTGATGTGAAGCAGTACTGTTTTACTGAAAATAGAAGCCTCTTATATTTTCAGAGACCAAAATACCATTGTTTCTGATTCACTTTTAAAATGGATGGAAACCTGGGTGCTTCAAGTAAGAATCTGTGATAAAAAGAAAGAAGATTAAATATTTTAATGTCTGACTAATTTCGGTGAAGAATCTGTCCATAATTGTACCTTATCTGCTTTCAGAAACTGATCACCAGTTCTAGCGAAAAGTTTTGCTTCATGAAACTCAGCTGAAAAATGATTTAGTGCAGCTTCCTAATAGGGAATCATTTGAATGTAGTGGGCCCTTACATGTGACCCTAACTAGTGATAAATAAAATTAATGCAGAGCAGGCAGGTGCAATTACTCTTACTTAAATTACTGTTAGTGTGTCTGTATTCAGGGTGTTTATGAATGTTATTTCATCAAATTTTAAATAGAAATAATGAGTCTGATGGGCTCTACTAGTATAAAAACAAGGCTTTAAGTATTCTTTATTTTCCAAAGTGGAATGTAAAAATACCCAACCAAACTAAAAAACATGTTTCACTGTAAAGGAGATGGATATGTTTTAAGGGCTAGGGGAATTATTGCTGCTATGACTTTATTTTTTCAGTAGAAGACAGTGGCTTTGGGAGAATGGTATAGAATGTTTGCGAGATCAAATGATGCTAAATTTGCAAAATTGATCTTTCTGGCAAATGGTATGGGAAATTCTATGCTGTTAATGAAAGCAGATTCAATGTGGCACTGTTGCTGATGAAAGGCAGACTTAATTGCTGTGGATGACGTTACATGCTTTGCTCAACCTCTCCTTTCTGTTTTGTTTCACATAGATGCATATAAAAGTAAGACTACCTTAAGATGTTTCAGGTTTCTGAAAGCTTTGGGAAAGAAATGACTCTGACTCCTTTGAAAAGAATGTGTTTTATCAGGGGTTTTCTTTAAATTCTACCCAAGATTCAGAGATCAAATATACACACATTTTCTGATACCAAGTGTGAGCCTTCTCGTTTAGTGTTGGGAAGAAAATAAGATTTTTATCTTGATGATGGGAAAAACCCAAGTCCCAGCACCTATTATCTAATTCTCTTCAGTGAGTTCCTGTTGTGTCAAATTACCCATGGTTTGTTACTTTTTTTTTCTTCTTTTTTTTTTTTTTCCCTGTGACCTGAATCTCTCAAAACTTTGTGACAGCAGGGGATTGTCACCTCATTAAACTTTTGTATGGCTTTGGAGCCAGGACAGTCAGTGTTTGAGAACAAATGAGTCTGAGCATCAGAAGAATGTTTTGTGCCTGTGTAGAGTCCCAGTTCATAACTGCCAAGTTTAGGCAACTGCTTATCTTTGGGCTATTCTTAACCTCAGCAAACATGTATTGCAAACATTTCCAGCATGTCTAACCTTGCTGTTAGAGCTCAGTCTAGAGTACAACTACTAAAGAAAAGAAAAAGGAAAATTCCATCCTAACTTTGTAACCATCAAGTTATTGGAATTTTAGAAATACCAGTCTTTAACTGTTAGAAGCTATAGAAAGGCGTGTTTACTGTTGGCAGTCAGTGCAGATAAAAAAGTAACTGGCTCTTAGTAGACTTCAAAAACACTTAAAATTGTAGTTGTGTAATAGACATTTTGAGAATAATCTTAAATGGGATGGTGTAAGGTTAAGATCTTCTTGTAACCTGCTTGGATTTTTTCCCTCTCACTTATAGAAATAGGCAATGTTGATTTCTACATCTCTAATGTTTCTATTCTCCTTTTCTGCTGTATTTTGCTTTTGAATTGTGACTGTACAGAGTAGTACCCACTGAGTTACTAATTAAATATATATCTTTACACTTTAACAAACTGCAAATAGTGGTTTAATTCAGGCAGCATTCATCTAAACACTTGGACTGAAACAGTGGTTCAATTAGAAAGCAGTCCCAAGATACACAGGTGATGAACTTTGTGGAAGTAGTTGAGTATTACAGATCAGCACCAAAGCACATAAAAATTGTGCAGATTCATGGGTATATTAATTTAACTTAAGACCAAAGTATTCTCATTTTTGCCTGTCTTTTAATATTTTTTGTGATACTATGTATATATATGTATTACAGATGCGGCATTTTTAAAATGGATTCTACTTGGCATGAATGTTTTGGATCAGTCTCTTGGGGTTCCTTTTTAGATAGCATCTCTCTTGTCAGTTTGGATGTGGCCTTCTTTCAATGCTGTCTGCACCCTAGATCATGATAGCCTACCTAATTACAATGTACTTGTTTGTGACCGTTGTTTTTAAATATGTAATTTGATTTAATTAGCACAATCTAGTGATACAGTTACTGTGTTGAGTTCTTGAGATTTTGGGGTGCTTCAGGGCTAGAACCTAGTCCTATTTACATTTGCAAAGCAAGAGAGCGGGATTTCATCTGGGGCAGTACTATAAAACCTGTTGCCTTCAGTGTGACTGACGTATTTGGTGGTCTTTTCACTGTCATTTCTCTCTTTGATGCCGCTCCTGCACTAGATGAACTGCAATTTGGGCATTTATGAAAGGCTTTCATGTACTGAGTTTCTTGCTGTCTTCAGCTGCTGCCTTGACTACCCTTGCCGGTGGAAGTCTGAGGGAACGGGACTTTCCTCCTTAAAAACATCCATGAGGGAGGAGAGTTATACTTTTTATTTTTCAGGCTAGTGTGGTCTCTTACCTTAAAATTGCCACAAGAAAATGAGTATGATATCCTAAATACTCATGCTTGCAGGGAGCTGAGATTCTGGTTTGGTCTCCAACCAGGAGTGCAGAAACCAAACAGCTGAAGTAATTTTTCAAACATAGCTTAATATAAGGTATGTTCTGATGAGTTGCCTGCTGTACTTTTGTAGTTTTGTAGTTTTTGCTGTACTTTTGTCGCTTTGATGAGCTGTACCGTTTTTCCTGATTCTCATATCCTAGAGCTGTAATATTTTGGGAACTGATTGCTGGTCTCTGGATACTCTTCTTTTCCTTTCTGCTGTTCCGGGAAGTAACTGGTGCTGCTTCAGTTGAGGGTGGGGGATCACGAATGTGTGGCTTTTGCTGGTCTGAATTGCAAGGTCCATACGAAGTGTGCACCATTTTTGTTCACTGCTCTTCAGCATTCCTAAAACTGAGTCTTTTGGATGGCACCTTCCAACTTGTGGTGGTCTGTCAGGGTAGTAGTGCTCATGAGCTTTGAGCTCTGTCTGTTCTTGTACCATTGCTTCTGAAGGCAGTCTCATGTAATTTTGAGGCTCACCTTCATTTGAGCAGGAGGTTGGACTAGGTGGGAGCCAAAGGACCCTTCCAGTCTAATTTTTTTGTTATTTTGTGGTTGGTAACACCTGTATTATACTTAAGTGATTTTGAAGTCTTACATTTTACCTACTTTTTTTTTTATTCCTTTTTAATTTTTATTGGACCTGTTATTATTTGTTCCCATATGCTGAAGGCAGGAACTTTCAGTTCTCTAACTTGTAAAACCTATAGCAAGAGACATTCGCTCAATTAAGAATACTTGCCCATCCGTATTCTTCCCTGTGCATCACGGCAAAGATCCATTTTCAGAGATTTTTCTCATGACGAAAACTCGCTGCCTGCTTCACTTCTGTATGGAGTAGACAGTAGGAAGAACTGGGCTCCTTGAGGAAAACAAAGATGATTCAGTGAAATAATTGAATAAAACATTGCTTTGATAATTAAAAGTATACATATGGGTTTGATCAGATAACTTGTGGAGTCTACGTGCGGTATTGAAACTACCATAGTAGACAAAACTCCAGGTTGGCACAGTAACAAAAGATTCAGACTCTTGTGTCAAATCCTGTTACAACAGTTGATTCAATACTAAATTTGGAAGAGTAGGTTGCATAAAGTACCTGTTTTTCATTGAGTTCACAATCTTGCAGGCGAAATCTTTTCCGCGAAATACTGTGTTTCAGTGAATGTGTAGGTAAGTCAGTGAGGGGGAAGGTGAGGTGTAGGAGTGCAAAAAAAGTCAAGGCTTAATCCCTTTTTTTGTGATTACCTTTGCTGTTTCTTCAGTCAGTTTGGTTTCTGAACATACGGATCTTCATAAGTGAGTTGGAGTGATTGATTGAGGTGAATCAAATCTTTTTTGATGATGTTGTTTTGTCTTACAAGCTTTCACACTGCCAGGCTAAGAAAACTAACAATAGTTTCCATTAATGCTTGACCTGGCAATGTGTATGTTCTGCCTTTTCAGGGGGAAGGCCAGCGTTGCTAACAAAACGGTACTGACATCACTTTTATACTAGTGATGCTTTTGGCAGTTGAAGAACAAGTCTTTGCCATGTTGGCTGATGCTCTGCTAAAACAAACAAACAGAAAAAAAGGAAGGAAAAAACCCAAAAAACAATACCTTCAAGTGTTTGTGTGTTCATAAAAAGGAAAAACACTGAGCTGCATGTTCACCAGCACTGAATATGGTTGTACAGTGGAGTACACTCTCTTTAAGCTTCACATTTTTCATAAAGAAACACTAAAAAACCCATAAAACCTGATTTTAAAAAGTATATTCTAGCAGTAAAAAGTCTTGAAAATTAAGACTCTTAAAATCTCTGTGCTCTGACATAAAACCTCACTTGTGTGCCCTGTGTACATACACACACTTGTGTGTATTTTCTTAAGCTGGGTTCAGCAAGGGCTTGTTTCTTGTGGTATCCCTGGGAACAGTGGCAGGATTTGAGTGCACAGCATCTCATTGATTCAGTATTTGCTCATAGGTAACCACCAGCTAGCAAAGTTGGACTGGGTTGGAGGTGAGAGTGCAATGACCCTTTGGCAGCTTCAGTTAAAGCAACTCTGGGGTTTTTTTAATTTCCTGTCATATGCTGTGAGGCTGGCCCATAGGACAAGAGTCTCTTCTCTATAAAGCCTCAATGCTGGGGGCATGTGTTTGTTGTGGACTGGCTAATGACCTCCTAGCAATAAGAAGGAGTAAATTTAGCAGAGTTTTCAGGAAAACACCAGAGGGAATCTAATAATCCACTTGGCTATAGAAGGATTGCATCAATCTGAGAAGTGACAATGGCTTTACAGTGAGGAAAAAGAGAAGGGTTTTTAAATATGTTGCAAATTCAATGTTTGGAAAGGAAAAAAAAAAGATCTCTCATAACATTGTGCCTCCATAAATTGAAATTATCTTTTTTTCCCCCTTTCTCATTAAGTGTGGATTTTCTGGTGTGACACCAGTATCTTGCTGCCCTTGCCTGTGGCTTTCTTACTGATGAGAGGAGTGAGGGGAGGGAGCGCAGTGCGTTGCTTTAACTTGACTGGAGTTGGCAAGCGTGGTGTACTGCAGGCTGTCTGCTGTGGCGTTCTGCAGGTTACTCTCCCAACAAAAACATGGTGTGCTCAGTCTGATTCAGATCACTGTCTCTTTCTGCCTCCATTCACAAGCAGGCTCCAGCAATCAAAGCTGTGCTGGCTGCCTGTATGTGGAGTACCAGGAAGATTTATCTGGGCTTCTCCTGTGTGCACACTGCCTTCATATTTGCTTAGAGGGAAAAACAAACAGAGGTTTTGGCCCCAAGCTCTTTTTACACCTGAAAATGTAGTGAGTGACTGATGGATACCTTGGGGAAGAGGCTGGTAGTGGGGCTGGTACAGCGTCCTGGAGGCACCTGCTTTCTCAGGGCTGTCAGTGAAATGAGTTGCTGGTGGGAGCATGTCCCAAGGTGAAGGTTCCCTTTCTCAGGATTTTGGTAGGTCTCTGTCCCTGTGAGCTTCCCCTTGGCACATTCTTTATTCAGTGAGACTGTGGTAAAAGAAGGCTATTAGATGGGGATGTATAAACCAGTGGGAGGTGTGTGGCCCAGGCCTAGGGTGATGCACGGTAGCTGGGGACAGATGTCCCTAGCAAGTCCTGGTTTCCCATGTCCGGCTGTGCTCCACCGTCATGCACAAAACCGCCTTTCACTGTCAGTCGGGTTTTGTCGGCTCTGATGCTCTTATTTGTATCGCCAGCCTCTGTGTAAACCCGAGATGCTTCTGTGCCCGTGCGCTTGGCCGTTATCGGTGTGGGTGAAGGCTGGATAGCTCCATCGCTGTGCCTCCGTTCTCGGGCTGTCCAAGGAGAGATAAAGCCGTTTTCTGTAGGGAGGAAGGAGGGGGAGGTGGGAGCGCTGTGTGCCGTTCTGTGCGCGTCTCACGGTTCGTGTGTGCAGTTATTTATCTGCAGCAGGTGCGCGGCGCCGCCGAGCGCAGCTCGGGCCCGCACGGGGAGCGGCCCTCGGCCGGGGCCCTGCGGCGGCGCCCGGGCCCGCAGCGCTCCCTGGCGGCCGCGGCGGGGCGGTGCCGCCTTCCCGGCGGCCGTGCGGGCTCTGCCCGCGGCTCGGCGGCTCCGGGAGGGATGCGATGTTTGCCTCCCCGGCCCCGTTCCCGTGCCGGGGTGGGCGAGGGGCGGCCGCCCCCCGGGCACGGCGCAGCGAGCGGCGGCAGCGCGGGTGCGGCGGCGTGTCCCGCTCTCGGCGGGCGCGGCCGGCAGGTGGCGCGGCGGAGCCACCGCCGCCTCCAACGCTCCGTGTCCGCCGGGGGAGGCCGCCGTGTCCTCAGATACCCGATGCCAGCGGCGCGGCAGCTGCGGATCAGCCTCCGCTGCTCCCCATGCGGGCCGGCTGCTGTCCGCGGCCCAAACCACTCGTGCCTGCCAGTCGGAAATGAAGCTGAGCCCACATCTGGCCAAGCTAACAGTGGTTAAGATTAGCGGCTCAGGACGATGGACAGTGATGCCGCACAAGAATGCAGATTCTGATTGTACGTGACAGTTATGAAATGCACTCAGTAAGTTAGGCAGAGCTTTCCACTGACCTTATATATGGATTTCTTGGGAGGACGGGGTTGATGGAAGTAGTTAATAGCATTAAGGTTCCTTTTTGCATTTATGCATCATGGTGACGATTCTACCTTTTTATAGATTGATTCTGCAGAGTCCTGGTGTGGTATTTCCTATTTAAATTTCAACTCTATTTAGCTTTTAACTTAAAAGGCATTTAGAGCTAGACTTCTGGGGTGAAATTGTCACCAGGGTCTTGCGTGACATCTGCAAGCTAGCTGTGTGTCTGATCAGAGGAGCGTCTGCCTCTCCAAGCCCACCAACCCCAAAAGGAGGGAAGCACTGAAGGAAGGAAAGGCAGGAAAAGCTTCAAAGCTGCCAGGGCTGGGTGGTGTTCAGCTGAGTCTGCAGTGTCAGCACTGTGGTGTATTAGAATAAATTTGCTCAGGTATGGTATTCTCAAGGCATCCTTAATTATTGCAGTGGTTGAGTAACTCCCAAATTGTATGAAGCTTGGGAGAAAAATAGCGAATGGTCTATACCTGTACTTACACTTTATATCTTTCTTGTCTGAATTCCCAGTAATAAACAAGGGAGGCTTTTCTGTCTTAGCGTGACTGTAACAGATAATTCCACATATAAGGAGCCCTCCATGGGCAGGATTGGTGGTGATAACACTGAGCCTTCCTGCACTGAGACTGGGGAATTTCTGGTTATGCAAGCAAGTATTATGCACTTCTAATTCCTCATTTTGTGCACAGTGTGCTGTATGGGAAGTTTAAAAATCTGTATGACCTCTTTGCTTTTCTCCAAGCATTATGCACATGGTCACAGGATGGGTTCTTGTTTTCGGGGATTTTGGTTGACTTGGGGTTTGGGGGTTTTTTTTGTTTGTGTTTAAATTTTTTTTAAGCTGCATTTCTATTTTAGGTGCCTGCTTGTAGTGCTGGTATTAATGGCAGCTTCATCTTGCTCTAAGTTGGTGCAAAAGTAAAATAAAACAGAGGAGTGTTTGTTGCAAAAATTGATAATTTGTTTTCTATGCTTGTTGTATGGAAATGAGTGTTTTATAGGGAGTTGATTATTATACAATAGGGGCTTTGAAGAAAAAAGCGGGCACCTAACTCTCAAATCAGCATGAGTTGCTTTAAAAATAAAATCTGAAATACCTTTTAATACTGATGAAAGCTTTCTTTTATGCATGAGCAGCAGTTTGAGACTATAAACTATCTAATTTTCTCTTAACTCAGGTTGGCAAGAAAATAATTGGGACAAATGCTAAAACAGCAATAGGATGATAATGTTCCAGTTTCTTTAGGTACCTTTTGTTGTGTAATTGAGCAAAGGTTCAGATCTTTAAAAAATCATATTCTTTTTTCATCTTCAGTGAGAGTTGTTAGATATTGAGCATTCTTTTTGAGAAGTTGAAACAAATCTAAAAATACCTGAAGTTCAAATGATTTTATGGTTAGTCCATGCAGCTTAGGATAATATATAATAATTTTTTCCTTGGGCTGTTTTTTTTCTCTTGTTATCTCTGGCTTTCTTTAAGGTGCCAGATTGACCTTTTTTGTGTGCTGTGGATCTCAGCTTTCCTTACAGCATGGTGTGCTACAAGACTCTTTCTGCATTCTCTAAGGCAACATCTGCAGCTCAGATGAATTATGGATGCTTGATATCCATTGCCTTCGTCCTCTACCCATCTTCTTACACTTCCCTCATGCTTGGAGCCTCATTGTCAACTGTGTCTTCTGGGGACAGGGGAAAGGAGGGCACCCAGGAGGTTTACTGTGCGCCAGTTTGCTAAGCCAAAGAGAAAGGTACCAAAAAGAATAGAGAAAAGAATACAGGAGAGGTGGGAATAGAGACAGGCTCAGAAGCCAGCACAGAGCACAGGAACAGAAAAGATTCTGCTAAAATCCTTTCCAGTAAAGGTCTCAGTCTGAGTAACCTTGCAAAGTCATAGTACCAGTAGTTGCTGTGCCTAGTAGATTTTAGCTACCAGAATTCTTTTATGATTTTGGGGGTTTTGTGTGTGTGTACTTTGTTTTATGAGCTTTCTTTCTGGCTTATGCTGGCCACTGAAAAACCTGCTTGATAGGCGGGAAGGATACTTATAAAGGCTAACTTCAGTTCAGGATATTCATTCTGCTGTTTCTGTGATTAGTGGAGAAGAGGCAGTGACCCCATGGGTGCTATCCTCCGGATATCTAACCTTGTCTATGCTAAAGTGAGCTTTGAGAAACACCGCTTGATGTCCAATATGGGAATTATTTTCATTAAGCTTGCAATCAGACCTTTTTTTAACCATGCACTTACTTTGCATGGTACCTTTGAATGGACCACACACAGTCACATGTGACAAATCCGTGACTCTAATAATACTTATGAATAAAATAGTTGGATAATGCTGTATCTGTGTCAATACTTCTCTCTTCCTAGGCACAAGTAATTTAGTCACTTCCTGAGTAATACTGAAGTAACAGGTTTAATGCTAATTGTATTTGCTGTTATGTGTCTCTTATTATGGTAACTTTGATTACAATTGAGATTTTTTTTTTCTCTTTTCTGCTGTCACTTCTGCCTGCCTGCTTATCTTGTTTGGAATGTGGTTCTTCAACTGTTCTGATAAACTTCTGACACAGGTAAATACCAGTCTGTTTGTATCTGTATTTACTGAGTGTGCCCTTTTCTTGGCAGTGTGTAATTAATCTTGAATCAGACATAGCACAGAGCTATAGACTGGGAAAGGGAAATGCTACTGCCATGATGTGCATCTTTAGAAAAGATAGTTAGCCAGGAGTATTTATTTCCTTATCTACTCTTTCTTATTCCTCCCCCACCTTTAACAACAATAAAATATCCAGGTAGAAAATAGCAAAATTTCATATTTGCTTTTTGGTGGTAGCATATCCTGCCTGGTTTTTCCTGGAGGACTTTATGCTCATAATGGAGTTGGTGTGTGTGTAAGGAGGGCGAAAGCAGCCTAGAAAGAAAAATGTTTATAAAATCTCACTCTTCCCACTCTGCCACTCATCGCCACTCTCCCAGTCGTTTCTACCTTCACTTTTATATTGGTCACATGGAGTAGCAGGTGGTCATTTTGATTTTCCTTCAGGTCCAATGAAAAGGAGAAGGCAGGAACACGTGGGCAGGCTGAAGTAGGTGAACCTTTCATGGCAGTTTAGTTGGAGCCCATTGTGAAATACAATAGTGGAATATGTGTAATGGAGTGAGAGTAAAAGAATGTTATTCAACTTTTCTCATTAGCTGCATTCATGCCTTTTATTAAAACACATAAAGTTCAGCCTTTGTCAATGGAAGGCATGTTGCCGTGAATGCTTAGCAGGTTACTTACATCTTTGGACTTAGATCAGGATGTATGTACTGATAGGGATCACTGCAAATGTTTAATGGGATATTGAACTGTTCACAAATGGGAAAGTAATACACTTTGATTGGTTTGGGTTTTTTTCCTCCCCCCAAGTGCCTTAGAAACAAGAACTCTTGATTCTTTTAACTTGATAAATTGATATTCAGAAGCCAGAAGTACAGAGAGTTTTTGGAATACATTTAGAACCCATCACCCTTGCCACTTCTGGTGCATTTTTCAGTGAACAATATGAAGTGTTAGCCATTATTAGCTACAGCTGAAATGCACATAGGTCAATAAACTGGCTTTGCATCCATCCATCCACCTGTCCTTCCCACCCAAAATGCTTGTGCTCTGAAGAGGAGTGAAAATAGCAGCATATTGTTTGGGGCTTACATGGGAATGCTGCTTTCCTAAAAAATTCTCGTGTGTGGTGACCAAATCAGTTGTGATCATGGAAAGATGGATGTAGGCTGGGTTTTTACTTTGAATGGTGTTTAGCCAACCTACACTGAAGGGCAGCTGCTGGTGCATGGCTGAGCTGCAGTGCCCCTGGCAGGACAATCTTGCATTTCGGAGGTGCTTTGGTGCATGGCTGCAAAAGGCAGGACAGCACAGTTCAGGGCTGGATGCGTCATTTTGGGGGGAGCCACCCTAGCCTTGTCATCTCAGCCCTTTCCAGAGGGGTAAGGTGAGCCATGCAGAGGTCTTGGCCAATGTAACTACCTCACTTCTGGTACTTTAGGTTAAAGCATTTCTCTAGTACACTGTATTTGGAGCATCAACTAAGGAGAGAGTCATCACTGACTGGATTGTTTTAGTCACCTGCATGGAAAAGGGAGAGTCTGAAACTTCTAAATTTTTTTTCCCCTTTTTCTTCCTCTTTTCTAAAAGTTGTCATCATAAGACAGTGATCCCATGGCACTGGGTTATCAGTGGAAGTGCTGGTCAGCCAAGAGAAACTGCAGGGCTTTGGCAGCTGCTTGCTGTAGATCTAGTTTCTTAGTTCTTCCCTTCCTATATTTCTTCTTTTTTTTTTTCCTTGAAAAATGTGACATTTCCAGAAATACTCTTTCTGGTTTTCAGATGTTGTATTAAATGTACCAAAAAATAACATCTGCTGTTACCTTTCTTTTGGGTATTTTTAGCCAATAATTCCTTTATCCTCTTCACTCCCTCATGCAATTCCTGACCCTTTTCTCTTTAATACTCTGCTCTCCTAACTGTTTGACTTGCCCTGACGACTTTTTCTCACTCTTCCTTCCCTGCTTCCACTTGCCTTTTTATTTCTATTATTTGCTTCTTACTGTTACATCTTTCTTTAGTTCACTGACATATTTCTCTAGTTTCCAAATCTGTAGTTTGATGGTTTTCCTGTGGTTCTGTTATTTAATATTTAATTTCATTATAAATATATTTCTCAGTCTCAATTATAGTGTATATAAAAATAATCTCTCTCCCTCTGAGATGCAGTGACGCTTCCAAATGCTTATTCTGGTCTCCCAAATAACCTTCATAGCTTTTTGCTCACCTGATTAGAGCAATTCAATTCAAGAAAATCACTGATAATTACTGGCTATGGAACTGAAGTCCCAGTTTCTGGCTTGAGGGGCATTTCAGCACATCTGCAATGTTGTCATATTCTGTGCTTCTGACTGATAAGGGAAGAAATGAAAATATAGTCAAAAGGTCTCTGAAGAAAATGCTTTGTCAGAAGCTAATTTCAGAATTGCTGACTGTTGTTGCATGGCCAGATAAGAAAATTGAAGGTGGTGACTTTCAGTCTTTTTTGAAATAAACACTGGCAAAGGCAATCAATTTAGACGTGTACCAAAATAGATACAGGGTAAGAGTAAAATGCTCACAGTAGAAATAATGAAGTACAGGACTAGTGCTGTCTTCCAGTGCCTGCTAAAAGAGCTAATGCTTAATGTTAGGGTATTGTTGACACTCGAACTAATGTAGTTTAATCATAGTGGGCAACTGGGATTCGTTGCAGGAAAAGACCTGTGTGGTATCTGTGTCTCAAAATGACAAGGTGTTTAGTTTGCTACCTGTGGCATTACTTTGTTGATGCTGTTTTCCTGTCAAACCTCTTTAAGCACTTCAGTAGGTTTCACAGCACCACAGAAGTCATTTGTACAAGGACAGAGAACACAGAGAACAATTGTCAGACTCTGAAGTTTCAGTTTCAGCAGCAAGTTATGCCCTTCTTTCTCTGCATGCACGGCACTCGCCTTGTGCCGCTCAGGAGAGGTTCTGGGGTGGTCCAGGAGCCAAATGCTTGGGCCTGGTGGAGTGACCTTCTCTTGGGAATTAGTGTGATCCTGGAGTGGCCTTCTCTTGGGAAGTGATGCGTTAATGGAGGGCTTTATTCTGGTTTAAACATCAGAGAATGACTTTTCAGCTAGATCTTGCCTTGCAGAATTTCAGGCCGAATTGAAGAGAGGCAGGATAGCAAAGCGTTGTTCTTCCATGGGAAAATACTTGGCATGGCAGAGAGAAAACCCAGTCTGTCTGGTCTCTGCAGCTTGCTCAGAGCAGTGAGGGTCATGTTATCACTGCTGTGCTCGCAGTTCCAGAAAGGGTTGGTTACTCCTGTATGAATTGATGCTTTTGTAGTGTCTCAGAGGTGATGTTCTACTTGCCTCCTTTTTTAAACAGGCTGACTTGTTAAAAATAAGATGGTAGCCCTATGGCTCCCAGAGCTTATTGAGCCTGAACTGGTGCTTGAGTGCAGCCTGCTCTGTGGAATCTGAAAGAAAAGAAGAATTTTTAACTCTACAGCTACCTTCCCCCAGATTTTCCTATCTTGATAATGGTTAGAACTACATTATTCTAAATCTTTAATTTACTCCTTTTGTGTGGATGTTACTAACTGCACAAGGAATGTCTGCTGTAATTTAGTTTCATAAAGTTCCAGAATTACTGAGGAAGAATATAATAAGCATAGCTGTAACTAGTTCCTGTTAGCTCACACCTAGTAATGAGTCTCAGTTTGGAGGTTGGGGCATGGCAGAAATTTACTCTGCAATTTTCCTGTGAAGGTTTTGGATGGCCCTTTACAATAGAAAGCTCAGAGTCTTCATGGTGCATTTCTCTGTTGAAACTGTGAGGCTCCTTTTCATGGATTATACAACTGGCAACCACAACTTCATAGTATTCTCATGTTTTCTCTTGTATGCTTAAGTTAAATGCCAGCACCACCAAATGTGTTTTGGGGAGCAAGGTGCCTTCACTTCCAGTCTAGCTGAATGTCTGCAAATCCTTCATTTTAAATTTTGTATTCAGCTTATGTAACATGCAAAATAAATTGACAATCCCTTGCAGCAAAAAACACCAAGCTGCTGTTACTGTGCTGTGCCAGTTCATGTTCATCAGGCTTCTTGTTAATCAGAGATTCTGCTGGTTTGTGTTTCACAGGTGCTGCAGCAAAGGAAAGGGGCACTCACTTTAGACTAGGGTAACAAAGCATAGCCAGGGTAGAGAGATGCCTTACTTGTAGAAGTGGCAGAGATCCTGGGCTTGTCCCCTGTAGGCGTAATCTGATTTTACTCAGTACAAAAAGCAGTAACCAGTAACTATCCTAATATGTGTTCAGTATCAGTGCTAACTGAGTTCCACAATTTGAATATGCTTTAGTGACACTTGCTCTTCTGTGTGATTAAATGACAGAAGTTCAGGGACTTTCAGCTAGTGGAATGTAAAGCCCTCACTTGCAGATGGCTCACTGAGGTTCTTGGAGAAGACTTACTCCTGTAGCTACTCCTTCATGCTTTTGCTGGCTTCGCCGTGTTTCTAATGTGTGTTCTTAAATCAGGACTGCGCTTGAGATTCAAAACTATATGTCTTTAGAAGCCACGGTGATTGATGCTTCATATTTGATGGTTTAAAAAGTATCACTTCCCTGGGCAATTAACTCTGAATTAACCACCCAGAATGTTACAAAATGTTCAGAACTCTGTGGTGTAAGTAATTTCTTTAAAGGAAAACAAACATACCAGTTCTTGGAAGAAAATTCTATTGCATCATTAAACACGAAGTTATTTCTGCTGCAGGAACTCCTCAAGCTGCTGGTTGCTGACAGGTTGGAGGATAGTGTAGGAAGGTTGCATTATCTGCCTGCCTTTTTGGGTTCTCACCTAAACATGTGCCTCTGGCAATGCCTAGAGATGGCTCCCAGGCTAAACAGATGTTTCAGATCCAGTGAGATCTTCCTTCTGTGTGTTTCTTAGTCCGTCACACAGGGAGGGTTTGCTTTTCAGCAGTATATGTAGGGGTACCGAGATGAAAATAAAAATTGGGTGTAAACTAACAGGCTAAGTGTGTATGATTGTAATGTTTATCTCTGTGTAACTGAAAGTTGTACCTTTGGTACCACTTGGTGATGACTGTGAGGGATATATAAGAAAATTCCTCAGATGTTCAGCTAGAATGTTAATAAACTTTTTTAAATTGCTTAATGATGGAGTGAAAGCTATGTTCTCTAGCTGCACTTCATTATATCCATCCAAAATATGAAGATAGCAAAAGTACAGCAGTGATCTTTGCTGCTAGCATTTGGGAATGAGATCCTTCCCAATTTGTTGTCCGTGTTCTTGTCTTTCACTTCAGTGCTTTGGTTTTCACTACTCTGCAGATATCTTTTTACAAGGTTTTTTTGTGCTCTTTACCTTTTCTTGTTGTCAAAACTATTTTCTTTGATAATCTGGGATGCATTGCTTTACTGATGGGTTCTAATATTTTCTGAAGTCAGTTTCAGTTTTCGTGTGCTGCTATCTCTGACTAGCAGCCTTGCAAAACACTGTGCCAAAGCACTTCATAAGAGGCTGATTTTAAAATAGGAGGGTGCAAGGTAACGGCATTGAAAACCCTGTAGGTTAGGATGCAAATGGTGTATGGGGCATTTTCTGTAACAGTCAGTACTGTAACTTCATATAAAGGTTTCTTTGCTGTATTTGTAAAGTAGGACTCTTGGAGACTGTGCTGTAATCACAAAACACACTTTGGAAATCCTGAGTCCTGGTGACTTCTATGAATTTTGGATAACTATTTTAGTAATTTTTTAACTCTTAAATAGCTTAAGGATTGCATATTTGTAACTTCAAATTTTCCAGAAGAGCATGAATGTCTGATATATTTTCTACTTTATCATGCACTCATAGGCACATCCAAATTTCAAATTTATTCTTACTTTGTTGCGTCACTTCAAAATTGGTGATTGTTATTGTGGGGCACTTTATGTCTTAGTCTAAAGGGTGGCTTTATTTTCTGTTTTGTCTTATGGTGAAGTCTGCATTATTCAACTTGTGTCTGAAGGCCTCCACAGAATGTGGAAAACGAACCTACTAAATGTTTACTCCATGAAGATACGGCAGCTCATTCAGTGATGTGTGACATGCTGAGTAATTTGGGCTGAAGTGCTACACTTCATTCAGACTGACATTAACAGTAAATGCTGCTGGATTTACTATTCAGTAAAGACAGATTCATTCACTTACAGGTCAGATTTAAACTTGGGCTGATGTTTGTTTTTTTGTTTTTTGGTTTTTTTTTAAAGCAAAACTGTCAAGGAGTACCACAAATTAAGAATCTTGAAATAGGCTCCCTCCTCCCCTTTAGCCATAAGAGCTATGGGTGGGGGAGAACCTGAGTACCCTCAAGCTATCATGTGTGAAATCTTGTTTTTTGTTTCATTAAATGTTAAAATTTGCCTGTATCTGACATTCTAGTGTACCCAGAGTGATAATTCATCTGTGCGCAATCTGTCACTTTATATAAGAGCCAGGATGGTTCAGGACAAAGGAAGGAAAGCATAGCTTGATGCTGAATTCTTGAAAGTGACAGGAGAAGAACGAAGATCCTTGTACTTCAGGCATTTTTCAGTTGCAGCTAGAGGCTATTTTTCAAAGCAGTAGAAATGTTCAATCTCATAGTTACTCCAGTTGGTTTATAATTTCTTTGTGGTTTCTCTTACCTGTAAGTTGTTGACTTAACGCATAACTGAGTAATGCTTTTAATTACTTCAATGCACTGTAACCAACTTTGTCAAATTTATGGGAAATGATTACGAGAAAAATCATGTAGTTATCAGAATACCTGCGTCTGAAGCAGTTGTGTTTTAACTTGAATTTGTTTTCAGTCTGGTAACTGACAAAGCATATCCTGTGCTATCTTTTGTGAAGGTGAGAAGTGGAATTGATAAGATTCCTCTGGGGCACAACCACCCTCCAAATAAAAAGGTGATTAATTTGAATCAGGTGCTTTTAGATCAGTGGTATAGAAACCATTTTCCTTGACATAGCTATAAGAAGTAGCATCAGATGAAGCCTGTGAGTGTTGCCTTGCTGTAAAGTCATCCCCAGAACGGAGGCTGAAGCTTGAGGAAAGGTGATTGGTGTTACCAGAGGTAGAGCTACCTATGGCTTTTCTTTGTGGGCCCAGCAGTGAACTTGCTGCTTTACAGAATATATGCATATGTATGCTGTAGCCCTGCATCATACATGCATGGGTGTGTATATATTTGCTTTTCAATTTCAAACTGACTCTGACGTGGCTTCTTCTAATAAGCAGAGCAAATTACAAGGATTTTAGCAGAAATTCATGAGAAGGATGCTGCAAAGATAGCTATTTGTAGTATCTTTTTATTTGTGTGTGGATGTGTGTTGATAGTACAGTTATTAATCATCCATAAATTTTATTCAGTGGGTGGAGTTCTGTCTCTTAAGAAATTGCTTTCCCCCCCATGTAATCTGACATTTAATGATCTTTCTGGCTCTATAGGAAACCCAGATTTGAGTCAGAACAGCATTGGAGCTGACCGATGTGTTCGTCAGATGTGCATAACTTACTGGACCCTGTTTTTAACTCTCATGACACAGCTGCTAGTGTGATGGAGCTCCTGTTCAGAGGGCATCTTGGAACAGGAAAAGAGAAAATAAAGACTGTCTGCAGGAAAGGTTAACGTGACTGCTTTCATCCTTTTCCCACACCAACATACCTCAGTGTGTATTCAGGCACTCTGGAAAACACTTGTGACCAGTGCGTGCACTGTAGGTATGGAGTAAGATTGTTCTCCTATCTGCTGCCAACCATGCAGCTTAACAGGCAACAGAGATGGCCAAAAGGATGTTAAAGAGTGTTAGGAGAATGGCAGCTTAAAATCTGCAACCATCAGCTATGTTGGTGCAGTTCTCTGCATTTAGCTGAGTGGCTCAGCTCTGTAGAACGTCCCAGGGAGGTTGTGGCATATCTGATGTGAGATTGTGTAATGTAACCAGTAGGATTCATTAGGAGTTACTACTGTACCAAGTCTCCAGGTCTGGAAGGATTTATAAGGATGCCACTCAAATTAAAATTTCTGTCTTGGTTCAGCTTTCTGGAACTGGCTTTGAGCATTTTTCTAGTCAGTTTGATGCTTCAGCTCTTTAAAATAAGCAAGACTCCTTGCTGTAAGTAATACTTCATCTTGAATACTGAAGTTATTCAATAATACTGGCTCAGACTTTCTCTGTAGTTTTTTATTGGTATGATTGTTGTTTCCTTTGTTCCTTGTTTATTTTTCACTTAAACCTATTGTCTTTGATTCACCTCCCTCTTACACACAGTTGTACCATGTAAGTATCCACTTGAAGCTTTCAAGAGTAGCTCTGCTTTCAGAGTAAACATCCATCTTCTTCAAGGACCGAGATCCAGGAATACAGCTGCTTTACCATCTGAGTGGTCCCACCTCCATGCCTTTTCAGTGGGAGTGAAAGGAGAATGCTAAAATTGGCCTTGACTGTTACCCATTCCCATGCTCTGCTGAGAGAGAGGGACTTGATGTAATGAGAGAAACATTTATTGTAAAGTGTAACTTCTCAGCTTCAGCTCCTTGGTGTGCCTTAAAAGGAACGCTATGCTCTGTCCTTTTAAGAGAGGCGTACAAGGCTCGGGGAAGACCATTTAGAAATATTCTGCCCTCCTTCACAGTTAGTACATCTGAAGCCCCATTTAAATTATCTGAATTCCCTCTGGGCTTTGGGAATGGGGAACTAATCCTGCTGCATCCCTCATTTCCAGGGGGAAAAAACTGTAATTTTTTTTTGTTTGCTTCCTTACTACCTCCTAAAGAAAATATTCCCTGTGTGTGATGGCAGACTTCTTGGTTTTAATGAGTAGAGTTGATTTTAACTCTCCCTTCCTCACCCAACTCAGACTCCTTTCTTTTTAATTGTGTGATACCTACTTCTCTTGCCGTCAATCACCTTTTCACCTCCTTGACAAGGTACAGCAGAATTGCAGATAAATAATCTATGGCCGTGCTCTGAGCCAGCTGACAGAGGGCAGGTTTAGATCAGATATCAGGAAGAAATTCTTTACTGTGAGGGTGGTGAGGCACTGGCATAGGTTGCCCAGAGAAGCTGTGGATGCCCCAGCCCTGGTATTGTTCAAGATCACGTTGGATGGGACCCTGAGCAACCTGGTTGAGTGGAAAGTGTCCCTGTCCACAGCAGGGAGGTTGGAACCAGATGATCTTTAAGGTCCCTTCCAACCCAAATGATTCTAAGAACTTGTTTGACCCTTCCATTTGGTTTCTTTCCAATATATTCTTACAAGAAAAATCTACTTGAGGAGACACATCTGACATCACTTTAGCAGTCAGCAGTTAGCCCAAGGAACATTTGCTAGGTTGGATTTCTAGTTTTATCTCTGCATTTGTGTCACCTTGGTCTGATGAAGAGCATAACCATTGTAATCAATGCCCATGCTCTCTGGTGTGGTGGGAGTTCCTGCACACGTGCTGCAAGTGGCTGGCTATTTCTGTGGTGAGGACTTAGCTCTCACTCTGCAGCTTCCTGTGGAGTAAGGAAATGAATTTTGATTGCTTCTCTACAATGTACTGTGGACAGTCAACTTTTCTTCCCACTGGAAAGCATTCAACAGGGCCAAGGAAGGAAAATGTTTACGTGGAAGCAATGTTGGATAACGGTATAGCCTATGCATATAGGCTCATAGTTACATGGCAGAGAGTTACTACAATGCACCAGAACCTCCTTATGGCAATCTGTGTTTCTGTGAGGAAGAATATGCAATATTTGACTGAATCTTGGCTTGATACATGATGAGTTGCTATCTTTATCTGACTAACTGGATACATGTCTCCAACTCTCATCACTGGTTCTTTTTAAAGTAGCAGTGAGGGACAGGATTTGTCTGTGTAAAATATTTTCTGGCAAACAGGCTACTGTCACTTTTGTGTCTAATTAGCATTGCCATTAAGTCTTTGAACTTTGATTTGAGAAACAGTGCAACTTGAGCTGCCTTTCTCTAAGCAAGTTAGCTACCTGTAGCAATTAACATGTGCTTCAGAAAAAACAGGAGCAGGCTGAATCAGCTTCAGAGTTGGTGAATTTGGCACTGCTGAGAGAGGATGCATTTGTTTGAGATTTGAAAACGTAATCATGAAGATTTTAATCTCTTTTGATGCTTTATGTAAC
The DNA here is from genome assembly GCA_036630365.1 of Acanthiza pusilla. NCBI lineage: Eukaryota > Metazoa > Chordata > Aves > Passeriformes > Acanthizidae > Acanthiza > Acanthiza pusilla. The sequence goes on from JAXCHO010000018.1 coordinate 14,121,187, forward strand.
ACGACACCATGTGACCTCAGGATCTGTGGTGTCGTCACTGTTCGCCCTTCTTGTTTTTCTTGATCATGACCAACCAGTATTAAACTCAGCAAACTTTGAATTGTAGCAAGTAGATAATCTTTAACGGGCAAGGCTTTGCGATTCTTTAAAGTGCTGCAGAATTCAGGACCCGTGGTTAATAGTGGAATGCTAATACTAATCTTACAGCCACCAAGGACCGAGAGGCATTTCTTCTGACCCTCCATCTGGGGGAAACTAGTCAGCAGGTACTAAGTAAATATATCAATGAAAGTGACACTACTCCAGAAACAAGGTCCTGACCAAATAATCATGAAAGTGTTATTCTTGGAACTGGAACAGCATCTGAAGAGGTATTTTTATGAAGTTTTTAATATGTAGATGCTTGATTTTTTTTTTTTTTTTACCTTTTGGGGGGGTTCATTTATTCTGTTTGTGCAAGTATTTAATACTTCTAAATCAAGGTGCTTGGCACTTGTTAAAACTATTTCGAGCAATGAATATCATACTGGTTGAGAGTGCTGTCATGTGGAGTTGATTACTTATTCAGTGAAAATCTACATGCCTTGAAATATCTTTACTGCAATATTTAAAATAATCCATACTATGAAACATTTGCTCTTACAGTATTTTTATTTCTTCTTTTCAAAAAATGTTATTCCAGTTATTACAAATCTTAAGTAATGTAATACTAAACCAAAAAAGAGAATTTGAAAAAATGGATTTGAAGCTTATTATCAAATAAGTTTATAGTCATTCAAATACTTTTCATATATAATATGCACTATCTTTTGTACTGTCACCTGATTAAAGAAAAGTTTAGTTAATCAGTCTTGTTAAATATTTGGAGAGCATTGAAATACGGCTTAGTCTTCTGCAACCTCCTCTTCCATATAAACAGTGAAATATGAACTGCATGTTTTTGATGTGGTTCTTTCTAGTGTTTAAAGTAAATACCAAGTAACTTGGTGAACTGGAAGAATTATTTTACTGAGTTAAAAATACATGACAGTGGAGGAAAAAATGCCCTGACTCTTCATGTTGCAGAGTTGTTTTTCTGTGTACAGAAGGAAAATACCCATCTGTGGGAGGGAGCATGGAATTTGTTCCTAACTTCTGATCTCTGAACTGGTACTTTTGTTATGCTACGCCCTTAAAATCCAAGCCCCTTAATCTTATATAAATTTTTACATATATCCACTAATACATTTAACTTCATATTTTTGTCACATTATGTTTGTGGTATTGCCTGTGGGGAACAACTTTCCTCTGTGAATCATGCCTCTTTAAAGGATATAAAATTATACATTGGAAAATATTTTTTTAAAAGCTCAATTAAATTTTTTTTTTTTCAGTAATTGACAGTTTCTGAAAACATGCTTAAACTTTCAAATGAACAATGAAATTGTACTAAGTTAATCTGAATGCTCAAAGAAACCTGTATAATGGAAATATTCTATAACAGCAGTTGATATATGATGGCAACAGGTATGTTATGGGTGAGCAGTGCATGTACGCAGCAGTGACTGGTGTCATCATATATTACTGAACAATGGAGATAATATTGAGGAGATTGTTTCCTACCATGAACCAAGCTATTCCACAAAATATGTAATGGAAGAGGTGTGGTGGAGTGGATGTAGACCTTTCTGCATTAAGAGGTTTTGCTTTGACCAACTTTTATTGATACACTCAGGAGCATGATGTAGCACCTCTAGTCATAAACCAAAGTCTACATCTGTTAACATTATACAGAAAATATGGACAGTTTCTCCTGTAATCTTACTCTGCAAGCTAATTTATGCTTAATTCTCATTTGCCTTTGTTTCCTCTAGTTTCTCTTGCAGAGCTGCTGGTTTTCTCCTCTTTGTTTTTCTGTGAATTCAGGTCGGCTGATTGTCATGTCACCATAAATTGCAAATGGTAAATGGCATTTGCAAGTGGCAGCCTTTCTTGCCTAATATTGCATATGGCCATATGTTTTTTGCCCCAAAATTTTGACCCTGCAGAATACATGGGCCAAATACAAAAAAGTGTTTACCTTTTCCTGGCTAAGATGAAGAATTTGAGAGAGAATGAAGTTGTGTGTGGCTTTCTGGAGGAAAGAGAAGCAATTCTAGAGTCAGGCATCTCATTTGAAATGTAAAGGATATGGATACAGTTGGTGAATCTTTTCCTACTTGCAGTCCTTGGTCAAGGGCAGTTTACAGCATACTGAGAAGAACTTGTACTCTTACAAAAATTAAATACTTTATGCATATTTTTCATTTTAAATTTGGCTGCCAGAATGAAGTCCCAGATCCAGAGTTTAGGTTCTGGAGCTCCCCCAAGTTGTTTTGGAAAAGCAATCCCTAATGTGTATGTGCTGCTGGGGAGCTGTCTAGCATTAGACAGCTGGAAATGGTGTCTGTGTGTGTGTGCAGGAGCTCCAGCCTATTGGGTAGTGCGGACAAGCGGCTCTGTCCACTTTGGATGTACACCAGCATCTTTCCACATTTGTACTGAATGAATGGTGGTGTGGCATCTTATATATTTCTTTTTGGAACTTGGTTGGAAGTGCAGAAGATGTGAGCCTGGGGAGGGTGGGGGGAAATAAGCAGAGGTCAGAAGATACTACAGCCTCTGGTTGTGGCATAAACTGGAAGGAGGAAGCACTGGGTACACCTGCTAACTCTTGGGGTGGATAAAGTGGGCTGTAGTCGGTTAAAATACATGAATATTGAAGGCAGGCATGAAAACATCTGTCTTGCTATTGTATTTAGGTCATCCCTATCAGAACATCAGTAATTTAAGTTTGTTTGAAGCATACCTGAGTGATGGTCATCCAGTCTCTGACAGGTGGACTTGGCAGTGTTAGGTTTTACAGTTGGACTCAATGACCTTAAAGGTCTTTTCCAACCTAAATGATCCTATGATTCTGTGATATCAAGGGATATAAAACCCACCGTATTTATGAGTTAATGTTCTTACTCTTCTTTTAAAAAGAGGCTTTAATTCATCATTAGACAAATATTAAGTAGTTGCACTCTAATATGAAGAAATAAACAAAAGTCTGATAGGCCCTTAAATCTAGTATTTACTCTATTTAAAGGTAATTTTTCACTCAAGTCACATCTCAGTCCTCCCCAGGATTTAAAGGATCCTTTCGAGTACCTTGACATCTTTCAGTCTGTCAGTATAAGTAAATTCCCTCAACCCCAACCTCGAATCAGTTTAATGTTTCTTTTCTACCTGCTTCAGTTTATTGACAGTGGGTTTTTAAATGCTGAGTTCTTCAGAAATGGGGCTGAAAAACAGGATCAGGCAAACTAATTCAAGTCAGGATCCTATCTGAGTGGCAGCAGTGCTACCCTGTGACTCAAACATTCACTTACAAATATTTTTGTTTATAGTTGTCATGATTGCTTGTACCTGAGCTGCTGATTGATGTTACTGTCCATGTGGCCAGCAATTAGTAGTAGCTGGGAAGAATCAGAGAGGAATTCCCCTGTTCTGTACCTGGTGTGGGAAGAGGCATGCCTCCCTGGATGGGAGGTTGCCTAGTGTGGGTTTTAGAAGAGGTGACTCTTGTCTTCTGTGTTTAGTGGGACAATGCAGCAGTGGTTCCCAGGCTCTGTCAGTGGAGCTGGAAGAGGGGCTTTAAATCCTGTGTTGCAGTAGGGATTTTCTCTCCTTCCCGTAGATTGAAAGCAGTGTGGCAGCTCATCGTGCTGATGCTGTAGAAGAGTGTCCACTGGGCTAACACCCTGTGTAAGAATGAGGAAACACACCTGGGAGCTGTTTTGGACTCCCATGCATTATTAACTGGATTACTCAGACTTCTGATACTGGAATTGCTTGGGTTTTGTTTTTGTGGGGACTGGGTTTTGTTTTGAATTGTTTTAAGCCATGGAGGTCCAAGGTGTCATTATAATGATAGTGGTTTCTGGAGGATGAAGTAATTGTTTTTCAGAAGTGTTAGGTGCCTGACCTAGAATATACATGAGCCTTGGACCTTGTATTTACAAAAGACCCTTGGACATCTAATTAAATGTTTTAGGTGGACATCCACCAGAAAACAGGCATCAGCAGTTTTAGGGAGAGGACAGGACAGCTTCATAAACAGGGTGCCACTCATAAATTTAGTCGTCACTGCATAAAGATGATTACCCAGATACTGATTAGGTATGAAGTGATATGCTGTAATCTTTCCTTCGCAAGTTGTGTATTAAAAGATAAAGAGAACGTGTTCTGCCATTGGCAGAATGTCTGGCTCAAGCGTGGCCAAGTGTCAGTGGTGTGTGTCCTGCACGGCCCCCCTGGATCCAACAGTCTTGGGGTACTTGCTGCTTTTAAGCTGGAAGATGCTGTCCTGTGGAAGACGAGAGCTTCTTACTGCCTGAGGTTCCTTTCCAGGATCTGTAGGGTACCGAAGCAGGCTGGATCCCATTTGAAGGAGAACCAGGACTTCAGGATATACGGGCTTTTTTTGTAGATGGCTGGGACCCATGCCAGCTGTTTGCAGTCTCTGGCCTAGGAGGTGCTCCAGGGACATGTTCAGAATATGCTGAACCAGCACATCTGTGCTCTGTTCTCTTTGGTTTGCAGCGTGGCAGGGTTACAAGAATGAAGTGTTGTGCTAAAGTAGGTAATACATCCCTAAAGCCACAAGGCACAGTCAGGTCAAATTAAAATTTTGATCATTTTGTATTTAGGTAATTTTTAAGTTTTGAAGTACACCTCATTTCATAGTCTTACATACTTCACCAGGTATCTGGTATTCTATTTCAAATTAGTATTGCTTTACAATTTATTCCCTCATCAAGGAGAGTGCAAATGGTATTTATGTGGAGATACTCTGTTGGGATTTCTGTGATTGTGAGTCAGCAGGATTTGTGTCTCTTAAGTCACTGAAGCTATGCCTGGATTAAGAAGCCTGGGAGTGCTTTCCCACTCCAGAGTTGAGCTGTACCTGTTTCTCAATGCTATACTGAGTTGAAGCATGGGCATTCATCAAATTCCTCTCATATCCTTGTTTTCACAGATGGGGGGAAGGGGGAAGGTCACGGGGAAGGTACAGGTTAGGCAGGAAATTATCCCACAAATGCTCAACTCAGTGACTGATAAAGAAAGATTTTGGGGTACACTTCACTGTGCAGTAAATCAGATCACCTTCGTATTTGTTTATGGAAATTCTCTCCATGCTTCCTGAATGGTTGGAGGTTTGATTTCTGTAACTGAAAATGTCATTCAGGTATAAAAAATACCTTTAAATATGCTACAGTAAATTCAGTCTGTTAAAGGGCAGTTCTTCTTGGATGGAACAGGCAGGTCTTGAATTTTCCCTATATTTTCTTAGGGAGTCACCAAATTATGATAAACTGTGGGTTGTGGCATTACTAGAGTATTTTGACCACTCAGAGATTAGGAAATATGGTATCACAAATCTGTGTAATATGCATGCGTTGGAGCCAGGGTAGTTACTCGGAAAGTCGTTTACCTACTTGTTCATTGATGCTGCTGATACACGTGAAGCCATTTGTCAGTGATTGCGGAGAGAACGAAAACTGGGAGTGTAAATGGGCAACTGCATAGAGGTCTGATGTCTTAACATACTTGCTGAGGAAGAGAAGTGGCACTGAACTCTGAGCTTATTGTCTTTATTTTTCTATATGTGTAAACGAGTTGCAGTGTTGGGAATTTATTGTTATTTAGCAGAATGACCTTAAAATGGTTCTGCACCGCAGGGTGGTACTGAGGGATCTGCCACCACAAAAGCTGAGAAGTGGCCGATTTTCATCCTCATTCACGGCAGATCGGATTCCGCTTCCCGGGTGCTCCTTTCCCACGTAGACGTCTTACGTTTTGTTTCTGTACTTTTCATCAGCTGTTCTTAATAATTTCTGTAAAAGCTGGGGTAGGGAACTTCATTCCCAACTTCCTGAAGACCACAGGACAACGCTGGTTAATTGCAGAGGTTTTGGGTCTGTCCCTGGCAGCTCTCTAGCGTGATAGGCTTCTGTGGGAAATACAGGCTTAACTTCGAGAGTTCCACCAAAAAATGGCCATCAAAGGGCAAACGATATTCAGTGAGAAGTGTAGGCCAGCTGTTAATGCTATGTAAATACTTCTTAAATAAGCATGACTAAATTATTAGTTGATCCAAGATTTTCAATATAGTTTCAAGGGTAACAATTAGAAACGGGGGAGGAGATGGGAAAAGAGGGAAGAATGGATTAAAGAGTTTGAAAAAAAGGCTTAATGGGTGTAAGCTTTAGAAGGAGCTGGGGATAGAGGAAATAAAAGGCTTTAAGAACCTCCATCTCCCCCTTCCACAGTTAGCACCACTCAGTAAGACGTAGTTTTGCCATTTCATGAGACCGGGTATGACTTTTCTGCAGCCTTCAGGAGACAGAAAATAATACAAGTTCAAAAATAATAAAATATGACCCTTCTTAGTTACAGGTTAATTTGGCTGGGTTTTAATTTGATTACTAAACCCACTATGTACTATTGAAGGTAACCTGGGGTGGATGGGTGTCAGCCACTGTCCTGTAGTCCCTCCTGGGCTGTTTGTCCCCTGAGTCAAAGATGCCTTTTAACACAGGGAATTTAATCTTTCCAAATTCCTGTCATGTCAGTGTGCCAAACCATTCCCTATACTTGCCACGTTTGTTATGTTATGTTGGTGTAATTTAAAATGCTTCAGTAATTCTTTCCTCCCCTCTTCATTTAATTTTGGAGTATGTGGTTGAAAAATCTGTTGTACAGTTAGAATAAATAGGATTAAATATTCGTGTAAGTGGTTTTTACTTTAGGGTGTTCTTGCCTTTGAGAAAAGCATTTACACATGAAAGTTACACAGAAGACCAGGGAATTGAATACTCTCTATGCATTAAATCTAAAATTATTTAAGCAAGGTTTCATGTAAAGGAAAAATAAATTTCAGCTCCATGCTTTGGGTAGTGAAACTTAAGTGATAAAATGTTACAACCTTTTTCTCTAAATGCTTCTTTATGACACAAAACTTCTTTCCACATCCATCCTGGGGACAGTGTCAGCATGCAGAGTGACATTGTGTACAGCTTTCTGGAGGAAAGAAAATCAATTCCTGGCTCAGATGTCTCACTTAAAACTTTCAGGATGCTAACATGGTTGGTGGATTCTTTCCTTTGCAGCCCTTGGTCAAGGGCACTTTATGAGTTTCTGAGGAGAGGAGGGCTTTCACCTGTAGTAAAGTTAAATATTTTACACCTACTCATTTAAAGGTTTCTGAAATTAGGAAAGCCTGTGATTCCCAAGCTACATGTTACTGCAAATGCTTTAAATTTAAGTGAAGTAGCATCTGGATGTAATTTCAGGTTTTGAGTTATGATAGACCTCAGCTGACTCTGTGAGGAGACTTTGAAACTAATTGGATATGTACAGAACGCAGCCCTTCGTCTCAACTGCATTGCTAGCTGTTATCTGTGGGTGATCTCGGGAAAGGGGATGCTATACATCCCTCTCCAAGCATCAGGATTGCTTTTAGATGGCTCATATTTCCCTGCAGAGTTCTCTCTGATGGATAGCAAGTGGGTCATCTCTATGTCTGGCTATATCCAGGTACTTGAATATAGACAGTACGTTTTATTTTGTCAGCATAAAATTGGTAGAATCATTATAATTCTCATTAAAGATAACTGGGGTTGACTGGGCAATTAGTTGCCTGTCAAAGAGAAAGAGGATATCCTCAGAGGAACCAGTGAGAACTGCTTCTTGTTTGTCTTTTGATCTTACGTGGTTATCTTCTTGCTTTAAATGCAGCCTTCTGTCTCTTGAGCAGAGCTCACAGCATGATATTTCTGTGAATGCGCTGTGATCAGAGATACTGTCAGGTTATTTCCAGAGCCCCAGTAGGGTGTATGTATTCTTTCCACTAAATATTTATTTAGCTATGCTTGCACATCTGGAAAAAAGGAGAAAAAAAGTATTTACAAATATAGCACTTCATTTCACTAGCGTCTTTTGAATAGCTTTCCCTTTTATCTGTTTTTCGTGGAACTAAACCCCGGTTTTTAGCAAACTAAGAAACTAAATTATACATGCAAATAAGATTACAATGGGAGAGGAAAAGCTCACATTTAGGAAAACTGGGAGAGTACTATCTTGTAGAAAGAGCTTTTTTAATTCAGCAGAAGTAAATTAGTTGAAATAAGCAGAATTCAATCTAGAAATAAAATACATGTTAGCTTTTGGAGCTGAGCAGTAAGTTCTTAGTGGCTTGGTTTCTTTAAATCAAGATCTTAGTTTAAAGTTTGGGGCTGGAAAAGGAAGTTGGCTGAGATTTCGTGATCTTTTTTTAGGCTATCTGAAGATGGGGCTTGTGTGGGTGGGGTTTTTATTTTTTGTTTGGTTTTTTTTGTTCCTTAGTATGTTAAAAATATTTATGATTTACTGTGGGAAAGAAAGTTGGTTGGACAGCTTCTCCCATTATGTACCTTTGCTGAGATGAAGAAAAAGAATCACGGCCTATTGAAATAAATAAAACTTTAGTCCTTGATGTCAAGTGCAGCCAGAGCTTTCTCTCATTAGCTTGGAGCAATTTTGCATAAGTTGGTTGCTGGGGGGGTTGCTGTCAGCATACAAAGAGTTTTGAATCCATGAATTTTTAAGGCAGAATAGTACTCTGCCATTTATTCACCATTTTTAGATGCCAAGTGAAATGCACAGTCAGATTCAAGTAGAATCTAATTACTGAAGCCTTTTCTTGAGTAAATAGCAGATTTTATTTTTAACCTCTTCAGTACTTGCACTCTGCAGTTGAAAACCATAGTTGAAGTTCACAGGATCTGAGCCTGTCTGAGCAGAAGATCAAAGTGCACTGTGACAGCATTTGCTGTTTTTCTAACATGGTTTCTGGTGTGGTATCTTTGTAACATCATCAAAAGACGAGATTTATTTTAAATTCAGAAGATGCTTGTCGAGGGCTTTTAATGTTGTCATCTGAAAGGAGCATACACTGACAAGGTACTTAAAAGATAAATGTTTTAAGTTAAAGAACTTTTTAGCACACATGGAGAAATATGACAAACCAGACTTGCATAGAGACAAAATGATTCTGGTGCTGTAGTTTACCTCATTATGTGCTTAAGATGAAAAGCACTTTTTCAAGTGCTTAGCATGAATAAATTGAGACAAGGGGAAATTATTTAGTGGGAGGAACAGCGTTTAAGAGCTGAAATATTACGAAAGGTGACACGTGCTAAAAAGTCTTTGCCTACTATGTATGTGTTTAATTTAAGCAGTCAGTTTATTTGAGGATCAGAGATGCTGGTGAGCTACTTGTTTGCTATATTGTACTCTACCCTGCTGATTTCTCAGGAACCCATCTCGAGTATTTTTCTGTTATTTTATGCAGTTTGTGAATACTCCATGGATGTGCAGGCTTCCAAGGCGTGTGATCCTGTGTGAGTGGACTCGAAAGTGTTCCTTGTCCCGTATCCCGGGCTAACAGGGGCATGAATTTGTCTAACCCAGTGCAGACCCAGAGTGCCTTAACCAAAATGAGGAATTCTGCAATCTTTCTCACCTCTACTCCCAGTAATTTAAGCTTTTGCAGGAGCCAAATATCGTGTATTACCTGTTAATGAGGTGTTAAAAGAGGTGGTTAGAAGATTTTGAGTAACACAGTAGTCATCTTGATGCCCTTCTAGAGGAAGAATGAGTTTGGAGAACTTTTTTTTTTCTTTAAATCTTCCATATACTTTTTTATTTCACAAATGAGATTTTTTAAAAAAGCAACAGCAAAAAAACAGTCCTTAAAAAACCAGTCCTTGTCAGGCAGATGAGATGAGAGGGGTGTTGAGATGAGAGCATCAGGGGTAGTGGTTCTCTCCCCTCCTCCCAAAAAATTTCACCCCAATTTTGGAGATAAAAGTCATTTATATATATTTTTTTTTTATTTCCTAGATGATCTGCTTCCTCAGCAATAAAGGGACACTTATGGTTTGCTTTTTTATCGAGTGGGCAAAGCAGAACATTCATATTAATATGCAGTCCTACTTGTGCAGCTGACAGCTTTCTGTTGAATCACAACTCTGCTTCTAGGCATCTAAAAATAAATGACAGATTTCGTTAAAAGCCCACTGAAGTTAATGGAAGATGGTTAATGAGTTTAGTAGGAATTTGATTTAGGATCAGATGTGTTATCTCTTCTTTGTGAAGATTAATACAGATTAAAGATGGCAGTGTTATTGTTAATTTAGTTTGAGAATGGTATAATTTTTCTGTTGTAAATGGAATAATGGCATTTGATAATTATCAGTCATTATGGCAGAACCAACAACCGTCTTGGAATGTGTCCATGACTTTATTTCTGCATGTATGAATGAAACTATATACAATTGTCTGCTGCCTGTCCTCTAGCAGCAAAGCAGGAGTTTTGAGGATTTGTCTGTCCACGCCTGTGAGTTTGCTGTCTTCAAGTTCTTTTATAAGAGCCTGATTAGGAGCGAGAGGACTTAACTGTTTTTACACCTACTCTGCCCTTTTTTCTGATAAAGAACTGCAAGGGGCAGAGTTTGTCCCAGAGCTTGTGTCCAACTGCAATTTCTTTAATTGTCCTGAGTAACTGCCATGGGGAGGAGTCATTTGAGACATTACTGATTTTGAAGCCCAAGCTGTCATAAAACATTAATTTAGATCAAGTCAAGGACAGAAGCTGATGCGGATTCCAGTACAGATGATGTGCTTCTGGCACTGTCTATTAAACGGCTCACTTGATCACTGAATACGATGAGTACCATCGTGTGCAGTGAGTAACCTCTGAAGAGAAAGTGGTGTGGGGAAGTGTAGGTACAGGACGTGGCTCCTGGTGTTTGTCCCTCAGAGGGGGGAGGCTGGATGCACACGTGTGGATGCACACATTTGAATGTGTTGCTCCAGTTTACTTGCTGTCGTGCATTTGCAAGTCAGTATAGGGAAAGGTTTTTCTCAAACACTTCCTTTAGTTTTTCTGCCTGTCAGGTGCTCCCCCGTGCAACTTCCGCAGATATCCAAAGGGTGAGATGAGAGCTGTGCCCTTGCGGGATGTGAGCCCTCTGTGGTAGCGGGAAAAGTGGCTATGAGGAACTCTTAATCTTAAATGTGACCTCCCCGTGAATAGGATTAGTTTGTGCTACTCTGCTGGCATTATTGAATGAAAGAATAGTAGTCTAGGACAACATAAATAAACTAAGAAGGATGATGCAGATACGTAAATGCTAAATTTAGCTTTAAGATGATTATTCTGTGCCTCCGGGCTTTCCTGCTTCTCTGGGAGCAGCACCTGTGATAGATGTGACTTGTAGCTCTTGGAGGTGTTTGCTATAGAGAACGGAAGAGGTTTTTGACTTTGTTTTTTTGCACCTTTAAGTAATGTAATGTCTGCTGGAAGTGCAGGGCTAGAAATGAGGGGATTTAGAGGTTGGCTGTTTCTTGTGACAGTATTTCATGGTGGTCTAGTTCAGCCTTGGGTCTCTTTCTAAGCTGATGCTGGTAGAAAAGATCACTTGGATGGGCAGTGAATGTATTTGCTGTGTTCCATGACACATGAGAGCATAACATTTGTTGAGAAAAACACCACAGTTAGGTGGGAGAAGAATCTTTTCCTAAATTATTAATGCATGTGTTGCAACTTTCAAGACTGTAAGTGCCGTATGGTGAAATCTAAAAATAAATGAATAGGCATTTTCCCTGATGCTGTGGAATAGTATCAGCTGGCGTGTTAGAAATCTACAGTTTTATGCAGTGTGCTCTTTTGTAGACGATCGCTGGCTGAATATTTTTTTCATCAATGCATTTATGGGCTCATAAGGCATATATAATGGATAAAGGGGGATTGTAGGAGCCTGAAAGAGTTCTCTCTGCACTGTGTGGGTATCCTACTTTTAGTGGGTTGCACGGGCGAAGCGGGCAGAGCTGCCGGGTACGGGTTTCGCTCTGCGGGGCTGGAATGTGCGGATGTGGGGCCGAGGCGGTGGTGCGGCTCGCTGGTGAGCCGTGGGAGCCGGCGCCGGGACTTTGCCGCGGCCGCGCGCCGATAGGTGGCGGTGTCGGCGCGGCCACGGGCGGCCCCTTGGCGCGTCCCGCGCTCCCGCCGGGCCGTGCGGGGCTTCCCCGTCGCTCCCCGGGCCCGCTAATTATTATTATTTCCTCTCTCTCTTTTTTTTTTTTCCTTTTTTTTTTCCCCTTCTCTTTTTTAATTCCCCTCCGTTCTTGCGGCGGGAGGCCGGCAGGGTGAGCGGCGCTCCGGCACCGCGCGTGCCGGGGCTCGGGGATGCGGGGGGACAGGGACTCTCCCTCCCCGTCCCTCCCTCCCTGTCCCCCATCCATCCCTTCCCGCTCCCCCCACGCGCGCGGGCCCGTCCCGCGTGGGCGCCGCCGGCCCGGGGCGCGCGCGGCGGGGGGCGCGCTAATGAGATGCGCGGGGCGGGGCGGGGCCCGGGCCGCGCAGCCAATGGGAGGCGGCGCCGGCGCATAAATGATGGGGGGGGCCGGGATGCCCGGGTTTTGTGCTGCGCGGCGGAGCGCTGACCCCGCTCGGAGCCGGCCGAGCGCAGCCCCGCAGGGTCCCGCAGGGTCCCGGCCCCGCCTCGCCCGGCGGAGCGGCCCCGCACGCACACACGCCTCCGGGAGGAGCGAGACCTGATTTTTATTTTTTTTCCGGGGAGCGTTTCTGGCCGCGGTCGCATGAATGCCCAATGTTGTAGACCGGTGGCAATGGATCTAGGAGTTTATCAACTAAGACACTTCTCGATTTCGTTCCTATCGTCCTTGCTGGGTACCGACAACTCATCTCTGAGGCTCGACAGTAGGTAAATAAGTGTTGTGTCCGAGCGGCTCTGCCGGCGCGGCGGTAGCGGGGCAGGTGAGCGCCGGGCTGGCTCCTTTGTCCGGCGGAGCCGCAGCGGCGGCACCGGGCGCCCGCCTCTCCCCCCGGAGGTGCTGCCCTCCCCGGCGCCCAGCGCTTCTGCCGCAGCCTGCGATTGAGCTCCATCTTTGTGGTCCGTCGGGGGTCAAAACGTCGGGGTATTTGGTCGGGCTGCGGGCGAGGGGCTCGGCGCGGCTTCACAGGTTGCTTTGGTGCATTAGAGCATCTTGGTGAGGCGGCGGCAGGGCAGCGTGAGGATGACTTTCTCAGCCAACTGGCTGCCAGTGCTCGCGTCTCTTGTCTCTTAAATAATTCAGCCGCAGCTAATGTTGTATATTTTTTTTTCTTCTCTTTCTTTCTCTCTTGCAGCTCCTCTGGTGCAAGCGTAGTAGCTATCGACAACAAAATCGAGCAAGCGATGGTACGTACCGATGGGGGCATAGAACCTTGTTCGTGTTTGAAGCAGTAAACAATATGGGGATGCGGCGGCGATGGTTAACCCGTGCGGGGACGCGTTTCGGTAGTGGAGCGGGGGACGGGAGACACGGGTTTGGTTTCGGGAGCTTTTTTTATTTATTTTTATTTATAATTGATCAAAGGCTTGCTGCGGGGAGGAATGCGCACGTTAGTGTATTGATGCCGGGGAGGGAATGACGGCATTGCTCTTGGCTCCTGCCTCCCCAAACGATTGATTCCGGTTCCATGCGGCGGCGGAGGGGCGCTGCTGGGCTGAAAGCGGAGTGTGTTTGTGGGGTTTTACACTCCCAAAGAGGGGGTGTTTTGGGGTCCTCTCATTTTTTTTAACTCTCCCCCAAGCGCAGGCGAACGCAAGCCTAACGAGCGCATCCCCCGCGGGCTGCAGCCGGGGCATCCCCCGCCGCTGCGCCCCTCTCCCCGCGGACGGCACGGGTGCCGCGGCACCCGGAGCCGGCGGCTTCAGCTCGGGGGCCGCCGCGGCCGCTGCCCCGGCCCCCGCCCGGCGCGGTGCCGGGGGCCCGGCCGCCCTTTGTTACTGGAGCGGTGCCTGGAGCCGCTCTCCCGGGAGCCTCTCCGGCTGTTGCTAGGCAAACTCCGAGCCTTTAACTCCCGGCTATAAATAACTCGGCCGCCCATTGGCCGCGCCGCGCTCTGACGTCACCCGCGGCCGCGCGCGGACGGCGGGAGGGAGGGAAATGCGGCAACCTGCGCCCAGAACTGGCTGCAGCCGGCGCGCGCGGGGGCGGGGCCTGGCGGGGGCGGGGCCTGGCGGGGGCGGGGCCGCTGTCCAGCACGGGCCGCACGTGTGTGCCGTGCCCGGCCCGGCGGCGGTGACAGCCCGGCCCAGCACCGGCACCACACCGGCACCGCCGGCCGGGACAGCGCTGCCCGGGGCCGGCGTCCGCTGCGGCTCCAGCGGGCAGGCTGGGAGCCCGGGCAGGCTGGGAGCCCGGGCTGGGTGCTGCGTTGCTCTCCTAATGCACACACCCTCTTATTCATTCCAGGATCTGGTAAAGAGTCACTTGATGTACGCAGTAAGGGAGGAAGTGGAGGTCCTCAAAGAGCAAATCAAAGAGCTGATAGAGAAGAACTCGCAGCTGGAGCAAGAAAACACTCTGCTAAAAACACTTGCCAGCCCAGAGCAGCTTGCCCAGTTCCAAGCACAGCTGCAGACTGGTTCTCCGCCTTCCTCTTCCCAGTCACAAGGGACAACACAGCAGCCTGCTCAGCCGGCATCACAGGGCTCAGGGCCTTCAGCATAGCTTAAGATGTCGTCACCATCGTGATTGCTGGCCTCTGGACTGCTCAGAGCGAGGAGGACTAGCGGGAATCCGCCACAGCCGCCCTTCATCCATTTCAATGCACATTGCAGCCCAGACTGAGGACTCCATGCCTTGCACACATCAGGAGAGGCTTCTCCCCCTTGTATTACACAGTCATCTGTCTCTCTGTGCTCTCCCTTTCCCCTTTGGCTTGAAGGAGTCTTTGTTCTTAGGTTGGTTGAATAAAATAAACTTTTTCCAGAGAATTAGCACAAGTGCACTGGGGACTCGAGCAGCTTCCGCAAATGGCTGAAAAACGAAGCTGCATGCCTGAATTTTTTTGGTTTGTTTTTAAATCTTCCACTCATCCAGTGATACAGCTGATACAAGTGCTTTTCGAGCTTGGAAACGTGAAGAAATAGACTGGAGTAAAAAGTGATGGCTCAATCCCCTGTAGTGCATTGGGGTTCCAAAGTGTGGACTGGTGCATAGGATCTAAGAGGAAGAGGGAGAAAGGTAATCTCAGTGTTTAACACTTAATTGTCACCTGAAACCTTAAGTGCAAATATTTGCACCTATTTCTGAAGCAGTGGACAGGTGCAGAAAGCTGTATTATATATAGAAAACAGGTAGGTGACAATACAGTTGTTGGGTCATAGGATAATTACAATGAAGGTTATTTGCCTACTGTATATTTGTGTATTTAGTGTAATTACTTTGTAAAATAGAAAACTGTAACTATTTAGGTTGTACAGATTGAAGTTTAGTTGTTTCATTGGCTGATCTGAAGAAGTTTGAGAAGTTTTTTTTTATGCTACATAAATAAGAATGCACCTACGCAACTGTTCAGAATTTGGCAGATTTATGCTGTTTGTGTAACTTCTGAAGTTCCCTGGCTGCTGATTATCTTGAAGTAAATCATTGTTCATTGTAGTTTGGTTCAAGACGGGAAAAACCACTCCAAAAATTATCAAGCCCTGCTAGCAAAGAATTAAAGAAAAAGAAATTGGATTTCCCAGTACGGATTTTTTTGCATATGATCTGTATAGTAGTATGCATATGTTTTTGTGCATGTTCTCTACAGTTGTAACACGTCAATGTATTTAACTGTTGCACTTGTCAACTTTCAATAAAGCATACAATGTTGATAAATCACTGTTTGTATATTGTACTGGTGTTAACTGCAGCCACTTTCAGGATGTTGCAATGCAGTTTTACATGGAGTGAGGTCAGGAAGCTTTAGTCTGGTTGCGAGATCCAGCCTGTTGGCTTTAGAGCTTTAGTTTCAGCTAAAAATGAAGCTCCCGCTTTCCACAGCTCTTAAAAACACATGGATACTGAAGTTAAATGCAGGAGGAGGGAGTAGGGCGCCTGACTAAGCAAAACTGCTGGGTTTGGCCCAGTCCTGTATGGTCAGGACTGTAGGGCCACAGATATCTGTTGTATATGAATATGTAAGTTGTTCCCTAGAGGCAAACTGTGCCCTTGCCTGTGCCCTGGGCATCCCATGCTGACAGCAGCCCCCACTCAGGGTGACAAAAGCGGTGACCACTGCAGCTTCCCCACCAGACCAGCCTGTATTGCAGGATTAATTCTGCCTTCTGAAAAATGTTGAGAAGAATTTCCACTTCTGGATGTGTACGTTTGGAAAAAATGCTTCTTTAGTAATAATAATTAAAACAAACAATCTAAGCTTATGAATTTCCAAGTGAATGAGTAGCAAAGGTGTGATTGATACACTGCAACCAGGGGAGCAAAGGAATTTGCAGTTTTACAGCAGTGACCTAAAATATGAACACAGTAAGTTAATCTAACTTAAAATATAAGGGTTAACTACAGAGGTTTTTTAATAGGGTCGCTGCTTACTCCATGTAATGGAAATCAAGAGATGCTATTCTTGTGGAGGTTCTTGATACTGGGAGTAATCAAGTGTAGCAGAGGAAACTAGAAGGCTAAGGTTTCAAAGGTAGGACAGGTCACTCTTTTGTGTAATTTGTAGCTAAATTGTTGCTTTTGATGGGTACTTACCATGTAGCAGTTCACGCATAGTTTAGCTGAATCACAAGGAGTTGAGTTGCCTTTACTGGGATTGCCATATCAATGTGTGTGCGTGAGTGTGTGTCTTTGTGGGAGTGTGAACTTGAATTCATAGTTTATGTTCTTGAGATTTCAGTGTACAATTTAGGAGTGTTCTTAATGAGGAAACACCAGGGAGAAATGCAGGATAGGTTTTTTTCGTGGATCAAACTAAAATTAGAAATTGATGATGGCCTTTGTGGCAGAACAACACTTGAATTATTTGGATCCGACAAAAGGAATGCTAATTTTGGTGCTTTTTAAAGGGCTTAATTGTCTCCAGTTGCCTTTATATTCTGACTGTCTCTTTAGCACTTCCAGGCCATAACATTGTGAAGATGGACTTTTTTATATACTTGCACAGAGCAGTTTTTTACTCGCTTCAGTTACCAAAATTGCCAAAGAGGTTTTTTTTGTTTGTTTGTTTGTTTTTTTCTTGCGGTTTTTTTTTGTTTGGTTTGTTTGTTTGTTTGTTTTTTTCTTTTTGTTTGTTTAAAAATGAAATTGATCTCTGGATTTATTTCATTGAAAAACAGCTACAGCATATTCTAAATTCAAGAATTTTTTTTTTTAACTTTTTTAATAAAGGATTTGGAAGGCTTCAGGATTTTGGTTAGGTAATACATTAAAAATTTTGGTACACTGTACTAAACAGTGGCAAATTAACACTGGCAAATCTCATCGTTTACATACTGAGAAGTTCTAAACTATGGAGCTTGATCTTGGAGCTGTTTAATAATTTCTAAAGTTAGACCAAGCATTGTTTTGTTGCTGAGATGATTTTAGCAATAGCTCTGTCAAAGCTGCATCCTCTCCATGAAATGGATTCTAATTGACTAAAATTGCACTTGAAATCCAAACAAAGAGTAGATGTTTGTCAGTTATGTTGTAATCCTTCTGGAATGAATTGTTTTGATTTTTGCTTTTGTTCTAGAACAAATAATTTTTCAGAGAACTTTAAATCAAATGTTATCGGTGGTCAAGAGCATTGTCTTTTTCCAGTAAAATTCTTCATTTTACAAGCTCTGAGATGCTCATGTTTTCATCCACACTGAGAGTGATATTAAATGTAACCTATCTTTTATATGTCAAGCTTTTTATTCTCTGCATATCTCCAATTCAGTAACTCTTCAGGCTGTATTCAAGCTGTCATTTAACTTCTAGTTGTCAGTGAGCTGCACACTGGCTTTATTTTTAACAGCAATATGATAAACTGATCAGAGCAAATTATTACTGAGACCAGGTTGCTGGGTGTTTTTCCTCTTATGGCTTCCTTTTTTTTAGAACCCATACTTTTTTGGCAAATAATTCTAAGGCAAGTCTAGGTGGTTCAGATTCTGGGGGCTCTATGAATACTTGAAAGTGCTGGCTGTGGCTGGGGTAGAGCTAATTTTCTTCAGAGTAGCTGATACGCAGTTATGTGTTGGATTTGTGACCAAAGGACTGTTTATAACACAGGGATGTGTTTGTTACAGCTGAGCAGTGCTGACACTGAGTCAGGGCTTTTCTGCCTCTCACCCCACCAGAGAGAGGGCTGGGGGTGTGCAAGGAGCTGGGAGGGGACACAGCTTGGACAGCTGACCACAGGGATATCCCATAACATACGGTGCTGTGCTCAGCGTATAGAGTTGGGGGAAGAAAGGCAGGACGTTCAGAATGATGGCATTTTTCTTCCCAAGTCACTGTTCCATGTGATGCAGCCCTGCTTTCCTGAGGATGGCTGAACACCTGCCTGCTCATGGGGAGCAGTGAATGGACTCCTTGTTTTGCCTTGCTTGTTAAACTCTTCTTATCTGAACTCATGAGTTTTGTCACTTTTCTGATTCTCTCCCCCATCCCAGTGGTGGGGAGCGAGGAAGTGACTGTTGTGGAAGGAAAGAGAAATAAGAGCAAGTGGCTGTTGTGGCGCTTAGCATTTGGCCGGGATTAAACCACAGCAGTTCTTTTTGTCACCTGATGTGGGGCTCGAAGTAACATCAGATGTGATTGGAATGTGCCAGATCGATTTTATAGCTATTATTGCTGCTTTGCTATTAATCGACATGCTCCTGTTTGCCATGGGGCTCGCTAGCCTGAGTCTAGTGCTCATTAGCGGCTTCTCACTGCCCTGCTGTGCTGCTTATCGCCTTGCTCTGTGCTGCCTGGGAACATTTTGATAACAGCCACGGCGATGTGCTGCGCTGGCAGATGGCCAGAGCTGCTGTGCTGCTGTGCTGCTCTTCTGGACAGGCTGCAACTCCAGCGTGAGCTCGAGTAGAAGCGATTGTGATCTGTGGGTGAGTCCAGGTGCGAGCTGGACACCCTGAGGCATCTGTGGCCCTAGATGAGCCCATGCCAGAGCAGGTACATCTCACAGCAGGTACATCTCACAGCAGGTACATCTCACAGCATCTGTGGCCGTGGTTGTGCCTGTGCCACAGCAGCTGTACCCTCTGGAGGGATTGTGGCCCTGGGGTAAGGGAGAAGGCACACCTGGAAGCATCAGTGGCTGTGCTAGAGTACCCCAAAGTGTGTGGCTGTGGATAAGGCCAGGAGAGAGCAAATACCCCCTGGAGGGATGGCAGTCATGGGTAAGGCTGTGGTGGAGCAGGTTTGCTTTTGAAGGGACTGGCTGTGCATGAGGCCATGCTGGAGCAGGTACATCTCTGAAGGCACTGTGGCCTGGGAAAAGACCATGCTGGAACTGGTCAACTTCAGAGTGACTGTGGCTCTGGGTAAGTCCATGCCACAGCAGGCAGACCCCTGAAGAGTCCGTGGCTTGTTGGTAAGGCTTCACTCGGAGCAGGTACACACCTAAGGGGCTGCAGTGTGTGGAAAAGTCCAAGCCAGAGCAGGGCATGGAGAAGAGTTAACTGCAATTTTAAAGCCCATGGTCCAGTCCAAATGGGCCAGGGGCAGAGAGTATGATGGAAACATCATGAAATTGTAATGTGGAGTTGGAGTTGCGTGTTATAGGAATTACTACAGCAGGAATCACTCAAACCAGTGGAGGACAAGCAGTGCAAGCACAGCTGTGCCCTGACCTGACCTGGCTTTGGTGCCCAGGAACTGCACAGAGCACACCCCCTCTCCTCTCCTGAGGGACCATCATAACAGATAGAGACCAAAGTCAGGGACTAAATGGACTCAAAGGACATTTTGTGGATGTTTGTGGATGCTTGACAGACATTTTACAGGGGTGATCCACAGAGTAAGGAAATGATACTTGTGTGTTCTATCAAAGGATGGTGACAGTGGTGGTGGCTAATGAGGATATACTGGATAGTGTGGGACCTGAGCGTGATGTAAATGGTATGGAGTCAGGAATGGAGAATGCTGGTTTGGGCTGGGATAGAGCTAGTATTCACTGTAGTAGCTAGTGTGGGGCTGTAGTTTGGTTTTGGGCAGAGCAGTGTTGGTAACACAGGGATGTGTTTGTTACAGCTGAGCAGTGCTGACACTGAGTCGGAGCTTTGCTGCCTCCCACCCCACCAGAGAGAGGGCTGGGGGTGTGCAAGGAGCTGGGAGGGGACACAGCCTGGACAGCTGACCCCAGCTGACCACAGGGATATCCCAGACCATATGGCATCATGCTCAGCATATAAAGCTGGGGGAAGAAGATGGGAAGGGAAGGATATTTGGAATTACAGTTTGTCTTCCCAAGTCACTGTTCCATGTGATGGAGCCCTGCTTTCCTGGGGATGGCTGAACACCTGCCTGCCCATGGGAAGTGCTGAATGGATTCCCTGTTGTGCTTTGCTTGTGTGCACAGCTTTTGCTTTACCTGTTTAACTGTCTTGATATCAACCCATGAGTTCTCTCAATTCTCCGAATCTCTCCTCCATCCCAGCGGTGGGGAGTGAGCAGGAGACTGTTGTGGAAGAAAAGAGAAATAGTCTTCATTAACGTGCCTGGAAACTGTCCAGAGAGCACCCAGACAAAACCTCCCAGCAGCAGTGGAGTAAATTCAGTGCCTTAGAGATGCCTCTCCCTAATTCTTATGGAATAAATCAATGCCTGGGAGGCAGCTTCCTGTGTTTCAACGGCAGAAAGAACTCCACAAGGCTATTGGGGAATTACCACCCTTGATTTTTTGTAGCTACAAATCTCAATACAAAGAATTTTAATTATTATTTATTCCTTGCAGGGAGAAATAGCAGCACTTGAGCTTGCTGACTGAAGGGATACTTGTTGGCTTAATACGTGCCATTTGCAAGATCTCTCATTCAGCTTCTTGAGCACATTAGTAACAGGTCAGATCTTACAGATAATGCATTATTTCTCACTTTTCTCCTCTCTCTTTAGGGTTATGTTTTTTAACTTCCTAGCGAATTTTCTGCTGGGGTAAACCTGAAAGAAGGTAGAAATTCAAGGGAATCAGCCTAATTCCAACCTTTGCTGCTCTGTGTTACTTCAGATGTGTGAAATTAAATGGTTGCTGGATGCTTGCTGGAGGGAGCTCCCGAGAAGTCTGGAATGAACTAAGGCATTTGAAATGTTTGGGGATATTCTGAAAAACTCCTGCCACTGGGCCAGTCCTTTTCCTGCGATGAGTAAGCAGACTCTTCTGACTGCATTTATTTAGTGTGTGCTGAGCTAGGTCAACAAACGGCCTGCTTGAAAATCCCAGGGCAAGGAGTTTCCAGCAGACACTGGCAGCTGCCCTCCTCAACTGGGGTCCAATTTGCAACAGGAGCAAAGCCAAGCTCAACAACGAAGTTGAAAGTCAAACCATGAATAAACTGACTTCCTTACATTGTAAATACGTCGGAAAAGGGCAGCAGTTCAAAAGGGAAAATGAGCAAAACTCTGATTATTTTCCTTGAAACTGAATCCCAGGGGGTGATTGTCCATTGAGATGCCCCCAGGAGAGTTATGCTGTGCCAAGAAGCGAGAGAGTTCGGGTGGGACATGGCCAAGAGGCCCTCAAAATGTTGAACAACAGGAATTTGGGTGCAGCATAACAATCGGCTGAGGAAAGGGAAAACAGTTCTCAAAAACCCTATTCCTGAACTAAACCAGATTCTTAGGCCATCTTGAAGCCTAATTTTGATTCTTCAGCTGTGCTGGGTGGGGGTGGTTTGTCAGTGATGTGTATGTGGTAATACACATTGGATGCAGTTCAAGTCATCATGAGAAAGTAGCTACAGGCAAAAATAAAGAAAGAAAAAAGGTCATAATGCTCCTCCAGTTTATAGTCTTGTAGTTTGGATGGACTGAGAGCTCTGTTAAAGTTCTCCCTCTCTCGAGCTCTAAAGGCACTGTAAAATGACCAGAGGTTTTGATCTGGCAAGCACAAGCTCAGGGCAAATCCACCTTAATCTTGGAAGTAACAAAAGGGCAGCGAATAAAACTTTTCAGCCTTTAAAACCAAAGTGATGAAGAACAAACATCTATGGCCTTCAGAATGGAAAGCAGAGCTGTTGTTCATCAGGAAGCAATGGAGATGAGCTTATTTGTGGTTTATTTAAATTACTGTTAGCTGCTTTCCAGTCCAATATACACCCAGGATCTCTAGCAGTTGGAAGCTGGGTATCTGTGCTGAGGTTTCAGATCTCTCCCCCTGCCCCCCCAAAAAAGATCTTGTTAAAAGAATCTACCTGCATTATGCTCTCTGTGGAGGCTGCAGTAAATGGCCACTCTTCCTTCCATTAGTTTTATTACTGAGAACCTCCCTGTTCTGCCTCTTTGCTGCTGCTTTAATTGAAGCTTTGGTAGCAGATAGCCATCAGAAAAGGCATCTGCAATTCAATTAGCTCTGTGCTTAAACTCATGATCTCGGTGAAACCGGCGCTGCCAGAACAGAGTGCCCTCCATGGGCTCACCGGGGCTGCAGCCTGCAGTGCTGTGCCCTCCCTCCTCACTCCTGCCCTGCTGGCCACCCTTCCAGGTGCTGGGAATGAGGACCTGTTCCTCGCAGGAAGCTCGCAGGAGCTCATTTCCTCTTCCTTGCAAATCCAGAGAGAAGCTGGAAACTTGGCACCCCTGAGGAGCCATGAAACCTTTGTAATGTACTGCTAGTGGTGGCTGCGGAGCAGAATCTTTCTGCCGGGGGAGGTGGGATGTTAAGGCGTTCCAAAAGTGCTCCGGGGTAACTTTTTGCATCTTTTGCATGGACCTGAAAGCATGACGAATTTATAGGAATGCCAATAGAAAAAGAAGCTGGACTTTTTCACTGACTTACTTTAGTCTCTGGTGCTGTAAGTGGCACGCTCCCTGGTGCCAGCTGCTCCAGGGCCACCAGTCCTGCTTGTAGTGACCCTGTGAGGTGACTGAGGTGAGGATCAGACACCTGGGCAGGGCAGACCACTGAACCCCTCCAAGGAACAGCTCTTTGGAAATATTTCCATGACTCTAGAAGTAAATGTGGTCTCTGAGGGATGTCAGGCTGGTCCCTGAAATGAACCACAACCTTGTTTATAAATGCTCCAGAAATATGTTGCAAAGTGCTTGAAGCATTTGTAAGAACTGATTATAAAGGCTCACAAAATCACAAGTGAGAGAAGCCAGAAGGGAGGCCTGTGTGGGCTTCTCTGTCGAAAAGATGCAGGTTGATGAAAACCCCAGATCTGAGGAGAAATGAAATGTAAAGGTGAGCATGGGGAGTGGATGTGGCTTGCAGCTCCCTGCAAGGTCCCTTCAAGCCTTCAGGGAGAAGTGGCCTCCAGTTGATAGAGGGAAAACGGAATGGGAATGGAGAAAATCAAATGGGGATGAGAGCAATGCAGCCGAGCGTAGCAGATGGGTTGGAGTGCTGTACCTGTCTGCATCCCTCAGTACAGGGCTTAGCAAGGCATTGGTGGGAAGCCTGCAGCCATGGGCTTTCTCCATCTGCCTTACACAGTATTTTTGTTCTTGGTGCATTTTTAATAAACAAAGTGAAATCTCACAGGTGAAGGAAAGTCTAGAATGGGTTCCTATATGTTTTAAAGAGTTGACAGTGAGGAGGTTTGGGACCGCTTTTCTACTGGAGCATCCTCAACGCCTGCAGTGTTTTAACTTGCTCCTGGGCAATCTGGGTTTTGGCAGAACAGACGGACGTGCCCAGACCCCCCAGGCCATCCATGCTGAGCCCCTTGGATCAGGAAGTGGAAGGTCCAGGTGACACAGGAGCTTTCAGCTGGCCATTGCCCACCCACCCTTCCCTCGAGGAGCTCCTCGTGAGGGTTATGCCCCCAGCCAGGGGTGAGGCACATGGGGCGAGGAGAGCACCCCTGCACTGTGTAGCCTAGGGGAAAACACTTCCATTTTCCATGGATTTTCTTATTTCCTCTCAGCATGGCTGCTCCTGGGCAATCTGGAGGTGAAATTAGCTTGAACCACAGTTTTGTTTGCATTTCACCACACTGCTACAGTGGCAAACATGGCTTTATTTTAAAAAGTTTCCTTTTGGGGATGTGAAAGTCCAGGTAATAGTTGCTAGTAGTTTAGAGAGGAAAAAACTTGTATCAATGCTAAAAAAAAAAAAATGTAACTATAAAGCACTTCACAGAAGGCAACAGCAGTTCTGCACACAGTGATGTACATCCCCGGGGGGAAGAAAGAATCCTTCCAGCAAAGCCTGGCAGTTCAGCGCTGTTCCAGCTCCCAGAAGACCAACCAAGCTAGGGAAAGGTTGAAATGGAAACACGTACACCCTTTTGAGATGTTGTATATGAAAACTCTCAATATTAATTTTTGATTTAGAAAGAGAGAAAAGCAACCTTTATTTTTGGTCTACATTTTCACAAAACTCCATTTCTATATATACTTAACTTCAAAGTTTGCCAATGAGGCTACTTGGCAGCATCAGTAGAGAGAGAGGATATATCAGCTATCATCTCTGTTAGAAGCAAACCCAGGATAAACCTTCAGTATTGCTAATTTCTGATGACCTTATCAGAATGCCAGATAGATTTGATGTTCCCATTAAAATGTGAGCTCCTGAAATAATGCTGCTCCTGTGAGACTTGTACCTTCTATTAAGAATGAGTCAGCTTCTAGCCTTGGGTTTCTGGGTAAAAGAGCTGAAAATATCAACGAGCTGCAATACACCAAGCTAGAAATCAGAAAATCAATAAGAGAAAAAAAAAATCAAAATTATTTCTTAAGATTAAATGACATATTTGGCCTGAAATTCTGGGTAATTTGACAACTCTGAAATCTTGTTGGAGCAAACTTGTTTTTGTGCTCTGACAGTGACACAATCTGACTTTGGTGTCATGGTGCCCTCATCCTGCAAAAATTAATTAAGGGTTTGGGGTTAAACAAACACAGGATCAATCTTTCTGCTTCACAAATTGGGACTGATTTTTTCTCTTGATGTGTGACAGTTTTGTGATATTTAAGCATATGCTGGATTTTTAACCTTAAATACCATTTATCAATTTCCCTCCCAAGGAGCATTTTGTTTTTGAAGTGTTTTATCTGGTGACTCATATTATCTGCAAATAATCAAGCTCAAATACTAATTGCTTTTGAAGACAGAATAAAGGATGACATTGTTCTGGATCATCAAAAACAATTCAATCTGTTCCTCAAGGCAGGAATAAAGGTTGCAGCCTTGTTTACAAAAATGGGGAAGGCAAAGGGCCACTCTCTTTCAGCGGTGCAGATGGGTGAGGAGAAGCTGTGTTCAGATTTGGGTTGTACAATGCTACAGCTCTACTGAGCATCTTGAAAGTAGCACTCAGTTAAGAGTGTTCAATCTGGAACAAAATGAACAAAAGATTCTGGAGTGCTTTTATTACAGCTCTACAGCCTGGGCAGTGTTTCTGCTCTGTAGAGGATTTCTTCCCTGGAGTTCTCACAGTCTGTGCCCAGCACCAGGGCTGGTGCCCCTCAATGCCCAGGGGCACAGCCACCCGAGAGCCAGTGGTGTTTTCTCACCGCGGCCCCAACAGTGAGGGCAGGGCTGTGGATCCAGAACTCTCCCACAACATGTTTCCTGAAGCTTGGGTTGTGTTTTGAAGGGTCAAGAAAAATCATGGACTTTTCTGTTCTCCAGAAACTGCTGGCTAAGTCAACAAGACTGAAAAATAGCAACAGCCATTCCCAGTAAAAATAGCCAGCTGCAGTCACAGTCCCATCTCTAGCCCCCTACATGTCGTCCTTTCAGAACTTCACCAGGAGCGTAGCAAAGGACAGGAGAGTTGTTTGAAAAACTAGAATCACAGAATAATGGCATTGCTGCTGGTTGGTTTGCAATGGCCAACCCAAACCTCTGGCCTCCCAGGCTCTGGATTTAAGGGCCTGGAGGGAAAGCTGTATGAGGAGTGGCTTGGTCTGTTCAGCCTGGGGAAGAGGAGACTGAGGGGAGACCTCAGTGCAGTTACAGCTTCCTCGGGAGAGGAAGAGGAGAGGCAGGCACAGATCTCTTCTCTATGGTGACCAGGAACAGAACCTGAGGGAATGGCCTGAAGCTCTGCCATGGGAGGTTTAGGTTGGATATCCGGAAAAGGTTCTTCCCCCAGAGGGTGGCTGGCACTGGAACAGTCTCCCCAGGGGAGCAGTCACAGCAGCAAGGCTGACAGAGCTCAAGTAGCATTTGGACAATGCCCTCAGGCACATGGTGTGACTCTTGGGGATGGTGCTGTGCAGGGCCAGGAGCTGGACTTGATGATCCTTGGGGGTCCCTCCCAGCTCAGCATATTCTGTGATCCTGTGAATAATGATTTATTGCACATTAAAATACTTACTGCTGAGTTGAAATGACAAATGTACACAATCCTATGGCTTTTGTTTCCAAACAAGGCGCTTTCCAAAGAGGAGAGGATGATCTAAGGCTTAATTTTTTCTTGAGCAGCCTTTGTTCTACTGATGCTGGGAAGTCATTTTCCGGGCAGTGACACCTGCTGACCCAAAGCATCAGGGGATGAAAGCAGCCCCAAACATGAAGGGACCTGAGCTTGGTGCCTGTTTGTGCTGCACATACTGACACAGAGCCCCGGTGTGCAGCGGCCTGGGCTGCACTCGTGTGTTGACGCCAGACCAGCATGTGGTTGTGTTGGACAAACAACTCCCTGTGCCAAAATGCCCCCAGGCTGGCGCTGCCTTGGGGCTCCTCCTGGCCTCGGGTGGTGTGATACGAGTCCTTCAACCTCATGCATGCTGGAAACGTGGTTATTTGGGAAGGCAAGGACTTTCTCCTAGAAGGTTTGAGTGCTGTGCCTCCGATGGCACGTGCCTGCAGTGGAAGATGATGACCTGCACATCCCCACCGCAGGTAGTGCCATCGCTGCTGCGGGTAGGGATACAAGATCCCGCTTGGGCAAACCCGAGACTTGTTATCGCCTGAGCTGGGATGCATCACATCATTGCAGGGGCATGCTAACACAGATGTAGAATGACTGAACCTTTAAGGGACCTGTGGAGGTCATGTGCTCCATTTTGGGCTAATTTTGGCATTGGAGAGGGTCACTCAGGGCAGTGTCCAGCTGAGTTTTGGAAACCTCCAAGGACAAAAAATCCACAGCCCTTCTGGGCAATCTCTTCCAGGTTTTGCAATGTTGTTTGGATTTTTTTCCTAATATCCAAACAGACTTTTCTTTGATGCAGCTTTTGTCTGGGACCGTGAATTTTCTGACCCCTTTTAGGGTGATGTAAATTGCAAGTTGCAGCTGAGGAGTGCCCATCGTTTCCCACTGCTGAGACCTTGTGCATGCTGCTTCCCTTCCACTACCAGTTATCCTGGATTGCAGACTCCTCCTCCAGCTCCATGTGCCTCGGAGATAACCAACCCTTCCTCAGCTGTGACTGTCCACTTGGAAAGCTGGAATGGCTTCTGCTGTCAAAGCAGGAGAAAATCTGCTCTTAGGGAGAGGAAGAGAGGCTGGCTGTCTTGACCTGCTCCACCTGCAGCTCCCGTGTTCAGAGGCTGCACACTCACACCCAGCCTGTCTGTGGCGTCCATGTGCTCAGCATCGGTGACCATGGGAGAGCTCAGCTTCAGAATGCAAATTAAGACAGAAATTACAGTGTCCATGTGTTTGTTTGTTTGTTTGCTTGCTTGCTTGTTTGCTTTCTCCCAGTGTTTAGCTGCAGTATTTATGTTATTGGAAAGCCAGGAGCTCTCTGTGGAGTTGTCCTGCACCCCAGGATAAAAGGCAAACATGTTTGGGGGAGCTGGTGGGAGTGGGGGGGAGCAGTGCATTGGAGAAACAGGGATGAAATTATCCTCAAGCAATTAATTTATTTAGGGGTGACAAAAGAGCTAGTAGGTGATTCCTTTGTTCTTCAATAGGGACAATAATCTTTTGTCTATTTAAAGACTTTCAAAAAAAGCTTTTTAAGTTGAATCCATCAGAATTTTTTCAATGAAGTATTTTTGACAGAAGATACTGATGGAAATTAAAAAGATTACAAAAAAATAGCAAAAAATACTACAAAATTGTCATAAATCTGTAGAGGAATAATGCTTTCAATTAATAAATTGTTCATTTAAAAAATCTGGAATTTCACAGTGATATTTTTAAAGCTATATGTTCTGCAGGGTTTTTTTAACATCACGGCTGACATGTCATGAAATCATCACGGCGCATAATAACATCTTATCATTTCTAGCTCAGAGTGTTGCCTGTTTGTTGTAGTGAAACAGTTTGGCACCTGATCAAAGTGTCTCCTGCCTGTCTTGTAAAAAAAATAATGTCAAACTTCCATTACAACACAGACAGGAGACACTTTGATCTAGAAAAGAAAATATGTTAGTGTTTACTAAGTGGCAGATGGTTTTAATAGTTTTAAAATGAAACAGAATAAAAAAATAATAAGATATTCCTATAGAATATGCAGGACAAATGAAATGCCATGAACTTATATGAAAAAAACCCTAAACCACAGATAAAAGGCAGGAAAGAGAATTTCTTAAGAGTGACTTATTTTTGGTGAGGGTTTTTCCTTTGCCATTTGCTTTTGACCAGGCTGGGTTTGCCAGGCTCTGAGTCTGCCCTGCGCTCTGCTCCTGGGATGGGGGCACGGAGCCGGCAGGGCTGTGAGGCTGGAAATGCCTGTCTTGTTTAAAAAGAGAGATGAGGTTGACCCATGTGACAAGGATGACTCCTGCGTTGTTGCCATTGGCTTGTTTAATGTCCAAAAAAAAATTCCAGATCAGCAAGAGCCTATTTTTGGCAGATACGTTTCTCAAACAAAAATAAAACCCAAAAGAGCTGCCTGATCTGGAGCACAAACTTGAGACAGTTATCTGTGGTGCTTGGGGATCTGTTCCAGGAAAGAGCGTGCGGAGCTCCACGTCTGAGCCCAGCTATTTGGGAACTGGGTGCCAGCGCCACACCATATGTGTAAGCATATAACAATAACTTCTTCTTCTATTATCATTATTATTATTATTTATTATTATTATTAACAATAACAATAACATTTTAATTCCAGCATCAAACAGAACCATATGATAGTGTGCACGCAGTGAACAGCATCCCGAAATAAACACACACACAGAGTCATTGCACAAATGCCCCCTGGCAAGAGCAGAGGGAAATCAGACCAGCTCCAGGCTGGCTCACCAATATGGTTTAAATCAGTATAAAGCGAAGATGTCCTTTTCTGTTGCCCGTCATCTACCTGCCTTACCTGTCTGCCGGATGGAGCCAGCACAGCTTGCAGCGTGTCCTGGAAATGTTTCACCATGAGATTCTTTATATTTATCTTTATATATTTATATTTTCTCTGTTTGGTGTCAGCAGCTTTCCACTGTGCTATTCACAGCAGACCTCCATGTGCCTATAGAAAGCAAGGCCGTGGCACATAAAGGGTTACTGCAGGAGGAAGCACAGGGAAGAGGAAAGACAGATTTCAAGCCTCGAGTCAGCCAAAAAGCTGAAATTGTAGGAAGCTGCACTGAAAAGATGAAAAAATAAAGAAAAGAAAGGGAGATTTGAATGGATCCAAGCCTGCTGAGCGGTATAAAGGAGAAAAACAGTGCCGGCATGAAACTCTTCCAGCTGCTTTCCACGGAGCCGGCACAGCAAATTTGTCACAGGAAATAAAGCAGAGAAAGGGAGCGAGATGGGCCAAGGCAAAGAGGGCACATGGAGGGATGCTTTCTACCCCCAGCAAGGCCAGAGTGCTGAGCTCACCTCTGTATGAGGGCCTGGGACCAGCAGCGGATTTTGGGTGCTCTCTGAGAGGCACAGCAGGGATGTGGATGGGGTTAGACAGGGAAATGTCCCCCGGGACTGGGAGGCTGCCCGCCAAGGGTGCCTCAGAGGAGGGACACCTGCAGTCTACTCACGCCATCATCACCATCATCATCATCATCATCATCATCATCATCATCATCATCATCATCATCATCACCATCATCATCATCATCATCATCATCATCATCATCACCATCATCACCACCATCACCACCATCACCGCCACGCCTTTGGTCTCCCATCCCCCCTGCAGCCCCAGCCCAGCAGCACCTGCCCTGGGCGCTGGTGGCTTCTACTGGCAGTAGAAGCAAATTAATGAAGAAAGAGGGAGAGACAGACATTGCATTCTCGTGTCCAAGAGACATCATGCCTTTCCCAGCCTAGGAGATGGAGCAGTTATGAAGAAGATGTCTTTCAGGTGTGACATGGCGTGTCAAGAGTGTCCACAGGGGAAGGTGATCAGCCATGCCTGGTGGGAAGACAATGCCATCACGTCCTGCGATCAACCAACGCTGCGAGAGACTGAGATGTTAATGGTTAATGACCCAAAACAATCGCCCATTTGGGGAGGCGGCAGGGTGCTTTGCACCCCCCGGGGACAGAGAGAGGTGAGTTTTTGGGTGTGTAATGGCAAACCTCTGATCTGCATAAGACTGAGGGGCTGAACAATCACCGCCAGAGGCTACAAAGAGGCTGATACGAGGCAGATCCAATTGCCCTTTCCTACATAACTCACTCAACTGTAAAACTCCCCCACTCCTCCTCTGGGAGAGGTCCTGAGGGTTTTCATCTCTCCTGATGGGACATTCCTGGCTCAACAGCTCTCACCTCTTAGAAGGTGTCATAAACCACCAGAGACTCCCAAAGCACCCCCAGACTCATTTCTGAGGCTTCCACCAGAGGACTGAAAGCCCCCAGCCCCCCAGGGGAGGTACCAGGGGGTTCCCACTGAGCCTGAGTGTATTTGAACCCATCGGATTTTGTGTTTAACCACCTTTATTCCCACACCCAACAGATCAAGACTGTGATCATCACTTTGACCCAGGGACACTAAATTGCAACAATCAAGTCTTGTCCTGAGATCCATGGGTGGTGATAAGTTTCTACTCTTTTCTTTCTCTTGCTTTCTTTTCCCTTATGCATTTTCTTAAGTGAATGATATTTTTAAACTTCCGTATTGCCATGTTACTATAGATAATAATAACCAGGACAGCTACATACCTGTTTTCCATTGCAGTCAAATTGTTCTAAAATAAACCCTATGTGTGTGTATATATATATACACACACATATATATATGTACACACACACACATATAGATATATCTATATCTATATATATATATAGATATCTTTACAAGCACTGATCATCCACTGTCCTTCCACTTCAATCTATCCCAAGGGATCTATTAACAAGAACCTGGGTTACCCTTGCCTTTTGGGCCTGGTTGTAACAAACCCATGCCGGATGGGACTCTGGAGCTGTGAACCCAACTGCAGGGGGATGGGATGGGATGGGATGGGATGGGATGGGATGGGATGGGATGGGATGGGATGGGATGGGATGGGATGGGATGGGATGGGATGGGATGGGATGGGATGGGATGGGATGGGATGGGATGGGGAGCAGTTACCAGCAAAGAGGATGTTGGGTTAAATGCCATGGTGTTGTGGAAAAAAGCACCAGGAGGAGAACTAATGTCTGGTCCTGCAGGAAAAGAAAGCTACAAGAAAACTGGAGAGCATTTTTTTACAAGGGTATGTATAGGAAAAGGGGCAAAGGCTTTAAACTGAAAAAGGGTGGGTTTAGTTTAGGTATTAGGAAGAAATTTTACTGTGAGGGTGGTGAAGCACTTGTAACAGGTTGCCCAGAGAAGCTGTGGATGCCTCATCCCTGGAAGTGTTCAAGGCCAGGCTCCATGGGGGTCTGAGCAACCTGGTCTAATGGAAGGTGTCCCCGCCCATGGCAGGGAGGTTGGAATGAGATGGCCTTTAAAGTCCCTTCCAATCCAAACCATTCTATCATTCTAGGAAAGTGTTTATGGGTAAAGGCAATGAGGTTAATGAATCTGTAACAGCCAACCTGAGATGCAGTTTGTGGTTTTCACCTTCGGTATTTAGAAAAGGCGTACAAAGTACAAGAGTTAGCTCTAACATATAAAAGAAGATCCAGGCCTGTAACTACTGTAACTTGTGGGGTCACTTGGGGTTCTCTCTGGGAAGAAGTGAGCAGGAAGAGGATGGGGAAGAGCTTTCAGTGAGACATACCAACAGAACAAAAGCAAGTTGTGGCTCTGCCCTTGAAGGTGGCAGGCTAGGAGCAACAGTCTGAAGCTGAAGGAGGAGCAGGGTTCAGTTTAGACTTTGAGATAAGGGCTGAACAGTGAGAAGTCACCCACTGGGGTGAAGCTTCCTGGACATACATGGAGCTCGGCAAGTGATTCAGAAATGACTTCTGCCAGCAGGAAATCTTTGTCTAAGCACAGCTGCCTCGGCCATTTTATTCAAGAATAAAGTCAGAGTTTCTGAGAGACAGCAGTAAACCTATGTCATTATCAGCACAGTGTTTTCAAGATGGGTCTCCAGATAATGACACTAATTCTGTTTCTCGGGCAAAATTTCCGTGTGATTTCCTGGAGGCTGTGGGCAAATAATGAACGTCCCTCGGAGTTCGATACTACAAATGTTTTTGCTCAGAAATCAATCTGTTGATTGAGGAGGTAATTAACTGCTAGAAAAATTGTGTTGTCTCCGAAATCCAGCCATGAGCTTTAGGAGATGAGGCTACCTCGTCAGATGTGTGCTCTTGACTTGTTCAGAGCACGCTTGAGCTCCTGCACTCACTGCTTCCTCCCCTGCCTCCTCCTCCTCCTCCTCCTTGGCATCCCAGTGCTCCAGGTGCTCTGGGGCAGATTTTGTGTTCCTACAGGGCTAGTTAAGTGCGATGAACGTGTGGGGAGGGAGCACCAGAGGCAGCTTTGTGCTGTCTGCCCAAGGATCCTTGAAAAGGCTGGGCGCCTCGTTGTGACGTGGAACAACAGTTTGGAGATAATGGTAATGTAGGACATATGTCTAAGAAGCTGCTTATAATTTTTTAAAAAATCTTTTCCCTCTTAGTTCAAGGTCACCGGATCAAAAATCCACAGCAGTCCAAGTATGGCTGTTCTTAAAGCTCAGGACTAAGTACCAAACCCAGCTTGGCCAGACTCTGCTGAACCCTTGCAAGGAGATAGTCTTACACATGTGTAAGATTTGTACCAGCACACTTGTATAGAAACATCATGCTGGATGCATCCAGTGGGATCACTGGAATGTGTAAAACAAATGCCTTCGAAAGCACTTCAAAGTTGGTGGAAGCCTGAGTGGGTTGGAAAGGCCTCTAGGTCCCAGCAGAGCACAGCACAGCTCAGGAAACAGCTGCTCCAGCCCCCAGCCCCACATCCCTGCCTGAAAAGGTGGCCCAGTTCATCCCAGTTAGAAGTCTCTAACAAGCTTGTAACCTAAAACTAGAAACACAGGAGCAGATTTTGTCACCTGGGCTCACCCAAAAGTCTTCCCTTGTAAGTGATTAAAGCTATCCCAGATGGCAGCAGTGACAGTCGCTGCCCAACCTGCACAAGACCAGACCCTGCCACCTCCCCTGACCCCCGATGCCCAATACCCCAAGCACTGAACAAAACTCACACCAGCTTTCGTGCCCAGACATGTTTTCTATCAAAACTTAGCAGCCATTAAATATTGAAAGTTTGGGGAAGAAAGGTAGCAAAACAAATTTTATTGCTGTTTCCAGAGCTGTTTCCTAAGGCACAAACACAAGTTTCAGGGAAAATCGTGCCAGGCTGATGATTGCTTTCTACCTTCCAGCTCAGCCTCCTCCTGCTTTCCCTTGCTGCCCACCCTGCAGAAGCATGTTCCTACCTGGTCTGCAGACAAAAAAACCAAAGAGAGCCAGCAGCTGGATCCTACAGGGGACTTCTCCTGTGGCTTCAAAAATATGGGTGGGGAGAGGGGAAAAAGGAGTTTTCGGTTGTTAGTGCTTTGCTCTTTTGCTCTGCTAGCTCATGTAAAAACAGATGCAGAAAGACGAGATAAGGAACTCTGTGGTTTCATCTTGTAACCTCAAACAGCAAACACTCCTCAAAAACAGTTTACTATGTGGTCATGTTGCTTCGAAGAAAGGATAAGAAGCCCAACTGAAAAAAACACAATATAGTAATTGAAAAATAATATTTAGTTGCAGAGGAGCTATAAATAAAATAGAAGATGCCTTGAGATATGAAAGCCTCAACAACTCAATAGCATCTCTCCCTCAGGAGGCTTCTTCTTTTTCTCTTGTAGAGATGCTTCAGTTGCTATTGATACAGGCACCTCCTCCCAACAACGAGCGAAATTGTTTACCCACCCCCCTCAAGCCCCATTAAAATAGATGCTTTTCAGCAAGTGCCAGGAATATCCTTATGTGAAATGTGCTAAGAAATTGCAACTTCTATTCGGTTTATTTTGAGTCAGTACAGCGAAGCAGCATGAGGCAGGGCTCTGAGGCTGGGGACAAACATAGAAAGGAGAAGTTCATTAATTTATAGTAATTTTGAACTGCTAAGTTTCATTTTCATGTGTTCTGCTAGATGGTACTACAGAACACGTTGAAGATTTAAAAAAAAAAAAAACAAACCAAAAACATTAAATACTAATATGTTAACCATAGCACTTACAGCTTCACAGAAAAAACAGATGTTCTCTAAATGCAGATGTTGCCAGGACCAAAATAACAGCTGGCATATACTGATAATTACTAATTGGACTCGTTCAGTGGGTAGAGCTCAACAGCGGTGGAGTAAAGACTGAGTAACAGACTGACTCCTTCCCCTGGCTCCAGAGAGTAATTGAATTTCTGCTTTGGCTTTCAGCGTGGTTGGTGCCTTCCAACAGCCTCTGTTTCCTCTCCCCTCGCCCTGGGTACCCACCCCCCGGTGGCAGGTCCTGGGGCAGGTCCCTGCCAAAGGCACCCTGCCAAAGCCACCCTGTCCCCAAGGCAGCTGCCAGCAGGGAAGGAGGTTCAGAGCAATCAGCCTGAGAGGTGTCACCCACACTGGTCCCACTCCCACCGAGGGCAATGCCTGCTTGATGCCAAGCATGGACACTACATTTCAAACACAATTTTGGTGCAGAGAGTGCAAAGTCCCACGGACTGGCACAAGGCAACTCGGCAGGAATGTCACCTTGACCCCGGGGGTGACACCTGGAGCTGCGTGGGGCTGTGGGCAGAGGAGACATGGGAGCAGCAGCTGAGAATCCCAGGCTGTTTGTGCTGCGAGTGCTAGCTCCTGCTGTTAGTCATGGGCACTGTGAACAAAAATGCTGCCTCACACATCAGCAAGGGGCAGAAGTGAAAAACAGACTGACTTGATTTAAAGTAAACATAAGAAAAACAAATCCACCCAAACCCTCTTGCCGTGTTATCAGAAAGGTACCAGGCTGTAGGAAAGCTGCGGGTTAAATTAGCTTGTAATAGCTGATTTTGAGTTACTTTTCCTTTTTTTTTTTTGTAAGAAAAGCAAATCAACCAGTTTTTCCTAAGGACTGGAAAATGCCAAGAGCTGTAAGATACTTATTTTAAAGATCGTCTTCAGAGATGTGAGGATGATTCAACAGTAAAGCTGGATTGTGGCCAAACATATCCAAGGAAGAGTCCCACTTCCAAGGTACAGTGGGTCATTCTGCCTGTCCACACAAAAATTCTGCTACGGGTCTCCCTCCTCCCCCTTGGGACACCAGAAAATCCCCTTTCCTCCCTTCCTGGGGAAAACTGCACTGCTGGGATGGAGGGAGGGGAAAGGAGTACATCCATGTGCTTTCCACCTATCTCCTTTTCTTGGTGGATTTAGATCAAGGGGGAACTGTAAATGAGTTTTGAGTCAAGGCACAGTGGGCTTGAAATAAAATCCCTCCTTTGTCAGGCAGCTTTTGGCTATTGCCAGCTCCAGCAGCCCAAGGCGCTGGTGAGCAGTGGCCTTTGTGGCTGGGTGGGCCCTCTGCCCCTGGAGCAGGGAAAAGCCAGAGCCTGGGCACGGCCACCACAGCCACAGGGGGAGGTTTGGGTCCCTTCAGCCCCAAAGCCTCGGTTCCCCGGAGCCATCTGTGTACAGAGACAGGCGCGCACTCACACGGGGTTTTCTTGTGCAGGGTGTGGTTTGACGCTTCCTCTGCTGGTTTCTCTGGGTCAGAGATACACTGTGAAATGAGCAGGCAGGAGGTTTTCCTCCCTTTTGAAGAGGATATCTGGGAAAAGAAGCCCTGCCTTCTCCAGGCCCTGGGGGAGCATGCCTGAGTGTCCCTCAGAGAGCCCCTAATGCCCCTGCCAGCCCCCACACCACCTCGGCGTTGCCTTGCCAGGGCTGGGCAGTCTCTCCTCTCTGCTGGGTGGGGGTTTCACTGTGCCTCACGCTTGCCTTCCAGATCCACCATTTGGCCATCATTGCTCTCTTATTTCATATATATATAAATCAATTTTAAGTACACATACACAAATAATTATGTGTATATGTCTCACTACTTCCCCATGTGTGTCCTGCTGTCCTCCCACACCTGTCCTTCCATGTTTTCCTACATGTCTTGCCACGCTCCCACGTGTCCCTCCCACCTCACCTCCATATGTCCATGTGTCCCACCACACCCCCCATGGTCTCCCATGCCCCCACAGGCACTTCCCATGTGTCCCACCTGTCTCTTTCCACCTTTCCAAGTGTCTCTGTGTGCCATGCGTGCTCCTCACACTTTTCACATATCACACCAAAGCCCCTGCATGTCCCCAGCGGTCCCCAGTGCTTGTCCCACTGTGCCTCCATGCCTGTCCCTTGCAGCCTCCCCGTGTGTGCCCCACCAGCTCTCCCAGGTGCTCCATTCCGTCCTGTCCCTGGGCAGCAGAGGCCACTGACATCTCGGTACAATGTGCTACCAAACCCTGAGGTACCACTTTCTGGTTTTGGGAGAAGCAGCAAGGTTACCATCTCAGATGAAATCAAAAACCCCTTTCCTCATGTGACGAGCACTACTTATTTCCAGCCCACATGAGCACGGTCTTGAGTGTTTTGGTGTAAATTGCCTGCCTGTGACACACAAACCGGTTCCTGCGATGAGAGTGCAGGCGGCTCGCTGGCTGCTTTGGTCTGGGGCTGTCTCAGCTTTCAGGATATAACACGTCCCCAGGAATTATTTCAAGCTGCAGCAAGAAAACACATGGCAAACTGTCCAGCTGCTTGCAGTAGCCCTGCAATAAGATCTGTGTTGTGAAAGTATGACTAAAGATGGCAGGAGAGAGAGGGTGCCCCATGGCATAGCTGCGTGGCCAGGTGACTTCTGCTGTAGCTAACGTAGGTTGTTATTGACAACCAGAAAGCAATAAACCTATTGCTACATGCTTTTTAGGCCAACTTTTGGCTGACAAACAAGGAACCTGATGGACCTTCCCAAGGCTGGTATTCTGGTGTTTGCTTTGGGTATTGACATTTCATATCCCATTGTTAAGGGCTGGGAAAAAATTCAGTTATTGATTGAGACAGAGCTGTCTTTGTAGAAAGGTGTAGGGGCCTTGTTTTCATGTTATTTGCACATCTTCTGATTTTCCTGGGCGTGGAGAGGGAAAGGCTGTGCCCGTGACACTGCGTGGTGCAGACACCTCCCACCCGGGATGCGGACAGCGTGCCTGGTGGAGAAGGCTGGGTTGTGTGCATTAGACTGGTTTCACATCCAGCCCAGCATCCATCTCCAGATGTGACCAGATGTTTTGGGAGGAGGGAGGACAGGGCTTGCGATGCTTCTCCTGCTGGGCTCTGATATCTTTGCTCACTTCCTGCAAGTTCCTAGTGCTCGACTCGCTTTCTTGACTGCTGCCGAGGGCTGAGCTCGTGCTTTGGTGGACACTAAACACAGGACCCATCTCTGGTCTGTGCAGAGCCTGTGTGAGTCTAGGACTCTTTTTTCCCCCTCAAAATATCTGGTTTTGCAGTTGAACATATTGAATGTTCAACGTGTTCAACTGGACAATTCTGTCCCAATCAATAACTGAGTTCTTGCAGCTGAACATGTTGAATTTCATCTACCCTTCAGCCCCCTCGCTGTCTGCAGTTCTCACAGCCTGTCCTTGTCCTCAGACAGCTCCTTATCAGTGGCCAGCTCTCTCACCTTCCTCCTCACCCCTTTTCCAGGCCGTTTATGAAGGTACAGAGCAGCTGAGGTCACTGCACAGACCCAGACCCCAATGGAAGGTCACTGCTATCACGCTGCCATTTGAGAACTGTCTGTCTTCTCCTGACCTCCGTTTCCTGTTTTTCAGCCCATTATTTGTAGACAGCAGGACCTGCTTTCTTATGCCTGAATGGCTGCATTTCCTGAGGAGCTTTCTCTGCAGCCTCATTTCATCCCAAGCATTTCATCCCGGGCTGATGGAGCTGTTGTGCCCACAGGAATGGTGGGCCGGTCCCAGCTTGCCTTGGGATGGTGGAATATATGCCTGCAGCTCCAGAGAACCCCACCACCCTGGCGTTTTTGGTAGAAACACATGTGTTTTGGGTCCCCCCTATGGTCACTGTGGGGCAACAGCTCCGGACTCTCCATGGGGCTGGTCTCTGCCCATCATCCAGGGGTGCTGCAGCCACTGACTCAGGGCTGAGCAGCAAACAGCAATGGGCTCAGCTCAGCACAAGTCTGTAGGAACATGTGGCTGATTCCGTGTATGCACGTGGGACCCGTGTGGTTTCTGAACAAGCCCAGGTGATTTTGCAGCTGGGATGGGGCTCAGAGCACACGTTTTTGACACTGCTGTTTTTCTCCTGCGGTGGTGAGTCAGGTCTAAGACCTCTGTTAACTCTGCTCTTTCTGTTTCTCCTTGAGGCCGCCAAGCACTCAGGGTTTATCCCCAGCAGTCCCATTGGGCTGCCCCTCACCAGCAGCACCTGAGGGGTCTGTGCCGTAGCTGCTGTAGCACCATGAGAGCACACCCTGGATACGCACGGCTTCTTTCTCTCCCCACAGCCCCGGGTGACAAAAATAACACAAAATGGCGACAATTCTCCTATTGTTTTATTTCATGATCATTTTCTTCTCCCTCCTTTCCTCACTGAGGGACGTTTTGGCAGTTTGCAAACATCCCCCTGTTCACATTCACTGGGTGTTACTACAGGCATTTCTTTCATGTGACAGCTTGAAAAAGGGATGTGAAAGCTTTCCTTCTTGTCTTCCTGGCCTTTCCCTCCATCATCTGACCCTCATGAATGCTCTCCAGCAAACAGTTTGCCTTTCTTGCATGGTAGAATCTGGAAATAATTGCCTGCCACAGCACTTACTTCTATCAGTGAATAAGCTTGTGTAATTGCGCTGTGGTCTTTGCTCCACAGTTCATTTTCTTAGCTCAGAAATGTGCTTTTATTTTTTTTTTAACCATCACATATATTCTGTTTATCCCCACAATTCATTGTTGCCAATAAAGCAGGAAAATAAGGGATAATCACCACTTAAATGCTTTAAAACTGATGCCATGTGTGGGGGAAAAAAACGCCCAAAACAAGGAAAAAGTCCTACCATCCTCAAAGGAGCATACATCAAATGTGCTCTAGCCAAAGTACTTGCTTTTCCTGATGGATTATAGAAAAACTCAAGGTCCTGATAATCTGACAAGCCAGAGTCTGATTCTTTGAATCCACAACCACAGCTCAAAAGTTGGCTGATTTGCATCAGAGGCTCTGTAGTTCTGGTTGTTGCTGATCATTTGTTTATAATTGGTACAGCAAGCGCTGGGAGCAGTGAATGTCATAATCCTGTGTCACTGTACCGCTCTAAGGAGATTGCTGATAAATAACAATAATATACACACACATAATGGAAACAGGCAGCAGCCAAACAGGACAATAATTGCTGTCTTGGGGGAGCTTATTACTTTAAATCAGACAGAAAGAGTTTTTGTGAATGGATGCCACCTTTGTAATTTCCTGAAAAAAGGCCAATATACAGCTTTCAAAATATGTGCCCTGAGAGATGTGCTTCATGTGACCAGGGAGGAGCTGTAGATATGTTTGTGCATTTTAAAAAATATTTTGATGGTATCTAGTATTTGCCCCAGGCCTGGCCACAGAGAACTAAACTGGCTTTGTCTGATCTGGTCGGTACCGTGACCCAGTCCCCACCAGAACATGTGTTTCTTCACCTAGCATTGCTCCTGCACTCACCTCCCTGAAGTGATCCAAACCCAGCTGGTCCTCCCTAAACCTGGGTGATATTTCAGTGTCTTTGGATGGCTCCCCACTTTTTCAAAGCCCTGGAGTCTCTGCTGTGCGTGCCCTGGTGCAGCTGCCCAGCTTTCACACTTCCGAGCAGGACTGCTTCAGGTTTTGCTAAAAACTAAGGATGTCCACAATAGAACTGAGTGCCCAAAGCATTTCTCTCACTCCACTGTTAGCCAAAAGCCCAGCTCCTTGGTTGCCCATCCATGGTCTGTCTCTATAGGAAATTATTCCAACAGAAAACTCTGGGTAACCTTTGGCCAGATTCAACTACACATCCAAGCTGCTTTTTGCCATTTCATTTATACAAAGTAGTGGGAAACACAGGCAAAGTAGCTAATTGTTTAACACATTTACCTCTATTTTACAGCTTGGGATTGATCTAAAGCAGTAGGACAGCATATCTGAATGCATAAATTTTTAAGACATAAAGGGGAAATCTTGGTTATGGTGAAATTTATGAGTGTTTTCCTAGGTTTGCATTCACTACCCTGTGGATCCTGTCCGAGATACACCATCAAGCCAACACCTTTAGATTCATCTCTACAGATGAACCTCACAGCTGAAGCTCATCGAATTGACAACTCCCAAGGAGGAGTCCCCACAAGGCGGATTTTCATCTCTGTTGGCTGGCATTAGTGTGAAGTCAGAGGAGTTATTCTCAGTACATACTGGTTTAATTAAAATTAGTCGTATCCTCCGTCAGTGGAAATTATCAAAGAGGGAAATGTTAGGGAATTCTCTGCTGCTGAACTGTGGAGAAATGTATGCAGAAATGGGATTCCCAGGTCCCTCGCTCCGCTAATGAGGTGCACGGCATGGGCTGGGTCCCCTCGGTGCAAATGTGGGATAATCAGTGCGGTCTGGAATTGCACTCTCGGGAGAACCAGTCCATCATGCTCCCGCGCCGCAGCTCCAGCCTTCTTCCATTCTGAGTTAATAATAAACACAACCCGGCTAAGTGATATACGTGACACGTTTATTACCATGTCCTTTAGAAGCAATTTCCTTTCTGCTCTGTTTTCTCACAGACAGTGTAATTACCAAGTTAAAGGGAACAGAGGAAAAGAAAAAAAAGTTTCCAGACTTGATCTTTCCCAGATGAAATGACAAAATTACTGAACCAGTGTATACTCCTCAGATCTGTAAGGAGATACACCTTAGGGTTAACAGCTGCATTTCAGCAAGTCTTCAAGTGCAGGGACACAGTGAAATCAACTCCATTTAGGTACAGCTTAGCAGCAGGAGATTTTTACATGATTATACTGAAGCCATGGGTTTGTGCCTACATGGAAGGCAGGCGCCGTGACATTCCTCGCTCTGTTTTGCAAAACAAACCCAGCCACCATTCCTGGCATAACAGACTGCTCCGTTCCATACAGGAAAAAAAACCCACAGTTGGAGCAGGTCAACATTGACTTTGTCAGAGTTAGGATTTCCCTTGTGCGCTGCCTCGCTTGGGTTGCACAGGGAAAATGCCGTGAGTTTTGCATTTCTTATTCTTCCTGTCCACTCTGTAGCCCCATCACCAGGGAACCTGTTCAGTGGAGGACCAGGAAATAATCCCTCTATTGCAACTTGCTCCGCAGCAGGTGCCCTAAGCTGTCCTATGCATAATAGTTGGATATTGAGCACGGCAGTGCTGGGTTAATGGTTGGATTTGATGATCTCAGACACCTTCTCCAACCTTAATGATTCTGTG
This sequence comes from Acanthiza pusilla, assembly GCA_036630365.1. NCBI lineage: Eukaryota > Metazoa > Chordata > Aves > Passeriformes > Acanthizidae > Acanthiza > Acanthiza pusilla. Next base: position 14,162,978 of record JAXCHO010000018.1, read on the forward strand.
ATTCATAAACCAGAAGGCTGAGAGGAGTGTGAGTGAGGGTGTGCAGGCTGAGAAGCACAGGGAAAAAAGGCCATTGGATTTCTCTGCACCAGTGTGCCCAGTGAGAAATATTTTCCATACATGCTTTCAGCTCCTTCTGCTCGGAAAGAAAGGACACAGCCCCGAGGCACGATCATTACAATGGGTTCTATGTAAGTTGCTCCTTATAAGCATTTGTCAAACTGCAGTGAGCACAGGACAGTGTGGCAATGTGTCCTCATTCAGCAGCGGCTCCCACGGGCGATGGATCATGCTGGGAACCAGGCCGCTGCTGCGTTCTGGCACAGGGAGGCAGGCTAAGGTGCTTGTGTTTTAACCTCTAAAATCCCAGATTATTTGTCTTCTGACATCCTCATAGGGCCTGTGTTGAGTGTCTTGGTCCAAGCAGCAGGAGCACTGCCTGGACGGCAGGACCTGGGTGTTAAATCGTCCCCTGGGAAGTGCTCTCTGCTTCCCTGCTGGTCAGAGATTTGGAAACTCTCAGCATACTGCAAAGCTTTCAAGTTGGGTGAGTCTGCCCACTCTATATTAGCCTTCAAGAAGGGTAATTTAGCAGTAGAAAAACAAGGAGGCAGTCAGCCAGCAGGAGGGTGATGTGATGGAATGACAAAACAGATGTGCTGTGGTGTGAGGCAGACAAGGACCCAGCACTCACTCTTCTCCAGCATCGCCAGACCAAGAGCATGTCCAGCCCAAGCACAAGGAGAATCCCTTGGAAGGGTCAAACCCCTCTTCCTTGTGGAGAAAGTGTCAGGAGCTGGTTTTCAGGGCCTGCTGTCCTGCAGGGCTGGTCTTGAAACCTGCCTCTGTCAGGGCAGGCACTGGGACGCCCATGGAGCTCTCACACCTCTGAAAAACCTCATGTGTGACCCCTCATGGCCATCCCAGCCAGTCAGTGGGCCCAGTGCCCCAGCAGACTCCTGCTTCTTGCCAGGCAGCTGTTGATGTTGGCTTGAATGGGAATGTTTGCTGCAGCCGAGGGCAGAGCTGGACACCCTCGGGTCGGTGACGCTGGGATATCCCCACGGTGCAGGTCACACAGAAAGAACTAATTAAGTTTAGTCCTTCTGAGGCAGAAATCATGGGCCAGATTTCAGCTGGTGTAAATCAGCATGGCTCTGCTGGGGTCAATGGAACAAACCCAGCCTGTGCCAGTACAGGCTCTGGATCGGTGCCTGCCATTATGCACAGTCACAAACACTGCTGAGTGCCATGAAATTAGAATGAAAGATTAATAAAATCATATTTTGCATTGTCCTCAGCACAGACAGGCCATTTGAAATAGCACAGCAGCCACGTATTGTTGATGGCTCCGACCCACGTTGCTTTTAAAAAGCACTGCTGTGTATAGAAATTAATATGGCTACATGGTGAAAAGCATTATTCTCAGCATTATTTGTTAATTTAGCCTTATGGCTAAACAATTCGCTTCATTTAGCCTTACAGTTTTTATTTTAAATTGCACATGGCACTTCCAAGTGCTTTATAAGCTCAGCTGTTCTCTAGACTGTATTCTTGGGAACTTAGGAGCTAGTGCCTCACAGGGGTTTTCTCACAGAATATCCCCAATACCAGTTTGAACCAGGTGTGCTGGAGGAAACATATCTTCCCTTCTTCTGCCGTTTCTGCAGAATTCCTCTTTATTCCAAGACAAACTCTTGAACGTAAGGTTTCATTGCAATATCCAATAACCATGGTCATTTGGCAAATCGAAGCCCACTCCTTCCCTTTAACAATATGTAGGATACTGAATGAAAGACTTAATATGCAGATTTTTTGTTTTGAAGCAGCATCTCAGGACTATGTACTAGGCTAACACCCAGCGCCTTTTTCCCTAAATAAGAAAGGAAGTTTTTCTAAAGTCGAGTCATTTGCTCCCTATGACTTAGACTCTGTTCCAGAAACTGTAATTGAATTTTGCAGGTTCCATCTAAAGCTTACTTGCTTAGGATATTAGAAGGTATTATTGCCTTAAAAGCAGTAATAGTAGATTTGCTGTTTAATCATATCACACTTCTGATTTGTAACAGAAACAAGTTTGTGGTCCAGCTGAAGACTGGAGCCGGAAAAAAAAAAAAGCAGATCAAATTTCATTTCTTGGAGGTGTAATAGCCTTTATTCTTGCAATTACTCACCTCTGTCTTCTCAGATTAGAGTTAATTACTGGGAAAGATAAGCTGCTCTTTCTTTCATTGTTACAGCTGGGGTGATCCGGGATCAGTATGACTTGGTACATGTTCACTGCACTTTGAGAGACATATTCTCCAGTGAAAATTGACAGAACAATTTCAGCAGACATGAAATCTTCTCCTGAATTTGCACAAGGCCTGCAGATGCTCCTGCCACAGAGTAAATTTCCATATAGACAGATCAGGAGAGCGGTGATGTGATGCTCTCTTAGAGATTATGAATTCATCAGGCCTCAGACGTGTTATGGCTTTGATTTCATGTCCATGGCACACCCAGGGTGGCTCGCTGTGCATTTCCTCATAGAGAAGGAGCCTTACTAGGCCAGCTGGATGACAACAGAAACCTTAACAGGCACCCTTTGGATATGCTGGAGGATTGTCAAGCATCTGCAGATCCTCTAAACTGGAAAAGATTTCCCAAACTAAGGAGTTTCCAAACAGCTGTTGCTGGGACAGCCTTGGTTCCTGGGCTCAGGTTTTGTCCCTGCATTTCAGAAAACATCTTCATAGCTCAAACTGACAAAGCTTGGGGTCTTGTGGTACAATCTCACCTGTGGAACCTGTATCAGACATATCTTAAAGGCAGCTCTGATTTCTCCTGGAACTCCTGTTCTGTGTCTGACCGGTTAAGACAGGTATTTTGGGCCACCAGATCTGTACTGTATGAATTACTATGGCAGATGGGTGAAGGTAAAACACTGATTCCTTTGGTAGTGTTAATGCCTGGAGTTCACGGAGGTATTCCCTTGATCCTAAGGATCCCAAAGTATCTCTGTTTACCCAAGGACAGTGGAAGGAAAAAGAATTGTCTAAAGGGGAGTCAGAGCTGCTGCTGCTCCGATCTGTCACTCTTCCCTTTCTCTCTTCTTCGACTGCTAAGGAAGCATGTTGTTTCAGCCTGATCCATTAGCACCCTGTCTCTGCTCCTCACAGCATCCTAACTCAGCTCTCTGCCTGTGTCTGTACCTCTCTCTGATTTTGCACATCATTACCCACAGGTCATCACCCATTCAACTTCATTTTCTCATTATCCCTGGGAAACCTTCGCTGTCAGAAGTGGGACATGAGAGGGGCTCCATTCCCTGCTGCAGCTCCAGCTTTTGCTGGGAGGTGAGAGGAGCCAAAGCCAGCATTGCTCAGCCGCCAGCAGGGCTCTGGGCTCGGCGAGGGAGGCAGGGACAGCCTGAAGTCCCTCTCCACTGTGACCTTGCTGCCTGAGCTGGGGGTCATTTCCTCTTAACATTCTCTGCTTCAGCCCAGTTTGGTGAAACCCTTCGCTGTTACGGGTGGGCTGCGCTTTCCAAACATTTCCAACTATTCCTGCACCATCATGCTTGACTTCCCACCTGTCTTCATTTAAATCCCCCTCGAACACTCAGTCCTTCCAAGAGGCCTATAAATGCTAACCTAAGTCAAGATAATGTCATTATCACTGCCATCGATGAAGTAACTCATCAAGTGCTGAAATAAATCACTTTCCCAGGGGATTACAGCCTGAAAGCCAAATGTAATCAGTAAAGCTTGGGTTTGACAAGGCTGTCACAGATAGAATTCGTTTACTAATGAGTTCCAGCCTAAAAGTCCACATCAGTAATGTGTCTGTGGTTTTAATGAAACATTACAGAGACCTTTTCCTCAGTACTTTTTGCTTGTTAGATATGCTGTTTGTCAGATAAGTCTTCCCACTTGATGAGCAAGTTTTTTTCTCCCTCTTTCCCCAGCTGAACAATAGGTCTCTAAGCATTGTGCTGCCAAATGCAGTTTTCTAAAAATCTTGTTTGATCCCTTGGAATAAGGATCAAATCGGCCAAAATCAACACGCCAGCCGTGCTATTGCCTGTCCATGGAGGGATACTGCCTTTTGCAGAGGTTTTTACAAAATAATTCCTCCTGACAACGGCTGAGTGAAAAAGAAAGGTGCTATCTGCTCACCACGCTATCAGGAGAAAACTTGAATCATCGATAAGGATGGTTTCTAAGCAACCAAATGCAGTCTACAACCGTAATGACAGCACTTTGAAAGTAAATCACTTAGTCTGGTACATGCCCCACTCTCCAATTAATGGCAAATTCTTATCTGCTGTATTGTCTGGCAGACACACATTTAAAGGCCTGAAGTGGTTCTAAGACAACACCTCAAGTGGTAGAACAAAACTCAGAGTCATTCAGATCTCCCAAAGGCTAATAGTTGTATAGAGTTTTTTACAGAAAATGCCCTATAAAGGTTTTAATGGAAATTCACAATTCTTTCATTTTCTATCCTATAGGATATTCCACTGAATTGCATCTCTGGTCAAGGCTGACTCACCAAAGCTACAGAAAAGATATTGCCATAGATTTTTGAATATTTTACCTGATTTTCCCCATAGAAAAGTGACCCAAGTGCCATCAATGTAGTGTTTATTATGGTGCAGAAAACTCACTCTTCATAAGAGAATCATCTACTGCCTCACTGTCTGCTCTACTGAAGTGTAAAAACCAGTTAAGGCAGGATCAAAATGATCTTTTTAGTAGGTGATGCTGCAGGAGGTAATACAGAAACCTGCAAAAAGTACCTTTCCCTGTCACAGTCTGCTTCCCAAGTCCATCACTCGTCAGCTCGGCTCCCTGCCGTGAGTGTTCCTTTCTCGTCTGCTTCCCTTCGCCATCTCACTGCAGGGAGAGGGGGATGCTGCCTGAGGGCTGCTCCCCAATGGGCTGGTCCTAGACCAGGTCTTGTCTGTCCCGGGCACCCCTTCTCCTCTTCCCAAGGACAGATGAACATGGGGACCAGCAACCCCCAGTTTCTCTTAGCTGGGAAGCAGTCCGTGAGGACTCACATCTTCATCTCCACCCTCCTGGTACGTTTCAACAAGCTGGGAGGGATTTAGAAGATCCAATGGGCCATGAAAAGGGAGCTAAAGTTATAAAATGCACTGCAGAAGAGAGCAGGCAGCAGGTGGTTGTTGTTCTGCATAGTTTTTGTGGAGGGAAGGGGCAGCAACTCTTCCTCAGGTGGCCCCATCAAGGACATGGCTGGGAGCTGGGTGCTTGCTGGACAGAGCATTGGGAAATGGGAGATTGGGGAAGCAGGCCTCCCTTGTGGTCAGGGACTGGCTGAGGGGGTGGCAGGGAGCCTGGGGACGCCTGCTTCACGTGCATGGTGTTGAAAGGGCCACGAATCCTGCAGTCCGTGTGGGAACAAGGACCAGAACTTCAGAAAAGCAGACGTTGGCTGGGGCAAACACGCCCTGCAGCCACCCAGGAGCCTGAGCAGCTTACAAACAACTTTTCATGCTGCAGTTTGGGTCCCTCTAAGCGGCATGCTAAGATCTCCCCATATTTTCTCTTGACCATAGAGTCTCTCCACATGTAAAATGCTCCTGGCAAGCTTGATATGTTTAGTTTTGGGAACATAAACCTCCATTTCTTCAAATGCATGCATGAACCAATCTCCTTTGCACCTGCTCTCATGGAAGGCCATTTGCTCAGAAGCCTCGACGCAGGGCAGCCTTTGGGGAGCTGGAGGTCCTTGAGTCCACGGCAAGCCACCACGTGACAATGACGTGTCTGCTTGGTGGAGGACACACAGTGCCATTTAGGAAATGATGGGAGAGGAGGCATGAAGGGAGGAACCCCTCTTACAGCAAGCATGAGGATGTCTTATGCTGAGCCAGATTTGGAAACTTTGATGAACAAGCCAGACGTTTCAAAAGGAGAAATCTGGATGCAGGGAAATCTTGCAGGGACTCTCATTTAATGCCAAAGAGTTCTCCATGATGATGAGAAAAGTACAACAAAGAAATGTAATGCTGTGGGTTTTTTCCCCCACAGATCTATTTCTTTCTCATGCTACCTAATTAAAGAACATAACTGTGTTTACTAGCCAAGGTGAATCCTGGGAGCACTTCAATGTCTGAAAGGTAGGAGTCCAAGAAATGTTTGTTCTAGTAGAGAGACTACGTATTTTTTTTTTTAATTTCAAGACATATTTCACATGTATATATGAAGAAGGGCTGCAATTTAACATTGCAGTGAGCAGCAGGGTGTCACCACACACTGCAGAAGGCAAGGGTAACCCAGTTTCTTGTTAATAGATCCCTTGGGGTTGGTTAGAGTGTAATGACACTAAATGATCAGTGTTTGTAAATACACACCTGTAGGGTTTATTGCAGAACAATTTGGTTGCAAAAGAAAACAGGTATGCAGCCATTTTGGTTGTTATTATCTATAGCAATATAAAAACACGAAATCATTGCAATATGAATGTGCAACAACATCACCCAAGGGCATGCAGGAGGGGGAAGAAAGAAAGAGAAAGGATAAGGCTGTGAAGATTTCGCCACCCTTAGGCCCTGCGATGAGAGCGCAGTCTTGATTGAAGTGGTGGTCGCAGACCTGATCCATCGGGTGCTGGGGGATATCCAAAAAAGGCAGTGAGAGGAAGAACCTTGGGAAAACCCAGAGAACACAACACCTATTGGGTTTATATTCACTCAGGTTCAGGTGGGAGCACCCAGGTACCTCCCCTGAGGCGGGAGCTTCACACTGGATGATGTAATGTTGTGGATCATGGGACACTGCGGGAGCCCTTGACACCTTCTCAGACAACACAGCTGCCCATTGCGCCAGCAGGCTGAGTCGACCATGGCTCATTATGGCCCATCAGCAGAGACGAACACCCCCAGGCCATGTGCCAATTTCCCGGGGGAAGGAGGGAAAGCCCCCAACCCAGTGGTTTGTGCAAGGGAGGGCAGCTCCCCATGAGGAGAGGCACCACCTCATCTCCACAAGATCTGTGTCCTATCTCACTCATAGCCCATCATTCACCCTATAAAATACCACATCAGAAGTTGCCCTTTACACAAAATGCCCAAAAGCTCACCTCCTCCATTTCAGCAAAGCACCCCAGTGTCTCCACAAAAAGGGGAATGTTTTGAGTCATTATCCCTTAACAGTTCTGACTCTTACACAGGGAGCACAGGACACAGACAAACCCATCCACATGAATCTAAGGGCAGTGAATTCTGAAGAAGGAGCTTGTGAGCATGACTTCCTTGCTGACAGAGCAGGGCACTGCCATGCCTCTTGTGCAGCTAAAAACACAGTCTGGAGAGGGTTTTGGTTCTGGCTGACCTGGTGCTAGGAGGAACTCCTGAGGTGAAAGTAAATTGATGCATTAGGCAGTGTTGGATACCCTAGACTCATGACAGTGGAAGGCCAGTGGGAGAGGCTGGGATAGAGCCATTGCAGACCTACCCCTGCTACCTGAGACCCATCACAGCCATCCAAATGTGTGCAAAGCAGGGGGCTGGGATTGTTGAGACAGCCCCTGCCTGTTCCGTGTCTGCCATAGAGGTGCTCTCACCGCACAGGACCAAAACACTGAACAGCAGCTGCTCTGTGGAGAGGGCATGAGGAGTGGAAAGTTCTCACCCCTATGCCCACATCACAGTCATCTGTGTTATTAATTACCTGCAAGGAGGGAATTCAAAAGTGCAGAGGTAAGAGATCTCTGAGGTCTTCACAGCTCTTGGAAAAGCAGAGTTAAGAAGCCCAGAACCCCCTTCTCAGGGCAGTTTCAGATATTTCTCTCCTTTTAAAAAAATTTCCATGTCAGCTTCTCAGCTGTACTTGCATATGGGGTACATATGGAGGAGAAAAAAAAGCAATGACTGGCGCCAAACGGGGCCTGCTGCAGCTTTTAACAGTCCTCTCCTCTTACTATTAAAATGCAGCTTTGCCCGGTGAAAATGCTGCTTTATTGCTGCAAAAATACTTCCCAAAGTCATGGCCCTTGGAGCACAGCAGGGAAACACGACGTGAAGCAGGCAGGTCCGGAACGGCAGGCTCGGGGGCTGAGCGCAGCAGCCAGGTCAAGGCTGTCCCAGAAAGTCCCAGCCCTGCTGACCTGGCTGCCAGGGATCAGCGGCACAGGAGCTGCTCGTAGGTGGGCTGAGCCGTACAGGGCTGGGGCTCTTATAGGGAAAACCAGCGATGATGCACGGTTCAGGCTGCCCTGGGTCACAGCTCAGGGAATGGGACCATGCTGAGCCTCCATCCATCCATCCATCCATCCATCCATCCATCCATCCATCCATCCATCCATCCATCCATCCATCCATCCCTCTGCTTTGCTCCCCAGATGGGCAACTCTTCTCCATCTCACCTGGGCATTAGTGGGGACATCTCTCCAGCTCCAACAGGCTGCTTTCACCTGGCACCTGGCCCTCTCCTCTCCACATCCCCACAGTCCTGGCCTCATTTCCACGCTCTCCAGTCTGGGTGCATCCATGGGCAGTTGTACGTGCCTATTGCTTCCCATCACCATGTCCCACTCTGGGGCCAGCTGGTTCTTCTGCTGTCCTGTATTTTGCACAGCACTGCCCACAGGACAGAGCCCTAGTGGGGGCTTCTCTTCCCACTGGCCCCACTGGGGGCAGGAAGAGAAGTGACAGCCAAGACCTGGAGGATGACACCCCCGCAGGGCTGGGGAAGCCCATCGGTTTTCGGTGCTTGCGGTGGCTGTGGCTGTGCTGCCGTGCCGGGGAAGGGGCTGGCAGCTCCTCTGAAGCTTCCTGCCCCGTCTGCCTGCCAGCTGCTGTCCCTGCTGTGCTGCTCACACAGGCACTGCGGGAGGAGCGCTGCTGAGGCTCAGGTTTGGTGGGATGGAGAGCTGCCCGCGGCGGGCATGGGCCATGTGCCACCCATGCAGGATTTTGGAGCTGTGGCTGTGAGCTATGGTCCTTGGGGTCTTCCTCCCCTCTTCCACAGCACCTCTGAGCAGCAAGCCAAAATCTATTCCTGATCAAGACAAATAGCACTTCAGTGGGATGCCAAATCCTTTTGCAGGGTTTTGGCTTGAAGCTGCAGGAGGACAGTGCTGTTTACAGTATGAGCCTGCATCAGGACAGCACTGGTGACTGCAAAACCCTAAATCTCTGTTTCAGAGATGCCTAAAAGCAGGGAACAATATATGGGCTTACCGAGGTCAGTGAGGTCTTAACTCTTTCTGCTGGTTCTTGCCAAATCCCCTAGGAGAAAGAGCTCGTTTTTCAAGAGTTGTTTTCTTGCCTGCACTCTCTGTGCCTGTTCTCACGCATCTCACCCACTGGGCTGCACCCTCGGCAATCTGTGATGGCTGCACACCCTCTTCAAATGTAACAGCAGGCTGTGAAATACTTTGTTATCAAAGCTCTGGTTTTGGCTGTACCACATCTGTGATCAGTACCCAATTTAAGGCTTCTTGCATGACACTGAAGGGTTTTCTTCACCAAACAGGATGCAGAGTACATGGGAAATTAGTGCGTTGTTTTGGGGTTTTTTTTGTCCTTGTCATGTCTTTCATTTAGTTCCAGCATGTATATCCAAAACACATGGTTAGGGACACGGTTTAGTGTTGGGTTAATGGTTGGATTTGATGATCTTGGAGGTCTTTTCCAGCCTTAATGAGTCTGTGATTCTATATTTTTTGCTTTCCCTGTTTCACAAATTGCACACACAAATGCACTTATGCAGTAGACATCCTTTACCGCTGATACCTGCTCACCTTATCTCTTCACGCCAACATAAGATTTGTATTCATCTCTTACTGTAGCAACCCCCTGGTGAAGAGATGAACACTTCAGCAGTTATAATCAGCTAAGACCAATTTTGATGAAGTTACTTCCGAAATGGAAAGTGAAATTAGAAGTTAAATTTCATTGCAAAAGAACTGGTTGCACAACATTAAGAAGTGGTGAGGTTAGCAAAGAAACATGGAAGAAAAATAATGAGCTTCAGGAAAACTGTTGGGGTTCTTTTTTCCCCAAGCATTGGGGAATTTTCAAAATACTTTACCCACACTCAAAGCTACCCTTTGGATCCACTTTTTTTCAGAACAGTCTCTGGGAAGCTGTGAGAAATCACATATATTGTTGTCACCCCACCTTAACCATTCTGAAATTTCTGTGGTAACCACAGGCAGAGACAGAGGTGAAAAATATTGGGTTGGAATAGAATAAGTGGCTGTTCTTGGGCTATAAGAAAATAACACAGGTGTTAAGGTGCCTTCCAGGGCCAACCCAAACAAAGGGTGCTCTGTGCTTAATTTTCCTTGGAGTGACAAGGGTGTAGTTTCCAAATACAATGAGATTTCTTTCCACAAAATTTAGTTTGTGAATCAAGATTATGTTTTCAAACCGACAAATTAACAAGTCCACGGATTTCTGGATTCACATGGTTTGACAAATGGGGTCAATTTTAATGGCATTAGCACCGAGTGGACAAATGGGACTAATTTGCAGGATAGTGGATTCCAGATATAAAAAAAATTGTTGGTGATAAAGATTTATGAATACCGTGTTCATGCTGATTAAGTGCTTGGTTATTGCTACTTAAAATTTAATACTAGTTGCCCTTGTTTTGTTTTTTTCTTTTGTTTTCATCCTGTGGCCTTTTTGAGGGCAGGAAAACAAGAAGATAGCAAAGGGATTTGGAGGATGTGAGGGGGTCAGGCTCTGCACGCGCTACAGAAACAACACATTGTCTGAGGTCATAGACATTGTTAAATTGCACTAAAATGTCCAGCGCTTGTGTCCCAGCTGATATCCCAGAGCAGATATTTGGTTGTTTATTCAGTGTGGAGATAAAGCGGAGCTGGCTGGAGCAGCCTGCCTGGGGCACTGTGCCAGCAGGAGATGCTTCAGGCCCTGGTGCTGTGCTTTCCTTCCCAGCGAGAGGAATGATGTCTGCTGAGGTGCTCGGGAAGAGGTGCCCGAGACCCAGGGCGTGGTGGGAACATCCTGGCTTACCTCACTCCTGTTGCCTCCCAGGAAAAGAAGAGGAAAAGGTGTGGGGATTTCTAAGGCAAGGCATAACTTCTGCTGCTGGACCTTTGGTGGGGTTTCCAGGTTGCCCCAGGAGCGAAACAGGTGGAAAGGGAATAGCCTTTGTTGCCTCCCAGAGCTATCCATGCCTCTAGGGGACATTGGGTTTTCTCTCTCCCATGCAGGAGGAGGGCAGAGCAGCTCTTGGACAGCCTCGGGCAGTGCTGAGCTCCTCAGTGCTGATTTCAGAGGCAATTTTGCATCAAAATGTTTTAAGAACTTGGGTGTTTTTTGGATACTGAAGTGGCAGTGCTCTGGGAAAGCTCTGGTGGGCTCTCAGCTCCTCTAAACACATTTCCATCAACAGATGATGCCAGGGAATAGCATGAGGCTGTGTTGCTTCAAGCAGCATCATAAACCTGGTGGGAGCAAAATGCTTCTCTGGGCCATTCTGCCTCCAGAGCCTCTTGTCATGCCCTGTTGGATGGGATGCTGAGTAGTTTAGCTGGAATTTTTGTGGCTACTGTAATATTCTGACCATTAAAGTGACCTTGCTCCTCTCTCAATGATTAATATCAGTGATTAATAATATTTCTTTTCTGACTGATCTTTTTTAAAAATAATAATCCTTGGGGTTTGGTGTAAGGTAGCAACTGGAAATAGACAACATTTCTTTAGACTTACCAACATATACAAAAACAATCCCAGGAAATGTCAGAAGAAGGGTTGTCTGGGCAAGTAAAATTCTATTGCTCTGTGTAATGTTCTCTTTGCAATGTGGGTTTGCAGTTTCATATTGTAGCATAAAGAGCAGGTAGCTCATGTGACCTTCTGAAGGGCCCATGAGCCCTTCTAATTCACTCCTGTAACTTTGTGTTATGTGCCTTCTGTTCAGCTATTATTAAAAAAAAAAAAAAAAAAAAGAAGTGATCGGAATCATTTTCTGCCTCCTGAATTTCTTACTTTTCTTCTCACTTATTTTTGCCCTAAGATATTCTTGGCATTGCTTTTTCTTGGGGATGTTACATAAAAGACTTTAACCTGTAGCAGTTGTTTAAAATTAACTCCGACAAAATGAACGTAATATCACCATATTATTCTAATAGGAGGTGATTTCCCTGCTTCAGAGACCAGAATATCCATGCATAGCATCTGGTGAATTAAAGTCCAGGAGGGAAGAAGCTGGCAAAGAAGGCAGAGACACAGATGATGACAGAAAAAACCAGTGTCTTTGTCCTTTTAACTGTTGGCACCTTCCACCAGCACACCTGCTCCATGGCCCCAACATTTGATGAGCTGATTTGATGAATCCTTACTGTTAGGCTCATTTACGTATTTTGAGGTTACATGTCTGAGGTCCAGGGCTGGATTCATCCTATAGTTGGAGCATCAGAAGAAAACACGCAGCTGCCTGATTTCTCATGTCTTTCAAAACTGGGCTCATCTCTAGAGAGTGGTTCACTCTCTTGGGTGGGACATATCAACATCTTTTCAAAATAGATTAAGGCCAGTTTTGCAAAACGTTGTTCCAAAATCGTCTGTCTATATTGAAAATTCAGGCAATTCAGGAAATCCTGCCAAGGAAATAAACGTCCAAGTCACTACCCCAAAAGAAACCAGGCAGAGAAAACATTTCTGCCCTTGGCCCAGCAAATAATATTTGAAGACAGTTTAGAAAAGCATCTTTCAATCACTTTGCAGAGGTGTTTTGCACCAATGAAGGTGAGGGTGGGTGCTCAGTGACATTGTCAGATGCCAACCAGTAATGCATTTCTGTCAAGATCAAAAGGAGTTGGCAAGGCAACACTTTTCAGATTTTGTGAAGTAGAAGCTCCTTTTTCTAAGCTGGCCATTAAATGCTCAAGAATCTAAGTTAAGTTGCTTTTCAAAATGACATATTTGGGATCCTAAGTAATTTTTCAGAATGCCTTTTTGAAACATGTCATTGTAGATCCTCTTAGATGCTGCTTGTGACCACAATATCTTGGAGAGGGCTTGTGATAGCCAAGAAAATTTGATTACCTATTTGTTGAGCATGTTCTTAGGCAGAACAAGTGCAAAGAGTAATTTTATTTAGCTTGAAGTATCTGGTAAACATAAAGGGAAAAAGAGCCCTGCAGTTGGACAGGTCTTATCTCAGTATCTTTATTTACATTTTCAGAGAACACTGACGCAATCAAGCTACCAAAAGAACTGCTTTCCATCAGCCTGGGAACAGAAACAAATTAGTCTTTAATAGTGTTGTGTGAAAACTATGGCGAATGTTATGTAAAACTGTGCAAACAGAATGTTTGTGTTCTAGTTCCAGGTCATTTAGTGGGCAAAAAGAGAGACATTTTGTGTGAAATAGCCATGAAGAGGTTTGCTATTATATAAGGATAGGAACTGCGAGATCAAACTAATGGTGACATGCCGGGAACCAGATGCTTCAAAGCAAAATGCAAGACATCCCAGTGTGGATAATTATGAAATAGTCTGACCATAGGGGAAATTTCTGCATAAATGACTTTAGTCCTAAAAGGCTACATGTTTGTATTGCTTCTGAAAAGGTTTTAGTCTGATTTCCCACAGACACAGGGCTTATGCAACCAGTGCACTGCCTGGCTGTGCAAATCTCTGACTCCCTCCCTCTCTGTCTACTCCCCTGTCTCCAGCAACCTCTGAACACATCTGATCTCTGCCACGTGGGGCAGAGAGGAGCAGGTCTCACAAATAGTTAATTTCCTACAGGTTAAATAAATATAAGCTGCTCCCTAGTGAGGAGAGGCAGGTAATCATGCCAGCTCAAGGTGAGTTTACACCTCATTAGAAATCTGAGAAACCACACAGGAGAGCATCTTATAAGCGCTCCAGCTGTGGGAAAAGCTTCAACCATGGCCCTCCATCAACATGAGATGCAAATCCTAGGCAGCCACTGGCACTAATGGCACTCTTTCTCCTATTGATTACAGCTTTGGATATCCTCAAGATCTAATATAAATGCTTAACTCTTTGTGACTGAGCATGTTCTTAGCTTTAACAACCTCCAGGAGCAATGAGTGCTAGTTCAATAAATTGCAGATAGGACATTTCCTTTAGGTACCCATAATCTACAGATTTCCTTGTAGCTTTTCCCATAAAACAGCTGGGCTTAATTAGTGCATGATGCTCTTTATGGGCCAGCAGGCTAATTTGTAAATTAATTAGAAGTAAGTTGAAGGCAGTCTCTTGCCCCTTGGGAATGTTACAATTAATTGCTTCAAGGTGTTGAAACCTTGTCTCTACCACATTGGGCTGGTTGACCCTTCCCTGGAGTCAAAACCCATGCTAGAAGATTTATATTATCTCTCTTCTCAGACTAGGACAGGGTCACTCCATGGCATCCATCTTTTTCCCGCTAGGCTTCTGTGGAGTGTGATGGATGAAGACACAGAGTTTGCAAAGCTTGGCCATCTTCTCAAGGCCCTGGGCCACAGTGAGCTGCCCCTTGCCCATCCATTCCCCTTGCACTGTGAAATGCCTCATCTTGCAGCTCTTCTCCATCACCTTAACAGCAGCATGAGCTAAATGAAGCCTCCTAGGAGATCTGTGGTCCTTGCCACAGTGCTCACATTGGCCCTGATGGTGTTTAACATTGAACAAAAGTTACAGCAGGAAGTTCTAAGGTGGAAAGGTGGGTGCTCTAAACTAGAAGGAGATACGTATATGTGTTTCCCACAGAATTCAGCAGCTGGTATAACATTGCTAATGGGGGAAATAGATTTGTGGGTATTCTGACAACTTCTCAAGGCAGTCTGATTTCAATTGGAATTGCACAACTCTCCTTCTACTTTCCACCAATGTTTGTGCAAGGACTGTATTGTTCCTAGGAGCAGTATTGCGAAGGAACTTTGACACACCCACCTCTGGGCTTCTTGCTCCTAAAATGAAGTAAGCAAAATAAAATCAATCTATATTTCATCTGGAAGCCCAAATGATTTATAAGATGAATCAACTTGTCAGGGACAGTCAGAACTGGCAAGTAATATGTCATGTCTGAGATGGTGGATTACAAGATTCAGCTGCTTGACTGAAACCCTCAAATATGCAGGAAAACATAGCTCTGGAGCCTGTTTAGGCAAGATGTTAATTGAATAAGTTCAGAAATTCACACTGTATATACATTTGTCCCCACAATGAGAAGAGACATATGTTCATTCAATTTTCTTGGAGATGTGACTTTGATTCACACAGAAGCACTGAAATAACCTGGTGGCCTGAGAGGGGAGCAGCAAAACCTTGCAGGTCAGAAGGGACACACTCTAGTAAGTCCAAAGGACTGATGGCAGGTCTTATCAGTTTCTTTCTGAAACAAGGCTCTGAAGAATTTTGCTTGGTCTTTTCACGAAGTAGCTGAGTGTTTGGCGTTTTTGACAGGATGACCTATTTGATGTAACACTGTGCTTCTCTGAGAAGCCATATCAGCATGGTATTTTCCATACCTTCTCTTTGGCCCTTGTACTTTCGTGTCCGTGCGTGCAATATGCTTTATGTTCCAGTCTTCTCCTGCGTGTCTACCACACATCCTTGTTTCCATGCCCTCACAAAATCTATTATGAGGGTCATTTTTCTGGCTTTTAAGAGCAGTGTTAACAAGGATCAGATGCTGCCATCACTCAGGAAAGAGTGAGGTTTCCTTTGCCAGTTGTACTACACACTGGTAAAAAAAAAAAAAAAAAAATCCATCGGTGTGGACATTACAGTGAAGTTCTTGTATTTAACAGGTGAAAAGCCAACACTCAACCTGCAGCGAGATTTGCTCATGGAAAACCCCTGGAAGCTGTTTTTAGCAGCAAGGCATTAGTCACCCTTGGAAGGCTGCTGGCGGCTCCGTGCCTCCGGCTCGCGCCGAGCCGCGTGGTGCCACGTGCGAGGAGCGCTTTGGACGCTGCACAGCGTTAGCAGCCACTCCTGCCTTGCCCCAGGTGTTGAGTTTAAGTGCACGGCTCCTGCTTATTTTAGGAAAACATGAGCTCACATTCCAGACAGCTTTCTCTCCAGCCAGAAGACGTGGGCTCTGGTTCTTCCCTGTTCTGGGGGCCAGGAGGGGTAAGGCCCCACATGGGCAAGGGGTGCGTGGTGGGATTTCTGTTGAACAGGTCTGGGGGTGTGGGGTGGCCAGGAGACAAGGCACGGGTGAGGAAGGGCTGAGAAAGGGATGTTTTCCATGTCAGATGGAGATCAGGCAAAGAGGAGACAGCAGAGCAGTGAAGTCATGGAGAGAGGTCTGAGGATAGGAATCTATTAGATCATCAGAAGTTGTGGGTTAAGTCATGCAGCACTAAGGCTACGGCAACTCCTAAAAAAACTCAGAAAGGGAAAATACAGGTGGTGAAGGAAGTAGCCAGTTTAATGGACTGGAAATCTGGCTTGCCTGCAGGGATGCCACCTCAGAGCAGTACTGACTCTCCTCAGGAGGAAGAAAGGCAGCTGCTGCCTGCTGGACAGTTACTCATCCCCTCCAGTCTCCAGTTCCCCCATCCCCAGCACAGCTGGGCCAGCCGGGAGGGGACTCTGGCTCAGTGCCCCAAGGGGAGGGCAGATTGGTCTGCCTGGTGGAGCAGAGGGAGGGAAGCCCCAGTGAGGATGGCACTGTGCTGGCTGTGCAGGCATGGGGATGTGCTTTGGCACGAGCTAGCAGAGGCTCAGCCAGGTCCCTTCTCCCGGACCAGCCAGCCCTTTCCTTCCTCTGCAGCTGAGAACAGGGGTTTGCAGAGAATAAAGGCTGCTAATGCACAGTGTCATTGCTTTATAAGGAAATGTCTTGAAATAATACATACTCACAGCTTTTGTTGATGTCTTTATTTTATGACAGCATAAGTGTGTGGACCTTGAACTGGATAAACAGAATTGGGAACACTTTTTCTGACGGAGAGTATTAAACAAATATGAAAGTGTTAGAAAAGATACAGCATTTCGTTTAGACATGTTGAAACACTGTGATGTGTTTTGTTTGGTGAATTTTCAGGGCCAGGGTACATTCAAAATACCTAGAAAGTAAAACATGTAAAGTATAACAGAACAAAAGGGCTGAACAGAGGGTCTTGTTTGATACAAGGCTGTCGGGAGAGGAAAACTGGTTGTCTCAGCTGCTAAATTATTCCTTCAGTTTTTCTGCTAAGGCTTTCCTGAGCAATGGAATCTTGAGCAATGGGTTTTGAATCTTGCCAGGGGATCCTCCTGGTGCAGGGAAAGCCCCCAGGTGGCCCCAAGATGATCAGGTTGCTCAAGAGAGGCTTCAGTTGTGTTTTGACCAGGTAGGTCTCTCTGTACAGGGCCAAAAGCATGTGGGAAGGCACAATGCAGCTGAGAAACTCTCTCTGTTTCCATTTTGTGGCTTCGGCAATAATCTTTCCAAGGAACCTTATAAACCTCTAAGTAGTGGGGTTTTTAAAACACTGCTGTTATGGTAATAGTTTAGTGCTGCCTCCTTTGTTATGTGTTAATGGTGCCCTTCTTTTAGGTCTACTAATAAAAGAAACTTAAACCTTAATGTGAAAGTCCTTGTAAAGTTACAAATCAAACACATTTGTGCTGGTTTTCCCCGATATACAAGACACTGGGGTGGCTGCTGCATCGGGGGTTAGTGCCAGACCTTAGCCCCAGAGCTTGCCAGGTCAGCTGCAAGTCCCGTCGCTCTGCATTCAGGATCACCACCTCTGCCTACGGGGCAGAGCTGGAAAGGAGTGTTTTATATAGCAAAAAGTTTCTTA
This sequence comes from Acanthiza pusilla, assembly GCA_036630365.1. Classification (NCBI taxonomy): domain Eukaryota; kingdom Metazoa; phylum Chordata; class Aves; order Passeriformes; family Acanthizidae; genus Acanthiza; species Acanthiza pusilla. The sequence continues at coordinate 14,180,723 of JAXCHO010000018.1, forward strand.
AATGAGAGGGGAATGGGTGGGGAAACTTCAGATAAATTAGAGATAATGGAGAATATGACATCTGAAATCTGGATAGAATGATTCATAATCTGTATCACACTTTGGTCATCCCTTTAATATAACTTTTGAACCAACCTAATGGAATAAATTATAAATTTATATAGAATTTATTTCCCTGCAAGTGAATTATCCAGGCTTGTTCACAGGTCTATGGAAAATTCTCCTTTTGGTTAGAGTCTTTAATTCTATACAGTGCCATTTTAAAAAGTAGGAAAAGAGGGATGTATCTACTTTTCCCAAGCTGTCCAGGGTGTCACCTACATGCTGTGCAGACAGCCCAGTCCTCAAAGCACTAGAGTACTGTTATCTTTGTATGGAGGTGATGAGTGCATGTAGATTGGTAGAATCTGGGCATTTTTGGAAAAAGCTATGGTTCAGATGGCATCTTGAGAGGTCTCCCAGCTTTATACTTCCCATGGTTTCTGTGAGCAATTGCCTATTGGGAAAATTAATGAAAGAAAAATCTATAGGTGAGTGGGAAGTGTGGGCTGATTTCTGGAGAGAAGTACAGTGGAAAAAGCAGTAAGGCTGAATTTAGACAGATCTAGAAAATATAAAAATGATGCCAACTATTCCTTTCCTATTGCCAAGACAGTGTGATTTCATAAATAGAAAGACTGAGTGTCTCTGTAAGTCATTAAGAGGGGGTAGTTTGGCTCACCTAATCTTGTCTTTATGTGCATCTGTGTGTGTCACGCAATGTGGCAGCCCCGGGGACCTGCTGTTTTATATGTTTGGGTTTGATGGGGAATATGTTCCCAAGGAGCAGCCAGGCAAAAGCAGCTGGCCACCTGGAACTGACTTTAGGGCCAAATCCAACCCATTGGTCCTCATCTGAGCCATGCTGGTGAAGCTGGTGTGAAGTTACAGACCTGCTGCCTCTCTGAGATGGGTGTGCCCATCTGGACCATGAAATGAGCTGCTGGAGGCAGCAGAATCCAGATTCCACATATGTTGTGCTTTCCTTAGGGTGGCAGAAGGAATTTAAACTTTCAAAAATGGGACAGAAAGATAAAAAAAAGAAATTATTTTTGTAGTTGGGAAAAGTCAGAGAAAGTAAGAGAGAGACCTTGAATGGATCTTTATTTTTGCTGCCAGTGGTCCCAGGATGAAGGCAGGATCCTCATATATACCCATCTGGTTTCTACCACGGAGTACAGCAAAGTTGACAAGTTTCCACCAGGAGGGTTAGATTCTGTCAAAGCAGCATTTTCTCATGGAAAATATTTTCTGCTGGAACACTTTTGGCTAACTTTCGGCACACACATGAAAGGCTCTGACGGCTGTTCTACAGTTACTTCATCCATTAACAGCACAGAGGCTCTGGAGGGGCAGGAGGGGGCTAAAGGCACAGCCCCTACCTCTCTGTGGTGATGCTGAACATGGGCTGCCCTGTCTGCAGCTCTGGCCACCCCAAATTGCTGCCGTGGTGAGTGCCTTTGGCACTCGCAGGCAGCGTGGGGCTCGGCCGAGTGCTGATGGCTGCGTCTGCCCACGCAGGGCCTGCTCCCCGTGGGTGAGCCCGCAGTATTATGACTTTCAGCCTTATTTTAATCCGATTGATGGAGTGGCCAGAGATGCTGATGGGATTAGAGCTCAGCAGAATGACGAAGCACTTGGGATTTGCCTTCCTGCAGATCCCTGCAGCACACCAAAGGGAAATGGCTGCTTCTGATTTACAAGCTGCAAGAACACGGTATTGAGGTGGAGTGTTTTCTCCACAGTCTGGGGCCACAGCTTGGCCTGACATGCTTTTGACGGTGTCTAATACCTTGTGCATGGTTTCAGGCATTGGGACATCGCTGTGGAGCCTGTGGGTGTTGGGCTCTGCTTCCCATGAGGTGACCTGGCAGGTGGCAGCTCTGTGGGCACCTCTCTTCTCTCTCCCCATCAGATGAGAACTGACATCATTGCTCTTGGGGCTGCCCAGCTCCGAGAAGATGATGGTCTGGGCTCCTCGGCAGGGATAAATCACCCAGTGCTCACTAACAGCAAGATGGATTTGCATCATTTATGAATTTCATTCATTGCACTTAAAAAGACTCCTTTTTATTTTCCCCACGTGAAGAAAAAAACCGTAAAATTAAAGCATTTCTACACCTCCTGATTGCTTTGTTTACAGGAACTGTGTCTCTAAATGCTCCAGGCTGAAGCACCGGGGCTGCTAATAGAGTAAATTGCAAGCACATCGCAGCAATCATCCCTGCCGCTTTCACGGGAACCTCTTGAGCGAGCCTCCGATTTTAAGCCCTGAAAGAGCAGCTTGACACCCTGTGACCTGCCTGGTAATGTTCCTAATCCACCTCTTTATAAATACGCGTTCCCGAGGGGGCGGCGGGGGCGGGCAGCGAGCGCGGCTCGGAGCATCTCGCCGCGGCGCCTTGTGCTGTGCTTGCGGGGAGCTGATGGAGGTGGCCACAGCCTAAGTGGATTAAAGCCGGCGAGCGGCAGTTCAAAAATAGGAGCTGCAGCCTGACGGAAAGATCCTGAGCAGCGAGAGGATTTGCTGTGACCAGCGCCGGGCCGCAGAGGAAGCGAGGGAGGGTCCGGGCTCGCCGGAATTTCCTATGCTGGCTGCGGACGCGGTCGGGAGATGCCCGGGGGATGCTCGGGCTGTGGCTCTGCCTGGCTCCAAGCCCTGCAGCTTGCACGGAGCCCTGCAAGATGCTGCTGGTGAAGCAAAATCGGAACAAGGTCCTCCAGGGATGGCTGTCAGGCTCGAGTGCTCCCTGCCCCTCGCCCTGTCCTCGTTTAAGCCCGCCAGGTAGCTGGGCTTGGTTGGGAATGGCAATGCCTGACACCAAACCCTCTCCCAGAAGGATAACAACACCTGGAGTTAAGAACAAGATGGAGAAACATTAATTTAAAAAAAAAAAAAAGGTTAATATAATAGCCATTACAATAATGAAGAGTTAAAAGTAGTATTTAAAAATACAAAAAAAGTAATAAGAATTGGCCTCCCCTCCTTGTGCCTCCCCAAGCTTTTTATTCCTTCTTTTCTTCATGCAGAGAATGATGCCCTTCCTGACAGTGGCTGGTTTTGCCTTCTGTTTTGTGCAGTGAGAGAGCATCTCCAGGCTTTGCTAATCACAGCAATACCCAAACTAGACAGTTCCTGCTCCTCTATAATATCTGTCATTTCTTGACTGTTCCTTTTGCACTTCATCCCATTTATCTGCTTCACACAGAGTGGTGTTAAGCCTGTCTTTAAAAAGTAGTTGTGCTTGTAATCTAAAGTAGTGAAAAAAATGATTACTCTTGGCCTAGTATAATCATGTCAACGATTTTAAGTTTGAAGCTACTAAGTGGGGAAGATGCACAAATTAAAGCATGATGTGAGGGGTAATGTCTCTTTCAAGCTCAATAGTCTTACGATAATAAGCATCTCTTGCTTTATATAATTTTCCTAGATTTAAGTGCACAAAGAAGCCCTGTTGGGTTTCACAGTTGTGTTCTGAGCTAAAAAATGGCAGCTCTGATCCCACATCTGTCTTTTGGCCCTTGGGAAAGGTTAGCTTTTTCTTTTTGTCCTAATCTGCAGGAGTTAACAGCTTAGGAGATGGAAACATGTCTGAAAGTCTCCAGGAAGATAATACTTGGGAAGACAGGTTTAAGCTAAATAAGAAAGCAGATTTCATCGGCCTTCTTGGAAACAACCTGTCCGGAGACTTGTGATCCGTTTCTAAATTTGGCCTTTGCATTTTCCACGTACAGGAAGTGATGAAAACGGCAGCAGTAATCCCTGGTGAGTTTGGACACGCACATCAGGGTCTGAATGCCTTTGTTTGTTTAGGGCTGCGGTAAGTTGGGTGTTGTAAACATGACTCATGACAAGTTCAATTAAGACAAAAAACATGGGAAATGTAGCAGAAGGTCACGCATCTTTCTTTGTAGTTTTGGCAGATGAAGATTTTTCTGAGAGATTTGAATGTGCTGCACCAGCGCAAATATAAGTACAGGTTTTATACTGATTTTCTTTTTTCTCAAAATTATTTTTACCCTTTTTTTTTGGATGGTGCTAGAATAGTCTGAACAGAAGAAACATGACCTAATGCATAAGTGCATTAACTTGCGGCAAGCCAAACTGCAGCTGATGGAAATAAAAGATGTGGTGAACATGATAAAACTCCTACAGTCAATTTGGTCCTGCCCCAACAATGAAAAATTTACTCCTGGATGAATCTGACTAAAGGTATTATACCCTCAAATACACACTTGTCAATGCAGAACCTGCCTGTTTCTCAGATTTTCAAATACACATTTGGTGTTCAGATGAGCACACTTGCTGATGGAGCTGAATTTGTTCCAGATTAAGCTTCACCTCTGCAGATGTTGTGTGGAGCCTCAGATTTTGGTTCAGACAAGTTTCTTCCTGAAACAGCTTATATGGAGAACAAAATAGTCCTTATGAGTTGAGAGCCATAGGCACAGTGTTCTTGAAAAGATGGTGTTGATATCCTCTTTGCAGAGAGGACAACAAATTCAGGCGACAAATTGACCTAAAGTTTTGTTCACAGGGGGCACTTCTGGGAGCTTCCTACACATTTGAAAATCTCAGTGATGCCCAGTCACAGCATAGTGCTTAAAGCCTTACAAATAACAACATATGCTGGGATGAACTTCATCTGCTTTAACACTGGCCACTTGAAAGCTGAGCATCCAATGAAGTTATTCAATTGGCCTCTTCCTATTAATAAAGTGAGAAAAAGAGACAGGTAGGAATATATGAAAGGAACTGATCCCATGTCTGCAGTAGGTGCCTATTTCTAACCAGTGAAGCCAGACAAGGGAGCCCTGGTGATTAGCTGAGGCTGCCAACCTAACTAACTCCATTAAATTAAATTAATCCCGGCCTCAGAGACAGGAGTATTTGTGCCAAAACACTCCTTCACATTCAGGACTTGTAAAAGCACGCTTCTTCAAGACTTTGGACAAGTTTATACCAAATTTCAAAAGGCTATTATCAAATAGAATTCTCTTGAGGGTTTTGAAGTCCAAGAAGAGCAGATTCCTACTGCTGTGGGTAAAACCCTCTGGCATATGAAATAGATTAGCTGGGAAAGAGCTTTTAAAAATGTAAGATTTTTAAGTTAACACAGCCTCTCGATTTTCCCTAGAACTTGAGTTCTTAAATCCTCCAGAAGCTTTTGAAAACTCCCTAGCCAAATTAAAAAGATTAAATTTATGAAACTGGGAAAGTGAAATTTGGATTCTCAAGAAAGTTTAAGTCATATGACTTGCAGAGTCTGTTCCAGGCTTCAGAAGTGTTTTAAAATGCATCTATATGAAAATTTCCAAAAAATTACACAAATAATGCCAATATGTCTTTGAAAATCTACCCCTCAATATCTGCCCTTTCTCATTCCCTTTAATACAAAGCAACAAAACCCAAGTAATTTCAGATTGTCTGCTGGCCTCTGTGATTAAAGTGTCCCATTCTCATAAAGCAAATATTTATGTTTGAGTGAAGGTTTTGCATAGCTTACTGTCTAAAATGTATGTTTTGGATCATTCTGGTTATGTGTATGGATGGATTTATCATAGGTTTCTCAATTAAATCACTGCATTTCCTTTCCTTTCCTTTCCTTTCCTTTCCTTTCCTTTCCTTTCCTTTCCTTTCCTTTCCTTTCCTTTCCTTTTCCTTTCCTTTCCTTTCCTTTCCTTTCCTTTCCTTTCCTTTCTTTCCTTTCCTTTCCTTTCCTTTCCTTTCCTTTCCTTTCCTTTCCTTTCCTTTCCTTTCCTTTCCTTTCCTTTTCCTTTCTTTCCTTTCCTTTCCTTTCCTTTCCTTTCCTTTCCTTTCCTTTCCTTCCTTTCCTTTCCTTTCCTTTCCTTTCCTTTCCTTTTCCTTTCCTTTCCTTTCCTTTCTTTCCTTTCCTTTCTTCCTTCCTTTCCTTTCCTTTCCTTTCCTTTCCTTTCCTTTCCTTTCCTTTCCTTTCCTTTCCTTTCCTTCCTTTCCTCTGATTTGCACATGAAAATGTTTTGCATTCACATTAAATGTGTTTGCAGGCCAGAAATGCATGCACAGTGTGAATTTCAGGAGAAATGCACATGGTGGCAATTTTACCACCATTTCAAAAGCCTGAGTGCTCTTTTTGGGGGGGGGGGGGGATGAGCCTGGAAAGGCCAATTATTTACAGGGACAGAAAAACATTGCAGACATGGGAAATGAAGCCCCACTCCATTGTGCAAAACTCCTGTAAATCTGCGATGGGGAAAGGCCCTTCCTCCGGGAGCAACACGGGCAGCAAGAGGGAATGCTCCCAGCCATTGCAAAATGAGGGTACATGTCAGTAATAACCTCCAGTCACCCCCCTGCAGGCTGTTGCATCGGGAACAGTGCAGTGGGATTAACCAACCCTTTGGAAGGGATTAGCCAAGGCATGGCTGCAGCCCTGGCTTGGTGCTCCTGCCCTTTGTGCCCCCTGGCTCTGCAGCAGCTCCTGCCAGCCAGGCTTTGCTCCCCGGGCACTGCATTTGGGCACCAGTGAGGACTCGTGTGGTTTGTCATAGTCCGGTGTCCATGTGTGGCTCGGGACGTGCGGCAGGAAGCTCAGCATCCTGCAGGGTCCTCTCTGAGCAGCACTGACTCCTTAGTCTCATCAGCCTGAATGTCCTGTGCATTCCTCTCAAAGCTCCTGAAAAACCCGGAGTTAAAGGATAGATGAGCCCTGCAATGAAAGAGGAAGTATCATGTTTTACTACCAAATTTGAGAAAAATCCTATTCATAGCCCTTCTGGGACCATAATGGCTTCTGAAACATATTTTGTCTTGAGAGCTGAAAAAAGGATGCAACTCAGAATGACACGACTTCTGTGGAATCTGTGTTTGCAAGAGATGGAAGGGAGAAATGTGTATAATATTAATAATAATAATTTTTAAAAGAAGTTCCAATACAAAGGCAAGAATGCAGAAGTAGGATTTGGTTTCACTCCCTGATTTTTATTTTTTTCAGTGACTGTGTGTTGGGTTTCATTTCTTTGTTTGGGTTTTGTTTTTTTCAGTAGGATAGGCCTTTTAAGGATAAGAAGGAATTCTGGATCATCAAAAGAAGCAGTTCTCAGATGAGAATGGTACCACCATTAACTCTGGTCAGGTCAGTGTGCTCTCCTGTGCATTTAATTCAAGTGGAATGGTAATAACTAATGAAGAAAGGTCTGTGAAGCTCCTACTGAGTAAGCTGAGGCAAAACTCCACTTTTAGATAAGGAAATTTTACCTGAGTAAGAGCTCAACATAGACTGTAAAATCTGGTCATGAAATCCCCAGCTAAGCTGGTAAGAAACCAAAATCCTTCAGACAGACAAGTAAAATAGGATTTCCAACCTCCATAGTTATTCACATCCTACTAATGAGCTCTGGCATCTGTGGCAGAATTTTTAAAGGGGTATTGATCTCCTGCAAAATTTGGTGTATAATAGTGATTTGCAGACACAGAGAGAGTATTGAATCCTCCTCCCTTGTTATTTCCCAGTGGGCTGATCAGTTGAGGAGTACTGGAAATGCAGATGGCATTTCCATTTCTCCTTTTCATCCATCAAGTGGTTATTTGATGGTCCATCCGATTGGTGTGACTGTTTTTTTTTCTTTCTCCCTTTTCACAAAAAATGTTGTTGAATGTCGGTGTTTGACACAGTCATATATTATAAAGCAAAGGTTTAATGAAGGGAGCTAGTTATAAACAGGCCCTTGATCCTGAGTAGAATGAAAGCAATTTCTTTTTTGGTAGTTTTAAAAATAGCCAGTGCTGTTAAACATATTTGTATTTCAATACATATTTTTCCTGTGCTTTTAAATGTCACTGCCTCCTCTACTGAGAGTGTTACACCCTGCATCTGCAGGCAGAACTGTGTGGCAGTTTTCCAAGAAGAACAGTCACGAGCACACCTGTACCACAGTCCCCAGGGGGAGTTAGGTGTGGTCCACCAGCTGATGGCACGTTCAGCCAGAGCAGGGAGCAAACCACAGGGTTTCAGATCCAGCATTTCTACCTGACCCACCAGAGTCAGACCTTCCCAGGAGACTCCCTTGCGATGATCTCACACACATTTTCTTAAAAGAAAAATAAGTTGTGCTGTCCTCGGGGAAAACCACTGCTGTCTTTTCCTGAGGACTGCTCGTGCCATTACAATCTGGAACAGGGAACTGGATTCAGTGAGTTTGTGTCTTATGCCTGACCTCTTCCCCTTCTTTGGAAAAGCTACCCAAATTTGGCCAAGCAATAAATGTCTATAAAAAAATCCATCCTTACATGATTCATGGAGACTTCTGACTCCAGAGCAGGGTTTGAGCAGTAAAGATGAAGCACGAGACCCTGTGCTGGAGAAGAAAACAAGATATTGAATAGCTGCTCATTAATCAAGTGCTGGGAACAGAGTGAGAGAGGTACAGTGGTAAAAAGTAGCAGGCAGTTCTTACAATTAAAAGCTGTTTCGGGATGCAAATGTACAGAGGGAGGTGGGGGAGTGAAGTGATATTACACAAGCAACCTTAATTTACACATGCCTTACTTCTGGAGTGCTCAACTTGGTAATTCTGCTGCTGCTCTATGGGCACAAGAGTGGGTTTTTTTCCTATTGTATGGAGCAGTTTGCTGCCTTTCAGTTCCCTGTACTTCTCTGGCTTTAAAAGATGTGGAATATTTGTGACTGTCTTGTGCTGTGATGATGTGATTGCAGAGCTCTTTTCAGCTCAGTGGAAGAAATGAAAGGTTGGGCTCGCTGCGAGCAGTTGCTAAGAAAGCAAGCAAGCAAGCAAGCCTATTTTAAGCTGTTCCACAGAAGCACATACTGCCGTGATTGGTTATTGATTCCTGTTTCATTATGGAGAAAGCACATTTTTAGCCACAAACATGTGCAGCCACATGTTGAGCTGCAAGTATGAAAACTGTAAAGCTCTGCTGTGGGCTGCACTGAGCCCAAGCATCCAAAAAGCTGAGGACCCACATTTCCCAGTCTAGCAAATGGCACCAGTCTCTTGAGAAAAGTTTTCTTGGCTCCTTCAGCTATATTGAGCCTTTGGATTCTATTCAGTTAGGAGTCGGTTGTGACTTGGATCTTGCAGGCTGTCCCTAGACTGGCAGATGAAACAAAGCCTCGGACTGTTTTGAGCATTGGAGCGTGACTGTCTATTCTGCAAAACTCTTGGACTGGTCCAGGGACTGGTGGAATCCGCATGAATTACTGCCCTCCCCAACAGTGCCAAGACAAGGAGTGCAAGGTTTAAAGAAGGTGCTACAGGCCTTCTGTGCAGGATGGTTTGGGTGTCAGGCAATGTGCAGGGGTGTGTTCAGTGCTCCAGGAAGGGGTAGGCACACTCAAATGTGTGTATGTATGTGTAAACATGGGCAGCCATACATCCCAGAAATGTACAGCGAGGTAATGCCATACAAATCCGTGTGGATTTCGGAAGGAATATGAAGGGAGCAAACTTATACATGCTGCCTCAGGTGCGTGGAAAGAAGAGACGTTGAGGCTGCAAAATTTGGGGCTGCTTTTCCCCCAGCTAAGCCAAAATGGAGGTTTTGTGGCAATTCACCATTAGCCAAGGGCAGGAAGAATACGGGCAGGGAACAGGAACAAGCCTGCGGACACTGGGCTTTTGATATACCCTTTCTTCAGAGCTGTGCCTGTTCAGTCATTAGTCAAGAATAAATAACAACAAAGTACCTCCCTGAATCAATGTTTGTAGGAACAGAGCCCAAGGTCAGGCACATTTAAAAAGGACACTTTTTCCCCTGAAGAAAGCCAGAGTCTGTGAAAATGAACAAGGGAAAGACTTGGAAACTGTTAGCTATTTCCTGAAGGCTTTTCTCATTCCTTCTCATGCAAGTTAACGTGTGCTTTGCCTGGATGGAAGTGGGTATTTCTTTTTCTCAGAAGTACTGGAGGTACCTTATTTTCCCTCTGTAGGAAGGTTCCAGACCCTGAAAACTTTCTCAGTTTTGTGGCCTGAAGGAACTGAAATGTGGTCACTTGTGTGGGCTGCAAAAGTCGTATTTGGGCCTGTTTTCAGAGGAGGCTGCAGACAGACACCCCAGAACAATGAGAGAAGAGAAAGGAGTCCTCTCAGTGCCTGTTGGCACTGGACTGCTGCTGAGACTGTTGTTTCTGAAATTCTTATGAAGACCTGTGGGTCTAAACGATTATCCTTCCAAATTCTGATAATCCTTTTGTCATCAGCAGGACCCTGGCCAAAGTCTGCAGTGACAGTTGTCTGGCCTGAAGATCCAGGTTTTCCTTTTAAGGTTGGCAGGAAAAAGGGCAGGTTATTGCTAGAAATTTTTCCTATCTAGAACTGGAATATGGACTAAATGCACATCTGAATTCGTATTTCACCATTGTAAACCAGCCCCATCTCTTACTAAGTTTTTCTTAATATTTGATCTGTTGATCAATCTTCCTCTTTTGTCCAATGAATATTTAATGTATAAAAATCAAACAACTTCAAAATGAGATATTTGGAGCCATTCTGCCCGGCCACAGCACACACCTGTGTAATGACTGATGGAAACTTCGGAGCCATGTCAAGCCTCTGCTCTGATTCAGCTCAAAAGTTTGAGCCTGGACTTCTCCCACACTCATTGTAGTGTCCCAAAGAAAGGGAGATCTTTTCTCGGTCTAGCTTTGTGGTTTCAGTCCAGCCAGCTTCACTTTGATGACCGTGTTTATGTTTCTCCGTCAGGATTTGAACCTGGCCTCGCAGGTGACAGGCTAGTTTGGAGCCCTGTTGCTCAGAACTATTCCCAGGATAGTAGATACAGCTTGGAGGGGGTTGGAGTGATTGAAGCAGGGCTGGGAACTGAGAAGTATTGCTGGGTTCCAGGACCTCTGCTCTTTCCTAGTCCTTGGAAGGGCAAGGAATGTACCTGGGATGCTCAGCTCCTCTCAGGCCTTGTATGGTTTCTGGGCAAAGGACTGAGAATTCGCTAGGCAGCAATGGGATGAGGAGGAGCAGGGGACTGCAGCACTAGCAGGGACATGAGGACCTGTTTCCTGGTGCCTGGCCTCGGTACCATGTTAGTTAATTCTAGACTCCAACACATCTGTCTTCTGGGGTCCTCTTTCCCTTGAAGAAGAGGATAGATTTTTTCTGATTTTTTGTATCAGAAATATGATGTTGTTTAGTAATGAGATGGAATGACTTGCTTGCACCACGCAGTCACCCTAAATAAAGGAATTCAGGCTGTTGTTTTTGTTTTGAATGTACCATAACTCTAACTTCTGGAAGTGCTTCTTTTTTTGATACACTTTAGCAAGGGGCTCAAAATGAGGAACACAGGATCAAATTTAAGATCTCATGTTTCTCACTACTTCTCTAGTGGAAAATAAATTTCCAAAAGTAAGCCAAGTCCACATCAAAGTCATATCATCCCATGTCCATTTCTGCTCAATGAGGCATCTGCGTATAGATCAGTTAGCACAAACACTTATTCATTCATCCTTTCACTGACCACTCAACCACAAAAATATAACTGACATTTAAATGGTGCAGTAGGAGAGACAAGCAGGTTAGCCAGGCTGGAGATAGGGCCAGTAATTCCACAGTGTAATAGGAAGGCTCTCAAACACCGTATGAATTAATTGAGGCTGAACTGGAAGATATGGGTTTTGCTAAGGTTAATAACAGCTGACAGGTTGACCTATTCCTGCCGTTTACTGTACCAGCATCAGTCCCAGGCTCTGTTTGTTTCCTCTCTGTCTAAAGATGGTGATGAGAGGGCTGAGTACCCATGGGTAGGAATCAGGAGGGAATGCCAACAAGGCAGGTATCCTGGTTGGAGTCTGTTATAGACCACCTGACCAGGGTGAAGAGACAGGTGAAATATTCTATCATATATTCTATAATATATTCTATATATATAAAAAATATATTATATATATATAATATAGTATTAGAATAGAATAGAATAGAATAGAATATATTTTAATATTATATATATAAAAAAATATAAAATATTTTAAAAATATATATAATATTATATAATATATTCTAATCTCTGGCCCTTGTTCTTCTGGGGGACTTCAACTTACCAGAAATCTGCTGGAAATGCAACACAGCAGACAGAAAACAGCCCAGGAGGCTCCTGGACTGTGTGAAAGATAACCTGGTGACACAGCTGGTGAGGAAGCCAACAAGGAGAGGTGCCCCACTGCCCTCTGTTTGTTAACAGAGAAGGGCTGGTGGGTGGTGTGATGGTCAGAGGCAGCCTTGGAAGCAGTGGCCATGAAATGACACAGGTTTTGGCTGCTGGGGAAGTAAGGAAGGGGATCAGCAGAACTGCGGCCCTGGACTTCTGGAGCACTGACTTTGGCCTGTTTAGGACACTGGTTGAGAGAGTCCCTGGGGAGGCTGTCCTGAAGGGCAAAGGGGTCCAGGAAGATTTGACATTCTTCAAGAAGGAAATCTTAAAAGTGCAGGAGCAGGTTGTCCCCATATGCTGAAAGACGAGTCAGTGGGGAAGAAGACTGGATGAACAGAAAGTTTTGGCTGAAATTCAGGAAAAAATGGGGATTTTATGACCCTTGGAAGAGGGGCAGGAAACTCAGGAGGAATACAAGGTTGTCGTGAGGTTATGCAGTGAGAAAATCAGAAGGGCTAAAGCCAAACTAGAACTTAATCTGGCTAATGACATAAAAGCAATAAAAAAAGTTTCTATCAATCCATCAGCAACACAAGGAGGGCTAAGGAGAATCTCCATCCTCATGGAGGATGGCTCATGGCTTGGACAGTGCACTGTTTGCTGGGTAAATAACTGGTTGGGTGTCTGGACCCAGAGAGTGGCGGATGGAGTTAAATCCAGCTGGTGGCTGGTCACAAGCGGTGTCCCCAGGGCTCAGTTCTGGGGCCAGTCCTGTTTAATACCTTTATCAACAATTCAGAAGAGGGGATTGAGTGCACCTCAGTCAGTTTGCAGAGGACACCAAGTTGGGCAGGAGTGTTGATCTGCTGGAAGACAGGAAGGCTGTGCAGAAGGATCTGGACAGGCTGGATCGATGGGCTGAGGCCAATTGTATGAGGTTCAACGAGGCCAAGTGCCAGGTCTGGCCCTTGGGTCACAACAACTCCCTGTATCACTGCAAACTCAGGGAAGAGTGGCTGGAAGGTGGCCCAGCAGACAAGGACCTGGGGCTGCTGGCTGACAGCAGCTGAACATGAGCCAGCTGTGCCCAGGTGGCCAAGAAGGCCAATGGCACCTGGCCTGTATCAGGAACAGTGGGGCCAGCAGGACCAGGGCAGGGATTGCCCTCCTGTACTTGGCACTGGTGAGGCCATGCCTCAAATCCTGTGTTCAGTTCTGGGCCACTCACTACAAGAAGGCCATGGAGCTGCTGTAGTGAGACCTGAGAAGGGCAATGGAGCTGGGGAAGAGTCTGGAGCACAAGTCAGGAGTGGCTGAGGGAGCTGGGGTTGTTTAGCCCGGAGAAAAGGAGGTTCAGAGGGGACCATATCACTGTCTATGACTATCTGAGGTTGTAGTGAGGGGGGGACTGGTCTCTCCTCTCCAAGCAATAGAAGAGGAAACAGCTTCAAATTGCACCCAGGTAGGTTTAGATTGGATATTAGGGAAAAAATATTCATTGAAGCGTTATCAGGCACTGGAAAAAGCTGTGAAAAGAAGTGGTGGAGTCCCCTGGAGGGTAATTAAAGGATGTGTAGATGTGGCACTTAGGGATGTGGTTTAGTGGTGCTCTTGGCAGCGCTGAGTTAATGGTTGGATTCAATGATCTTAAAGGTACTTTCCAACCTAAATGATTCTATGATTCTAAATATCCAATGCTGGATTTAGCCTCTGCACAGAGTTGGGAAGTACCATAATTTGTATGTTGCTGCCCAGCCCTGGTTCCCACTTCTGAGTGTAGCCAGGCACATGGCTGGGACATCTCTGCCTGGCTCCCCAGGGTCCCTCACCCCTGCTGTTGGAAGCACAGGGCTAATGCTGATGGTGGAGCTAATGGGGCGTGAGTGAGTATTGAGGTTTGTCATGTGGATATTATAGCTTGTGAGTGTGTTTGCCAGCTGTTTCTATGACCTGGAGTTAGACTCTGTCTACAGGGGTCCATTAGGAGACTTTTCATACTGTATTTATTCTTGGGGAAAAGACATTGAAACAACATGACCTGAAACAGACTAGCAGACCTGAAAACTGTAGAGTAAATTACCACAGGGAAAAGGCTCTCTCCACTCAGTGCCTGCCTGGTAATGATGTTTTCTTGCTCTTCTGTTTGTTCTAATCTAGTGTTTCCTTGCAGGTAGCATAAGGCCAGTGGCAAAAGCACCTCACAAGTACCCACTGGCTCCAGATGTGGATTTCACAGTTGCTATCGCTGACAGTTATCACTTTGCAGCTTAATGAGACACAAGCCAGAGCAGCTTGAAGTCTCAGGTGATGTGTATGTTTGCAATGCATTTTAAAGGCTGCATCTTGAGCTCTGTGTGAGGGTTGAAGGCACACACCAGCCCTGCCAGGTGAAACCTGAAAAGTGATTCTTACGGTTGCTGTCTCTGTAGGAGCCATCAGACTGTCAGACTGGAGAGGAAATTACAGGGGGGTACAGGGTGAGGGCAAAGCTCATATGGACACCATTTGTCTCTGATGCCAGGGTTGGGCCTCTTTGTCTAGGACAGCATGTACACCAGGATAACCACACAGAGGTGTCAGACCTCCAAAGCTGAGGCAGAAATAAGGATTTTGTCGTGAAATAGACCTAAGCATAGTCATGTGTGGCTGATAATATGTGGAAGGTGCTGATGTTGGGAATCTCGTCTATTTGGGTTGTAGTTTCCAAAGCACAATTGCAGTTAAAAGGTTCAGCAGTAGTGTTGCAAGGGTGTGGAAGGCTTAGGTACTATGAGTAGGATTCGTCATACCACTCATTGGCAATCCGGTGAGTCTGAGGTTCTCCTTACCATCCATGGAAAGCAAGGTTCATTGAGCTGAGTCTGCCTTAGGATGTGATGGCTTTCCCTCTGAAAGTACCTCTTTTCCCTTCTCAATTAGAAAAATGTCCTGCAAACAACTTGCTCTGACCTGGACATGTTTCCTATAAATGTCTAAGTGGGACCAGATGGTTCTTACCACCCATGTAGAAAGGAGACCTTTGAGCTACAAATAGGAGCAATGGATGCTGGTCCTTGGCTTGTACTGTTGATCCTGCCATGGAGCTGGTGTTGGCTTTCCAAACTGCAGCAGAAGTGCAACTGGCAACAACTCAGTGATTTTTCTTTATTACTTTACACCAGGTTGTGCTAAGCTAAGCAAAAACTGCTAATCGTAAGGGATATTCTGAGTGCCTTGTTACAGATATTTTTTTTACTCTTGAAGACTGGTAGGCAGAAGTTTAATTCCTCTCCTATAATTACTTGCTTCCTCTGTTGTATACAAAATTGAGTTGGCTTGCTTCTCTTTGAGTCTGCACAATGTTAGAATACAAGGGCAGCAGTACAGATCTCTGTGCTTTTGCTGTCCTGCCTCTTTTCCTATTAGTTTCAGCACTATTTCAGCTCCATGCTGAAATCCCCCTGTGTGCTCCCTCTGATCCAGGACCCCTGCCAACAGCTACAGCCATGTCCTAATGCCAGCTGGGACGTGTAGGTTCTGCAGTGATAGGATGACGCTCATAGTACTGGACATTTATTTTTGGCATTTTGCAGAAGATGAAAGCAACTTCTCTGTGAGCTCTCAGCCTCTTCAGGAGTGTGCTGTTGGCTTACTCCCAAAGGCAAAGATCTTTCCCATCTCCCATTTTCTTGGGTTTTGGGATCTCATGGATGTCCATGAGATGTGCGGGCACTCGACACTTCAGATTTACAAGCTCCCTTCTTGCCAAAACAGATATTTGCTGGCACCCGCTGTGCCCACATGGGAAGAGCTACTTCCAGAAATCACGCTCTTAGAAGCTTCAACCCTGTGCTGGGAGTTCCTGCCACTGGATCAGGATTTGCATTTATTTATGGGCTAGAAGAATAGTTGTATTTTAGTCAGACCCTCTATGAGCATGAAGAAAAACAAAGCTGAACATCTCCTCCCAATGTTACCAACTGGTCCTATTGTACAGTGGTTTTGTGAGCAAGTTACTTAAGATCTTAATCCCTTTCAGCTATTAGAGGGAACTCTGAGGTAGAATGAGACTGGAAAGAGGAATGTTTTTCACTTGGATTTTCATATTTTTTTTAATCTAGTGCTGTAACCTGATGAAGAGGTAATGGCATTTCACAATGTGTACTCCATTCACTTCTACCTGCTTAAAATGAGGAAGGTGGAGGAGTAAGAAGAAAAGACTCCTTTAAATCTGTAGAGGAACTCTGGTGCCTGTAAGGGCTATTTAAAGAAGAAGTAAAACCACTTTATCTTGTTAATCTATTTCTGCATTGTAATTTATGCTGCCATTCACAGAATGTCAGAAAGCTATTGTAAACCCTTGTATAAATCTACCCTGTAGACTTTAGGGGCTTGAGTCCATGGCTCTGCCAACCCAAGAATATTGGTGATAGGATAATAGCAGGTTTCACTCTTAAAAAGTTTTTTTGGAGGGGTTAATGTACGGGAGGAAGAATGTTAATGCTTCCCAACAGGCCACCTACTTAGCTACCAGCACTAGACAAGCTATAGTGTGTGCATCCTGGTAGAAGTGAGTTCTGAGAAGAGATGTGAAATACAAGCTAGGAGCTTTTGCAAATGATTTTTCCAAGGCACTCCATGAAATGCCACATCAGTGAAATATCTGAGAAGAAAGCCCAGGCTGGGAAATTGCTGCAGAGCAGCAGCTGGAGGAAAGTCACAATTTCTTTGGGCATTGCCCCTCACATGAAGCAAAGCCAGATGAAAGATTGTTCAGGAGGGTAACATGTGCTGGGAGCAACAGGAGAACAGGCAGAATAATGACATAAAGGAAAGATGCTTGAGGACAGGTTTTGCCTCAGCTAACACTAAACATTTAGTCATCCAGGCTCTCTTTGTGGTCAGCAGAGTACGGCACTTTGAAGCCATGATTCATCTGACCTATTTTGGGCACTATCCTACCTAGGATGAGGTGAATTACACTTTATACATTCCTGTTTCTTCTTATTGGTACTCAGAGGAGCTTCAGGCACATAGCCTAGATACAGACATCTGTATTTTAGACACGTCAGGGGAGGTGAGACAAATCCTCCTTTGCACATGGAGTGGGACTGTGAGAGAGGACATGGATGGCCACATGGCATCCTGTGAATCTGGGACAGCATCCAGTCACCCTCTGCCCTTGTCTTCAGGAGAGATGAGGAACCAGAACAAGAGAGGACGGGAACCAAAAAAGGAAGAGAGAGGAAAGAGAACAGGGAGCTCCATTCCAGCCGTGTTTTTTCAGCTCTCACTAAGTGGTTCTGCAAGAAAATGAGATATGTAGGCTGAGGAGAATAACACAGTATTTTAGAAATGGGAAAATGAGTCTTACAAGTTTCACTAAGATGTGAGCTTCTTCATGAACAACCAACACTATTATAACTATCGACTATAAAAGGAACAGTGACATTTTATTATTATAATTTTGATCTAAAATTGCATTCCAAAATCTTTATGGACTATCTTAAACTTGGTGAAATATATATTTTGCACTAGAAATCAGGTTTTGCATGAGCGGAAAAAAAGAAAGCTTTTGTGATGACTGCAGCACAAATTTCTGTGAATGGTTCTTAAGCTGCATTGCCAGAAATGTCATGAATCTGCTCAGAACTCCAAGGAAGGGAAGTGGTTTGAAATTCCTGACACTGCTCTTTCAGCCAGAATAGCCATTTTGGGTGTACTTCACATGAAGCATGGCTTCAGGGCTTGATATGTCTTCATGCTGGGCTCTGTATTGTGCCAAGGAAATTCTCAATGTTTAACAAATAATAATAGAAATAAGCTGTGGAAGCATATGTGAATCTTCATGTTATAATTTCACGTGTAGAAAAATGATCTCATAGGCACATAAGAAATAGAGCAGATGGTAAAATGTGTGTTGGACTACACTCAGGCTGGAGACTGAGTCTCCTAAACAATAAAAGCACAAACGCTGGATGGTCCCCTCCAGCCATGCACACGAAGTACGCCTCGTGAACTGAGATAGGGGAGCACAGATCAAAACAGATTAAGAGGCCACCTTTGATCTGTTGTTTTCTCCTATTACTGCAAGCTGCAGTGCTGTGATCTGTCATTCCCTGTGTGGATATTCAAAAGTGTGTGCGCACGGACAGCCCTCAGCTGGATTACTGGGAGATGGGTACCCAGCTGCATTATTCCAATTTTGAATATGTGCAATTCCACCCATTTCAGAGATGTTTCACCTGCAGTGAAACTGTCTCAATAAGGTGGTTCTTGATAAGGTCTTATAGCTCAACCTTGCTTTTTTCCTTCAGAGGTCATCCTCGGTGGAGATGGATGAATCCTATTCCATAGCCTTGCTTAAGGCATGAGTTTCTCTCAGAGACTAGGGCCAAGCTTCAGCCGGGAGCAATAACAAGGTAAGCTGGGGAAATCAGGAATAACCATGAACTGGCAGAGTTAAAAATTTCTGCTGGTAGAGGAAAACTGAGAAATGGGGCCATGCCAGATTGCAAGGAAGTTTTCCTCTGTATACTAGCAAAACAGAGACCAGCAGAGCACTATAAAAGCAAACCACAACAAACAAAGCCCGTTCCCAACATATTCCTCACCAGAAAGTTTGTAGGTAAACAAAAGCTGCACATGCCAGGCCTGTTAAAAGAGTAAGCTGAGCTGAAAGATTCCTTCAATTATATCAGTGCAAATATTCTGAGTGCAGATCTGGCTGGTTAGTAGCCCCTGATTGATGTACAATATTATATTCATGCCTGCCTCAAGAAAAAAAAATCATCTTTTGCTGTCATGTCAGTTTTTATTCTCCTTTCTCTTTGCTACAGGATGCCTGATGGGCTATTGTGGAGTGTTAAATACAAATCATCACAGTACCCTATTGGATAAGCTTCTCTACATTGGGTGGATCACGTGCTTCTGAGACCAGATCAGCTCCTTTCTATCCACTGGCCACTTCCATTCAATGGCAGTGGCTTTGGCACAGCTATCTAGGATTTCATGGCAGAATTTAGCAAGGAAACGGATTGAAACATTTCATTTCACTTTAAAAAATATTTTCTTGGGTTTTTTTACTGTAGTAATAGATTTTCTACTATAGTAATGATAGTATAAAGTAATTACTGTCCAGGAAATATGATTTGAAGATGGAAGAACAGGCAGTGAAAATTTTGCATTGTGATGCTGAGATACCAGTGCTGAGATGCATTGGAGTAATAAGATCTGTGGTTTGGGTTTTGGGGCTTTTTGTTTGTTTGGCTTTGTTTGCTTGGTTTTGTTCGTTTGTGTTTTTGTTTGTTGGGTTTTTTGGGTTTTTTTTAAGAACAGTTAGTCTGTTAGTAGGCTAATATGTTAGTTTAAAGCACTGAACCCTGGAAGACAGAGTCTAGATCCTATCTTTTCCATTCACCCTAGTGTATATCTTGGGGAAATGCCTTTGCACCTCTCTTTTCTCAAAGGTAATACAGAGATAACCATGTCTGCTTACACGATATATTCATTCAAACCATAACCAGCACCCAGACTCCATGGAAGAGCACTGGGATTACAAACTGCTTTGAAGAAAGCCACTGAGTGGTTTTTACTGGTGGAGGTCAGTGAGAGATAGGGACAGAGGGAGGAGGTGGCAGGTGCTGTCTTGAGAAGAAACTGTGTTTGTGATCTCTATAACTTGCCTTCTTGACAACTGGAGGGGGATTTTCCTAATAGAAAACCTGTGAGCTATATGAGGAGGGTAATCCACTTGACCCTTGCCCTTGCCTAAGCCTTTAAGTCATCATAACATTTAATTTCTTACCAGCTGCAGGACCACTTCTTGGGATTCATTTTGATTGCAAGGCAAAGACAGCATCGCTTAGCCAGGAGGAAGGCCAGGACAGGGGTGTCAGAGCAGGGTACGTGAGCAGGGACTTAGCAATCGTATTTGAAGAGGGTGAGAGCTGGTGGCAGCGAGGAAAATAAACAGGGTGTGTTTGTGCAAGTGACCTTATTTATTTCAGCATGCTGAGGAGGGACCAAATGTACTGCAATGGAGGAAGTCAGTCCACACACATATGGGAGCGGGTCCAGCACTACGTGGCTGGCACAAGCCCAGGCGCTGCTTTGCAGGGTGACAGCTTGGGGTTCTCAGGGCAGCTGCTGTCCTCAGCACTGGATTTTGAGAGCTCTTTGCATTGCAGGCTGTGCTAAAATGGGCAGGGTGGTTATTCAGAGCTGAAGGGAAGGGCGTTCTGCTCTGGCAACCCCACCCCTGCGGCGGGCACCAGCGGTGGGGAGGGACCCGCAGCTCCCTGTGGCACTGAACAGACCCTTGTGAACAGCTGATTCAAAACCATAATATGTTACTTCAGCGTTTGGCTGCTGAATGGCTCATGGACCAATCCTGACATTATTTCTTTTTAATACTGTATTTGTTATTCTCTGAATATTTTGGGTGGGTAATTATCCAGTGTATACTGTGTGTTGCAGAGCCCAGGAATATTTGCTTTGGCTTTTCTTCCTGGTTAGTTAGGGTGTGCGGTTGCTGGCCTAGATCTCATGGCATTGTTTCTGACTACGTAAATGAAATTTTTATACAAGAGAATAATGAATACAGACCAGAGAATAAGGCACATCCTGTGGCAATTTCACAAAGGCAATTTTTCTTGCTTAAAGCCATAAGGGGCTCAGCAGTTGTGATTATTTACACATGTACTTAATGGCTGTCCACATATGACTGACACAGGATAACAGACACCTAGTAACCAGAGACGGCTGCGCTTGGTGGGTGCCTTGAATCATCCCTGGTTTTGTCTCTTTTCTTTCCCTCTCCTCCTTCCTGTTTGACTGTAGAGGCACTTCTAAGGATGAGGATGAAAACCTTCATTTGAAACAGCATGAAACCAAAGGCTGGGTGTAACCAGCTTCAAATCCAGACAAGAGTCAGAGTGTAACTTCATGTGTTACTGTTTTCCTCATTCAGCTTATCACATGGATGGGGTGGCAGTTTAAAGCACACAGAAGATTGCTGCCACACATGCAGTAACGTGTGCACACACACGCACACCCCTGGGTGTACACATACTTTACACTGCACTCAGTTTGGCTGTGTCGCCAGCAGCAGCCCAACTATGGTGAAGAAAGCTCAGCCTGGATGCTCCCTCAGCTCCCTATAGGAATTTTATGCCCTGTGCTGAGACCCACTTTGTCACAGCTGAAATGGCACCTGAACTGTTTTAAAGAGTTTATCCACATTATGTGTCAGCCAGGGCGATTATTATACTCCTTGCAAAAGCTAAAGAGTTTGCCTTTTCCAAATATTTGAATATGATCTTGTGGCTGTGTTAACACACGCATGACTTCAAGACATTGAAAGTTCAGTATCAAGTGTTACAAATGTATGTCCAAGCCCCAAGTGCGATCATGGTACTCAGACAACAGCTGTTGCTAAAGAGTTCAATCTATCACTTCTCATTCTACAAACAAAATGCTGGCAAATCTTCCTGAGGGTGTTTTAAGAGTAAAAGAAATCAAATATAAGGGAAAAAAAAATACTTTGAATGCATCTAGAAAATAATCTTGGTAAAACACTGGAAACCACAAATTCCACTGATATGGTATTTTATTATTTGCAGGTGCTTTTGTTTATTGCCTGTGCAGGTCCAGACCCTGACTTGGGTATGCAGTGGAGACTTGCTACAAGATGACATGAGTGGAGATGAGGAGGTAGGGATGGATGTTATTTGCAAATTACCAAACTCACTGCTTGTGAGAGATTGGAAAACCTTTGCCTGACAAAGAGGGTTCCATGGGGTTTGAAGGCAAGGCTTGCCTGTCATCCATGCACCAAGGGTGCTCTGATCAGAGAATATCTTGTGCTGTGATCCCATCTGATCTTGAGAAGCAATACAAGCCAGCAGGGTGATGTCTTCACTAGCCTCCTTGTCAGCCACAATGCTCCCTTTCCATCACTGCACCCCATTCCTGAGATTAGGATCGATGCTGATATGAGCCCCCCCATCACAGGCTGACAGTTGTTCAGAAATCCTACTCTGAGTGGGTGAATGGGTGGTTTCACGGTGGGTTGCAAATACAGCCCCGTCCTCAGTGTAACCTTTAATCTTGATTAAAAAGCTTCCAGGGCCAGGCAGCCTGGGCTGCATCCTTTGTTCAATTCTGGCAGTGGCTCTTGCATTCCCTAATCCCTGTTAATATCACTGCTTGTCAAAGAAGATTTGTGCCTTTGCTGGAAGATCGACGCCTATTTTGTACCAACCGGGGGAGAAGGAGATGCCTCATCAGCTGGTGCCGGGAACAGCGAGTAGCAGACAAGAAAGGCATCCTGTTTTCTGAGGAGAAGGCGTGGGAGGTGGGCAAGCATCTGGCTCTGACTATTAACTCTGGCTGCTAGCACTGATCCTGTGTTTGCAGGATGCAACACAATCCTCTGTTTTAACTATGCACAATCCATGAACCTCTCGTGGCAGTGTTTGTGGTCAAAGTACCAACTTTGTGTGCTGGCCAAACTGCAGGACAGATTATGCTCTGCTGACCTATATTCCCCTAAAAGTCATTTTCAGTTAGCGTAGTAGTTATTCCCCCTTTGTGCACCAATAAATTTCTCCCTGCTGTAGTGTTGAGCTGAGGCTCCGGAGGCCATGCTCTCTTGGGGGCATTTTGCTGGCCCTTCTAAGCAGACAGAGAAACACTTTCCAAAGACAAGCCCCTCATAATCTCATGTTTCCTTGGAAAGTCTGTCCCATTGCTGCAGGGAAGCATGACACCTGCTC
The DNA here is from genome assembly GCA_036630365.1 of Acanthiza pusilla. NCBI lineage: Eukaryota > Metazoa > Chordata > Aves > Passeriformes > Acanthizidae > Acanthiza > Acanthiza pusilla. The sequence goes on from JAXCHO010000018.1 coordinate 14,203,619, forward strand.
TAGGTAGAGGAGGGAGAAGTCTGGTCCCCTGCCATGTCTGCTCCTGGTTCATTGCCCCGGGGGCAGGAAACAAAAGACCAGCCTCTGGGTGGGTTCATGTGGGGCCATCCGTGCACCTAGCACAGGCTGCTCTCCATGACCTATCAGGACTGGCAAAATTAAAGGTGATTTCTGGCTGAAGGTGGGAAGGGTTGGCAGAGGCAGTGGAAGGAAGACCTACAAAGGGAAGCAGGGGAGGGGGTTGTGAGTGGGGAGATCAGCTTTTGTGAGAGGTTGGACAACCTGTTCTTCCCCTCCCCTCCTGTGATTGGGAGGAAAGCAGGAGACCAGATGTTCTACAAAGGAATTGTGGTCATGGCTTCCTTCATGAGCAGGCTTGGAAAAGGAGAAGGTATCTTCATGGGGTGGGAATAATCATCCTGGCCTCCACTAGCCCCACACTGAGCAGTTTGAGATCACTGACCCTCAGAGCAGCGCTGGGCTTGGAGTGCCCATCATGGCCATGGACATCAAATGAACCCCAGTGGTGCTGAACCTCTGTGTGAAACAGCCCCAGGGGTCCTGGTGGGCAATGTGGGCAGCACTGCTGTGATAGGCAAGCAAGTTGAGGGAGGTGAAGCTCCCCCGCTCCACACTGGTGAGACACATCTGCAGTGCTGAATCCAGTGCTGGGCTCCCCAGTCGAGGACAGACATGGACATACTGGAGGGAGTCCAGCAAATGAAGGTGATAGCAAAGTGCAGCATCTTGGTTATGAGCACGGGCTGAGAGAGCCAGGACTGCTCCTCCTTGGAGAAGATAAGGCTCAGGGGGATCTCATCAATGCATATAAATATCTGATGGAACTAATATACAAACTTTCCTTCCTGCCAGTCTGGCCTTCCCATGATTTCTATGCCCTTGCATCTGATGATTGTAGGATTTTTAGGCCTGGGAACAGTTTTAATTTTTGTTTTTCTTTTGTACGTTTAGCATAGTTACAGTTGAAGAGCATTCATGTACAGGCCTGTCCGCATGGGGTGAATGTGTGCAGAATCCCAATCTTCCTCTTCTATCTCCCAGTGAGGTTTCATTCCTCTTCTGATGGGAAATACAGGAAGCTGATATCAGTTATTCATTCAGTAAGAAGGGACATTGTATTTCTACGCAGAAGAAATACATTGGGACTAATATCCCTCAATTATATCAGGGAATTGATCTATATTACCAATTTATGCTCACTTTGAAACAGCGTCGTACAACTGCACAGACACTATTCTAGCAAATTTTTCCATATTATATTCTTGCTATGGGATTATAAATTCCCCTGGCAACTGAAAGAACCTTGCTGTGCAGTCCCTGTCATTACAGTAAGAGGTAACATCTTAAAAGTATCTTCCGATGCAAAATCTTCTGGGTTTAAAAATCAAACAATTGGTTTTGATTGTAATTTAAATGTGGCTCAAAATGCAAACTGCTTCTTACCTGGGCTTTTCTTCATCCTTTCTTTTCCCGCTTTTGTTGTTCATCTCAAAGGAATGAATATTAGCCAGGGTTTTGCTCCCATATTTTACTTTAGTTTTGAAAAAATTGGGGAGAAGTTCTGCTCTGCCTCCTCCTTAGGCATTAGTCCCTTCTCGTTTTTGTGTGGAACTTACACAGAAAACCTGGGGAAGAAACAAACTTTAGCATTGAAAGGAGAATTTGAAAAATTGAAGTTGTGATTACATAAAGTAGAAGTCTATACCTAGTTCAAATTTTCTCACTTATTCAAAATTAGAATTTTTCCAATAATCATTTGGTAGACCCTTCATTTTGTGGACAGGGAGCATATTCAATAGAATGTTTATAACAGTTACAATTGTGTTTATTCTCTTTCTTTGTTTCTGGTAAATCAGTATTGTTATACAGATTTAGTTGTGAATGTTTGTGTCCTTTTCCATCTCTCCAATAATCACATATGTTGAGTTTTGGGAAGTCTGAGGGTGAAGCTAATCTATCTGTGAAAATCCTGGGTCATTTCCAGAGCTGAGGCTGAGGCCTGGAGTGGGTAAAAAAGGTCTGTGAGACCCGAAGTACCACCTTCACCTGAACAGCCTTGTGGCCAAGGACCCTCAGATCTGTGCCAGCACCAGAACTGTGTATAGGACAGACACACTCTCTTGATGAGGCAGAGCAAAGATGAGAGGCTGCATCCCTGCCAGAGTGACACAGTCACTTCGTAAGGTGCCACTTGCTGGTCCCAGGTAATTAGAAGCAATGATTAACTGCTGGGCGAAGGAGTTGTCATCTTGACTTCTCCCATTTTTTATTTTACTTTTAAGTGTGAAAATGTGTAGAGGCTGATGTCGCCCCTGCTGCTACAGTGCTGTGAATTGGGGCGGGTGTTTTGGCTTTGCTGCTGCATCACAGGCTCGTGGTGCTGTTACCTGTCATGGAGCCAGGCCAGACCATGCTGGATCTCGTGGGCAGCTCTCAGTCAAGTAAAACCTTCCCAGGCCTTCACTGCCATGCTGTGAGCACAGGACATCACTTCTGGGCCTTCACCCCTGCCACACAACTGGCAGAAGGAGGTTGTTCATTTCTGAAGCAGTTTGGTTGCAGGTACTCACGTTCACACAAGCAAAACCTGGTTTAGGAGAGGCTTTTCCTCAAGGTGGGCACCCTGGCCAGAGCACGGGCACTCAGAGAGCAGCAGGACATTTGCATTCATTTGGGTGTTCACAAGCATCTGAGCTCCTGTTCTGGCTAATAGGGACCTGGGAGTTTATTCAGCTGCACTAATATGAGCATTTAGTGCCATCTGAGATGATCCTAACTTGCTGAAAGCATTTGTAGATGTGACCAGATTCAAAGGATGCCTGTGCCTGTGGCTCCACCAAGCTGTGCCACAGCAGTGGATAGTTTTCAGGGTCACTGTAAGGGTTTTGGTGTCTGTGGGTGCTCTGCTTTTCCATGTCTGGGAAGCAGGAGACAAATCCACCAGCTGACTTGGTACACTTTGGGATCCAGGCTCTTTGACGTGGACAGTCATTCCTCACCACTGTGCCCTGTGTCCCAAGGGCACCCTGAGCCCGGTGCAGGGGTGTCTCATTATCTCCAACAGCCATGGCTTACCCGGGGCACAGTGCCAGTGTCACTATGAGGCTGTTGTGGATGAGGCTGTGCCTGGCTGGCTCAGGACAGCAGCACAAGGAGGGGGTGTCTGTTGGTGGGTCCATGTGCTGATGGCTCCTTGTGCAGACCTCCAAGTGGGGTCATGGCCTCAGGCACCTCATGGGGAGGGGAAGCTGCTGAAATGCAGGTGAAATCCATGATGAAATGCAGGTGGGATATGTGTGGCTTGGGCACGTTGACCTGAAAAGGTCTGGACACCTCTTGCTGCTCAAGCAGGTGTCTCTGCTGCTAAGCCTGGGCCCAGACCATAGTTCTCAGCCTGGTTAACTCGTTTCTCACCTCCCCATTAGGAGGTCCTTGCTGGGATGTGAAGGACCCTTCGCTGCCTCAGTCATGGCAGGAACGTGGTACGACATCCTGGGAGAAGGTCCCAGCTCCAATGTTATCAGGATGCCTTTGATGTGAGTTTTTTTTTCCTCTCTCCTGCCATTAGCTGCTGCACTTGCTGCAGGCATGGGGAGACAGGGACACTGCAGCCTGATGCCAAGTGCTGGTACGAGGAATCATACCAGGGCTCCGGCTGGTCACATGCCAGCATGACTGAGCTGGCACATCTGGGTTCCCTGGAGGGTCAGGGTTTCTGCTGGCCCAGAGGGAGTCACCTGGCCTCTGTTGTTTCATAGTGCATCCTGCGTCACCAGGCTGGCTTCAAAATAACCACACCGTCATCACTCTGCATTCCTGCCCAGGCCCAGCCTCACCAGCAAACCCCATCAGCAGATCAGATGCAAAGACAGCTGTGGCTTAAAATGGCACTAAGGAGAAGGATGCCCTGGGTACCCCTTGGAATTCATGTAACAAGTGCTCCCAGGGCAGTGTGACTCCAGCTTAGCACAGGCAGGCTCCTGCTGTCAGCTGGTGAGAGCTCAGCAAGGTGGCTTTTGCCATCTGGAATTGGCAGCAACTTCTGCTGCAATCTCCATTAGGTGGCTTAGGGAGTCTGGCCAGGGCTACAAAATGTGAGAAAAGGACCCCAAAGGCCACTTGGTCTGTTCCCCTTGGCAAGGCAGGATTACATGTGTCGGTGCGTTTAGAGAGTCCTCCTCGGGAATCGCTTCTGTCACTATCCCTTTCCTGGCTACTGCCCATGCAACAGCTGAGAGGCAGCTAATATAATTAGCAAGACTTAATGAGGGACAGTACTGTTGGCCAGTGCCTTCAGTGGAGCTGCTGAGCTCTGTTTGCATCAGGGCAGAGCCCACTCTGTTATCAACCAGCTGCCTCAAAAACTGGATGAGATTTTATCCTGTGCTTTCAGGTTTAATACGAAAAGCTGTGATTCAGCTTTGTACAGAAAGCTCTTCATCAAGCTCACAGAAAAGATGACCCAGCTGGGATCTCCCCCACGCAAGCAAAGCCCTGGGCATGAATGGTACATTGGGCAGAGTGGAACATGAGGGCTCCGATGGGAGATTTTCTAAATCATTACTGTTGTTTATTCAGAGACATTGAATATTTTTATGCTTAACCATTTATTTGAATCTCTGGTTAATACAGTTAATTAACTGCATAAAATACATACATCATTCTCCTTCCTTTCCCATGAAAATGTGACATTTTCTTGCCTACAGATTTTGAATTTTGTCTTCTTGGTTGCACAATATGAAAAAATCCCCTGCATAATGAAAACCAGAAACCTCATGGCTTGAGATGTTCTTCAGTATGATGAATGGATATGAAAAATCATTTGCGCTGGAGCCATAGCATTTGATGACTGGAGTTATGCCTTATTATTGGTACACAAGCGGGACAACTGGGGACACAGCTTAAACTATGCTCCAGGTGGCGGAAACAAGCTGAAACAGAGGCATCAAAAGTAGTTGATCGTTCAAGGAAAAACTTTCTTTACCTTTTCTCACTCGGTATTTGCTAGGATCTCATTGTGGTTCAACCCTAGACAGAAACTAAGCCCCTCACAGCCACTCATTTACTCTGTCCCCACTGGGATGTGGAAGAGAGTCAGAAGAGTAAAAGTGAGAGAACTTGTGTGTTGAGATAAAGACAGTTTAACAGGCAAAATAAAAGCCACACACAAGCAAAGAGGAACAAGGAGTCTATTCACCACTTCCTTTGGGCAGGCAGGTGTTCAGCCATCCCCAGGAAAGCAGAGCTCCATCACATGTCATGGTGACTTGGGAAGACAAACACTATCAGTCTAAATGTCCGTTCCCCCCCCCCCCTCTTCCCCCAGCTTTATATGCTGAGTGTGATGCCATATGGTCCAGGATATTCCTTTGGTCAGTTGGGGTCAGCTGTCCCTGCTGTGCCCTCTCACAACTTCCTGTGCACCCCCAGCCCTCTTGTTGGTGTGGTGGGGTGGGAGGCAGAGAAGGCCCTGACTCAGTGTCAGCACTGCTCAGCAATAAAAAAACCCATCTCTGTGTTATAAACGCTGTTTTGGTCACAAATACAAACCACAGCCCCACAGCAGCTACTAGAAGAAAATTAACTCTATTCCAGCCAAAACCAACACAGACCTTTCTACAGGTTATTTTCCTAGAAGTACTGTTGGAAGACTTTTGCTCCTAAAGGAGCAAGGCTGGAGAAAAGCACCTGCAGCCTGCTACACAGCATATGTGTATGGCATAACATGTGTATAATATGTGTATGGTAATACATATGTGTATGGCAATACATATAGGTATTTCTCAAATCTCTTCCAATACTTCTAGTTTTTCTTCAAGGTGACTTTAAATTACCTGTTTCAAACCACATTGTTTAAATCTAATTTATGGGAGCCAAAGGCACACCTAAGCAATCACTGTCACCTCTCCTTCCTCGTGCCTAAATCTATAATGCCGTTTCATGGGATAAAGTCTCCAGTATCCATGCTGACCCAAGGTGTTCCTGACACATAGTACCTGTCCTTGCCCCTGTCTCCGTGTGTGGCACTGCAGTTCTCCAGCTCCTTGGCACACTTTGCACAACACTGAATTCAACAGAGGAACTGATCTGGCTTAAAGAACATCTGCCAAAACCCTTCCCCCTCATCCAGTTTTTTAATCTGGATCAATTTTCCAGTCTGGCCCTGGTGTTAATAAAGCTGACAGGAGAGAAAAAAACCTGGAGGATGAGGGGTGAAAAGGTGAGCGAGTAACAAAGATCTTAATCTCATCCTGTTGCTGTGGTCTCTGTCCCATGAGCCGTCTGCTGTCAGACACCACACTGGGAGAGATCACCCCAAACCTTTCAACTTTATTGAGTCTCTAGTAGAAGACACCTCAGGGGAATCTTCATCAGGCCATGACTGCTGAAGGTGTATCAGGCAGTAGCAGGGAGGATGTAGTGAGTGCTCGGGAAAGAATGAAGGAGATGCTGGAAGAAATGGTACTTTACAGGAGAAAAACAGTGGGAACAGTCCAAACATCCTCCTTTTTAGTAGATACACCTGTATGATGAAGAAAGTGCAAGCCATTCAAGGAAGGGTGATCAATGAAGCCTCTGTTGTGCTGTCAGGCACAGTGTCACAGGTGCATCAGTTGATGGGAAGAAGACTTGCTCTTTTCTTCAACAAACTGTAATGTTATGTATATACATATGCATTAATACAGGGCAAGTCAAATGTGGCCACAAATGCCCTTTTCACATGCTTTCTGCCAAGAAATCCACTCTGAAGTGCACATGAAGCCTTGCCCCTAGGAGCTGTCTCTGTACAGACAAGCAACTTACACCCCATGACCCAAACCATCAGCAGATGCCATTGTTATTGCCCTCAATGTTTGTCTGCATCCCAAGGGTATATAAATTTCACTTTCCATCTCCACCCCTGTTTTAAATAGTAATAGGTCATCCCAGAAGCATGTTTACTTCCTTGTCATTTTTGGATTTAAATATAGAGCAGCCCAAATTGCTTGAGACTTAAAATTTTCTAATTAACCAGTGGGAAACAGTGGAAGAACTTTGCAAAGTACAATGCACAGCTAAACTGAATGATCACCCTTGAGTCTGAGTGCAGGAATGTGGATACCCAGCATTGCCACCCACAAGATTTTTTTTCTCTCTTTCTTTCTCCATTTGTACAGGCTTTAAAGAACTTCTGGTAACTAAGATTTCTTGTAGAAGTTCAGATGTTTTCCTTCACATAGGCATAACTACATTGCACTGAGATGGTAGTTATTGGGATAAACTCGTAGAAAGAGAGTGAGGAGGGAGAGGATTTTGCCTTAGGCAAAGGGAGCATCATTAGAGTCAGATAGAGAAATGGAAGGCTACTAATTAATTGGAGGAATTTATCCTACTTAGAGAAACTAACAAAAATACAGCTCAGGGATTTATCTGAGCCTTGGACTCTTTTCTGCATTTTGTCCAAGTTTCATTTAGTCATTCACGTCTCTTTGGTGATTTCAAACTCTTTCAAAATGCTAATTTTAAATAGTTTTGTCTGCTCTGATTATCCTGGACATCATTCTCCTACATAGATGTCCCTGTATTGGTTCTGGTCAGGGGAGAACTAAGAAATCTGTAGCAAGTGAGAGAGCAGCATCCTGCACAAGAGCCTCCAGTTGTTGCCCTTTGAGCTGAGTGCAGAGGTAAACCTTTTGGAGATGCCTCTTCACTCATGGAGTGGAGAAACCTCCAGTCACTGGCTGAATCTGATTCCTTCAGCCCACCAGTTGCTGAACAGGAGCAGAGGCAAAGCTTGTCTTCATGGGCAAGAATGACAGGGTGTCCCTAAAGCCCCACCTACACCACACAGAGCCAACTCCTGCTGCTTCAGAGGTGGTCTTAGCAGATCCCTGGTGCTTGGCTGGGGCTCTGTAGGTGTTACCATGCTGCAAAAGGAAACAAGTTTTTGGCATATTATCATTTATGTAGAGGTGTCATGCAAGGAACGGACCAGACTGATTTTCTTGTATTACCTTGGTTGTTACATTATGTAAGGGATGCAGTGTCCTGACATTATTATTATTATTGTAATTAAAGAATATTGTGCTTTTAATTTGTACAGTTCCTTCCTCAGCATTGTTTGATACGAATAGGTGATAACAGACTGGTCATTGTGAGTTATTAATAACATATTGTTTACTCACCAAATGCCTAGGAGACAGAGCAGTAAGTGGGGCTGCTATGTCCTAGGTGTCCCTCCCTGCACTCACAGCTGAGTGGATCATCTTTGATCTCTCTCTGCCTCGAGGATCTCTCTTCAGTTTGGACTTACTGCTTACCATTCCCTTTGCCCCCACCCCTGGATACCTCTGTGTTTGAGGGATTCTGGAGAAAACAAGAACAGTTTGTTCTGCCTTCTCCAATACCTCTTGCATTTGTATGGAGTGGATGCTCTGGTCTGTTTTTAATTTCCATGATTCTGCAGTGCTTTTGAGTCCAAGGTGCTAAATATAGACCTAACCCATAATAGCCAGCCTCTTTTTCATTTCTGTCTTACAATGTTATTTTCTGCTTTTATCATTTAAGCCTAATGGATTTACATTATTAGGAGCTCTCCAGCGTGTACAATGTGGTTATGAACAAGACAAATGCCTCCAAAGTTTCCAAGAACATTTGTCTGAATAAAAGCAAGAAAAAAAGTGACTCTTCCCTGGCTCTGCAGGAAGAGGACTGGTGCAGTGAAGGTACCTTCTGTCTCCCCTTTATACTGCAAACCTGTGTGTGCCCTCTGGGTAGGGGAAGCACTCCCTGCACACTGCCTAGAAAAATGACGCTCTGGAGAAAAATCAGGAGACACCATGAAAAGTGCTGGCTCAGACATCTTGTGTTGGCAGACTCCTACCAAAATTAGTTCTGGATAAGCCAGTACATCTGTAGTCAGAACAAACTATTCCTTTTTCTTCCTATTCCTCACATAGTCATGTCCAAAAAAAAAAAATACAAGTCAGGAAAACGTTTGGGGAAACTATTAAGAAGCACGAAGGGAAAAGAATATCCAGACAAATATGGAGCCATTTGAGACAAATATGAAGTCATGTGTAATAAACAGCTTGAATTTATAGGGGCTAAGGCAAGCCAAACACAAGTAATGGCTTTTTGGGACTGAATTGCCCAAGCCAGCCAAGGAAGGAATGTGGTGGACAGAAAAGGCCAGGCCCACAGGAGACACAAAGACCACTCAGGACAAATCTAGAGCCACACCTCTGCTTTTCCAAGCCAGTATGATACCAGTGGCCTGAGACAGTAGCTGGAGAGGAGTGGGGTATAGAGGAAAATTGGTAATTTCATTTCAACTCTGTCCAAGTATCTTCCCCCTTGGCAGTACACGAGGCATATGAGGGAGGACTTCTGTGGGGTCAGGGGATCCATTCTTGATGGGCTTGGTTGAGGTTAGGGTCTCTGTGCAAAAGTCCAAGCAGTGGGTCTGAAGACTCACCACAAAGTATGGACATGGAAGACTGACCTCTCCAGAAGAAATAAAGGTTGGAACCTACATGAACAGCTGCCCTGGGCACAGTGAACTTCTCTTTACTTGGAGAAGCACACCACGCTTCGCTTGAATATTAGAGTGCTATCCGCAAAGGGGCTTGTGTATTTTCAAGTGCCTCTCAAGGGAAACCTGTGCTGGTTTGGGGAAAGGTGAGTCTTCAGTACCACCCTTGGTCAGGGTTCCTCCAGTCATTCACTACTTTACACTACTAACAGCTCATCTGGGCTTGTCTTTGGAAGGAGCAAGTTGGTTTCCTTCGAAATAACCTTCAGGTACAGCTATGAGCATAGTTCACTTCAGGCTTTGCTCCTATTAGGATGATAGACCATGCCTGGCTGCCTTACAAAGCCCTCCAGCACAAACCAGGACTCTGTGAATCTTGAAATGTGACATCATTTCCAGAAGGCATGCTCAACTGTGGCCGAGAAAGACTGCAAGGAAGATATTTGGCATATTCACACTCTCTAGTTTGCTGCAGGAAGCATTTCTTTTCATGGTGCAGTCCAGAAGACCAGAGGAGAAATATGTTGTTGCTGGAAATGGCAGTAGTGCCATAGGTCTTGGTTGCTGCCAGCAGAACAGATGGCCCAGGAGTGGTGCAGAGCTGACTGCTGCACCCATCCAGAAAGAGCGTTGTGCAAAGCAGGACCAAGCTGGTCCCAGTTGCATCCTGGCAAAGGAAGAAAGATATGCTGTATAGGAAGGGAGCAGGTATTTACTTTGATTGTGCCAATGACCATGTTCCTCAGTGGGTGGGGAAGTTCAAATATGACAATTCCAGTTAGACTTAATTTTTCCTAGCAAGAAATGCCAGAGCATTGATGCACATGGTCAAAGGTTTGCTGCAACCTGGTGAAATGGATTCTTCTACATTGCTCCAGACAGTCCTGGAACCAGTTAATCATGTCTCTTCTGTTTCTGACGTTTTGTGCTCTTCCTACTACTGCAAAAATTGATCCTGAATATCCAGAGGGATCATTTTAAATGCATTAGGAGCAATGCAGGGGCTGGAAATTAACACACACACACACACACACAAAAGAAAAAAAAAAAAGAGAGACAGAAGGTGAGGTGAGATCACGAGCAAGAAACTAAAATGATATGATGTCCTACAGGTACATGAATTCAGTGACAGAGGGCAGACTATGTCCTCCAGACCAGTGCTCCAAACTCCAGTCCCCAGAGCCTGCAGGGCCAAGTGTGCCCAAGAGCAGGGACTGAATGCTGTGTCCACCACAGGGCTTGTATGAGCCCTCCGCTCAGCCAGGGCTTAAACCAGGCAGAGGCTGTGTGTGCACTGCTAAACTGAAAACAGTCAGGGCACGAGCCCGGACCGTGTCTCACATTCATTCATACTGTGTCCATTCAATTACTGACACAGCCCAGCTTGCACTCTTCCAGACAATGCATCACCATGGTTAGCAGATGGTTAACCCACTCCCAACAGTGGTCAGGGCTGGAGAGGACTCAGCTTTGAGGAATAGTTGAATCTGTCCTGTATCATCCCAACCACCAAAACCTGACTGACAAAGCCCCCAATCAGATCATCTTTTAGCTTCTCTTGACTTGCCCTCCTCCTGGCTAGTAATGCCTCTTTTGAGGCCCGCTGTGAATTATCTGCCAGAGGGAAGTTCTTAAAAAGTTTTATGCTGAAGTAGCCCGCCTTATGGTCTCCATTAGGCAGGCTTTATTCCTCCCGTGTTCAGCGTTGCACTAGCAGAAGTTGGATTAGACTTGTATTTGTTGGCTAAACAATGACTAAAGGAAGCACGATAACTATCTACAAGTATTTGATGGGTGTAAACTCCAGTGAGGAAGAGGAATTGTTTAGTGTGGTTAAAGGACTTTTATGGCTAAGAGCGATTAGATTAAATTGAACAAAGCAAAACATAAACTGAATAGCCTTCGTAATGCTAGCAGGCTGCAAGGGCAGCTCCCAGGGGACGTGGCAGAAGCAGTGATGTCTGGGTCAGTTGAAACGTCACAGGGAGCAGAGCAGTGTCTACATTACGGACCTCGGAACACCATCCCATAAACAGCGTGTCAACTTTCCCTGCCGTGTCCACACCCACACCGCCCTGTGTCTACGTGAGCGCACGCCCAGATGAATAAGGAGGGAAGAAGAGTGTCAGGATGGTTCAGCCTCTGCCTGCACCTGATTTGCCTCCTTCTTTTGGTGTAATATGTTGCCCTAAACAATAAGTTTTCATTGTGCTGACAGTGATTCTGATCTCATGATTGTTAAGGGAGAGGTTATGCTTCCACTTTCCATATTGAGCTATGAGTAAGCTTTCCTTTGTACTTCAGCAGGATGGGGCTCGAGCTCCAGTTATCTTAAGCTTGCTAATAACCTTGGGTTATCACATACCTGCAGGGATGCCATCAGCACTCCCTTCAGGTTACACCTCTCTCAGGCGGCAGGACATGGTATAGGATGATCAACTCTGTACAAGAAGGGAACAAACAGGAGTGCACAGTTTGTGTGAAAATTTACTAGTGGCCCCTTATTTACTGCTAGGAAAAATGAGCTCACTCTCTCACATTTGAGAAGCAGTATGTCATAATCCTACCTTGCCCCTTTTCTCTGGAAGCCAAACACAGAGCATGCAATCCCATGCATCAGGAGTTTCTGATGAAGATCATGAACTGACTTGAGCACTGAAAACAAATATCAGTGACTCAGGTGCTGCTGTGTCTTTCAAAATCCTGCAGCCTCTCAGGGCAAAAGAAATAAGGGGATATGTGACGTTTGATGAGTCAGGATGCTTTCCCCAGCATGATTGTTTCTCTGTCTAATTACACAGACACAATAGTAAAGAAAATAGATAAGCCAGGTAAGGTTTGTTGTGGATGTCCTGGTCGTCTGGGAGACAAGAACCTTATTTACCTGACATGACTTGTAAACAATCTACCCTGTTTTAAAAACAGCATATTGCTTCCAAATTGCACCACTTAATGGGTTATCTTCTCCTTTAATCGGGCACACTTGTTGACATATCATTAAATCCCACTTAGCACAAGTGTGAGGAGCGTGCTGTTAAAAGCTGCAAGCAGAAAGCCAAGGAGGACACCCGCATCCTCACATGGTGCTTGCAAAGAAGGCCCTGATCTGTTCATAAAAGGTCAGGAAGGAAGCAAGGAATTCAAAAGCCTAAAAAACAGCCTGGACTGGAGTCTTCAGTAGTGCGTCATCACAAGTTTTCTTCTCCCGAGGGAGTAATTCTTCAGATGTTTCATGTGCCCCTTGCTGGTGTCTCTCCATGTTTTTCTTCAGAAGCAATTTGTCTATTTCTGCATTTATTGAGCCTTCTTTTTTTAAACAGAGGCAGAGCTAATAGACATCTGTGCATATGGGAGAGACTGAAAGAGTTAACACTACCTCCTTTGCATGCCCACTGCCCAAATGCTAATGCTACCAGGTTAGGTGTGCACATTATGGACCATGCAACAGAACAGGCATGGCACTATTGCAGAGTCCCTGCTGTGCTGATATAAACTTCTTCCCAAATCTGGCTGGCTGCAAAGGGCTCTGATAATAACACATTTACATGTTTTCATATTTTCTGGTTTTGGTTTTGGTTTTTTTCATATAGGCATGAAATACCAGTCTTGGTGTCTTCATTAAAAATGGCATGCTTGAGGATGCCATTTTACATAGGATAGTTTCCCATGCTGGCTGAGATTTTTTTCAATATGAGGCTGGCAGGTGGTGATGCTTGTGGTGATGTTCAGAAAAGATGAATTCTCCTTCACATGTACCTGCTGTATTTTCAGTTTCAAATAAAGACGTGTACACTGTATGGGTAGCAGAGAGGAAGAGAGAGGGATCACAGGGTTTCTGTCACCGCACATGAGCACACAGGAGAGTTCTTGCCATTATCAGTGGGTGATCTCAAAGCCCCTGATGAATGCATGTTTAACCTGCACCACAAGAAGCTGCAGCTCCTGTGCAGTCTCTGCTGGCATGGAAACTATCAGTACCCATTCTTCTGGGATTTTTAGCCTTGACTTCACAAACTCAGGAAGTTCAGAGCTCATGAACTGGGTTTAAAGACAGGTGAAGATGACCTGAGAAACTCTAAGTAAGCAGTGACCCCATCAGAGGAGGGTCAACTTTCCTTCATAACCCAATACATGTTTCACAAATCACTTTAACAATAGCACTCAATTTAAATTGTATGTTACCATGTACTCTTTCCTCTGTGTTGAGGAGTACAGTCCTGGAAATCTGATGTATACTAAGACACGAATTCTGAGAGAATAAAATATTGAGAAAAGACAACTGCAGTGTTGTCTTCAGTCTTGTTTTGTGTGATATGGACCTTAAATATAACAGATGGTGTCCATAGTATTGAGACCAGCTTGACAAACACATTCTATGTAAATTACAGCATTTTTTCAAAGATGATCATTGCAGATTATTGCATGCATCAGCTTCTTCTCACACTGACACTCAAAAGATTGCCTTCTCTTTTCCTTGCTCTTATGTCTTCCAGAAGAAGACCAGTATGCAGCCAAAGAGGTAATTTTGCTAGGCCAAAAGACCCAACAGGTGTTTTTAGCATTTAATTAGACTTTCTTTTCAAGAGTACATCACCTATAAGGTATCTGAGGACATGACTACCAGAAATGTCACCTGGCCACTTACCAGCTACGGAGTACATCTTACAGTGGTCACCAGGAATGACGTTTCTGGACAGAATAGCTCATCCTGCCTGAGCAAACAGCAGAAGTTCAGCAGAATGACGGGGCAGGCAAGGATGGTAGGGACCAGACTTTCTCTCTGGTCCACTGTGTCAGAGAATCCTGAGGGCTGGCCTTGGCAGTGAAGATGGAAGCCAAGAAAACATGCAGTATCTCAGCCTTCTCGGCCACCTATGTTTCAAGGATCCTTGTCCCTTTCAGCAGAGGACACACATTTTCCTTAGAATTCCTCTTGTTATTGACGTATTTGAAGAAGACCTTCTTACCTTGGACATGATAAGATTCAATTCATGGCAAGATTCAATTCCAAATGAACCCTGGGCTTCCTACTTGCATTTCTGCGTACTCTAATAACATCTTGATATTCATCCCAGCTGGCTGGTCCCTGCTTCTGCCTCATGTATCTCCTGCTTATGTCTGGGTTTTGACAGCAGTTCCTTGTTCATCCATGAGGGTCTCCTCCCTGTTTTGCTTGATTTCTTGCCACTGGGAATGTCTTGTAGGCACTTCCTGGGCTGCATGCACTTAGTGGAAGTATTCCCACTTGAGCCTTGTTTTGCTACATGCAAGAAAAGTACGTTGTCCCCATTATAAGAGTAAGAAGAGGCTCAGGTTCAAAAATGCCCTGCAGTGTATCCACAAAACCTTAGGCAGCATGCCAATGCTTGAATCCAACCAACTCCCCTCCTTCCTTTAAACACTATTTATTTGTTTTACCTAGTGATGCAATATGTATGAGTCGGCCCTGGCGTTCCTCTTTTCCCAGGGTGGGGACTCCCCTGCTATGGCACCGTCACTTCCTGGCTTGCCCGCTGTCTCTCTTGGCAGCTCTGCGAGCCTTGCCTTCTCCTCTGGAGGTCAGTTAGCATGCTAGAAAGGCATCAGCCCCAAATTCAGACTGTAGTTCTTAGGATTGCTCTGAAGACTGAGGTGATGCTCCTGAGGTGGTGGGAGACCAGAACCCAGTTTCCTCCACATGGGGTGCAGAACTCATCATGTGCCCCATTTGAAGGGGACAGGTAGACTCTGAGGTATCTCTTCTTTGAGAGCACCCTCAAGGAGAAAGTCTTGGGTGTGTTGGTTGCTGAAAAGCTGGGCATGACCTGGCAACGTGCACTTGCAACCCAGAAAGCCAACCGTGTCCTGGGCTGCATCCAAAGCGTGTGACCAGCAGGTCAAGGGATATGATTCTGCCCCTCTGCTCTTCTCTTCTGAAATGCCACCTGGAGTGCTGCATCAGCTCTGGGGAGCCTAACTGGATGTGGATCTAGTGGTGTGAGTCCAGAAGAGGGCCATGAATATGGAGAACCCCCCCTATGAAGACAGGCTGAGACAATTAGGATTGTTCAGCCTGAAGAAGTGAAGGCTCCAGGGAGACCTTAGAGCATCTTCCAGTACCTAAAGGGGGCTACAGAAGAGCTGATAGGGACTTTTAACCATGGTTTGTAGTGATAGGACAAGGGGGAATGGCCTTGAACTGAAAAGCGGACAAGTTTAGATTAGATACTAGGGAGAAATTTTTTACTGCGGGGGTGGTGAAACACTGGAACAAGTTGGCCAGAGAAGGTGTGGATGGCCCATCCTGGGAAGTGTTCAAGGCCAAGTTGGATGGGGCTCTGAGCAACCTGGTCTAGTGGAACGTGTCTCTGTCCGTGGCAGGAGTGTTGGAACTAGATGGTCTTTAAGATCCCTTCAAACCCAAACCATTCTATGATTGTATGATGTTTTCTGGCTATTTGAGACTTCACAGTGCTCAGTGTCACACATCCTATTCCTCGGCTTTCCCTGCATCAGGAATTGTAAGCAGTTATGCTGCATGGCAACTACCTCGTTACTGGTTTTCCTTACATGGTGGTTTGACAAAGGGGAGCCTCAGTACAAAAGAGACATCTGTAAACTGGAGGAGATTCAGAAAACAACAATAATAAAAAGAACAATGCTCTTGGAAATCCCTGTAAGGCAGCAATTTAGAGCCCAGCTACTAGCATGCTAGGACAGACCTAAAGTGAAATAAAAGAAATTAACTTGTTAAATATCTCTAAAGCAGGCATGTAGAAAGTATTATTTTCTGTATGCTGTGTATGCTTGTGTAAACAGCCTTTTCTACTTGGGGCTACGTCTCTGTAATTATGTATTATTTGCAAGGGAAATGCAGAGCGTGAGGAGTGAATATGTTCCAAATGTGTCCGAACCCCGACCAGGTGAAGGCTGTGATTTTAGCTCACTTTAGGGAGAGGAGAACAAGCCCATGCCTTTTGTTTAATCTTCTTGAGCTCTTTGTAACAATTGTACTTTTCACTGGAAGTGACTCACCTGGCAAAGAAGATAAGAAACCCAGAAGGACCATTCAAGAAAAATATAGTGCTGGAAACTACCGTCCAAATTTAAGGCTTACAGTCCATCTGAAACCATACTCATATTCAGGCCCTTCAGGCTTCCCTAATTACCAAGAAGAACTATTATTCTTTTCTATATGTGGTGTCAGCATTTGTTACAAGCAATCAGCACAAAATTATCCAAAAACCTTCCTGTGACCTATAAACCTGCAATTTGATACGCCTCACCCAATTTTTATTCTGTAACAAGTGAATTTTTTGCATAGATTTTTATTGCAGAGACTCTTTAATCTACCAGGCAACATATAACAAGATCCCATGGCTGGAGGCTGAAGATAGCTACGTTTCAGCTAGCAATAAGGTGCACATCTTAACAGCAATTAATTAAGCATTGAAATAAGTCCTGAGGGGATATGATGAATTCGTCACTTCTTGAAGTCTCTGAACTTTGTCTTTCCAGACATCACGCTATACCTGAAATACAAAGTGTGGTCTTGGTATAGGAATTACAGGGAGGGGCAGTGTTACAGTATTTCTTAACATCAGTGAGAAGACATTTTCCACATCAAAACCTCCAATTTTTTTGGTTTCTTTTCTTTTTAATACACATAATGAAATTCATTCCTTCTTCCAGTATCAACCAGTCTACTTCAGTGGAAATCAAGAGACCACTGGAACTTATACCAGTAAATAAACTCAAACTTTTAAAAGCAGATATACAGCTAAACTTCCAGATGCCTACTGGGCTGTAGAGCAGAATTTTCAGACATGCTGCCGCCCACTCCTAATTTTTAATGAAGTCTCCCTTTCACTGTCAAGCCTTCCATCTCTGGAACAATACATTGCTATTGAAATATTTAATGAGTCACTTGTAAATATCCCACAGGAACAACAGGACATTTATCTCATGCTGCAGAACTGTATTTTAAAAATAATTATCTTAAAAAGAAAGCCCCACGCAACAACTGAAAAAAGCCCAAATGTCTTCCCCTTTTGACTTCACAGAACTTTCTCTCTCTCTGCCTTTCTCTTTTCATTTCTCAT
Source organism: Acanthiza pusilla (assembly GCA_036630365.1). Lineage (NCBI taxonomy): Eukaryota > Metazoa > Chordata > Aves > Passeriformes > Acanthizidae > Acanthiza > Acanthiza pusilla. The sequence goes on from JAXCHO010000018.1 coordinate 14,221,235, forward strand.
CCACTCTTCACCCATGGGGTTATACTGAGGTGACTATGAGGATGCCCCGGCTGAGACACTCTGTTTGCATTCTTCCGTAGATTTGGGTTGGCTACTCTCCCCTGTGTGGGCTTGGCAATGTGGAAAAGTGACCTTGTGGCAAACTTGGGTGTGACCTTCTAGAACAAAAACAGCTCCCAGCATGACTGCTGGGCCTCCAAAATCTTGCTCCATGGAAAATTTGAGGCAGCTTATCCCATGTGCACTGGCCAACTTACGTTTATCTTAGGGCAGGAGCATGCATGTGTGGAGTTATCACAGCAGGGCTAACTCATGGTGTTGCCACATCCTGGCTCCCCTCCAGGAACTTGTCACAGAGCTCTACTCTGTGCCTTCTTGCTTTGCTAATGGTGGTGTACCAGAGCCAGATCCTTATTGTGAGACTTGCTGCTTCTGCTAATTCAGGACCTCAGCAGCACCATCCATTTCTGCTGCTGCTGTGGCTGCTGTGACTCTCTTGCTCTAACTACTCCTTCAGCTCTGAAGATGCAAAAGGAGCTTGGAGCTGTTCTTCAAAATGTCACCTTCATGCTGTGATGCTACTCAACATGTGCAAGAAGTGGTTAAGAAGGTGATTGTTGGATGTTGCAGCTCTGCAGCTTTTTGCACCATGAGTGCAGCTGTCAGAAGGCTCCAGGTGTGTGGATTCAAATATCTCCATTTTGGGACCAAACCAAACCTCTGTTTTCTGATGGATGACATCCAGTACTAGGATTTTGACAGTAAGGGTCATAGCTGAGTCAGAGGTTCTTGCAAAAGGGTTCTGACGCACCAAAGAAAGCTACAGAGCCTTCACCACCAAATATGAGCCAGACACAGCTCACAGAGCATCACTGTGTGACCCTGGGTGCTCCTCTGAACTGAGACATATTCTTGTCAGATCCCTGTATGGACCATTCACTTAGGAGTTGGACTTGATGATCCTTGTGGTTCTCTTCCAACTCAGAATATTCTGCTATTCTGATTACTTGGCTCTGCCCATATAGGGAGTGGAATCAAAAAAAGCACAAACCATTGGCCTCCCTTGTCAGTGAATTGTGTGCCTGAGACTGCTTGCAAGACTGGATTTACCCTCTGTTTTTACCACCAACAGCTGAGCCACCTCAGCCTGAGCTCCACAGGCCTGCCATGGTGACACTGGGATTTTCAATGCACTCTGCCTGGGCTGGGGGAGGCTGGCCTTTGAAGGCATAGAGAGACCTTCCTAGCCTGGAAAGATCGTTTGGAGGCGAGGGAGGACAACACATATGTTTCTGACAAATCAGGGTAATGAAGATCTTCCATGTTGTGCTGTATTTTGGGCTAGTAACCACACTAGTTGGTTTCCTCCATGATCAGAGAGGAAATTTTTCTCTGCTGAGATGTTGTTATGCACACACACATGCCCTACTAGAGCAGAATTTTATTTTTTTTTCAGGCTCTGGTGCTTCTGACAGCCTGAGGCTGGCATGCAGGTGCCAGAGTTGACTGTCTGTCATGGGTATGTCACACAAACAGTGCTTTGACGTGCTCCTTCCCACTCTCCAACCCACCCACATACACTGCTTTGCTCCTCATCAGAGGAGAGAAGAACAGAGACGAAGCAGCTGTGAAATACACCTGCCCTCCGTCTGCAGCCCTGCTCGATTACATGCCTTTAACTTGGCATTACAGACTAGTTATGCTCTAATATGAATGCATTTCTTTCCTCTACCCACAGCTCTGGATCAATCAGCAGCTTGAAACAGCAGGAGGGAAATGAAGTAGTAACATAGGGGGAAAAAAAATAAGAGTTGATGTTGTAATCAGCCAACTAAATAGCATTAGGACATACTGTCCTGCTCAGTGGGCGTACAGCTGCACTGGGCCATGACCAAATCTATTAATAGGCCATGCAGAGCTCTTTGTAGTTCTAAGAGCAATGCTCCTCAGACGTTGAGCCTAGAGTTCCTTCTCTGTAACTTCAATAACCCCCTTGTGGTGTATAGTTACAGTAGTTGACTCCTCAGCAAGGATGAAAAGTCTGCCTCTAGTCTCTTCAGACTAGAGGCAGAAATCCTGCTCTTCATTTTTTGCCCAGAACAGAAGGGGGAAATAATGCTGAGACCATAAACTTAGTGTTAATGTGGACAGGAGATTGCCTACAGAGTGTCTGAGTAGTTCTAGGCTTGATGGCAGACACAAGGAGCAAAGATTGGGACGGAAAGTATATGGTTTGGTCTGTTGTTGCTGTGGAAAAGGACCTGTTGCATCCCAAGTCCAGGGGACTGGGCTATGGCATGCTTGCAGTGTCCTACACCCTGTGGACCAGGACACTTGATACATCACTCCACAAACTGGCATTTTGGGATCATATGCCTCCTGCCAAGAAGCATGCACACCTACACAAGAAATCCCTTAGTTCCTGTCTGTAACTCTACAGTAACAAACAGATACTTCCAGCCTACAAGTTATTTCATTTTAGAGAGATTTAAAGTTAAGGAAAAATTTCTACCTCATGCCCAAAAGGCACGGGTTGGGGGAACAGTGCAGATCAGATGTTTAGCAGGTTTAGAGAAGGTGCCTCCATGTATCACGGTACTGGGGAGCCATTACTCCATGAAAATATCTGTAACACCCTTGGGCTGCTCCAGTCTCTTTCCCCTACCAAAGACTGATTTGTGGCTGGAGCCAAAAGCCACTGCTGCAGCTCTGTGATTAATTCCCATCTTCCCCATGACTGAGGAAGGGACTTGAGGTCCCTGGAGGCAGTGGATGCTTTCTGCAGGACATGACCCTGAGGAATTGGAGTCTGGTGAATGTCTGGAGTGCTGTCTGAAACTCAGGGGTGAAATCGTGCTTGGTGGGAAAGAGCAGCAGCAATGCAGGACAGAAATGCTCGAGGGAGAGGGTGTACCCAGAGAACAGCAGAGGAAGCATGTGTGAGGCAGCAGCTGAGGAAACAGGCAGCAGGGAGGTGGTGAGCACTTGGGAATGAACCCTGGAATAAGCAAAGGCAAAGTGCTGTGATGGAAGGAGAGGTGAAAAGAGGGCTATCTCTGGAAATAGCCCGGGGACAGCCCTGCATGGGGTCAGGGGCTGTCTGACTTGCCCTGTGAGGGTGGTTCAGCCACTGCAGGCTGGGGAAGCCTGACTGGAGCTTCCAGGGCTTGGTGGGGCACCTCTTCAGCTCAGAGTGGGGCTGCCACCTAAGTCATCTTGGGCTTGGCTGTGTAAATTTATTTATTTAACTGAATTGCCCAAGCCAGGAGTCGAGTCACCACTGACAAGCGTCCGTAAGGCTTTCACACCTTCCAAGGTCTCCTCTCAGCCCACCGGCAGCAGCAGGGAGGGCTGGTTGGGGCAGGAACACAGCACGCTTGCCAGCCCTGCCTGAGGCTCCTTCCCCAGTCAATGGAGCAACAGGGAGGGGGTGCAGCCTTCTGGCAATGACTCAGCCCACCAAGGAGCAGAGCCGCCTTCATGAGGTGCTTGTTTCCCTGCTCTGACTATAAGAAGAGCCTAAAGCAAAGACAGCCTGTAATTTAGGGATCCCAGCCAAAAAGCTCAGAGTTAGAGAGGATGAGTCTGGATATCCATGTAGACAGAGGATATATGTAAAAGTTAGCATTGTGTAGCAGGGTGAGAGTAGGTGAGTCATCTCAGAGAGCACCAGAGCTGACTGTAAAATAAGCATCACTTCTTGTGTAATTATAAATGCACGTGAAGTGGGAACTGGTGTGTTGGCTGTGCCTCCCAGTATTGCACATTTCAGTTAAGCACTCTGGAACAACTGGCTGTTGGTGTTAGTTTTAAGATAATGCCAGTGGGATGTAGTGAATAACAAAGCATTGCTGGCAAGCTATCAAGCTGTTAAACAACCTCTGAGAAGCACAAATTATAAATTCCTTTACTGTATTGATTTGACATTACAATTTAGAGATACGAAGGTTTTCCAGGAACCCAAATGAACCAGCATCCAGTTTTATTCATAAGGTGCATCTGAAGTCAGTAATACTTAATATTTGTATACTATTCTCCAACTTCTCACTTGATGAAAAGCTAGGTCATTTCTGTTTCCAGGGCTAGACATACTATTTTGGCACATGCTATTGTGTTTTTATGATAAACCCAAAACAGATATGCTCTAGTCATTTTAGTCCGTAAAAATATTTTTGAAGGCAGCAGCAAGGCTGCCTACAACCAAGTCAGGATGAGATTTCCAGGGCAGTTTTTTGTCCTCTCTTCTCCTCACAGCTGATAGTACTACCAAACAGCACATTCCCGGTATAGTAGTTTCTTTCTGGCCTTTTCCCCATGTTTCCTACCACAGGTGCATTCCCAATGCAGAGGTGCAGACCCTACATTATGCAGCAGCCAAGCAGCCTGTGCCTCTCTCAGCCAACGTCCCGCAACAGCAGTCACCCTTCTGTCCCCATGAGCAGAGGCCTCTGTCCCACTAGGTGGCCATGAGGGCTCTTTCAGACCCCAGAGCTGATGCAGAGGGATGTGCATGGCCCAAACCATGCTTCCTCCTACCACATGACCTGTAACAGTGGTTGGAACCTCAGCTGCCTTGCAAAGGCTTTCAGTGCACAGGGGGTAGAAATGCTTAAACCTATGTGGGCGATCAATGGAAATGTGTCAGTAGGTGGGTGAGGGAACATAATGGAGTAAGCAGCAAGCATTGAGGGCTCTGGATACCATGGAGAAAACACAGGGAGTAGAGCAAGGCAGAGGATTTGAGTTTGTCACACATTTTGCTTTTGTTCCACCTTCTTTTCACCCCTATTTTTCATTTTTTCATTTGCTTGGATAATGCAAGTGGAAAAAAATATCCAGACCCATCTATTCTGCCTTTCAGGACACAGTTTTTAAAATAAAACCCACTATACCAGTGTTTGTGTGGAGAACATAATGGGTAAATATTTTGTGCCATGGATTCCATTTCCTATCAGGACCTGTATTAATAATACCTATATAAGTCCAATTGTTAGTCAGCTTCTCTCCCAAAGAATTCCTTGTTTAAACGTATATTGAACACTTGTTTTTACAATTATTTTCTTCTCTTTAATAGGATTTGTCATGTTGGCTGTGGTATAGCACGCAAGTTGTTTGTATAAACCATTAAAATGTATTTCTGAATGGTGTTATATAAATACCATGTGGATTGAATTGTATTATTTTATTGTTAAACTGAAAGGTTTCCTGTTCTATACTATAATACAATTTGTTATTTTTCCAGCACGCACATTAGCCTGCATTCAACTTCTGCACAAGGTAGAAGAACTCAAATTAAATTTACAAGCACACCTGAGCAAAGCTAGTTAGCTGTGGCCAGATCATGTTTCTGTGATTAAATAATGCTGGCTATTATAACACATTGCAAGAAACTGCCACTATAAATCCCTGTCTCAGTTTATTTCCAATGCTTCATTGTACTACAGAAACTCTGCTATACTTTCTAGCAAGCAAAAAGCTAGGCATGGGACTGAGTCACCCTCAGCAGATGTGTTAGATACTAACCCAGAGGAGATAAGAGTAACAATGCTGCTCTCCCCTGAATGTTCCCCTCAAGGATGTTCCCATGCTACACAAACATTAATAAATCGATCTTCATTGCATCCGACCACAGAGTTTATTAACTGAGGAAATGGGTTCCCAGAAAAATTTAGCATTTTGCTCAAGGCCAGAATGTAGGTGCACAGCAAGGAGAAAGAGCTGGAGACCTTCATTTATTTCCAGTTAATGTTTAACATTACCATGTAATGTGGTGTGCTGAAGGCACAACACTGCTGGGAGTTCACATTGTCAGAAATGGATGGGCACTGGTGTCAGAGCCTACAGCAAGACCCTGCTGAGCATGTTGGTCACCACCACGTACCCCTGGGGACCTGTCGGGGCAGCAGGTCCCTCCAGCAGGTCCCTGGGGGTTGAGGGACCAGCTCCTGACTGCCTGTGGGGATGAGAAGTCTATGGCTCCATACTATCCTTGCTGGGACATGTTGGTAGGTCTCTCAAGGGTCCAGGAGAATCTCATGGGGTTCATATTGACCCAGCTCAGGGAACAGAGCTGAGAAGATCCTGGTCCTACAGTCATCCAGGTCCTACTGCAGCTTTCCTTTTGATGGAAACATGGGCGACAGAGCTAAATGGGTGGCTGGTGCATACCCAGCTCTGAGCTGAAAATACACAGCACACGGCCAGGACATACATCTGAGGCTGGGGACACTAAGGCAGCTCAACCCTGTCCAGAGTTCAAGGTTTTTACAGGTGGCTCTGAGAGTTTTGCATTTTATTAAGATTTTTCATTTACCAGTCATTTACATTGTGCCAAAGTTTGACCATTGGGAGTAAAGTTTTCCAGTCCAGGTGTTTGCCTGAGGCTGAATTGCTTCAGATAGGGTGGAGAGGAAAACTTCATGTAGTTGTTCCTCATGGCCAAGACTTAGATGAGGGAAAAGACTGGTTTGTAAAAAAATGATATGACTTACCCTTTGAAACTCTTCAGTGCTCTGTGAATGTAAAGATAATTGTACGAGAGAAAGGAAAACAGAGCAGACAAGGACCTTGGGCTCTAAGGGCACAACTCAAATTGATGGTTACTGTGGGAAGAGGGATGGAGGGCCTGGGTGAGGTGGACTGACACAGGCAGTACACCATGATTAAAACTGGGAGGATGGGCCAAAAAAATCCCAGACTTTAAAGAAATTGAATGAATTGTTGAGACTGGAGAAAGCTTATAGTGGGCCAAGTCCTAAGGGGTGAGGCAGAAGGGAGTTAGGACAAAGGTAACCATTTAAAGTTTTGCACCCAAGAGAAGGCACTAGTCCATAGCCTGGACTGGGCAGGTTCCTAAATTTCACCAGTCCACTGCCATCAGTGTTTATGTGTGAAACCACTGATGACAGCATGTTTTATCTCCCACGTACTGTAGGAGCCAGCTCTCGCCCCACAGGTGTGGTCTTTTAGCTGCCTTGGCAAATCTCAACATCATGGTGTTTACCCTGCTGATAAGTCATGTGGATGTCATGCAACAGTACTTAACTCCCTTTAATTTTGTCTTTAATTGCACACACGTACTTGGGGTTTCTTCATGTATTCAAAATCTATCAGCCTCATACTGTGCACTAGAAAAACATGTCTTAGCTGGCAAGCACCTATTTCAATCTGTTACTTTCCAGTATATTCCTGATTTATACCATGCTCTTTGAATCCTGAAATATTTTCTTCATGGGATTTTCTATAGTGCTTGCCACTGCAAAACAAGAGCTCCCCAGCCATTAGCTGGTTCATTTTAACAGAACTTTTCTGTGATGAGATATCATGATACTGTCAGTTGGCAAATGGGCATCTAAGTCAGCACTGCCACTGCCAAGTTTGAACCCACCGGGACTTGATTTCTCAGAGCACTTACTGTATGACACGATGGTGTGAATCACTGAAGCATCTCTCTGCTTGTCTCAGCTGAGACTGGGAACTCAGCATTTCTGCACACCAAACCACTGGGTTTGGAAGTCAGGCACCTAGAAAGTAAAAGTACACAATTAGAACCCACCTATGAGAAACTTGGATGAACAGTATTTCCCAGCTCTCTGGAACAAAGAATTAAATCCAAGGATGTAATTTTGTACTTTCTCTGTCCCACTGCCCTGTTCCTTATTCACTTCTAGCTTTTGGAATAACATGAAGTAGAGATGCTGCTGTAGCCACAAAATGGGTCTAATTTGTGTACTGAAGGAAGGAGCTGTGTGGGAAAATACTGCTTGATTAGACAATCCAAACCATGTCTGCGTAGCTCTTGTATGTATGGGAGATGAATTAAGGTATCAAAGGTAATTTTAAATGAGTGTTTTCTAACATTCATGTGCACGTTCTGCCAAGCTTATTAGTATTCCTTCAGAGAGGGGTTTTGATTTGTTTTGGAATAAAGCTTATTTATTCTAATTATGCATAGGAAATAGCTAGCTCTCTCTTTCTTACAAGATATTTTTGCAAATGGTAGGGTGCCCTTCTCTTGACATTCCTCACCAACTTGGGTTCAGCATTTGAAGATGATAAATGGGCATCAAGCTCAGCATTTCTACCACCTCCTACCTGCTTTGACTCTTGTTTCATTAGAATTTCAGCAATGTGCTGGTTCGTGACAGATAACCTCCTCTCCCTCTCCAGAGTGCCTGTGAGTGTGTAGGGGTTGAGGGAATGGGTGCATTTCTCATCTCCTCAGCATTTATTGCATTCCTCTTTCTCTACCTCCTCTGCAGCAATAAATCAATGCTACTTGTTATTGTCTACTCCTTGGGCAGTGTCTCAGGGGGAGAGGCAGACTCTCCTGACTATAATGTCATGTGTTTTATCAAATGCTAAAACAGAAGTAAAGATCCAAAGTAAACCAGTCTTGTTTTTGCAGCTTTCGAGGGGAAGGACCCTATCCAAGACCTGCCAGCTGCATCACCCATCAAGACACTTTGTCCCACGCAGGCTGCAGTTACCAGCCCCAGACTTAAGCTGCCTGCACAAGCAGAAGAGGACAGTGTGTCAGTGGAGCAATGTTCCTGTTTTTACTCAGGAAAGAAAATGTAAAGTATCTGGTGCTGATGACTATTTCCTGCCTGCAGGCAGCTCCAGGACTGGGATGCTGGATGAACTTTTCCTGTGTGTCTGTTGAAATGGGTGCACACTCCTTGCACTTCTGCCACTTGTTAATGGCAAGTAATGCCCTAGAAATACTTGTAGATGAAGTAAAATACAGCCTGATTATTGTTTACTCTATCAAGAGCTGAAGCACAAAAGCTGGTACCTGGGGAAACTGTAGATGTGGCACTTGGGGACATGGTTTAGTGGTGGATTAGGCAACCTGAATGATTCTTTGATTGTAAATGAAAAGCATCTTCATAGTGGGATTGCGGCTTGCAGCAATTCCCTGGAGAAACTTTGCCCAGTAAAACCCTGCCTTCTTGTTTTGTTGCCTGCTTTCTAATCACAGCAAACTGTTTTCCTTCACACAGGCTTCCTGATTTTCTCCTGGAAAAAGAGGCCTTCCCACAAACCTGGCCCAACAACCAAGTAGTAGATGTTCCCTCCCCTCTCTCTACTGGGAACACCCTTAAGAGATGGGCTGGAGAAATGATCATGAAAGAAATCGGTGTGGTGGAGGAGTGGGTGAGAAAAGGTGGGCAGATGACTTCTAGAATAGAGGTGTTTGGCTGGTCCAAGCCCAGAAGCAAAAAAAAATACCTGACACACCTGCACAGGCATCCAGGACCAAATTACACAGGCAGGTTTAAGCTGGGGTTGCAGCTGGGATTTTTTCCTCCTTAACCCCTTCTGATGTTAATTGGGGTAACTCATCTGGGAACCTTCAATGCAGAAGTTACTGAAGGGGTTTGCAGGCAGATTCTCAGGGTTTAAGTGCCAAAACAGGCCCCCTGACACATTAGCATGTTTTTATTGTGGCTTTGCAGACGTATTTTGCGTGTTTTTTCTGCAGTGGCAAAAGGTGTACAGTTAGATCCCCCCCCAAGCAAGAAATGTACTTTATCAAACCACAGTTTGTCAGCAACGGCACTGGTAAAAGCATGCACACACATGCACCTCTTTCTCTATGTATTCCCTAAACTTCGACTATTTTTTATTAAAATGGCTGCCTCAAGCTACTGACAAAATAACAACATGTGCAGGGCATGAAAAAACCCCCGCAACTTCAACTCAATCTCCGATTCCTTCTCCTGCTCTGACTTCACCATTTCTTCCTGCCCCTCCCCTGGTTTTCCAGGGGACATGCAGAGGTCAGGATGCTTTTTTCAGACCTTTCAGGAAGATGTCCTTGCCTCAGACTCCATTTGGGCAGAGCCTTGTGTGCCAGGGCACCGTGAGGGCAGACCCACAGCTCGTGCCGCAGAGAGGCAGGCCCGACGTGCAGAAATCTCTTCCGTGCTGCTTTTCGAGGCTCCAAAACATATTGATGATAAGCAGGTAAAAAAAGTATTACATGGAGAAAGGGGAGGGGTTCCTTTTTGTTTGCTACTTTGTTCCCCTTTCCTAAAAAATATCTCCCCAGCTTTCAGGCAATTGCCAGGGCGGGACTTGCGTTGGGATAGGCCTCCAATGGGTTTGCTGATACAAAACAAACTTTGAGGGAGAGGTCTGCGTCAAGAGCTCTCCTTGACCCATGGTGTGGTGGGAGGGGTCAAAAAAGGGACAACCTGGTATAGAAATGGGGGAAAAATAGCTTGGGGACAACTGGGTTGAGCCTGCAAGAAAGTAGGTTTTGAGGACACTGTGGCCACTCCTGGGAAGGAGAGGTCCTCATAGCGCTCTGGCCTCTCCTGCCTGCTGCATCTGGGGATCTCTCAGGTGTCCATATCCTTGAAACTCACCTGCTTTGGAGAGTTGGTGGATTATCTTCCTGTTGAGTGCTGCACTGCAGCCCAGCTTATCTCTGGCTGAAGGAACCCACCTAGACATGTGACTTAAAGTCAGAATGAATTATCCACAGCCCACATCTGATATTTCCACAACTCTTTCACTTGCTGGTTGTAATTGCCCTTTAATTGCTTTTATAATTTTAATTACATAACAAGCAAGCTGTACAGTAGCTGCAAAAGGTATCTGTTAATTTTATTTAGGTTTTAATCAATAGTTGACTTCAAATAATTGCATAACTGTGATTGCCATAGTCCTGAGAGAGCAGTGAATTTCATTCAGCAGGTGGACTTTCTCTGCACACTGTCTGCTTATGCTGGGCACAAGTTTGCCAGTTTTCTCTGCAGAGATTATTATTTAGATCTTGTAATGCTGACCAAACATCCTTGATGTGGACAAAAGGATTTCAGGGTTTATGCAATCAAATACTGTAGGGATATCCAGCAGAGTGAATGCAGGCAACAGCCAAGAGCAGACCATTCATCACTGTCACTAGGCACTGCTTCTGTTTCACATGCCAGTTAGATGCTGAACTGGAACAAGTCCAGGATCTTTGCAGGATTGAAATGGAGATTGGACCAGCCCTTCTCAAGGGCTTTTATCATGTTCAAGGTAGAGCAAGATCAGATACCGGGTCATATTGAGAGAATTTGCTTGCATAAAGCAACAATTAAATAATGATAAGCTTTTGGTGGAGGTTAAATGTCTCTTCTGGAAGAAATCATGGATGACCTCATGCTTTGGCTTTTTTCTTTTTTTTTTAATGTCTCCTGGACAAAACAGAAAGGGGGAATGGCAATGGAGATTTCCATTTGAGATTCTCCTCTATTTCTGTTGTGTAGATGGGGTTGAATTGGGAGGTAGAGAGTATTGACTTGCTGGTCAGTAAGAAGCCTGCATGGAGCCTTCTTTGCTGAAATGTCACATTGGATGGAGAAAATTTTCTGCATGGAGCAGGCTGAGAAGGATTGGTAATAGAGATGTTCAAAACTGACAAGACTATCCATGGCTCAGAATAAGGCAGGAAGTGTAATTAAGGAATCCTTTGACTGAACCTGTGTGAACTGCTTTCAGAATGAACAGGTTAGGATAAGGTATATTAAAGTGAGCATGTTTTAAACCATCAAGCAAGGACCCTTGGTCTATAGTAGCTATTTTAATCTTGTTTTGAATTTATACTTGGCTTTTTTTCTTTAAGGAGAAAAATTCTTATTCCTTGGCAAATACTAAATTGCATCTCTTAAATAAGATATGGCTGCTTTAAACTACATTCTGTTCTTTTTGTTAATGTTAGCCAGAAGCAGGAGAGATCCTAGAGGATACACAGCATGGGAGGCCCTGATTTAAATGGTATATGTTTATTTGGAAACATAACTTTAATAATTTTCTGTTAGAGCAGGAAATGGTGAGGGATCCACTCATCTTTTCTGTTTTGTTAATATTCTGTTTATGTTGGACTCTATTCCCACAGAAAGTAGAATTAAACAAAAAGTGAAATACACTTATTTTAAAAGGATGCATTTGTAAAATGATGCAATTGAATTGATCTGGTCAAGAGTTTAGGTGAATACATCTGACTCTCTTGCCCCAGAATCTAGAAGTGGGAAAAAAGTCCTCCTGGTTCTCCAACTTTGAGATATATTCTCAGCCTAAAGTGACTAAGATGGCAGACTGAGCTTTATCCATCTGTCAGATACCCATGGTGAGTTTATCTGGATGCAGATTAGCTGTGCTGTGGGTGCAGAGACCTGAGCTAGCTCAGTGCAGAGTGGCTGATCAGTTCAGGTGCAGTGTCATGTGAAGGCGGCATTAGGATTTTAAGGTCAGGGAAGGTTCAGGAGGTGTATGGTTGTGTTTGCACAGTGGTGAGCTTAAGCTCATAAACTCTGCGGGGCCCAGCCTGTTTCCCTGCACAGCTGCCAACTGTCTGGTGCCATATGTTCCAGGGTGTACCTTCTTCTGGAGGACACACTCTGGCTAGCAGCTTTTACTATTATTATTATTATTATTATTATTATTATTATTATTATTATTATTATTATTATTAATGTCCTCATTGCAATGCCACAGATATGGAGGACGCTTGAGCTGAAGAAACAAAGCAAACAGCTTTGTCTAAAAAACTAGTTGAGCAGACCCAGAAATTCTGCTTTGTCCATGACTTTCACCAATTCAGAGTTTTTTACCTTTCCTCAAAACTGGTAAGTGAACTTAGAATGCTTACTACAAAAAATATTCTTTCATTATAATTCAAATTTTATGATTAAATGTAGTAAATTCATCACAACTTGAGATAGGCTTATTTTTAAAATTAGAAAAATTCCAATTTAAAGAAAAAAATTTCAATTGGTGCTTTTTTTTTCATGTCTCTTTTTCTTTTTCTTTTTCTTTTTCTTTTTCTTTTTCTTTTTCTTTTTCTTTTTCTTTTTCTTTTTCTTTTTCTTTTTCTTTTTCTTTTTCTTTTTTTTTTCTTTTTTTTTTTCTTTTTCTTCCTCACCACAGGCAGAACATGCATTTGCAGGAATTCCTAGAGGGCATGCTTTTCTATGTCTGCCCATGTTTTATGTCATTGGCAGCTTTTATTCTTCTGGCTTCTTTGATTTTTGGTTATCATGAAAAGCATGGAATTCTGTAAGATGGGATCTATGTGGAAACTAGGAAAAATAAAAGGAAAATAAAGCAAAAATTAAAGGAGTAGTAAAAAAAATAAAGCACCAGAATTTTCTGTGCTTGCTTCCTACAACACCATGTGACCATTAGAATCCATTTATTTTTCACTAATGATTCTTTACTAGAGGGAATGTCTGATTATCTGACTTCTCCGACATATCCTTTCTCTCCCTCTTTCCCTTCATTGGCTAAAGGGATTGGTGATGGTCACAAACACTGCAATCATCAATTACTCCAACTTCCCTGAGGAAATGGAAACAAAAGCACATCCATTCAAACATTTTGAACTCCCTTTAAAGTCCTGCAGATGTAGCAGAAAGCTTGAGGTGGAGTTTCTTAACCTGTCTAAATCAGGACTCTCTTCCTTGACATAAATCAGGAAAGGAAAAATTCAACCTTTTGCTAATTTGTGTAGGACTTTGATGATAATTTGCCTAGAGACATTTAAGTGGTACAGCATGAAATAACAGAAACTAAAATTAATGGAGTTGGAATGGGATTGCATTGTGCAGGGCCCCCACATATGGTTACAATTCGGTGTTTCCTCTGTATCTGACAGGATCCGTACAGCAAGAATGCTTCTGAGAAGCTGCTACTGCACCCACCATGAAAGCATGGAGAAGAAAACCTCACCCCACACTGTCTGTTCACCATTCTTTCTCCTCCCATGGTGGCTCCTTGTGGGTTTTATTTGCACTCACAATTAAACACACGCCTGAGTTTGCTCTCCTAAGCAGGCTTGTGCATTGTTCATGGTATAAACCCCAAGGGTGGCACTGGAAGGTGTCCCTGTTTGGAAACAACTGATATACACCCCATGAGGTCAGTTAAGTTGCTCACACACAGTACCCAGAGCTGCCTGAGACACTGTGAGACAGCAGAGGTATTCAGGCTGATCTGGCAGACATGGCACAGTATCTACAGGAGGCACATGTTCGCCTGGAGAAGCATCTGGAGGCCAACCACGCTATTGCAGGAGGGCTCCAGTGGCCAGTGTTTCAGAAGACATAGCACATGCTTGGTATCTACAGCTGAAACAGGTGCCTGAGCTCTCAGCTGAAATCCAGTCAGTGCAGCCAGCAGCATCCAAAAGCTACACATGGAACCAAATGCTGAGGTGCAACCCCGTTGCCTAAACATAGGAATAGATTTTCTTTTGAGATGTCCTCCCATACTTCAGGTATTCACACATGACTGGCAAATATGATTTAAAACTACTGGTTATTAAAAGTAGCTATGAGGAGCAGCTAGACACTAGGTAGAATACTCAAGCCAACCACAACCTACGTTTTGGCAAACAAATCTCCAGCTCTAAAGAGAGGCTCATGCTCTATGGAATGAACAACAGATGATTCAAGTTTAAAACCAGCCCAAGAGCAAAAAGCTCCAACTTGGCTCTTCCCGTGTTAGCTATGATGGTGCCTCAGCACACAGTGTGAATGAAGAGCTGGTGCGTCACAATGCTCATGAGTTCACCTTTTGCCAAGTTCTCTCTTCACCTTGTCAACAGAAGCCACAACCCCCAGTTAGCCTATGGCAACCATTGACCAACAGGTTGGCCTTGCTGGAACACCAGGTAAGTGGAGTGTGTCACGTTAACACAAACCTGGCCAGATACAAATCTCACTGAAATGGTGAACTTGTGCCTAAGTATTAATCTGTCTTTCATTTCACTGTTTCCATTGCCCATAATTATTACCATTGGCACAAACAGTGAGCTATCCCCCTTGCTCGAGCCTGCAATGAGTCTGACTTTTTCATAGCTATCCTTAATTGTTGCCAGAGCTCCCTGTAGGAGCATTAGCCTGCTTAATATTACACGGCTTGAGAAAATTAAATGATCAATATCAGGTTAAGAGCACTCAGTTGTTCTTTCTTGGCTTTTGTAATTGCTTGTGTGACGGGAAAATAATTACTATGTTGAGTTTATTGCTATTCTCATTGTCCTCAGTTGGTGATTTTGTTGTTCAGCTACGGACATGTCTGATTTAAATTGTCTATAATATTGCTGTCTTAGAAGGAAATAGAAAGGAAAGGGGAAGGGAAAGGAAGTAGGAAAATTAAAGGCTGATCTAAGATTAACATAGTGTTTACTCTGGCTCCTGGCAAGCTCTGTTTGAAAAGGGAGACTCCCAAAGCAAAAATCATCTAGAGTGAATTTCTTTAAAGTGACACTGTCAACTTCAATATCACACTTCAGGATTTTTGGTTTTTACTCCGTGTTGTTATAAGTAACACCCAAACCAATTATATCCCACTAATCCCATTGGAACACCTCAGATTACAGTTGTGAGAATAGAGAAAAAGCATTTATCTCTATTTTTTGGGTTGTTTTTACTGCACTTCCTAGCACACTAGTTTCATATTCTGAGATGGAAGGGGCTCACAAGGATCATCGAGTCCAGCTCCTAAGTGAATGGTCTGACATGGGGACTGAACCCTCAATCTTGGCATTATTAGCACTATGTTCTAATAGCATGGTTCTAACCAACTGAGCTAGTCCATGATCCCAACTTGCATGGAAGACGTACACACAAAAAGGATCATGTGGATTTGGGTCATGCCCAAATCTTCTGTAATTTCTTAATAGGTCTCCTTCCTGTTGTTTATGTAGTTTTTTGATAGAGTAACGGGAGAGAAAAAAACACCACCAATGACTTTTGAAATAAGATTTTCAAAACCAGCAGGGGAAATAGGAAAACAGAAATCCCCTCGAGTCCTCTGCAGGGAGGGGTCAGGGTCCTTGCTTTCAGCCATGCAAAGACAAGCCAGTCCCTAGTGAAAAGATGCCTACTGCCTTCAGAAGCCAGTGGGAGTGGGCTGATAAAGAGATCCCTTTAACCGTGGTGCTTATGAGTCACTGGTGTCAGCGTTAAGACATCCTGGGAGAAAGAGGGAAACAAAACTGGTTATTCACTGCCTTTGTTTAGCTGCCTTCAGAGGTTTCAAGAGACCTGAATACAGAGACACTGTGGCATATGCCAACTGTTGACTCCATCAAATAATAAAGCAATCCCAGTGGGTATTAAGAAGCGTGGAATCATTCTAATGAGTCTGGCAAAATCTCATTAGGATGAACAGCAGGTGATGACAAAATATTTTCTCTGTATGCAAATGACTTGTTTCCTTCTCTGTCTGCACACAGTTGCATGAGTGCTCAGAAGAGGAGCTGTCACATAATTACTTACTGGAGTAAAGCATTACAGATGCGGTGGTTGCATTTCAAATATATCAGTGGAAAAATGGGGAAAGGGATAGAAAAGAGACCTCCCTGTATCACCAAATTCTTAGCCTACTTCTAGCACAATAGACCGCTTTGCTGGGCATCCAAACAGTCCAGCTGTCTTTCCAGAAACACTTCAAAGCAAGGACAGATGGGCTGCACACTGTCAAAACTTTTCCAAGTGCTGTGAGTATAGAAAATATGATGGGAGGAGGGCAGGGGGTGTGCAGAATACTGAGAACAAGGCAAAACATGGCAGTTGCTGTTGACAGAGGTAGGCTACCTGCATAGACCCAAGTCTGACCTGACCTGCTAGTTCAAAAACAACTAATCAACCCTGAACTATCCAGCTGCAGGCTCAGATGTTGCACAGTAAATCACTGCTTTGTCCCCTTCTGCTGCCTTAACATCAGGCTGTGTAGCCCTTGATATCTGTTCCGTTCCTGATGGTGTTTCTGGCATAGTAGACTTTCATTCTCTCCAGTGTATCATTAATAATGCTTCACACATTTGTTTTTAATCACTTTGGTATTTATTTATTGCTGCAGTCCTGTTCCTACTCCTCATACATGTCAGAGGCAAAATTCTTGTATGGGGGAAGTGGAAGTCCCCCAAGAGCCCCATTCTTCTGTGCACACTGGTGGAGAGGAGGAGAGGGCAGTCGAGTCAAAGGACATTCCAGATTAAATAACCCAAGCTACACAAACACAAGTGTTCCTGCAGATCTTCTCTCCAGCACCTGGCAGTCAAAAACCTTCACCATACTCTCCCCATGTAATTGTGGTTTTCTCTCAAAAATAGGAGTCAGGAATGCATTTGAAGCCTTCCTTCTAAAAACACCTTTAAGATCCCCAAGGCCATGAAAAACTTCCACCTCTGAAAGGGAAAGGACTGTGTGTATGATGACCCTGTGCTCCCACCATGCTTGTTGGTTCTTACCTGGAGACAGTTTGCTACAGGCTGTCCATCAGAGAGAGAATTAAGTAAGCTGATTATGAGAAAGAGTCATTTGCTTTCCTGCTGAAGTCCTATACAGATGGGGTAAAAACAATATACTAAAGAGCAGAAATTTGCCTCCTTCACCATCCAGAAACTTGCAGCGAAAATCTCACGGAAGTCAGGGTAAGGGGGTCACTCCCCTAAATTGCCACCTCCACAAAAGAAAAGATGAAAAAAAATCATTAGCTGAGGATTTGTGTTCCAAGAATATCAAAAAGAGTTATTGTCTGGTTTTAATAATAGTGATTATTTTAAATTGTTAACACTATTAGATGATAATAATATTAGGAATTTTTTAGTCTGTAGATTTTTATCAAAAATACTTTTCAGACAAGTGGTTTGTCACGGTAAAGTCAATATCATAATTTCTTCTTTCCTAAGTTTGGGAAGTCTGTAAGGGTCACCAAGTAGATCATCCGATGAATTGGGAAGCAATGCCTAGTCCTCCTGATTCCCAGAGCAGCAGCTTTGGAACACAGGGGCGCTGCGTCTCACTGTGTCATTCCTGTGGGTTTGGGACCTACAGAGCTACGGAAGCTCCTTTCTGAGGCTGGAGGTTTTAGGAATAAGTTGGATAAACATCCTTTGGGGTAGCATGGGATATATTTGACTGTCTGGGTATGGGGACTGGCAACATCATCTCTTGAGATCCAGACCTGTAGCCTAGGATTTGATGACCGTCTCCTACATAGTATTCATCTTAGATTTAATAATTGCATTAAATTGAGGTCTGCAGTCGAAGTGCTGCCAAAATGACAGCAGGCCAAGAACTACATTAAGTGCTGAAAGGCAGGCTCGGCGGGGTTTGCAGGGCGGCGAGGCTTGTTCTCACGGCTGGGTTATGGATGCTGAGGGAACACGTTCCAACCCAAACCAACAGCAGTGCACAGGGGGGTCACAGTCGGCTGGTTCTGCTTAGCAGCTTTTGCTGACCAGCAAAAGCAATGGAAATCCCAAGCCCTCAAAAAGCAGTAGTTCTTAAGCAACCACTTTTTCTTTCATTTTTTTATTTTTTTGCTACATGATTAGCCAAACAACCAAGTGTTTGTTCAATGAGGCTGACTGCAGTAAGAAAACTGGACAGCAATGTCAGTGATTAATTTCAAACCCGAAATGTCATCTGATGTTAGTGGTGGCCTGTATCAGCTGACCAAAGGTCATGCACATGCTGATCCCAAATATATATTGCTCTGAAAAAAAATCCTGTGGAGCCTTCTCAAATGCAGGATAGATCAGAATGCTCTAGGATTGGCCCCCTCTACCCAAAGCAGTCCTCCGCCATGCCCAAGAGGCTTTATGTCCTCACACTCATGCTGTAACAGCATACCCCCAGGCTGCGATGTGTGTTTGTGGGCATTCCAGAAAAACAGCCCTTAGGCGAATGAGGCACAGCTCTCAGGGTATTTCACACACTTCCCACTGAAAAAGACAACAAGCAGAATCACAGGAAGGCTACATGGTATTCAGATGAGATCCAAGATCAGGCAGCCTGGACAGGAGAGCATAAGTCCTAAGCAGTAGGGACAGGAGTTGGTATGTACTGCTTGGCCTTGGCAGTGGTCCTTGCCTTCTTTTCTTTGAGTAGTAGAGGTGGAATCTTATAGAAACTACAAGGACAGCTTACTCATACAGAGGCATCTAGTGCTATCTGGGATGCCAAAACACATCCTGTATGGCTTTCACCTCTTTCTTCCAAAGGAATATGTTGCATTTAAGACTTCTGTGGTAGCTGTCTGGCTGACCAGACCTCCTGGGTACCCTGAGGGATCTGAAATGGCACTACAAGTCCCTGTTTAAAGAATAAAACCCCCTGTGTCTCTGTGCTGCAAAATGTTCCAGTTGCTCATCTCTCATTTGAGTTTTTGCAGCCTGAACTGAGCTCTGTGCTTTTGCTGCTGAGTGAGTTTGCAGTTAACAGCAGCAAGCACATATTCCCTGCAGTTTCAGAGGTGTCTGTAGAGCAGGCCTACCCTGAAGAAGTGATAGATACCTTTAGAGAGTCTTGCTGTTCCCATAGGCCAATGGGCCTGCTCTCCTAGAAGTCCTTTGAAAATTAAAGTACTTTAATTAAAAGTAATTAAATTAACATACTGGTCAAAGTCAAAAGAGACTGTAGGTAGGCATCTTTTAGCATGGGTTTGGAGTGAATAAAGAGATCCTATGCATTCATGTCATTCTCCTCATAAAAATAATTCCTGCTAAAGCTGGGGGAGGAGAGAGCTACCCCTTGATTTCTTTGTCCTCAGTCTCTTCCCTCTGAGACCCCAGAGAACTTTGCTTTTCTCTTCCTTTTCCTTCAGTTCCAGCTACAGCCTGCAACTTCCTGACCTGCTGTTCTCATCCCCACCTTCCCTTCCTAACATGTCTTCAGCATTTATCTTAGAGTTTGCTTAGTCCTGCCTCTGCTGTATCACTGCCTCCTGAACTGCTGTAACTTTGTTCTTCCTACTCTTTCTACCTATCCCTCTAATCTTGGCTGTCCCAGACCCTCAAAGTCAGCCTTCACATATTCTGCATCTCCCTGAGGTCCATCTCACTGTGAGGTCCACCCTGTACCTAGCCTTGAAGGACTTCACTGCTGCTCTTCCCTTGGGCAAGGTAGATAAGTGCACATTTCCCCTTTATCTTTCCCCTGCCCAGGGATTGAAATCCACCCATCCAGATCTAGAAAAAATAGGACATGTGTGGGTAGAAAATGGTGACCGTAATCTGGGGATGAGAAGTGCTATATCAAGATTTACTTGTTTGTTTAGATAAGCTTCTAGAAGTCTGGACCATGTTGGAGCATATCCACAACCATTTTTGTGGACCAACTATACTGCTACCACTCACTTAGTGTTTATCGGTAGCAAACTGTAAGTCACAAATTGCTCCAGAGCAGGCAAGAAAAGGTTCTTAAGAAGAAAACAGCAGCTAAATGGGTAAACACAACTTTCAAACTTTTTTCCTCTCAGTTCTCAGCATTGTGCTGAGTTTGCTCTCCAAATGCCTGACTGAGAAATGTCCTTTCACTTTTAAAGTAGCTCAGAAGGCAGATTATTCCTTCCTGTTTTCACCCTTTCTCTTTGTTTTTGCATAATAAATCAAAGTGGTAACCATTGGCTTACCGGGGTATTTTTGTGGACTCTGGAAACAAGATTCATCCTGCCTTTCAGCCTGTGCCGAGGCATTTAAGCCAGTAGTCTAGTTGCCCCTAGATTCCCCCACTAATCACGTTGTCTTAGGCTGAAACACCACTGACATGTGTCTCACTTCTCCCAGACCCAAACTTACCAGAGGCCAAACATACAAGGTGCATTTTCTTCACCCTCCAAGATGTTTTTCCTCAGCAGATCCAGAGCTCTCTGTGAGGCTGGTCCACAGGGGCCTTTATACCCTTTGGCTGGCAGTCCTTCTTGGCACCTCCACTTTACAGGTGCTTGGGATTTTCAGAAGCAGATGTATCTCTCCAGCTACATTGGTTAGCAGGGACAAACCACGAGGAAATCAGGAACCTGAAGGCATTGTTATCCTTGTGAAGGTGGTTCTGTACCTCCTAGTATGTGCACAAGGTTTTTGCCATGAGCTTTGCATGCCCACACTTCCATTACAATGAACTTTGCTGGGCAGTCATAGGACACTCTTTCCTTCCTGGACAGTACAGCAGCAGACAAGTCTTTGAAGCCTTTTTCTTCAATTTAACTTAATGAAAACTTGAGCCTTCACCTTGGTGTAGAGTTAAAATGTTCCTACTTGAGCAGGAAGAATATTTAAGGGTAATTTTTTTTTTCATCCACTGATTTCTCCAGTCTCCAGAGAAGACAGAAAATCAGTTTGCTTTGTACTTGCTAACCTTACACAACCGCACAATTTTTAGCAACATTGGGAACAATAACTTACAGGGTTGTGTCCTGTAAGGAAGCAGTATAACTCCAAATCTTGCGTAACTGAAACTTACGCAAACTTCAGCAAGATTTTTCTTCCATTAATTATGGAAGAACAAAGCATCTACTCTTTCATATTTAAAAAATCACCTCTTCCTGGAATCTCAAGTCTAAGGTGTTTTTACTGTGAAAAAGAGCTTCATGGTAATGATAGCAGAATATCAGATTACTGACCCTGTACAACGCTCCTCTGTTTGGCTTCTGTCTACTTCTTAACAACATTTAGTAAAAAGCTGAATGCCTTCCAGAGACACCTTTAGTTTACATGCTAAGAATGTTTATGCCTCTCAAGTGGTCAAATTAAATTGTATCAAATGAACTGTATGGGCTTGACATAGGTTCTAAGGCCCTGTTTAAACTGTTGTGTGCTCATGAAACAATTAAAGCTGAACAAACAGCGCCAAAAGAATTTCAGAGAGGATTAGTTCAAATGTTTAACTAAACTAATTTCTACCACGGTTGGTTTCCATGGGCATTCATTTGATCTGGCAGAAATGCTCTTTCCTTAAGTGTTTAACCAAATTCTGATTGTAAGAGTCACATCTGTTCTGTCGAGGAAGGTAAACAATGATTTTGCCTCCCATGATCACTTATAGCTGAACAGCTCTGTATCATACGTCTTGGATAGCAGGTGTCCAGCAGCCAAGATACTCAAGAAAACTTGGGATTTTTTACTGATGGTACATTATTTGGCTGGGTCTTAAAAATAGTAATTCTGCGTGCACTGACTGTTTTTACAGACCACAATAGCCTAGGCTCAAACACCTCAACTTCAGACTGCAAACTAGGCATGACTGGAGCCATGACATCTCTAGATGAACACGTTGAAACTACACCAGGATTTCATGTCAACAAGGATAAACAAGTCTTCTAACATGGTCTGCTGAACTGATCCATCTCTCCACACAGACCCTATCTTCACTCTCCAAAGTCTTCAGAAAGCTTTGAGGATGTGACGTAGGAGTGTGGAAATATTTAAATGAAGAGGGAAAAGGGTGTTTGTGATGATGTTGCCCAGTCCCCTCAGAGTAACTAGTCCTCATCCTACACTCACTGAAATTGTAAATCTGAAATACAAAATCAAGGTGTAGTGAGCTTAGAATATTTTGTTTACTCTGGCTTCAAATCACAACATCTTTGCATAGGGTACTACTGATGTAGTAATTAGCAACCGGTATCTCAAGCTGCCTAGAGAGGTGCTCTCTCCCAGATCTGGATATGATCTCCAGAGGATCTCAGCTGGAAACACTTTTTTATTACCTGGCATCAAGGGTGCTCATACAGAAGATCTTCAATTCTGACATTTGCTTAAAAATTTTATCTATGAGATCTTAGTAGTCTAAACCAGTGGCTTTCCAAAGGTGGACAGAAGTTCTAGGTAAAGCCCAGTAATTTAGTCCATTTGATTGTGCAACAAAATAGATCTTTTTCTCATGCATTTAATAAGGGAATATCTTACGGCCAAACTACAGGGCAACTGGCTGGACTGCTACAGTCACGGGATGACTTTGTAACCTCTACAGCACTACTTAGGGTTATTATCTTTATTTGTCTGTTTAATAATGTTTTAACAGAGATATTCAGTGCATGTCTGGAGGGAGACCTGCTAAGCATAAACAGTAAATATTGATCCTCCTGTCTTTTCCCTGAGCACACCTGCCCATGCATCCCTAGTCTTCAGACCTGAGATCTGATACTCCTCTTTGGCACTGCACTTAAACATCACAAAAAGAAACTACTACAGCTGGTGATCTTTGCACTGTACTTAACAGCATCGGGAAGCAATCATGGCTAATTGCTATGGCTGTAATTCCAAACCTGACAGCTGGCAGAGAATCAGAGGCCTCAGTCACATTTGCTGAATGTCTTTCTAATATGTTCCACCAGATAGTTTGTGGCAGTGCTCTCCAAAGCCTTGCCCTTTGACTACTTGCATTTCTCCAGTACTCAGGTGGTTGCTGCCAAGGCTGCTCTCCTCTCGGGTAATTATTTGTGAAGTGTAATTTCTTGGAAGCCCAGCTGGCAAATGCTGCTTTCATGCAGGCTGGACTAGATCTATCTAGAGAAGGGTTGGCAGTGTAAAGTTTTTAGGGCCACCTAGAGTGAATGAATAAACACTAGTTATAAAGAAAAAGCAGATGCCATCTGCTCCCACTCAGGTAACTCCTGTTGACTTCAATGGGAGTGTGACAATTTTCACAGCCACTCCATTTACTTTTGTGGAAATACTTTCTTTAATATTAACAATGATTCAAAATGACAACCCCCAGAGGCCTGAGGGGGCTAGAGAACTGAAAACACTGATGATGGAGTGTGGATACATTCCCATGGTAGTCAGCAGGATCAGTTGACATTTATGAACAGTCTGTATATCTCACCAGTGGGTGCCTGAGCTAAGATGAGTTAGGTGGCATTTTCTAAATGGCTTTGGTACTATGTGATCAGTTGTTCTCATCACAGAATCCAGTTTGGATAAAGTACCACCAAGGCAATTACTTTTAATAGAAACCTATGTGTCAGAAGTGTGTAGAAACAGATGTGCCTCTCTTTGACAGAAGTGTTGCACCTTAAGAAATGTAACACTCCAAGAATGAGTATCTGTGCCTCCTGGGATAAAATTTCCCTTGGAAATAAGCAGATGATCTCATCCTGTAAGGTTCTCACTCCAGCAGGACCACCCGGGCAACATCAGAAAGCCCTGCACCACCTCCAAAAAGAAGAAACACTGAAAGGTGGAAAACACCTCTGGTGGAACAGCAAGGTCTGCATCTTGTGCCATCAAAATCAGAAAAGAGCAAAATGCATAACTAATCTTCTAGTATCTGGGCAAATGAAGAACAACATCGTAAAATAAATCCACTGGCAGCTCCAGGACAGAGGATAAAACCTGACTAGTGACCAAAGAGTGCTGTGAAGGAGCACTGCTTTTTTTTGAAAGGACTGCTGAACTTAAAGTTTGCACTTGAACTACAATTGCAATAAAAGATGTGAAATTACTGCTCATTTTGCTAGCAAAGCCATGGAGTCCTGCAGAAATTGCCATATATCATATCCTGTAGTTTTCTGGTTATAAAAGTAGCACATTTCATAGTACAATAGTACAACATAGTACAATTCTGTGGCCAGAGCTGTGTAGAGACCAAGTTGAGAACTGAATTCTATAGCTATACATTCAACATACCACTGGAGACTTTCACAAAGATCCTTTAGCCATGACGGCTCTCCCAGCTTCTTCAATGTGCACTGCATGAACCTGGTTTGCCTCTAGACTTGCCCAGACTCATTCGGGGCACAGGCACTTGGTCAGGGTACAGTGCCTGAGTCATTGCTTCCCAGCTCCCTGCTCCTGCTGTGGAGTCTGCAGGCGCAGCACCCGAGGCCGCAGTGAGGCAATAAAAGGGCAGAAGAGGCTGTAGATAAGGCATGGGCATTTGATCCTGTGTCGGAGCCTTGTACTCTAAGACCTGCGTATCAGTAGCTGGCATATGCCTCCCTCCAGGCTGTTTTGCTGATGCTCCAAAGTCAGTGGTGTGTACGTGACTGCAGAGGAGGTTAAACTGGTGTAACCAACCCAGCACAATGAGAACACTTAGAGGAGAATTCAGCAGGATGCATTTTTCTTTCCTTAAGGCCTCATCTAGGAGATCAAACCAACTGATCTAATGATGCTCTCCTACAGATCATGGCTATTAAAAGAAATGTACATCTAGTTCTGCATTTGACACCACAGCACACAAAACACGCCTTGTACTCTATCTGGGCTGGTATAGGCAAACACGATGGCCTCTGCTGCCTGTAGTTCAAGTGCAGTCACTCCCCAAGAGTTGCCCTAGGCTGCTTCCAAGTAAAACATCAAAAGCTACCTGTTTTGAGGGCAGCAAAGCTCTTTCCTCTGGCTTACTTATATTTGTATTGCCATCCCTTCCTTCCAAACTCAGTCCCAGGCACCAGTGTTAAAAGATGCTTATGGTACAAAGGTTTGTATTTCAGCATGGCACAACACACAGAGCTGGGGCAGACTGAATTTGTGATTGTTTTCACAGGCTTTGGAGCATCTGAAATGAATAAGATGCTAAAAGGAAACTAAATCAACCATACATGCTTGAGATTTATGGTTTTTTTTTTCAGGAGCATGGAGAAAGTAAGAAAGGAGAATGTCTGGATGTTTACAGTTCACCCAGCTCTATTCAGCATCTTCACATAGCTGTGAAGAGCAAAGCACAGTGCACTCCTATGTTGGACCAACTAGGCTGGGCTTTGACAGTGAAATTGAAAAAGACTAGAGGACTTCAAGATAAATAAGACAGCAGGAAAAAGTAATGAAGAAATTAAACTGACCTTCTTTAGAAATGGGTGAGACAGGATAAACAGGGAGAGATCTTGTTTTGCTTTCATCCTGGAAAAAATAACATTTCTTCCTTTCCAGTTCAGCACAGTTGACTGATTTGGAAACAAATCTGTTTTCTCTGGAAAGATTTATTTGCCCAACGACTTTTTTTTTCTTTTTTCTTTTTTTCTTTTTTTTTTTCCTTTTTGGCAAAAAGCAATAGGTTGAAGGAACAAGGCTTGTCTTGTTAGTAGGTTTAAAGGGCTCAGTAATTAACTGGTACATTTGGAGGCATGGCATGCAGGATACTTGCTGCAACCTACTTTATTACAGTGTCACAGGGAAGTGCCGTGAAATGGGCAAGAACTTTATAAAAACACTGTTTATTTCTCAGGCAGTATCAGATAGCAGGATTATTTCGTTATGAAGCTAAGCCAGAGCATTTGCTGAAGTAAGGACACCCTGCCCTGACCTTTGAGAACATGCTTTCATCTGTGACATGCTTTCTCTCTCCCTCCCTTCCTTTCCGTCTTTCTTTCTGTCTTTTCTAAGTTGGAAACAAAGCGACACTTATTTAGTCTAGGGACAGCATGCACTTTTTCACATCAGTCCTTTGCAATACATAGTAGGTGCCTTAAAAAAACAAATTGACATCCTGTGATTTGGGAAGCCTGTCACAAGGATCATTTGTCCCTGAAGTCGTCTCCTTTTGCTGCACAATGTTTAGCAACATTATTCACAGCCAAACCTCTTTTACTCCCTTACATTTTTCTGCTTTTTTTGCCTTTTTTTTTTTTTTTTTAAGTTTGGTATGATACTGCAGACAATTGCTGGCTTGAAACAAAATTAACAAAAATGTTAGTGGCTCAAAATAGGACTGTAATTCCATGCTGCAGTGTTTTAAGTCCGGGTGACTTGACCTTGTGAAAACCTAAAGATCTGCATCTTGCAGTAACTGTAAATAATGTGCAGAAGTGCTCAGCACTTCTGGAATACAGCTACTGTTAGCCTATTCCCTGAATGTGCAAGCCAAAATAGAGGCATCTGTATTTGGAAATGCAAAGCTAGCAAGTCTCTTCAAGTGCCAAACAGACCCTTGTGGGAGGGAAGAGAGTCTCTTCAAACATATTTCTGGAAATGCAAAAGATAAACATTTATCTTGCAAAATTATGCCTCTTGTATCTCAAGGGCAACCTAAACACTGAAGATTTCCTCTGACTCCTGTGCAAGTCCACATTCACTACTGATACCAAGACTGTGAAGTGCAGCATTTGCTAATTTGGCAATTAGATTCTCAATTCTTGGATATACGCAAAAGTGTATCCAGCTGCAGATATCCACACAACATTTCCTACAGTCGTACAGAACCCTTCAAATTGAGGTCAGGATTTGGCCCTAAACATCAGTGTATATTTATTACTATATTCCTTTTCTTTCTTTCCCACTATTTCCCTTTAGACTCTGACCTGGTTTAATCAAGTAATAACAAGGATCTTTGTGTGGGGAAAAATCACAAGTATCTGGTTATATGGGTGTATGTTACTGTAGGGTTGCATGCTACTTGGATCATAATGAGGTTTGTTAGAAAACTCTATCCTCCTTCCCATTTAAAGGCCAGGTCATTGATTTTCAGTTTTATCCAGAGCCCAGTGGAACAACATGGGAGGAAAGTTGTGGCTTGCTGAATCATTGTCTTTTCCTGATCTCCTCATTGCACTGGAGAAGGACAGAGGCATCTGCAGCAGTTCAGTTTCCCTAACAGCATCTTTTCGGGGTTGTACCAGTCATGACACTTTGTGATTGTAGTGCTGTCTTTTCCCCAGCTCCTCACGTGAGACCAGGGTCCCTGGCACAGAAGACCCAGCCATGCAGCCCAGCGGGCAAGGGAGGAAAAGCCATTTGCAAATCAGTGTGATTTTCTTTCATGATCTCCTCCACAGGGAGAAACAAAGTGCAGAGAGAAAGGCTCATATTGAAAAGATCAAAGTGGATAGAGAGGAACGAGTTAACAGGCACGCTTTTTGAAAGAAATAATTCTCCTTCCATCTCAAGGGATGGGTGAAGGGCATATTGCCTTGTCAGTTAAACACAGCCGTTAGTTTCAAGCCCATACTAATTAGCCAGCTTAGAAAAACACACTGCTCAGCATTTCTAAATGCGGACTGCAGCCTCTGCCACTCCTCAGCGCAGATATATTTGTCCACATCCTCTCAGTGTAACATGCTGGTACAGAGGCAGCTTGGTTAGTAGTAAAAAGAGAACCTAGGATTAAGTGAGGCTTCGTCCAGTATTTTTCTCACTTGCTACATCCAGGTCAGTCCAGGACAAGCCACTAACTGAATAAGGAGTGGGAAGCCTGCTGTGTACTGGGTTCCCATCTGCACAACAGAGCAAATCACAGCACTGCCAAGACACAAGTGACTTCCCTGTGACTGCTCTGGTTTGCACCTGCATAAGCAGGAGTTGTGGTCCCTAATCTCTGCTGACCTTAACTGCAGCAGAGGACAAGAGGGAAAATCTCACTTCTGCCCGGCGCTGGAAAAGGCATGTAGGAAGAGATAGCAGTATTACACCAAGGGCCTGGGGAGCTAACCCAGTGTGCAGAACAGATTGATAGGGAATCTGCTTTGCCTAAAACGGCTTTTTAAAAGTTTCGCTTTTCCTCCTGTCCTTCACTTTCCCCAGTGTAATTCAGGGCTGCTAAACCATCACTAAACTGAAAGGGCCTTGTAAACCTCAAATCTCTTGTATTGCTTGGGTGCAGCAGTGATAGGTGACCATGGTGGTCCATAGATGTATAATTTTAACTTGATAGAAACACTAATTTAAGGAGTTTAACTACACCCATTGTTTTCCCAGTAAACAGATAACTAAAACTACCCAGACAAAAGTCCATGAAGTTGTGACTCCAGACTCATCATCTGCTTCAGAGGAGTTCAGAGGCCAGATATTACTTCAACCATGGAGTTTTCCCATGGAAGTGGTGCAGACTGTAACTGCACCAGAATGAGGAGAGCAACAGGGATCCCTTCTCCCCTGACTGTACCCCCTCTATGGGCTGGGTGGCACAAGGCGCATCTGACCTTCATTTCTCTTCCCATCCTTGCCCTGACATGTGCATTTGGACCAAATTTGGTCCTTTTTCAAGGCAGGAAATAGGTTTTATTATCTGCTTATGTGTATGTTCAGCCCTGAATCAAAGTAAACCTATGAGTGTCACTATGATAGCTGTAAATGCCCACTGTACTTGGGTTGCAGGTTCTTCTTAAATAACAGCACTGAACACATCCTGGAAAGCAGACCAAAGCATGTCCTTTCTTTATAGGATTAGCTAGCCCCTGCAGGATCCCTTCTTCTCTTTGCCTTTGTCTCACTGTCTTTTCTACCCACCCAACGAGTGGATCCTGGAATATCCACCTGCCCTGACTCCAGACTGTCTCAGTTGGAGCACATCTATTCTCCTGCCACAGAGCTCTCAGTGCCAGGATGGCTCAGCAGAAACACCTAGAGCTTTATCCACTCAACCTGCATCCCAAACCTGTAATGGTGTTTCTCACATCCATTTTGTTGCCCCATGGGGAATCACTGTTTCTTTCTTGGTTTTTTTTTTTTCTTTCTGTTTTGTTTACTTTTGCTATTTTTTTTGATTGATTTGAGTTTTTTTAGGCAGGGGGTTTTTTAATTGCTTGTTTTTTTTTATGGTTTGTTTTGTTTTGAGGTTTGGCTGGTTTCTTTGGGGGGTGGAGGGTTTTTCTGTTTGTTTTATTTGTGTTTTGTTTTATTTTGTTTTGGTTTTTTCTGCCCCAAACACAGGGATTGGTTCATTGACCCCAATGACATGAGATGCTTCTTCATGCAAATTGAAGTGGTGTTACAGAAGGGGGCAAGAGATGCTTGCAATGAACTTCCTGTAGTCAATTTCTGGGGATTTCCAGTAGGTACTGGTCACTCTGTTGTCTGCTTAATTTTTACTAGGACAGTTGGCCTGGCATTGCTCTTACATTCTGCTGACAAGGGTCCCACTCTGTCTGAGAAAACCAGCAATTGCTGACATAAATTCAGTACTTTTCTGTTGGAGAAGTATGTTGGGGACAGGTTCTTCACTGACTTGGGACACTCTCTAAGTCACTGGGCATCCATGAGTCATGCCCTATTGCTAACAGACTGTAGAAAGTGGGACGAGAATCAAGCTCTGTATCCTGAAGGTTATTCACCAGCATTACCCATCTCCATCTGCCTGGAAACCATCACTGTTCCTGGGACAAGGGTTCATCTGCTCCACTAGTGAGGCATGGTCCAGACTGTTCTCCAGTCCAGAGCTGATGACCCTCTGCATGCCTGGCATATATGCAGACACGAGAGAGCCAACTCTGGCCTCAGGCTTAGTGAGTTTAGGCTTTTTCTTGATCCTGCTCTTTATTTTGCCACACAGAACTAGCTGCAGTGCCCAAAGCAGCTCACACAGTGCAGCCAGGCTACACAAAGCCATCATTCCTTCCTCTCAGGTGCTGTGCATGGTCATGCAGCTCCTGGGATGGCAAACCAGGCTCTTTGGCAGTCCAGGGTCCCCTGCCATGCCTTCTGACACCAAGTGATCCTTGTGGGGATGGAGCAGGCTGCTTTCCGTTACATTTTTTTTTTTCCAGTATGATTTTTTTTTACCAGTCTGATTAGACATTGCAATTCCAAATGGCTGTAAATGGCAAATCTGTACTGGATGTAAACCAGAACCATCCAACTTACTGTCTCATATATGGAATCCACAGCTTTATGCCAGAAATTTACAATCTTATTTTGTGTATAGAAAGTTCCCTGTCAAGCCTTTATATGCACTCCATTGCCCTGCTCTCTGTGCAATCCCTTGGCATAATCTTTTCAGAGATAAATAAGCCTTGCACTGAAAGCTAAATGATGCCATTATTTTCTCGATATAGATGTCATCCTGCCGTGCTCCCATGCCTAGATTCCAGACAGCCTGAATCTTAGCTTTCCATTTCCAAAAGTGCTGGAGGAAAGAGTCAGTGTAGCAGGGGCAGAGTGGCAGGCAGTCTGAGCTCATCTGGAACACTTGGGTTCCAGATGAGCGGCAGGTGACAGACACCCCAGCTGTTTCCTTGGCCAGGCAAGGGTTTAGTCTATGCTCCTGCCCTGGACTGCAGCAAGCTGGGAAAGAAGGATGTTAGAGGGCTCCAAGGGGCACAGGCAGCAGGACCTGGACCTCAGCCACAGGGGTGGAAACCTTCATCTTGAAAGCCATCTGAGCATAGCTACACTCCTAAAAGCCACTCAGTAAGAAGAGGTGCTGAGCGGCTACACTGGTATTTAGCTGGATGGCCTGGGAACAGAGATGTCCTGAGAGATTCAGCATTTTGAGGGGTGCTGGGAAGGGAGCATTTCTGGTTCCCTGACCAAAGTGCCATGCTGAAAGGAAAATAAGCAGCTTGATGCCCTGAGACCTGATGTCTTCATTACAATAAATCAATCAAAGCAGTAGCTTGTAAACAGATCAAATTTGCACAGGAGCACAAGAAACACATATCTGGTCTCTCTTTATGAATGCTAAATACTGTAAGTATAAGGTCCTGGTATAAGCTTCTGCTGTATACTATCAACCACCCATTCTTGTTTCAGGTTTAGGTAAATAAATGGCAGAAATAAATAAAAGAAAAAACAGTAAAACAGTAACTGCAAATCATTGCAATGAGGGAAAATATGGCATCCTTGCTGTGAACTGGGGAAGGGAAGGGAAGGGAAGGGAAGGGAAGGGAAGGGAAGGGAAGGGAAGGGAAGGGAAGGGAAGGGAAGGGAAGGGAAGGGAAGGGAAGGGAAGGGAAGGGAAGGGAAGGGAAGGGAAGGGAAGGGAAGGGAAGGGAAGGGAAGGGAAGGGAAGGGAAGGGAAGGGAAGGGAAGGGAAGGGAAGGGAAGGGAAGGGAAGGGAAGGGAAGGGAAGGGAAGGGAAGGGAAGGGAAGGGAAGGGAAGGGAAGGGAAGGGAAGGGAAGGGAAGGGAAGGGAAGGGAAGGGAAGGGAAGGGAAGGGAAGGGAAGGGAAGGGAAGGGAAGGGAAGGGAAGGGAAGGGAAGGGAAGGGAAGGGAAGGGAAGGGAAGGGAAGGGAAGGGAAGGGAAGGGAAGGGACTCCTGTGATGCCAGTCTGGCTGCATACTCGCTCAGATAGGTGAGACCTGGCTTGAAACCTTATTTTGGACAACTGGGGAGCTGCTCGAGTGGTGTGAGGATGAAAATATTGTCTCAGCATCCCTGATTTGCCTTCTAATGAATGTATGAAATCCATTAGAAGGCAGAGAACAAGCAGAATATAAAATATTAAAATATTAAAATATTAATCTGCATAAATAATAAAACCAGACAAATTTAAGAGAGTGGGAACAACATTTGCTACCTTCCTAACAACTGACCAGTAAAATGCCTGACTGTCTGTCAAGGAAGCACCACTTCTAATTTATGTGAGGTAACTGGCTTATTCTCTGTTCTACATTTCCCCTCAAAGACCTGAAGCAAGTTTGGAAGACTCTGTGCTGGATCTCACCGTGAAATAGAAGTCCCCATTAACACTGAAGATCCTAAAACTCTAATCACCAGGAATTCAATACAGTGTGTCAACCTTATTTCACAGATAGGGACTTCAGCAACAGAGAGATGTTAAGAGATGTCAGAGTCACAAGCAAATGCAGTCTTGGGGTTCAAGGAAAAAGCTGGGATCCTACTCTAGCAGTATGAATCATTTGGACACATATATATGTGTATTTTCAAAAACTGGAATGAGGTGAACTCTAAGAATGAAAAAAAAAGCCTTAATCAACACAATCTTGAATTTTCTGGAGCAAAGTGCTGCTGCTATTGCTTCTGTGTTGTTGGAGAGATTAGCAGGGTATTTATTGCCTTTTACATTCATTCTCTGGCTTCAACATCCTGGTTTGTAATGTCAAACCTGAGTGATTTCATTGCTCCATGTCAACCAGGACCAAAGCAACGCAGCACAGTAACAGGCATAGCAGTTAAAGTGGCTACACGCACTTAAGAAACTGTCTGGGAAATGTTAAGAACTGCTCCAGCCAACCAGAGGAATTAGACCAAGCCTCTATTTAAGCTATAGAGAAGGTTTGTAAGTTGTCCAGGTTTTAGAGTCTGGGGGTTGGGCTTTCCTCCCCTAATATTTACAGCTTGCTAGGAGCTAGACAGCCACAAACTCACCTAAATGTTTTTCATGGTCTTCCCGTGAATACAGAGTATTTGGCAACCAACAGGAGCAAATCCAGAAAGCTGGCTTACAGCTGCTGTAAGGCTAAGCTCCTGTTTACATCCCAGCTCGGTGGGACAGACCTTTCCCGTTCCAAGCCAAACCAGGACTTGTGTGCCAGAGCTGTGAGCAGCATGAGGTAGGAAGCAGCACCGACAGAAAGAGGCTGGGCTGTGCTGTGCTGCCAGTGTGGGACATGGTTGGGCCATACAATTGCAGCTGCAAGGAATCTCAGGGGAAAAATGGATGTTTCCCAACCTCGTCTGCAAAACCTCGGGAGCGGATTTATCCCCTTCCTCCCCCATGGTGCTGTTTAACAAGCAAAGGAGCTGGGCCTTGTCTAGCTTCTCTTTCTGCCAGCTGCACTGTCCCTGGGCTGTGAGGGTTTCCAGCAGCCAAGCTGTGGCACTTCTCATGCCCTGGGAGAATGGATAGCCAAAAGGAGCATGAGGAGATGGGCCTCTCCCCCTGTTCTTCGCACTGGTGAGATTGCACCTCAGATCCTATGTTCAGTTCCAGGCCCCTCTCTACAGGGAAGACACTGAGCTGCTGGGGCGTGTCTAAAAGGCAACAAAGCTGGGAAAGGGTCTGGAGCATAAGTCCTATGAGGAGCATCTGAGGGAGCTGTGGTTGTTTAGCCTGGAGAAAAGGAGGCTCAGGGTGGGACCTTATCACTCTCTAAAACTGCCTGAAAGAGGGGTGGAGCAAGGTGGAGGTTGGTCTCTTCTCCCAAGGATCAAGTGACAGGATGAGGGGAAATGACCTCAAGTTGCATCAGGGGAAGTTTAGATTGGATAATAGGAAAAAGTTCTTCACTGAAAGGGTGGTAAAGCATTGGAACAAGCTGCCCAGGGAAGCGGTGGAATCACCTTCCCTGCAAATGTTCACAAGGTGCATGGATGTGGCATTTGGTGATAAGGTTTAGTGGTGAACAGTGGAGTTGCGTTGATGGTTGAACTCAATGATATTGGAGGTCTTTTCCAGCATTAAGGATTCTGTGATTCTATGACTTTTTGTGTTTTATGGGACTGCGTTGGGGACTTGGTATTTGAAGAGAATCCACTCTTTCCTCCTGCTCCCACAGTCCCAAAGAGGAATGCTGCTTACCCATGCATGATAAGGGAGGTCCTGTTGCTAGCCATGGCCTTCCAGTGTATTCTGAGCAGAGGCATCAGCTGTCTCTAAGGTTCTACATTAGTGTATGATGTTACAAAAGGGAGAAATTGATTCTATAGGTGAAATGCAATGCTATATTGATCTTTTGAAAAACACGAAAGAAAGACATTTAAAAAACTAAACAGACCCACTGCTCCCACCTAATTTGCCAACATATCTGCATGTTTTTCTGAAAATTATGTGGCCCATGTTGCATTCATCAGTGCACATTTCTGACTTCCTTAAGAGCACAACTACCTCATTTCTGGGTAATTAGGTAGTCAGAAGCACCAGCTAAGCCTAAACAAACATCCTTTACTCTAACAAAGCAAGTTATTGTGTAGTCTTTCAGGATACAGTTTTCTGTAGTATGCAATGACTCTAATGTCGATTAATTATTTCTAAATAGTTTAAGTATTATCTGCCGCTGGGTAAATTCTTTTTCTATTGTGTAATCTAACCTGTAGGAGGGCAAAGAAAAAAACAAGGATTTGCCATGTCACCTCCCCATACATAACAGATTTTTCTTTTAGTCATTATCACCCTCACCATCACACACCAAGCTCCAGGACCTGGAAAAGGTTAGCAGGATGCTTCCCTAGACTCCATCCCACATGCCGCTGACTCACAAGTTTTAAAGAGCATATGTATGGGGGGCCCTTTTGACTCTCACCTCTCCTCCCATCTACTGCAAGAATGGAGCATGCCTGTTTGCTCTTTGCCTTTACAACAGTTTAGGTATTGTAAGTATCTCAAGGCTTTTTTCATGAGGTAAAGAGTTCAGTGAGATTTTAGTTTGTGAAGCTACCAAAAATGTCTCATAAACAGACAGCCGGGAAACCCAAACATATCTACTCAGGTAGAACACTCAGTTTTGTTTTACAGAAGAAAACTTTGTGTGAGAGTGTATGGTTTACTACTCTCTAGTGTCAAGCCCAGACCCAGAATTTTATGATCAAGTGTCCATCCACTAACTGAATTGTGACTCATCACTGCTGAAACAGAGTGACAGAAGAATAATTTAAAATAAAATAGTTTGAGAATATGCTTTTTCTTTATTACTACACCTGTTTTAGCAACCACAGATTTACAGAAGTTGTCATCCCCTTGGCAGGACAAAGGGATGGGAGAATGGAAGAACAAAGAAAATCTGAAATCTACAAATCGGCTTCAGAATGAGAAGATAAAGTCTTCTCATGGTTACATAGGCGAGTAGAAACCAAATTTTATTTCCATGTACCCAGCATGTTTGTGTTCCTCAGATACAGCTCAGAAAGACCAGAATCAGTGTAGCAAATGTTACCCCTCTGATTGCAGAGGAGAAAGACCCTGCTTACTCCTGTCAGTGTTTATCAGCACTCTGTTACAGAGTGCCTCTGAGGCCAGCATTTCCAAAACCAGAATAGAGTCTTTCAACCTCCTTAAGCCAAGAGGGCTTCCACCTTTTCATGAGAGTTTTCTCTTGAAACATTACAGCCACAAGGGTTCCCTTATGTGACCATAAAGCACCATGCATGTCTGCCAGCACTCAATAAATTCAAATTAATAATAGGTCCTCAAAGAGCTACATACTGCTTCCAAGATACCTTAACATGTGGGCGGGAGAATGGTCTCCCCACAAATAATGAAGCATGCTCTTGCCTAATGGGAATGCTTATAAATAGAAGCTGTTTTTTCCTATGAAAGACTGGATTTACAACTCCATGTGTGGAATCAGCCGGCAAGTTTGTCCAGAAAAAAATGCCCTTGTGCAATTTTTACAGTGTAGAGCGAGACTAGCAGTCACAAAGGAAAAATACTAACAGAGTTCATTCATATTTTGCTTTCTCTGTCCAGTACCACTTGAACAAGGAGCAAGGAGGGCTGTGAAGACCTGAGTCAAACCTGACTCATCCTCTGGGTCCAGAGAGGGGGTTAATCCCCAGCAGCAATCCATGTACACTGAGCAGGCACATGCTCCTGCCTGGGAAGGACAACCACATGAGGAGTTGTCTTGTGGTTGCTCAGGGAATGACACATTCATTCACTGCCTCACCCGACTTGCCTGGCTTGGCCAATTCCCTTGCTAGTCCTTCCCTCTTTTCACCTCTCCTGAGGCTGCTTCACAACCCCTTCTCAGAGGGCTTTCTGCTGCCAGTCCTGGCAGGACTGACTGGAGGGTTAAAGCAGTGCTGGAACCTTCCCAGGTCCATGAGTTTGGGCTAAGCTGGGCTTGACTCTGCACAGGATAGAAACAAATCCCACTTCTACCTACCTATCTTCAGACCTCCATGAAGGAGATGATACCTAAGCAGATGTGATGTGAAGGGATGTGTCCCTGGGATTTTTGCAGTCATTAAAGAGATTGTGTGAATTGTTTTATATGGATGAGCTTGACTGGACCCATCCAATGATGTCTATGCTCAAACTCATAAGGACAAATTAACAGTCCAGCCTAGGGCATGTATCCCTCCCCATTGTTCCAGCCAGTCCGGAGATTTTTTTCCCTCAAGGCCACAGCTTCGTCTCTGCAGTGTGGTCACTGCAGAAGGACAACACAATCAACTGTACTCCCATGTCATGCTCGGAGGCTCAGGAGATGGCGGCATGGCTTAGTGCAGTCTGTGTCAGCTCTCACAGCACCACAGGGACAGCTATGGCATGTGGCAATCTGACTCCGATCTGACTCCCTGTCCAGCCATGCACTGGCAGCACAGCATTACACACACAAGCAGCACAGCTTTGTCTCAGAGACGACACCCCCTGAACAGTGCCAGGATCTTACCCCTTGGGTTGTAGAAATGGACGGGCCAGACTGGACCTTACAGCAGGAAGAAGGTGAGCAAGCGGGCACCTACCTAAAGAGTAAAATGCTTTATAATGACCACCTGACAAAGTGCCAAGGCAAGCGTAGATCCCGCTAAAGCATTCTTGCTGGGTCACTGTCCTTACATGTTTCTCTACTCAGGTTTCCAGGTGTGTCCCCTAGCCAAATCCCTGCTCATCACTAGGATGTGACTCAGCAAAGGTGTTTCCATTAAAAGAGTTAGAAGGGACTAAGGACATGTTCAAAATGGTGCTGTGGTTTTGGTGACTGGGGAGGACCAGAGTGTGAGATGCCTCTTATGTGTCTGTCCCACAGGCTAGACATCTAACAAGTCTTGGAGGTCTCCAGGGGAAATGGGAATGGAAAATACTTCTTTCTTCATGTTATCAAATTGCTATTGTCACAGAATTCATTAAGTCGTCTTTGGGGAAGGACAAGGACACAGAGAATATTGAAGAGACCTGATGAGAGCATTGTGTGGGGCCAGGTTAAGATTTTCTATATCCATATGGCTGTAATGGAAGTCCATGGAGATAAATCTGATATAGTCCACCTGACTTTGGTATTGCTACCACTTAGCAATATGGTGTCTGGGGTAGACTGCAGAATACATTAGAGGAGATGAAAATATCGGTTGCTTTTAATGCTCAGCTTTGGTCAGGAGAGATACCAGGGCCTGACAGAGCACTTGAACCTACCTAGGAATTTGCATGAGGCTGAGGAAACAGGAAAAACATGAGAAGAGTTGCTGCTTGCAATGGTTCTTGGGCTGGGAGTGAGAAACAGGTTGTGAGACAGCACTCACATTATCTTCCAACTGTGTCCCCAGGGAACTATTCTGCCTTAGTGCTGTAGCTTTTACTGCAACTCTAGTAACTTCTCACCTCCTATGCTTACCTCAAACATGGTTTTCCCAGGTCAAACTAGATATTTCTCCAGTATACCTGCAAGCCTGTTCAAATGGTAGCTCTTTGTCATATAGGAATGGGATGCAACTCATAACTACACAAAGAATACTTAGAAAACTTCTCTGAATGAGGAAACCACCTGTCAGATCTGCATTTTCTAGATCTCTTGGATCAATAAGTAGAAGCAACAACCACATCTGAAGGTTTTCTTTTCATTTTTAGCAGCTGTGTACACTCTCCTGAACTTCAACTCTTGTTAACCTCAGCAGTTCTCCATGTGTGCTATGAAGAATTAAGCAACTTCATGAAAAATCAGAGACATGACCCCAACAACAACCTTCCCTGGGGCTGCAAAACCACATCACCAGTTCCTAACCTTCCCCCTCTGCTGCTGTCCTGCCCCAGGATGAGCTGAGATTCTGCCCTGTGGTTCATCAC
The DNA here is from genome assembly GCA_036630365.1 of Acanthiza pusilla. NCBI lineage: Eukaryota > Metazoa > Chordata > Aves > Passeriformes > Acanthizidae > Acanthiza > Acanthiza pusilla. The sequence goes on from JAXCHO010000018.1 coordinate 14,259,362, forward strand.
GTTGGGATACTTATCTGCTTCTGAAAACAGGTCACAAACAGCCATGTAACCCCTCACTCTGCTCCTTAGCTGTGACTGCAGTGTGACATGTTTCTCAAGCTTGGTCTTAAAATCAGCTGTAAGAGAGTGTTTGCCATCTAGATAATGTACTGCAGATCCTCTCTACCCTTTCCTTCAGAAATCTTTCCCTAACAGCTAACTTTTGCTGTAATTTAAGTTCATTGCTTCTCATCCAACCTCCAGTGGCCACAGAGAGCAATATATTTCCCATTTTGGCAGGAGTCATTTACTTGGTGACAGCCAAGGGACAGTTCCCATGTCTCCTTTTGCCTTCCCCCCATCTCCCAGTCTGTACAGGCGAATGACTTGACCTTCCAAATTTTAGAGAGGCAAATTTATTATATTGTCTGCAGGATCCAGCACCTCCTTGAAATCAGAAGCTGGTGAAATAGGTTTTAGAGGAGATCTTCCGTTGCCAGTGCCTGCAGTGCACTGCAGGGCTGAGCAGACCATGCCCAGGGTGGGCCTGCTGCTGCTGTGGTATTCCACAGAGCAGGTGTGCTCTGGGCTGTTTTAAGAATAAGGATGTTTGTCAAACCTCAGCTGGAGGAATGCTCTGTCTATAGGGAGGGGCAAGGAAGAGGATACAAAGTCCAGGCATGAATCAAAAATGGACTGAAAGACAAAAGGAAATTAAACTATGGAGGTGGGAGCGGTGTGAAGCTTTGCTGCCTACTGCCCTGGTGAAGAGGGAAAGCAGGGCATGTCACGGCATGGAGGCAGAATCCATTTCACCTGCCACTGTATGTCTACAACATGACTATTTACATCTGAGCTAATCATTTGGATCCCCATTGAGTCAGTGCAAAGGAACATATGGTGCATTTGAAATGTATGCCTACAGATGAGAAGTGCACCTTTAGATGTGCTTATTATTCTTGCTGATACTGAGATACCCAGGATGCCTAGATGTAGATGCCTTAATCTACTCAGAGAAATCTGACCCTGAGAGATTGCTTTTGGGTGAGAAAAATTTGACAACACTCTTAAAATGCTTCTCTCTGTTCCTTCCTTGTTCTTTATGGAAAAGGAGGATCTTTATCCTACACCTTTCCTCATTCCAAGCTCCCCAAGTGTTCATGTCACATGGAACCGACCTTCTGATGCATGTCTGAAAACATCCATCACAACACTGAAAGCTCTGGCCTGTGTTGTCCATGAGCACAGATCCACATGCATGCACAGAGGAACACATGAGTGCACTGCACCCGTGTGTCTCAGCCATCCCATGATGGTAGGGCCCTGCTTCAAATATCCACACCCATCTTCTCTCAGGAAAACCTGAAGCTGAGTTGTGGCCATCTCTACAAGCTGCAGGTGATGAGGCTCTGTGACAGCCAGTATTGTTCAGGGATGGTGATATGAGAGCTCTTGTGCACCATGATAACCCAGGCTGTCACCATGCTCTCAGAGCTCTTGTAGGGAGTCACAACAAACTAGAGAGCTGTTAAAGACGGGCCTTATAGGGGTGAGCAGGAAGAGAGTGGAGAAATGAGCAGCAGCAGGAGGGACAGGAAAACATGAGAAGGCTACAGTAACAAGAAGAGCTGGAGGGAGTGGCCACCACCTTGTGCCCATGATCTGCCTTTAGAGACGCTGAACAGATGACTTTTGGGACATGTTAGGCCACCTATCCTCTTTCCATCATGTAGCAGGAGGGTTGCCAGCAAGCAGCACATTTTCCAGTGTTTTGTCCAGGCCCATGTTCACAGCTTATTCTCCGGGACTCACACCATCTTCCCCATGAGGCTCAGCTGGCAGTCTGGCAGCTTTGGGGCAATTAAGCTGTAATTTTCCTTTGCTCCATTTTATGCTGTTACTTCAAATTGCCCTGTCCTCAGCAGCTCTCTCCTGACCTGGTGTTTTCTCTCTCCTGACCTGGTGTTTTCTCTCTCCAGCCCTCAGTCATCATTATCTCAATCTCTGCAAGCACTGGACATGGTTTAAAAACACGTCCTCAGGACCTGGGAGGTGTTTACTCCTTTCTGCTAAAAAGCAGACTTGTGGAGAGTGTGACGTATCACTTACACAGTTCAGAGGCAGGGCATTTCCCACATTATAAAAGAGTGGACCGCAGCCACGAAAGTTGAAACATCACTTAAAAACTCTGATATTTGAGAGGGCGGATTGCTCATTGCTGCTAAAAAGTACAAAAACACAACGTTTCTCAAAAAGCCAAAAATAAAATCCCTTGGCAATTTGTATATGTTTCAAAATGCTGATGGTTTTTAAAACCCTTTTTAGATACAAGGATCTCTGTGCCAAGCTAAGATCTAGGAGTAAAAACAAACAGATAATGAAACAAACACTGTGATGACAAAAAAGAAAAAAAATAAGAGAGAAATTGTTGCAATAATGTACTTTTCCAGGAAAATTGACCATAACAACAGTGCTGGTGAATCATTGGGTAGGAGCTCCTGCTTATAAACATGATTTTGAAATCTTACAGTGTTGTTATTTCCACAGTAGTATTGGCAGTAGCTGTGTAGAGGTTTTTCTAGCACAGCAAGAAATTTCTCCTAAAAACCCTGACTGGGATTTTTTGAATGCTTCCTACAGAATTACATTAAATGGATGGGAGTTATCTGCCTAAATTATTTACAAATCTTTAAAAGCCTTATTCCAGCTCCATCGTGTGCAAATATTTGTAAGCTGTGAAGCTGTTCCAGAGAAATATAGAGCATAAATACCCTTGTGAGGAGAGAAGAGGTCCATAAATCAGGTCTTTGTGAGTGAAGAAGGAAACCCTCTGCCTTTTCAGCCTCAAACTGTGAACATCAAGTAGAAGTTTAGGTCATCTTTAGCTTTTCCCCAAAAATCTTCCTAAATCCCAGTTTTGTTAGACTTTATGGTCTTACACCTCGGAGTAATCTGGGTGAGCCATTTTAACCGTGTCAGGGAACTGCCACCACACTATGATGCCACCCAGAAGGACGCTACCCTGTGGGCATTGGAGCAGAGACTATGACATTTGTTTGGTAGGCAGGAATGGAGATTTGTCTCAAATTATGCCATCTGAACATCGCATCTGACTACAGTGCAAATCTAGGCTGGGCTGGCGTCAACTGCAGGATGTTACCATCACGGTGCTGTAGCTTTCATGGAGGGAGCTGTGGTGCTCTGAGATCCCCCAGCCCAGTTTCGCCTACACACCCTGCCACAGCTGGTGATAGGCAGCGTTCCTGCAGGCAATTGCAGTGGAAAAGAAGGGATAAACGTGAAGGATTAACTGTTCTCACTCAGACTTTGACGTGTTCCCTCTGGATCACAGCTTTTGGCACATCTGTGCTTCTATGAGCAGTGGTGAAAGTACTCTGTTAATGTGATATCTGTTGTGGGCTGTGCCTGTGATCACACACACATAAACACAGGCACACTCACTGATTCAGGGTGAATTTGCAGCACTTTTCTGGTGTGCACGGCCACGGCCACGTTGCCACTGCAACGGAATTCCTTGCCATTAGGCACTGGGTGAAGCATGATGTTACTGCTCCAGTGTTTCCCAGACCCCAGTCTGTTCACTCGCAAAGGCTCAGCTCATCTTTTTCAATGTTCCTGGGCCGGAGATTCTTCCCCACATAAAGGATTTTTTTTTGTTCCAGTGTCTACTGTGTCTCTGACACTAAAAGTACAGATGGTTTGTATCAGTCTAAGAGTACAGGTGGTAGAAACCTTCCGGTTCTCAGCACTGAATTATTCCATTCATTGTTTCCAGCTTTTAAAATTTAATTTTTACAGAAGTAAAAATATACTACTCTGAGCTGGACACACGTGCTAGTTCCTGGATCATTCAGATCCCTATTGCCAATATTCCCTGGTGTAGTGACTTGGTTTGGTACAGTTGTTCTGAATCTGCCAGAATGATGCTAAACCAGTATGATTCCTGTTAATGGAGTCAAGGAAAGACACTCCTCTTTCCCTCCTCAGCTCAATAAGAAATCTTAAGGTGGAAATGGTCAAGTCTAGAAAACATCCTCCTATCTCCTTAAGAAGGGAAGCAGGCTGTGGTTTGGTGGTGGTTTGGGTGCTGAGCTGGCCGGAGTGAGATGGAAAGAAGGAAATTCTTCCAATAGCTCTTGCTGTTCTTGGAAAATGAGAGCGTTGGGGAACTGTGGAGCTGAGGACTCTGCTAAAGGAAATCATGCTTCTTTCCTCAAGAGGAAGCTCAGCCACTCCTTTTGGAGTAGCATGTTTGCCCTGAAATTTGGCAGATTAGCTTCCTTCATCAGCCAGCATCCCGCTCTGGGGTCTGCAGCATAGAAAAGACATAGACCTGTTTGGAATGAGTCCAGAGGAGGGCCACCACAGTGATTTGGGGGATGGAGCACCTCTCCATGGCTGAGAGAAATGGATTTGTTCAGCCTGAAAAAGAGAAGGTTTAAGGATGACCTAATTTGGGCCTTCTAGTACTTGTAGGGAGCCTACAAGAAAGGTAGAGAGAGACTTTTTACACGGGCCTGTAGTGACAGGACGGAAGGGAATGGATTCAGATGAAAGAGGGCAGGTTTAGATTAGATATTAAGATAAAATTCTTTACTATGAGCATGGTGAGGCACTGGCACAGGTTGCCCAGAGAAGCTGTGGATGCCCCATCCCCAGAAGTGTTTGAGGGCAGGTTGGATAGCCCTTTGAGCATCCTGATCTAGTGCAAGGTGTCCCTGCTCATGCTAACAGAGTTGGAACTGGGTGATCTTTAAGGTCCCTTCCAGCCCAAACCATTCCATGATTTTATGATTCTATGAAATATTGAATGGGCAGGCCACAGAAATCAGGTCACTGGCAAATATATCTGGGATTTCAAGGGAGCTAGACAAAACCTGGAGGTGTAAAAGCCCCATCGGGGACATCACCTGTACAAAACCTCTGTTCTGTGCATGGCCAAACATGGAAGAGTCACAGCAAGAGTCATACAGGGGCACGGGGGTCACATACAATGTCAAACAGGAGCAGAGAGAAGGTGAATGAATGCCCAGCTATGGTCACATAAAGTAAACATGCCTGCTGCCAGGAAGAAGTGAGGATGAGAGAGGGCCATCTCACTATACTGAGTGCAAAGGGACCTACTGGATTAATTTAGATTATAGATTGAGGGCTTGACAGCTAAAGATGAATAAATTGAATCCCACCTGTGAAGGCTTACATGGATAAAAGAGCAAATGGGTTACTTAGCACTGTTAATAACAATATAATAAGATCCAGTGGTTGAAAGTGGCAGCTGGGCAAATTCAGGCTAGATGTAAGGAATGTTTTATAACAACAATGATAATTAACCATTGGAAACATTTATCCAGGCTTGTGGTTTATTCTTCCATTGCTGGCAATTTCCAAATCAAAACTGGATTGGTTTTCAGGCAGAAATGTTCTTTGTTTCAAGCAAGAATAAATACGGGAAGTTCTGCTTGTGCCTGATACAGTTTAGGCTAGAAGTTACTGAAAAGGTTCAACAGGCCTGGAGGCTCAAGTAGAAGTATCTATTGTGTTGCAGAGATAGTCTTTTCCTGTATACAATATTGCCAGTGCATCTTAGTAACTCCAGGAATCATCCCTATTGTATAGCCTAGCATATTGATCCAGACAAAACTCACTTACAGAAGTTTCCTTCATGGCCTGTGTCAGAAGATTGCTGAAATGTGGTATTGACTTGAGCTTCAGTCTCTAATGGCAGCTCAAATTTCCCAAACACCAGGTGAGGTTCACTTTAGGTGTATAATGATGATCACCTTATGAACATGCCCTGCAATAGTTTTCTTGCATAACAGAGGAGGATAATGGTGTCTGATGTCCCAGACTCTGTGTCTTCGTTGCATTCCAATATTACAGGGAGAATCTAGGGGGACCTGCAGATGTATTCAGAACAGCTTTGTTTCTTATTTTAGTACTTTTCCACATCTCATTAAGAATATCAAAGAATTCTTAAGAACAAAGTCAGCATAATAGCTCCCCCCAAACAACTGCTGGTTTTTAGCCCCATCACTCGCAGGTATGTACTGAAAGGCATTCCAAAGAAATAAGTGTCAGAGTAAGACTAGTTTTAGCTGGTGTTTGTAAGGGAGGAGGAGAATCAAAAACCTTTAGAGCATAACAGCAAAACAAACCACAGACAAAGGCTTTAATCCTCCTTCTAGTTACTTATTGAAAGGTAGTTCCTCACAGATGGCAGCTAATCATGTGGTTAAATCAGTAACTGCTGTTACTAATAGGCATTAGTTCATTATGAGACATTCTCTGTTAGCAAACATTCCACTCACTGCACAATCCGCATCTCAACTCAAGATTCAGATTGGCACCAGAGTTTACAACACAAAACAAACTTTATTAGTAGAGTTATTATAGATGTGATAATCCAAAACCACAGACAAACAATATTTATAGATAGTGATCACATGTTTCTTAAGACCATTTCCATTTGGAAAGACTTTTTGGCACAAAAGCCTTTATTTTGGTCTGAAATAGAGTGAGGTTTAGTTATTTTAGGGTACTTAGCTTGTGTACTCTAACATCTAAAATTGGGTCATGCTTTATTGAACACATATCTACACACAAGAAAAACAAGGCTTGCGTTTATGCATTTTTTCCTACTGTCACAGCTTTGGTAGTAACAGCCAACAAGGCTTCATACTGCAGGATGGGGACCAAATTCTGTTGCTGCTTCTATGGCAAAATGTTCCTTAAATGACAGTAAAAGCTCAGAGCCCTTTTAGCTGGAAGTTACCTACTACATTTCACCTCACTGAGTAGGGAGCTGCTATACCAAAAAGAGTCTGAAAAATCCCCAGATCATAAACTAATCTAAACAGCTATATCAAAAAGTGAAGTTAATTATTGAAGCCAAGTTACACCAGAGAGCTTAAAGAATAACAGTTGTTCCCAGAAAGAGAGGTTTTGCCATGCTTGAATAGACACAGTCTATAAGCAGCAGGACATCCAAGAGTGGTTTTGTGCTATGCTTCACTCTGCCTCCAAGATCTTTGGACTTCTTCTTGACATTCCTTGTTTATATGGCTCCACATAATAGTATAGTCATCTGATAATTTCCAGTATCACAGCTAAGGTCTAGCTCCTGAAAACAACCAAACGTGTGTGCTGCTTTATGCTGCAAGACTCATTGACCTGGATCTGCAGAATGAGAGGACACATCCAATCTGTCCTGCCAGAAACTGTGCTGTACCTTGTCAGCACACGCAGGCTGCCGACAGTAGTTGTTTGTAGCAAATTTAACCAACTTTCCGCTTTTCCTAATTTTTTTTTACTGCTGTATCACTTACAACACATTTAACTGAATCTTGGATCAATTGAAGTCTAGGGGAATTATTCCAGAAACAATATTACTCTTCTCCTGCTGTGAGCAATTCCCGAGAACAAAGCAATTGGAAAGACTAAAACCTCAGGCACAGAGAGATTAGTCAGGGATTGATGCCACAGTCGGGACAAGTGTTTAGTCATACTGACACATCCTCATGCTGAGCCCTTGACCAATAAGTTCCAGCCTTGCTTGTTGTCTTCACTGAGGACAGAAATATATGGGAAACTAAAGTTCTGTGGTAGACATCTGAGTCAAGCACTTACCACACGGCTGTCACACCCACTGCTGTTTGGTCTGCTCAAACTTAATAACTCTTCAGTGCATTACGTGGATTTTGGAAATGCTGTAACTTCAGCTGAGCTGGCAAAGCAGCATACGGCTGTAAAGCAGTGGGCTGTACTCCTTCCAGCGGCCATGGTGGTCTCTTCATCTGTCCCTTCTCACTGCAGGTTTGTGGGTCTCTGCCCACAGAAATTGCCCTGATGGAATATGTGTTCGTCCCTGGCCAGGTCTATATAATAATTTTCTTTCCCACCAGAAAGACTGACTAGTAAGGTATTTACTTTCTGTTTGAACTAACTGTTTTGGTTTCCCTTTTTCTGCTAAGCTTGGGAAAATTGGCCAGGGTTTTACAGGGTTATAACACTATTTACCAAGCTACCAACCCTTTTTAGCCTGAATACTTTGAAATGTGAATGTCACAAAGTTACATCCTCTTAGAAGATCAGCCTGACTTGTCTTTGCTTGGATTTCTAGCAATGTGCAGTTTCATCGCACCCCTTTCCCAGCACACCTGCACTTATGGATGCTGTTGCAACCAGTGCCGATTTGGCTTACAGGAAAGCCTGGAAGGTCCTGAAGCTGCCCCTGGTGCATGTCCATTATTCTCTTAAGGCAAGAAATTCAGAAAACCTGTTTTGGTAATTTCATTAAAGAAAAGGCAGGAAGAAGTCACTTTGGGTGCCTCTAACAGGAATAAGGGAAAAAGAACCTGTATTTTGGTTGCTAGACTTGTGTATGTGTGTGTATGTATGTATGTATGTGTGCAGGTACGTCACTACCTGTCTATCTAGAATTATAATATATTGTATGTATCCCATAATATCATACCACCACTTTTTTTTTGTTTTTTATTATGTTAGACTAACATAGAGTAGAGGACAAATTCTCTGCAGAAACTGCAAGCCGAGAACCAAGAAAAATAAAGGAGAAAGAATCAGGATTACTGCTGAAATAAAGCATTGTAAGATTGCCCACTTGTTTCCCAGGTCTATCTGTCCTACAGGCCTCAGCAACTGCAATGCTAAAGCTCAAAAAATAATGAGTTTCTAGGCACATAGGAGTCAGCTCCCTGTTCGTTATACTGCCAGTGGAGACAGGTAGTAGGGGATATGAGCAATGGGCCATGTCACTTGCCAAAACAAGAAAAAATAAATGAGCACTGATTTCTGTGTCTTTACCAAAAACCTGACCTCATGCCTTGGAGGCTGTATTTCTGTGTGTGCTGAGTCTGCGAGTTTGGCAGAGAAAGGAAAACAAAAAGCAAGTGGAGTGATCCGACTCTGGCATGCTGTCAGGGAAGCGTCATGTGCACGGGCTGGGAGATCTTTCACACAGACATCAGCGTATGAGCAATTTTCAGCTGGGCTCCTCCAGCCTGACAGAATGGCTACAGCACAAGAGGAGCTGATGAGAAGATGGAATACAGAGCTCTGAACTGCCAGTCACTGGCATCCCCATTAGCAATGTCTCATGAAGGGCCACAACGATGATGAAGGGACTGGAACATCTCTCATACATGCAGAGGCTGAAAGAGCTGGGAGTGCTCAGCCTGACGGAGAAAAGGCTATGGGGGGTTGTATCCATAAGCATAAATACCTGATATTGGAGTAAAGAAGACAAGGCCAGCCTGTTCTCAGTGGTGCCCAGTGAGAGGACAAGAGGCAATGGACACAAGAGGAAACCCTTGCAGATAAACGTTCTCACCATGAAGGTGGTTGAAAACTGACACAGGTTGTACAGAGGTTGTGGTCTCTCCAGCTTTGGAGATATTAAAAATCTGACTTGACACACCCCTAAGAAACCTGCTGTAGTCGGCCCTGCTCTGAGCAGGGGTCCCTGTCAACATCACCTATTATCCTGTGATCCCACGGAATGGCTTTGCTCTCCATAAAGATTGCCCCTTTCCATGGGACACAACTGAACATGGCCATGCCAGGGGTGCCTGCCAGGGGGTCTGCCTGTTCCTCCACCTCCCCAAGGCAGAAGCCCAGCCTGTTCTCCAGACTGCCTGTGCAATGTAGCAGCCACAACATGCTTCTGCCTATCTCACCCATAAGCTGTGCAAACATGGAAATGAACCAGCCACCCAGCCAGCAGAGATGGAGGCTTTCCCATAGCAGTGTTGGCTAAGGGGAATGGAGAGGAAAATGGGCCCTCCCATCCCTCTTGCTGGGCTTTTGAACACAAGAGCAGCCAAAGAAGGCATTAGGAAGCACAGTAGCAGTGCCAGAGTTTCTCTTACAGCATTGCCACTGTTGCCTTTTATCAGTGCCTCTGAAACACAAACAATTTAAAAAGGGCAGAAATAAGAAGGGTCAGTGCCCCCGGTCAGCTAATTAATGTCCTGAATGCAGTGGAAACTCTAGCAAAAAGCAGCGGGTACACGGAAGGAAGGAAGCGCCCTTCCAGAGATGTTCCAAATGTCCTTACAGGCATACAAATTTGTATGCTTTAGATTGGTAAAAAGCAACTCCTCAGAAACAACTGCTCAGCAATGGGGGCATGTTGCAAAAAGCTTCTTGCTTAGGTTTCTCAAAATGTTGCTTTGATGCAATTTGCTGGCTTCTCTGCTTTGCAATTTTCCATTCTGCATCTTGTTTAGATAGGGGAGATTAATGAGAACTGCCTGTAGTCAGCTGAACTGCCTTTCTGGCAGGGACTCATGAGGAAACTGTGGAGATCAGTAAACAGAGCTGAAATTGCGGGTGGCCGTAAGCTGCCATTTATCGTCTGCATGTGTAGAGGAAGTAAGAAGTGCAGCAGTCAGCCCTGTCAGACAGGGGAGATATTTCACAGGAAACAACAGACAGCTTCAGACTCATATTTCTCTTACAGGAGACTCTGCCCAGGTACCTTGGAAAATAGATGCTTCAGGCTAATTTGTGTTTGTTTTGGGTACATTGAGGTATAGTTCATGCATAAAGGATAAATCAGAGGCTGAAGAAGCCTAGGCCTTGTATAATTTTATATACTTTTGTTTTGGAAGACAGTGAATTATAGAAAGTTCAAGGTTTCTGAAATAACAGGTATGGGGTTTCTTTTTGGTGACAAGCAGTTGCCAGCATAATCCAGAGCAGAGGGGTCCCTTTCTATATGTTCATTTGGAAGGGTGTAAAGCAGCCAAGTCCCTGAAGGACCGCAGTGCCAGAGTGATATCTTTCACTACCACAGAAGGTGCCTGCTCTGTGTTATTCTCATGTTCCTCACTCCTGAGTACACATCATGCAAACACAGACTCTCCTGCAGCTGCAGACCAAGCTCAGGTATGTCTCATGCTGTGCCCCACCAGAAGAACTTCCACAGAGGGATGTCATGGCAGCAAAACTATTGCTGGTGGCATTTGGGAAGAGTTGCCAACCGGCAAAATGGATGGGAAGAGAGTGTTACCACAGCTTGTCTGCTTTGCCTGGCTGAAACCTTCCTGGGATGTTTGCAGCGTCTGTGGGCTGAGGAAGAGAAGCTCTGTGTCTCCAAGGAGTGTGAGCCTACTGTCTCAGGAGCTGAGCTGTGTGAGGCCCAAACGTGACTCCAGAGAAAACCATGTTGCTAAAAAGGAATTCCTATTTTGGGTAATATACATCAGATCAAGACCCACGTGCATGGTGAGCAAGAGGAGCTCAGCATGTGAATCACCATCAGTGACCGTGGCATTGGGCCAGTTCCAAGTAGCTGAGGTTTGTACTTGCTGAGGTATCACATATTTTGGGACAGTCAGGAGCAGGTGCATGTTACTGGAACACTGGCATGGTCATTTCCACACCCATGACCTTAATGCCTGCCTGGTGACCTGTCATTACACCCTCACAATGACAGATGTGGTGACATACTTCAGGAAAACCTCATCATGGTGGTCCACCCCTGCCAGCCCTCCAGCCCTGCCACTCACTCTGGGCTGCTCTTACCACCTCAGAAGTCATTGCACAGCCTAAATAGCTCCTGTCACGTGATGAGGGCAGTCAGGGCATCCCAGACACTGCAGCTTGGCTAACCCACAGCAGACCCAGGGCTGACAGCCACAGCTGGAAAGGGACAGCACGTGAGATACACACCACCCTCTATCTCCATTGCCTGTCTTGCTCAGGGCTATGCAGATTGATCCTGTTTTGACAACCTTGCTTTTACACATGGCAGGTTGCAGAAATGCAGCAGCCATGAGAAAAGCAGCTCTCCATCATTTTCTTTCTGATGGCTAGTGTCAGATGACTTTCAGCCATTCAGTCTCCTGCTCTGAGTTTTTTTGGGCATTTACTTATACTATGTTTATTTCTCCTTGGGCTTATCCTGTGGATGTGACTGGAATGGTTTGCAGTTGCAGGCCCCAGAGAGCAGTGCAATCCAGTCCGGCATGAACTGCTGCTCCAACACTATTACCCTTGCCGGACTTGCTGATGTGGTTGTAGGACTAGCCCACAGCCGCCTCCCTACCTATTCTTAAACAGTGTTTTCCTTTTGTCTGATTGAACAACCACCATGTATAGTTTCTGTATTTTGTTGATGGCCATATTGATTTTTCAAAAAATTGTTTTGATTCATTGATTTTATTGAATGCCTTGGGAACCCACCAGTTCAGTTATGACTGCCTGGATTTTCAGCCTTTTTGATTTAGTCCTTTCACTTACTTCTGTATCTTACCTTACTGTCTTTAGGGAGTAATATCTCAATAAACCATTTCCCTTTGTATTTAACTTTATCCCCCACTGCCCCTCCCCATTTTTTTACCCTAATTGACTTACCCCCACTTTCTTCTTTATTCTTCTATCTCTTCTGCTGCATTTTTACAGGAAGAAGACCCATGCTAAAGTGAGAAAATTCAACTGGGCTTTGTAAGAATCAGTCTTGAATTATGTCTGTTCAGTACTTTCATTAACAAAATAGATGAGAGAATAAATAGGACATGGACACACAGTGAATTTGGAGATCAAAGTAAGGGAAATACTTTGAAGGAAAGAGTTAACATTCAAAATTGCCTTAACAAATTAAAAAATGGTCTGAAAGAAAAAATCCAAATGGTATTTAGCAGGTACAAAAGGTACTGTCCTCAAGCTAAAATAATCAACTATATGATTATACAGCTGCAGAAAATGAGTTGGTAGCAGTTTCAGAGAGGAATGTATGAATGTAATGGTAGATCAGAATCAGGCTGTGGGTCAGGAACTTTATGTTGTTGCAAAAACTGGTGGTATGACACTGAAATCTGAGACAAGTATAGCATGCATGAGGAGATCCTCCTGAAGCTCACTGGTAAGGTATCAGCTTGCCAGCTGTGCAGAAAAGTGACTAAATCATCTTCAAATATTGCTGGGAAAAAGATACGATCAATCTCTCCTCCTCATCCATCTGGGAAAGAGCGGGGAGGTTGGACACTATCTCTGAGATAAACATGTTAATGAAGAGGGTGAAACTCTGTGAGATCTGGGAGAATCCTGGAGCATCTGCTGCTGGAGATCTTTAGGAACTGGTCAGGCATGCATCTGTGAGAAATGATCCTGACAGGGAGGGTTCAGCTGTGGGCAGAGGAATAACCTTCTTGATTTTTAGAGGCTCCTTCCAGCTCCAGGTCTCCTTCCTGCCCAGACATGAACCCGCATCCTCTGCTGTTACCTCTATCCTGTGTGCCTCCCACAGCCTGACCGCAGCCAACACTCGCTCATCCTTCTGCAGGAACATGTTTGCCAGCTTCTAGCAGATCACTGGAAGCCACTTCAGTTTTTAGTCTCTTGTCATGCTCTTGTCACTTTTTCCTTTGCTTTCCCACTGCACTTTACTTTTTCCCATTCACTGCAATCCTCCATCCTGTCCTGGACCTGACACCCACCCTTGCCTCTCTCTGCAAACAGATCAGCCAGGGGTTGGCAAATGCCATCTTTCATGGTAAAGCTTGTACCAAGTACATGGATCAGAAATCTCTACTCCCAGGTCTCTGAATCATTGCTCCGGACCTTTTGCCTATTTACCCCTGCTTTGGTTACATTTGGTTAAGACTTAGTAGCTCTTTCTCCCAGCTCCTGAGGGTATTTCTTTCCTTGTTTTTGGAAAGGGCTTGGCTTCTGCAGCCCTTGTGCTCAATGACCGGGCCAGATGGGCTGAATGTTTTAAACCAATTTCTACTCTATTTGTCTCATCTTTTAGGATTTTCTCTGTGCCTTTATTTTTTTTTTTTTTTAACACATCCCACACGTGCTTCCAACCCAGCCCAAACCCAAAAGACTTAGATTCTAAGAAGTGTTTTTGAACACACAATGCTGAAGGACTGGGTTTATAATTAAGCCAAATGAGCAAACATGCCCATAAAAGGAGAGCACAGTGGGCCAAGACTGTGTGTAGACTTGCAAATCTGCCCTGGGATTTTGATTCCAGTAACAAACTCATCTGAGATTTGCTCTCACAGTTTACACTGTCCTCTGAAAACAAGCCTATGGAGAGCGTGATGCAGCAGTTACCATAGCAGCCAGCACCAGAAGAATCCATTAAGTGATCACAGTCCCAGCTCAAAGTGAATTACCAGACTGCAGGTGAACTTTTGCACCTCACAAAGTGTCTCCTGGGGAAAATATGTTGTCGTGTAGGGTGGAACAGGAGAATGCCAGCCGGCTGCACTGAGTCGCTGCTACATTGTTAACCTTAATTATGTCTGTGCTGATTTTTAAAAAGTACTGCACAGGCTTTTCCTTTTTCCTGTCAGGTGTTTTTTGCAATTTTTTTCCCCTGAAGGACAAGACAGACTAGCCCAGTCAATAACTAATAATGAAATGTGCTTCAGGCTTCCCTGCATTCTGCCACAATTAGATTGTCAGCTGTCCCGAGAGAGATGCTATTATCTCTGTGGGTGTGGAAAATGATCTATCGCTGTTAATAATTTCTATTATAGTAGCAGATAGCATTCAAAACATATCAACACCTCATTATGATGGCTTTTTTTCGCACATGGGAAGTTGAAGGTCCTTTGGATGCTCAGATATGAGAAATATATAGATGGAGGTGGGAAGTGGAAAGAGGATGGAGCCTGGTGGGTTCCTAAAAGCACAGGAAAACATTCTATCTCCTCATGAACAGAGCTCCGTAGGTAGCCAGAAGGATGCACCGCCACTATGTACTCGAGAGGAGCCGGTCCTGCACACAAGCTCCAGATCCAGACCCTGCATAATCTCTCCTTTTCGTCTCTGTGCTGTACAACTCTGTGCTATCATAGCAGCAAGTGCTGACAGGTGTGCAAACACCTTTCTCCAAAGCAAGGTGCAGCTGTGGATACTGACATCTTGACCCACAAAAGATGACTTCAGGCTTGCAGCGGCAGAAGACCCAAGTTAAATTAGCAGAGTGGTTATTTAACCCACCCTTGATGCTCTTCCTGAAAGTCTCTTGAAGCCTTTAAAACCCTCCACACAGTGACCACCATAATAGCCACATGAAGAGCTACTAAAAACTTCCTATGAAGGAAGATAATGAGAAAACTATAGTGTCTGGGAAAACCAAAACAAACAAATGAACTAACAGACCCCAGTCTTCCAGAGAACTTGAGCTGAGCTTGACCTCCATGAGGTATCATTTGCTTCCTGTTTGCTGCTAAAGTACAATGAGTTTTATATTCAGGCCCCACCTTTCAGTGTCTGGGTCTAAAAATATAACAATGAACTTGTGACACAAACTTGTGTCTCCTGAGGAGGCAGAATTTAGATCTAACTGCAAAGCACAAATTCTTCTCTCTTTAAGGCAAGATTAATTTTGAGTAGGTGGATGGGGGTTTTATTACTGTTTTCCGTCTTTCTTTCTTTCTTTCTTTTTTTTTTTTTTTTTTTAATCTTTCTATTTTTATGTTGCCAGACTTGGGAGGATTTCATTAGGATTAGGCCAGACTTATGCAACTGTTTGTTTAAAGTTGTTAAGTCTATCATGACTATAACCATTTTAAGGCACAGATCACTATGGTTACCTCTGTGCCACTCTCAGAGTCTGAGCTGATACATGGCTGAGAGGGGACACCAGGCCACCTGAGTGGGAACACACATGGATGTTTAATCTATATCTTTTTAGTTCCTTGAAAATGTTGAGTCTCAGCTCCATAGATAGGCAAAGTAGGTGAACGGTTACATTAATCCATGCTCAGATGCCACCAAGCTGAATCCTTGATGGTCTTCAGACAGCTCTTGCTTTCAGGTAAAGACGACATTGGATAACAGTTTGAGAAATGCAATGGGTTGAGGACAAAATACTTTTTGGTAGACAATTTCAATGCCTTAATTTTAATTCTATCTGAACATTTACTTTTAAACCTAATGCTGCTTCATTCTGAGCTTTCATTCCTTCTGGGAAAACCACCACTCCTGTCTAGTGGGAGTAGACCAGATGCATTCTCTGTTTCTCAGCAACAGACTAAAACTGATGTTTGTGTGACTCTGGCTCACTTGTTTCATCTTCTCTTTCCAGAGTTCACTGCTTTGTTCTGTCCCTGCATTTTCTTGAAGTATTTCTGCTTCCCCCTTTCTCTGTTTTTTTTTTCCTCTTTTTCCTAAAGCAGTTATTTTCTTCGTGATTATTGGAATAATTGGATGTGGTTTTGCTGATTCAGTGGAGCCCCTCAAAAAATGGTTATTTCCATATTACAATTTTCCAAGAACCATAGTCTCTTTACAGCCTCATCTCACTCCATGCTTCTCCTGGGAGATGCCTGAGCATGGACCCTCCCTTTGTGTGCACAGGAGTAGCTCTCCACCAGCCAGTCCTCCTAAAAAGAGAACTTGGGTGACTCCCCAGGCCGTTGTACAAGGGACTGTGTGAGACAGAACATTTCCAGCTGGCAGTCACAAGGACTTCTAAATGAGAGAGAGATCACTGGAGAGCTGCTGTCAAAGGGTCACACCATGGAAACCGAAGGACTCTCATCTGTGAAAGGACACAGTCATTTACCCACTCTGGTCTTTTCTACACAGTAGATCCATAAAACTCCCAGGGTAGCCACCTGGCTCTCAGTCTTGTCTGCAGCACTTCTCAGTTCTGGAACATTCCTGAGTACAGCAATTATTAAGTGCCTGGACTAGACCAGCAGAGAGATTGCATGATATGGTTGAATAGCAAAACTTTGCATGGTCCAGCTAAAAAGTAAAAAAGATGTATGGTGTGACTGGTTAGTAAAGAGGTTGAAAGAATTTAAGGAGCCAAAAACAGCACCAGAGTGGCAGTAAGAATTTTTGCATGGTGCTTATTTGCAGTATGGCTGGTGTTAGTCATTGCTTACCCCAGCGGGTGCAAAGTGTTCCCATCAGGTTCATTCACCTTACTGAGATGAAAGTTTAGGACCTGAAAAAAATTATTCCAAATCCAGCAGTTGTGTGAGAGACAGAAATGTGAATATCAGAGGAAATTATTTTGATCAATTCCATGTGTCATAACTAGCTGATTCTCAGAGCCAAATTCTCGAAACAGTCTGGAGCCCTTTCTAGCCAGCCTGGGTACTCCAGTACTCCTGAGATGGTGATGGTCTGACTTGCTTCAATATGTCCCAGAACCAGTGTGAAGAGCAGAATATAAGTGACAACTCATTTACATCCAGCACGTCACAAGATCTTTTTCAAGCACTGATTAAATAAAGATCCTCTCTGTCCTGGAAGGCTCATAGAGATGCAAAAACTCCTGAATAGATCTGGATACCATAGGAGTTAGAAACCCCCAAAACTTTTTAAAACAAAAAAAAATCACAACCATCTGTAAAAGGCAGCATATGATGGGAGTACAAGAGCAACTGGATTTGCTTGTAAATAAAATACCAATCCAAGAGTTCAGTTCTCTCAGTAGGTGTTGTATATTTGTGTAAGGGTGTCTTGCAGCATGTTTGGACAGCTGCTGCTATTAAAATTTTTGCCAAGTAAATTTAAAAAAGCTGCCTTCTAACTGCCATTTTCACAAATACATAAGGAAGTTTGCAAGAACTTCAAGACCAAACTGAAACCTTCTTGGAGTTATCTTAAAGACATTTAAAAACTTTGGAAGCATGTTACTTTTTACCCTGAATATGTACCTCAAAGTAAGACAGACGGTAAATATATTAGTAATACACTGTTTATGGTTGCATGTACATATATGCAAGAATGTTTTCTATCTTTGAGATGACATTCGATAATATTTCACTTATTAGTGTTTTATTATTTGGTTTTTTGTTTTTTTTTTTTTTAGGGTTTATGATAAAATAATAAATCTCAGAACTGCAAAGATAGATGAAGAACATTTGCTGCAAAATTTGGCATAGTGTGAGCTTAGCTCTCTATGCTGAGCAGCACCAGCTGATCTGGGACATATTCATGGCTAAGAAAGATCTCTTCAAGATATGCACTGCTTGTGCAACACAAAGTGTAGACTTAATTCCATTGGAAGCCCAGGGGCCTTTGCACTGGGTGTGGAGGCAGATGATGCAGGAAGACGTGCCCCCGGGGCTTTTTTCCATTGTGTCATTCAAGTGATTCCCCAAGGGAACAACGTTTATTCTTACATTTTCCAAATGTGAAAAATATTGCCCTTTCTTTTTCCTTTTGAGTCTTTATCACCAGTTACAGTTCCAGAATATAGGGCAGGGACCAGGAGGGGGAGGAGATGAGTCTGAAGCTAGGGACATTTGAAAGCATATTGCTTTAACTCTTTGCACACTGAAAAAGAGAAGGGATACCATCCTGGGTTTGTCTTTAGATTACAATGGATGAGGTTGCCTGTCTTCTTGTTCGAAGGATTTTTCTACTGAGTCCAACCCGAATATTTATTTGCAATAAACATCATTTTTTCCAGGTCCAACTATAGTCCAACAATTCCCTCCCACAGCAAAGTAATGCAGAAGCTCAGAAGAAGCCCACCCTCCAGCACTGTTTGAGATTTTTTAACCCTGTAAAGACTCAGAGGTGGGAAGGTTGCTACGCAGCATCCTATACCAAACATCCAGTACTGAGATGCTGTTCCAAGTTAGGAACATTGCAAGATCTTTGTTGATCATGTTAAAGATGCTTTGGAGACCAGGACTTTGCATGACATGTTTGCTGAAGTGTTGTGTTGAAGCAGTCTGAGCCCAGGAGCAGGTACCATGCAGTCCATGCTACTCATCGCCTATGTACACTTTGATCAAATTATTTGCACAGTTTCCCCCAGATGTGGAATTGCATTTGTGGTGTGTGCTGGCAGCTATCAGTCCTCTGTGGAGGGGCTGAGATGTTTTTTCCATCTCCTATGTGAAAAACGCCATGAACAGGAGAATAAAGGGCTGAAACATGCTTCTGAAACCATATAATCAAGCTGAGTTAGATCTGAATCCTAGGAGAAACTTCTTTTGGCAGTAAATATTCTACTTAATCTATAAATAGCTCTTTAGATTGCCAAATTCTCTTCGTAAGTTATACCCCTGATTTGGCCTGAATGAGAAACAAAATGTAGTCTTCAGAATGGAAAAGAAAAAAATAAAATGTTCCCTCAATGGAACTGACATGACCTTGAACCCAGATGGTAATTTGTGCTTTATGACCCACCAAACTAGTTTACCATGTGGTCAAAATTTGCTTTAACCATTTCTGCAGTGCTGATGCGTACAGTAAGATGCTCTTCTTCCAAGAGAAGTAGCTCATCCTTTGGAGATGTTTGTGTTGCTATCACCGTGGCAACCAGAAAAGATGAAAGTCAGAATAGGAAGACAAAACCAAAACCGTTGGCTGAAGCATGGATGGGCAGTGAGATTGTAAAACCAGGCACAGGCTTTTAAAGGAAATGACTGTTTGTTCTGTATCAAAGAAACCTGGCAGAATGACTCGTGCCATAGTCTAAAAATAGCACTCATGGCTTCATTAAGTGCAACGGCTCTTATAAACCCTGTTAGAGCCCATGTGAGGAATGGGGGTTCTCCCTCTGACAGGGGTGATGCTGCTCCATCCTGCTTCACAGGGGAATGTGCCCCATAGCCCACACTGCTTCCAAGCAAAACCACTTGTGGTCCCACTTTTGAGACGGGTTTTATGAAACAGAGCTGTGAGCAGCTGTGGCACTCGCTCTGCCTGAGCCATGCAGACTTCAAATAAACCCTGAAATCTGGGTCCTTAGCATGACACTGGATCCTACTCCAGTAGACTTGGTTGAGACTCACTGTCTAATTCTGTTTGAAAGAAACTCCTTGGTCAGCCAGGATTTTGGTGTCATTTCACATGGAGAGTACCTTTGCCCTAACGCCTAAACTGGGAGAAGGGACCCACAGAATTCCACAAGAATTATTTTCAGGAGAAGGGATGAACCTATATTTTCCATAGAATAGAAGTCTGATTATTGAAAAGCAGCTAGAAAGCCTACACATTTCCCACAGATATATTCCATTTAGGCATGGTTTGGCCTTAGATTTGAACTATGAGTCCCTGTCTAAAATTATACTGAGTCTGGCTCAAAACAGTGCCTCCTCACTTGTTCCTGAGTTCCACCGCAGATGAGTCTGGCAGAAATGGTAATTTGAAGACAGTTCTTGAATCCATTTGCAAACCCCAGGACAGACAAATATTACCTTTTTCGCCATCGTATTAGAGAGAAGAAGATTTGCTTAAATCAGTCTAAAATATTTCTCCATCTCATAAAGGGAAAGTTGTGTAGAACAGGCTGCTTTACCATGACACAGAAAATTTAGCAAGATTCTTCTAGATCCTCCACTTTACTTATTTGTCATAGGCTAATAAAGAGAGAGATTTTTTCTCTTGGACAATTTAGGGATCAGATAAACAAAGCTCAACACCACTGAGTCAGATGAGAACTTGCTTGTTAAACATTAACAAG
The DNA here is from genome assembly GCA_036630365.1 of Acanthiza pusilla. Taxonomy (NCBI): domain Eukaryota; kingdom Metazoa; phylum Chordata; class Aves; order Passeriformes; family Acanthizidae; genus Acanthiza; species Acanthiza pusilla. The sequence continues at coordinate 14,279,784 of JAXCHO010000018.1, forward strand.
CACCGAGCCTTTTCAAGTGTCTGCTCACCAATACCTCTGCCACAGGCTTCAGGGTTGGTTTTTGCAAGGTTTTTGCACACTATGTTAAGCAAGCCTGGCTGTGTGCAATCACTAGGATTAGACTCCTTTGGCTCTCTCCTTCTGGTGCCTAATGGAAGGTATGGTATCTAATTCATGGGAATAAGAAATTATTTTTTCTATTTCACTTTTCCTGAATGCATCCACCACAATGGCCAGGAAGAGTCACCCAGGCTCCCACTTATCTTTATTGCCAGTTTATGTTATGTGGGCCAGCAACACCCACTGTGTAACCTGCTGGTGCCAGTGTCCTCTGCTGAGCCCAGCACACAGGACATGCAAACCTTTGGTACCTCCAAGGTGGGGGTGTCCTGGTTTCAAATGCCAGGTGCTGACCAAGGGCCCAAATGCAGTCAAAACTCCCAGGGCCTTTCTTTAGCCCAAACAGTGAGGTCAGCTTCACCTACGTGCATGCACAGATGCAGCAACTGGCCACAGGCAAAAGGCTTCATTTGAAATCCAAGCAGCAGTGCTTTTCAGATTGCTCCCCAATGGGCTGTTTCTGTGTGTGTCCTGCTGCAGTATGGAAGCTTTGGTCTCCATACACAACCCTTAAAAACAGAGACGGTAAAAGAGAAACAAATTATGTCAGAATAGCTGAAGGCTTAATGGGAGCGCAGTGAGGCAAAAGTCACTATATTTGCATTTATTTTCATTAGCTCTCAGATTTACAGGAGATCCAGAGAAATGTAATTTGATAGTAAACCCAGTTAGTTACAGTATCCAAGTAGAGTGAAAATCCCCTCAAATTGGATGAAATTTGACGTTGCCAGCATACTCCTGAATCCCCTCCAGTGTATTTCCAAATCACATTCCTCCTTTACCCTGCTGAGTGCTGCCCAAAGAATCAACAGTAAATCAACTAACCTGCAATATACTTCTTTTTGTAGAATTCATCTATAAATTTCATGGTACTATGGATTTCTTCTTATGAAATTTAATTTGAGTCACTTTGGGAAACATTTCCATATTGAAAGGAACTTCTGGCTTTCAATGTACTTATACTTCGCTTTTATTGAACTGCAACTGCTTTGATTTAAAGGGACATAGCCAAGGTAAAGCCTGCCTGCACGAAAGTGATTGGGTCCATTTTCACTTGGCAGGAAAAACGGGCAGCTGCTGAGCCAAGCAATCTCATCTCTGCCAGCCACTTGAGGATGGGCACGGAGAACATGGGCTTGTGAATGATGCTGACTTCTCTGCCTCCGAGATTGCTGTGTCATGGGAAGGACAAAACAAGAGCCAGGCTGTCATTTCCAGCAGGCTGAGTCACAGAGAGAGCTGCTGCTGACCTCTCTCCATCCCAAGGAGCACCAGTGCTGACCTCTGCATTCCCATCCCTAGATGTCTGTGAATGGGGCTTTTCGAAAACATGTTGGTCTGAGTGAAATAATGGGTACTGATCAGAAATAGCTTTTTTTCCTTCTTCCTTAAAAAGAAACAAACCCAAGACTGTTCTATATGATTCCTGGGTTTCCCGGGGAGTTTCTGACAATCTCTGCTCCAACAGAGTTTTGTAGCACACACAACCTCAGGTGCAAATGAGTAAAATTTTGGTGTTACTAGAACCAGAGAAGATGGTAAAGTGGCAGTTTCCAGCTTATGGAATTAATTATATATCATAAATTAATACCCCACAGTCTGCAAAAGGCAGTGGACTCCAGTTCAGTATGTGTAAATATAACTCAAAACTTTCAGAGGGGAAAAAAATTAGAAATTACTAAAAACATAAGACTTGGAGATTGAAAAGGGAATACAAGGGAGGAAGTGGCACTGAGGCTTTTACTTAAAAGTCACTAAAAGACAATAAATTCAGGAAAACCCCTCAGTTAGGCTTGGATATTGATCCAGTTTTCTTTAAAGGAAGAAAAAGGCACTATTAAGTGCTTAAAGTAAATACAGACATAGATGGTTACTAAAATAACAGAAGAGGAAATCAGAAGTTTGTAAATGCAAGAACAGAACGAGGAAGACATAGTGGTTAGAAAAAAATTGTATCTGGTTTGACTCTTGCTGTGTCTGTCTTCATGGTGGTTGTACTGACCCTCCACATGGACATATATCACCTCTCACAGCTTTATGGGACCAAAGGTGACATGCCTGGAGCTGCCTGAACTTTGAATCCCCAGCCTCACACTTTTCTACATCAAGCCCTGAGAAATGAGGCATCATCAGGAAAGGCTTGGGAAAGAAAATGACTGAAGCAATACAGCGATCACCTTCACTGGGTTTTCTAAGGACTGGTTAGAGGCCAGTTCTTAAAAAAATCTCTCTGAGAGACTTTTGGGTGAGTTTGCTGGTGTCACAATAGTGTCATGATCAAGACAGTTGCCTCTGGCCTTTTATCCTTCTCTTATCACATATACACACCTAATTCACATCAAGATCCTAGTGCCATTCTTTCTGGTTTCTCACCACTTTTCCCACACTCCTGGTATCTCTCATGTTGCCTATTTTTTCATCATTTTCTACTGGGTTTTTTGCAACTTCTACATGGATAAGTTTATCTCAAGAGATAGGTGAGCTGCCTTAATGAACATCCTAGGAATGTTTTTAAATATCCTCAGTGTTTGTCTAGGAACACTCAACCCAGAGAATGTCTTGAGATTACTTCCAGGGCTCCATATCCCCATTTCTGTGAAATGATGGCATGCATCCACATACCTTAAAATATGTCCAGCTACCTGTACACTCTTTTTATTTTTCCAAGAAAGTATGGAATATTTTTATTTATTCACATTTCCAATATTTTTTTAAATCCAGTTTAAAAAAGAGAAATGTGGTTTCTATGAAGCAGACACAGCATTGCCAGTACAACCTTCGTTTGACACAGCTTTGGATATCTGGAATTATTTGCTAAGTAAAAGAGTTTTACTGTTACATGAGACATTAAATATTCCCTTAAGAAACTCTTTAATCAAGGAAATGCATTGTCCCAGAGTGGAATTGGTTTATGGGCTAGATCATCATGTATGTTAAAAAAGATCTAAAGTGTCAAAGATCTGAAACACACAGAGCATCATTTATAACTGGTAAAGCCAGCTTACAGCTTTCTCTGGGTCATAAATTATCCTTCTTCCTACCTACCATCTGCACATCTATTGCTTGCACGCTGGTTAAATATTATTTGAAAGTGTTTGAGCATAAATAAAATTAGCAATGGGTGAAATGGAATGAATTTAAATGGGCTTCTCAGTTTCAAACGTTAACAGGAGTTCAAAAGGATTTTAGAAAAAATTACTTGATAGAACCTTATTTCTCAGTCTTCTGTAGAATGTCATATTTTCTCACAGGAGTGGGAATAACAGGTCATCCTCAAATGAAGGGAACCACTTTGCTAATCTGGGGCCTTTCCACTTCTGACTTATTTATATCATCAGCCAAAGACATGATTGAAAAACCTTTCGGTGCCGAATGCATTAATTGACATAACGCAAATTTGGGCACCTGGGCAATGACAGAGGAGCTGATTCCCTCTGCAAGTCACTCCTGGAGTTCCTGGGAACCTGAAGGTATGAGCAGGTCAGGATCAAACTGTGAACTCCACGTCAGTTTTCTTTATCTCACAGGAAGTCTGCTTCTAGACCCTACGCAAGCAAGCCTGGGGCTGTTTGTTTGTGTTCCCTTCCTTTCCACGGCATAAGTGTTTTCGGTGCACATGTTCCTGTCTGCCTTGGACGCAGGGGCACTGTGAGTGTGTTTACAAGTGGAGTTCTCTTGCACGCATGCTGCAGCAGCCAGCACAACTCCCAGATTTTTGTGTTGCAATGAAATCCACACGTCGCTGACTCCAGAGAAGTCCTGTGTGTGTTTCCATCTTGCGCCTCCCCAAGGTCTGCAGTGGAGGCAGCTCTCACTGTGTGTAAAGAACTGACAAGATCAAGGGGCTGGGCATTTCTCTCAGGCCTGCCACTACTGCCTTCCCAAAAAGATTTGAGGCAGCTGTGCCTCTGCCTGCACTTCCTGAGTTCGGTGATCTGATGGCATTTTTGGTTAATGTTGGCGTATGACTTCAGGTGATTGGTGAGGCAATCTCATAGTCAGTGTCTCGGGGCTTCATTGTCTCAGAGAGCCACACAGGTTGGCAGGAGCCTCAAGAGATTGTCAATGCAGGATCAGCAGTGAATTTGAACCAGAAATTAAACAACTTGATTCTTCTACCAGCCATCATGAGAGCAGACCCCTCTGGGGCTTCCTGCCGTGGAGAGGAATGGGTGTGCAAATGCTTATGAGAAAAAGGTGGTAGGAAGGAGGTATGGTCCATTTTAGGAAGAGAGATAAGAAAAATTTCAGGCAGTTAGGCCCAAAAGGCTGCAGGGGAGGAAGGAAGGGAACACAGAAATTAATCTCGGACAACTGAGCTAAGAGTCATGGTTTCAGAAAACATAGTTTCTTTTTATTTTTCAGAGCTTTAAGACTGCAAACAAAATGTGATATATGGCCTAACTCTTCTGATGTTTAATTTCATACAGTAATTTGCACTTAGACCAGTTAAGTGAAGAAAAGCTGTACTGCTGCTTGGGTAATCTTGTACTTGTGCACAGGATAGGTGCAAATGGAAAGCACACCAGGTACAAGAAAGAAGAGAACCAGTGCGCTCTTAGTCAGGTCTGCATAATACAAAATGATCTTGAGGAAAATCACACACAGACATTAAACCTGGATAAGGATCAAATGCAATTTAGCCATCACAAAAAACCACAAAAAAACCCAAAAAACAACCCCAAAAGAAAACAAACCGAAACAAAAAAACAACCCCAAAAAAGAGATTGTGTCTTTCCATGGGCTCCTTTCTTCAAGCAGAAATTGCTAACTGCTTTGACCTCCACAGTCACTGGATTTTATTCTACTCAGGTCTGGTCCTTCAGAATGCCAGCTGAGTTAATGTTCTCAGGATAATAACAAATTCCAAAAATGTATTATTTTGAAAGGTCTGAAGGACTTGCAGAAATACAACTTGCCACTTGGACCTGCCCAGATCCAGCTTAAGGACATCATTAAAATAATTGCATCCCTTTTAAGACAATTTTTATGCAAGTGTACGAGCATATAATATCTTTAAAGATCAAGAACATTTTATTGCCTTCTCCCTTTGAGTGATGCTCCTTTAGATCTGCCTGCCTTAGGTTTGGCCTTCAATGCTGATCTCACTTAATGATTTGCAGTTGATAGTGCCCCAATTTTATGTCCCCATACCTTTTTGAGTTAGACAGTGAAAATGAGGAACTGACTCTTCATCACCTCACTAACCCCTGTTTAGTCCCATTTCAGTGAGAGTTATATGTGTCTACCAATCTGGGCCAAGGACCCTCAAGGTCAGGTCTTCAAAGCTCACTGGCTCGCAGACAGGACTTGCTGGGTTGCTCAAATATTTCTGCACTGGGAAGGAACTTCAAAGTGATTTAAAGTGAGATTCGGGTATCTTTGAGGATCCCCTCGGTTTCTTCATCCCTATAGAATCTGCTGTAGGGCAGAGTAGAATGGCAAAGGATTTGAAGTATACCTACTCCCATAATTTCTATAATAAGAAGACCCTTTTCTTTCCTGTTTAAAGCCCCATATGGTTTGCTGCAGTAGCTCTCCCCTTTGGTTAAATGGGTGATTAGCATTACATACAAATGAAGGTACATTTTGAAATGGCAGTTACTTTTTTTCCAGTGTAATAAAAATACACAGTTCCTGTTACTATTTTCCCCAAAAGTAAGTTGCTGGTGATTTTTGGCTATCTTTGAAACCAGTAGACAGAGTTCCATCAGCAAATAACTACCCGTTCTGCACAATTAGGTTTTTTTACTTTATAGATACTGACAAAGAGTTTTGTGAACTGCCAGAAAAATAACTCCTGGGAGAATGGAAGTAGGAACACGTAAACATTCGTACCACATTTGAGAAGTCTCTAGCTGTGAGTTACTTTTGGGTGGATGGATGGATAGATAAATCAATAGGCACATAAACAACAACAGACAGAGAAGATACACAGTTCACTGGAGTTTACAGTTCTCTGGAAAAGTAAGTCTTGCATAACAGCTCTGGGTTTGCACACAGCAGCCCATTGCAGTGTTATTTCCTATGTGTTGTGGCAGGTATATCAGTCCTGAGCACAGCAGAGCTTCACAGCACATGAGCCACAAAATCAGAGCTCGCTATCCTATCCAGCTTTTTCATCCACTGGGGCAGCTGCTCAGCTGATTGCTGGCAACCATTCCCTGTTTGCAACAGCTAAAATGTTAACAATGACAAAGGCTTTCCAGATGAGTTTGGGAGCGTTTTCTGTTTTTGAGAGGCGTAGAATTTCTGTGCAATGATTCCTCTGAGGCAGAGGCTTTTACAGATAAAATATCACTTCTGAAGCCTCAATAGACCTATATCCTGTTCCTAGTTACCCTGTGCTAAAGGGATTATGCATTATCCACACTGCACAGAGATATTTTGCAATTTAGCTTTCTCTTCTTTGGCAATTTCACTGCAAATGGACAGTCTCTTGCATGTTGGCTTGCAAGACCCCGAAGATTGCCACTGCATACCTAGGTGCTTCTTTCTATTGGAGTATCCATCTGTAATTTCCAATGGTTGTTCCATTCCAAATATATTTGCTAGATAGATAAAAATTACCCACACTTATTTATGTAAGATAGACCATCCACGAAAGAACAAGCAACTCTATAAGGTCACTCAGAAAGATTTTACTCAGTCAGAAAGAAAACCCAGTCTTTGTTTAAATTGGCCAGTGGAATAGCATGGGGGATACTGTGGGATCATATTCCCTTGGAAGTGCAGATGAGAGACTTTTCAGACTGTCAGAGCTTTTGTCCAGCCTGCACACCCACTGGGGTTACCAGAGCCTGGAGGGGGTGGGTGGCACATACCCGTGTTTTATTTCAGCACAGAGTGGGAACACACACCTCAGAAATGCCCTCAGGTACCCCAGTATAGAAATAGACTGAATTCCTTACCAACACCATTCCTCCTCCCTCACACTCATTTCTGCCAGGAGTGACATCCCAGACTCAACAGGAATATGATTTTTTCTGGTTTGATTTTCTATTAAACAAAAGATATGCTGTGGTGCTTGTCTGATTCCTATGGCTACAGCTCATGGGTTAATGTATAAGCAGCATATTCCTGAAGTATTTAAGTTGCTATTTCCCTTCACTTTGCCAAGGTAATGAGGTGTTTGATGAAGGGGTTTCAGCTGCAGAACTGCAAATGTACACTCTGTAGGCTAGAGAGAAACCACAACAGGCTTTTGCATTTAATATTCTGATAAATCGGACATTTCTGCACCTTACATCAGGCAGTGACACAATGCAGCCTTGTTAATCCACATAGAAAGTGCTCCTTCAGCAATGGAGCCTAGGCGTACTTTGGAAAAATCAGATTTGCATCGCTAATTCAAAACACAAAAAAAATCCAAAGGATGCTCTGGAAGTAGAGGTTATCTGCTCATCTGTTCAGATAAGTGAAGCATAAAGCCTTGACAGTGAGAGGAGGTAATGGGACAAGTGGCTGCCAGCATGCTGTGCTGGTTAGTTAGATAAAAAGAACATATCTGGTGATGATTCTCTTCTGGTTTTGGGTTTTTTTTCCCCTAAGAAACATATCAAGAACTGTATTAAAACAGTTCAAAATCACTGATGGGTTTTGTTATCAGTTGCCTGGTGGCAAATTGCTGGTGACTCCAAGACCTTCTTTCTTTTTCAAGACTTTGAACAATGTAATTAGTGTTTCTTGGAAATAAATCAATAGCTGATATCACCTCTGAATAGCATGCTGGCCAGACAATCTCCCTGCCTTATTGAGACATGACTTAAAGCCATTGGTGTCAGAGTTTAAGCTCTCACCTTTTAGCTTCTGTATTTTCTTTGTAGGGAAGGTTTTCTTGTTGCAGTCAAAGCTTCAAACCTTTCTTTCATAAGGCACAGCTGCTTCATGGCAGAACACAGGTACTCCGGAGGAGTGATGTGATCTACTCTGATTCCGTTAACCCTTGCTGTGGGTCTGGGTGGGTTCTGACAGATTGACTGCAGTGTTCCAGTCATCTTCAGGTGGAATTCACTGCACACGTTGCCTCACCTTTGTGCATTATCCCCCAGTAGCATACACAGAAAGTGAGGATGCAGTAAACTTTCAAATAGTGTTAGTCAGTTGGGAGGGGAAAGGGGCTCTGTGGGGTGTCGAGGGAGTACTACCCCAAGGCAATTATGGCTCTGCTTTTAGTTGGCCCCAGTAAACATCTCTCCAGGATGGGCAGTAATTTCATTAGAGATTATTTACCTTTTTTAATGTGATTGCACAAACTGACAAGATTTAAGTAAATTCTCTGGAGGCTTGAAACTGTTAAGTCTGAATTTTAAGGGAAACAAAATTGCTCATCTGAGCAGTTAGGTCAAAGGTAAGCCCTAGGAGTCTTACTCTTGCTTTGAAATGATGCTGAAATAGGAAGATTTACTGAAGTCCAGTGGTTTAGTTCAAAAAACAAGAAAGCCCACAGGCCCTGATACTGAGGTCTCTATGCTGCTTGGCCCTTTTTGTCCTGCAGCAAGGCACAAAAAATGTCCAAACTGTTGATGCTTTCTATTTGAAGCTTCCTTGGGAGGATCCCCCAGTAAAGAAGCACCCAGCAGAGAGAAGAGATCACTGTGCCATATGTGAAGACAAAACCCAGCTCCAAGCCCCTCCAAGCCTAGCTCCATCCCACTCTACCACTTGGACATCTCAGTCTTCAGATACACCCAAGGATGTTCTCCTGGGAACAACAGGAGACTCTGCCCCTTCATACTGCTTTTATGAAATCACATGGAGATTTTCCCCGCTATCAGCTGATGGTGTTGGCAAGAGCTCTTCCTGCAGTGCTGTGGAGGTAGAGGAAGATGGTATTTAGGAGGCTGCATTATGTCTGAAGATATAAAAAGAAAGAAAGGATTCATTCAGATACTCAGTATCAGAGTTAAACATCCAGTGTAATGAAATCTTCAGGCTGCTCTTTGCCAGACTAAGCTGAGCTGGACAGATTGGAACTGAAATGTGTCTTCAGGCAGAATGGGGAAAAAATAATTATCCTGATGACATAATTGAGGAAAATCAGGGTCACAAGCCTGGATGGTGATCACTGCCGGACAGAGGTTACACATAATCTTTCTTGGCCACATCCACCCGAGTGCTGCAGGAAATCAGTTCCCTCCCCTTGATGCACCCAGGGAACTGTGCATTTAGGATTAAACATGTCTTTAATTCTGTCCTGTCCTACACATGGTTCTAAGAAGACACTCTTCAAAGAAGCAAGTCTGATGAAACTCTGATGTGATTTATGGGGTGGGAATGCACCAGACTCCAAACGCTGTTCTTGTCCTTGCATGGTTTACCAATTTTAACACCTAGTCCAATGGCTTAAATTTGGCATGTCATTTAAAACCACAGTGGCTGTGGAGAGTGGGATACCTCCAGAAGGGCAACCTTGACTGAAATCTCCCACCACTGACCACAGCAGGGACTGTGCCCCTTTGCCCATATCTTGTGCCCACAGGCCAGGGCAATCTGCACCTGGGTCTTTCCTCATCCTCATCTTTTTCTGTGGCACATATATAAGTAGAACCTGGCTGGTTTAAAGCCCTTAGGGTGAAAAATGCAATGTACTTTTGTTATAATAGCACCTAACACTGAATTTAACAGCTCAGCAGAGAGGTCTCAGCCTCCTGCAAAAAAGTGCATCTCTTCTCTCGTGGCAAAAAAGATTTGAAAAGCCGGTGAGCATGAACTAGAATTTTTCTGTTAAATGCAGCATCAAAGGAGCTGCATTCATTAGGAGCTAAATGGATAAAAACAGTGCATGAAATTGAAGTTGATAATTAGCTAGTCAGTCCCAGTGAGAAGCTCATAACTGCTTCGACCTTCGGGCTTTGTGCAAGGGTCGAGAGGAGAAGCACATCTCCCCAGCTGTGCAGCACAATGGAGCTCACATGGTTTTACCTGAGGATATGGCAATGCAGTGAGCTAAGCCCTGGCAAAAAAAAAAAAAAAAAAAAAGCAGATCAAAGGTAATATATAGAAGAGATTGGTCCTAAGCTGCCTGCCAGAAAATTAATGTGAAGAGTTAATTCCCTCAGAGATGCTCAGAGTCTTGTCAGCAGAGCCCCAGCATGCCACCCAGGATCTGTAAGGGCTGTTCGGGTGAGGTTTTCTGAGTCTTTGTGGGTTGAAAAGACAGCACCGAGCTGTCTTGCAAAATCTTAATTTCATTTCCCTGGAAGCACGGATATTTCTTAGGCCACTACTGCTATTTGATATTTCTCTAAAGAGAAGTATGTCACTGCTTATGTTGTGTCCTTGTCCCACAGCCCCTGAAGGCAGTGGAGAGCCTTCCAGAGGACTTTTGCTCTGTCTTCTGGGGAGGGATGGGAATCCTGAATGGAGAAAGGTCTTTGCTCTGTGAATCAAAGATTCACAGAATTTAGGATTGAGGAACAATTAGATTATATAGTTGGGCCACCTGTGTGCCCTATGCACCAGTTCATCCCTAGATGCTGGCGTTGGGGTCAGGAACCTATGCTTCTCTCCAGTGTCTCTTCCCATCTCATGTTGCAACTAGATAGATGCATATTTTACTGATTCTACATGATTGCTTACTATAGTACAGTCACTTCCCAGTACTTTGTTTGATAAAATTTCAACCTCACATTTGCAGGCATTTTTCCCAACCCATGAGTAATTTTTTATTGCATTTCTTTATTGTCTCCTCCTTTATGGAAGGAGTTGTGACTACCAGCACACAGAGGCTGTGTTGAGGCTGAAGTTGTGACTACCAGCACCAGATACGCTTTCACAGGGGTGAACAATGTTCCTTACTCATCACCTGCCTGTTTACACAAGCAAGAATTACTTTTTTAGCTCTTCTTACCACACACTTGCAATGAGAGCTCATCACAGCTTCCAGAAGGCTGTCCTCTGTTTCTCAGGTAGAGCCTCTGTTTCTTGTAGCTAAATTTTGTTGAGTTTTGCCCTTGACTTATATTCTAATGCTTTTTGTTTTGAGAAGCCTGGTGTACCAGAAGAGCATTCAGATAAAACTTCTGAGATTTACATTTGCACCGAAACTTTTACCAAGAGTCTCAATTAAAGATTTAAAACCTGAAAACATCCTTTGTTTTTCTCTTACGTGAAATTACTCAGGAACAGCTAGCACAAATTCACACACTAACCTTGAGTAGCAAAGGTTTTAGGATGGTTTTATGACCATGTATCATCAAGTCAAACAGTCTGCAAAGCCAGACAAAGCAGATGTTTTTCCTGCAGTGCTGTATCAGGATATGGTGGGTGAGCAAGACAACAGTAAAAGGGCAAAAGCCTGATGGGAACCAGCCCGGCCCAGTGCCACTTCTGCACCTCAGATGCACTGTAATCCACACTCCCCCCCAATACCATGCGTGGGAGAGGCAGGGATGCTTGTAAAGTAACTTTAATTGCAGTTACAGATATGATGTGTCAGTCCAGAGTTACGGTTTACCATTTCCCAGACACGTAATGCTTGGTATCTGGGACATAAAATCATGTAGAAAGCAGAGGTGGGACAAAGGTGGCAGGCTTTTGCGAGGCAGGGCTGGCAGGACTTGCTGGGATATGTATGTGAAGGAGAGACTCTGAGTCACATGTAGAAAACTGGAGGGAGCAAAACCACCATTGGCTGCATAAAAAAATCTAACATGCTGAAAAACATCCTGGTCACCTGCTGTAACTAAGCTTAAAAAAAACAGACTAAAAAACAAAACCATCAACAAAAAAATCCTAACTGTACCTAATTGAGATATTGCACCTAAAATTTAAAACACACCCCCCCCCCATAGATATACTGATATTTTTGAGATTATATTTGTCTTTCTCATGGCTTGTTCACTGCAGATGCCTTCTAGTCAGCTGGCCTTTCAGTTATTTACTTCAGAAAAGCTCTCTGTTGACAGCAAAACCTTTTGTTAATTGAACCTTGAATCACATCCCATTTTATTCAGATGCTCTGATTTCTCTCTGTGTTGGCAAGAAATTCTTAAGTCACCAGCCACATCAGAGAGAGTGCTTCCCTTATAATGCCTTGACTTTCAATATTAACCCCATTCATTACCTCAGTTTAGCTCATTCTCTATAACATTTCTTCTGTTAATCCCCTTCTCCAGTTCACCCAATAATTGCATATGTTGCCCCCTTTCAAATGCTTCACTTGAGTATAGACAGGCATGATTCACTTAATTTTCTTTGTCTCAGAAAATTAATTATCCTATCAAGGAAAGGTTACTTAAGTGTAGAGTGCTACATTTCTTCATTTACCTGTTAGCCACATTCTTTTATTTCATTCTAAGTATCTGTGGTTGATTCAGATCAGATGAACAAGCCTGTGTTTTTCCATGTCACATTTTTCACATTTCTAAAACATAGATATTACCTTTGCTGTTCTCTATTTCTGTAATATCCCCTCTAAAACCACAAATTTTATTAAAAAACTTTGCTACTGAACCTGGTATTGTTTGATGGTCCTTTCAAAGTCCAGTGATGGAGGTTATCCATTCACAAATCCATAAATACCTGAGCTCCGTGTAGCTAACCTCATTTGCGTTAACCACTGCCTTCCTCCCCAAGCTCTTGAAACAGAGGCAACACATTTACTTAGGTTTTGGAAGCAAAGTTACAATATCTTTAATGTTCACCCCATAATGCTCAACTTTCTTATGTCTTCATTTTTTATATAACCAGTAAAGGTTTCATCCTTTTCTCACAAACTTTGAAGTCTAAAATTCACTCGGGGTTTGCAAAATCTTGTTTTTGCCTCTATAACATTTAAGAGCATTTCCTTGCTTTCATTTTCTTATTTTTCTCTCTCTGTTTCCTGTTTATTTCTGTCATTCTTCACCCTGGATTATTCACCCAGTAATGTTAACAGTCCTTCTCCGCTTGTTTTTCTCTTTTTTCTTGGAATAGAAGTTTAAGGTATTTTCGACAGGTGGTGGAAAGTTGCACATGCACATTTGAATCCCGAGATTAGCTGTCTTTGAAAATTAGCTCTTTCAATTCACCTAGACTTCCGCCTTTCAAACAAATAATAATAAAAAAGTCTTAATTAGCAGCTTTCCTTTGTTTATATGCCTTTTAACTGCAAGGTAACTGACTCATAATCCACCCCTCCATAAATATTTGCCTTGGGCAGCTCTTTTATTACCCAAGATCCCATACAACACCCCCAATTCTGTTTTTTCACTGTCTTCCTCTCCTCATTGACTCCTCCATAGAATTAGTCTCACTGGAAGCATCTGATGCGAAGAGCAGAAATTCCTTACCCAGTTATGGATGCTCTGAACTGCCCCCTCGGAGCCCTGCAACCTAAGCTGAGCACACACACTGACATTCAGCCAAGGGGCAAAGTTTTTGGATGCATGTGTGGGAACTGTGTGTCAGAGCTCCTGCCCCTGCCAACAGCTCCTGTTTCTCATTCCCACTGGGCTCCACCATCAGCAGAGTCTGTGGAGCTCTTTGGAGGACAGGTGTAGGTGACTTGAATAGCTCTGTGCTCTTTGCTCTGACTCTGCTAGTGAAGCACAGGCATCCAGACGCCCCTGAGAATCCCACCTACGTTTGAGATGCTTTTCCAGAAAGGTGTGGTGCTCTTGCAGCTCCTGTGTCATATCTGCAAGCTTAGTGAAGGTATTTTAGATGACCTCTGGCATCATAAATACAGCTACACTTGAGCAACTGAATCAAGCTCTAGCTTTCCAATAAATATGTAGGGAGCTTTGTCACCTTTTGTTCATGAAGACACCTAAATCTTTCATGCACCTAAACCTTTATGTCAGGAGTCTGGAGAAGACTGAAACAGGTTTAAGATGTTCCTAAAAGTGTTTTCTGCATAAGAAAGTTTCTTTCACTTGCCTTCAAATATTGTTCCTGAAAAGAAGAAATTTAAACTAAGGGGTGAAAGGGCAAGACTGAAAGTGTCTCTCCTATGCATAATTTTGTGCAGACTGCAAGAGGAAAGCAAAGCAAAGGAAGATACAGCAGTGGCAAGGAGAGAAGGCAAAGAAAGATACAGCAATAGAGAAAGCAATGTCAGTGGTAGGACAAATTCCCAGATGAGGTAAAAAAATACAAGTATTTATGAGAAAGTGTGTGAAGTACTTAGTGATATGAGTCTGCTGAGTCATGCTAGAAACCTGAACGCAATGGTGAGACATTTTTTGGTAAGAAGGATCTAGAGGATTTTACCTAGTTCAGTGTGAAGTCTTGGAAGGAGGTATAACTGATGTCCATGTATTTTAAACCAGTAAGGAGGAGGAAGGGCCAAACATGAAAGAGAGAGAGACAATGGAACTACTACAGTGAATCCTGGCATAAGAATAAGAAAGTCAATAAAATGCAGACTGGAAATTAAAGAGATGCCCTTGCTTATTACAGCTGTGAAATTGAAAATAGTGGGTTCCAGAAAACCCTACTGACGTTGCAAAACAGAGCATGACCAGCTCAGGGAAGGTAATGTAGGATGTGATGGCAGAAGGCTTTCCTTTGTGAACCATTAGGGTGCGTTTCATAAGCCCCTGCATCAGTCCCCAATCTAGGCAGCCTGGAGGTGAAACAAGGCTTTTTTTCTTGCCTGCTTTGCACAGCGATGCAGCCCAGAGTCTGACCAGGCTGGCAAGCAGTGTAGCTGCTGGCACCTTCCCTTACATTGACAGAGGAAAAAAATCATGAACAGCATCACTGACAACACATCAGGCCACGGACTAATGTTTATTTGCTTTTCCCATTTACAGTACTCAAGAAGGAATGTTAATGGAAAGTTTTTAAAGCTTAACAGGCAAAAGTTAAACCCTTATTCATGGAGTTTTGGAACATTTTTGTTTGAAACTTCCTTCTTGTTCCTCTCACCCCCTCCACCTCTCCCCTTCTTTCCTACCCCCCCCTTCCTCCTAAACTGAAGTCAATTTTCCTAATAAAGTCCAAGGCTTTTAAACCCAGCCTAACGTTCATGATTGCTATCTTTCACTGAATAAACATAATACTTTATACCTTCTGTTGGAAGCACAGACTTCTCTTATTTGCAGGGGAGAGTGTAAGCAACATTTTAAACACTGCTTTGTGCGCGGCCGATTGAAGCTGGAAACTGTGAGAACTGGCCTGCTCAATCCACATCCTTTATCAGGAACCGAGGACATAATGAAAACTGACATATCTGGCTTCTTTCCTTGAGCAGCTTCTGATTGCAGGGCTGCACAAAGAGGAACCAAACAAAGACAAAATGGGACCTGTCCATAAAGCTCGGGACTCATCCTGCAAAACCTCAGGTAGGTCCCAGGTGCTTTATATAGAATCAGGCCCTAAGTGCCCCTGCCAATGACAAAGAGATAATCCTTTCAGATAGGTAGCCAGGAGCCCTGGGCAATGCAGAAAACTTGTCCCATGAGTAGATATGGGAATGTGACTCTGACAGATAGAATATCCCGAAAGCTCTGCTGAGAAAGATAGACATTACTTGTCAGGTATTACCCTGACATCAAATGCTCCCCCAGAGATGAACCCCCTTTTCACAAGTCACTTGGAAATGTCCTAAAGGGAGGGGATGCTACCCTGGGTTGCCATTTGGTGTGATTTAGCCAGAATAAAATACTCCCTTTGAACCTGTAAGCCCTGTGTTTGCTCTGACACTGATACACATTCCTGCAGCCCACTGAAGAAAACAGAGAATTACAAGAGAGCCAGAGTGCCTCACTGAAATGTCTCATTTGGCCTGTTAAATCAAAATAGAACAGAGCAGAAAAAATGCACACTAACTGAGATGCAGGAGTTTAATGTGCCCTTCTAGACACACATGTTTCCAATGCATTTTATAACAGCCACAACAAAATGCAATTACTCAGCGTAGGCAGGCGGGCCTCTGTATGGCTCAATAAAAGTCCAGACAGGCTGTGCAGACCAAGGATGGGGCAAGGCCCTCTGTCTCCCTTCCCATTTGCATGGTTGCTCCCTGTGTTATTGCTGATAATAATCAGCAGTCCAGACAGAAGTGTGAAGATGGAGAGACCTGGAGGTGATGGAGAACAGATCCCGTAGTTCCTTTCTTTCCCACCTGACACCTTCACCAGGTCATAGCTGCTGCTGGTCAGCCTGTGCTCTGCAGAGGCATGGCAAAGAGCATTTGGGTTTTAGGGGTGAGGTGTGAGGCCTCAGCTGCATTATTGCATCAGCCCGATGAACTGTCTTCTCTCTCATCCCTATGTTGGGGAATGACCATTCACAGCATAAACAAAAACTGCACTTAAGTCTCTTGGGCGCCAAGCAATTGCTCTGACAATCTCACCTTCATTTTCCGCTAAACTGAGCTTGTGAGTCTATACAGGCCCTGACCACTGCAGTAAAGTCACATATTTGTCCAGAGGACTGGGAACGCTGATGAGTTTGGAAAGGAATCTGAAGACAGCCTGCAAATTTCCCTGCCTATGGCTGAAGAAAGTAAAGGATTTCCTTTTCCCTCTTCCACACATACTGTTTAGTTCTAAGCAAAATGCAGATTAACTCAAATTAAAGGAGCACAGTCAGCAGCAGATTTTATGATAGCTGCACAGCATATTACATTGCACCTGCAATGTCAGACTGATACAGTACAGAATCCTGTTTCCTAGAAAAATCAGATGCAATCCCAGGTCATGCTGACTTTCCAAGTGTTCACAAGTACAAAGAAATGATGATATGCAGTCATGAATCACATCCTATTTACAGCTCTCCTAAATGCCAAACCCCTTTAAGATTTGAAGATTAAAAGCCCCTGCACCCTAGGATAAAGGCTCTATTCTGCCAATATGCAATAAACCGATTTCCAATGTCTGCTTGTTGAAATTAGGCTTGTGGGACAGGACTTGCCTAGGACACTGCTTATCTTCTTGGCTCTACTTGAAGATTTGGGCATTGCCTTTTATTTTAATATTTAGGTGCTGCTTTTATAAACATGCCTCCTGAGAAATTTTTTAGTCAATAAAATCGCTCATATTTTTCTGCTAACTAGGCACTGAAAATTCAGTTACAGTCAGATGTTCACCTCTTAACAAGAGCTATGTTTTTGAGTCATACCTGGTGTTACACAGTCACTGTGCACCTCTGCCTTTTAAAAGATTCATTTGGGTGCATCATTCAGCATCTCAATTCCAGTCAGTTCTGGGTAATAATAACCATTCATTTCATCGATCTCTGCTGCATTTCTGCTCAGGGTAAATAATAAGGCAGCACTGTTCTGTGGATTCAAACAGAGACTCTGGCTTTAACAATGATTGAAAGCCCCCACGGCAGTGTGGAGAAGTCAGAGACAACAGCACATCAATTATGAAGCCCTGCACTTTATCTATGGCTGGCAAAAGAAAAGGTTAATTATCTAAAAATAAAGCAACTGTATGCTGGTGTAGGAGGGTGAACTGGGAGGAGGGCTCTGGAACAAACAAGATAAGGTTGTAATCTACAACTTTAGAAAACTGAGGCTGAATAAGGAACTGTCCAGTATAACCTGTCACCCGCAAGCAAATCAAATTGCATGGCTGAAAACTCTCGACTAAAATAAATGGACTACATCATGTCTTTTAATAAGCCTTTTCTGGTTCTGACAGTGAAACCAACAGGTGCCCAGGAGCTGCAGACACTCTCATAATCACTTAGTAACTCCAAGGCTGTACATGTTCAAATTACTATTGCACCACAGCAAGCCAGAGACCTGAGGACTGAGTTTAGACCTGAATTTGCTTACTGTTTCTGCTGCCATTTAGTTTTTAGAGATATGAGTTTGAAAACACATCTCCAAAGCACTGATACATTTAGTGTTTTGCTCTCCATGAGCATCCATGAATCATTAAAGGTCTAGGGAGAGGAAGAAGAACCAAAGGGTTTGGGATGAGGTTCACCACTGCAGATGCACAGGCAGGCAGCTGGCAGCTTTCAGTGTTTGTTAGGAATGCTGTACTAGAGAAAAACTCAGTAACCACCAGTGGCTCTGCCATGGGAATCCAAACAGGAAAGGCTTCATAAGAAGAGAGAGAAAGAAGCTACACTCCTCCTGTTTGCCTGCCTTATTTTGAAGGCCTGCCAGGCAGCCAAGGACCTCCCAAGTAGGCTCCAGCTACATATCTATGGCAAAGAGAAAAGAGCAGCAACTCCTCCAGCCTGGGATTAGAACTAAAAGAGTACAAGGCATATGGAGCCAATCCCACTGAGTGAAAAGGAAAAACACCAATAAGATCAGTAGGACTAATGGAGTCTTTAATGTGGACCTTATATACAACCTAGAGTCTGAGACATGCACGCCTTAATGTTATTTTTTTACTACGTCCTTCCTTCAGTTGGGACAAAATTCTGAGTCTCCATTAATACTGTGAGTTTTATAGCAGCTGAAATCATAGAAGATCATTACAGGTGTTCGCTGCATTCTATGCAACTCCTTCCAAGGGAGGGCGGGGAAAATACCATCTCTGTATAAATAAAAGACCTGAGGCACTAAAATGCTAAAATTACTCAATTAATTGCACATCAGTCTATGGGGTTGGCAAATTTCTCATCTTTTTTTCTCTGAGGAAGCCCCTTAATCAAATAACAATTCATCTACTTTAAAGAAGCTGCTTTATAAAAAGAAAAGGAAATCCAAAACAACCTGTAACAAAGTGATGAATTTGGATTAGGTTTTCAGGTCACTGTACTAAATACTGCCACTGACAGTATTAGATTTACATTGCTTCAGTTTAACTGAACTAAAAATGAATCCCATTATGTTCTTCATATTTTTGTTCAGGGCAAATACATGGGCATAGGTGGGTGCTTGAGAATTCCCACGGGTTCACAAAGACAGGTCGGCAGGAGGGGATGGCTCCCACTCATATAATTCCTCTGGGAGCATTCTTAGCACAACTGGCTACTCATACTGTCGTCGTGAGGAGAAGAAATCAGTGGATAATACAATCCTATATAGACAGTCTTGCTCCACTGAGCACAGGATGGAAGTACTCTCTCTTTCTCACACACTTGTTTTAATTTTTAAAGAACTGTAAGCTGTCTTTCTGAACACAGACTTTTCCCAGTCACTCATCTGGGAATATGACAAAAACCACACTCAGTCATCCAGGACGAAATGTACCGTAGCTGGTATGGTGGGCTGACCTTGCCTGAGTGCCAAATGCACACCCACCTGCTCTCTCACTCCCCCTCCTCAGCAGGACACGAGGAGAAAATAGGATTAAAAAACACATGGGTCCAGATAAAGGCAGTCAAATGAAAAAAAAAAAAAAAAAAGCAAGCAAAGATTACGTGCAGAAGCAAAGCAAACCCAAAGGAGAGGTATGCCCTACTTCCAACCAGCAGGCAATGCCCAGACACTTCCTGGGAAGTAGGGCCCCGGGATGCAAAGTGGCTGCTTCAGAAGGCAAACACCTCAATAATGAATCATCCCCCCAACCCATTTTCTATTACCTTTTATTGCTAAGCACAATGTCATATGGTTTGGAATATTCCTATGGAATTCCTACCGGCCCTTGGGGGTGTTGCAGAGACAGCTTTGGCGCTGCGTGGGTGCTGATCAGCAGCAGCCAACACGTGGGTGTGTTAACAACACCCTCCTAGACACAAGTGCAAAGCACACTGCTTCCAGGGGGAATGGTAACCCCATCCCAGCCAGAGGCACTTCCTGGCTGTCAGCGGTCACATCATGTGGGACACCTTCATCTGATATGTGTTGATGTGTCCCTGACAAAAGAGGAGGAAAGGAACTAGGATTAGTTTGAAGCTTTGGCTGGCTGGGATCACGGTGTAATACCATCCTGCGTGCATGGACAAACTCACAGTACCAGTGTGAACAGTGGTATTTTTTCAGAGGCATTTCTCTGAGAGCTGTCTGTACTCATTATGTCTGCAAATGAGAGCCCATTTATTTGAAGACATTGTTAGAGACTTAGGCTTAAAGATGTTGCCAAATATGTGATGAGCTAGGCCATGGCAACATGCAGAATTCTTGTATGTAAAATTCTTGTAGAGAAAGAAAATCATCTGATCGTAAACTTCTGCAAGATTACTCATTTCACTGGAGTCTTGTTACTTGAAATGCAATGTTATTTGCTAACATGTGCCTGTTACTAAAACCCTGGGGGTGTGAACACTCTCCTACTGTTTTGCGGGAGAGTTATGTCCTTTCCCAGAACAGGTCCAGACAGATCCTCTTCCTTCTCATTCCTAAATATACAGCTCCTGCACTTGTGTGGACAACCCCTCTTTTTCCATCTAAATGCCCACAGAAATGAATTCTGCACAAAGCTGGGGCACTTAGTGTTTAAGGGTAAGGATTGCAGCAGCCATGCAACAGGGAATAGCTTTGCTGTTTGCCAGGTGCCTCAGACACATTCTCCTCATCCTTAACACCAGTCTAACACATAGCAGACACTTGTGCCTATTTACAGAGCCTAAATGCAAACAGCACCCTGAAAGGACCTAGAGACAGGGGAAGAAGACAAAAGCACAAGCACTTATTTGCTTATCAGCAGATCACCCCCGAGAACGACTTCTTTCACTCTCACCTAATGAGCCGTATCGAAGGACCCACTTTTTACCTAAGATTCATGTCTTTAATATTCTTTCCTGAGAGAAAACCTCAGTTCATTTACTTCCCCTTCCTTGGGGACCCTTGGGCTTCTCTTCAAGCCACTTCTCACTCCTGGGATTATCGGTATTAATTTATTCAGGAAACATTTTCCACACTGCTGCCCCAAGGCTAGTGTCTGCCTTCATCTGTCTAGGGATGCTGATGGCTGTTTTGGTGGGCAGGGGCCACCATTTCCCAGCCTGGTAGCAAACAGATATCGCTGATAACGGCCTGGCTGAACTGCCAGCAAGTCATTAACCTTTGTTAGGGTAAAGTGCTTTCCCACCTGGGAAAGTCATACTCCAACCTCATACTGCAATTTGCTCAATGAGTAAGTAATTTCCTGCAACACACATACTGACAAAAATGCTTTATTCAAAGAAATATAAACAGATTCAACAGATACGCCTCATTACCAGTGCTAAACATGACAATAATCACTACTTCGGGGTCTTAATGGCGATACCATTCTCGACCATGATGAGACTGGTCTCATCTAGGTCAGGAAATTTAGGGGATTTTTGAGATTGACCCTTCTCCCTGTTGGAAGTCATTAGCATCTGTCTGTGTGCTGGCCAAGCATCTGCTGACAAGGGAGTTGTTTGTTCCTAGAAGAGTTTCATTTTCTTTAGGGAAGCTGTTGATTTAGAAGCCACTGACAACCCATCAGGAATTTTCTGAGTGATGGCTAACCTTCACTTCAGAGGCACAGCTGCTGATTTAATACTCTAGCTGGAGGTAAGAGTAAATCCATGACACCTTGGGGCCACTTGAGCTACTTGTATGTAGTGATATTTGTGGTGTTTGCAGTGGTGCTGGAGAGGGGTGGTGACATGAGGAAAAATATCCCTTTTTTACTCTGTATATTTTAACTGGACTTGCCTTCTTTGGTGTACAGTGAGTACAGAACTTATAAACACAACAGTTCATATGCTTCAGCCATGTGAGCTAAATGTTTGTGTACACAAGAGGTTGGGTTCATCTCACTGAAATGTGGTCATTTTAAGTCAAGAGTTGGCTCTTCCGTATTCCCCCCTAAGACAGGGCCCTGTAGAGAGTGGTTCACTCTGCCACTCCTAGATGCTATGACAAAGTGAGGTCCACTGCCCTTTGGGGGATCCCTGTGGGTTGTAGAAGGGGTCTCACTTGACAAGGTTAGAGAGACAAATGCTCACAGAGGTGTGTGCCTTTTGCCTCCTTTGTGGGATACCAACAGGAGTGATCACAACCCAACTTTTCATGGCTGCTAAAATGGCCAAGTTTTGGGTTTTTTTACAGAGGATTTCATCGGCCATATCCCTCCTTTTCTATTATTATTTTTTCATAATTACTAAGACCAGTGACCTTAATCACAAGTTTGCCAGGAAAATAGTGGGTCCCTGAAACAGCCTCTCTGCTGTGGGGCAAAGCATTTGCAAGGAGAAATACCCCATGGGTGTGCCCTCTCCCAGCTGTTCCGGCGCCCACTGGCAATGCCAGCTGCTCAGGGTTGCACGCTAAAGCTACTGAGAGCAGCAAGGCAGGGATTTTCCAGAGAGCTACCAGGGAATTAAGTGTCTGGATTCCTTTCACATTCCACAGGTGCTAGTTCGATGAGTTGCGCCTCCAGGTTTATTTTCCAGCTCAGCTCTGGTACTGGGAAAATGCTCCATTGAGAGGAATATACCCACTTGCCAGGCGGTCGCAGGGTGCCAAGAGCAACTTCAGCAGGGTCTATCAGACAAGCGGCCAGGGCACTAGCACACAGCTATCTCAGGAATCTCAGCACTGCTACCACAAACCTATCTTGAGTTTTGATTTTGAAAGTATGTTCTTCTCACTCAGAAGAAACATCAGATAAATTATGCAGTCCTGCCTCTCCCAGGAGTGAGCCAAGAGCTACAATAGCTAGAGGTACCTCTTGGCTGTGCTTTTCATATTTCAGCATGGTCACAGCTGAACACTGAAACGCACTGGAAAGAGCTGGGGAATTAAATGAAAATGCCTCCTGATGGTCTGTTGAGTTACAAACCCTGTCCTTACCATGGCTGAGGAAAGAAAGCAGTGGCACCACGTGCTCTGCATACCATTGGGTAGCTAGAGGCACAAAATTTTAGGGGGTTCCTAAGGAGCCTGGTCTCTCCTTGCCTCTGAGAAGCCCTGCTAGCCTGGTGCGGCAGGATCCAGCAGCAAACAGGATTAAGGGTACTTACAGGCTCTTATCCTGTCTATAGCATGAAAGATGGAATCAGACAACCTCTCCAAAAAAATGACTCCAGACAATATAGTTCCAGGCAGCAGCCAAGGCTCTGTAGCTGGGACCAAACAACTCATCTCCTCTGCACTGGAAGGAAGGTGCAAGCAGCATCTGCCCTGCTGTGTTCTACATTTGTTGTTCAGGGAACAAAACATATTAAGAGCAAGGGAATGCAAATGCAGGCAGGAGAAGATGAGCCAAAGCACTGCAGATGTACCTGTTTTTCTTCATTAAGTCTAAGAATACTCACTGGTGACCCCAGACACCAGAAATCAGGTGAGGTAAGTTCCACTCCAGCTGTTCACGGGCAATGTGATACATAAGCAAAGCTCGGCTTGAAGCTGCCCATTGAGAACTGATGATTCAAAATTAGTGGGAGGCCAGGGATAAAGAGGAGTCAGGCTCTTCGTAAGTTTTGGCTTGGACTTGCAAAAGTATTGTGTAGTTAGATATACTGTAGATTCAAAGTCTTTAAATATGGTTTATATTAACTGTGTTTCATCCTGAGGATGACTGCATGTGCAATACAAGACAGTTGGGAAGGTTTCAGTTCTAGGCTATGGTCATTTCAGAAGGGATATAGGAAATGAGCTTAACCTTTGTGTGTTGGAATGCAAGGTGTTACAGGGTTGGTAATCAATCACAGTTGTTTTTTTTTAAAATCAATTTAATGAGTGGTGAATTTATCGTGCTTTCTAATAGAATGAGTCACAAAATGGTTTTGATTGGAAGGGACTTTTCAAAGGTCTTGTAGTCCAACCTGCCTGCAACGAGACCCTTCAACTAGGCCAGGTTGCTCAGAGCTCCATCTGACTTGACCATGAATGTTTTCAGGGATGGGAAATAAATAGAGCCAGGTAAGCACATTAGCCAATTCCATCAACTTTTTGCTCCAATTTTATCAGGCCTGTAGTTAGGCCACACTTACACTCTCTCCTTCTTGCCATTCCCATGCTCTTCTTGCCCAGAAGCTAAAGGGAAAAAATTATTTTAAATCATTTTCATATGGTTTACCTGAAAAAGCTGGGATAAAAATTGCTTAGGGTCTTATGACATTATGTAAGCTGTATGGGTAATGGTTGCAATTGAATTCTAGAAAATTTGAAACAGCTGCTATCAGATACACTCACATAATTCATATGCATGCACCTAACTCATATTTTAATTAAATAAGAACTTAAACCCCCTGTAGGTGTTGTTCTCAGAGCTCATCTTTCCCTGAGCAATGCAACAAATAATTTCTTTGCAAATCAATGGGAGACACTAACTTTTAGAATGCAAGGGGTTTTATTCAATCATAGTTAATTTACACTCCAAATATTTTATAATATTTTGACTATAAAATAGTTTGTATTCTAAATAAGAATTAGTTTCGCACAAAAAAACTTCATAAAATTAGAATATGTAAAAAACCTCATGAAAGAATCTAAAATTAAGTAACAGGTGTTGAAATTCTATTCTCTTGGGACTCCAGTCAATTGATTAGGGAATTCTTAAATGCATATTCAAAATTTTCCTATAGTACATACTTATCCAATCAGGGATTTGTCTTTAATGTTTTGGGGGGGGGGGATTTATTACATATTTACAAAAAAAGATTTGTTTTCCTGAATAGTAACAAAAGAAAAGTTAAAATGTGCATCCCCATTGGACTGGAAATCCCAGCTGTGGAGGAGAGAGATTGAAAAACACTTTGTGTGATAGTCATTACTGGATTATTCAGTGCCTGTCCTTGGGGAGAGCTAGTGTTATACACTGACATTTGTCCTTGTTTTGCACTCTGTGTGTGGGGAACATTTGTGTACCTCCCGTATTAAGTCTACAGAAATGCAAACACAATTAAAATCCATGCACCAGCTCTGTGGACTCTAGATTCTACTAGTAAAGGGCATGTAACCCAATCCCCTTTAATTTTGGGGGTGGGGGTGGGAATCAGTCTGGAAATTTGACTTGCCTCAAATCAGCCATAAAGCCTTAAAAAGCACAAGCTTCTTAATTTACACAGTGTCAAAACTGCAGGCATTTCTAATATCATTTCTACCCTTTATTCCGTGGTGACAAGTCCTGAGGGGATGAAGGAGTAGGATGAAGCAGTGACTCTTGGTGCTCTCTCTGGCCTAATTATCACTTAATCAACCCTAGGAGTGTCAAAAAAGAAACGCAGAAATGTCAATCCATTTTCCGCTCTTGGCTCCCTTGTGCCTCAGAAGGCCCCCTTGTTTTAAGAATTAAAAAAACTATTTTTGTGAGCTTTTTCTTATTACCATTTTTCATCTCTTTCTACTACTACTACTAGTTTCTGTCCTTCAAAACTTTCTGTACACGTTCCCAGAGAACAACCTGTTAAAGCCCAGTGCTTTTTCTGAGTCATTTCCCAGACTGTTTGTCTCTTGACTGGAGCAAAATAGGAACATTAAGCATGATGAGCAAAGAAGACACTTGAGCAGTGCAAACAAATCTTTATTTCTTTTGAGTGAAAGAGGAGAGAAAATGGACTTGGATCTACTGGATCATAAAAGAAATTAAGAAAACCGAAAGCTATGCTTGTCCCATAGATGGAATTCCATCACAGCCCAAAATCCTCTGGCTTTGTAGAAGTTAATACTTGCTGATGAACTTTGCTTTTGCCCCTGACTACAACAGTAGGTTCTAGCCAACTCCCTGGCTTCTCTGGGAAACATCTCCTGGTTTCAATTCCTCACACTCCGAGTGTTGTGTCACCATTTTTTCAAGTGCATAGCTAGCATGCTTCATGGCTCCCTTGCTGTGGCTGTGCAGAGAGAGTCTCTGTGCCTGGAGAGAGCAAGGACTGTGATGTGCAAAGGAAGCTACGCCAGCGTTACATCCTCAGTGGCACAGGCAGAAACAGAAGGCTGAGAGGATAACCACACTTCTCTTGGATGGTCCCGAGGGAAGAGGAATGGAGAAAAGGAGTACTCACATTGATTGGGGCCAAAACATCTAAAGGGCACCTGGTAAAAGAGGTGTGTATGCAGAGGCTGTGAAGGGCAGGAGCCAGGCATTAACAGGATGTTTCTATAATGTGAAATTAAAGGCTGCCCTGCCACTTGCCAGCCTTTCAATGCCTATACATGTTGTTTTGCATACCTACACTCCACAGTGAATTAAAAATTACACTGGGTGAACTGAATGTGGGCTAGTAAGTGCTCACACTGTGGTATGGAAGCTAGAGAGCAGTTGTGAACAGTGCCACAGGGAGTGCCTTCACCCTCTCATCATCCTCCATCACTGCTCTGGAGGCTCTGGGGTCTTTCAAAACCTCACACAAAGCCCTTGCATGCACATGTACATCACTTAAACATGAGTTGAGGGATTAAAATGTTATCCAGCCTTGGAAGAGACACTAAGGAAACCAAGATCTTGTTGATACTTGTTTGGATGTGGCCAACACTCCTGGCTGGTGCTACCAGGAGACTTCTTGGCAGGATTACAAGCAGATAGTGCTGGATGTCATTCAGCACAGAGCTGTGAAGCTGGGGGACAATGCCTGCTGGCCCGCTCTGAGCCTGCAGTAAGAATTATTCTGCCATGAGCCTATGAAGTGCTGAGGTCCAACTAAATGCAGATTCAGGACAGAAGCTGGAGCTCCAAGGCAGCTGCATAGATTTGACAACATTTCCAGGTTGTATTTGTCTCTGTGCTGAAGTCTGTTCTCCTCAGACACAGAGTGGAGCCTGAGAACGGAGTCTTAACCACTAAGGGATAATGATTATGCAGCAGTAGCAGTTTATTTTCTAACACTCAGCTGCAGCACTTCACCCCAGTACCCGTGGCCATGGGTCCTGTGGTCAAAGGGAGCCTGAAGAGTTTTCCAACCATATTTCCATCCAGATGCAGCTACAGAATATGATCTGCTAACACCTAAACGCAGTGAGGTTTGCATGTGTGGCAGGAGAGGATCCAGTGCTACAACCTGCTTTTCGGAAGCTAAATTCAACTAGCACCTTGAATTTGCAGGAAGCACCAGGTTCTTCCTGCGGAAACCCTCCTGTACATTGCCCAGGTCTATCACTTCCATGTTGGGAAGGCAGAATTCAGCTTCTTTTCACTAACATTATCGATGGCTGAATAGCATTTGAGTCCCAGACTCATTACTAAAAGGCAGCAGAGTCTTGGGAGGCTTGAATTTTGCTCTGTCTTCAACTTCTGGGATTTCTACAGGCTTGAGACTTTCAACTGAGGCAGGTTTTCTGCGTTTGGCTCACTGTACCTTCAATTATTGCCCATATAGGTGCCTCATGTTTCCAAGAGGTAGGAATTTTTCCTTCCATGGCTGTTGCTGAAGCTTAAACACACAGTCATCTCTTTAAATTACGAAAATAAAACCTTTTTTTATTTCGGACTATTTCCACACTTGGGAAGAGCTAGGATGAAGCACACTGGTCAGACACTTGCTTCCTACCCTGAGACTTAATAATAGCTGGTCAGGTCTCCTGCCAGCATCAGAGTAGAAGACAGGACTGTCCTGCCTTACTTTAATCCCAGTGTTTCCCAAAGAATTAATGACATGGTGTGGCTGCTGACCCTCTCCATCCTCATTAGACCCTGAATCAAGCATTCCTTAAAACCTAGTTTCTGTAAATAAATTATTAATATGGAATTACAATTGCAAATTCTAATTACCAAAAAAATATAAGAATCCAGAACTTCTGTGGGTTATTGAAGACCTAGACAAATGGCCAAATAAGCCAGCAAAACTTTAAAACTACATGGTGAATACAGCCGTAAGACTTACTTGGAAGAAACCCTTTACTATGTATTTTCATTTACTTTGTAGGTCTGTCCCATGGGTGTTTGGGTGATTGAAATAGCACCCACCAGATCCATTAATTGCATCAAATCCAGGTGTTTGCTTGAAGCCAACAATTAACCATGCAAATTAACATTTTTGTGTTCAAGGTAAATTCCAGCAGCTTCTCACGTGTACCAGCAGCTGCAACTACTCTTTGTTTTCACCCAAACAAGTTTTTGCATGTGCATCCATTGTGCCTTTTTATGAAAATGTTATTTATAAATATTTGTTTTATATTTTAATAACTTCTATTTCCACCCCTCAAGAAGACCAAATTACCATTGCAGTAACCGGCTCAACACTGAAAAATATTTATGCTGAGATATAACAGATATTTCTCTGCAGTGAATGCCAGCTTAAACTATTCCTACCGCCCTGCTTCTTTTTGAAATATATGTGTCAATACTATCATCATTTCTTTTTCTTCTGTAGCCAAGAAAATATCTTTAATTAGACTCAATTAATATGGATTGTGCCTTACATGGAGGCCTGAATTTGGATCACATCTTAAAAATTTCAATTTTCTTATCATTGTATCATAATTATCATTAATGCCTGGATCTGTAAATTGGTGCTGCTAAAGCTTAGATGATTTTTCAGATTCATGCAACAGGTAAAAACAATAAAATAAAATAAAATTGTCATGTCAATCACTTTAAAGAAAACCCCACCTTTCTGAAGTTACCTCCAAGAGTAATGGCCTTAGCAATCACACCACTGACCCGAAGGCTATTTTGTTATTTTGTTAGCCAAGATGCCCTTAGCTTGTCAATTCATCTTTTCTGATAGATCAGTGAAACACAGAGGGATGCACAATTTCCTGGGTTTTTCTTTAGAGTAACAAATGGCTAGGGCCAGCTCCAGCTATGCCAGATGGTGCTGTACATGAACATCCCTCCCTCCCTGGTTACTGTAGGGCCCACGGTTCAGGTCAGCCTTAAGCAATTGCCCGTGGATATCCTGTTTGTTGAGACCTGCCACAGGGCACAGCTTCACCCCACAGGCTGTTGCACACATTTCACTCAGCGTTCAGGTGGGAACAATTCAAAGTGCTCAGTGCTTTATCTGTAGCCATGACTGTGCACACCCGATGGTCTCCAGGTTGTGTGCAGGGTTTGTGAAGTGAACTCAAGTGAAGATCTTGATTAGGAGAGCAGCAGAGGTGGCAGATTTACACAAACTATGTAGTTTTTATTATAGTCATACCAGCTGTCATCTCCAAATCATGTGGGCTGTTGTGGTGACCTATTTCAGTCAACTGCACAAAGTTACTTTTGGGAGCTTCTAGGATGCTCAACCTGTTGTCATCTTCTCAGAAGCCAATTTTCCCATCACCTCATGGTCGGTTAAAGGCTTTCCAGCTAGATTACTTTTTAGCCTGAAGATGCTGTGTCTGCAAGCTCCCCTTAGCACAGAGAGAACTTTTACTGCTGGAAGTAACCAGAGCTTTTTGGTCTTTGGGGAATTCTGTAAGGGTGGCTCTTCACTGAAACAGGCCTGTGTATGGTACTGAAGGTTATGTGAAAGGCTTGAGTATTGCTGTGTTGTTTTGTTTGAGAGCTGATATCCCTAAGCATCTTCTCCTGGTTTGGTTTGGTTTGGTTGTTCTGCTATTTTAAATAGCACCAGTGACTCCCAGGGGAGAGGATGGACTTAGCTCTCCCTGTTAATCATTGCCACTAATAAAAACCCAGTGGCAAGCAGCAACTAGACTGGAGGATACCCTGCCCTCCTGCAGACTCTGATATTCCCCAGAGATGCCACCACTGCCCACAGAAACAGAAATATCAGTCTTTGCTGAAACAAGGAGATTCCAGCTGACCTGGGCTTCCCCAGATAAATGCAGGAGCCTGTGAAGCTGTGGGATGGAAGGTGGAGCTTTTTTAGGATGTCACCAAGGTCCACTTGGGCGCTGTGCTCTCACAGGCAGAAGAGAGTGCAGGGCTGTGCACTGCACTGGGTGAACAGGAATAAGCTGCTCTGTAAGCAATGCATAACAATACAGGGAGTCAGATTAACCCTTAGAAAGATAAATAGGTCACAAATCTAATTTTTTATTACTCCTTAATTTGGCAGCTTTTACACTGCAGAAGGCCATGAAGCCAGTGCTGGGAAAGCCTCTTCTGGTGTCTCCACAAGAAAGCAGAGTGAACAAAGGCAAATTGCCCTCTCCCCTGCCTCTCTGCAGAGCCTCAGCTTTGGTCCCCTGATGTTGGAAATAAAAACAACACCTGCAGGAGCTGAGCTGCCTGGAGACACCATCAGCCCTGCTTGATTTGTTTGCTGGCTCGCAGGCAATCTGGCAGAGCCCAGCCACCTGCCAGCCTGCAGGGGCTCCTTGTGCCGTGCCAGCAGTGCCTTGAGACCTGCCAGCACCCCCCTGCTGCTGACCCAGCAGAGCAGGCACTGGTGTGCATGTGCTGCAGCCTCCCAGTGCCCACTGCCCACTGCCCACGCTGCTGAGGTTCTCCAGCATGGCCAGAGGGGTGGCCCACCTCTAACTCCCCTCCAGTGAGCTTGGGGTGGCCTCTGCTCCTCTGGTGAATGGGAGGTTTAAAGAACACAGAAGAAAAGGCACATCCCATGCTTCACACTTCCTACCAGGCCCCTGTGCATCTTTCCCATGTCCAGGAGATAACACCCCTCTGGGAGCTGCCACCCCTCATGACAGGGAATGACCAGGGACAGCTGTGTTTGCCTCTGAGCACACGCCTGTGCACGTGTTGGCTTTCTGTGCTCCACACTCAAGTGCCAAATGTGACAGCTCCAGCTGTGTCTGCGGAAGTCCCTCAGGTAGTAAGTGTCACCTGGGGCACCAAAAGATCAAGATCAAATAATTAATATAAATATTATTTTTCCTAGTTTATTAAATGCTCCCATCTCCACAGCTGAAGCTGAAGGAGCAGCCTCAGTTGCTTTGAAGCTACTGCTGCAACCCAGTTCTTCAGCAGCCTCTTCACAGTGAAACAGTATCTGGAGTGGTGGGGGATTTCAGCTCACAGATGACCAGCTCTCCCATGAAGAAAACGGAAGAAGAACAGGGAGAACTTTGGTGTTTCATCAAATAAGATTGATATTTGCCTCAGCTCTTGGGCTCTTCTGTAGAAAACCATTACCTGGAAATCTCATATTGGGACTATACGAGCAAAACGTTGTGTACTATGGGTTTGATAAGGAATTTGAAATATTTCAGGGTCTCTGAAAGGCATAATGTGGAGTTTTGTAGCCTTCTGTCAGGGACAGAGAAATAATAGCATTTGAAAGCAATATAAAATTCAACAAACTTCAGACCCACTGGCAGCACAAAAGCTTAATGCTTCTGGCCAGCCTCTGATCAGACAGCCAGTAGATGTTGGCCCCAAAAGCACAGATTCCTCCCTACTGCCTTGACACTAGTTTTGGGAAACCTGGCTCCCCTCTCTCTGCTTCCCTCTTCCCTCAGGCACACTTTGTCTCATCCCCGTTGACTCTCTATGCTCCCCAGGGTAGAGGTGCTCTCTTACCCATCTTAATACAGCCTCCAAAAGGGCACTGATCGCAGTTTCTTGGTCCTAGTTATTGAAAATGAGTCAGAGAAAACAGGGTTGGAAGAGACCTTGAGAGGTCACTGGGTCCATCTGCCTGTTCCAACAGAGTCAGATACTGATCTAATCTGTGCTGGACTTCTGCCACCTCCTGCTCTGGCAGCATGATGAAGGCTACACAATTTTCCCTAATAAACTGTTCCGTGGCTGCACTGTCATCTTCACCATGAGAAAGCTCTCCCTAGCACCTAAGCAAAATTTCTGTATTGATAATTTAAGCCACTTCCATTTTGTCGTGTTCTCCAAGGACATAGAGAGCATGCCCTTCTCCTAGCTTGCAATATTTATCCTATTTAAAAACTAGTATTATATCCCCACCATCCCAACCCTCACCACCACCTTGGTCATTTCTTCTGTAGACTAAACAATCCCAGAGACTTCCCTCAGTGGTATCAGTGCCAAAAGTAGCAAAGTCTTGACAGAAATTTTAGTCTCACTGAAGGCAACTTTTGAATACAGGCAGACAGTGAATTTTCCAACAGTGGAATACCCAACCTGGCAAGCAGAAGTGACAAGACACATCCCTTCTACACACTTGCTGATGCCCACCACTGTCTGGCTCCACATTAGCTTGAAACCCAAAGTGAAACTCAGCCACTCAGACCTCACAGGAAGTTTGCACAGATGTATGCAAATCTGCTGGCTTTGTGTTGCTTTGCTTAGCAGCAGTCGGATGTGGGCGTGATGGCTGGCTAGGAAAGGTGAGGGAACAGCAAGCCACGCTGCACCTGGACCGGGAGAGGCTGTCTGCCCCGAGCCTCTTGTCTGAGCTGCCTGGGGCCAGCTGGCAGGGATGGGATGGGATGGGATGGGATGGGATGGGATGGGATGGGATGGGATGGGATGGGATGGGATGGGATGGGATGGGATGGGATGGGATGGGATGGGATGGGCAAGGTCTGAAGGGCAAGGAAGTAGCAACATCAAGAGGAACATAAAACTGGAAAACCAAGAGCTGCAAGATGTCTATGCAGGCCATCAGACTGTGAAGGAAAGTGAGGACTGCTCTGCCTAACTTATCTGTATGCTTGGCTGGACAAAGAGCCTTGCTTCACTGCTTCCTCTGGTGCCTGTGCTGCCCATGCTGCTTTTTTGCTCCTGCTCTGAAGTGGTGATGGAGCCAAGGTGCAGCATGCCAAGGACAGTTCTTTCCTCTCCTACCTTCCTTGACAGCCCAGACTCAGTGCCTGCTAAAGGCTTGGGAGAAATCAGGAATAAAGCAAAACAATCCTGCTGCCAAGTCAGGGGAAATGAAGCCAAAGGCTGATGTAACATTCAAAGAGTACATAAATGACACCACTAAAATGCCCTTCTGTACCTTATGTGAAGATTCAGAAGCTGCAAGACATTGTATGGAATTTGAGAAAAACATTTTTAAGCAAGAGTGGCAGTGACTAATAGCATATTAATTCACAATTACAGATGGGCATCGCACCCAGTGAACAGCAAGCTTTGAAAGAGCCAGGTAATCTGAACACCAACATCATCCAAAGGGATCCTGGATCTCAGGACACATGGCAAACTGCCTACAGGAATGTTTCTCTACCATTTAGATGGTTTCAGGACAGAGTTTCTAGGAACTGGCCAACAGCAAATAAAATACAAATGTTCTGAGTTGATGTGCAAGGCACACTCATTTTTCCTGGCATTTATGCTCTTTTTTATCCTGAATACATGAGGGTAAGTCCTGAATTATCCTTAGTGTGTGCACCACAATTTTAAACAGAAAGCCCTTTTACTGTCTGTGTTTTGTAGTTCTTATCTAAGCATTATATCTCACACAGCTGGAACAAAACTGCCCTGTGGAAATCATGTGCTAAGCAGAAGTCCTTGCTGATGAGCAGCTTACAAGCATCCAGTTTCTTTCAGAACCATGACCACTTCTGACCTTTTCTCCATGTGACTTTAGGTTACTCTGGGTTCTCAGGTTGAAAACCCTGCACCAGGAGAGAAACCCCAGATGGAAGACTGTTTGTTTTCACCTTCCTCTGAATGTCCTGTCAAGCAATTTGCTGCTAATAAAAACCCAGGACAACAAGATAACTGCACGCACAAATCCTGTTTGTGCTGTTGAGCTTCTTTACTCTAAATATTGCTGGGTGGAGGAGACCTGACCAATGACACAGTGGAGTCCTCTGCTTATCTGCACCACAGCCTTGGCATCTGCAGAGGCAGCAAGGCATTTTCCTTGAGTTGTTTGTCCAGACGCAGATTTTGGCAAATAAAGCTGAGCAAACAGTTGAGAACATTACATGTGCTTCTCTTGCAGTCAAAATAAAGAGGGAGGGACTCCACCAAGGGGCTCATCCCATCTTTCCTGGACACCTTTTTAAGGATGGTGGTGACTCCCATTTTAGTGACATTTTTAGACCTGGTTGCTCCTCCTGCGGCAGGGAGATTTTCCGCCTCTCGTTGGCTGGAGGCTGGTGGAGCCATGCTCTTTTGCTGCAAATTCTCATCTCACTCACTCAATTTTAAACCTAGAACCTCTCCATGAAAATTAAAGGCTCAGTTTCATAAAGCCCTCTGTCAACTGGCTAGTGAAGATGTGTTTACAGCAGACTAGCAAAGTGATGCGTAGTAATGTAGCTTTGACTGAGTGGACCAAAATTTTTTTTTTCCATAGCAACATAAAGTGTTCCCTTAGGAAGATCATTCTCCTGGTGTCTCAAGAAGTCTGGACATGAGCATATGTTGGCTTTGAAATCACTCAGTGACTCAACTCCTCGATAGAGACCAGTAGTGAGGGAGAGGTTTGGGTGGGTTTTTGTTGGGCGGGGTCTTTTTTGTTTGGTTGGTTTGGGGTTTGTTTTGGTTTGTTTCTTGTTTTTTTTTTTTTTTTTCACTTGCATTCTATACTTTGATTCTATCCCAGGAAAGGGAAAGCCATCCAGGGGGTGCTGAATTTCCAAGTCTCTCTGTGTCTCCTCCAGAGAAGCTCAAATCCCAAAGCCACACAAATAGACCAACACTGCAAGAATGGAAATCCTGTTCAGGGCCCAGCAAGGCTCATTCTGTAATGAACTCTCTGCTAGATCTTAGACGAGTATGTCACAATCACCAGATTTTTGTCTTTTAACAAACATGACGTATCTTGGCTCCATTTCCTCCCTTGCTTATCACTATTTTGTTAGCTTGAAGATAACTTCCAGGAGATCTGCTCTCACCTTAAAGTCTGATCAAAGCAAATTCCCGGGGCTTTTTTAAAGAAGTTATAGGGGAAGAGGGTGGGTGTCTTTCTGTCTGGTAACAGTTTATTTTAATCTGCGTGTTTTCTCCTTTTGTAATCCATAAGCACTCATGTTTTTAGAAGGCTTGCCAGTTGTGATAGGTTTCCTTGACGTTAGTGCAACAGGCAAGGCTAAACACAGCTGTCTGGTGCCTGCAATTCTTAGGAGTCCTGCAGGACCCAAGTCGGAAAAAATAAACTGAACTTTAGACATACTCAAGCTAAAGGGCTTTTTCAGCCAACTCCTTTGCAAATAGTAAAAAATTCTAACTAGATATGGGGGGACAAATTTGTGTCTAGGGTCACTTCAGTAGCTCTACTGGCACTCTGCTCAGGATTCATTTGCTGCAGTTTGTCCTCTACAAAAATCCTTGTGCTAGGAACAGGCAGTACGTAAATCAGAAACCAAGGCTCAACTTCACAACTTTTATGTTCATGGAAATGAATAGAGGAGAACTACTAATAGAGAAGGCATGCATCTAAATGTCAGTATAATACTGCATTTGATGAGTTTCCATTAACTGCCAGAGCTGAAACAAACATTTTGGGATAATGTGCCAAAACACTTTGAAATATTCAGAGAGCATATGAAGATGAATGCTGCAAGAAGGAGATAGATGCCATCCTGCATCATCTTTGATTTTCAGTCCACATTTTGATTGTTCATCCAATTTTTAGAGTA
This sequence comes from Acanthiza pusilla, assembly GCA_036630365.1. NCBI lineage: Eukaryota > Metazoa > Chordata > Aves > Passeriformes > Acanthizidae > Acanthiza > Acanthiza pusilla. The sequence goes on from JAXCHO010000018.1 coordinate 14,315,035, forward strand.
GACTGATAGGCTTCTGAGTCATAGCCTGGAAGGGCAAACCAGACATTGATTATTATCCCAGCATAACACCAATGGAAAGTGTGTCCAAACCCCCAGCAAGCCAAAACGCTCTACTTCTCCCCATGGTTCGGTTGTGGTGGGTTGCTATTGTTTCTATCCAACTTCTAGGCTTAATTTGCAGTGCAGAAGGAGAGACCTTCCTACAGATGGAGGTTCAGAAGAGCAGCTGAATTCAGACACTGCAGTTTTGCTTATCTTACTGCACCTGGGCACACTTCCAAGCTCCTCATCTGGAGGCACGTGCCAGACATGTCCTAGTCCAGGTGCTCACCAAACGCTGAGCTTTTCTGTCACACAGCTTTCCACAGAGATGCAACCCAACCCAGGCAGTGACAATAGTGTCAGTCACCTGCTGTGAACAGGTCCCCAGTGAGGCTGGTGGGTGGCTCCAATCAGGACATGCCATCCCATGCACCTGTGGACAAGGCTGGCCTCTGTGCTGGTCTCTGGAACAGCCTCTCATCATCCTTCAATAGGGAAGGGGATCCTGAGGATGCTGTGTTGCTATGTGCTAATAGCAGGTGATGCAAACATTCCCTCTGTGCATCCCCTTGGCACAAGTGTAATTGGCCATCTGAAACCCTGCGAGGGGCCTGGGATGCAAGGTGTCACTTCAGCCCTGCGTGAAGGCAGGGAGGACAGCTGCAGAAAAGCTTTGCTACACAATGACAAACCAGGGAATGATCTCAGAGGCATTAAAGAAGGCCAAATAATTAATTGGGAAAGCTTTCGGAATTCTTCCAAGTACCACATTTCTGTTTTATTTTCAAATGTACCACATCATAGGAAAAGAGGCATGGCTTTGTAATGCTTCTCCTGGAGAAACTGGAATTAAATGTTATTTTTAGGAATAGTATGTGCAGGTGTTCACCAGATATTAACAAATGTTTAAGTATTAATTGCATGAGAAGTAGCAAACACTTCATCTTCTGATTCATACAGCACCTCTCCTGTTGGCTTTCTACCATGTAAAAAATGAGTATGTCAGTAATGCCAAAACCATACTATGCAAAGTTATACAAATGAGTATTCTTCCAAAATAGCAACACCTGTTGTACATGTGCTTCTCCCAAAAGCCCCTAGATTACTTGGGTGAGAATGCAGCAGGGAGTAGATACGTAGCTGTGAGGTTTAGGTGACGAGTACAGATAATTTGTAAATCAGAGAATACTCAAAGAAATAATCATAGTAAAAACTAGGAGAATGATGAATTATGTTCCCCCACACCAGCCAGTGAGTCACCTTGAACAGCACAAAGAGGACTGGCTAAATTAATCAGAAATTGGTCCCTGTGTATATCTTTCAGCAACCTCTTGCAGGAAACAGCAGACCAGGTTGATGTCAGACCTACAAAAGCACACAGACATTCGCATACGCGCTCCCTTCTCACAAATGGAAGTCACATTCATAATAAATACTGGGATTTTGGGAGGTTTTATACGTACCTTCATTGCTACTGTGTTACTTTTTAGAGCCAGGTGAATTCAGCAGAAAATACCAGGGCAATATTTTGAAGGGCCACACTGTGTTTCTAAAAAGCGTTTCTTCATTAAAAATGCATTAAAAACTACTGAAATCTGAGGTACATATCAATATTATAGTAGGCACTTGAGGTTTGCTTTCCTTAGATTGATCTCGCTCCTGTGTAAAGTCTGCCTCAGTAAATGCCAGCTGTTTGGTTTTGTTGTTTTCTTTGAAATTGCTGTGCCCACATTGAAAAAATCTGCTAAAGAATATCACAGTGTAAGCAACACTCTTCTGTAAGAAGTGATCTATTTCCTAGCACATAGGAAAAAAAAATCAAAGCTTGACATTATTCTTCCATGCTCAAAGACATGTCTTTAATCAATACATTTATCTGATTCACTGCTAGTTTGACACCACTGACACAGCAAAGGAGTTACAAGTTCTTGTATATGAGTTGAATTTGTTCCTAAACATAAATACGAATAAGAAGAGCATCTGCAGCTACTCCGGATGCAGTGAAACGACAACGACTATCAATCCTCATGCTTCAGGGTACATAATCTGATAACCAGCTGAGGTCAGGGAGAAATATCCCCCACTGGTATAATATTGACTAATTGGATTCATTATAAGCCTTTTATGTCTTTCTCTAAAAAATCTTACATTAGCCACTAGATGGACCAGCAGCCTGTTCTGGTATGGCAATTCCTGCATATCTAATCCATGAAACAGTTGGCAATGGATGCTGCTCCTGTAATCACTGAATCAGCAGCACACCAGCTGGAAGGGACTCTGCTTGCATCCCCACAGTGGCACAGAGCACTCCAGATGAGGTCTTAGTCAGGAGGTGGGAAAGGAGGCTTTTTGCCATGGTGAACACATTTATGGAATATCTGATTTCCAGACATCTGATACATCTGACGTACAGCATCTGAAGTACACATCACCTGACCTGGAATCCAGCCAAGGGCGAGAAAAATTAGAATAGAATAGAACAGAACAGAACAGAACAGAACAGAATAGAATAGAATAGACTAGACTAGACTAGACTAGACTAGACTAGACTAGACTAGAATAGAATAGAATAGAATAGAATAGAATAGAATAGAATAGAATAGAATAGAATAGAATAGAATAGAATAGAATAATGTAGTGTAGTGTAGCACAGCAGAATGTAGCATAGCGTAGCATGGAACACATCTGAAGGTTGTGTACAGGAACAAGAATCCTGGAACTGGAGGTGAGCCAGCGCTTGTCTGTGAAGCCCTAGCTAGTCAGATGCCAACCTACTTCTTTATTTCCACTGCAGAGAAGGAGAACAGATGGGTGGGCTGGAATGAAATACAAAGTAAAAGCGGGCGCCCATGGTCAACTGTATACAAAGGACGATAAAACCCCTCATTATATAACAGAAAGCCAAAGCATGTTAATACTTCTCTAACAGTGCTTCCCACAGAAGCAAAATCTGCATCTGCTTGTTAGCCACAAGGTGCTTGGGTGATTATCAGTGAAAGGGAGCAGAAGGCAGTATGTGATGCAATTAGGAAGGTTGCTCAGAGAGCAATTTCACTGCTGAGATGAGGTCTGTGCTATCACAAACAGAGGTTCTCCCAGACTGTAAAAATTAGAAGACAGTGAGAGGCTTCTGTTATCCAGCTAGCTGAGTCATAGGTCAAGGTATATCTTCCATCCAAGGCCCTTCTTTCTAATATGTCACACTTCAGCGACACTTGAGACTCAAAATGGAGCAATCTTGTTTGTCTGGCTGCTTGCCAGGGTAGCTGGAGACTTCTGGGCTGTGCACTGACAATGCTTTGCTTGACTAAAAGCGACTGTACTCTCCCTCTGTCCTCGGGAGGAGAAAAGGTTACAGAACAGCATCTTCTTGTCTCTTTATGTGAAAAACACACTACTCAAAAAGGAATAAAAATAGTGCACTTGGTTTCCCTTTACATTTATCATCACCAGTGAATGTATCAGTTGGAATGAGTATCCAGCTATTCAAGAAAGTTCTCAGTAGATAAGCATATCTGTCAGGAATCACATACGCAGACTGCCCCAAAACCACCAAAATAAACACTGCCACATCTGTCTCTAAGGAACAACCCAGTTGACAGATGTCTTGCCATTGCAATGCACAGCAATATTCAGGTAGCTGAGGCAGCCCCAGAAGGTTGGAGTTTTTCTAAAACACTGTGTTTTCTTCATTTGACCTGTTTACTCATATTTGGAAAAAATCTGAGGAAATCCTTCACGAAAAATGGGACCTTCGTCTTGTCTAGACTAAAGCCCATTTCTCAGCCGCTAGAAGATGGTCAGCAGGTGAGGGTGGCTCACAGGCAGCTCAGACCTACCTCCTGAGCTGAGCATGCCACATATAAATGCCTCCACCCTGTGATGGTATGGGGCTGCTGGGTTCTCTGCTTCTCTCATGCTCAAGAAAACGAGCCAGAAAATCCAGCATCTCTGTTTCTTACCTGCAAAACTCCAATGTCAAAACGGAAATGGGACATCTACCTTTCCCTTCCTGTTGACTCTTCAGGAAATGTATGGGGTGATCTATGGCTCTTGAGCACTTGGGAGAATTTCAGTGTTCGGTGTTCTGACCACAGGAAGGTGAAGCATCCTCAACAAACTGATGGGGGTAAACTGGCCTTTGTACATCTGGGACTCAGACCCCCTTTTTTCTTTTTTTTCCTTTTTTTTTCTGGCATAGGCTGTGAACATCAGAGGATCATCAGGGGAAAAGGAGCCGGCCTTTCACTCACAGCACAACTTTTGGAACCACCTTTATAATCTGCCTTCCTTCAGGTGAGCCTCAAGACACACCTGAGCACTCGTGCCCTCTGGGCAATGTTAGCAGCACGTTGTGGACAGAAAGGACAGCCACAGCATTCACCCCCAGACAGATCTGTGAACGGCGACTTGGAAGCACCCACAATGGTTGTGACCATCAGCAGGGGTGAAGGGCTGCACAGCCGGTCTCTAACGCTGTAGGGGATTCCCTGACCCGTGGCCTCAGGGCAAAGGAGGTGACACAGAGACAGTAGCAGGAAACTGGGTAATGTTGACAGGGATGAGTAATCACTGATTCACCACTTTTTATTGGTTTTCAGTTTGGTCACAGGAAGGTGTTTGTCTGCCAGGTGGAGAGCATGGGAGATTCAAATCCCACTTTTCTGCATGGGCACTCGGAACTAAGGTGTTGGCTTATTTGGTTTCGTTCCTGAAGTCATCCACCCAAACTAAAAAGGACCACCAAGAGAGAAGGAGAGTTCACAGTTTCCAAGGTGTCAAAGCTGACACTACTGCATCACCCCATTACTGATTCGAGGGGGCATTCTGTTTCAAAAAATCTTTGTTCTCAGGCACAAGAAAGTGACATTTGAGGCTTTCTAAAAATAAATATGTAGTTAAAATGAATCTGGTACAATTACTCTCTTAGCTCTGGAGAGGACAATTAATTTATAATCTGGCTTTTAGCAAGGTGTAAATTTACCACCCAGACTCCCACCCATTACACCACAGACAGGAAACCAGCTGGTGGAGGGTGCAGTGAGTTTGTTGTTCCTCCTCGCACAATGGCTATGTGTGTTATTGATTTCACAGGCCTAACCACGACTGGTATATTTTTTAAATCTCGCCTCTTGCCTTTTTATGTTTTCAGATCAGCTATGCATTTCATCAGCCTCCTGCCCACCAGCAATCATAAAATATGAGCCTTTGTGGGAAAGCAGAGATGTAGAAAGAGTTTCTTATGAAACGGTGGCTGGGATTGTTCCAGACACCTCCAGCCAGCTGCTCTCCAGGCAGCAGCTTTGTGATACAAGGGACAGTAAACATCAGCTTCGGAAAGTCAGACGGTTGGGCCCTTTGGCTGCAGGCCCACTGAGCAAGTTCTCCTGACTACTGAGGCATGGCTCGGGAAATAAAAGGGCTCTTTAGTGCTCACATCTTTGGACGCCGCTGTGCAATATAGCTGGAATCAATCCAGGGTTTTCCTACCTGCTTTGCATCTTAGGCTATAAAACGAATCCAAACACATCAGTCCTTTCCTGGTGCTTGGTTTGCATTAAAGTATCTCCTGCTATTAATCCTGCCCGGTCCAACCCCGAGTACTGCAATGTCACTGGGCTGCTGCACGGCCAGAGGTAACTAGAATTAGATGATATCACCAGCGGAGTGGCATTAGCTCTTTTCCAGCCCGCAATGCAGAAACTGTGCTCATTTGCATAAATTCTACCTACAGAAATTCTGCAGCCTGTGCTTTCCTCCTGACTGTCTGTAATGTCAGCTGTGTCAGAAGAAGGCAGCACTGATGGGAAAGGCACTTTTTACATATGCAGCAGGACTCTCATATTCTTGAGGGCCTTAAAGTTGAACTATAGGAAAGGCATAGATGGAGACCAAAGGGTGATCAGCTCTTGTACATGGGGAACGTAAATAGGCTGGGATTCTCCAGCAGGGAAAAGAAAATGACATGGAATGTAAAATCCTGCAGCCTTCCAGCTAGGTCAGAAAGTGTGTAATTGCTCACTGCAGGGGAGGAGCTGGGGACACTGAATTAAACGATCAGGCAGAACATTTCAAGCAAACTAAAGGGAACATTCTTTGACACAAAACATAATTCAGGGAGGAAAGTCATTGCCATAAATTTTTCAGTGCCATAAATTCACCACCATAAACTTTTGGAACACCAAAAGTACAAACAGGTCAATAAAAGAGAGTGTAAGCGTTGGGCCTGAAAGGGTAAGGTGGAGAATAGCTCCAGAAGTCCCTAATGCACAGATTTTATTAGAGGTTAGATAGTTCCCCTTTCCCTGTCCTCTTTCTTTCATTCTTTTTCAGTAGCTGCTACTGATAACTGTTAAAGACATGATGGGCTTTTGATTTGACTCAGTGCAGCCACTCTTACGAGATTTAATGGACCGGCTCCTCTTTGGAACAATTCCAATGTCTTCAATGAATTTGAAGCAGAAATTATTTCCTACATGTCTGACAATTCCTGCTTTGTTTCCATTTCAGCATTTCCTAAGGCTTAAAAGCAGCTCTTAGCCTCTGAACTTTTCCTTTGACTTCATGTCTTGGCTCTCTCAGTTATGCTCAGCATTACATTAAGACAAGCATTAAAAAAAAAATCTACAGTATTGTTTTATTAAATTGTCACAACAAATAGTGCCAAATGAGGGGCTGAAACTCTCAGATGTCCTGGCGATTGTATGAGGATATACCACATTACTGCCACTCTGGATCTGAGCAATTTTAAGTACCTGTCAAGAGGGGGTGGACAAGCTATAAAGGGCAGATCTGTGTAGCAGCTTTGGGAAATCTCTTGCAGCACTGGTACAAGGGCTGGGTTCTGCTAAGTGACTGTAGCCAGCTGGGGCAGGTCCCAGCCCCCTGAGGCAGCTCCCTCAGCCCCTGGCTGTTTCTGTAGAAGAGGGAGGTCAGGCCTGGTGTGCCCGTGGTTGTGTGCCACTTCCCTATGGGGCACAAGCCTCCACATCCTTCTCCCTCTCTTCTTTCCCCCATCACAGTTTCCAATGAAAGGAAACATTGAGTGTGAGGGTCCCAGCAGCTCTTTGTGCCTCTGGTTGCCAGCCCTTCTTTCACCCAGCCTCCAGCCATCACACATACCATGAACTCTTTGGGGCAGGTGCTGTCTTGTCACTTTGTGCTGATACTGCCTATTGGGGCCTGGATGTAACTGGGACCTCTTATCCAACCTAAAGAACAATAACCTCCTGTCTATCTCGAAAGTGTCTCCACCCTCTATTACGATAAGAGATATAATCATCCTCTATAACCACAGGAAGAGACCATCTGGCTGAAAATGGGAGTGACAAGCACACTTTTGATCCTCTCTGGCCCTCGCTGCAAGGACAAGATGAAGTGCTGCCTCGGGCTTGCTTCAGCCTGGGGCTGCTGTGCAGCCCTTGGCACCTTCCAGGTGGTGCCCACAGCAGTCACAGGAACTTCTTAGCCATCAGAACCATGCTGCCAGCTCTCCTGGCTTTCGACCCCTCCTAAGGAAGCGATGTAGCAAAGCAGAGCAGGGATGCTAAGTGCTGCATTGTCATCTGTTGGAAAGGAGCTCTCCTTCAGAAAGAGCTATCTGTCAAGGCTAATGCAGCCCTTGAGCCAAGAGTTGAGCAGTATCCTGTACAATTTATCCCAAACTACAGTATGACCCCAGTCCTCCATCTGTTTCCTGAAAATAAGCTGGAGAGTCCTTTCTCCTAGCTACTGTCCTGCTTTATAAACAAGCCTTGCAATTGTAAGGAGAACCTTTGTAAAGCTGGAGCAGCAATTAAGCCAGGGCGCCTGATCTCACCTTGACTTGCTCTTTCACAATATCCCTTTCTTATAATATTTGGCACTGGTAGAAGGGACTATTTATTGAGAGCCACCAAAGGCCTGACTCAAAAGAGACAGCAGCTTCCGTTTGCATTTGCCAAAAGCAGGGCCACCAAAAGGGCAAAGAAGATTGACGGAATAATTAACAATAAAGATGGGCTGGACTTTTAACAGGAAGAAACTGGGACTGCCCTTCTCACATCTGCCCATCCTTAGTCTCATGGCAACAGAGCAGCTGCCTGCATGCTCCAAAACCCAAAATGGAACAGTACTGAACCCTGTTAGCAAACAGCAGAGCTGGTCCTCTGGGTTATGCCTTAGAGATCTGTTGCAATACTATTCTGCCTTCCTTGAAGTTTCATCTTCCATGGAAACTCATGAAACCTGATTAAAACAACCCCTGGCATTCTCTCTCCAAAGGATATTTGATGAAATGAAACTTAAGTTTAATAGCAGACAGAACCCTTGCAAAGAATGGATGGTTCTTCAGACTCTCAGGATGTCTGATTTCATGTATCTCTTTATGCCAGTGTGGACAATTGTAATATTTTTTTACTATTTGTGCAGGCTTGAAATTTAATTCTTGCCCATAGAACATGATAATAAGCATGATCTCAGCCCATTGTGTCCATAATTTTCCACTGATGTTAATTGACTTAATTTATGTTCAGGAGTTTGAGACTTGCACCTGGCTGCCTTGCCTTTCTTTGGCTCTATTTTTTTTTTAATGTACTATTTAGCTTATCCTGCAGCCTGTTTTGTCACAGGAGAAAATCTTCTTTTGTTGAATTATTCTATCAGCTAGATGCTCCTTCAAAAATGCTGATGTTCATCCAGAAATGAATGGAGTTGAGCCAAGCTGAATGATTCCAGGAGCAAGTTTTCCCCTACAGGACAACTCCAGCTGAGAGATTAAATATTAGATGGGTATTTACAGCTGGAAGATAAATGGCAGTGCTGCAAAGTGGGTGACCCTTTTGCCCATCCATTTCCCGCTAGTGCTGTCAGAAAGTGCATCCCACACCAGCACTATCTACCTGTGAGAACTTCTGTCATGCCACTAAGGTCCTTTAAAATGAAAAGTATTGCTAGTGTTATCTCCTTTAGCCAGGGCTTGTACTTGCACAGGCAGCTTGGGGGTGTGTAAGCTACTGCTAATATTTTGATAGCTCCTGGTCATATCTGTGCTGTTGCTGAATTTCCAGCTAAGTGTTGAGACAAAAAGCTAGTTGGTGTTATAGAGAGTAATTACACCAGTTCCTGAAATCCTGCAAACTCAAGTCTAAACCTTTGATTGAATAGATTTTCTGAACTCGAGTAGTCATGCTACCAGCTTCTGAGCCATCTCTCTCCTGCACAATTATGGCAAACATGTCTTGACTAATGAGTGAGAAGATGAGGCTTGGAGTGTATCTTTCTGGACCCCTTCATCATGTAAATGAGGGGACACTGCAGAAAAGGGCATTTTTGAGCAGCCATTGTGCCTTTGGAAGGGTGGGAAATCCTCCAGTCCAGACCAAACTGGTGTGAGCCACCACCCGGCGTGGCACTACTGAAGGAGGCAGCATTTCTATCACATAGCTTTTGTTGTGCTGACTCAGCTGCACAAGCATGGTGGAGGAGGCTTATGTGTGTTCCGAGTTGCCATCAGCTGATGGTATATTGGACTGATTGCATGGTGTTTGCTGGATGCTTTGTTTCACAAAATTGGACACAGATTTAGTATTTAAGTGCATCTTTGCCCGTTCAATATTGCTTACTCATGCCTTGGGAGTGCTTCCTCCACAAATACAGCACCACGTTTGTCACAGGTTATCAGAGCCAGCATCAAGTTATTACTCCCATTTCCAAGAGAATAGGAGCCAACTCTTACTGCTTTAACTGACATTGTGTCTTGGAAAGTGAGCACAGAAATGTCCACAGGAAGTGTGGGAGGAGATATGCAATTAAAAGTTTGGTTTTTCATATACACACAAAAATTTATTTGACTTGACTTAGGTACCTAAAGATACATGTCAGGACATATCTGGATGATGTATATTTGTACACAAGGCACACACACACGTCCATTTTCATTCATGCACATGCATATGTGGTGTGTGTGTACTAATATACACAGTCTCCCAAAGAATATCATGGTTCTGTTTCAGTATGTTACAGGACAGAGGCAGTGTTTCACACCTTAAACAGTTGCAGACAAATGCTGTAGCCTGTTGTGGAACTAATTGATTCTAACAGTTCTGGTTTAGCTGTAGGATGGCTCCATTTTAAGTTGGCACTAAAAGAAATTAAGCATTTATACATTTTTTTTTTTAATTTTATTTCTTTGCTCTTCTTTTAATTTCAGGGCTTCAGAATATATTCCCCACCTCCTGGGACCCTTTTGTAGGATGTCAGTTCTGCAATTTGTCTAGGTTACAAATCAGTTTGCTTTGCAGGTTTGTAGCTTGAACCAGAACTACTAGTGGGAAACTCAAACGAATAAAATGAAAAAAACCCTCCAGGCACCACAGGAATTTATAGCACAGGTTGCCGATACCACCTAGAAAACAGAATGAGATCAAACACTAATTCATCTATGTCTGCAGGATGCTCTGGAATCCAGCATGGCCAAAAATGGACACATCAGCCTTTTTTAAAATATAAGTTACAGTTCTCATAAATCAACAGAACAGAAGGATACAGACTGGCCCTCTCAAGGCATTATGAGACTTGTATATATGCTTATATATACTTACAGCATATGTGTGTTTCTGTAGGCATTTTTTCTTAATGCAAATTGCTTTAAAATGTTCTCAGCCTGCATTTAATAACACATACTCCCATGCCATGCAATTCTGTGTGTGAGACCCATTGGTGACCTTCCCTTGCAAACCAAGATGCAATGAATGTGGCGAAAGCCATGCAATTTTCTATGATCCCAGTCAGTAGATTTATGATTTAATAATCAGGAAAAAATCGGTTAAAAAGAACCCTCCAGCTCTGTCAACCTGCTAAGAACACCTAATTGCTCCAGAGCTCAGTAAGAAGTCATAGTTTAATAAACTCCACCTGGTGTTTCCTCACCAATGCTGCTGTGTACATCTCTATTGCCCAGGAAGTCTGAGGTTACTTTTATTGTTCTGAGCCTTTTGATTATGCTCAAGCTAAAATGAGGGACTGCACATTTCAATTTGTGGTGACCCTGTCTTGTAAAGGGCCTTGCTAAGAGGAAAAATTGAAATGAGGCTCATGACCCTGTGTTTTAAATCATTTGTTGTTATTACAGCGTATAGTCTCAATTTTGCAAAGCTTCTTTACCTGTAGACTTGAACATACAAATTTTTTATACATTTGTTTTATCCAAATATAAGCATGCATTTAAATCTATATGTACACATAGGAGCTTGGCTCAATCAAGTTGCAAAGCAAAATGTGATAACTGAGGTTTTACAGCAAGCCAGAATGAAGCTGTGACACAGTCCTAAACAATATGCAAATGGTGACATACATTACAGCTAATGTCATAGGAGGAAAGGAACATTTCTGGCACAGGGGAAAGATTGACACTGACAGCTAGTGGAGGGAAATGCAAAACTCATAAATCACACCAACAACACACACAAAAATTGAAGCTGTCATCATGTTAAGATCTCTAGAAAATAAAATACAAAACTCTCCGTCTGTCTAGCCAACATCAGAAAATGAGGCAAAAGCGTGAAACCAAAGAGGAGTATAAAGTCACTCCAATTGCTCCCAGATGCCCCAAGCAGGGAAGAGGGAGAGATTATATCAGCTGTATTGAAAGAGAGGGAATCCAATGCATCCAAAGCAGAGCAGGACAAAAGTAAATTGAAGCCCACATTAGTGGTACTGAAAAATGGACAGTCTTTTCTTAAGGAGAACTTGATCTGAGTACAAGTAAAATGAGTTCTCTGTTAGATTTGATTTAAGAGAAAGAAAAAAATTCATGGACAGGCCACAGGAAAAAAAATCCTGATTTAATTTTAACAAACTACAGTGAATGATACAGAGAGAACAGAGACAGGGAGAGCTAAGTGGATGAGAGGTTAGTGTAGATTCCAGAAAAGAGTCTTTTCAGTCATTTCATTACACCTAATACAGCACCTACCACTGCTTGAGCCATTTGTTTTCTCCTCTTTGTTAGTTTCATATTTATTCTTGGATGATATTAAGTTTTGTGTATACAGATGTTATGGGATCAGAAAAAGTTAGAAGAAATGTGTCAGAAGTCATCATTTGCTTCTTCAGCCAAAAGTGTCTGAAGTGCTGGATATCCTATTTCTTCAAATGCTTACTACCCCAGACACTGGAGAGACAGCTGTGTGAGAGCTTGTCCTGGCACAAGAGTGGAGAGGGTAACCTCATCTACCCTTTCAGTCTCTGAGCTTTGATGATTCATATTTTGCAAGAGCAGCTTTGCTTATAAATAAGAGCAGGTTTAGCAAGTGAAACCAGCTAGCCTTTGAACAATTAACACATGCCTCCTAACAAAAGGCAGAGCTCGGTCTCAAAGAGCAAACCCCTCTTGCTGCGAAATGCTTTCCAGAGTTTAATTTCACATGTAGGACCAGTAGCACTCACAGCAGGAAGGCAGAATGAGTCATGTGGGGATGTTGGGAATTGGAATGAGAAAGCATTGCAAAAGTACTCATAACATAAGTTGCTTATCACTCTGTACTTTGTTCTTCAGAGATGACTTTGACACTGTAACCTGTTTCAAGGAAAGAGAAAAACCAGGAGGGTGTTAGACTGAAGACTAATCCCACCAGCACTCTTACCATCCTGAAAGGCAGCACAATTGTTTCTCATGGAATGCCGTAAGAAAAGATAAAGTCAAGAAAATAATAGATTTAGAAAGTGGGACTGCTGCTTTGTTGCCCTGTTTCTGTATGGACCGATTTATTTCAAAGAGGATGAAAGAGAAAAAAAACATTGTTCGGGTTTGACAGAGTTCCTACCTGTTTTCATAGTCCTTTTCACTATTTTACATGATAAAGTACAGGGCAAAGGATGTTCACATATCCTGGCAATTCCAGAAACTAAAGATGCATCCATCCAGTTTATCTCCAGGTTGGTACTCCCTTATCATTTATATCATTGCGAGTTCAACTGAGATAAAGGGAGCCTTCTTCTGAGGAAGAAGGGATTTTGCCCATCTCAGGGCAAGAGCACACATCCTCAAATCAGCTTACACTGGCTGCCATTTCACAGGGCTTTTATTCCTGCAAACACCTGCCCAAGTGACTCCACTTCACCAACCTTGTAGGGGAAAAAACCTTGATATTCTTCCCACCACATTTCTCTGGATTGGATGGTTGAAATATTGCCTTTGGGAAATAGCAGGATAGTTATGCTTAGGAAATAGGTGCAAGGATCAATTCCAGCTGCTTATATTTTTTTGTGTGAGTTCCTACCAATGGATGTTGTCATATCCTTTCTTTTCTCCCTCTTTTTTTTCTATTTGCGGGCAGAAGAAAACGTAGACAAAAGTATGTTTCTTTACAAGTGCCCGTTTTAAACAAGGCACTAGTTACTAAGTGCTGATTCACAAATCAAAGTCCAACATTCCTCTCCTGTGCTATCTCAGCACAGATCCTGATACACATATACCATAGTATCAGATTGACTTCTTCGGGGAAAGGGAAAGTGATTTTCTTACTGATGTGGTAGATAATTCATTCTGTTGTGAATCAGTGAAATCAGAGCAATCCAATCTGTACTAGCACAGCTTATCCTGCTCCTTCGATAAGGTGTTTTCCTTGTCTGCCACTGCTGCATCTTGTGAAGCAATTATTCTTGGCCAAAATCTTCCCTGATTCAGAGTAAACAGCATCTTTCCAAGCTTTGGAAAACATGGAGGTGTCTCACTGAGGTGGAGGTCAGTCATTTCACTTTGTATATATGAGCATAGTTCAGTGTTTTGTTCCTCTGACAGAGTGCACAGACAACAGCAGGGGCAGTACAAAAGCTCAAGGGGCCTTTTCCTCCCCTCTGAACCCCTGTGGCAGTCATCCACCCCAGGACAAAATGGGGCAGAGACATTCTCCCCATGATCCAGTGACATTTAACACTAGTCTGTGCTGGGATGAGTGGATTGCCTCCACGGGGACCTGAGAACTGATGCCAATGGAAAACCCTTGGCAAATGTGTTCAAATAGGCACTGTCCAGGCTCTGAGATGTACAAACAACCAAGATTTATACGACATTTGGCTTTTTCATTTAGTTTGGGTATTCCAAAATGGGTGGCATGGTCCAGTTTTCCTTGATGCCTTCTCCACTGTGGCACCAGAGTAGCAGCCTAGTGGCATTTCCCTTTGCTTTTGCCTGTGCACAGCAAGCTCCCGAGGAACTGAGCAGAACAAGAGTATTCTGCCTGGCTGGCACGGGACTGAGAGAGTCACTTGCTTGGGGAGTGTGACTGTCACATGTGGGGACTTTCTGCTTTCACAGATCAGAGACAAGGAAGAGCAGATCACCAGTACTGCCCTCCACGGCAGCCTGTGGAATCTAGAGATGGAGAAATAAAGGGATATGGATCTCTAATTCATTTGAGAAGAATGAAAGAGCAGTGCTGGAAATGGGGTCTGTATTTATAGACATACTGCAGAACACAAGGATCATATCACTTCAGTCAGCGGCAGGAGACATAGGAACATTTATATCCCACATTCAGGTTTGCTTTCTGTGCTTTTAGTATGGCATTTAGCTTATTTAACTTCTGGCATACATATGTGAGCCAAACAGACTCTGCTCCCTAAATTATAGTCAATGGAAGGAAAGAGGCACTTCCAAGCCATTGTTCACCTTATCTATTGTAAAAGACTTCTGCAGGCTGAGACGAATTCAACTTGTACTCTCTTCCACCTGCAGTGATTGTTCTCTAATCCTCATGAGGTAAAGCATACCACAGGCCCATAGTGAACCTACCAATAAATACAATCTGCTAAAAAGTATCCCAGTAAAGATATATTTTTATTTCTTTAGACAGTTTTTTTCACTAAGCAACACTTTTTAAATTATCCCTTGAACATCACCTATCTTGCACCACAAACTAGCCCTAAAGGAGCCTGCTGGCAGGGTCATGTGTCTATAAATGAGATCCACACTCAGATATCCTGACCGAGCCCCTATCTGCATTGCTATCACTCTCCAGAAGCACTGCAGGGGCAGTGAACTCTGCCTACCAAAGTGCCTAAATGTCCATCAACCTGCCACTGCCTCCCACCACAAAGTCTGACTTGTCACATATCTGAATTTCAGAAAGCTAAGATGGCATCACAGCCTATCTCCTCCTGCTATCACAGGATGATGAGGAACTCCAAATGCTCCTGGTGGATCACATGCACCCTAGGAGGGCTCCTTTGAAGAGGGAACAATGGGGACACGGCACAGTGCCTGGGCAACCTGCCTTTCCTACTCCAGCTGCCAGCAGATCAGAGAATCCCATGACCAGGGATACCAGCATGGCACATCCTGGGCTGGGAGAGACACCACCACTCTGCATTGTAAATGCAATAGGCAAAGGTGGATAGTGAGGGAGCCAGGTGGGAGCTTCATGCTAAAACACACAGGACCTGGCAGGTCTGAGGACTGCAGCTGACGGTTTCAGGGAGGAGCTGTGTTTAACATTTCTGAGCTGGAAGGACGGGTTAGTCACGCACATGGCTTAAAGCAAGGAAGACGAAGAGATGAAAGCTGGGGAATCCCAAAGAGATGAGAGGTGCAGCTACACACACCCCAGTACAGAAAACCCCAAATTTCACTTTGGGAGGAGCAGCTTGCTCTGGTGTAAGAAGAAGGACACAAACTGGAGTGCTTGTCCAAGTGAACACCCACCAATGGCATATTTACATTCTTCCCCATATCAAGAGAGGAGACGTTTTTGTCTTCTGCTCAGCCAGCGGAGCAGCTGCTTACATCTGACACAGCCTGGTGCAGGGGTGAGCATGGCTGTGGCAAACAGCTTTCCCTCTGTTATCCTCAGGGCTCTTGCACTTGTGCATGTGTGTGTGAGGCACATCCCACAGAGTTTTGTCCTGAGAGGTTAGGGGTGATGGCTCACAAACTCAGCAGATTGAAATAGTAATTTTTATTAATTTTCTTATTGTATGGGCTACAGATACATGGAATGCTTGGAGGTTACCAGTGATCTGCTGGTCCAATCCTTTGGAAACCATTCCTCTAGGAGTCCTCTCTGGGTGATCATGGGAAAGTCATTTGTGGAAGAGAACAAGCAGAGCTATCACCACCCAAGTGATCAGAAAAGGAGGTGAATTCAACTAAGTCAAAGCAGAGCTCTGGCTCTAGCCCATGCCTAGTCATGTAAGTTAACTTCCATTACATATGTACAAACAAGAGGATGGCACAGTCACCCGTAGTGCTCCTCTGGGTGCTTTCTCTTACCCATCACTGCACACAAGACTGTCTGAGATCATGAAATTGCTGATTCTGCCTTGGAGTCAAGGCACACTCTTGACACAGGCAGGAGGTACTGGGCAGTTCACGCACAATAATACATTGTTTAGGAAAAACTTACTTGTCGGCCTACATCACCATATTGTAGCAAAGTTTTGGTTTCTACATGCTAGGTAGACAGACAAACAAGAAGAGGTTGAGAGTTTGGGCTGGCTCTGTGGCAAAGATCTGTCCTACTCATGCAGAAATGCTATCCAAATCACAGACGATCAGGAAAACCAACTACAGGCTCCCTGAATTTCTGTATGAAGCAATCACAGTTACACAACTCATAATTAAGTTTACTGCATTTAACTCTGTTCTTTATTGCAGTGTTGACTAATGAAGCCTTACTTTAGAATAAAACCCTGCTTCTGGTAACATTGTGGTGTTAACATAATTATTCACTGTCTGTGTGTTGTGTTTGTGCCAGTGCTGAAGAGCAGATGTTACGAGTGAAATCTGAAGAGTTTATTGTATGCAAAAATAATTAGCTTCCTGTTCTGTAGGAACAAGTCTGCTGTCCACCAGACTAATTAGAACTTCAGTCAGTCTTGTGCCATGTTGCAACCAAATCTCTGAAATGTTATTTTTTAAGACTTGAAGACTTGACAGTGAGGCAACTCACGTGGATACCATATAAAAAGAGTGACAACTTTCATTTATCTCTGTATCACCTTATTCACTGAAGTGTCATTATACAGTTAAGATGCTGCTATAATTATTTTTTCCTTGTTTCTGTTTTATGGTACAATTTTTAAAAAAATCTTTTTATTTCTGTAGGGTCTACAAGTTTCTGTGTGTATAGGCAGAATAAAAATTTTCTAAAATCCAGGGAAACTCAAAGGTGAAGTCAAAAGCAGGTAGATTCCACTTTAGGAAAGATGTGAATCAGTTCTAGAGCCATCAAATAGACCAGTCAGAATGATCCAGTATCTGGAAAGGGACAGGAGGCTCTAGCCATGACATGTCAGGAGAGGAGCTACTTTAGGACCAGATTTGGCTCTTGTGGGGGTCTCAAATGCAGTTTTAAAGAATCTATGTTGTAAAAGAATTTGAGTCCCCATGCTATGTTTGAAAAGCATATCTGACTATGGTGCTATGCAAACCCAAAAAAGGAAGGTAGTCACTGCCAGAGAGGGTCCACATCCAAATTTTTCAGCACCAGGGTGTTGAGAGCCAATCAGCCTCATACAAAGCTTCATCTGCAAAGCACAATGGCTGGTGGATAATGGTGACTTATTTTTCTAAGTAGGTCCCTCCTCACGCAGTTCACAAATCAAAACTCAGCCTAAAATCCTGAGGGAAGGATCTGCAAAATGTGCCATACCCAGGATGAAGGAGGGGAGTGGGGGCAGGCACCCAGATATTTTGAGATGTAGTTCTCTCTCCAGAGAGCTGCCAGCCTCTAGACTGTGAGACTTCACCAAATCTTTTACTATATCTGCTCAGAAAGGCAGGCCAAAAGAGCTGTTCGTATGAATCTCTCCTCAGGTCTCTGTTGTGCAATGCTGGTTTCTGTTCCTCTTCTTGCAATAATACGCTGCAACTGCTGCTTCAGGGATTCTACAAAGGGTGCAGTTTATGTAATATCCATTTAGAAATGACAAAGCTTTCTTTTTTGGGCCTTTCATGTAGTAGTCCACCCACATGCAGGCGGTGCACACAAATGACGTATCACCCGGGGGCTGAGACTTGCTGCAGAAATTGATAGTAAGCTGTTGTTATTCTAATTATGTGGCTGTCTTCCTTAATTAAAGCTATGCCACAGGTCATTTACCCTGGTGCAGAGTCCATGAACATTAATCCTGGCAGTGTTTCGGAATCAGAGAGTTCTCATTAGCATAGGATTGGCTGTGAGGGAAATATAATCATCTGAAACCCTTTACAAAGGAATGTAAATTAGCATCCATGCCTCCCATGTACTATTGACATAGTGAATTATTTTACTGGCTAGAAATTAAAATGAGCACGGAGCAACGGCATTCATAACTACAGCTCAGGCTGTACTGTGTTTGCAGTGGGGATTTGTGTGTGTGTGTCTCTAACCACAGCAGAAACTCCAATTATCATCTCTGATGGCTCACCAGCTCTTGAAGCTCACGCTCCTCCCCATTCAAAGCACTGCAATATGTTTACACTGAAGTAATGACTAAGAATAAAAAATAGACTTTAGAATGCCTTATTAATCTTGGTGTGCTACACTCAGAAGCATGGAGCCCCATATTTGGAGTGGATTTAGGTTTGGGAGTGGCTCCTGAACCCCGTTGTAAAAGGAATAATTCTTCAACTTGTCTAATCAAGCAAAGTTCAAACTTTTGTTTAGTCACAAATCACTCTTCAAGATAGATCTTTAGTTTTGCAAAGATTGAAACAGGCCCCAGGTAGAGAAGAAAAAAAAAAGGCTGCTTTTTATCAAGGACTGACTCCACAGATCAGCAAGAACATCACCCACAGCTAATCAAAAAACATCCCTCCAAGGAGACAAGCAAACAGTGATCGCCCATGCTAGAGATGAAGAGAGGGACACCACACCCAGGGAGAGAAGCCAGATGTTCTGACTGCTAGTCTCCTACTCCATCTGTCCCACACCACTGCTTGTGCATTATGTGATTATAGCAGGATAGAAATAATAGATGCAATTCTACAATAGGAATTGTTCTCCTACAGGGTCAAGTTCTTCTTTACTTAGAATAATTACCTCCCTGGCACTGATCCCATCCTGCTTAAAAGCCAAGCAACGGCCATGGCTAATAGCCAACTATGGCCAATAGTACTGTAGCTATATTTTTGGAAATTCAATTGCAAAACAAATAATTATGCTCCTGATAGCAAAATATAGTCAGGACATTAAGCTGTGATACAAAGCAATGTAATATTTCACTGGAAAGTATTAACATGCTGTATTGTTCTACATGGATATAATTGGAGTAGTTCTTACAGCGAAAAAAGGGTTAGGAAGTGGCAGGATAAGTTCTGTTTTCCTCAGAATTAAAGAGACCATTTCTAAGGTGAGACACTTAAGGCAATATTTACTAGCAGAAGGAAAAAAAACCCTAAAAAATAGGAAATAGTTAATTAAAAATGGGCAAAAGCACCTATTGATCTTAAGAGTTCCATTTAGACTGTTGTAAAGCTTTCTGGAGTAAAGCAATTCCATTTCTATTTAATTTATGTTATGATATTGATAGGATCACCACTAGCACAGTATCCAAATAGTTCACAACACAGAGGTGCTATTACCAACATCATAATTTTACAGATGAAGAAATGAAAGTCCAAATTCTCAAAGCTATTAAAGTATACAGATAAGATATCTCAACAAAGTGACTTGCACTATGGTCAGTCACGAAATCAAATTCAGGTTTCTCACTCCCTCAGCAGCACTCACATAACTGGCTCAAGGTTTACTTTCAGTGGGATGGTTTTACTTTTGATACAATACAAAATAATTTTAACCAAGACCATATGGTGTTATCGAGTCCTATTCTGTGAATTTAAGAACTGTTCAATCTCACTTCCACTCTGAGGAAAGTAACATGTATTCTTTTGAATGTTCAAAGTGATCCTGGGTGTGTGTTTGTTAACAACTCACATCTGATTTATTTTCCCAGGCATACCTCTGCTTTTAGCAGCCATTCACTCCCGGTGAATCATCACGTGGTAATTCCAAACCAGCCTAGTGTGATCAGAATTATTTGATCTTCAGGGTGAGAGGACAATGAAGGTTGTGGACAATTCCACAGAGGACCTGAATGTCATAACAGAAGGCAGGGAGCTGACAAAGAGTCTCTTTACACAAACAGAGGTTCAGTGCTCTGAGGTATTTGAACTTTCTTCTGTATTTTGCTGGGGGTAAAAAAAAGTTGGAACATCAGTTAACAAAAAATGAAGACAGGGCCATAGAGTAATTTTGGGAAGAAAAAATTCAAACTATCTCAGCTGCTGTCTACAATCAAACTTTCACTTCACTTTAGATATCTAAAATGTCTGGGGTAGATAGGCAGAAGTTGCTGGTTTTAATTCTATGGCATTAATGAATGTGGCAAAGTTGTGGCAGCAGGACCTTTGACAAAGGTGATCACCAAAATCAATCAGATATGTATGAGTCCATAGGACAAGATGTGATTAATAATATGGGGCTGAGAGAAGTGGTGAATATCACTGCAAGTGCATTCCCTGTGATACCTGAGAGACCATGGTAATCAGGCAATATTCCCAATGACTGGAAAAAGGCAAAAGTCATAAACGTCTCTTGCAGAAAGCCAAGAAGGAGGACCCTTCTTGAAATGTGAGACCTTCTGCCCTACAAGCCAGTACGTCTCACCTTTCAGCCCCTGTAAAGGTTATAGACAACATTTCCAGGCATGCAAAGAGCAATATTTGCATGATTTAAATCTGCCAGCATGGATTTTCTGAGGGCAGATCATGTCTCACTAACCTGGTTTTCCTCTATGATCAGATGATCAGCTCAGAGGACAACAGGAGAACAGACGATGTTAACTTTGGAAAGTTCTTGGACACAGTCTCCTAAAGTATCCTTACAGCTAAATTGGTCAGGCATTGACTGTGTAAGTGGACAGTAAGTTGGACTAAAATTTGGCTGGACCTTTGGATTCTAAGGCTTGTTATGTGCAGCATGAAGTCCAGGTGGCATCCAGGTCATGGAACAATGGTGTCCATCTGTTCAATGTCTATATCCATGGCCTGAATGACAGGACAGAACACACTCTCAGCAAATTCATGGATGATCCCAAATTAGAGAGAGCAGTCAATAAGCTGGACAGTTGAAGTATTGTTTGGAAGGAAAACAGCAGGCTGGAGATAGGAGCTGACAAGAACCACAATCTTTAAAAAAGGCAAAGTGTTTTATCTGGGACACAGTCACTCCGTGCCCCAGTACGGGCTGGGTGTCAGCTGGATGGAAAGCAACTTTGCAGGGAAGGATTGGCGTATAGGATCGGATTGGATGTCCTGAAAAGCAGGTTCAATATGAGCCAACAGTGTGCCATTTCTACAAAGGGGGACAGTCACATAGTAGGATCTCTCAACAAAAGCATAGCCAGCAGGTCAGCAACACAAGCCTTGGCTCAGAACTTGGTGAGACCACATCTACAGTAATGTCTCCAACTTGCAATATACAAGGATGAGCCCAGAGCAGGGCAACCAAGGTGGTCGGGGGCTGGAGCACTCAGCATATGAGAAAATTTGGGATTTGATGAGGGGAAATTACTATTACAGCTGACTACAACTATTTGAAGAGACAGGTGTAGAGAAAACTTTCTTCTCAGAGCTGCACAAAACCAGGAAAAAGACATGCCGCAGCATGTTTGTTCTGATTATGTGTCAGGAAAAAAAGACCATTCTGAAGGTGATAAAATATTGGCACAGATGTCCCAAAGGAGCTGTCCCCAAAGGTATAATGTTTGGAGATACTCAGAGCTTGACTGGACACAGCTCTGAGCAACCTGGTGTAGCTTGGTGCTGCTTTGAGCAGCAGGTAGAACTAGATGACCTGGTGAGGTCACTTTCAGCCAAAATTATCACATGATTTTGCAATTCTAGGTGAGTCCAATGACTTGCATTTGTATTTTGAGAAGATAGCAAGCCCCAACCTGAAAATTAAAAAAAGCCAGAAAAGCCATTTCCACTATTACAGCTGGGTTTCAGCCACAGTGATCAAAATGAGCTCTTTCTCCCTGCTCAAATTGCCTTCTCAGTTGTGATGTATGAAAGAAACAATGACTGCACAGAAATCAGAGATAACCAAGTTTTACTTTATTTACATAACACCCCCGCCAAAAAAGCAGATGACCATTTCAATGTGCTTTATCAGATATGCTGCCTAGGCTCTCATCAATTTGTATCACTTGTCATTACCTCCTGGGAGGGCCCTCAGGACACATCCAACTTTTTATGAAGTGCTGGCACACTAATAGAGCTTCAAATGGGCCTTCCAGTCATCATAGAAACACAAATGCAAAGATATCCTAAAAAAACAAAGCACACACAAAGGGCTTTTACTCTCCCAAGTAATTTTGGACAGACAGCTAGGTCATTCCCTTGCCCTCTATTTTCATTAAGGGAAGAAGCCCTTAAAATGCCGACTACAAGGGTAGAAGGGACCAATATGCAATTCCCAGCAAGTTGCTTGGGTGTGGGAGGTGACTCCGCAGTTTCCTTATGGAGAGATGGAACATGAGGAGGGCAGGGAGCCTTGGGGTGAGCACAGCTGACTGTCCCTCCCCACCTCTTGCACCAGGATCCAAGTTAAGTGAAACTTTTGCAGCCAGTTGCTGTTTTCATACCTGTACCACAGCACGCAACTGTGTTGATCCTTGAGTTTATATTCCTCAGACCACACAGGAAAAAAGGCATCTGTTCTCCTGAATGAACTGTTGTGGGGCTGCATCTATGTTGCTCAGATGATCTTTTTGACCTTTCTTTCCCTGCCTTCATTCTCCGCCCAGCAATTCTCAGCAGTTGAGTGCTGTTTGTAGGAGCAGCGCTGTTTCAGAGACAGTGTGATGTGTCTCACGGGGATGTCTCCACACAGACACCAAGCTCAAGGCTGGTCAAAACTTAGAGAATGCTGCATTTGGCTTTTCTGACAGAGGACTGCAGCTGGTGGGTCTTTTTCTGCCACAGAAAAGGGAGGTAGGGGGTGGCTGTTCCTTCATGCACCACAGGGCACAAAGGGCCGTGGGAGGAGAGGCTGCCTCTTCTTCCAGGTGCAAACACAGCCCTCATCACCTCAGCCTTGGCCTTGGCTGCCATGGGCCACCTGGCTCTGCAGCCTTGACAACGTGGTGATGGGCCACTTTGCAGGTCTGCCAACCAACTCCCCTCAGCAGCTGCTTTATTTACCTGTGCTTTGTTTACTGTGGAAGAAAATGCCTGGGACCAAGGCAAGCATCCAAACCCAAGCTGGCACAGCTCATTTAAGCTTGGCAGGGAGTAGCCCTTCTGGATTCAAAGCCAGTGAAAGGATGGGACTGGCAAAAGGACTCTTTGCTGACTGTGTTTCTTTAGAAAAGCTTTGTTTCTTGTACTACCAGTCTTGGGACAGGGGCCTTTGAGAGAAGAAGGGCAGAACTACAAGAATTTGACTCTGATCTTGAGAGGACAGGGAAAACAGGCCACATTTTATTTGTGTGGGTTTGTTTTGGTTTTTTTCTTAAAACACACAGGACAGAGGAAGCAATGTACATTAATATACAGCGGGGATATGCAGCCATGGACTCCCAGACATGTCCACGGGGTGTCTTTCCAGCTCTTTACTGCTGGGGTCAGCCTGGTCTGGTTCACCTGGAACTTCCTGAAACAGAGAGAAAAGACAATTAAAACATTGCAATTGCACTTCATGCAAGGCCCACATGGATAACATAGGAATACTGACTTCAGTGGGATTAAGATACCCTATATAACTTTGGGAAACTGGACTTGACGGTCTCCCCAGATTCTGTAGTGCTGAGTCCCTCCTCCAGGCATGGTGTCTGACTCGAAGCTGTTGGTTACTCTGTGTGTGTGTGTGTGTGTGTGTGACACCAAGTCATCTGCCCAAAAAAAAGGGAAACATTCCTCAGGCTGTCAATCACAGAACCATCTTCTTTCAATATCTAAACTAAACCAATTTTGTTACCAAAATGCTGACAAACCCTCCGTCTTGCCTGAAGCTCTTAGAGTCCTTTACAAATGCACTAGTGGTGAGCAAATGCACCAGGCTGCAGGAGCTAGCCTGCTCTCCAAAATGGCAAAACGTCACATCCAAATGACTCCTCCAAAACACACAGAAAGATAAAGACAGAAATGGCAGTTCTGGGCTGGGAAAGATGAAGAGGGGAAGTGGATCCACCAGGCAAGCAGACAGACTGGCCACATGAAAACTGGTAAATGTGGGAGACTCCCAGTTCCTGAAGTAGGACTCACACGTCATGACCAAGCTGAGATGGCAGAGCACCCCTGAAGTCATTCCTGTCACCTCAGTCTCCTCCAGAAAGGAGATGTGGCATCCTGAACATGTCCCTAGTCTGCATGATGTGGAGGCTGGGACTCTTGGCAGATCTTCCTGCCTAGCCCCAGGTGCCCACATCAACCACAGCAGTGCTCAAATAAGGAGTGGGAGAACTACTTGGATGATGTGTGGTCAAAAACTGAAGGAACTGAATTAATGGAAAGTGCAGAACTGATTTCTGTTTGACAGGATTTGAAATGTTTCCTTTTTTGCCCGTTTATTTTTATATCCTTCTTAAGATTTACTAAAGTGGCTTAAAAACATAACTGCTAATCATTAAATACCCAGATTTCCAGGTTAAAAACAACCCATTATTTTCAGAAAGTGAAAATAGACATGATTTAGATATCAACCTGTGCAATGCCATTTGCTAGAAACATTTTTCATAGCATGGCAAACACAAATACTGGATTAATTTAAAGTTGAAAAATTTTCCAGCTAAGTTTCATTTCCAAAAAAAGAGAAACGCATTGTTTGTAACTTTAAAATATTGAATCATTTGAGCATCTGGGAGCACAGATGTAATCTCAAAACCAAAAGCAAGACAGGAGGGGAAAACCAAACCAAACAAACACTTCCTACCAAATCCAAATACTGTAAATGACGAAAAACTCCTTCCCGTGTTTGGATGCAACCCTGGATGGTTTAGCAGTGTTTTGAGTTACCAACTCACCCTTCACAGGAACCTGTGATGCAAACACTCCTGTTTGATAGACTTATGCGGGCAATCCCGCGATTTTGGGGGCTGAGATTACACGGAAATGCTCTTTTTGCCTGTGTATGTGCCCAGCCGAGGTAGGGGGGCACCTGCCTCCCGCTCAGAGCAGCCCTGCGACTGCTCCCCTAAGGTCGCTCTTCGGATCCCCGCGAGGGTGCCATTTGGCTTCCCGAGTGGTGTCGGATGCCGTCCCCGGGCCGTGGCGGTCCCGCTCCCCGGGCAATGACGGTCCCGCTCCCCGGGCGGTGTCTGTCCCGGTCCCCGGGCGGTGGCGGTCCCCTCCCCGGGCGGTCACGGTCCCGCTCCCCGGGCGCTCACGGTCCCGCTCCCCGGGCAATGACGGTCCCAGTCCCCGGGCAGTCATGATCCCGGTCCCCGGGCGGTGGCGGTCCCCTCCCCGGGCGGTCGCGCCCCGCGTGTCCGGGCGGACGGTGCCGCTCCGTGGTGCCGCGCCGGCACTGCAGGCTCGGCGGGGAGCAGCCGGCCCCGGCAGCCTCCCCCGCTCCGGACAAAGGGAAGGGGAAAGGCTGGGGGGTGCAATGACAGGTGTCATCTCCGGGCGGGGGCTCCAGCACGGCCGGGCTCCGAGGATGCTTTGGCCGAGCTGCCAAAGGCTGGCCAGCCTGGGGTGGGCTTCATTCCTCAAAACACGGGCTCAGAGTGATGGGGGTTAAGCTTAGCCGGAAAGGGTTCGTTGTGGGAACCAGTGGGTCAACAAAAAAATGCCCTCCTGAGCAGTGAGGACCCCACGCTACAGAGGATCCAAGTTGGCTAACGACCAAGTGAAATTAGACGAAAATTCCTCCCTTTTTATTTTTTTATTTTATTTTAAAATCTGACCAAATCATACAGAGATTCAGGATGAGGATGTTTATAAGAAGCCTTGTTTTGTAAACCCGGGACTTGCAGGCCCTTGTGTTGTGCTGCCGCTGCTATTTACAGTGGATACTTAAGTAGGTATTTCAGTAAGAGACCAAGAGGAGCCAGAGACAGGAAGATGTAGGTCAAGGCCCTGTTCCCAGCTTGCCAAGAGAACTGGGGCCGACGGCCCCTCTCCAGCCCCTTGCCTCTCTTACCTGCCTCCATTCTGCCTCTCTGCTGTTCCTGACACAGTAATGCAGTGCCTAGCACAGAGGGACATCCATCTAGGAGCTGCCATCACGCAGATGACATCAGGAATAACGCTAACAGATGGCAGGTCTGAAGAGGAGCTGCTGCCACCGATGCAGGCTGGCAGGCAAACATTCCTGCTCTGGCAGCTGGAACAACGGTAGCGCAAATGAAACATGAACAATTTCCTCCCTGCCAGCAAAGAAAATAGCTCCAGGGAGAACCCAGGGAGAATAATTGTCAGCCTCCTCTAGGTATCATGGGAACACCGGCCATTCAGTAATCCCCTAGTAAACAACTGCTTCTTATTTTTAATACAGAATAAAACCCCAAGAATCTAAGAGTGGGTACCGCACAATTGCTGAATTAGCTGCACCAGTGCCCCCCTCCTTCTGACCTTTCACTGAAAATCATTGAAGTGAGGCATGCAGGAGTTCTACTGTAACCAAAAGGGGCTCATAATAGAGGACGGACCTTCTATCAGAGAACCACACAGATAGGACAAATACTTAACATTCTTCTTGCTCCTGTCTTTGAAGAAGATGCTGATCATTAGAGGAGTGAAATTCCTCCTTCTCTTGGGATTCAGCCATGTCTCTCTGTCTTCAGATGCCTTTTTTCTTTTTTTAAAATTTTCCTGTAGTCGTGGTTAAAATATGCTGCAACCTTATAGCATGTACAGCAAGCTGGCTGGTGTGTCCCCAGAAACTTTCAGTATCAGCAAGCAGGGACAGGGTTGATGTTGGCATTCACAATGAACGTGGGTTATCTTCACTGATATTCAAAGAGCTACTAAAATGCAGGAACCCTGTAAGCCTCAATAAAGTCAAAATCCTGTAAATACTTGCTGGTAATTCATAAAAATATACTCATAACTGGTGCTATTTGGTTCAATGGGACTACTTCTCACAGAGGGAAATATGTCAGACTACCAGAATATCTGCACTCAGGCTTTCCAGCAGCAGCTAGTTATGGATACAAAGGGAATAATAAAAGAATAAGGTAGACATACCTCCCTGATGCATCTTCCCAGTTTCCAGTAACTTCCTATGCCACTGGCACAGTACCTGACTTTTTGGCTCCTATTATAGGGAATGTTCCTTTTCCCTCCTGTGAAATTCAGCACACACATCCCAGCAGCTACCAGGATTCCCTCCAAGCAGGGGTCTCAACTATGATAATTTTATGCCATGGGCTCTACTTCACTTATATTTGCAGATTAGCCTGCTTAAGAGGTTCCTCTGAAATAAAGGGCTTGTGTAAGGATGATGCAGTATATATATGACTACCAGCTTTTTCTGTCTGCAGAAACCCACTGAGCAACATGCCTCTGGCTCTGGATAGGAAAACTGATGAATACAAAACTGCCATGAGCACACACTGTAATGAGCACAGCTGCTGTTAAAAAAAAAAAAAAAAAAAGGAAGGAAAGGTATTTCTATATCCAGGGCTTGGAGAGCAGTCACTCTTCATACCCTGCAGCCTGGCACAGGCACAGACCAAGAGAAGATAACAAGAGGCCTGCTCAGGCCTTATCACAAATTTTCTTTTGCTTTCTTTTCCTTGGTCCTCATTCCCCCTTGCCTTCACTAGTAAAAACCTGCTCTCATTTCCTCAGACACGGATGCAGCAGAAATAACATGGATAGGAAGCATGTTTTCCTCTGCTAGATTACCGGCACCCAGGAGCACCACTCCAAAATTAATTCTTCAGCCAATATCTCTCATCCAGCCTCAGGAGTGGAAAAAGCCACAGAGACAGACATGAATCACAAGTGATGCCCCTAAACCTCTTTTTATCCACCCTTCAATCTGATTCAAGGGGGGAGCAAAAAAACCCAGCACATTCCTGTAATGGCAAATAATAACTAGAAAGCCTCTGGCATTTCTCAGAGAAAGACTGGAATATATTTTGCCAGGACGGTTGGTTGAACACTGCTGCAGCTCCATAACCCTTCATTTCTGTACACAAAGCCTCGAAAACATTCAGGTCTTAGGGAGAGCAGAGAGGTAGGAAATGGGGGGGTCTGGCTTGTGATGTGAGCAGCATCCAGGCTGCCCAGGACTTTGGCACATCTACTCCCCATGATGGGGAGGATTTGGTTTCCATAGCAGCAACAGCATGATTCCCCCCCCCCCCTTCCTCTCCAGGACTTGTATTCCACAAATGCACGGGAGTTATATTTCACCCCAAGGCTTTCATTTTCCTGCTGCATGGTTTTGTCGTGCTCCAGCAGGTCTGCCTTTTTCCGCCTTTTTCCGACACTGGTTTGGGGACCGGGGGGGGGGTGGGGGCACAGAGATACTGGGCAAGCATCACTCTTGCCTCCCTCTCCCTCTTAGCACTGCTCCACAAAAGACGCAGTGTTCCCTGTCCCCAACTGACTCATCTTCGCTGAGGTCCCCCTTTTCCTTGCCTGTCTCCAGTGATCAGCTCACGCATGCTTGGCTTTCCATAACAGAGCAGAGCTGTGTGCAAGTGCCAGGCGCCCGCACAAAGCTGGAGCGCTGCCTGCAGAGGAAATGTCAATACAGGAACACCAGGCTATTTACAAAACCCCTCTTTTTCCTGTGACACAGATGCATGGAGCTGTAAACCAGTTGTACCTGCATATACTCCCCGTTTGATTTTACCCACATGAAGTGTACAGAGACTCTTGTTTCTCTTGATGAAGAGGACTTCTTTTTGTCAGTACAAAAGAGAGGGAAACATGCTCAGAAATAGGATGGCATAACTGCAAACCACACCAGCTATTCTGGGGACTCGTAGGAGGATCTGAAAAGCAAAGCCAATTCATTTCTTGCAGCTGATCTGTCTTCAAAACAAGTTCTCCTTTAGTTGTACACATTTGACATTTGTCTGCTTCAGAACCAAGGAACTGACCTGTGTTCTTATTAATACCATAAAATGTTCTCTTCTTCGGTGCAGAGTCAATACAGAGAAGAGGCCAAATTCTCCCTGATTTTAGCAAGTTTCCCAAGATATGGGTGCATGGTATGATGTGCATCTGTGCCCATGTTTCATGCGCTCTGGGACATCTCAACCCACATATCCAGGGCAAATGCACGCCAAGGAACCCTCCTGACAGCTGGGATGGGGGAGCTGGGGCTTGGCACCGGCAGAAGCGATCCCCAGCTTTTAGGTCACAGCTGGCACTGGTCCTACCAACACAGAGGCAGCCAGGCTGAGCCTGCTTTTGGTGCAGGCTCACCATATAGGGAGAGAAGGATACAGTGCCCAGCACAGCTTGGTGCCTTGCCTCTCACGGAGCTCCCAGCCCATCCACCAGCGGGAAGTGCACGGCTTGGCATCCACCCACACTCAAATACTAGTCAAGACTATTCCCACTGCTCCTCCCAGATTGTTCCCACACTTTGGGCAAGTTAATGTCTCTTCATCTAGGAGAAAGAGAGTTCACTTATTAGCATAAAGATTTTTTTTCACCACTCAGTTGTTATTTATAGTCACTAATGTTTCTAAGCACCTTGAGAGATGTGGTTTCATCATTGCTTTATTGCTTTTAGTAATACCACTGGACTTATGTGGTGGAAGAGTCCCAAAGACTGCACTCATGAATCAAGACCTCCTTGTGGAAAGTGATGCTGAGATAAATTTGACCACAAAAATCCCATTAATTTCCATATGTCACTGAATTCTCCAGTCATCTTGGACGAGCCTTTTTCTGGAGAGCAACATCTGTTCTGGCTCAGAAAGATGGTAGTAAACATCACATCTTAATTAAAACTCTGTGTACAGTTTTGGGAGACATACTGGTACCTCCTAGAAAAAAAAATAATCTTAATGGCTTTGCTCCCATGTGCTGACAAAAAACGCCTGTTACTGTCCTTGTTTTGGCAAATGCCAAGTCCCCATTTGTCAGAGTCAGAACAGAGTTTGGAGGAAAGGCAGCAAAATTACTCTGACTCCTCTTGGCAGAGCATCCCTTGGCTGAGAAAATAGCTTTACTTTTCGCAACCACATTGGTAAGAAAGTCCCTCTAAATGAGCTTTCAGAGCGTACAGATGTAGGTCACAGGTTTAGCATGGGAATTTTAGCATGGGTACATTCTACCTTTCCTTCCACTGCACTTAAATATAAATATAATGCGATTTTTTCAACCAGGCACAAAGCAGGGTCATCCTGCTACATTATACTTTGCTATACTTTAGCAGTATATACCTGCTATACTTTATCAGTCAGGTTCACAAATCGACTGCGATGCAAATATTTCCTATTCTTGGTTTCCCTTTCTTGCAGACCTGCACCAGGAGTAGTGTAGTGATAATCTCATTCAAATATGAATCAAAGAGCTTTAAAAAACCTGTTTTCAGCATTCAACCCTTATTTGGGTCCTGCAAGTTTCCAAAAAAAGTAAAATTTCATGAGAACTCTGTTTTAAACTTCTTTCATTTGAATAAGACTGGATCCCTACAGGATTTTATATATATATATATATATATGTATATATACACACACACACACACTCTTATATATATACACACACATATATATATATACACACACACACAGATATACATATATATGCATATATACATGATATAGATATAAAAATATATAAGTGAGAATGTGGGTTTCACCAAGCATCTGCTGAAGACTTCCATGATTTCCATATCCCATAAAGTTCCTCTGAGGTCAAGCAGCCTGTGAGTTCTGGATCCCCATGGCCAAAGCAGAACATAAAATAGGTGCTGGTCTTCTTATCTAAATGCCATGTAGGTGCACAAACCTGAGCTAGGTACACCTTTTGTAGCCAGTATTGCAACCTGTCAGACCTAAATAGCACAGTATGAAAATGAGCAGCACCCAGCTCTTCTCTCCTGACTATAGAGGAGGTCTTGGCTGACTAAATCAAGTGTAAATATCAGTATAAATTACATCTGTCTGAAATCAGTCACAGAATTAATGATTTAAGGTAGTCTGGAGCCCCAAAGCCCTACTCAGAGCAGGGCTAAATTCAAAGTTAGATCAGGTTGCTGAAGTCCTTGTCTAGCTGAGTTTTTAAACTTCCATGGCTGCAGATATCATTGCCTTGCTGAGTAATGCCCTCACTGGGAAGGAAAAAAACAATTTCCATGAAATCAGAATTTCCCTTGGCATAACTGCTAACTGCTGTTCCTTTTTCCATCACTTTGCAGCATGAGATCCTTTCACTCAGGGTTAGCCTGACTCCGAGTTTCTCTAAAATCCTCCATTAAAGAGGGCTAAAAAGGTGGGAGCAAATCCCATCCTTGGTTCCCCAGTCATGGGGCAACAATCAGCTGTGTATTCTTTCAAAATGCAGCAAGCCCCAAGATGTTTTAGATTAAGCAGTGCATGCTCAAATGCTGGTATTTCCCAGAAAAGCTTTTTTGTCAATCAGAATTTATATCCAGCACTAGTGCTGAAGTGGGAAGATTTATGCTAGGCCACTAATTTATTTTCTATTTTAGGTTCATCTTTCCTTTGATAGCTGAGCTGGATTTACACCTCTTGGCATAATCTGATGTTGGTAAAAACATGAATTTTGCTCTTGGAGGCATAGCACAATGGCTGTTCCACAATCTAGGATAGAACTCTTTCCCTGTAGGTCTTTTAGTCTATATAAAGCACAGCGTAGCTGAGTACAAAGCAGATAGAAAGAGCACATAGGTCACGACTGCACGTCTGTGACTATGTAATGAATCCTGTTTTGATTTTAACTTGCAGTCTGTTTTGACTAGTTCCATTTCTTTTTTTCTTTTAGCAGTTACCTGCTTGCTGTTTCAAAAAAAACAAAAAACAAACCAAATCAAACAAGTCCAAACCTTATCCTAATCTACTTCTGTTTCTGTTAAGTAACTTAGTATAATAGTACAGTAAATCAGCTATACAAATTAAATATTAAAAAAGCTGATATTAATCAATTTTTGTTTCATTATGGATGGTGTTGACATAAATGCTGACCATAATTAAGAGCTTATTCTGGAGCTGTTATGCTTTTGCTGAAAGCGAATGAATGATGGCATAGCCTTACTTTCAGGAAAGTCTAGAACTGCAAAAATGAAGTGGATAGAATTAATAAAAAAATCTGAAGCTTAGTGATTTGTGTCCTTGTGAAAGCCTAGGCAGATAATTTCATAGAGTTTTATTTTGCAAAGAAAATAGGAGCTGCATAAATATGTAAATGAGCCATCCAAGAATGAGCAAGCGGGAGAAATATTATTGCTATTTGGCTGGCTGGCGTGATATATATATTAACAAAAACATGCTCGGAGTCATACATGGCTCTTGTGTGCATTTTTAAACACAGATGCATAGCTGAAAGTGTGTGCCTATGCATGTAAATGAGTGATAAAAATACGGATGGAAGCATATGTATTCAAATGAGTTGGAACCACTACTCAAACAGCAGACAAATCTGTATGTGTCATGATTTCCTCTAAAGTCCAAGAATCTTTATTCCAGGACTTGTTTGCATGTTCTCAAGAACAAAACAATCTCTTCTGAGATAGTGGAGACCTTCAACTTCATTACTATGTTTCACGTTTTCTGCCAATAATTTTGTGCTTCTGCTCAAAATATTTTCTGTGTAAGCCTTCCATATATTGATCCTACCACCATATTCTTCCACAATGGCACTAATTCTTGTTTTCATTCAGGAGTAATTTATTTGTTAATCAGTATGGAGTAGAGTTTGGCCTCTTTAAGATGTCTCCCTATAGACTGATGAAACCATAGGTTTTCCAGGTCCAGATCATAGAAAACCCTTCAAAATCCATGTCTAGTTCCCCGTGTGTTAGGCTTGAACAATACCATCATCATCACCACTGGAAAATAGTATCATCTCAGTTTACATCTGATAAGATGAAAAAAATTAGAAGTTAGTACTAGATAATGGAGAAGGAAGTCTGCAATGCAGATCATTAAACAAATAATAAAAGTGAGGTCATGGCAGATCGGCTTTTGGCTAACAAGACTCCATCCTCCTCCTGATTTTTATGGGAGATGTGCTCCCTATAAACAAAGGGAATTTTCCACTCTAAACTGTCTGGGATTGTTCACTTCAGTATTTAAACACACTCTCTTTGGTAATGATCTTACACTTCGTATTCTTGTTTTCACAGGTTTCATTCATTTTTTGCTGGCACATATTCTCCCATCAGGAGGACTTTGAACTTGTGTCGGCAAAACACACTTTCAGTTCCCAAGAAGCTATACCTGAGGGACGGTAATTCACACTCCTTCAATTCACACTCTACCTCTATTACTTGTAGTCAAAGGACTAATCATATCAATCACAGCTGATCAGTAATTTAAAACACAAACCATAACATCCACAAAACATTCGCTTGTGGTCAATCCTCAAAGCTGAACATTTTAAATACCCTCCAACTCAAAATACACCTATGAAATCTGCAATCTGCAAACAGGAAAAAAACCGTTACAGGAATTCCAAATTGTTCCCTCTCTTCTTTATAAAATTAATAAAAATTAAAATGCTGCTTCCCACAATAGACAAGGCAGGAAGAAGGAAAGAGTCCAAAATTTCCTGAGTCGTTCTGTAGAAACTGCATATTCAGAATTTGAGGATCCCAACATTCCTATCCCTTAAAAAGACTTTTGAGAGGCATGAGTGTCACAAGCTTTTATATTACAGCTCCAAAACCAACTCTGTCTCCCAAGACTCCTGGAAAGGCACTTTTTCATTGTAGATGCTGTGCTTTTGGGGCTCTTCATGACAAACGCAAACTCTGCTGCACGTAGTAGTCAAAGCCATGGGATTTCCATTCTTTGGGTGTCTCTTAGAAATCTTCCCTTCTCCTTCCTCAGATCTGAGAGACTCTGGCATGTGTCTCACAGCTCTGACATTTTGGGATGGTGTTTTCAGGGCCTGGAAGTGTGGCACAATCCTACAAGCATCTTGGTCTGTAGATCTTAAATATCTAGACCCTTCAGGTGTTTGTGCCTTTTCTGCAGAGCTGCCCATCTTGTGAGCTCTGCTATTGGCATTACTATCTCTTTTAGTGTCATTGCACAGGATGAAGAATAAAACCACCATAAATTCACAGATTACAAGTTTCTCCTTAATGTTTTCTTATGAGAAGTGTGGAATAAATCAGGATATTTAACTGATCATTCAAAATTTTGAACAATCTACTACTACCAATATGTCTGAGACTCTCATCCTCTCTCTTTCCTCTAGAGCTAGGTAAGATCAAGAATATCAGAAATGTCTCTTGCTTCAAAAGCAGTAGTGGTCAAGATGCTTGGGAACATCGTAGTGCACAAATCGGAGCAAAATTTACAGTATATTGGGTGCAAAAAAATCTGCTTTCTATGTGTTTCTGTTAGAACCCAATAAACCCAACTGGTTTATTTCTCTTCATGGTCTACCTTTTCTCAGCACTGCAGCCTTGCGCAGAGTCTTAGGTTGCTGCTAAGTAAGGAGCAGTTTCACCATATTTATTCCCCTTGTCCTCTCTGCTCTTCTAGGACTGATCAGGAGGTCAGACTGCCTTGTTCACTGTGAAATAACTTCTGCCACAGTAATTAGTACAGGTGAGATTAGAAATGTTAGTAAGTATTCACACAGAAGAGTACTTGCCCCCTATGCTTGAGATGTTCAGATGGGGCCTCAGAGCAGCAGGGAGCCTGGACTCCTAAGCAAGAAGTTTGGGAACTGTTCCATAACAAAAAAGAAAAGATTCTTCAAATTTTAGACTCTCATCCCTTGAGCCAAACATACATTATGCCATTTATTCTTACAGCTAGCTTCAGAGAAATATTATGATGGAAAATCTTCCAAGTCTGCTGAATTGGGCTGTTAGCCAAGCTGAGGGAAATTTCAAAAAGCAGCTTCTCTTCCATATTTTCAGTCCAAAAATACAGCTGCAATGGGCAAGGTCAGATTTGCCCTTCAATGAGATTTTTCTGGCCCCAGTGAGGTCCCAGAGTCCTGCAGGCAGATAATACATGCAGTTATCATTATGTGCCTCCCACAATTAACTGTGGTCCCCTCCCTGCCTGCATAGATTGGAAGCTTGTGAGTGCATGGTATGCCTGTAGCAGGGTTTAAATTGAGGATGAAGAAAGAGGAGAACTGAGACATGTCCATAAGCGTCCAATACTCCAACCCTTCCAGGTTCTGGGGAAAAATCCTGACCACACAAAGAAGCCTCAATAGCTTTAGCAACTGTGGTAAATAGCTACACACAGGAAGGTGCTTGGCAGGACCCTTCTCTGCTCAGACAATAAGACAGGGGGCCATGTTTCCACATGGATAAACCCTACTTGCACTAAATCTTTAATAGGCAGGTGTAGAAATGTCTTCATCATCATGATGCTGTCTTTTTCTGCCTCTCGTGTCCAAGAGTGTCTCACCACGGATATCTGTTTCAGGCTAGCTGCGTCCCAAATGAGATTTTTGTTCCCTGCTTCTGTTTGTGTATAACAGCCTCCAAGACTGCTGCAGAGCCAAGGAATGACTGGCTGCTTTTTCAGTCTCAGATACTGGCTCGTAGAAAGTGGTTCATCATTAGCCTGAGCACTCTTTAACTCACTTGCTAAAAGGAATGCTGCTGTATTCCTCTTTTCTGATACAATTTATTACAGTGGGCAAACAACCTCGTTCTTTCCTTCTAGCCTCTGCCCAGTTTGCTAGGGATAAATGAGTACACACAAAGACATCCAGTCCTGATGTGAATATAATTCAAGGAATGAATTTTCAGTGTCACACATATGGGTATTTTTTCTCCTGGCAAAAATTGTAAAATTATTTCCATATTTTAGTTTCCTGGTGTCAGTTTTCTACCTCAGATATTTAAAAAGTTTTTGCTTAAGCTATAAATGCTCTCATACCATAAATCTTGTGTTAGCCTCAAAAATACCAACTATTTTTCACTTTCTGGGTTGAGCCTCCTTCATGAAGATTGTTTCTGGAACAATGTGATGGATCATGAGTTATAGCTGGGAAGCCTAAAATAAATCCTAATTGAAGTGCAATAGGTTATGACTCTTTTGGAAAAGAGGGAATAGAGGGAGACCAAAGTCATTTAATTAAGGCTGCTTCAAGCTTTTTTCTGTATCAAAAAGCACAACTTTGGAAACCTACCAGAAAAAAAAAAAAAACAGGTCTCTGTACAAAGTTCAAATGTCACTCTCCTTCTAAAACAGCATGTAAGTGAAAACTGATTAACATCTAATTGACATCGATAAGGCAGACTTTGGAGAATGAAGAACTGAAGGATCATCTTAGGAAAGACTAATGGAACCAAATGTTGTATGTAAAACTTAGCTAAACATTTATTGAAGGGAAAATAATCTACACTCTATGAAGAAAATATTTACTGAAGAAATAAGAGGACTGGCTCATGCAGATAGATATATATAAATAGTAAGATGAGCTCTGTGGAAGACAGGCTCTTTTCAGCATAAATTGCGATTTTAATATTTGTTTTAATTTGCAATCGTACTTCTACAATTTTAAAGTTTATTTCAGATTATTCTTAATATGCAAAACAGGACATGAAGAGCTGCTTCTAAAGTTGTATTGAAATACGTCATACTGAAGATGTTGAAACCAGCTTTGTCTAAATCTTTACCCTTTCTCCTACAAAAACATTTAAGCTTGAGCAGCCCAAGTTTCCCATTTTGTGGTGCCTGTATTTTCTAACAGACTTTAATATTAAATAGCAATGTAAACTAATGAAGAGAGGTCAACTGAATTTTGCACTCCCGAGCCAATATACACATAGTCAGTCCCTTCTTAAGAAGCCATTATTAAAGAAAATCAGAGAAATATAATTGTACACAGGACAAGACTCTAAAACCCAAATTATGTTACTCTGATGAACTCATCTACTAGATAAGGAGAGTGCAGAATTGTCTGTAACTTTCCCAGTCTCACAAACAGCAAAAAATTGCTACTGACCCAGCCCCTAAAAGCTTAAATGAATGCAGGGTTGCTCTGGAGTCTTTTCTCAAAATATCCCACTATCGTGGCACAATATTTTTGTCACAATCTCATTTATGCTAGCAGCATAAATGCTGAAGAAAAGTTTGAACAAAAGCTACAACATAAACATCAGTATCAACTCTACATCTGTGTTTCTGCCACTGCTAGCACTGAGTTACACGAGCTGCAATGTTTCAGTGCTGGGGGAACTCATGGATCCAAGCTGCAGGGTAATGGAGGGAACAGAGAAAGATCTAAGTATCAAATACAGCAATAAACATCCACAAGCCTAAAGGAGCCTCTCTACAGAGTTTCTTGATTGACTCACCTTTCATATCCTGCAGCTTTTTATGGGGATGATATAAAGAAGAAAGCAGAGAGTCAAAATAAAATCATCTGCGTGACCCAGTTTTCTTTAATGATAATTTTATGAAGCACATATTACTAAAAGCACATATTAAAACCAACTGAAAGCGTTTGAGTCACCTGTCACAATTTTGTTTTTACAGCTGAGTTTTTTGTGATTAATTCTTGTGCAGGAAAATCAAGCTCACATATTGCTAAGAAAGATAACCAAAGCAGAACAGAAATGTTTTCCTTTAGCTGCAACATATGCTTCAATATTGCTTTAGGATAGAGCTCAGTGCCTCAAAGAGAAATGCTAAGGTATTTATTTCAGACAGCTGTCATCGGAAAAATCACTTTCAACTGAAACATCTGACCAGAACTATGATTTGCTGCCTAAAAATATTGCATCACTTGAGAAAAAATGAAATTATGTATCTTGAAATATAAACATTGTTTTCAGGCTCCCTTATAAAATGCTTGCTCAGTTCTACGGTAGACTTACCCCTCATTTTTATGGTGCAACCTATTTATTTCAGATGTTTAGACAGACTTTTGCTACATGTAGAAGAGAAAACATCAGCAAAACAAACACAGTAGTTAGTAGCTGTGAATTACATTTGCACAAGAAGAGAGAAAATGAACCCTTAGAAAAAATTAATTGTGAAAAGAACTCTGTTAGTTTAGTCACATATTGATTTTTGTCTCAGATCTCTTTTCAGTTGCAGGAATCAAATAGAAATCCATACCATGTCCTTGCTCCTATGACTGTCAGAATTCAGGTTGCCCTGGAGACATGATGCTGCATTTGTAGAAGGATAAGAGAGAGAACTCGGTCCTGCTGTCCTTTGGGGACTAGGCTCCTGAAATTCTTCTGTGGGTCTCCTCTCGCCCCTGAGAGCTCACAAACAGACAGTCAAGTATTTGTAAAGTGAGATGCTGCTGTAAATTAAACGCTTACTAATGAAAGATCAGAGGGATCACTTAAAAAAGCTAGCTTCCCATTTCTCTGCATGCCTTTGGGAAATACATAATCATGCTTTTTAGCAGCACAGCCACAGGCACTGTATATTTAAAGCAAGCACAACAGCAAAATCTCTGTGTCTTATAAAAAGGTGTTACACTGGATAACGATTAGTAGCGTACTGGGTATAAGAATATGCTCAATTAGAATAGTTCTTAAATCCACGTATATTTCTATCCATCCAAATCATTCATCTGTAAGGACTGGATAGTATCTGCTGGAAATGGAAAATAGAACAGGCCATCCACACAGGCAGAGCTTGCTCTTAGTCTTTGGAAGTACGTAAATCCCTCAGCAGGTCAATACATTATTTCCTCTGCCACATATAGGATTTACTACTCCTGTCAGTGCACTGTCCTGTTAATATCATTGCACAAGAGGCTGGAGTTCAGGAAGGACTTCGGTGCTCCGAGAACAAAAGCTTCACACAGATGACATCAAGGCGAGTGCACACGCGCAGCCCCTCTGGGCCTTGGGACAAATGAGTGCAGCTCATCTCCCTCTGCATCGCCCAGCAGCGAATTGAGCACGGAGTGGAAATGAGGACAGCAGTGAGGGAATCTAGGAATATTGACTTCTTTGCCATGTAGGCTGGAACGTGGGAGCTCTTATGGAAACCTATAAAATGGGAATGGTTTGGAGGATAGTGATAATGATCCTGTGCTGAGAACAAGAAGTTGCACCCTGCTGCTAAAAGAAGAGAAGCATGAGCACACAAAAGAAAGCAACACTGGTGCTACTCTGCACAGAATGGCATCTGTGTCTTCCAGCCCCTGGAGAGCAAATTCAGTCTTCCTAGGGCGATTGTGAGTGATGCTGGACAGTAATACAGTGATGCACAAGAGATAAGCACGAGGAAAACAAGACTCTAGGCAAAGATGTCCACTTTACAAAACCATGTTACTGCTGGGGAAAGGAGACATTTTCCTGCAATTGAATGCTTGTAATTTGGGAGGGATTACATACTTTCTGTAAGTCAAGATGTGCCCAAAAGCTTTGCTGAACATCCAGGCCCATGGCTTCTGAATTTGTAGCCAATCAGAAAACACAGCAAATGCAGAACTGCCTTGCCCCCATCCTGTCTCCTCAGGTTGTCAGTAGAAAGAGGCTAACAGTCACTGATGGAACTAACCTCAACAAACACATTAAAAACATTTTTCATCTAACTTCCTTAATAGTTTTCACCTTTGCCATACCTGTGGAAACAAATCCATGGTTTGGATAAACATTTCACTAATTATCTCAGGCTTTGATCTATACCTCTGATGTTGCACACTGCTTCCCCAGGAAGAAGGCTGTGTTAGAGCTGCCCTATTCTACTGGAATAGGGAATAAAGCTTTTCTCAGACATGTTTTAGTACACTCCATTCAAGTATATAATGTGAATAAAGAGGCTCATATTAAGAATCTGCAATAGTAACAAATGTTAATTGCACAGTAACAACTATCAAAAACCATATTCAATGTGATCATGTCTTGTGCTCACCTCAGGGCACACCATTATCATAATTAAAAATGTTATTTAATAACATTAATAGGCAAATACAGCTTATAAATTCAATGGATATTAGGTTAATAAATGGAATCTGATAATTAGTTAGGTACAGCTGAACAATTTATGAAGCATTTTAAGAGCTTCCCTAGAGGGGTTGAATTGGGTGATGTGCTTGCCTCCTTCAGTGAGCGACAAGAATGTAAAGTAAATAAATAGAGATGTGAAAGAGCCTAGTCTCCCTCTTGCTATGCCCTTCCTCTAAACTTTTTTATTTTAATACCAGAATTAAAATAGCTTTGTAGCAAGGACTTTTGAAAGAAACTATTATTCAGAGCCTAGCCTGATTTGGGACTGAACCTTACAATATTTTATTATTGATTGTGGAGTTCTCCACCTCAGTCATGTGCAAAATAATAATTCCTGTCTTGAAAGGTTTACAGTCTAGGTAATAAATGTAAAAGAAAAAAAAGGAACAATTGTGGTAATGATTTGTCTTCTAAAAAGTGAAGCCTTTGGTGTTTCAGCTCATTCTGATATTGTCTCCAGCTTACACAGTCCTAGCATGACCTGTAAATGGTATTTTTCTAAACATAAAGTCTCTAGTGTAATTCTTGAGCAGGTATGAACAAACCAAGGCTTACTAACAGTATCATGTTAATGTGACTTAATACACTTTTGAGCATTTGAACTGTGATAAGTAGCTCGGCTGCAAGGTCTTTCTACTTACTGCAAGGATAAATGCATTAGTTTAAAATCATCTTTGAGGTGAGATGGGATAAGAGCAGACTCAGGGGCCTCTATGATGCTTCAGCTGTCAAGTACCTTGAAAAACCAAGTAACTCAGCTGTTTTTGATGGTGTACCCTTAATCCACAAGGGAAGAGGGTTAAGTGAAGAGCACTGACAGACAAGCTTCAGCTGAGCTTCAGGTGCAGGGACTGAAAACTGTGTAGTGCTACTGCCCCTACAGCTGCAGGAAGGATACCTTACTCACCTCACTGCTACATCGATCAGTATCCATAAAGTCGTACAGATATCAGGGCAAAGGGACAGAACCAAATGGTGAAGGTAGGCTGTTGGGTTGGTTTTTTTAACCAGTGCGGCAAGATAAGCCTGTCGGTGTCCATATAATTATACAATCCTGTATTTAGCACAAGTGAATCATACATGTAATACACACAATACACACCATTAGTTGGTGTGCAGCAATGTGCTTGGGCAGCACTAAATTGAGTAGTGTGAGTGTTGCCCCGTTGGATCCTGAGCCTCCAGTTTGATGCCAGCTATGAACATCACAACAGTGAAGTTCAAGAGAAACAGAGAATGGTGAAAGCAATGGAGGGGTTCTAAAAAGGTAAGTGAAAATCTTCAAAGACTGAAGTGCTACAGCAGAGGAGGAATAATTATTCCTGAAGAAGAAGTAGGATAGCTGGCAGAAGCATTTTTGTTTTAGTAGATGGTTACAGTCAGAGAACATACTCAGAGCCAGACTCTTCTCTGAGAAATACCATTCATGGGTAAAAGGAAGTTTTTTTAAAATGTGTTTCTTCCAGAAAACAAGGAAAGCTCTAATTCGATCAGCTCTGAATCCAAATGAAAACAGGTTACTCTTCAAGCACAGATATTAGAATGACTCGGCAGATGACTGTAGAGGCAAAAGTAGCAGCGTGTGCGGTACAGTGCTTTGCAAACCGCATGGTTTGGACCCCTAACCATCAATTCATGCCTCCGGGCTGGAAGCGCAGCGTGAGCGTGCACTGACCTCTAGTGGGCACAACAATGAGACCGGGGGAAGATCGCCGAATCCAAAATAGAAAGTACGTCATACGCGCCACTGGCCCAAGGCTTGTGCTTGGCACCTCTGCAAGCCGCCGTCAGCACAGCTTTACTGTTAGCAATCTCTCACTGTCTGTGTGTCAGAAAACATCATGTCTATTGTAAAATCTAGAGGCAACCTTTTCATGGCCAAAAGAAAACAGTGTACACGTAAAATTCGCTTAGTAAGACACGTAAATCCAAATACTGGTCAGTAAAATTAACTGAGGCTAAATTGATTCAACTTCTTAGATATTTATTGAATAACTTGTCATTGTTGAGACTGTGTCAATAGACATTATCAAAGCACCACTGTTTAAAGAAAAAAATCCTAAGGAGACATGAACATACTCATAATAAATTAAGAGTTTTAGTCCTACTTTTCCTACAACCAAAAATTACGGAGCGGTGAGAGTTCATATATTTTCAATGTCTGCCCCAAAGGAGGCTCCTTGCTTCTCACTTTCAAGTTATTTTCCATAGGAAAAATCCTGTAAATATTTTGGAGTTCTTTAAACTATTCCAAAGAAGAAAATTAATCTTATGCACAACATTTTGTAGGGCTTCAGCTGAAACTATTGAAGTTGGGTGTCTCAAACAGGTAACGTGCAATGCTGACTTCCCTTCCTGTGTTAGCTATGTCATACTTAATGTCATTCATCAGTCTCAACCAGAAGCTAATGAAGGCTGGGGTATTTTGTGCTTCCACCACCTTAAGATAGTGATGTTTCTGGAAAATATTTGGTCAAGGAGGATCCATAAACTTGGAGCTTGTATCTGGGTCTTGTAGAAGGATTTAGACACTGGTGTGGGTTGTTCTTGTTTCCTTTGCACCCTGTCTCACACAAGAACTGTTGTTCCCACACCACAGGTACCTACTCTTGCCTCACAACAGCAAGGAAGGGAAGAAGCAGGAGAATCTCAAGATCCATGAATTCCCTACTGCAAGTCTGTGCAAGGAAGGAGGAAGAACATCTATGAAGAGATCAGGATGCCAGAAAATGTAGCAGACTTATCATTTAAATTCTGTTCTAGAGTAAGAAATACTGTCTCAATCTTTGATTGATATGAAGCCAATCTGTGTCCCAAAGTTAGGGCCATCACGAAAGTGAGAGTAAAATTTATCAGGGTGGCATGCAGTACAGAAAGTGATATTTTGGTTCTGGTCTGTGATGGAATCATCTTGGATGTTCTCAGGAAGAATCCCACCTCTCTCAAGAAGAATCCTTAAAAAAAGAAAGAGAAACAGAAAATAATATTTTTTACATTCTCACATTCTATAAGGCACTATCACTAAGGCAGAATCTCAAGTACCAACTGAACAAACTGTGCCAATATTGTGATTGGGGCTTTCATTTGCTTTTCCTGGGTTTTTTCTTTCAGTATTAGACTAAAATAATTGCTTTCCTGCAACCAGTAAAACCACATTAAATTTGAACTTTTGTCTATAATCCATAAACTAACAGTACAACAATAAAATAATAGGTGAAACCCAGCAAAAGTGAGCAAATACCATTCATTCAAGGTATCCTTTGTTGATCTGCAAAGAACTAGAGAGTACTTTGTTGAGAACCCTCACCATATTAGTGCTAAATAATACAGTATCAAAATAATTATTGGTAACAAATGTGCAATTAGTCTTTTGTTCCCTCAGGAGGCTTACCTTGTTGCTCTTCTGATATCAATATAAGGACTTGAAGAATCAAATAGTCTCACACACTTTGGATCAATTCTGTGAAATTCTTTTGCTGATTCATGAGGAAGTTTATAGCAGCAAGGTCCCACGGATGGGCCCAGCACCACAAGGATATCTTTCATGTTACAGCCATATTCAGATACCATAGCATTTACTGTGGCCATAGACACTCCTAACAATGTGCCTTTCCATCCTGTGAGAAATGAGAGGTTGAAAAAAAATTGTAAAAATTTTCTCTTAATTTTCTAGCAGCTAAAAATATATGCAATTATTAAAGGTATAAATTAGGAGATGTATTTACACCTTAGACACCCCCCCCAAACATACACATTAACAGCTATTAGTTTTCTGATATAATTTTATGGAGATGGAAACTAGAGAGAAGTGTTTAGATTAGAATT
This sequence comes from Acanthiza pusilla, assembly GCA_036630365.1. Taxonomy (NCBI): domain Eukaryota; kingdom Metazoa; phylum Chordata; class Aves; order Passeriformes; family Acanthizidae; genus Acanthiza; species Acanthiza pusilla. The sequence continues at coordinate 14,358,927 of JAXCHO010000018.1, forward strand.
CCAGAGTTCTTTTTCCCAACTGTCCTGGTTTGAGCAAGTAGAGTGTACCTTACAGCTCCTCTGTGCTTGAAACATTTAAGTGGGAGTATAACAGAAATAAATCAGAAATGTATTTTTATAATATGGTCAAAGTGTTTCAATGTTGTTTTAGAAAAAAAAAAACCCAGGCTCAAGCTAGAGACATTTTTTGGAATAGACAGAAACCAAGTTTGCACTTGGGCATTGTTTGGAATAGATAGAAGAAAGCACAGCTTTGAGTTCTCGTATCTCAATTTGAGTCCCAGGAAATCTTTGCATTGCACAGGGAGTGCAATTCCTACCAGAATGAGCAGCACCACAGACTTTTCTGACAGGATCAGCAAACAGCACGGGTATGCAGTCAGCACCTGGAGCTGCCAGCGTGACACCCTTCTGATTTGTAACTATTCCATCATAGTTGTCAGGCTCTGTCTTTCCCATAATACACACAGCATTAGCGTGATCAGTCTGTCAAAACAAAACCAGAATGTAGACAGTGATATGGCTGCCAAACAACGCAGCTCTGACTAGTACAAGGTTTTTCCTTTGACAAGAAACACTCTTTTGCACTAACTGATTACGAATGGAAATCAGGTGCTCCCTTGTTCAAATGCCATGCAGATGCATCAGCAGAAAGCCCGATAGAAGTGATGGTGTGTTTTTCTTTTAGGATAAAGTGCTCTGATAATTTATCTGATTCTTCTACTCTGTGGTAAGTTAAAGGTTAGAACAGACTTGGAAGAATCAGTGCTGCTTCTCCATATTATGCCACATGGCTGATAGTTTGGATGGCTATTCCCCCAGATAAACTGCCAGCATAAATGTTTTAATTGTCCTGCTTATCACAAGTTCTTGCTGACAAAGATAAGAATACAGTTATCTACAATTTAGACAGGGATACATGAAGGAATAGCTGATCCATTTACTTGAATCCATTGTTTTATAAGATACCTTGACTCTGTGAAAAGCCTCTGGGTTAAATCCTGCAGCATTAGCTAGCCGGCGGAGATTTTCTTTAACAACAACTTGTGGGTCCCTCCGCTTGGAACTGCTGAAGAGGTTGCAGGAGCTTAGAGTTGGTATGTAGGAGATTCCACCTGTCCTTGTGGTGAACCCATGTAAGAAAATATCATCTGGTAAGACAAGAAAACACAAATAATTGCTTTCTGTGCAATACCAGGCCAGCTATTACATGGGTATATACTGAAGAGACCTGGAATCAGCCAATCAAGTAGAATATTGCTTTACCTTGTATTTAGCTGTGGCATGTAAATTTAAGGGTCCCTAATTTCCTTCTTGCTCATAATCATGCCATGGCAGGGACATTGAGACATCAGGTGTGTCTGGAGCTGAAGACCAGCAGAAACTCTTGTCCTGCCCTTCCAAACGATGATAGTAACTCTCAAAGTGTGTAATTTCCACATAGAAAGGAGGAGGTTTTATGGTCTGCCCTCACCAAACCCAGGACCGTCTTTCCTTGGATCATGCCCAGGCCTGGAACAGTCTCACCAGCCTTTTGCTGTATTTCTATTGACACTTCTCCCTCCTATAGACATGATATACTATTACAACATCATATAGAGTTATGTGAGCTATTTGAGGCCTGAAGTCATTTCCAAATCTCACCCATTTTGCAACTCCCTTCAAGAAGTATGCTTGGTAACAGTGTCTGTAAAAACTCTTAGCTAGAACTCTCTTTACCTGGGATAAGGGAAGATCTGAGGATGGTGAGCTCCCCTTGCAGGCTTGGCAGGCTTTCCAAGTACATCTGAATCTCATTTTGGATGAATGCCACATCCTGTGAAGGAAGTGTTTGCCCTTCATGCAGAGGTTCAGATATCTGCAGGTTTTCACAGTCAGATACCATGTGTAAATCCTCGAATTCAAATTGGTAGACTGCTGTAAAGAGATGGTCTATATATACTTTCATTAATTCTTTTCTTAAGGTAGGTAGAATAACTTTAATGATGCTCAGGTCTTTTTCATCCAGTCTCTGTTTGATGGTGTACAAAGCAGCAGCTGTAGTCTGTGCACATACCACCTCCAGTCTTCTCTTCAGACTCTGAAAACCTCTCAGAGCTGGAAGCAAGAACTCTTGTTCACCTTTCCTTTCACTCCCCTGCCTCTGGCAACACATGACATAAACACACGGAGCATGGATGGAAGAGCATTTCTCAATAGTTTCCAGCGTGGTGTGTAGTAATCCTTGGATGTTGTTCTGCAAGCTGGCTGGGAGGCTGAACAGATCTATCAGTACTGCTTCCACCATATTCCAGGGTGTTTAAAGGTTCCTACAGCTGCCAAGTAGTAACAAAACATGAAAAACAAACAAAAAGGGAAGAACAGCACTATTAGCCCAGACACAAAATCATGTTAATTAGGGACACTGCATAGAGAAGGTACATTGCAGTTAATTACTGACTTGGACTTTCCCAGCTGCATCAAAAGAAATTGCAACAAAAGAAAAATAGTGGAAATGGGAATAATTATGTATTTATTTAAGCACTTAGGTATTTCCCTACCACCCTGCCTACCTCAGGTCTTTCCCAGGTCACAGATGATGAAAGGTTGGCACATAAGATTAGATTTATTGAATCAATTAACCCACATTAGCCTAATGGATCTTCTTGACATCTGATTGATGGGCCCTCCTCCAGTTTCCATGATGCAAACAAATACAGAGGTCCCTTAGTTTCCTGGGACTGGAGGAGTTTCTGTAACAATTTCTTTGAAGGTGTTTAACATACTTACGGCTGAGGTGGAGCTCATGTCTGCTACCCCTCCTGAGAGTGGGGTGCTGAGCTGTGAGGGCAATGATTTTTTCCTACAGGCCCTCACAAGACCTTTTGTACTTCTCTCTTTTGCATTTCCAAAAGTATTGACTTGCTAATTTCTGACTTCTGTGTGAAGGAGCACATGACCACAATAGTTCTTCTTTTCAGTATGCACAAGAACTCAGCACAGGTTACTGAAACTTTACCTAGTAAGGAAAGAAGTACTTAGAACTAAATTAAAGTAATAAAATACTATGCACAGCTTCCTGCCTCAGCTTTTTCTCTCTGCTGGCTGCACTCTGCTCTGAAATCAAGATGGGTTAAGCTTATCCAATATTATCCTATCATTCACATTTTGTCTTGTGGCCCCTGGTGTAATTCCAGTTTTGGTGGTTTGTTTTTTCCCTTTGTGAACTTTGTTGATCCAAGCCCAGCTAGACCTACCTGTGGAAAGTTGTCAATCTATCTCTTCCTCTGTTGCTATGAGAGTCTATTTTACGTATCCTCTCAGAAGTGTCTTATTTTATTTTCTCTCTCTTTGATAATCTTTCAATTTCCAGTGCAGGTATTCAGAGATCTGGAACAAAAGGCTAGGTCCCTCTGCTTTGGGAACCTCAAAGACACCTATTTAGATTTCATGACTAAGTATTGTTCTTGATCTAGGAGAAATATAAACACCCTTACCGCCAGTTGTAAGACCCCATAATAATTTAGGGTATTCTTTAACACCATCATTTCTTTTGCACAGCAACAAATTGTACATGAATATTAATTTACCTGTAGGAAAAGTCATATCTTTACAGGAATGAAAAACTTGAGAATCTTTTAAGTCTTTGAAAACAATGCTCTGCTACCAGAGCTAACCACACCAAATAATGCCTTGCTCCATTTCCCTGACCTAAGACCTCATTTTTCTGTAACCACATGAATGGCCTGGCTTCACATCACTTCATTATCCTGCAAAAACACTACTTCTGAGTGTACTTGAGGCCTATCATTATGGTAGACGTGATGTACTCCTTGGCATTTTATGGTTGACCGTGATTCCCAGAGTTTCTACACTGAAATGAGAGGTCAAAGACCTTTCTGGTTTTAAAGGACAGTTTGTTTAGAGAAGATTTTACAGAAAACATTCTGTATTTTCTTCATTGTTCTTTTCCCCAGACTGGAAGAATAATAATCCTGACTGAAAATGATGTTTTCCTTTCTGCGAATTGAACACTTACAAAGATTAATCAGCAACTATCAAAACAGGTGAACTGAAAGTATCAAAATGTGATAGCAGATAAAAGCAACTGCCAAGGAATTTATGACTCTTGATTTTGTTCAAAGTATTATTTACACACAGCTCGTAATGGATTTTAGAGGAAAGAAAACAGTGCTGAAACAGACTCATGCCAAAGACCATGACTTGGGAAATCAGAGTGTTTCCTTCCCTACCCTGACACTCTCTGTGGGAGGCCTGAGTGTGACACGATCCCAATCAAGGTACAGCTAATAGTCCCAGGAAATACAGTACAACAGATGGGTGTAGTGGAAAAACAGATTATTGCTCTACTTCAGATATGTCAGTAGTGGAAGGTAAGTAGAGCTGATTGCTGTCCTCGTACTTGCCCAGAAAAATACCACCAAAGAAAGGGTGGAAGGAAAGTGTTTGATGAGCGAGAGGTAACTGCCTACATTGTTATTAAGTTGTGTATGCACTACAAAAACTCCACAGGGGCAATTATTGGGGTGCACACATAGGAAAAATGAGGCTGATTCACCCTCGTATCCTTCCAGCTTTGCATCACAGAGTCCTAGTGAGGACAGTGGTGTCAGAGTAAATTTGTTTTCAATCATAGATTCCTTTCTATGTCACTCCAAAAAACCCTTCTCAAAATACAGGCTTTCCTAGCACAGCAATGTTTTAGCTTATGGGAAATGCATTCCTGGTTATTCAGGTTTTAATCAACATGCTCTACAGTCCCAGTGTTCCATGGGAAGCCACATCCAAAAAAATAAGTACATTTATTAAGGAGTTGATCGTTTTAGCACACAATTCAAGACAAATACTTGCACAAACTTGAAGGCAAAGCCGCCCATTAGCCATTTTCTCGCTCCCTGAAAATGTCAGTACAAGCATTTGGAGGCTAATGAGATTCTCTTGCACAGACATCAAGAAAAAGGAGATCAAAGAAAATTATCAATAACGATAAGAGAGGTGAGGAGGGTAACAAGCGCAAAAAGTAGAAAAGCAAAGTGAATATAGAAAAGGAACAATGAAGGAAATAAAACCAGGCTGCAGAGAAGAGAGAGCCCAGGGTAGAAAAGAGATGCAAAAAAGCAATTTTCAAGAACCCCAGAAATCTAATTCTAAAAGTTCACTGTTGGCCAAGACAAGATTGTTGACAATTTCCTGCATCTTTGAATCCTGCTGGTCATTTTATATTAGTGGAGAAACTGAGAGAACAGACATAATTTTTTGAAAATTGAAATGGCAAGAGATATTTAACATCTGCCAGAGAGAGATGCCCTGAGAAAGAAAACAGGTCATTAAAGTAGCCCAAATGAACAGGGATAAGAGCACATGTAAAATTTCAACAAGAGCAAATACAAAAAAGAAAATCCTAAAAACAGGGGAAAAAAGAAATACATTCAAGCCTCTTAAACTGGATTAATATAAAGCATTCTTCCTCTTTTAACCTAGGTTTTTTCAGGCAAGGTTGAAGAAACAGAAATCACTACATACAATGGAAATACTGAAGCACATGTAGTTTTCATAAACACAGGAGTTTACTCACACAGGTGGACAATCCTTTTAAATTCTGAAAGGTACCATCTGATAAAATACACAGACATTTCCAGCTCTATATATCTCAGTTCTTTCAGCCTTGGAGCTGATTTGTACAAGCTGGAAATCCCTATTCTGTGTAAGACAGTAGGGGGAACCTGTATTTCTTCTTTTTGATGGGACCCTGCTTCGCTGCTGATTCCACCGGAAAGAACAGAGCGTACTGCAAGGCGCCAAGATGATTAACAAGTGCCTGGGGAGCGCTGAACGCGGAAGCAGCGTTAACCCTGCCATGCAACTCCCTGCTGTGGTCACACCTTCTGCTACCCCAGCTTTGCACAACCCCACACCAGCTCAGAAATGCATGGAGCAGCCAAACAGGGCAACAACACCAAGAAGTTCAAGGAAAGTTTGTGCAGAGTGAAGGAGTTTCCTTTTCTGAGCTGTAGCTGCATGTTCCGGTGAAGAATTTGGCAGCCAGTCAAGAAAAAGCATATTCCGGACCCAGCCGGAGAGGTTATGCAGTGTCAGCCTTAGGGGCCACAGGCCCCAAATGAGGATGGCAATTTCTCCTTGCAGCAGTCGGAAATTTCACAGAGCTTAGTGAAAAAGTCTTAATCCTTTGACAGGACAATGCAAAGGTTAAAAGGCAAGTAAGGAAATGAGGGATTTGTATCAGGCTTTGTGCAAGAATCAAATGATAATAAATGCATTTCCTCAGCTCTGTTCAAATCATAGTTGTGACAGTTAAGTATATGACAACAGAAGAAAAGGACAAGAAAAAAAGGACAGTAATTTTTTAATGGACAGAAGAATTAATAAAGTCTGGTTTCCCATGAATCACTGTCTCCTGTTCCTCCCTTCCCCACAACCACAGTAAACCTACATTTCTGCCAAGCCCAGAACACACATGGGGAGTGCTCTGCCATTTGCCCTTCTGCTATTCCTTTCAGCATGTGCTGGGCAGACGGATGAGAGCTGAATCCTCCTGGTTCCCCCTCCTGAAGGGAACTATTGAGGCTGTCTTGTCCTTCCCCACTCAGACATGTCCTTTCCTGAAGCTTGCAGAAATCGGTCATCTCTGAGGCTTTCCACTCCACTGCCAAATGTGACTGAGCTAGGTCATTAAAAATTAACAGAACTACTTGGTGGAGAGAAACCAATGCAATCATTTTCTTTCCTTCAGCCAGACTAAGGAAGTAAAACTAATTACTGGGGTTATTTTCGGTGCAGAATGCTGAGAAGGAAAAGGTCAGAAAATATTCAGGGTACAAAACAATATTGAAAAATGACAAATTGACATCTCCAGCTGAAATATTATATTCATCTTATGACACTTCAAAAAAGGGATGAAATAAACAGCTCACATGCAGAGATGAGCAATTAGATTATAAAATAATCGTTAAAAATATGTATAAGTGTATATTTATTTTTATATGTAAGTTGTTTAATATTGTATATAATATATAATATATTAAGTAGCTTAATATAAAATACAGTATTTATAATTTTAAGTTAAATATGTTACAAAAATATAAAAATTACAAAATAGTTATGTTATAAAATAAAATCATAAAAATAGTGCGATTTAGGGTTAAAATCGTTTAGCTGGAGTTCAGAGGAGGTCAAGCAGGCCAACAGCAAGTCCATGGCTATTGAACAGGGCATGGCATAGGCCAGGAGAAACCGGGCCACATCTCTTCTCCTTTGTAACCCAGCGCTGCTTGGGAAAACTTGATGCTCTCCGCACAACAAATGATGGCAGCAAGTGCAGTTTAATACAATGAGTGGGGTAGCTCGGGGAACGCGGCAGCGAAGGGCGCTGAGCAGGACGGCCTCAGGCACGGCCGAGCCGGGGGCACCAACGCCAAGAGCGGCGAAGCTGCCGCCTGTTCCCCGAGGGGTCATCCTGCCGTGCCCCTCGGGCTCCCGGCGGGATCAGCGCCGCTCCCCGAGGGATCAGCCCCTCTCCCGGCGGGATCAGCCCCTCTCCCGGAGGGATCAGCCCCTCTCCCGGCGGGATCAGCGCCTCGCCCGGAGGGATCAGCGCCTCGCCCGGCGGGATCAGCCCGTCTCCCCGAGGGATCAGTCCCCCTCCCGGCGGGATCAGCCCCTCTCCGGGCTCCCCGTGCCCCTGGGCTCCCTCAGGCCCCGAGCCGACAGGGACGGGCGGCCTGAGGGGCGGCGGCCCTGAGAGCGCTGCAGGTGCCGTGAGGCGGCCGCGGGAACTCGGATATTGAGAGCACGGCCTCAGGCATTTAAGATACTCTTAAGGTACTTTAAAGAGTCACCACTGCGCTCATAAACTGAGGATCTGCCCTGCAGAGAAGCCGGATGAACATCACAATATTATGAGATTCTGCAAGAAGATGTTCAAATTCTCAGTGATGAGCTTTGAGTAACCTGTTCTTGATAATGAACCAAATGAAATAATGTATCGATCTGCGATCCTACGGGAAAACCCTTAATATTGTTTTGTCAACAGTAACTAAATGGAATGAAGATAAAACAATTCGCTTATTTCCTATTCCTCCAGTTCTTCACTTCTGCCTAAAATGGCCAAGCAAAATTCCCAATCACTAGTCGAAATTGTAAAACAAGTTGCAGAGCAACAGCATTCACAGGTGTCAGAGATAGGAAAAAGCAAAACAGTTCTTTTCCAATTGCAGGTAATAAACCTTCTTTAGACTAGTTTAATCAATTATTTTTTTCACTAGAGGAGGAACTCTGTTCCTATGAACAGGAGAAGCTGATGGTACTTCACGAGCGAGTGCATTTAAGTGTAAGGCAGCTATTCTGTTCCCGTGTGTGGCATTTAGGCTCAGCCAAAACTGTGGGTGTGTATGGTTGTTTGTAAGGCCACAACACAGCTAAGACTTCATTAGAGCAAGTAAAGCCTCTGTTTGTTACTTGGAAAAACAAAACAAAAATACTAAACTGAATCCACAAAGTAAACCCACAGCAACTAAATGCAAACTTAGAGCGTTTTGAATTTTTGTTTTGGTAATATCCTAAAAAATTGTGGGGGAAGGATTTTAAAACTTTTTTTCCCACCCCCCAGATTTTCACCAGACTATATATTTTTTTTCTTAGCATCTTTTTTTGACACAAAATACTTCTTTCCCTTCTTATGTTTGAAGTGGGTATCCTAAATAGTCATTAAATATTGGTATGATTCATTATTATTTTGTAGAACACTGGATGTGTGTAATTTTTGTGAGGACTGTGTGATCATTTCTCATCTCTCAGAGAATTTATTAAGCTTTTAGTTATTATTTAACCTTCAAGATCAAATTTTTATTGAGAAACTTACTTTTAAGTCTGAGAAAAGATGATACCAGTCGACATTTTTGAGCAGGGAAGAATGCAAATGGAAATAGCAGAGTTCCAATTAAAACAATTGTGCATAGCTCTACAACTGAAATAATTGGTATTTGAAATTTTGAACTAAGATAATATTTCTGAAGTAGCAGTGAAAGCTTGTATTGCTTAGGAATGTCAGTGGACTGGCCACACATTGCAAGAAAGTGTCTCCTGTATCCCATAATACAGTCTGATGATGCTGCAACAATAATTTGTGATCAAACAATTTAAAAACGTGTCTGTTTTTAAAAAAAGACCCACTGAAGCCCTCAGTAATCCCAGGTGCTTTCCAACCCTGATGATTCTGTGATTTCTTATGATCTAGTTAGTTGAAGTACTACTTTCTGGTTTTGTTCACTTCTCATCAGTGAGATGATGTAGAGGCCTTTTTAGGATTAGTTACATATTTCTTGGGGGGTTGCAAATAGCTGGGATTAATTCAACTCTCAGCTACCACTGTGATGATGGCAGGATTAAAAACTTCAGTTGAACAGTCTAGTTAAGCTCCATCACCTGACACACCCGTCTATGTGTTTGTGTGGGTTTGCAAGGGGTTTTTGGCATCTTTAGTTATTTTTAGTCTGATTAGGACCTCACCAGATTTCAGCTCTAAACAAACATTAGTATTGGGTTTGATCTGCCACATCCTATATGTCTTGCAAATGTGAGGAACTAAAAGTGAGTTCAAGGATATCTAATTTCATATTTTAGACTCAATCTAAGGGGAGAAGACTCAGATACTATTCTTGCATTATGCCTCTAAGTTGATGATATTAAGAAATGGAACTCTAATTATCTTCCACTCAAATCACATTAGACAAGTGAAAAGTAAGACTATTGAATAAATATGAATTACAGTGTTTAACTAGACACTTCATATCTTCCCCCCAAAAATGTTTTTAAGTGAACACTGAAATATTTTACAGGCAAAACTTCAGGGGCTAGAAAAAGAAATGAATTCTGTTCTGTTAGAAACAAAGACAACAGAAAAGGAAATACATCTGCAAGATGATGCCATAGAAGTGACAAAATATCAGTGTGAAAATCTGGAGGCCCAAGTCAGAGCCCTGTATTCTGAAAATTTAAAGTTGAGGTGTGATGCAGAAACATTACAAGAGGAGTTTGAGATGATACTTGCAAGAAATAATGAATATCGGGACAAAATAAAAGATCATAAACATCTCTTTTGGGAGATGGAAAGTAAAATGCCAGTTATGATTGAACTTGCTAAAAAGAAAGCTGTTGTTGAAGAATTAAAGACAAAGAAAGAGGAGTTAATGCATGATTTCCAGAATCCAGAAGGATCTGTTATAATACAAGTGCAGGTACTATATTTCCTTTTTATTTCTTTCCTTTAATGTGAAATAATATAGACATAATTTATAGAATATGATTATTTTGTCTAATATGTTTGTGGTTCATGAGAGACTGACTACAAGGGAATATAGGTAATTTATAATGCTGCATTAATTGAAGAAATTTTTACTACACTATGCAATGAAAAATAGAATCAGCTATTGTTATCTGTGTAATATCGTAAAAAACAGGTTTATACTGTGTGATCAAATGAACTCAAATATGAAAATATTACAGAGCTGCAAATTAAACTTTATCTTTGGATAAACTTACATGGACACTGTACAGAATTCTGTGGAAGATTTCCATATTGTTACATTTTTCAGGTAAGAACACAATATTCTTTAAACTTTGCTGTCAACAAAATAAATTTGAGCTGTTTTCCCGCTGGAGGTGGATTTGATGAGATGGTCAAAGAAATAAGAAGAGAGGAAAAATATATTTGTTATTCTAATCAAACGTTGTTTTTACTTGACCAAATTGCAATTTTTACTAAAAACAACCATGTAGGAATTTTTCACCACAAAGTTTTACCAATATATGGACAAACACAAGTGCAAAGTTGAAATGGGCCATGGATTTCAACTCTGATGGAACTTGCATTATTGAAAATCTGGTATTACTCTATAAATGTAAATTGATGAAAATTTGTTTGTATAACAGATCTTTCAATACGGATAAATAAAGACTAATTAACACTGTTTTTTCCTATGAGAAATAAAAATATATCACAGATATTACATTAAATTATTTTCAGTTTTGATATTAATTAAATTTTAAACAAAGGCCACCAAAATCAGCTCAAAATTGTCATGATTTTCATATTTCAGATCAAGAGTATATATTCTTACAGGTCTAAAACCATGTTATAAAATATTTAATAATTAATTTTAATTACTCTGTCCAAATTATTATTGTTATAATTACTATTAATAGGTTTATTGTGAAATTGTTTTTTATAGATCTTTATCTCATCTCTATTAATTGATACTGTTAAAATGAGACATTTTTAATGAGTTTAATAGGTATAGATGTACTGTGCAACCTTTCAAGGAGTGGATTTCTGTATCTTGACTTACATCTGCAGGAAGAAATCACACTTTTAAGAAGCGAAATCACAACATTGAAAGATTTCATTAATAGAAAAACAGATTTGTTGGAAGAAGAGAAAAAAAAGCATGCTAAGCTTAGAAAAGAAATTGAGGTGAGTAATTTGAATAAAATTTAATTACAGCTCTCCTGACAGAATGTAGATAATGTGAATGAAGTTTGAAGTATTTTATACACCATTTCTGGCTATACATTGTTCAAGTATATGCAGTGCTGATGCTGTCTTAAATTCTGGGTACTGATAGTCTTTCTAAAGTTCAGAGCTTAATTGTTCAGAACATTTTTTCCTGCAGTCTTTTAAAAAGGAGTTAATCTGTGAACTTTTTGAATGATTCCCTGAGAAAAAAAAGAGGTCACTGAATGTGGTAGTAAAGCAAAATGCACATTTTTTAATTTCTGTAATACTTCTGAAATACTTTACATTTCACTGCTGACTTGATTATTCATGACTTAATAACTCATCAATGGAAGAATCAAATGCACCAAGAAAATGGGCTTCCCATGAATTTCCCTAATTAGAGCTGACATTAAATTAAGAATAACAGAGCAGCTCCTAATTAGCTGACAAGATAAAATTTTGATCAATGGTTAAAACCTTCTCTTTTAAATAATTGAACTACATTTTACATTTTGTTCCTTACTAAAATACTCTGTACGTTTAGATAATTTTTGCTTTGGAAGTCTCATACCATTTGTCTTGTCAGTTCAAATAGATGCCACCAAATTTAATGAGCAAAGCTTGATAATATAAAGATTAACTGGTCTAAGGTTAGGCCTATTGCCCATTGTAAAATGTAGGAGGAAGAAAGAATCTTTTTTTTTTTCATGTGATAGAGAACTGAGGGAATTTTTAACCTGAAAAGCAAAACACAGCTGCTACAGAATAGGTCTGCTATTCAGCATCTGAGAAAACATTTCATTACCAAGGCAACATCCTCCTAAGAAAGTTCTCTAAACCCAAAGTTAAATTAGGTAGCCTAAAAATAATCTTCTGTTCTGTTATCAAAATCAGTTTAATTAAATAGTGAAGGTTAACCTGTTCTTCAGTTGTTCAGATTATATGATCTTTTTGTCTCAGAAGGAAGCAGGCTCAAACCCAAAACATTTCAGGGTATTATTTTCTATTAAGAGCTCTCCTGAAAAAAGTCCAATTTTTAATATAAGAACTGACTGTGGATAGACAGAGACATTTATACCCAGCAGTCCTCAGCACAACTTGGAAAAGAATACTCAAGTCGAGCACAGAAATACAGTGAGATACTAGGCACAGGGATGAGGTTTTAGGGCAGCTAAGATGGGCCTTGAGGTGCAGCCGTATGAGGAGTGGCTGAGGTGGGGAAGAGGAGACTGAGGGGACACCTCAGTGCAGTTACAGCTTCCTCGGGAGGGGAAGAGGAGGGGCAGGCACTGATCTCTTCTCTGTGGTGACCAGGGACAGGACCCGAGGGAAGGACCTGAAGCTCTGCCATGGGAGGTTTAGGTTGGACATAAGGAAAAGTTTCTTCCCCCAGAGGGTGGTTGGGCACTGGAAGAGGCTTCCCAGGGGAGTGGTCACAGCAGCAAGGCTGACAGAGCTCAAGAAGCACTTGGACAATGCTATCGGGCACATGGTGTGACTCTTGGAGTGCCCTGTGGAGGGCTGGGAGTTGGAATTGATGATCCTGATAGATCCCTTCCAACTCAACATGTCTGTGATTCCATGAATCTTAAGGCAGCCTGTGGACCTTCTCTTACTCTCTTTCCTGAGCACCAGCCCCATCACCCATTTCTTGAAAATCAGATCCTGTTCCCAGCCTTGGACAGGGATGTCAGCAATAAATTTGGGTGGTTATCTGTGTAGGGTCAATGCTTCAGTCATAAGGAGTAATTCAAGATGTCCACAAATAATAGAAAATTTGTTATTATGTAAAAGAATAAAAAGAATAAGAATAAAAAACCCCCGAAGACTCTCTATTCCCCTGCTGCCCTCTTTCCCCAGCATCAGTGTGTGACTGTTTTACTCTTGGCAGATGCTTGACTATCCTGTCCTTAAACGACCCAGTGATGGAGATAGCACAAGTGCCCAGACAATTTTTTTCTAGTGTTTGACTTACATGCATGCAAGACCCAGTAAAAAGAGCAATGTTCTCCCTCCCCTGTCTCCAGTAGCATATTAGTGTTCCCTCCGTCAGCAGATGTGCCAGACTGTTCCCAATAACGATGCTAGAGACACATTTCTAAAAAAAGCAGATAATATTGATCATAGATGTTTCAGTGTCATACAACGTAGTCCTGGCAATGTTCAGATGCCCCAGGCACTTGTTCAGATGAGTGAATCTGACAGCATCCCTCGAAAAGTTGCAAACAATTAGAGGGGAGAGTGAGGCAACATGAAGGAAGACAAGCCATCAGAAATAAAAGAATGTTTAGTTTACAGAGCACCAGTGAGGAAATTTCCTAGTTATATGTGAAATTTAGGCAGTGAGATTTGCAGGAAGTCAGTGGCAGTGCTGTGGTTCTGATGCAGCTGTACACCATCATGTGCATGTGAAATACGATGTAATAATGCTTCAATATGCAGACACAAGAGTAATTGAACACTACCACTCATATGCCATTTAAACTAGGGTAAGTAAGCCCTAATTTCATTAAGGGAATGCCCATTATTTCCACTTTTATTGTAGTGAATGTTTAATTCTTTTAACACTTCAAAATACGAATTTTCAGAGGTTTGTCTGCAGCAGCCATTCTTCTCCACGTAAGGCAGCAATGAGGGTAGAACTGACACAGTCCTGCATTGCCGCAGTATTGCATAAGGAAAATGTACCATTTTAAATGCAATGCAGCTACAAAGGTGCTACTACAGCCATCAAGGTTACCTCATTTGTAGTCTCATTTATACACGAACACATTTGTCAAAGAATGAAAATTTCTTCCTTCCTCATTCTGGTGTCAGAAATCTTCCATTTGCAAAGCCTTGCTGAACTGTGACATGCTGAGTCTTCGGGTGGTATTTGCTTTGTTAAATTGTAGACATCTACAGAGCAGATACAGACATTGAACTCCACATTTAAGGTCTTAGTAGGACAGAGCTTTTCTTTCCTTAATGGGAAAGTGAGGCATTATTCATGTTGTCCTAAACCAGACATGTGAAATAAGTCAAGTGAATGGCTTCCTAGATGTCTGTCTCTTCAGTAGCTGAAAGTAAACATGGAATGACTTGCTCAAATGTACACTTGGACAGAATTAGGTGAGCTGAACTCACCTCTGTAAATAGTTTTACTTGAATGAAATTTTGAAGTGTTTTTTGGTTTTTTTTTTTTTTTAGGTACAGAATAAGAGATATGATGCTATTTTAAAACGTTTGCATTGCCAGCTGAACAAAGTCCATTCAAATAAAAGACAATGGCACTGGAACATTCAGCAGCTGGAGAAGAAGGCTGCGGAACTAAGAGAGTGTCTTGGAGTAGCAAAGTTAGAAAACATCATGTAACTCACTTTACTTGTAACCAACCAAAGCTAGCATGTGGGTAATCTTTTCCAGGCAGGGAAGATTTTTCTCTGGAAATGCTACAAATCTTAAATAGCTTGATAGCTGGGTCAGGCCTCAGTGATTTCTTTCATCTTGAAGTTTTTCTCTCTTTCATTTTGTGGCCTAAACTAATAGCCACAATAATTATTTCAGCTGTTCAGGAATAACTTAGCTGTTCAGGAAGGAAGTTACTGACACTTCCAGGTGTTTTCAAAATACGTGCCAATTTTATCTAAAAAGTTATTTGAAATGAACCAAACAAGATTTGGGAAGTTCCTTTATATTTCATTTGGTCTCTGAAGATTGGGATATGCACTACTTTTCCTACAGAGAAATTAATATTGGTGTATATTTGCACTCCTGAGAGACCAAAATTCTTTTATCTTTCATTCACATCCCTTTTTATTGCAACTTGCTAAGGAACTCTGAAAGCTCTGATGGCCTGTATTTTGCTGTGTGGGAAACTCCTATAGAAGATGTTACAGTCTGTCAGGACGTTCTGGCATGGGAGACAAAGAGGACAGAGGCTGTCCAGCTAAAAAAGGCTTAGGAAAAAGTATGCTCAAAACTGGGCTTCAAATAATCTGACTTCAACTGGTCTAATAGATGTTGGTGAAGAGGAGTGAGTAGGTAAAGAGAGTACTACATCTGGATAGCTTTTAAAATGGAGCAACTCACCCTCAAGAAATAGGAATCCATTCTAGATGATTGATTATAAATGAATTAATTGTCTAGAGGATCTTAACTAACCAGTATCAGCCATCTAACATCTAAATGCTCAGTGTTTGGTAAGATGACAATATGACAACCTATTAAAAATTCTTATTAAAATACTGATGAACAATTGCCATTTTCCTTTGCCTTATTTTTATTACATGTGTCACATTTGAAGAATTTACACTCGTTTCTCTGCTCTTACACTTAAGGTAGTAGTTCTGATTGGACATACCTTGTAAGATTTATCTGTTTTATGGAAGTAGCTTTTATTTAAGGTGTTGGCTTGAATAATTTAGATTTACCTTTACTCGTGAATATAAAATGAAGACTTAAGCAATTTTACTATTTACTGTGAAAAATGTTAAACTACTTATATATTGTTATCTTAGGAAAGCAAGCTTAAAATGCAGTACCATTATTACCTTCATATATACCTTACATTTCCCTTAATGTGTTACTTCACTTAATATAAAGTTATTTTAAGCAATATCCTGGTTCACGAAGGCTCTCTCTCAACATTGTTAGTCTCTCAAGGCTTTTTGGCTCAGTCTTTTTCCTTTGCAATAACATCAACCAGGCTGCTTTCATTAAAACAATAAAATAGAAATAAAACCTCAATATCCTATGCTATAGTAACAGTATGTCCTGAATATTGAGTCTTATCAAGTATGTAGTGCATTACTGGAACAATACAACTGTTTATCCCTACACAGAGAAAAATAGCATCCATTTTATGCATGTGTGTCTTCTACAAAGAATTCAGACCTGAAAGGTTGGAGAATTTACTGTATTATTGTTAGTTTCAGCAATTAACTGCTCTTCTTTTATTTTGCATGATTCCTAATTTCAGTTTATTCATCCATCTAGTGAAATTAGTGTACTTTATATCCAGTACAATGATATAAGTAAAAATACTTACTCACTTTCTTCTTAGTGAGTTAAATAGTTCAAGTTTTCCTGAAGTTATTGATTGTCAGATCTGACCAACAGCTTTAGCTTAATGTATCCCCTCAAAAGTGGTATGACATACAACATTTTCGGGGTATTAAGACTATGTACCCTTAAGTATGCCTTTTACCGCTGATATTATCTCATTTTCATTTTTAGTTCCTAATTATTTCTGCTCCAGAACAATTAATGCATCAAAATATGTTTTGCATCAGCCACACCAAATACTTCAACTAAGTTCACTTTGACATCTATTACCATGGTTTTAATATCACAGTTTAGCCTTGCATTTATTACCAGTTGAAAACAACTCTAGCAAGCAATCCAAACCTTCTCACATAATGAAAATATCACACCTTTGTTTTCCTTTCTGACCAGTTAAGATGTTCATTTTTACTTCCCTGGGTATTAGGGCAGTTTTGCGTACCAACACATGTACAGAATGACTCACTCATCTCAAATGAATACCTTGGACTTATATCTTCCTTGTTCCTTTTCATAAATCTCAATAAGTTTCGGTATCTCAAATTACTTCCATGGTTCTTTGTACGTGTTTTGAAATTGTTTAATATAATTTAACACAGGTGCACACAAGGGCTGTGTATAATGCTCCCTTTATTGCCACATGTGGAGGAAATGTTCCCTTCTCTACAAACACCTTCCTATCATCCAAGGCTGAAGTTGTCTTACACTCCTTTTTGCTCTTTGCAAGACAGTCCATGTTTTTGCCTACTGGGACCTTTTAACCCCTTCATGGGATCTCAGCTACCAAAGGTGTATTCCTCCTTTTTCTTTAGTGTAAAACTTGCTTTTTCAATATACATACTTGAACTATAGCTACATTTTGTGGCAAGAAAGCTGAGAAGCTGAGCTGTACTTTAATTTCCAAAGCTCCCTCCATTCATATCGGGCCTGTTCATATCAGGCAAACCATGCAGTAGCTCCTTTCTGGCCTGCAGAGATGAGTTTCTTGGAAAAAACAGGATGTGAATTGGAAGAAATCACAAATGGCCAATAATCTTTTTTGTACGGTGTTCAACAATTTCCAGGGAATCCACTGTAGTTACCAGAGTATTTGAGACACAACTTAGTCCATTTTAATGTGTATATTGAAAAAGCAATTTTAATTACATGCATACACTAGTTGTTATTGTCATCAAGCATCACTGTCCTAGTTAAACACCACAATTATAATCTCTCATCCCACATAAACACATCATTTGTGTGTTTAACTCAACTGTCTTAACACATGAGTTGATTCATTTCTAATCTTGGAAGCTTTGTCCCCAGTTTCCACCAAACTTCTTCTCTAGTCACTGACTACACCTGAAATCTCTATTCAGTGACAAGCACCGCATTTTAGAGGATCAAACACATTTTGCACTTCTGGGATTAAACAAAACTTTGTATCACACAGTGCTTATATATTTTCCCAGATGCAGCATTTCAAATTTAACATTCAGTGTTCAACAGAAAATAAGTATAAGAAAGATATAAACGTTTGACTAGGGAATTACAGTTAATAAGGAGAAAACTTCATCTGGGGAAAAAAAACCATCAGATGAAACAAGGAAATATAAATTACTGCCTTTAAACTATCAACATTCTGTACAACAAATAGAAAAAAAAAGAGAAATGCATGTAGCTTTTTATAAAAATGCCTAATTCCAACAAGTCCTGACAACCTGCTGAGGCAAATTTTTCATGGTACAACATTGAACAGTAGCAGTTTGATTTCAGGGCATTTTTCCCCCTTAGCAAGCAAGCATGCACAGACAACAGGAGAATGATTTATTATTTTTGAGAAATAACTTAGTGAACGCACCTTGTATTCTTATTGCATGAAGCTCTCCCAACTCCTGTTGGAGAACCATGCTGCCAAACCCATATCAATCATTTCTGAGGATGGGTGTGGGGCAAAGGGAAGAACTTCTGGCTTCAGTGCTCTGCAGAGAATGGCAAGGGGAGTGACTGCCCACTCTGAACAGCAAAACAGACAGCAAACAGCAGCAGGCATGTAAATAACTAAGTGTGGAGAAACTTACCAACCACTGAGTCCTGCCCACCACTTAGCAAAGGTTTAAAGCACAGAAAACTGGATTCATTCCAAAGCTATAGTGTCAATGAGTAGGAAAACACTGGGGGAACTCCACACTTGACAGGGAAAATACACAGCTCTTGAATCACTCATGCCATGCAGCAAATGTACTGCTGTATGATAAAGGAAGGTATTTCCCCATGCTGATGCTCCACAGGAAACCCTTTCATGTGACTCAACAACCTCAGGTGCTGGAAGCAGAGGAAATGTGTCAGATAGTGCAGACATACCTGCTAAAATCATTGTTCTCATCAAGGCTACATCAGATAAACAACATAACGACAGAACAGGGAAGGAGGGTTGGGGATAGACACCAGTGCTATACTGTTTGCCTCTCTAGTAGTTTGCCTTGTCACTCAGGACAGTCACTTGCAGAACTGTGTGCATGAGTGTGACAGTAAGTAGTGCATGATTCTACCATAGCTCTTACATGATGCTTCAGAGGAAGAGGAATCATGACCACATCATGCACTGATGGTACATCATGCTGCTGAGGACGGAAAAAATCCCAGCTTTCAGAACTCTTACCTGATTTTCTGAAATGTATTAATATATTGTTACCATAGTAATTATTAGATCCTTTGTTAAAATGCAGCTGCAGCATGTAGCTGTGAGTCATGTGGAGGCAGTGACTTTTAGAGGAACAGCATCAAAATATGTGCCACACACAGTCCTTTTATTCTGGTTTTTCTAGCATTTAGAGGAAACAACATATAATGACCTAATAAAATGAAGAGAAAATTTAACCACAAACTGCAAAGGGCAAACCAAGATAAACAAAAATATCCCTACCCCTGAAAAGGAAGATAAATGTACTGCACATGTCCTGCCTGGATGAAAGGGGGCTATGCAGAAGGACAAGCTCAAGCAGTGGGTCCATGGGAACCTCATGAGGTTCAAGAAGACCAGGTGCAAAGTGCTGCCCTTGGGCTGAGGCAAACCCTGCTATCAACACAGGCTGAGGGATGAACAGATTGAGAGCAGCTCTGCTGAGAAGGACTTAGGGGTTCTGGTAGATGAAAGACTGAATATGTCCCAGCAATGTGCACTTGTAGCCCAGAAAGCCAAACGTGTCCTGGGCTGCACCAAAAGCAGCGAGGGCAGCAGGGCAAGGGAGGAGATTCTGCCCCTCTGCTCTGCTCTCATGAGACCTCACCTGGAGTGCTGTGTCCTGCTCTGGAATCCCTAACATAAGAAGGAGCAAGTCCTTGTTGGAGCAAGTCCAGAGGAGGCCACAAAGGTCATAAGAGTGTTGGAGCACTTCTTGTAAGGATGGGAGAGTTGGGCTTGTTCAGCCTAGAGAAGAGAAGACTACGGAGAAACCTTACAGCACCTTCCAAGTACCTAAAGGGAGCTACAGGAGAAATGGAGAAGGAGTCTTTACAAGGGCATGTAGTGATAGGATAAAGGGATAATAGCTATAAACTAAAAGAGTGTTAATTTGGACTAGGTATAAGGAAGAAGCTTTTTACAAATGAGGGTGGCGAGGCACTGGCACAGGCTGCCCATCAAGGTGGTGGATGCTGCACCCCTGAAATCTTCCAAGGTCATGTTGGACGGGGCTTTGAGCAACCTGATCCAGTTGAAGATGTCCCTGCTCATTCCAGGGGGTGTTGGACTAGATAGCCTTTAAATATCCCTTCTAAGGCAAACCATTCTATGATTCTATGAAAGCAAACAGAAGAGACAGCTTTACCATGTCACTAAATACAATTCTTCTTGAAAATGGTTGCTACAATAACGAGCAAAGGACAATGCTCTGTGTTGAACAGAGATTTCTCTTGTTAGGAAATCACATGAGTTCTTTCTACCTTTTCCAGTAGCTTTTTAATTTAAAATAGTTCAATATTTGTACAGAATTCAGTAAAATCCTCTCCAAATCTTTCCAAGAGCAGCAAGCTTCTTAATCTCTCCTTTTATTATAAATATCATATACCATGTATTCAATACTTATTGACTGTCTCATAAAAGTTTCAATGCTTTTCTGCCATCTACACGTTGTATTGATTCACGTAATCTGTCACTTGCAGTGATTTCAGCAAAGTTGTGCAGACTTTTCTGGAGTGGAACAAGCACCAGCATTTGAAACGCAGCTGCTGCTTCCCCCCACTGGCACTGAAGTCTAATAGTTCCCTCTGGTGGTGAAATGTCTTCTTACATGGTAAAGGTGCCTTTCGGTTTTGAAGGTCAATCCTTATCGTGAGAAGAGTTAACACTTCTACAGAACACGATGTATAATCTTAAATGCTATTTTATTTCTAAAAATAAAGGATGGAAAGGGGATGCTGTGTATTCCAACTTTTACAGCAGCTGGAAGATTCAGTGTATTTATTCTTAATTTTTTATCTGCTTTTAAAAGAGGATGAATTTGGCAAATTTTCTCAGACCTTCTGTTTGAATCTGTTTTAAGTTATAATGCAAAGTCCACTACAAACAGAAGGAATGCATAATTTATTAAAAAATTAAGAATATTTGGTTTTGTCAGCTGAAAGCAGTCTGCTACAAATTTTTTCTTAGGTCACTATCTTCTTAGTAAGAATTATTCTGTTTAAGACCCTTGTCTTCCCACTCTTTGATGAAGAATATATTTCAGAATTATTAGATCAGACTCACAGCTGACTAAAACTGATGATAGCTGGTAGTTACAGATTTATGACATATTACGTAAACCTGTGTTTTCAGGCTTCTTAAATAACTGCCTGGGCTGAATCTTTTGGCCTGAAACTGCAGTTCTGTCTCAAGGTCAGTGTTCTGGAAAGCTGAAACATAAGGTATGAATGTCAGTGCTTGAGGCTCCCAATATACTTGACAAGAGAAAGGCATCCTGCAGCTGATTGAGCTCTTGCATGCCTTATGGCAGAGTCTGGCTCTTCCCAGTCACTTCAAAGGAATCCTAGTGCAACTATCCTTAATTTAAAAGACTCAATTAAATACCTATTTTGTGTGATATAAGCCCAGAAACAGCACAGACAGTCTGTTGTTTACACATATTTAAAGGTTTATTTTATGGCTGCATGCTGTGGAGAAAATTACCCAGCTTTGGCAGGCATTTTAAGGGAGAGGGAGAACAGTTTCAGGATAACCATCATGTAATCACTGACTTTTAGAATTTTTCTCTTTTCGAGTATTGGCACAGAATTCTAATCTATTGAATCCTGACTTTTAACAACCATATAAAATTTACACCAGTAGACTGGTGGCCTTCTCAACCCACTTGGATAAAAGCTATCTGAGCCTCATGATTAAAATTTTATCCTCAGGCTTTGTCATATCTGTCATATTTGCTAAAGGATTGGAATGCCCTGCCTCAGGTGCAATACTAATACACTACCTACCTTTTGTGCATCTCTACTAAAATTATTACCATCTCTCAAATTATGAGTTCATACTGTTGCTAAGATTTCTTTAATTGCTAATGCATTTGTTTTGGGTTAACTAATGCAGTTGAGAAAGAAAGCAAGTATTTTTTCAGAGGAGAGCTTGGGTATCTCAAGTTTTTCCCTGTTACATCTGATGGTCCTTTCTTTATAGCTATGGAAGGAAAGAAACACTTGTAGGAGATGCTTCATCTGAACTGCTTTGTATGGTTGCATTAGGATGACAGGAATTGTGCCCTAAAAAGTCCCATTTCTCTCAGTCGACTGTAAAGGGTGTGAAGGGTCACTAGCTCAGATGTAAATAACTACATTCTGAGGTCTGAAGTAAGGTAAGATACATCCAAGACCTAAATTCTTAAGCCACCACAGATCATTATTAGTACAGGCTCTTTATTGTCTTATTGCTGGCCACATATTTTCCTTTACATTTCTCTAGCTTTGCCTATTGATTTCCTGGGCTGCAAGTTTCTCATTTATATATTACATTCAATAAAGTAACAATTTGATATTGTCATGTTTTCCTGTGTGTTACACTGGGGAGCAGTGGGAGGCTGCCTTTAACAGCTATTTCCATTTGCAGTGAAACAGAGTAGGCTTTTAGCTAAAGGTTTTTGCTTTCATGGTGGAGTACTCTGCTTTTTAGCGTCTTTTTAGTTTCTTCCATAGAACTCCAATTTTTCTTTTGCTTTTTTCTATGTGCTTTTCCCCAGACTCACTGTTTTCATCAGCTATGGAAAATTAGCCATTTTGCAGCATCAGCTAATGTTCAGGGGAATCACCTTGCCTGTCTTGGACACCTATTTAGAATTTAGTGACTAACATTGTGGTGGTGCCTCGCTCTTTGCATTTACTCTGGGGGGCACCTGTATCGGAAGAAATTTACCTCTTGGCTAACTAACATGAGGTAAGCTGAAACTTCCTAGGGCTCTAAGAGTCTTGTTGCCTTCTAGCAAGTTGCCTCTGTTGCCTGAAGGAGGAGTTCAGGGCAAATAGCGCTAAACTCATGGTAGATGATTAAAATTACATGACATAAATTCCTTCTATTATCTCCAGTTATCCCTCACTGACTCCAGGCCAGGAATTAATACAGCTCTATCCATCGTAGTGAGACCATAATTGAGTTACTCTGCACTGAGAGCAATAATACTTTCTGTGTTAAAGGATCGCAAGGAATAATTTTAGAAACTCTAATAAGTTGTGTGACCTCCATGCTACATTTCTGAAATTGAATTCTCCCATGGCAAGACAATTGCTCCCCCGCAGTCTGCCTCTCACTGCAGACAAGTCATAAGAAATAATTCAGCTATGGTTTCATGGTCTATAAAGAATTTCCCTCCTTCTCACTCTGCTGTATTCTCTTCTTGTCTTTTATGTTTTAGCATATTCACAATTAGTTTCTGAATTATCAGGATATACAGACCAGCTGGCAGTGTCTTTGTAGGACTACTGCTACAACCTTCACTACTTCACTTCTTGCCCTGAACAAATTATTTCTAAAGGTCTTTAGCATTCCAATCATGTGACTGTCTCACCAGTTGTTAATAATACTTGCATCAGTGAAAATTTCCAGACTCTTCTTTGCCTCCTAGACATTTAAAATTAGTCCCTAATGACCAGAAAAACTCTGAGGAGTTCCTTGAAAATGAGGATGAGGCTGGAAACAAAGTAAT
The DNA here is from genome assembly GCA_036630365.1 of Acanthiza pusilla. Lineage (NCBI taxonomy): Eukaryota > Metazoa > Chordata > Aves > Passeriformes > Acanthizidae > Acanthiza > Acanthiza pusilla. The sequence goes on from JAXCHO010000018.1 coordinate 14,382,642, forward strand.
AAACTTTGACAAGGATGGCAAGGAAATGTGACTGGGAGACAGACACTGTCTGCAATGAGTCGAAGGGGAGGGGAGAACAATAGCACATAAGCCTGTGTCCATTTTATACTACAGAGCCTGTAGTGGAATATGAGTATCCTAAGTCTCAAAAATCGTCAATGGTCAGCTGATAATCTTGTCTTGCTCCAGCTGCTGGGGAACAGTAACAGTCCACATCACCATCAATGTCTGTTAACTTGTGGCAGGGACTTTTTCAGAAGATCTGAAGTATGATCCTGTTGTTGACTCCAGGAGTGTCAGGAGAATCTCACGAGGCCACTCTTTTTTTTTTTTAACTGGCTCTTTGAACTAAGCTATTGATGCCTGATGAATTTTTGCCTTTCTTTTTATATACTCTTTTATATTTTTACATACCCTTTTATACATTTTTATACCTTTTATATATCCTCTGTATCCTCTATATATTTAACCTACATGCTTGTAGTTTTTGTAGTCTGATATTCTAGCTTGGTTTTGAGGTTCTTCAAGGCAGAAAGACCAAACATTCACAGTAGGAGGCCAGAGAGCCCTATGCTATCAAAACCTCGAGGTTTCAACCTTGGTTGAAACCTTCTTTCTGGAACATATTTTGTAAACTGGGCTCTAGCATCATCGGGGGGGGGGGGTGGATTCTTTAAAATAAGGGGGGTATTACTTCATTTATTAAGTTTCTTATTGGGGGATTCTAGACAGATATGCTAATTTGTGAAGTCTATAAAAATTGTATACACATTATACGTGTATGCATCTTGGCTTGTTCCATCTTTGAAGAGCTGTGCACCTAGGATCCTATTAAAATACCAAGGTAAAACCCTCTTATCCCCTTAACTGTGTCTGCCTCATGATTCTAAGAGCAGCCAAAAGGCTGAGATTTGCTTGATGTTCAGTTTTCCATGGAAATCCTTTCTCTTCTTGACGGTGCTTCCAGTGCTTCCTCACAGGGTGCAGTAGCTGCTTAAATTCTTCAAGGCAGTAAGAATAGCAGCTGGAGAGGTAGCACCTAGGTGCCATTGCAGCTCAACACTGCTGCCAGTGGTGTATGGCAGTTCCCACACCTCCAAAACCCCTGAGATCTGGTTATACATGCAATTTGAATTTTGGTGAGCTACCCATAATAACAGCAGAATTCTATGGCTGAATTTGGAATCCTACCGAGAGTAAGGTTTCTCAGAGAAGCACGTGGAGAGGAAAGTCATCCCCGTGTAGCTGTTGTAATTTCCTGGTCTGCTTCTGAGGGAAGCTGTGTGCAGCAACGATTTTATTTTCTAGATAGGAAAAAACCATTTTTCAACAGATCGTTTGCATAACTGTACACAACCCCTCCCTGAATTGCTGGAAAATGTTATTTCTATAGCCATACCCATTTTAATGAACTTCTCCTTTGTAATTATTCAATTATTCATTCTGCTTCTCAAGAAAACCAGCATAACAATGATTTAACACAGCGCTGCAGCAATTAGCACTCACAAAACAACAAAGAAACACCTCACTACTCAAAGAGGGATCAAAGTGTGAAATCACAAGTAACTCATTACAAAAGTAAATCATTACAATAACACCACTTCAGTTCTTAATAGCAATCACAGTGTTTGGGTGGATTTGACTCCTTTCCTTCAACACCTAAAAGAAGCTACAGAGGATGCTTATTCCATTTTCAGAAATGTAGTAATTAAGAATTTCAAAGCCTTTTTGGTTTTCTGTTGAAAAGTAGGATCTAATAGACCAGTTGCTGATTCACTGCAGCTTTTGTCTACTCTAAACCCTCTCACTTCACTAAGTGGAGTTAAAAAAGGAACCACACATTTGCACTTACACCTGTAGGGTGTTTATCTGTCTCTTTGAAAACCTAATCTAAGTCACTTTACCTTCATATTGCCCAGGCAGCTGCGAATGGCTTTCTTTCCATTTGAAGGGCTTTGCAGTGTTTGGCTTCTTTCATAAGTGCTTACTTGCTTTTTATTTTTGTGTGTTTGTTTTTTTGTCTTGATGTTACATTTTATTACTAGATGATGGTACAAGGGATTTTGACTACTTTTAAGGTTATTGGCACCAGAGACATTCCTAAGCATGCTTACTTAGACCTTCGAGAATGCTAATTTTATCATACAAAGGGAGTGTTGAACTTTCGTTAATATCCTTCCCAAATGCTTTAATTTTCTGATACTATTTGGTATAATTTTGTTTGCTTTTAATACTTTTATGTGGAAAATAATGTGCATTGGGAAACGAACAACACAAAAGCTGTCATAAAAGCATAAAAGAGCAGCTGATCAGAAAAACAGCAATGCAACATTGTTTTTAGAAGCAATGGAACACAAGAAGAGCTGACATATTGTTATGCTAACATTTTTAATTAATGATGTATAGAAGGTCAAGTATAAATGAGAAAGAGAATATCTGCTACTAGAAAATATGTGCTAGTATACTAAAAATAGCAGTTTAGATACGTGCCATAGAAAAGCAGAGAAATCTGATTAAATGTTTGATTGGAAATAGATTGGTTGAGATTTTTTTCTCTCCTGAATGGAAAACGAGGCATACTTGTGAGGGATAACAAAAGGGAAACTTTGGCTATTGAGACTAAATTACCAGTGTGAAATACGTGTCCACTTTATTTCTTCCTCATTCATTTATGGCAATTGTCTTTGGGGCGTAGTTGAGGACATGTTTGTTTAACCTGACAGTTACTTTGAATCGATAGCCAAGTGGGAGTACTCTTGCAGTGGGGATTTAGCAGTCATGAAAGCGAATGGTCTGTTTCACAGCCATTAAACCTCTTACTTTTGCAGATGTGCCTAGTAAACTCCAACTGGGAACGATGTGCCTTAGCAGATACACTGGTGTAGTTCTTTAGCGCTGGGATTCTAAGTAATTCGTGCCTCTCCACAGCCTGTGCTTGATGTTGTGTCAGCTCATCAGCCCCCTCGCCGTGGCAAAGAGACTTTCCATAGTGGAATGGACAGCGAGGCACCTGCAGCGAAGGATTCACCCTCTTCTCAAGTAAGTGTCTTGGTGAAAATAATTGCTCTAAGAAAGCAGAATTGCCCTGAATTGGTGTCCTTCACTAGAGTTTTTTGGCTGTGTTGGAAATGCCACAGTGAAGTCTTTCTTCCTGTGTTTGTCTGGGACAGAGGTGGTGACATTCAGAAAAGTCACGGCAAATAGTTGCTTTTGAATTTCAAATTACCTTTTCTGTTGAGGTACTCCGCAGATGGTTCTGCCGGCATCTCCCTTGACAATCTCCTATATTTAGAAATATAAAGCTCCATCAAAAATGAAAGAATGGAACTTGGCTCACTAAGGGGTGATTTTTTCCATATGAGATAATTAAACAGATCCACATGGACAGTAAAATTCCTTTTTAGGCACCTGTGGCATTATACTCCTTCCATTCAATAAACATTTTGCTTGTTTTACTGCATGTTAAATGGCTTATCTGTAATGAGTAATTTTCTTCAATTTTAATGAAAAACAGAAAAAAAATCTTAAAAACCACAGAGAACTTAGCAACTCTGCTCAAAAGTGAAATGCAGACAGAATCTCTGATATTGTACCTCCCCTAAAGCAGTATAATCATGGATATTTACTGTCCCAGAATCTGTAAAATACTGCAGACACAATACAGAATACAAGGCCACAACCGTTACTGCAAAATTACTAAGACTTGTAGTCAGTAATCTCTGGAGAAGAAGAAAATGTGAAAGTTGAAGTCTTACATAGTATAAAGACTGTAATCTGGTGCTATTTTTTAAACTGGAAAAGTTTGATGTAACAGCTCTCAAACTTATCCACTGTTTCCAGCATGCTCCTGAGTTCTCTTCCAGTTTCCACTGCCGTCTTTTATTCCTGCTGGTTGGGAATCCCACTTTTGCAATGAAACTTCTGTCGCACTCACAGCCTTTACAGAGCTCTAATCCCGTGTTTATGAGCCACTGTAGATTTCACCCAGTGTATTATTTCACACATATGGTAGCTCGTTCTGCTTTCCTTCATTTATAGCTATCACCAGGCTTTTTAAGATAGCTGCAAAAATGCATTAGAAATGACAACACTCATGTAAAATCATTGTCACTTGACACGGTAAGAAGTACAAATCACATCTTTTGGTCTGCAAAGTGTCTGCCAGGTCCAAGCTGCCTCACAGCATTCTGCAGCAAATTTGGTCAGCACAGTCGAGGAAAAGGGATTGTCTGCATTGAAGTGATTTCTGTTTTCACTTTCTTTGTTATCGTTCCCATATCTGTAGCTCTTTGACATGGCAAATCACTGCTGAGAGAGAAGTGTGAAGTGACTGTCAGCCGATGGCCCAGCATCAAAACAGACCAATTAGCAACGTCCCCATCTGCTGCCTAGGCTCCTGCTTGTCCCCTGCCTGTTCCCAGAGCCAGGAATTGATCTGAAAGCTGTGGCCCTCATGCACAGCAGCAAGTGGCCAATTTCTCCAATGCTACACGTTGTCCAAAGAACTTCTTACAGGAGCTGGAGAATGGAAATGTTATCAGCACCTTTCTTACAGGAGCTAGGCCTTTTCTCTTACGTTTAGTTGTACAAGAGGTCACCACAGACTAGCTGGGGGACATTTAACAGCAGGTTGGAGCTGGTGGCAAAAAGAGAGCTTCCACCCTTGGGCATTGATACTGGGACAGAAACTGCCCTGTGTGGTGGAAGGAATCAATGTGCTGAATATCCTCTTTATTAGGGTAAAATCTCACACTAATCTGGGACTGATGAAAAATGGAAAGAGGGACTAATGAAAGCCTACTACAAACATTATCCTGTATCTAGCAGGATACCAAATCCTTGGAGCTTTGGATTTGTGATACCAGGACATCAACTGCTATATAAAAATCTTACCTTGGTGTCCAGGAGTGGAAAAGGAACTGCAGTGAGAGTTGTCTGACTATCTTTGCATTTCTGATTCTCATCTGGTTAGAATATGGAGCTAACGTGCTAGGGTTGTGGGTTTGATCTCCATATGGACCATTGAATTAGGAGTTGGACTTGAAGATCCTTGTGGGTCCTTTTCAACTCAGAATATTCTGTGAAATCTGCATCTGTGTAAAGATATGGTTTCCAGCTTCTCATATTTTTAAAATCTAAAAGCACTCCATGAGGCACAGGTAAACATGATCTTCATTGATAGGAGATAAAGCTGAAGCCCTAGAAGCTGTAACTTGCTCTGATGTGGGTTCCATTTGTAGCAATAAAAGCCCTAATAACCTGCACTCCCATCCTTTCCTGCTTATCTGTTTCTTACCAGGTGAAGACTATCATGACAAACATATTTTACAAGTCAAACTGAAGGAGAGCACCTTCATGTGGATCTGCATCTGTTGGAGTTGGGCGATATCTAAGGAGAACTTTCATTCATGCTTTTTCCTCCAAAAGAGCACTAACAGCCACTCTGCTTTTTTGTGAAGCACTTGACATAATTGTGTGTTTTTGCAACTGCTTCCCCTTTGCCAGATACTGTGATTGCACCAGTCTGCTGTTCTTAGGAAATCAGACTAAAATAGCTCTACAGCCAATTTTGCTTTTTCAAGCAAATTATCCAGATACATTAAAAGCAACAATAAAAATAATATCTCTGGCAGTTCCTTTATGCAGTGAGTCCAGTTTGACCCCAGAAGAATGCCAAGATTGCTTAGTGTACCTAACAGAACATGTCACAGTTCATGTGGCTTTCTGAGGCATAAGCCAGAGAGTAAATCTTGCTCCTGGTGTCAATCAGGAAAAATACTGAACTGTAAGAAAGAAATTGACCCATACCATCTTTGTCTGTCTGTATATTTCTTCTGTCAGGGCTGTTTACATTTTCTACTTTGTTTAATAGTAGGAACTGGAGTGGGCGGAAGGAAAAAAACCCATCATGATTGGCTGTCCTTTTCCTAGCAGAAAATTAATTGGGAGGGATTGGAGAAGCTCTCATCTTCTCTCTGAGGAGCCTCATCCCTGATTTGTCCTCTGGGATGGTTGCATCTGGTTCAGCTTAGCTGTATCTGTCTTGAGTATCGACCAGTTTCATGTGTCTACTGGAATCCTTTTCTCCCTCGCTTGCATCTTGCAATTTTTCTTTTTCCTACTACTCTTATTTCATTTTAGGCTTGTTTGCTTTATGGGAACTCCTGTAAATCATCCCAAGATCCAACAAGTATGCTAACTGCAATCATGTTGGCTTGATTTCTTTGCTGTTTTAATGCTGCTTGCAGTGGCTATACTGCACAATCAAACCCTGACACTGATCAAAAGCAAAAGAGAGCCAGTAGATGGCACCATTTATTATATTATAGAAGATTCATAACCAAAGCCTGGAGGGTTTTCCCCCCTTAAACCTGGCTGTCAGTAAAACATAAATCAACCCTCCAGGTCTAGAGATGTTACTTACAAGCTTAGTAAAGACCTCACTTTATATCCTTTCCCAGAGCTTCCTGGGAAGGACTCAGTGGCAATGCCTTAAATGGAAAAACATTTTAGAAACAATAATGGAACTAGAGGTCAATAGGATACAGCCCAGGGGAGCTTTCTTCTGTTTTGCTCTCAAAACACACCCCGTTGCTGCTTTACTTTCTTCATCCTATTAAATAACATATTTACTTTGAGACATATCTCCAAACCCAATAACTTCAGAAAACAATCAGGCAATGGTCAATTACAAACATGGTTTAGCTCTTCTGTAATAATGAATAGTAGTATTTTATTACAACATTTAGCAGCTGTTATCTAGGACTCTCAGAGTGCTTCAGAGCACTAATGAATTGTGCCTTGCAACACCTCTGCCAGGTAGGGAATAGTAATTCCCCAGGAGTCCCGTTGACCTCGGTGGCTGCTTACATGACCCTGTGTCTCTGAGAAAGACATACTCATGTGAGTGACGAATACAGAACAAGGAGGAAACAGTGCAATATATTTTATGCCCTTTCAAGCAATTATTTTTCCCAAAAGAAAAAAAAAAAAAAGAGAAAAGGAAATAGTTTCACCTTTCAGGAGTTAGCCTCTGCAGTATTTTTGGTGGGGGATTAGACTGCTTGCTTGAAGGTTAGCTCCAAGTTTTCAATTGATAGTGCATGCACTTTGTGTGCTTCAAAGACAGATTTAGCGACTTCAGCGTCATTTACTATTAAAGGTTAAAAGCAGTTGCTCTTTCTAATCTCCTGCTGCACAGCCAATGTAATTTTAATACTGTGTGCTGTAGAAAAGGAAAGAAATGCAATGCTGAAACATTTAAAAGGATATAGTTTCCATCTTTATTTTAAGTTATGAAAACTGGCTGCAAAAAGCTAGTAAGTGTTTCCAGTCAATGATAGTTTCCTGGCATCAAAAGACTCAGAAAATGAAATGAAATACCCAGCAGGGAAAAAAAAAACCCTACACACCAAGAGGAGAAGACAAAGAGAACAACTTGGATTTTCTATATTTATCTCTGTGTTATGTGTATCCGCTTCACTGGGTTGTCAATTTTAATTGGACTGCAACCTACTGTAGTTGGGTTCACACTGGTTCAATTAAAAAATCCTGTTGCTACTTTTTTTCCATATTACTCATAAATAGGAGTATTGTAGGAGTAATAATGTTAACCCCAGTGTCCTGGCAGAATGCCAGCTTAGATAATTATAACCCACCTATGGAAATTTCAGTTGCCAATTCAGCTGAATACATTAGACTCTCTATTTTCTGTTCCTCATCATCACATTACATAGCACTGCTGTGTGTTGCTGAAGAGCCACCCTACCTGTGGCTGCATTATAGTGATGTCTGAACTAAGGAAAAAAATCAGAATCTCTCCTCCTAGTAAAAATCCAGACTATTTACAACATCAGAGCGCAATGTTGGGGGTGAGAGCTGCTTGAATTAAGGATTATTTGATGGAACTATGGATGGAAAATGTATGGATGGACTGTGTAGATAGTTAATGGCTTGTAGAAACTTCGCATAGTATGTGGTTATGACAAAGAACAGTGGAAGGATTTTACAGTCTCACTTGGGGAGATCTTCACAGGCAAGGTAGGTCAGGCTGAGTCTTTGACTTGAAGAATGGTCTAGTTTGGGAAAAATAATCCTTTAACAGCCTATCTGATAGGTTTGCACAAGGACTACTTATCACCTAAGGCAGAAAAAGAGGGACAGTTGAGGAAAAAATGGTGGTAATGCCTTCAGAGAAGAGTGTCTGGACATAGTAACTTTATATATCATTTTCTGCAAAGATGTCACTATGAACAGTTTAAAAGAAAATGAAACAACAAACCTGCCCCCACCACCCAAAGAACAAAAATCAGGACTGACCTACTGAAATTGATTCTTGCAGAATATTTACTTTTGTCTGTTTTGAAAATTACCAATGGTGTTGTTGAAAAAAACCAGGTATTTGTCTACAAAATAATCAGTACCTACTTAACTCACTATTTATCGACATTAACATGAGAAAAATTGAGCAGGTCTATGCTTTCAGTACATCCCCTTTCTCCTCCACCAGCCCCAAGATGGGGCAATAATATCTGGATAAGACTTAAGAACAAGGATTATGCCTGCTTTGGGTGACTTCTGAATAAAAATTACAAAATAAGCAGGACAGTGTTAAAGTATACTAGGCATTCAGGAGATCAGCAGCAAAGAGACAGAATAAAGGTCAAAATACCAATCTTCTCTTTTGAAAAATCTCTGAAGCCAGGGACAGGTGTTCTGACTCAAATGGCAGAGAGGTAGCTTAATTCCCATAGATTTTGATGATGATTTGGCACCTATCTGTAACTCGTTCCGTGGAGCCATCTCCAGCTTACAAATATTCTTAGTTTTTGCTTCATTAATGTGGAAACTGAAACTGCATTTTTGAATTTGTCAGTCAGCTATTTAGCTTGTATTATCTATCTGTGTTTACTGAGCATATGTAGTGTTGCCTTGTAAACCGTCTTCATATTTTTTCCTGTGGGATTATAAAGACCTCGTTCAGCAGATTTTTCCTTATCTAAGGAAGAGTGATTATTTTGAGAAGCCTGCTTGAGTTAACTGCAGTTTCAGTGGAACTGGCCACAGGGTGGAAAATCACCTATGTGACCAATGATGTAAGCTTTGGCCCAAATATCCTGCTTCCCATACGTGGTGGCTTTGAATTCTCCCAGATTTAATTTTTCACACTTAGGAGAGGAACACAGTTGTTTTCATTTTCTGATAGTGACTGGAAGATGAAAACCAAGCTCCGGGGCCGGTGGCAGCTCCCAGGACTGGCAGCATCAGCTCACGTACCCGATCATAGAGCAGCGATGCAATCCGTTAGCATACGGTACACGGGGAGCTGTCAGGTCTGTAGCAATCCAATTAAGTTACATGCTTTCTAAAGCTAGATGATTTGAGGAAGCTTAAAACAGAGTTAACACTGTGCTGGCTCAACGGCTGTGTCAATTATCTGGTTGGACGTGCTTGTAGCTCTGCCTGCTGAAGCATGTAGAGGATTTCTCCTCCCCTTCTTCCCTAAAGCTAGACCAGGGAGAACACATTGAAGAGTTAATTATTTCCTAGATTTATTATTATTTATTGTATGAGAATCCTTATATAAATTTGAAAGAGACAGTCATACCACTTAGGAAAAATCCCCAAAAGAATAAATGGATTGCATAATGCATTTTTCAGGCTTTTGCTGAAACTGAAATACTGAAGTTCCTTTATAATAGCTGAAGTGGCATTAATTTGCATGGAGGTCACTATTTGACCTTTGCTGTGGGAAGCCTACGTGGTTCTTGTCAAAATCTTTTCCTTCTAACCTTTATTTTCAGATATCTGCCTGCACTTCTCTGTGCTCTTCCCATTATCTTTGTATCTGAAATGCATGAGACAGAAAAGGAAAGTGGCTTTATGGCATAGCTCTCTATTTTTTACAGCATCTCTCTTTGTGGCAACTTAATCAAAAGCCCTGTGTGAAGCCCTCTCTGAGCTCAGCCCTCCATCCTTCCCAGGTATTCAAGGACTTGCAGTCAGGTAACCCTATCACACTCTCACTGCAGGTTCCCCACAGGTGCGTGTGCTTCACTTTTTGTCTAGTAATTTGTACAAGGAGCTGCCTTAGCTGCTTTGTGGGGAACAGGCAAGATTACCGTACTTTTCAGAACTCTGCTTCTTTTTAGTCAGAGGGATTGTCCACCCACAGAAAAATTATCTAGCTCCCCCTTGGTGAAAAGCCTGAGGAAAGAAAAGAGTCACTCATTGAACACTAACAGCACCTGGCCTTCTTCATCTTATTGGGAAATTAGAGTCAATGCCCAGCTCTCCAAAAACACTCTGCTGCCAGCCCTGAGAAACAAAATCACAGTTGGGACAAAACTGATGATAAAATTAATACTGATTTTACTGGGAACACAATTTCAGCCCAGATACATTGATCTAAGAAATTACCAACTTGCTCTCATCTGCCACCTCAGAGCAGGAAGCAGGAGAGCTGGCTGCATCTGAACAGGAGTGAATACAACACACCTTGTTACGTTTCAGGAAAGGTGAATTGCAAGAATGAAAGAAAATTTACAAAATAAAGCCAAAGATGGAGGAGCAGGGTGGCTGCACAACTGCTTTGGTGACCCCCAAGCCCAACCTAGCTCTGCAAAGGTTCCTCAGAATTTAACTCTAGCAGAGTTGGTAGAATTATTTAATTTTTGTACCATGTAAAGGAGAACACATCTTTCTCTCGTATGCTGTATTGGACACTGGTGGAAAATGAACTGTTTTTCTCAACAGTTTAGTTGGCATGAGCATTCCCATCAGCTCATATCTTGCAGAAAACATTCTGCTAAGTTCCGAGGTTAGCTAAGTCTGGCCTCTGTGAAGAATATGCCAATATTGGTGCTGATATTGGTGCTGGTTTTTGCAATGTCTTTTGAAGTGTTGAACCACGGACTGTTTCTTGCTCAATTGCTCCATTCACCTTTTTGGTATCAAGATATTTATCAATACATTTGGATATACTGCCTCCTACTATTCTGTTTGACAGCCAACAAAGCTGACTCATGAAGACAGACACGTGCATGCTTTCCAGTACAGAAATTACATTCTCAATAGAAATTCAAGTCTTCTGCTGTGAACTTGAGTATAACATCATATGTACAAAGCAAGGGTTGAAAAAAAATTTTAACAAAAATGGCCCATCTGCAGTCACTGGCAAAACTCCCAAGGGAAAGCTAGGAAGAAGAAAACGAATCAGGAGAATTTTTTAATGCACAGTTTTCTCTATTACTCTGTTTCTAATCCCATTTTCTTGGCTTCTCTTTGTCTTGCCTTGTTGTTTGTTGCCAGCCTGCATGTTCTCGAGGCTTTATAATGCTTCATCTTAAGGGGGGAACCTGAGGAGTGTATTTTCCCTGCTAACGAATAACCTGGATCTTTTTCATTGCTGAAGCCAATCAGAGGCAGGAGATTACAGTTGGCAGAGGGCTGAGATTTGCATATTAACAGCACAGTTATTGAAGAATAGCTGTCTTGCTTTTAGACCAAATGGAGCCCTCCGATTCGCCAGCACCGGCTGCCAGCCAATGCAGATGAGGGAGTCAAAGGTCAGATGGGTTTGTTGGGGTTGTTTTTTTATTTATTTATTAAAAAAAAAAAATTAAGAGAGAACTGTGCAGTACTAGTAATATAAATCAGATAGTAAAACCCACAAGCAGGAAGTCAAGAAAGTGGAGTGAACCTGCGTGGCCCTGGCTCTGTCGCAGCACAGCCGCTGTCCCCTCTTGCTGGCTCCCACGAGTCTCCCTGCCTAATGTATCATATTGTGTATATTAATGTTTCAGCTTTACAGTTCTATTTCCATTAAGGGAAGATTGCCCGTGAGCCTCTTAGTGGATAAATAGGAATTTACAGCTTTCAAAAATTCTCTTAAAGCTTGCAGGATCCACAGAAGAAGGAATTACACATGACTATTTTTGAAGCTTTAAAAGGTCCAGAGGGCCTAATTGTGCTCTCAGATATGTCTGTGCAGCTCTGATTGAAGTCTTGGGATATAATGCATGCTTATGTGACAGCTAAAATGACTCCTTTTTTAAATTAAAAAAAAAAAAATCCCTCAGTTATTAAAAAATTAGACTGTAAAGTCTCCAGGGTCAAGCCAGCAACTTTCCAAGAGCTATTCCGAACATAACAAAGTGAAGTCTTGGCTGGAACTCATCTCTGTACCAACCTACAAATAAAAAAGAAATGCTGAACATGTTAGTGAAAGACAGTAAAGACAGTAACACCTTTTTCTGCAGATTTGTGCACCCGTGTTTGTGTGCTTGCACTTGTCCAGGCAATCTTTAGGGAAGGAAGGAGGGGACAACCCTAAATTGTAATAATGAAATAACCTTATCAAGTGTTTTTGTGCTTCAGTTAGTTACATTAAACAAGACCAACACTGGCAGAAATATTTTCTTTTACCTCTGTTTTATCTCAACCAAGGCTTATGCAACAGTCAAGAGGAGTGTGGTTAAACCTTGTTGTGCTGTTAACTGTGTCTCTAAGTACAATTGCATTCAGTGTTAGGAGAAGGAGATGAAGAAGCAAATTTAACACAGCCAAAGGCAATACACTTCAGAAATATATTCAGGCTCTGAAATTTGTGTGGGTTTTTTTAACTAGTCCTTGATTTTGCAACCTAGTTTACACTACAGGTGAAGTACAAGTTGTGCATGAATTTCCTCACAGGATTTCTGTGTGCTTTTCGAAAGGTGCTTGCTGAACAGGCTTAGGGCCTGGGCTTTAAAAGACTGAAAAGATGTGTTTGATTGTAAATAATATAGAAGAGGAAGCCCAAGCTGTAATTACATCTTACTTTCATCAGGGCTACATTCAACAGAAATTCTTCCAGCAACTTCTTCTTTATTCAGCTATCTGCTACTAAAAAGCAAAGCAATAAGCAGTCAGGAAACAAGTAATGCACATCTGCACAGCTGGACAAAGAGGGGCTCTGGCTCTTTACCTAAGTCAGTGCATTAATTTCCTTATTTTGTCCTCCATGTGTGTCCTTGTGTTGCTTGGTATAATATGTGTCAGTATTATTTGTTGTCACTTCTCAAACTAAAGCTGTGACACTAACCCTGCCAGCCAAGGGAAAAAAACTACACACAGAGGCAACACAAGCCAGTATTGTTTAAATCAGATGAGCCCAGTGGTGTGGAAATTGCTTCTGTTGCATAAGTGTGCTTGCTGGTAGACCCAAACTGATGGGCTGGTAAGCATACATAATTAGCCCAACACCTGTGGATGTAATTCCATACTGCTTTGGCGAAAGAAGTATTGTGGAAAATAATAGGCAGGAGATTTTTCTATCAGATTTTCTTCCTACCACTAGAAATCATAGCTGCTGTGTGCAATATTTAATACCTGATGTTAGTTTCCACCTTTCAGCCACAGCCACTTTTCACTTACCAACTAATCGTCACCTAGAAGTGTGCTGAAACACATTATAAATGGGCATACAAAGGCTTTCTCCGGCACTAAATCACAACCATCTCTACAGAGGAAAGGGACTGCTTACAGCAGCCCTGCATGGTAATTCAGGCCAGGAAAGAAGCAGGTTTTTCCCTTTCAAATAGCAGGAAGTGTTCAGATTAGCCAGCACCGTCCGTGGGAGCAGAGAAGCAGCTGCAAAAGCCCTCCTTAACTCTTTGCTAAGACGAGGTGTTCAGCGGCCTCTCTGGGAGCAGCGCTTGACTCTGGGGAAGCACTTGTTGCTGCCTGCACCCCTGGGCCCAGCACCTTGTCCTGGGAAGCGCTGTCCTCGGCCACCTGCTCCATGGCTTCCTGGATGAAAGGTGAGGTCAGGTGCTCTTGCCACACTTGAGGGTTGTCTCCTGCCCGGGAGATGAATAAGCAAAAAACCAGACCCTCTGTCTAAGGGTGTTCCCTAAAAGGTGCTGGTTCGAAGCCACGGCTAAATGGGAGACAGGAGCCTCTGCAGATAAGACATTCAACTATTCCACACGGGAGGATTCCCAAAGAAAGGACCGATCCCGTTGGATGGGGTGCAGGTCCTCAAGCTGCACAGGGTGCTGTGCACAGCACAGGGGGCGTTTGAGGCAGGGGAGGCCTCGGGGGAAACTTGCGGCAGGATGCTCGGCTCGGGGTGCCTGGCGCTCGCACCGCTGCCGCCCCCGGCCCCGGCGGCTCCGCAGGGCCCGCTCCCCGGCGCCCACCCACCGCCGGCTCCCGCCCCTCCGGCGGAGCGGGCTGCGCTCCCCGCGGCTGCGGCGGGGCTTCACCCCGCTTCGTGCGGCCCCAGCGCCGCCCCAGGGGCCGCGCCCGGCACCTCCTCGCCGGGGCCGCTGTCCCCGGGACGCCGTGACGGCTGTGCGCTCCCCGCCCTTCTCACCGCCCCTCGCCCCTTTCCTCCTCCTCCTCTTCCTCCTCCTCCTTCTCCTTCGGGAGCCTTGCCTCCCCTGCACACCTGCCTTGCCATTTGTCGGCGGCTTTGCTAGGAGGGGAGAATTTTCCCTCGGTCCCTTGCAGCATCCCTCCCCGGCACACACACACACACACACGCTCACACAGCCGGACGGGCAGAGGCACCGCGCTGCCCGTGCCTCGGCGGCCGCCGCCTCTCCGCACCCCGGCCCCGCGCTCCCCGCCGCCGCGGGGCGTCCTCCGCCTGCTGCAGCGCCGCCGGGCCCGGCAGCCGCCGAAGGGGGGCGGCGGCGGCGGCTCCCGCTGCTCCGCGGCCCCGCACCGGCAGCGGTAGGTACGGCGGTCCCGCGGCAGCAGCCCGCCCCGGGCGGCTCCCGGCGCTGCGGAGGGACGGGCACGGAGGGAAGGAGGGAGGGGAGGGCGGCGGGAGCGGGGCGAGACGCTCTGCCCCAGCCCCGCCGGCGGCGCTCGCCTCGCCGGCTCCGGCTCCGGCTCCGGCTCCTGCTCCTGCTCCGGCTGCGCTCCCGCGGGGCCGCGCGCCGCCCCCGCCGCTGCCCGGCGCCCCCCGGGCACCGGCTCTTCCCGGTGAGTCAGAAAGTTTGCTCTCCTGGGCTCCCGGTGTTTGTTGTTGTTTGGGGTCCGCCTGTTTAGGCTGGGCTTTTATTTTCCCATTCCCGCTAGCGGGCTATTTATTTATTTTTTTTCTTTTCTCCTTTCTTTTTTTTTTTTTTTTCTTTTTTTTTTTTTTTTTTTTTTTAAATTGCGGTCTCTGCTGCAGCGCGGGTAGAATGGGGCTCCCGCGGCCGGCGCTGCCCCCCCCGCGCCGGGCAGCCTCCCCCGGGGCACACGCGTGGGCAGGCGGGCAGCGCACCCAGGGCAGCCGGGGCCGGAGCCGAGGTCCCTCCAGCTCCTCGCCTTCGCTCTGAGAGCTGAGTGGCTGCGGCTGCCAGGTCGCCGGCAGCCCCCCTGCAGTTGGCAGAACAGTTCTTGGTAGCAGCTCGGGAGGAGACTGTCCCATCCCTCTCCTCTTTCTCCTCGTTCCTTGAGAGAGTGTTTTAAAACAGGTTTCAGTGAAGCTGTAGGTGACAGGATCCCGGTGTCATCGAGACCTAGGCTCCGTTTTGTAACTAGCAGTGTTACTAGCTGGGGAGCAGCAGTATCAGACCCTGGTGAGGAGAGGGATTGGTTGTGGGTCGTGTCCACCCGACCATCTTCCGCTGGTTTCATCTAATCGCTTGAAGTAGCTTGCTGTTGTTTGGGGTAGAAGAAGCTCTCTTGTATTTTACTCTTTTGTTCTTTTATTCTAAATGTGATTTGGTCGGAGCTCCTAGTTTCTGATAGAAAACTATAGAGGTTGAGTAAATCCATCTCTGGGCAGGAGAGGCAAGAAGCTTTCAGGTCCTTCCCATGAACTATGTATTTTATGTGTTGTGTTACTACTTCTGTTTTTCTTATCACTGAGAGTTCTGCTGTAACGTGTCAAAAGCTTTGATGTTTTTTTGCGATGTACCTCATTCATTCTTTTCCTCAAATTTAAAATGGGGTGGTAAAATGCATAGGCAATAATAAGGAAGTTGAAAGGACTTTGAAATAGTGCATGTTGTGCATGGTGTGAAATTGTAGATATACATAAAAGCGTAATAACTACTCTGCAGGTTTTATTTAAAACCTTTTTTCTTTATGACTTTGTGCTGAACTCTCGTCATCTGTCTCTCAGCTTTTAAGTGTGATTGTTTTTTGCAGTTGAGGTCTTCTGTCATGTTGTGGGAATGCCTTGATGGACACCCACATTTGTCTGGTTTTCATAATCTTTTATTCTCTCATTTTGCAAAGAGAGAATTTCACCGCTGTCAAAAGTACATGAAATTTGCTATTATGGCTTTCAATTTTAGATTGCATTTCCTGGTGCTTTTCTTTTATTATTTATTTATTTCTTTCTTACAACCAGAGAGGGAGGAGGAGAGTAGGGAACTGTCTCTGACTCTTCTATCTGTCCAAATGTGCAAAAAAAAAAAAAAAAAGATTGTGTAAAGAAATGAAAGCCCTGAAACAACCTAGTGCTGAATTCCAAGAACAAAAATTACGGTGGCATGTGTGCTCGCCCGCACCAGGCATTCTGCAGCATGTGGTATTTACAGAACTTGCAGTGTACAGTAGCTCTCCAGTAGTAAGAGAACGCTTTGTATCCTTGGAAGTGAGAGAGTCTTTGACAAGTCAGCAAAACTATAGATACAGTCAAGGAACGCTGATACACGTGTGAGTGTGTGCGTATATAAATATCACCAGATTGCTTGAATTCATTTTTCCTCAGTATAGTTTGTCTTCCTCAACTTGGAATATATATACATACTTTCCTCTGAATTCTGAGGCATTTTTTACCGCTCATCTTTGTGTGCATGTGTTTTAATGTTAGTCTTAATCCCGCTGTAAAATACAAAATAATCCGATAATAGATTTAGAAGACTTTATTGCCAGGCAAACCAGGCAATAGATCATGAAATCAGACAATAGTATTTTGTTTCCTAGCAACCCCCTACTGCAAACAGAAAACAAAACGATGGTGGATGCTTCCACATCATGATAGCTATATGATGAAATCCCCAAGTAGTAGGTACTGAAGTACTAATTGTGCAGGGAGATTCACTCCTATTTGTTTCAGCTGCTTTCTTAATAATTTCCTTTTGTGTGAAAGAGATTTGCGGGGGTAAATGCAGTTAAATGGTTAAAATTTCACTCTGCTCTCTTAGTAACAATGTCTGTTAGAATGAACAGGGCACAAAATTAAGTAGTAACTGTAGATCTTTGCCAATAAAAATGATTTGGAGTTGTCTGTTCTTATTGCAGGACTGTTTCTAAAACTGTGCTATTACAGACCCTTGAAAATCAGATATGTCATCCACTGTGTCCAACGTGCAATAGCTTTTTGGATTTTGTGTTGTTAGTCGTTCTTTAGCTTTGTGTTTTAAAACTATGTTTATTAGAATATATTGAAAGAAAAATCCTTTGTGGCTCCTAGGAATGGAAAGTAAAATCCTAAGTGCTTCTTTGCCATGTTTACATTCTTGGCACCCAGTTAAGCCCTTCCAAGGAGTCAGTGCTATCACCGTGCAGCAGGGTTGGGTTCTAAGCCGTCATCTTTCTAAAAGTGCTTTTGATAATGCAGTAATTGCCTTAGTTAAAGTGTCCGAGCATTGAAATGGCATCTCGACCCTGGATCAATCTGGGATGCACTTTGCGCACTGCCATCTATCTGAAAAAATCCATTAGTGCAAGCTGGAGGTCTGACCTGGGATGGGTGCAGGTGTTAGTGCTCTGGAAGAAGCTGCTGGAGATGCTGAACTGCTGTAGAAAAAGGAGGTGAGCAGGCACAGATGGGTAGTTGCATGTACAATGCAGCAGAGGAGTTTCTATGTTTTTATCTCTCTTTTATACAAGAAAACAACAAAAAGTTGTTTGTAGAGTTTTACCTACAAGTCTTCACTATCCAGCAGTATTTACAGACATCACACAGTAAATTGAAACAGAGGTAGTTTTCCTATTGGTTGCATCAGTGAGTCTGTGAACATGAAAATGTTATTCCAGTCTGGGAAACTGTAAAATCACAAGAAAAATTTGCTGTGGGGAAGACAGCAAACTTAGTCATGTATGCATTATTAAACAACAGTACTTGCGCTAAGCATAGGAGCAGTGTTCTCTGAGTGACTTTGGGGTTCACAGCGTTAGTTAAGAGACCCCATATGCAGTCACAGACTATTTATTTATACCGTCTATAGGTATTTTCCTGGTTCCTTTCAAGTACTGACGTACAAAAGGGTTACAACAGATGCCACTTGAATAAAAAGGGTTGAAGTGGAATGGTCAGGGAATATTATAATTCTGATAAATATCTATGAGCAGCTACTTTCTTGTCTATATTTGAAATCACACATTTTAGTGCCATAGCATGTGTGGATGGTTTAGTTTAGAACATGTTAATTGAATTTTGGAAGGCTTTATGGATTGAGAGGAAGTAGTCATTTTCCAATTTTTCTTCTCTGTTTCTTTCTCAGATGGCACTACTCCCAAACCTAGAATCTTACAGTTAGGCAGTCCACAGATGAAGCTTGATATGGCTGTCTAATTGCAGTTCCCACTTCTCCTCTGCCTGTGTGTGCCAGGCAGCAGAATGAGAGAAGGCAAAGAAAACAAAAAGTACCAACAAAAACCAAGGGGGAGGGAAAGGTCATGAAGTATTCTGTATATAAACAATAGAGGACATTTGGAAGTGATTTTAAATACTCTCTGTGAAACTCCTGTTACGCCAACTGCATCTGTTGCTGGTGATGAATGCAGAGCTGACACGTGCTGTAACGTGGGTTGGCCACTGATGGAGATGGCTCACCCATGACCCAAACCTAAGACTAGTGCCTTCTTCTCCCTCTCCCCGCTAAAGATCATCTTAAGCAGAACAGTGAGTTATGTCCATTCCATTTAACGGTGTTTGGGAGACAGGGATTAAGAAATGAACAGCTTTGTTCTCTTTTTAACTATGCCATGATGGTTGTGGCTAATGAGCTACCAGGGAATGTGCTGCTGAGATGTGTATCTTGCTGAGATGCACAAGCCTTTCCAAACTTTTCATAAGGCTTTATTTTATTATTATTTTTCAAACTGGCTACTGAATTAACAACAATACAGAGTTACTTTCTGCGTGTTTAAACCTAAAGGCTTAATGATTACTGTACTGAGGCTTATTTCCGTAGGTATTTATTTCCTGTTCTTCTTTTAAGAAAGGAACGAAAGCATGGTGTCAGTTTTGGATTCTCTTGAAGATTTGTTTTTAAAATCCTGTAACCCTAAATCACTGAGCTGTCAATTCTTGCCAAATACAGAAAGTAAACCATCTAAGTGATTACAAAAACTGAAGATTTGGTTCACCAGAGCACAGACTTACACACCCAACTTTTTTTAAAGTGTATGCTTAAGCTCATCTCTGCTTGCTGAAATCAACTGGATTTAGGAAAGTGGTGAAAGTTACGCATGCAATTAAATGCTTTGTTGGATAGGGCAAAACTTATAACCTGTGAAACTAATGTCTTTGCTTTGGGGTAAAGAGAACTTCAGGACAATTCCTCCAGGGTAGTAGAGTGAAGGGAACAAGTATGGGGAAAAGGCAAGTTCTTGGGGCAAGAAGTATCAAATTAGGAACTTACTGATCGGTAACGGTGATGCTGGAAGGGGTTGAGAATTAACACATGAGTCTGGAATGTGATTTGATTACAGAATAGCAAGGTTTGTGCTTGAGCTGTCAAGAAAAAGTACCATTTTGGTGAACGAAGAGGTGGGATTCCCTTTTTATAAGAATCTGATGTGAACACATGTGAAAAGTCTGAATATCATCTTAACAGGAGGGTATTGACAATTTGAGTGAAGCTCAAAGAAGAGCAACAAAATACTCGGGGGTTTGGAGGAAGTAGCTTGAAGGGAAATATCAAAAATAGACATTTATAGTCTGGGCCTGAACATGGGGAGATGGGGTAACTGTGTGTCTGTATTTAAAATGTATTATAGTCAAAGCAATCAGATTTTTTTCCTGCATTATGTGAGAGCATACCTAGGACTAAATGGAGAAATTGAGGAAATAAAAGTTTAAGATTAATTCCGGGCCAAAACTCAGGAAGATGTATTGTGGCCTATATTAGTCTGGGTGTAGCACAACCCCTCATCACTCTTCAGATGTTTACAGTAAGAGTAGGCAGACTGTGGGCAGATGTACTGGAGAAGGCAATTCTGCATTTTCAAGGAGATTAAGTACACGATCTAGCAGCCCCTTTTCGTGTTTCTGTTTTGTTCTAGTTTCAGCTGAAAGTTACAAGAGGTCAGGTCCTGGGCCAGCCAACCTTGACTTGGTTTCCAGTGCTGAGACAGTTGGGTTTTGTGCTTTTATAGATGCAGGGCTTGGAACAGGGTCATCATATGGGCTCAGGTTGAGCCCATCATACATCATATGGGTCAGGTGGATGTGCGAGGATTAGCTACAGTAGATTTTTTAGTAAACACCTATTTATTAGTTTGTTTTCCCTTTTGAAGACAATGAGCATCTCTGGTGGTGTAGGGGACACAGAGGTGACAGTTTCCTCTTTCTTGGCAGTTCCTGCAGCATTTTATTTTGTCGTATGAGGACACTTACAGGTGCAATAATGGATGGCAGATCCTACTCCTTCCTTCCAGTCCCTGCATCATGATGCCCTGATCTCACTACAGCTGTCTCCTGTGATCTGGCTAAGTCAGCGTGCTGTGGAAGTCCTGACCACCGCTGCCATCAGTGCTGTGTTTTCCAGAAGAGACTGAGAAAGGGGGAGAGACTTAGAGATGATCTTTCCATGGGTACATTGCATTAAATGTCTCCATCATCCACGTAAACTGGGAAAAGGCTTAGCCAGGGAATGTGCAGGTTCAAGGTGTAATGACAGTTTCCTTGTGGAACCTTTTCCTGGAATGAAGTTAATACACTGATTTATTGCAATTCATGTTGCTTGAAGCAAGCATTCAGAAAAAAAATTGTTGTGCAGACTGATATCATCAGGGAATGTTTTCCAACAGCCATGCCAATTGCAGAGGAGGAGGTGGATTTCCCTCTGCTGTGCTTTATGGATACCTGACAGCCAACTGTTTAAACAAGGCCTATTTTGGTAACCATAAGGTAAAAACAAGTGATTCAGAATAACCCATCTTTGCATGTTAATGATTAAAACAGCAGTCCTGCAGGAGTACCATATACAGGGAAAGGCTGATCTGGGGTAGAGCTGGTTGGTGAGACTGACCTTTGGTTTAACTACTTGATGGTACAAGAAAGGAGTGTTTTGAAATAGCCAGGTTTAGGTCTTCTGTGTGCAGTATAATATGGAAAAAATTGGTCTGTCTATTAAAAACCAGTACACTCCCAATTCATGCCAGGTGACTGCTTATATACAAATCCTCTGAGAGGTAAGCCAGGTTCAGACCTTGCTGGTGCTTCTCTCTGGGAGTTGGTGGATAGTGTTGGTGATGGAGGTCTGAGAAGAGGTGGAATGAAATTGAAGGAAATTTCATTTTTTAGGCAGAACATAAGGGTTAAGACTTAGGTTGATTGCCAATGCATTGCTTCTGCTAGATGGACAGTTTTTGACGGATGGATAATTTGTTGATAGATGGATAAGTCAGATAAATAGAACCCATACAATTTAGTGGATCGAGCTCGGTAGGTGCTGGCAATCAAATTGTGTAGATTGGTTTACTTAGAGTTTCTTGTGTATGCTAATAACACTCTTCTGTAAGTGTGTGTAAGACCAGGCTTGTTGGATAGGATGGTTTAGACTGAAAGATACTGTGTAAATGTAAGATTATTATCTTCCCTTCGCAGGGAGAAGCGAGGTCAACAGTAATCTTAATTGCAACTTGTTTCTGTTAATAGATCTTTATTTTTAGAGTTAAGTTAAATGAGGCTTTAAAGTGTTTTTATACAGGTACTTTTAACACAGTGTTACCATTTAGGATGTGGGGCTTGGTATGCTACATCTTAACCATATTTGTGGAGAAACAGTTCCTCCACATCGAGAGTGGATAATGCACAACTATTCTGGTATGGCAGGTTGTCTCTGTGTAGGTTGTAAAGGGACCTGTGGCCTGCACACAGTGTAAAAATGCTTCAGGATATAAGAGCTCTGCCTGGGGTAGAATACAGTGAGGATTTAATAGTATTTTTAACAATTCTGTTTAGAGTTATTCATTCCTTTTAGGAAGCATTTTGTCAGGGAAGCAAAGAAGAAATGAAATAGAAGGAGCTGATAAAGGCGTGGGGTGAATTTAGGGAGGTGGATTGCAATAACCAGAATGAGAGCTTGCTCTTAGAACGAGCACTGGTTCTTCTGCCCTTATAAGAAGTATTTCAGCAATGACAAATAAGTTTGTTTCATCTGAAAGCAGCAGATTGCTTCCTAATATTTTGCTGGTCTGACATTCTGTGAAATTGTGTTATATCCTAATTCAGTGGCTGCTCTGTATATAGAATAAGAGCTTGCTATTTTCTACCAAGTGAAGCATTCCCTCTTATTCTGCAGTGGTAGAGGTATTTTGCTGTTAGAGATCCACGGATTAATCTCTTTTGATGACTTCTGATAGATACTGGCATGACTCAGAAGAGTGAGTGGCATTTTCTGAATAAGCGATCCACTTAGTTTAGGGGTTTTTTCAGAGGTGGGACCTTTGCTTAGCAGTGAAATCTGCTGAAATCACGGCACAGGGTGGTATGGTTACAGACACATTAGAGTGTGGCTATGGTCCTCTGCTGGCAGATATGGATGTGAACAAGCACTTGTGTGGATTTACTATCTGTAAATGGGTGGTTTATTCATGCATCCTCACGCCTCCCATGCACACGCCCATCTGACTTCTACTGTCTTCAGGCAGAGCATGGATGGAGGTACTGGTGGCAGGCTGTTCCATGAGAAACCTGAAGATTTAAAGATCCTGAAAAGTACATTTATTTGGGATCTTCTATATGTTGTCTTTCCATTAGCTTGTCGAAAATGAGCATCTCTTTGGTTAATTTCATTTTAGCAAATGAAGGCACCCTTGGCCATTTTTTTTTGGTTCAAGTTTATTAATGTCTTCAGGGTAAGAGGAAATACCATTTGTGCTGATGAATCATTTTGTGCAGTGAAATCTCCCATTTCATAGTAAGCGGATAGCCATTACCATTTTATTTCATTGACAGCCTGCGAGGGAACATGCCATTTCAGTTCCTAGAGGGACCTGGGTAAAACTTGAGTAAGAGCCTCAGTGTACTGTTGCCAATCTACTTAGCTACCCAGTTTCTTGCCAATTCTGTAAGCTTAACACTATTATGTAAAAACATGTGAAACCAGGTATGGTGTGTATGTCATTAGTTAGGTTTTTCAGGTTTTTTTTTTCATTATATGTTTACTTCTGTTTTATTTTACACAACATATGTAATGTGTAGTTTATATTGTTTTCTTTACAAAAGAAAAGGGAGCTGTAAATTCACCCTATGAAGGAAACTATTAGCATTTTTTAAGTAAAAGAGGCTGGAAAATTGGAATTTCTTTTTCAGTTTCTTGGAAAATACTAAGGGAGGTTATGTAACTGCATAAAGTCTCTGGGGAAAAGGAAAAAGAAGGCTTGCTGATAATGAAAGAACCGAGTAGCTGCTTAATGTAATCCACTCTTCATGGAAAGTGATGAGAAGGGAGAGAAGGGAGACTGGTGCAGTCAGACCAGGCTTCATTTGCTCAAATCTGGAAGTAGGAAGCACATCTGATGGGCAAGTCTTTATAAGGCCAGCTTGCTCATCTTGCACCTGTGTTTACCTTTTCTACATTAACAAAGTTGATTCTGTTCGGTACTATACACTACAAATAAAATAAAAATTATAAAGGTAATAATTTTCAGGCTTGTCTTGCCCAAGAATAGAGGGAATAGTTTGAAGCGAGTTGGTCAACTCACTGTAATCAAACAATTCTTCTATACCTTGGGTAGTAGCTAGGTAGTAGCTAGGCAGAAAGGGCTAGTGGTCATCTTGAAATGATGAAGAAAATCAGCTTCTTTTGATTCTCCAGTGTCAGACAGGCTACCAGATGAAACTGAATGTTGAATTGAATGCAGGAGGTTGAATTTGATAATCCTGAAGATGAGATTCCTTGACAACCCTTGCATCATTGAAGTACAGCTGTGATGATCACTGAAGTCACTGTTCTAGGTTTCAGTGACTCTTCAATGTCATTTTGTTTTAGAGGAATCATTTTGTTATCGGGGGGACAAAGAGCAATAGCCACTCATGTTAAACCCTAGGAAAATGAAGACTTCAGCATTGGTGAGAAACTTCGTTTCATGCTAATACAAAATGAGCAATATAGAGTGAGATGTAAGCCTGTATGTACTGCCCTTTCAAAGACATTTAAATTCTCTAGTTCACTGTTAAATGGATGGAGGGAAAGGGCGACGCAAAACTAAAAACCCAAACCTAAATTAAACAGCACTTCTGTAAAGCCAAGTGGTTTAGTGGATGCGAAAAGTGTTCAGAGGGTGGCTATAAGCATCCATGCAAGGCAAAATGCAGACCTTTGTAGCGCTCCCAGCCATGTCTCTGAGGGATGCCACGGCGTGGCTGTACAACAAGGAGGCATTCTGTAAGTGCCTGAGGAGCAAGCGTAGTAGTGGCAAAAACAAATTGAAATGAGAACTTCTCAGGTAGGTTTGTCCTGATGCTGAGTTCATCTCAGTGAGAGAGAACCATCTGTGTGATTAGGAATTGGCTGGAAACAAAAAAGAGTACTTATGCTTCCTTCCTTTAGTTACTCGTGGACATCATCTGAGGAAGATCTTATTTTCACTTTTGACTTTGCTCTGTGGTCCTCAATAATGCAATTTTATTTAAACAGAAGTTGAAGGTGACATCTGTAAAGGATTTTTATACTGCATTGTATAATTCTTTTATATTTTTATGTAAATATAAAAATTACCCAGAGACTCCCATAGAGAAGAAGAATCTTCTGGCAAGAAGGCAAGAAATGATGGTTTCAGAAGAATTTCCGGAGCAAAAACCTTTATGAAGTTCCAGTTCAGATGAAAACTTTCTTCATCTAATTTTCAAATAACTGACACCAGATATTTGAGAAGAATATTGAAGGAGGTCTCAGTAGCTATAGAACTGAATTGCAAGATTAATATTTTACATGAAGATGGAGAACAGGAGGTCTGACCTACAAGGAGAAGTCTACAAAGCCCACAGTGAGTAGTGTAAAAGTAATAGGCTGAATACATTGCAAGAAATAAAAAGTTTAGAAAGTTTTTCTAGTGGTAAGGATGCAGAGAGATCCTAGAATGGATTGTGTGAACACTGTGGGGCTTTATCAGTTTGGGTCTTTAAGAACTTGATCGATATAACTGCGTTGCTTCAAAAGGATGAAAGGGATCCTGTTGCATGGTGTTTCCAGCTCTGTTTGTCTGTGATTCTCACCAAGCTCTGCAGTGAGTGGGATAAAAGGAAGTGAGACAGTCAGAAGGAGTATGGTTTCCTAACTTAAACTGAAATCCAGATGATCAGTCTGTTATCCCTGTTTGTGTCAGAACAGTGGAATATATAGCAGTTGAGTTTTAGGAGATGCTGGCAGTTGAACATGGACGGTTCAGGCTTGAAAATTTTCTTCTCTGTCCTGCTAAGTGTGGGGCATTTTTCCACGTTGCAGAGTTAGGCTTGAGACATTTTGATAAATTCACTTTGTCATGCATGATCCCATGCTAACACAACTTGAGGTTCAGACCTGGCTGATGCAAAAACATAATGAATCATAGGCAGAGAGAAAACTAATCTATCTTCAAAAAGCTTATGTAGCTGTATCCCAAGTTTTCAAGATACCCCTGCAAATAAATGAAAAAAATGGTAGATCTTACTGTCTAGAAACTTATGACTTGGCTACTGTGCTTTTGTGTATTTTATGTAGAGTTGTGTGCTTTCAGTTTGGACCATGTTGGAGGAATTACCATGTTACAAAATTAGTTCGGTAGTCTGCGGTTTGTGTTTTCAATCGTAAACGCTTTATGGACTTCTAGCAGTGTTTCCAGAGGCTGTCTTCATTCAGAGGAAGAAAGTTGCCTGAGTTCTGGGAAGTGTGTGGGGAAAAGACTAAGGGTCCATTAGACTCTAGTTTCTGCTTTTCTCCAGATGTTTACTCCATAACTAGTAGTAAAAGTCGCACGTAGACAAATAAAAATAACGCAGTATGCTAGAAGTAGCAGAATATGAGTTCTTTTGGCAGAAAATGTTGAACTCTCCTAGAAAACAAATTAGTTCCTGTGCATTATGTGTTCATGGAGGTTTACATGAGTAATGAGTCAAATGTTCTTTTAAGATGTATGGGGCCAGATTCAGATCCCCAGTGATTTAAATTTTGAGTAATTCAAAAGATATTTATGAGTTATACTTCAATAACAGATTACAATCTGGTTCTTATTCTGTAGGATTTTAATAAGGTTATAAAAGGGAAATTCATCTTCATTTTCTGAATGTGTAGCAAGTTAGCTAATTAATCCAATATTGTCTTCATTCTGGAGGAGGCTGTTTAACTTGAATTTCTTTGTCAAATACCATGCAGACAAGCTCATATGGTGGTAACATTAACTAATGATAGAGTTATCCAGATACACAGTTCTGTCATTAACTTGAATTGTTTTCAGCAGAGGAAGACCACGTTGCTGAAGAGAAGAAAACATGCTCTTTTTGCAGTCACTATGCAATTAGCTCATATAACCCCTGTGCTCATCATGCTTCGTGTGAGATCCAGGGTGACCAACTGCAGGTCATTCATGTAAGAGCAAAGACCCCGGGGCTGAGAGACAGTTTATTAAGATAATACTGTGGTGTGAAGATCAGCTGTCACAGCAGTTGCCAATGGAAGCGTGTCTGTATTTACTGTATGCTTGCATAAATAAGAGTTGCTCGAGCTGGGGTGTTTTGAAAACTAAAGGATGGGGAAAATAACCGGAGAATTGCTGGTGGTGTGAGCATGGAGCTGACTTCACCTTGTTTTCTGCAGGTTGTCCTTTAGTGCTGATTCCTCTGTGGATTTTTTTAATGCAAGGTTGAGTGCCTGCCATTTTAACCATGGGATGTTTATTATCTTTGTACTTTAATCATCCACATATTTTCATTAAAATGAAGGGACCTCTGTCAGATTTAGCTGCTCTTGACCAATGGCACCCAAAGTTAGTGAAGAGAAGGGAGGAGAAACAAATGAAGTTGCAGACAGAACATCATTTAAGATTCATTCTCTGGAAGCAGAGCTAAAAAGTATTTTTCCCAGATGTTTCTCTTTCCAGATAGAAAAAAAGAAAAGTTGAATTGAATTCTTTCATCCATGTCAAAGAGTACAAAGTGTGTTGTCACTTGCTGGTGCCTCAGTGTATTTGTCACTGGGAAGCCCACAGCAATGTGCTTTCTAAATGGTTTATGAAAAATGGACATACAATCTGTTTAAAACAAAATAAACTTGTTGCTTCTATCTGTTAAAGCAAAACAAAGCTGCTTGTGTTTGTAGATGACTTGTTGACCTTAGAGTGTCTTGTAATGGCAATTTTAGTGCCTTACTAACCATAGTAAGGGAAGCAGGTTCCTTGTCGCAGTGCCTCATGAAGCATTTTCTGTGTACGTTTTTCTGCTAAAAATCTTTGATAATCTGTTGTTAAATCTGAAAGCTTCTTATTTCAGCTTTACAAGAACATCGGATTCTTCTTTCTGAAGCACAAAGAAAACTCCATGCTTAAGATTCAATTTTGCAAACCCTTCCCCCTTCTTGAAACATTCATATGGAAATACACCATTAACTGTGAAATTCCCTAGCAACCTTAACAGCCTAGAAGAAGGGATCCAAACCCCAGGAATACTCAGTTCTCCAGAGAATTTGTACTGCTTTTTGTTAATATTCATTATATTCTAATAAGTTATTTGATAAATTCTTTTGAGGGTCTCTCCTATTTTTTTTCTCTCCACTCCAATGGTTGTTTTGTTGGAACAGTGCAATATTCCCACTGGTGGGAAGTGGCACCCAAAGCTTCTTAACCATCTCTCCTAGAAAGCCTTCAAAAATCCACTTTTACTTCATGGTGATTTCTTTGCTCATTTCTTTACCAGTCCATAATTAATTTTTTGGGGGGGATAAATTAGTCTTTGACAGCTGATAGAGGAATTATTAGTGCTTTATAACATAACAAACTGCTTGCTAACTCAGCTTAGGGAGAGAAGTCATTCTTTCATATACATGGTGGCAGTAATGTGTAGTACCTTGATGGGTTTTCTACCTCTTAATTCTCTTACCTAGCAAAGACTAGTCATCCTTACAAATACGGAGCTGATGCTATGGTATGCAGTATCTCAGGTGTCTCAGTGCAGAAAATCATTCAGGCGTTGCTTCAGCTCATCCTTAATCCCACGGGAGCTGAGAAGTTCTGGAAAAAAACACCACTGCTTGATGGAGACAGGACTGAACCCTAAGATGTCAGCATCAAATGACACTTCATTAGCCAATGAAATTAATTTCACTAACTTTTGTTCCAGCTCTGGTTTTTAGAGTAATTTTTGGGAAGGAATGTAGAGCTGTGTTTGTTTGTAGGGGTTCTTTTGAATTCTTTGTTTGTTTGTATGGGCTTTTTTTGGTTGGTTGGTTTTGGGGTTTTTTAAAATTTAAAGTGGTCCCTTCTGTATGCCTGTCTCTCTGTCACTTTTTGTCTTCTCTCATCTGTATAACCCTCCTTTCTTCTTTTCTTTATGTCTGTCTGTCCTACGTCTTTTTAGCACAACCTCCATTTCTTGTAGATTTCAGATATATTATTATCTGTTTAGTGCACTGTCTTCTCTATCACTTTCCTTTTCTTTACTCACTTCATCCATCCTTTTTACTTACTTTCCGCACTATTTTATATTACGAGGCTCTGTCCTAAAGATCCTAATTAATTTATTTCTACAGAGATAGGATTGTAGACTACTCTAATTTTCCTTCTTTGTATCCTATGTAAGTGACAGAAATGTTCCCAAGTCACATGAAGAAAAGATGGGTAGTGGATGTAGCCCAGCAGTGCTGTATGGCCACACTTAATTTCTTTTTGTTCGAAGCCTTAGAAACTCAAGCTTCTCTCTTGAGTTCAGGGCTTGGGTAGGCTTTTCTGTCACCTTGCTCTCAAAAGTAATTTTCAAGTAGTTATCTCTGTTTTGCTCCTTGTATTATACAAGATCAGTATTTTAAGAGGCTGCCCACGCCTCTTCAAGTGTAACAGTTTTGTACAGTTTGTCAGAATGTTCATGTTTTTGCACAAAGGTTCTTAATCTGAAGCAGTTATTCCAAAGAAAGGGAAATTTGTACCATACAGTATATTTAATTATTTTTTGCGTGGGTAAATCAATTTGAGAAATGTGGTTATGTATCATTAAAGGACCATAATCTTAAATATTCAAGAAACATACTCACATGTCTTTAATATCAAAATTTGAGGGTGAAATAGGTAGTACTATTGGAAAACTCAACGAGTGGTGAGTCAAAGTAATTAAGGGAAAGTAAATAATCTCTGAGGTTCTCATTCCCCATGAAACTAATTTTGTATCTTATCCTTCATGTATTTAAAAATAGTTTCCTGCTAATTCAAGATGCTTGTGTACTATGTCTGTGAAGAGCACTTCAGTCCTATTGAAGGGATGGCAGATTAGGGAGTTATTTGCAACAGACTATTTTTTTTATTTTAAGAGAGACATTCATTTGGGCAATATAAGTGAGCAAACCTTGCTGGAAAAACAGCTTGACAGCAGGTGATCAGCCAATCAGTCTGTGAGGGAATATGACTAGGAAACTTCTGGTTTTGTCTTTAAAGGGATACAGTTGGTGGTGCTTTCTCGACAAAGATGAGCTTTTCTCCTCAGACTGTTAAGGCCTTAAATGTTCTGCTATACATGCTTTCCTGTTTTACCTCTACTATTTGGAATATAGTTTTTTTGGGGTTGTGGTGTTTTTTGTTTTTTTGTTTTTTTGCCTAAACTGATAAAGTGTACCTTGGAAGATGAATGGAATGTATTAGAAGGACTAGACTGCTCTGGAGCTGCAGTTCTGCTGTGCATGAGTCCGACAGTGGTCTGACGGGAGAGTGACAAGATTGCACTGTCAACTCCATCAGTATCTTGAGTTGTTATCTTAAGAGAGCTAATATATCTCTGTGACATGTCTCCAGGTTTCTGTGCCGGAGAAAATAAATATAATTTCTTTATTTATTTCTGTGTACATTCTGCTCATGAACTCCTGAGGTTTCATGTTGCCCAAAGAGGCATAATGCATATGTAGATTTATTTTTCTTACTCTCGGGGACGCAGGTAGTGAAATGAGGCGGCAAGGCTGAAATAGCAAAGGGGCTCCATGCACATGTACAGTGAGCATGAAGCATGGTGCTGTGCTGAAATGTGTGGAGGGAGCACATTGACTCGCTCTGGGCATGTAGCATAAGTCCCTGAATTAGCAGCTTACACGGTGTGTGTAGCTCAACCCCTTGGGCTCTGAATTTCCTGCTTCAGGTGTCGTGAGTATCTGCTCAGTGTGCAAGAGCCCTGCAATTGCAAGGTTAAGTCATTGCAGAGTTGCATGCCTGAAGTAGACAGTGTAGATATATTCCCTCGCATCAGATGGGGACGCATGTGTAGCTTATTAAATAAGGATGCTCACCAACTTGATAGTGAATTTAGAGGAGCTGAAGAGGGTCTCTTTTTTTCCCAGATCTGCAGCCTTCCAAGACAAGCTGCTAAAGCTGTTTTTTTCTTTTCAATGTACGTTAACAGAGGTTTTCTTAATTAACTGTAGGTCCTTGTGCAAGCTTAGAAGGACTGGAGCTTTCTGTATATGTCCTGCTGTCATCCTCATGCTCTCTGAAATCACTGAGGAGTTTGGTGCAGAAAAAGTCAGTGTTTGGCCAGAGCCCTGCAGATTTGGTGAAAGAAACGAAAACTATCAGTTAGCATTCTTGAGAGCAGGCAAACCTGTTCAATGTAAAGGGAATTCCGTGACCTGTTATCTAGAGCAGGAAAGCTGCTTTTTATTAATCAATCAAAATGTTGAAAATAATAGGAAGAATTACTTGAGGGAGGGAAAAGCAGAGTTAAGCAATATTAGTAGGCAGCTGGTACTGTTTGTGAAAATAGACTATTCTTCAAGCTTTCATATGCTCTGTGTAGTGTATAGGAAAAAAACTTCCCTTTTTGCTTCCAGAGAGAAGCCATGATTTTATCTCAGTAATTGAAAATAATGTCTGAAGTTGCTCTTAACTAAATTTACATGAACCTCTTTTATAATCAGTTGTTATCTTCCAGTGAATTTCTCAATAAATGCTGCTGCCTGTGCTTGGATGGCATGATCCTATATAGAAAACAAGGCTGAGCACATCCTATTCATGACTCAAAGAACAGCATTTCTAGCCTAATTGTGGTGGCATTTGGCAGTGATGCTGTAGTTAAAGGTGATTGTTGGTGTTTCTGTTATAAATTGTGTGTACTTGAATGACTTCATTCATGCCAGGGAGAAGCCTGACTAACTGTTTACTAACTCATTTTCTTCCCTTCATTAAAAATCCCTAAGCGAAGAAAAGCATTGTGAGTTCTGAATTTCTTTGATATCTGTTTATCTATCAGACTATTTGTTACAGAGATGCTATGCTTTTCCTTCATTTCAAAACTTTCTTCTGTTGTGCAACATGTGTGGTAACTGGTTGGTGACTTGCATCACTCAGCATTTTGAGTTGCTGAAAGAAAGCCATGCCTGTGAAAGAGGGTAAAAGAAACACAAGAACATATGGAATTGTCTAAGTTGAGCAATCTGTGCACAGCTATGTCTGCGTCTGCGAGCAGAAATGGTTTCACTTACCTCAGTTGCTGCAACTGGGCAATATTAATTTAAGGACTTCTTGCTTCCTAGGGAGCATTGCCAAGTTCCTCACAGTTCCATGAACACTGAGCCATCCCTCTAGACATCACTCAATAGTCCTATCTGTCACACTTGCGTTAATACACATTAACTATTCTGTCATTTCCTGCTGCATAATGACCAGTGCTAGATCCAGGTGTATTTCTATATTTTTGGAAGAGATGGAAAAAAACCCCAACTAGCAAATG
The DNA here is from genome assembly GCA_036630365.1 of Acanthiza pusilla. Lineage (NCBI taxonomy): Eukaryota > Metazoa > Chordata > Aves > Passeriformes > Acanthizidae > Acanthiza > Acanthiza pusilla. The sequence goes on from JAXCHO010000018.1 coordinate 14,414,704, forward strand.
CTTTAAAGTAGTTTCCTCAAAAAAAAAGCTGTGAGTTTTACAAAAATACTGATTAATGTGGGATTTTTAAAATCGTCTCCTATTTAGAGTACTCTTTTTTCTTTTTCTAATTAGACAAAGGGCCTCATCTGAAGTCTGTTGAACTTAGTGAGAGTTTTCTGAGTGACCTTCTAATGACTGTTTAAGGCTGTAGAGGCACCCAAAGTGGTAATGCTGAGAGGTGTAATTGGCCCTATAAATCTCAGTGGGTCATTAATTCTGAATCTCAATAATGTTAAGACTGGGATGCACGTAAATGAAGCAGAGTGATGAGGAAGATTTATGCAAGCGTTGTCTTGCTTTGCTTTGCCCCGTAGAAGAAATTGCAGTTTTGGCATGGAAACTAGCTTTCTACCTTATCATCAATTCATATGTACCACCTATGTGTTTTTGGAAATTTCTAAATGCATCTTTTAGGGGAGATGGCTGGGCATTTTTTTCTTTGCCTACCAGAATATAATAGAACATGACTTGTAAATCCCTGTAAGATGAATTTAAGGTGCTCAACCCTAATAATTGAACTGGAGAAAACCAATTTTCAAAATGTTATTGCACATAGAACATTTGCTCCTAATAATCGTGGAATCATAGGATGGTTTGGTTTGGAAGGGAACTTAAAGATCATCTAATTCCAACCCCTGTGCCATGGCAGGGATGCCAGTCACTAGACCAGGTTACTCAGAACCCCATCCAGCCTGGCTTTGAAGGCTTCCAGAGATAGAAAATCTACAATTTCTCTGGCCAGCCTGTTCCAGTGTCTCACCACTGCCACAGTGAAGAAGAGACAGCTCAAATTTTAAAGCACACATGTGAGTTTTGGCTTGGTCTGTGGTGACAGGATCCTGATGTGCAGTGTCTGTCGTTGTCACTCAGGTGCACCCCAAATGGGGTTGCCCACATCAAGGTGAGCTATGTATTCACCATCTCTGCAAGTACATTATGGGAATTGCTAATGAAAGCTTTCTTGTTACACAGTGTGACCAGAAAGGCTTTTTAGTGCATTCCTTGTGGTGGGGAAAAAAAGAAAGAAAAACAAGGAAAAAAGAAAAAAAGGGCTTGACTTGGCTCAGTAAGAATGTTTATCTTGTTTCCCCCAATCAGAAGTTGCTGTAATATGTCCTTATCTCATGGTATGTGGTGGGATTGATTGCCGCTATATTAGTGCATAAACAAGGAGTCAAAAAAGAAAATTAATTAATGCAGTGATGTGGATTTTGCCATATGGCATTTGATTGCAAGCTGTGTGTCCAGTCCATTCTAAATATCCCTTTGCGCTTTCCCCAGTATATTTACTGTCCTTTGCTTCAGTCCCCTGCCAGGGATTGTTCAGAGAGAAAATCTTTGCACCATCCCCTCAGGGCCGAAAGACACCCAGTGTGTCCCAGAATAAACAGAACACTGGGAAGAAACAGTTAAGATTTAAAAAAATGCAAAAACACACAAAGAATTTTAAAAATCAAGCTTTTAAAAATTAAACAGGCAGGAAATTGAGTTTTGGTATTTTTTTGTAATCTGAGGTGGAAACGGAAATGTTTGATATCCCATCCTGTTCTGATATAACAGCACATTCAAGATTTCTGTAACTTGTATTTGTCATCATCTCTGCCTCCATTTATAGTTCAAAAGATAAATTATGAAAGCTTATGGCTTGGTTTCTGGCATTCCTTTGCAAAGGCATGTGTACTGCCTTATGAATTCTGAGAGACTTCGTTAGGGATTATCCCTACAAATGCTGCTCAGGCACTTAGAAGCAGTGAGAGCACAGGTGGGAGGAGAAGAAAAGGCAGGGTTTGTGTGTGCACATGCATGCACTTTCCTCTGTTCTTCAGGCAAGGACTTCACTTTCAGTTTGATCTGTAATTTTCTGGCAAAGCAAGGATTTTGACTGCAACTTTGTTTTTTGTACAGTGGATGCCATCAAACCTTTTTATTATATCTGAAATAGTTCCACATTTTTTTAAAAATCTATCGGTAATCTTATCGGTACGCCTAACAAACATTAGTATTCATACACAAAATACTACATAGTATACGTAACCTGCCTAGGCTGGAGCCTGACCTGAGGGAAGTGTAAGAGGACCTGACAGAGAGGACCTGACAGAGATTAACTGATGAAAGTTTCTGTTGCAGGGGGCATTAGGCATGATTTGGTTCTGTTTTGAAACAAGAGAAACTAGGTCAGGATCTGGGATAAGGAGAAAGCAAGAACTTCTCTACTGTACGTGAACCAGAATTTGATTCAGGCCAATCAGACTGCTCTTTGCAAAAAGAGGTCAAATTCAGAATAGTTCTAAGCCAAACCTGTACTTCTGGCAGAGGGTGAATCTCCTGTGGTTGCAGAAATGGTTGATCTTTGGGGACTGCCAGCCAGTCTGGTTACACACCAGGTTACACCAAATATTCCCAAATAAAAGATTCTAAAATGTTCATTCTGTACATCTAACCAGGACAGATTCACAGTTTTCAAGATAGGTAGTACTTACTTTTGTGTGGTAACATTTATTTCTGACATTTTTTGTGTATTTAAGTCGGAATACGGTCCCAGGTTCTAGAATAGATAGCATTTTCCATACAAAGAAACTTGTGTGGGGATAGTAGGATAGCAAAACTCTCTTTGGTTTTGCTATTTAGTTTATGAAACCTAATTTATTGTCTTTCTGTATATATCACAGAGATTTTTTTTTTAAGTTAAAATTATGGTAGCATTGGAGTTAGTGTTGGAAGATGTTCTTCCTGTTTCTATGTTTGAGATTCTGTTTCAGAAATAAGATCAGGGTAATAACATTCACAGGATCAACACACTCCTCTGGATTGTCATTACAGTCACAGGAAAGAGGTGTATAGTGGAACTTCACTTCTGTGGGCTCTGTGTGGAGTCATTCCCTTAAACGATATGAATGGGAGAATTATCCCAGCGGTTGTTTGCTATGATCCTTCTCTCTGTAAAGGTCATTGCTAATTGCTGTTTATCATTTTGGAGAGACTATGTTCAAATACATCTTTGATTATTCATCTTCCATGGATTTGAGTTTAGGGGACTTAAAAGTGACAGCAGGAGTACATGATAAAACAACCCCATTTGCACAAAAGCAATTTTCAGTTCTTAAAAGTGAAGGAAGGAAAGAAGAGGGAAAGTCCTTTTCGCTATCCTTTTCCTGACTTCAGCTCTTTAATTCCTGCCTCAAACTCTCCATTTCTGCTCCTCTACGCCCCTAGTTTTGGTTAAGAAAAAGAGGTCCTTTCTCTTGCTGAAGCCAAAGAAATCATAACAACTTCGTAGTCCAACTATTTTCCTCTGTGTGCAGTAAAATACTTACTTTTCTTTATCCTATTTAAAAATTTTGTTGTCAGTTTTAAAGTGTTTTGACTGAATCTTCAACGTTCTCTACATCAAAATGTTGGTGTTCCCTTTTCAAGCTCTTAGAAAAACACATCTGAGGGGAGGAAAAAAATGTATAGTTTGTTTCTTCAGAATGCTGCTGTATTGTGATAAGAGTATCATTCTGACTAAGGTTTGATTTCTAATCTCATTTGTTTGGCTGCACAAACTTTTATGTCATACAAATATCACGGAGGATTATTTGCCTTAAAGAGAAATTTTTCTTCTAAAAAATTGATTTTTTCAGAAACTCCTTGAGCGAGGAGTGAGAGTTGGTTTGAAAACTGTTGTATTTATGTAATCTCAGCATTCAGTTTAAGAATTCTGGTTCAGTTGCTTTATCATGGGATGCCTCAAGCAGTATGCAGAGCCTGGAGCAGGAGTCAGAGATGACCATTAGCCTTGATGGTGCCCACCGAAGTGGGAACTGCTGGTGCTGGAGTCTTGGGAAAAGTCTTCAGCCAAATTACTCTGCAGGGAAAGCAGTGGGAACATTCATTATTTTTCCAGAAGCAGAGCAATGTGTTTTTGTAAATACGACCCCGGGGAAATTGCTGAGCTCCAGGAAGCTAGGCTGACTTCTTCAGGAAGGCAGTTTGGTTTGCATGACTCTCTGTCCTAGAAGGAAGGAAATGTCCCATATGGATGATAGGGCAATATGGTGTGATTCAGTAGAGTCATATGGGGGAAAAAATGATCCTGTACTCCTGTTAGGTGTCTTGTTTCAGTGTAAAAATACTTTAGGAAAGGGAAGCAGAGAAATACCAGTCTAAGTAAGGTAAAACTGACTGTGTTAGCTCTGAACTATAAATACTGTGTGCCTGTAAGAGCATAGCTGAGAAAGTCTGTGATTTATCTAGTATGATGATTTTGGTATCTTGCATTTCCAGGTCACATTTCTTTGAAGAAATGAGGGATGGGAGGGCTATTCAAAATGCACGTTCCACACGGTTCCGGTAAAGAGCAAGGACTGCCTAGTATAGGCTGCTTAGGGACACCCTGGCTGAATGTGTTGGGACGTGAACATGTTCATCTGGAAAACTCTGTCCAAACTTTTTGAAAATGTGTGAAAATATACTGTCCAATTCATATAAATTCCCTTAGAAAAAGGTATGGAATTTTGCTGCCAATTATGTTTTGAATTCTATGGATTGGGAATCTATGCTCTTATTAATCATAAAATAGCAGGGGAATGTAAGGATAATCTGGTTCAACCAACCTTTCATGGCAAAAACACAGTCTAAACGAGATGGCCCAGCACTCTGTCCAGCCAAATCTTGGAAGTGTCTAATGTTGGGAGATCCACCACTTCCCTGAGGAAATTATTCTTGTGGCTGGTTGTTTTTGTTGTGAAAAACGTTCCTCTTGTGTCTGATTGTAATCTCCCCCAGAGCAACTTGTACCCATTGCCCCTCGTCTTTTCAATATGACTCATGGTAAAAGGAATCTCCATCACCTTTGTAGCTACCTTTTAAAGACAGGAGCATGCTGGTGAGGTCTCTCCCAAGCCTTCTTTCCTCAAGGCTGAACAAAGCCTTGAGAAAGGCTCACAGAACTGCCTTTCTTCTTCTGCCAGGCTTCCCAGTCCTTTCATCACCTTTGTGGCTCATCTCTGTGCCCTCACCAGCCTACCCACGTCTATTTTGTTTAGTGGGGACAGAAACTGAGCACGATATTCCAGGTGTGGCCTGATAAGCACTGAGTAGAGTGGGACAATGCCTTCTTTATCTCTGCTGGTGGTGCCCTCCATGATGCATCCCGTTGGCTTCCTTTGCCACCGCAGCTACACCGTTCACTTGTTGACCTGCTTGTCCACCAGGACCCCCAACTCCCTGTCCACAGAGCTGCTCCCCAGCCAGGTGGATCCCAGCCTGTGCTGCACTCCTGGATTATGCTTTCTCATGTGCAAGTTTTTACGTTTGTTGAACTACACAGGATTCTTGTTAGCCTACTCTTACAGGTCTTCCTGCAGGATGGCTCTCCCTTCCAAAGTGCTCACTTCTGTGCTCAGTTCAATATCATTGGAAACTTCATCCGGGCGCACTTGATCCCATCGTCCTGATCCCCTATGAGGATATTAAACAGCATTAGGTCCAGTGCTGATCCCTAGGAGACCTGTGACAGGTTGCCAGTTTGGAAAGGAACTTTTTACCATCGCCCTCTGAGTGCTGCTGGTCAGCCTGTTCCCCGCCCACCACACGGACCTCTTGCCTAGACCTCAGCGCATCAGTTTCTCAAGGAGAGGGCTGTGGGAAACTGTATTGAAAATCTTGCAGAAATCCAGGTAGACAATATCCATTGCTTTACCTACATCAACTGAGCAGGTTACTTTGCCAGAGAATGCGTTTAGGTTTGTCAAACACATACTGCCCTTGGTGAATCCATGCTAACTTTTCCCAATTGTGCTTCATCTGGCTTGTGATAGCCCTCAGGAGGATTTGTTCCATAACTTTCCAAGGGAATGAAGTATGACTGATGAGCTTTAATTTTCTGGACACTCCTTTAAACCCTTCTCAAAGATGAGGGCGACATTAGCCTTCTTCCAGTGTTCTGGGATGTCTCCCAATCTCCATGATTTCTCAAAAATTGTGGAAACAGGCTTTCAATTACATCAGCCAGCTCTCTTAACACCCTCAGGGGAATATTGTCAGGGCCCATGGATTGGTTGGGTCAGGCTCCAGTTCACAAACCAACTCTTCTGTCACTGACAGTGCTCTGTGTTTGCATTAACCTGGATTTTTGTTTCTAAGGCTTGGGGCCCAACACTATTGGTGAAACAGAGGTGAGGAGAGAGTTGAGAACCTGTGCCTTGTCAGCATTGTTAGTGATTAATTCATCTTTCCTGTTTAACAGCACATCAGTATTTTCCTTTCGTTCTGTTTTTTCTTTATATATTCGAAGAACCCTTTCTTGTAGTTTTTTACATCTTGGGCCTATTTCCATTTGAGCTGAGCTGCTGCTTTTCTGTTTGCATCTTTGCATACCCTAACACTGCCCCTGTAGTTCTCAACTGGTATTTGTCCACTTGTCCATCTCTGGTATGCTCCTCTTGGTTTTGAACAGACTCAGAAGCTCACAGTTAAGCCCAAGGGATCTCTTGTTCCATCTGCTTCCCTTACCTTAAAGGGAATGAACTCTTTTTGTGCTTCCAAGAGAATGTTCTTGAAAACTCTCTAGCTCATTTATACTCTGTGAAAGCTTTCAGTGGAGTTCCTCCCAAACATTGCCTGGTTCTGAATACCTGCATCACCAAGAATTAGAATAAGTACTTTCTGTAAACCAAAGCTATTCTTGTAATCAAAAAGCAGATAGAAGGAGAGCTGCATTTATCAGACACTAAATAAAAATCTGAAAGAAATAGTTTTAGACTCTGTTAGTTCCTGCTGTGGCTCAGAGATCTGGAATCCTTTTTCAAGTGTACATTTGCCAACAACGAGGGCTTCCATAGTGCAAACCTCATCAATCATCTGCTTGTATCTGCAGCATACAGCACAGCCAACAGGGCATGAAAATCTAGACTGCCATTTCTTGGAGCAAGGAGAGGTAGCAAGGGAGGCAGTGTATTTATTGAGAGCCTCTGTATGAGGATGTCATCACAGCCGTCTTGTTTTTCTTGGTTGTTTTGGTGTTTTTTAACTGTCATATGCGTCAGTCTCTAAGACGTCTAGTAAACTACATGACCAAAACTGTTATATGTCCTAGATACTTTTGATGTCTTTGATGTTGCTGAGAAAATGAGGAGTTTGTTTGCATCTTGAGAAAAAGTAGTCTGAATTCATCCCAGGTAACTTTAAAAATAAGTGTTTAACGAGGCCATCTATTCTAGAACATACATCACCCAACTTCCCCTTGTGTGAAGAGAGGCAGATACCTTTTTAGGTCTGTATCTGCAGGTGTAGACTTTGGGCTGAGCATGGCTGACATCTTCTAAAGATAACTGTTTCTCTGTATTGACTAGACAAAGAGTCTAGCGTGGTAACATATTCAATTCAGGTCCTTCAGCTGGGAACAGCATGTAGGTGGAATCTCTTTGATACATGGGAGTGGTGCACAGCACCTTTTCTTCAGCCTCTCTTCACCAGCTGTATATACTGTTGTGCAATAACTTAAAAAAAACTATACAACTGACTACCTTGACATCTGAGGTAGCTCATAATTGATCTTCAGCTGTGTTGACAAAGAAACAGGTGGAGGTCGGGAAGAAACGCTGACCATGCAGGGCCTATTGCAAGTAGAAGCAAGAAAGGAAAGGTAGTGGCTGCACCTGATTCATACTTTCTGATGATTTTCGAAGATACAGAGCAGAAAAGACAGCTAAGACCTGATCAGTGAAGTAACAACTTCTGACAACTTTGGAGGGTGACTTAAGGGTAACTTAAGGGTGACTGAAGAATGGTATGATCATGTTAATGAGCTTTAGGTCTGCTCATCGCCATGGGAAGACACAATGATTCCATTTTGATGAAGAATGAGGAAAGACATGTTTCTGATCTGTTTCAGTCCAAAGGGGTCACTTACCTTTCGAGTGCACTCAAAGGTACATTTTAGAGGGGAGTATATGAAGTAAGAAGGGATGCCTTTTCTGGGTGTACAGTTAAAAATTTGGGTGTAACTGTGAAAAGTACTGTTAATACATTTCATATTGTGTTGAGTTGGGATTTTTTAAAATAAGCTCATTAGCAACTTTATTATGAGTTAAGCAAATTACAGTTTCTATCATTTAAGTACTAATATTTTATTGAAGAGCATTATTCACTAACTATAAATGCACTGGCAGTACTCATATATGATTAACAATTAATTCATATAATCATCACATAAAACACAGAATAAGCATTACTTTAGTCCATGTAGTTCTCTGAGCATAATGCCATAGGTGTATGATCAGAGGACATGCCTTCCCATGCTACTTGTCTCTTTTTCTTTTTCTCCTAAGTAATATCATGTATGGAAAGCAGAAGTTGTGTTAGTGCAAGTTAATAACATTTGTAGGGCCCAGTGTCCCTGGGTGACTTCCCTGAGACAGATTCCAAGCAGCTTGTGTTCCCCAGGTTCTGGCTCTCTGTGAATTTTGAGAGAGCTTTTTCCAGTTTTCCCCTCCCATAAATCTTTTTGTAAAGAAGATACTCTTTTTCAGTGTCTGGGGGCTTAATTTTTTAATCATTCACAGATGGCAGAATGCTGCCTGGCTGTGGTGAGTATCCCTGGATGCTGAGATGTTGCATTTCCATATTGTTTCAGCAAAAAGGGGAGTTGAGTGTGGTCAAGGGGGCTGTGCTCTGTGGAGGGTCTTGTCTATTACAGAAATGGTAAGAGTGAAAATTAGCATCATGCTTTCTTAATTCCACAATGACAGTAAATGTACTCTGCATTAGTAGTGTTCTAGCTAGCTCACTGTCTTTTGAATGTCTTTATTAGGTCAGAAAACTTTTACATGTACTTACATGCGGTCTGTATTCTGAGCCCTCCACATCTATTATGGAGGCTTTTAAAGTTTAGCTTAGCTCCCAGCCTCATTCTTCATATTACAGTAACTTACTTTTTGGCTGAGAGCACTTCTGAGAAGTAATCTGTGATGTGTTTACTTTGGCTGGAGGAATTGAAATGCTTTAAATGAAAAAAAAAAAAAATTAAAAGCTCTCCAAATGTTCCTGCAGCTTTGCTTTCTCCTCTTATTATGCTAATCTGATTGTTTTTAATGTGAGGGCTTCTTTTGCCCTGGGTCATATATACTCCGCAGTGTCGTAAAAGGTATACCACTTTACAGCTAAGTAATGTTGACTTGTAAGTTAGAAAATCTGAGGTTTTCATTTGGAATACTGCACTGTGTAGGAATATGTCCATTTTTTCTCTTACTTTCCTGAAGTATAGGAAGTCACTACGTTTAACATCTGTGATGTCTTACCATGGTGTCTAACCAAGAGGCTGCCCAAGTGAGCTTAAGAAGAACAAAAACATCTATTTTAAATTCAGTTTTTTAGTCTTTGGAAAAATAATTTATTACACACCTTGTTGGTTATTGCCATCATTTAGGTAACAGATAAATTAATGTACCGTTAGAGTTTATTGTCCTGTCTATTCTTACGGAGACAAAGAGACTAAGAAGTGACAGTGAGAAATCTGTCAGTATTTGGGGAGTTTTGTTTCTTTATCCTCTGATAGTGAAGTTCACACCTGTGTATAGTGTAACCATGGAGACCATTCTTGCCTATTTTGTGGACTTTTCTTAGAAAAGACTAGGCTAATATTCACACTAATTCAAGGGGTAATGCAGAACCCCCTTTAAATGTGCTTGTACAATTTTTCTAATGGTACCTAGAATCTTGTACTTCTTTCTGCTCCCCAATTCCTTCAGAGAAATCCCAGTGGGTAATAATTTTCCTTCAGGCTTTGTAGTGAATGTTTCAGGCAAGTAGGCTCCTTTCCATGGCCACGTGCAGTTAATGTATAGACAGAAGTGGTGAGGGAGAGTGCAGCTTGGGACTCACTGATGTCGTGGTGCTGATGATATGCAGGCCTGCTGCCCTTGTGCTGGACCCAGCTGCTAATTTCCTAATGTTTGGCTGGAGCCTGGGCTTGGATAAAAGGGAGCTGGCTGTAGCTTGGGCCAGATAATTTGGAGCTGCTAATGGCTCATTTGTTAAAACAAGTAGAGGGCTTGGCAAAGGGAGAGGGAGTTTCTTTCTGCCTCACCTCAGCCTTTCCCTCTGTTTTCCACCTCGAGGGTGTTTATTCTGTGGGTGCTCTTTGGAGTGCTCATGGACACTGGTGCCCTAAGTTTGCTCACAAGGGGAGCAGTTGCTGTTCTGTTCGATGCACATAATCAAGGTGAGTGTGGTTTCAGGGGAAGAAAAAGGAATGTACAGCAGAAGTGCACCATTTTGTTCTGTTTCTTCCTTGGGGAAGTTTCCAGGACCAGTGCTGTGGACTGTGTTCCTCTCCCTCTGCTGCCCATCCCTTCACCTCCCTCAGGAAGACACAACTCCAAGCAGTGAATGCAGCTGAGGTCAGCAAAATGTGTGCGCTGTGGCGCTGGTGCCAGAGCAGGAGTGGCTGGGGGACAAAGCAGTGCAGATGGAGTCAAAAAGGGCTGAGTCCAAGCCAAGCCCCAACCAAGTCCAGCACAGCTGAGTAGAGCAGTCCCGAGCAGCTGGCACTACGTGGGGTCAGACCACAGAGTGGTCTGGAAGAGGGCAGTGCTGTGTGGAGTCGAACCAGAGGAGTGGGGCAGTCCAAAAGCAGGAGGCATGGCGCAGCGTGGAGGATCCAGCTTTTTGGAGGTTTGTCCCTCATTGTTTCTCATTGACTCGAGCCGGGGGAAGGGGAACACTAGCTATAGGAGTGTTCACCGTCTTGTGTTTGTCCCAGCAACCACGCAGAGCTGAGCTGAGGTGGTGGACACCTTTTCTGTGTAAAGCACCTTCTCTTTTGTATATTTTTGTTATTAATATTGCTGCTGCCACTGTGTGTTCCTTACTCCATTGCAGTCTGCTTTCAGTAGCTTGTTATCTCAACCCACAGTCCTTTCCTTTGTCCCTCTCCCACCAGAGTGGGGCAGAGAAAAGGGGAGAGGCTTATCTGGAGTTTAATTCCCGTCTGCTTTTAAACCACCACAACTGGTCACAAATGCACATTTCCATCTTTCTTGTTCGTGATTACAAGTGTTTCTTGTGAAGATGGATCTTGCAATCGTACTTATTTCCATTTAGTACATTCTGGCTCATTGCAGTGGCTTACCCATGAGTATATCTTTGCAAACCACTTGAGAGGGAGGAATAAATGTCAGCTGTTGCAGGCCGTTGACTGCCAGTTACTGATTTGGGCTGGCTGGCATGAACACATTTATGTCTGCGGTTAAAAGCTCTGGATTTCTTTTCTCTGTTGGCTTGGATTCAGGGAACTTTACATAGAATAGTGTGGCTTTACTTGAGATTTATGGCTGGAGTTCAGATCCTTACGTGCATCCGTAGGAGATGAAGGCCGTCGGTACATTTGCCTTTAGCACGTTAGCCTGGAGGGTGTGTGCACAAGGCTCTCCTTCGGGCCGTGATCCATGCTCCCTGGGAAGAAGCCATCACGCACCGACCGTGGTTCCTCTCACAGAGCGATCAGTTGCAGAAGGGAAGTGAACTTTCCATTTAGGAGATTGTGGCTTCCCTTATGCCAAATAAGTACCTCGTATTGCTTCTTAAAGAAGGAAATCTTGCATGATTTTCTGTCTGTCTTCAGTAGAAGTGCCCCAGCTCAACAGCTTGAGGTTAGGTATTTTAAGCTCTTGTATCAGTGCGATCAACACTGGGTTTAGTGACGTGTGAAGACAGTTTCTTGTAGGACAATCAGATCAAAATTCTCTTCTAGTTACAGAAGAATTTTTCAGCATGCAACACAAAGGTGGTTTATATATATATAAAAATTATATAATACATATATTTTTACTCACTCCATATCCACTAGCTCAAATTTGAAGACATATGGCTGCATGCTTTACAAGCTGTAGCTTCCATTGTTAGCCATAAGTGGGAGACATTATGGAAGTGACAGTGGGATGGATTGCTGTGGCCAGGTCTGCATTTGGGTGCAGCAGATGAAATTTTGCCAGGTAATAATGGAGAAAAGGTATCACTGGCCACTGTTTACAAGTGATGTCCAAGTGTAGAGATGTGAATTTGAACATGAACCAGGAGATGCGGGATCTAATTCAAAGTGCCACAGACTTAGTTAAAATATGCCACTTGACAGCTCTTGCCATCTTGGATTTGACCCAGAATGAATATTTCTGAGTGCTAGAAAATAAATATGAACTGGACCTTGAAGTATGGTTTCAGGTTTGTGTACAGGGTATACTTACATAGGTTTTCATTGTTTTAGTTGAAGACTATTTGTTACTCAATTTATGTTTCAAAAGATTCTCTAGCTAATTGCAATTAGAATATTGTAATTTTAAAGAGGCTTTTAACAAAAGCTGTGCTGTGTGATAAACGTGGTTTTGGTCACTTGGTAAAAATCCTTTGATATAACTTTCTTTAGCTGGCATTGTGCAAGTTGTTTTTTTTCATTTACAATGTATGTTCATCATAAAGGGATCAAAATACACTGTAATTGAAATAGCTTTGTTTCCAGGGCAATTCTTTCCTCAATTATTTTTATGTGTTCGCTACTTCACATACCCTCAATTGAACTGTTTTATTTTAATCATTTTTATCACTTTATAGTGATGAATTTGTTCCTGTTGGAGTTCAGGCTTTGTCATTTCACTTAGCAGTTTTCCTGGGAAGTCAGAATGTTACATAAATGCAGAAAAGATGTGCTGTACATAAATTTTGATTATCTTGAAAGCTCTACACAGTTTAGATCTATAAACACATGTACAGATATTTTAAGCACAGTAGCAATTCTGCTAAACTTGGTGAGTCTGTTTTCAAAGTTAGAGGAATGCATAGAAGTTTCTGAGCAGTAAGTGCACAGACCTTCACTTGCCTCTGGAATTCATTCTTTCCAGAGTGTGGCTTACTAATAGTAGGGGTGTATTTTTTTTTAAAACGAATTAATAGGAAAAATGTTAGAGGGAAGCAAGGTCTTCTGGTGGCATGAAGGTGACAGTTTGAAAGATGCTGTGTGGGGTCCATTTTTCAGCTAATGCCCCTTTTATCCACAGCTGACAGCAGCAGCAGAGCAAAAACCTTGCTACTTAAACTTCATGGTTCATCTGTAGCAATCAGCCTTTTTTTGGTTAGTAAATCACCCTACCTAATAAGATGTTTTAATATATGATAATATATTTTAATAGCTATCTGGTGTGACTATTAAATTATAATATTGCCCGTTAAACTTCGTTAGTAATTACTGAGAATTTTCTTCCGAAAAGGTGATTCCCCACCCCCATCTCCTTTTGCTCCTAGGGAAGCTTTATTAATTTCAACAGAGACTTGCTAGTGATGTTTTTTCGTTTTTACAAATAGGTTGGAGGTTGGGGTGCCTTTTAGTAGGATCTCTAGGTGTTTCTGGAAGCAAAACTTTAAAAAATAAAGATGAATTGGATTGTTCAGGAAGAAAGGAGAAGAAACAAAATGGAGAAGAAGAAGAAGAAACAAAATTGGAAATAGAACTGAAGACTGAATAGAGCTCAGGGAATAAAAATATCCATATGGGAGATGGAGGGAGAGGGGAAGACCACCATGAATAACGAAGCAAAAGAAACAACAACAACACAAAAAGCAAACTGCTGTGCTTTGCTGAGGATATACAAAGAGCCCTAGGTACTTTGTGCAAAAGCAATACTTTCCACATATTGTGATGGGAATGAGGGCATTTTTCCCATTCTGGATGAACTTTTCTCACAATTGAAAATGTTTACCAAGGACTTTTTTCTTTTGTACATTTCTCCCACACAGGAATTCCATGTTCATGGAAGGGAAGAGGTATTTCTTGCAAAGAGTGTCCTTCACCAGAGAGATGCAAATGGTGCACTTGGAATTGCATAGTTGTAGAATCACATTAGCCACCTTGAGAAGAGCAGAGGCTTTGTACTCTCCAATAATTTGCTTTCTTGGGGAAGCTGGCAAGAGCTTAAATGTTCTTCTAAAGCCGCGCAGGTAAAGATTAGTATGTTCCTAACGCTGTAAAAGCACTAAAGATGCAATGGTCCCTCAGCACCATCAAACAAAGGACAAGATCTTAGTGTCTGAAAAACCAAGTGTTCCTCTGGCTCCACTTTGAGGAAATTTGACCCTGCTACCCATCAAGAACACAACAGGACGGCAAGTGAAGGGCACTTATGCAAATAAAGCCCTTATACATGATAATGTAGTAGGACTTTATGGAGAGACTGTAAAATTTAGTTCTAAATGCCCAGTGGCAGACGATTTCTTGTACAGAAAGAACAAGATTTTGTTGCTTGTTTTCTGCAGCCCTTCTGCTTTTCCCACCCTCTGTGTTCTCTAAGTGACACATTTGTGTCAGGGAATTTAGGTATCATGACAAACGTTTCCTTTCAAATTTCAGATCCTCTACAGGGAAGAACCATTGCAACTTCCTCTTTTAATCTCATTTTGCATCCCAGCCTTCTTCCTGCTGAGACACCTGTCTGTCCTGTTTCACAAGGTCAGACTGATGATAACACAGTTGCCGATTTTTTTCTTTAAAAGGAGCATGATTATGTTCATCAAATAAGTTACTTTATCAAGAATCATCAAGTACAGGGTAAAAGTATAACAAATTTTATCATCTAACAATACTTTGTGAGGGAAATTTTCCAGAATCAGATGGTTTTTAAAAAAATACACTGAGATATAAGGCCTGTAATTCATAAGCAGTAGTTAAACTCTTGGCCTAAATCTAGCATGAATGTTGCAAGGTTCAGAAGCCTTCTCCAAGCAACCTGTATTCAGCCATTGAAATGTGCACAGTCTCTGACAAAGTAAATCAGTTGAGATGCATATCTGGTCTGTTTGGCAAATTGTTTGATCAAGTTCCTCGTTTCTTGGTAGCATGAGCTACCTGAGGACTGCCATAAAAATATGCAAGATACTAGCCTGTATGTCTATCACTAACAAGCTAGAGTTAAAACAGGCTGGAAAGAAAAGTAAAATTAGGCCATGCCTTGGGATGACCCCCAAGTCTCTGTAGCATGGAGGACCAAGCAATGAGTCTTCGGCACTGCTTAGAGAAGCAGCGCATTATCACTCCTGCCACAAAGACTGGCGTCAGTACAGCAGCTCTTTACCCTTTTCCTCAGCCTTTGCATTTAACATCCAGAGCACACAAAGCACAGAATCTTACCAGCTGCAAAATGTGTGACATGTCCCTGTAACAAGTGGAGAAGCTCCAATGATGATCTCTTGGTGGCCTCTGGGTGGTATTACAGGAGTGGTCTGTACACTCCTGTGTAAACACAGAGGAAAGTTTTGGCACCCACATGCCCACCCAGCTGGTTTCTTACTCCCCTGCTTCAGCACAACGGGGGGAGAAAATGAGGTGGAGTAGGGGTTGAGTTCAGGACAGTCTAATGAGCAAAAGAGAAGGCTGCCTATTGGAAGCAAAGCAAACAATTTGTTCTCTATTTCCATCTGCAGGGGGTGTCCAGCCACTCAGGGGGGAGCAGAAACCCCAGTGCACATAGCAGCTGCTTGGGAAAACAAACACCTTAATAATGACTGCACTTCTTCTTCTTTCTCCTACCTTTATTGCTGAGTATGACATATGGGATATCGCTTTGCTCAGCTGGGGTGAGCTGTCCTGGCTGCATCCCCTCCTGACCTCCTGCCCACTGCCAGCCCGTGGGGGTGTTGGAGAGACAGCCTTGGTGCTGTGTGGGTGCTGTGTGGGTGCAGCTCAGGCACAGCCAACACGTGGGTGTGTTACCAGCACCCTCCTGGATGCAAGTGCTAAGCACAGCACTGTGGGGTCTGCTCTGGGGAGGGTTAGCTCCGAACCAGGTGGGCCCACTACAGCAGGGAAAGTAATCTTTCCATGAAGGGGCAAAAGGAGAGAGAAGCTGTCCTTGCAGAGGCAGAAAATAGAAGGAACAATACCAAAGAGGTGCCTGTGTACAGAAGCACCTTGTGGAGTTGTGCAGGGAAGGACAGGGCTAGTGGTGAGTATGTGAGTGCAATCCAGCACTTGTGTAGCCACGTCCTGCAATCCTTACAAAGCAACTTCCATAAGAGGTAAATAGCTGTTCAGGGGTTTCAGCAGATGTGCAATATTTTCAACACTTGCTGCTTAGAGCTAGTAGTGACTGCCAATTCAAAGACTTAAACTTGTGTAGTTAATAATGATAGTGCTTGACAGTACTGTTCACCGTCCTAAGGAAAAGAGAGCAAGCAAAAATCCTGTACTTACAGATACTTGTTACCAAACAACATAATCATGAACAATGTCTGAAAATGCTGTGTAGATGTGGAATAAACTTTAGGCTACTCTGTGGTGTGGTTGGTTACTACAGGAAAAATCTGTACATGTTCATTTGTGTGGTAAATGGCACTATTACCCATGCTGTTTCTTTAGTGAGTTATTTTGACTAAAGTGCCACAGTTTCACAAAATGACTCATCAACTTATAATAAAATGCTCTTTTAGTAAGTTACTGCTGAAGGGTTGTACTCAGAAAGTAATGAAAATCTACCAGGCTTCATAACACAAGTTTTCATTTCCGTTTTTTCAGTCTACTGGAAAGTTTCTAGACAGGCCATCCATAACAGGGCCTAGATAATTTGCTTAGGAAGCTGCCTCTGCTGTATTTAACCTTTTTTTTTGGTCAGTATCTTGTATTTCTATATCCTACTTCATTAATGAGGTTGAAAAATACTGCCATTGCGAATTAGTTATGGGTCAGCAGCTGCTAATTTTACAATGCTACACTATTTTCTTCTCAGCTTTGCAGACGCGCTCGTATCTCATTTTATGGCTGCCTGGGGATAGATGAGAATATCAAGCAGAATCCAAAACTTTTTTTCCTTGTATCCAAATGCCTAGTCAATGATCCTACTAAACTCTGGAAGCATAATTTAAGTATTCTGGAAGGGAAGGGTTGTAAGTACAGGTGTCATGATAAAATAAGAGTTGTGTAAATAGGAGAACCTGGTGTGATTTTGTCCAGAGAAGCTGTGAATCCCTCATATGTGGAACTATTCAAGGCCAGGTTGGAGGCGGTTTTGAGGACTTGTCTAGTGGAAGATGTCCCAGCCCATGGCAGGAGTAGGAACTAGATGGTATTTAAGGTCTCTTGCAACACAGACCTCTCTATGATTCATGCTGTTGAGAAACTTTTTTTGTTTAAGAACAGTGATTCGTGGTCAAGGTCACAAGAACCATCTGATGGCATGTCAGCGATCCCTGGAGAATCAGAAATCCAGAACCCTCTCCCTGTCCTCTCCCCACCAATTCTGTAGGAATTTTGCAAATTTTTGGCAATTTTGTGACATTTTCTTTACTGCAAATCATCAGTTTGGGAGAACAGTTTTAGCACCAAGCTGGGTAGCTACTGAACAGGCGTGACTGCTGGAGAGGAGCATAGAAAGATATGAAAGGAACACAATTCTCCCTGTTGAAAGACAATTTCCTCCCTCCCACCACATTTTTCAGATTACAGCCTGACGGATACCTGGACACAGTTATTCTGCGGTGTGTCACTCCTCTCCATTGTTTACCTCTCAGCATTCCAGATAAATTTTAGCCTCCATATACAGCTGCCAAGGGAAAAGTGTAATGCAAACTCTGTTGTTTTACAATGGTCATCTTAGGTTTCCTCAACCTGAAAAAGGACGTGCCAGGTAGAGTTCATCTTACCCTCTTCATGTGCTTCTTTGTCTAGACAGAATAAAAAATGTTGTTGTTTCTCCACAGCTGTGTGACTTTTAGCGAATGTGATGTGTTACTGTCTGCCAGGGAGGTGAATGTAGTATTTCTTCCATTAGTTGGTGTAAGTTTGAAAATACTGGTATGATCCACAAAGAGAGAGGAAAAGCTGTCAATGAAATATTAGGGGGGAATCTGGGAAGTTACCTAGTTAGACCTATGTGGTTCATAATTGTGAGTTCAATGGGAGGCTGTTGACAGCCATGTGTGTGGATCCAGTTATTTAGAAATATTTCTTCTGCCATAGCTAGAGCATGAGAAGGAGGGAAAGAAGATGAGGGAAGAGCAAGCCCAGCAGACCTCACTTGCAGACAGACCCAGGACCAACCCCAGTTTCTTGCTTCTGGCCTCCTGAACCAGAGATTCTCGGGGCTTGTGTACGTATTTGCTTACAAGAGGTACCCTAGGGTCTTTGTAGTAAAGTGTCAGGAGGAAATCTATTCTATAAACAGAAGATTGGGTTTTAAAAAAAAATTTTTGTCTGTCTCTGGGAAGACCAAAGCTCTAATCGGCTTTTATGAGGATTCAAACGACTCATAACGTTATGTTTCTTTAATTCATGGGCTTGACATGACTTGGAGCTCAGTTCAGCAAACTCGTAGCTATATGACTGGTGTACTTCAGGTTGCAAACTACCTTAAGTATAATTGGGAAGGTCTTTTTAGAAACTGTAAACCATCTTTTGTCCTGAATGAACTTCACACGAGGTTGCACTCTAGCGGGTTTTTCAGCCAGCAGCTGATTATTTTCACAAGGCCTCAGATGTGGATTTACCAAAGATCTTGAATAGAGCACCCTGATGCTTCTGTGGTCCAGGTGGCAGGAGTGTGGGCAAGAGAATAGGCAGAGGCACTTCCAGTCTCTGCCACGAACATTTCTTCCTGCTTAGGATGGTGATTTCCTCACTCCTCATTGGTAGGCTTTCAGTCCCTTTTTATAGCAAATGATAATCTGCACAGAAAATTCTGTGCTTTAAGTGGAGAATAAGGAGTCGTAAGGATTCCAGAATGAAATTGTTGGGTCCCAGATGTCTGTTGAGTAGATTTGTATGTTTTTCAGAAATTTACTCCGGAATGCATCTATCTTTGGATGTTGTTTTCTATTCTGTACATCTGTATATTGTGAATATGCTTAATATTAGAAGTCTCAAAACCCAC
This sequence comes from Acanthiza pusilla, assembly GCA_036630365.1. NCBI lineage: Eukaryota > Metazoa > Chordata > Aves > Passeriformes > Acanthizidae > Acanthiza > Acanthiza pusilla. The sequence continues at coordinate 14,433,633 of JAXCHO010000018.1, forward strand.
AGCTGGTTCCAACAAAACACTTAAATTTTCTTTTTTCTTGTATGTGTTTTATGTGTTTTTTCTCTTTTTTTTTTTTTCTTATGTTCTCTAAAAACAGTCAGAAAAAGTGGTTATAATCAACATTGTGGTTTTGACTAAACTTGGAAATGGAAAGCAGGGGTTAAAGTTAAAAATTGGGCCTTAAAATAAACTGTTGGGCTCATTTTGTTTTTGGTGATTACATTAGTGTCCAAGAAAACGTGTGATCTTATATATTACGCATGCTGTAGTCCTTAGGCATAATAGGGTTAGATGAGGACAGAGTGTCAGATGTGGTATTTGTCATTACCTTTCAATTGCCTAATTTCATGCTGTTGTGGATTTGTGTTGAACTATTAATACTTGAATGTAGATTTTTCTCTGACTTCATGACTTTTTTTTTTTACAAAAATTCTTCTTGGCATGCTTTATTTCCCTGTCACTTTCAACAGCAGAAATGTTTCTTCTTAAATGGAGTTTGTCTCCAGTTCTGATTCTTCTTTAAAGGCAAATAGTGTGTCAAATTAAATTCAAGTATTTGCTTCTCTTTTGTAAGTGCTGATAATGTGTGTTATTAATTACTTTGCATTGTATGGTTAAGTTTTTTTTTTTTTTTCTGTTCAGTAACTCTACCTTGTGTTGTGTAACTGTTCCATAAAGGTCATATTTTTACCAGACAATAATCTTAAATGTCATGCTTTCCATTATGTTTAACTACTTCATATCTAGATAGATACCTGGTTGAGCAGAGTACTCTTTGCTAAATGAATTTTGGAGATTGGCAAAGTAATTTAATTCAAAAGAAAAGGAATGTCATTATTCTTCCCGTGCCTGTACGTTGCTACTTTGATATCATCAGATGATTTTGAGAATACATATAGCTGATCTCTGTTTTCTCTTTATAAATGTGGCTGATGTACTTCATACCAAAAAAACAGTGCTTAACACATGGCAATGATTTAGCAAAAAGAAACACTTTGTGCCTGAAAGCCGTTTGCCTTCTGGCATTCTCTTGGGATTCCAGTAAAGCACAGGGAAGTGAAACAACTACCTGCACGTTTGAGTGGGTCTGTAAATGCTGAGGATGCAAGTGCCTGACCAGAGGTACTTCTGTGTAGTGGTTATGTATTTTTGGAGCAGTGCTTAAATATTTCATTGTGGTTTATTTGGGCATACGTGTGTTAGGTGTGGGCATGCAGTGCACACCATGGCAGAAGGTGACCTGTAACCTCTACAACGTTAAATGCTTTTAGTGCAGGATTTAGCCTAGTATTCAAAATACTCATGGTCTTTGCTGCATGGTCTCCAGGGAGGATGCAAACCTGCCAGAATTTTGTTCCTATTCTCAGTCTTTTATTTCTGTTACAGTTCCAGACTGTTTGCATTTCCCTTAAAAGCTCACCACTTTGCCTTCTTCTTCCCCCTTCTCTTATATGTAGAATAGTGGTTTAGAAGGAATGAACAAGGGAAGATGGGAAGGCTTCCTCATAAAACCTCATAGAGGGAGAATTTACTTCATGAAGCAAAGAGTTAAGCTGTCTTATACAGCCAATTAAGTGTATGCTGTCTTTTATCATGCATGCATGCTCCTATGGAGGCAATAGTAATTTATGTTGGTAGCTTCTGTCGTTCTCTCTTAGTGACCTGGGCTCAGACTGTGACATGTTCAGTGCAGCTTGACAGTGAGGGAAGATGACCTATATATATCCACAGGTGTAAGACAGGATTGTTAGAACTGAGGTAGTAAGGTGCAGTTAAAGATCATACTGTTTGCTCGTCATCTGCTAGCAGGGGAAAATCAGGTCTGGTAACTCTTGCAAGGTCCTTGGCCAGTCATTAAATTACTTGCCTTAAGAAAGGCCTGCCAAGTTGGCAATTACTGGGATGTAGTCCAGCCAAGAATGTTTTAAAATTAGTCGTGTATGAAATTGTGGTATAAATTTCTTTTGCCTCCCTACAGTTTCTGCTGGTTCATAAGTGGTGAATCACTGCTGGTCTGTTATTGAACTGGAACTGGGCTTATCTGAAATGGTACTAAACGTAGAGATGATTTTGCACTTTCTGGTATTTGAAGATGTGTTGCCATCTCTGAGAGATATATGCTGAAATATAAAGCAAGAGTATACTTTGTATCTATTAGGTTTTGTTTTCCTGAGGTTACATATGTATATGTCGCCACAAAAATGCACGGGTATATATGGTATATGTGTACAGTATATGTATTTTATAAAATCATTTGCATCTAAAGTCTAGTTATTATGTACTGTCCTTGCTCTAGCCTGATTGTAGGCTTGTGTTTTTTTTTTCAAGACAACTATTTGCTTGACTGAGAAGAGCCTCAACAAAACCAGCCTTGGCTTTTGACACCTGATTGCCTCTCAGTGTCTCAGACATTGTAACCCTAATCTCCATATTTCGTATGAACTCTCGTAGGCTGCCAATAGGGTTTACTGGTCTTGGTGTCTAGGAGCCTGAACCGCGAATGAGGGCCCTCCAGAGATGTATGGAAGCCATTTAGGAAAGCAACCAAAGGGCAGTGAGGTTAGAGGGAACGGAAGGCTAAGGGTGGACTGGAGAAGTACAAGGAAATGGTGACATTGTATTGACCAGCATGATAAACAGTGGGTTTCAGTATATTAAAAAAAAACCAAATAAAAATTCGGAAGCCTCTCAGCAAAGCATATTTTAGTGGACTCTGCTTGGAAATGTTTAGCTAGTACAGTGGAAACTGACATCACCATAAAAAGTGGCAAAATATATCAGGTGTGAGATAACAGTAAAGAATCTTTGAAAGTGAGAACAAGTTATTTTGGATGCACAAAGGCAAAGACGAGTGATGTGGTTAAAGTGAATGACAACGGAAAACAACATTTGCAACAGGCAAGATTTTGTGTGTCAAGTGTAGAGAAGAGGATGCCTGTAATAATGGGTGTGATAAGATTTTTGGGCAGGAGCTTGAGCTGTGTGAATGGATAGGAAAAGCTGTGTAATAGAGAGGTTATGTGGAACAAATCCACTGAACTGACACATAATTGGGGTTTGAAAGACTAAGTTGAAAATGTCATCCATATTGTGGTTTGCATAACAAATAAGACGGTGATGTTGTCCAGAGTGGTTAGAGGAGGGTATGGAGAACCAAGATGGGAGGATATTGCCTGCTTTATTTGACTCATTCTGGTCTAAAGTGAGACTTCTCATGGGGAAGGAAGAGGGAGAAGGATTACAAGGGGGATTTTAGTGTTGGAGGAAGAGGGTTTAATGGGAACAGTAGAGGGGAAGGCAAGCCAAGAGCAGAAATGGTAAATTTATGGCTTGTCCACTGGGAATTTTTGTTTGCTGATGTTGTGCAGAGATATGGCATGGATGAAAGGAAATTAAGGACAGAGCTGCTTTGAGTACCCCATAGGAAGCTGGCAGAGGAAGAAGCCACTTGAAATTTGGCATTCCTTTGATTAAGAAGGACTTTCAGGATAAAACATCTATGGAAGTTTCATGTATATTTTATCATGTATCTACAACTCAAGACCCTAGGATGTAATATATTTCGAGATAATTTTTGAAGACAGCTGACTTTATTGCCAGAAACATTTAGATTTGGGGAAACATTTAAAAGATGGATAAAAACTGATTTGGAGTAGTAGTTATATGCTTTAGGGAACAATGATAACTATCAGAAGATTACACACTTGTTGGGGTGCCATACTTGAGATGAGAATAAGCTCTTTTACAAGACAACCATGACCAAAAAACAAAAAAAAATTCTCTATGGATTATCCTGTACTGCAAATAACCATAGATCAGAATTTCTACATAAATCACATTGGTAGCCAAGTGTATATATACATACATATATATATATATATGTAGAAAGATGAATAGATAGATATAGATACATAGAGATATATAGATACAGATATTTATATCTATCTATATACATATATCTATATATATAATCATATCTATATATATATGGGGGTGATGGACACTTGTTTTTTCCTCTTTTGAATGTTTATTCCTGTGATGCTGACTTCAAAGAACAGGAAAGAGAGCACAACCTCCCCTGGGATTACAGCTGTATTCAGGAAAACAAGGAGTACCTTAGAATTCACTTTATTTTTTAGATTTCACTAATTTCTAGGATCTAGGTTGTCAGTTCATGTGAAATGACACAAAGCTGTTGGAGTGAATAGTTCAGAATTGACAGTGCACATTAAAAAGTGTGTTTGGGGCAGAATGTATGTTAAGAACCCACACAACTATTGTTTCAGTTGCTCAGAGAATTTCTTTTGTTGTGTAAGATGTTAAGAGATTTTTGTATGTGTGTGTGTGTATGTAGAAGGTCCCAAGTGACATCTGAAAACCAATACATGGAATAATAACTTGGAGCAGAAGATTAGCCAGTTGTTGTAGTCTCAGACTTGATTGTGGCTAGATTAAGGAAGTAAATTCTGTTCAGTGCTCTAATTCGTAAAATGGCAGCGAAGAAAACTGACAAAATCCTATGTGATGTTTCAAAATGCATTTTAAAACTGTTTGCCAATAAAGAGAATCAAAGTATGAAACTTCTGAAAAACAACCCCAAACCCAAAACAGACTTTATGCCAAATCTTAGTAATTTGTGGAAGATAAGTAACTTTGAGTTGGTGAATAGAAAAAAACTCCATGTCTTTGATAAAGAACGTAAGATTCTGCATTCTTTATGCAGCTATTTTTTTGTTTGTTTTTAGAAATTCTGATTTAATCGTATACTGCTGAAAGTAGTACAATTTTTAATTTAAAAAGTTGAATATTTAGAGTCTTTGACTTTATACAGAAATATTTATTTTCTATGTATTTGCTATGTGTTTCAATTTTTTCGTATCAGGGATTCTGAGTTATTAGTGAATGCCATGGAGGGCCAGACCCTTGTCAATATTGCAGAACAGTATGGTAGGGCCCTTTGAATATGATATGAAAGGAAAGCTGGAAGCTTACCATCTGGAAGAGACCATCAGTGTGCTAAAGCTGGCATTTCTGGCTTTCTGCCAGACCTTTCCCACTGTCTGACTAACCTCAGGGTTGGACAAGGAGGGATCTCCAGGTGGCTTATTGTCCTGTTTCTCCTTCTCTCTGCCCCATTGACTGAGCTAACCTGCAGTACAGCCAAAATGTTTCAGTCTACTTTGAGAGGTTAGACAATATATAAAAGTAAGGAAACAAAGATGGAAAAAACCTAAAAAACCACAGAAAAGCTGTGGAAGAAAGCATAAAATCAGTGTATTTTGCTGGCAAAATCAACAGACTAAGTTTCCCCATACCTCCATAGAAATGTTAGCTGTAGGGGACCTCTGGATGTTTTTACTCAAATTTCCTGCTCAAAGCAGGACTATCACTAACACCACTTCAGATCAGCCAGGTTTTCATTGACGTACACAGGTGAGATGGTTCCATACACTGGACCATTGTGAGGTGAGGAGCGTTTGTTTACAGAAAACACAGCTCCCTCTTTTTATCTCTGCCTTTCCTTTCAGAAATGCCTGCATCCATAACCATGTTCTGGTCTTGTGTGCTACCTCAGATCTGGGATTCTGATTATGCCGCGGCTCTGCTGTCATACACAGACTTCCAGTTCTGATTGTTCATTGCTCAGGCTCTGTGCAGTGATGTACCTACTGCTGTTTGAGATGTCTGAATGCCCTCTGTTTCATTGCCTTCTCCAATATGTACTTCCCCTTTATCTGCACTGCTTCCTCATTTACTACTGCATTTAGATACCATTCCCTCATGAACCTAGCTTAAATCTCTCTCCACTGGGTAGCAAGCCTCTTTGCAAAGATGTGTTTTTGTCTGGACCTTTGAGATCACCCCCATCTCATGTCTGGAAGTGTGGGACTGGGGAAGGAGGAAGAAACTGCTCTGCATAGTTGATTGAGATTGAAATGCTTCTTCACATTTTCACAGCTGAGGATTATGGTAAGGTAGTGAAATTTGTCTGGACACAGTGATCTCCTGCTGTGTCCTTAGTGCATGAGTTTCATCAAACTGGCTAAGCAAGGACTTAATGCGCCTTGCAGGAGCTTGTGTGAGGTGTTCAGAAGTTAATGAACTGAATTAATTCTAAGAAAACTGAAAATAAAGTCTCAACTATATGTAGATAGAAAGATAGGTGTAGGTACGTATATAGCTGTTGGAGAGAACGTTGCTGAGGAGGAAGAGAGTTTATGAGGCATTTTGATGTCTTTATATGAAGCTGTATAAATTTCAGCCACTTAACTTTAGCAGGAATATCCTGCAGTGTTTGAAGTGGGTGAATAATTTAAAATAAATAAGGTCAATGAAGAAGACCCTGTTAGCCAGTCTGAAATGTAAATTCTGAAGACCCTTTAGAGTTTTTGCTCATACTGAAAAAAGAGAGTAAATTATTAAGTCCTGCATCTTATAAACAGTTGGGGTGAAGACAAGTTCAGTTATCTAAGCACTCTGTTTGGTCAAGATCTTTCAGCACGTGGTGATCTGTCTTTGTTGTGTGAAAATTTAACTGATCATTTGTTTCAAACATTCTTGAAAGTGCATCTGAGAGGGTTTATGAAGACCAGATGAGATTTGTTAGGTGTTTTTCTCAGAAGCAGTCTGTGAAAAATATGCCATCTTTTAAAAACATTATTAAAGATGTTATTTCCTGTTCCAGAATCGCCCTTGGCTGTAGGAATAGGTAAAATTTTTATAGTGACATTTGCATTTTCTACTATTAAATAGGTGGGTTTGTTCTACTGTTTTACTTCAGGGCAGGCATTTAGCAAATATAACAACTCTGGCTAGTTGGACTGGATTCCTTTCTGAAAATTTTATTGCCCATGCAAGCATAATGTGGACCCCTACAGTAAATTTTAAAGTTCATATAGTGAGTACCACAAAAAATACTTGCAGGCCAATTTTTTTTTTTTTAAAGTTTATTAGTAATCAGGAAAACACTCAGAGTTTGTGTTTTGACAGCTTTTGTGGTCAATAAGGTGTGCATATTGTGAAGACTCTGTAAAGGTTTTCTTTCCTCTCACCTGTCTCATATACATCACCTGACTGCAGCAGAGCATGATATTGAACTATGAAGATCATGGTAAAGTGTAATGTACATTGGTGTAATATTTGAATTAGATTTGATACTCCAGTCTTTCGTTTGCTTCCCTCTAATAAAAGATACTGAGAGGTAACTGCTACCACTGAATTAATAACAATGTCTGCTGTAAAATAAGGAGAGCTATGTTACTCAATCACAGTAGCTTCGGTGAAGGAAATGTACTGCATCAGCAGGGTGTATGGTCCAGGATCTCACTGCTCGGTTGTTACGGTCTCACTTCAGAGTTACTCATGAGTAAGACAAAAGGGTATGGTTCTGAGCAGTACTCATTCCTTCTCTGCCTTTGCAAGAAGGCAGAAGGGAGCTCAGTGGAGCTCCTTTGCTGCTGCTAATGGTTCTGGAGGTCTGTTTTGGGATACCAAGAGGAAATACTGTGTGAATATGTGGTGATCATCGCATGTCTGCCTCAAGTTCTAACCCTTATGAAGTGCTGGGGAAAGAAAGATAAATCAGTCTGACAGCTGTTCCTCTGTGAACTGGCCCTGGGAATTACTGAACATCATTGGCACACATGATTGTGCATCTGACCTAGGGAGGAGTAGCTCTGAATTTTGTTAACCCCCGAGAGCACTCATGGAGAAGAAATTCAGAAGTCTTCTAGGCTATCCTGGTATCCCAAGGCAGGATCAGTTATATTCTGGCAGATCTCTGGTTTGTTCTTAAAAACATTCTATTCCAGTGTGGCACTCTTCTTACTGTTACAAAATAAAAATCTTTCGTGCTGCAGTTTGAACATATTGCTTATTACCCTGTCTTTTGTGGATGTTTCTTGTTTTCAGCATTCAGGTATATAGCAACTTACAGAGCTCCTTCTTGGTGTCTTTTTTCATACATTAAACAATCCTCACTCTGTCCGTGTTTCCTCACAGGTTATGTTTCCTAGTCTCTGCAATTGTTCTGCATCTTTCTTGGAGTGTGATGCCCCAAAGGGATCATTAGAACATCATGTTCAGAGAGGATCACTTCACTAATACCATAACTTTTTAATGGTATTATATATTTATGCAAAGAGTGTTTTTACTTGAGATCCTCTCCTACAGAAATGCAACTGAAAAAGTGGTTCATCCTGCATTTATACAGTTCATTATTTATGCAATTAATTATACTGTTAATTATCAAGATACCCAAGTACCTTGCATGTGTTCCTACTAATTGACTCCTATGCCACCCTTAAATTGTAGATTGGATCCGGCATCAGGTTATAAACATTTGAATGTAGGTGCCTAAATGTACATCATATGTTAGCTGTGTCAGTAAATTCCCAATCTAGTCAATGGAGCCTGGCCAATTGGACATGCCTTACTGAGGGTCGGATGAAGAATCTCATTTAGATCCCCAAACACCAATAACTGTATTGACTTGTCCTCCATTAACTGTAAAAATAATTAGTTTACAATCTGGACTGGGATCTCATGCCATCTCTCCAAGTTACCCATATCATTCTGAATTCTGATCCTGCCTTCAAAGATACTTGCAGTCTCTTAGAGCTCAGTATCTTCTGAGAATTTCATAAACATAACTTGTATTCCACTGTTGAAGCCATAGATATAAATATTGAATGGCACTGGACCTGAAACACAACCCCGTAGAGCCCTACACAATATGCTGCTCCATTGTGATTTCAGCAATTGTTTTCTGAGTGTTTCTTCAACTAGACAGCACCCATGTTAGTACTTCAATAATTTATTTAAGCCTGCTGTTGAAAAATGCTTTGCTGTTTTTTGGTTTGCATTCTCGGGATTATGAACTCTCTTACTTTACAGTGACATTATAAGAACCATCCTATTCCTCTCCTCCCTTTACCAAGCTGCTCTCTTTACCTTCTGTATCAAAAGCTGACTTCAGTTTATTCTGAACTTTTGCAGAACAAAATGTCCTGATTTATTTCTTTCTCAACTACTCCCAGATGTGGGAGTAGTTAAAATACACACTATTCCAGTCCTGTATTCTGTATGGTTCTGGCAGCATTTTGAAAAATCTTTCCTCCGTGATCTCCCTGGTTTGGTGGTTTGCAATAGATCTTCACCATGGGAGTGTTCCTGGTTTTTTCATCTCTAACTTTGCAATCATTACATGGAAGTTTCCCCAAGATCTGAATCTCCTTATGGCCTGAAACTACATCAACTCTATGTATTCTTGATGTACAATGCAGCACCAACCCTTTTGAATGCTCAGTAGCTCTTTATACCCCCACAAGGGTTATCCAGATCTCTGTTACTCCAATTAAATAATAGTTTCTTTAGATGTCTGGCTTCTCCGGTTTCTTTCCAATTGTGTAGCGTGGGCACTTAGAACTTCAGTGGACTCATTCACTGTTCTTTCTTTATGTTCTTAATTAGTTTGTTTCAAGTAGCTTTCAGACCCTTCAGACCCCAACAGAATTCATTTTCAAAGATCTCTAGAGGATTTTGGTTTTCTTCCACACCAATACTGACTTAAAAGTATTTTTCAATTAATGTAATAAATCAGGGTGTAAAGATGCTTTCCTTATTTTTGTGATATGAGCTCCACTCCATCCATTTGCTCACACACTGCTGCCCACTTGCTCTGGAAGCCAAATTCCTCGGCATCTTGAAAGTCTAAAATAGAGAAATGTCTCATCAGGAATAGGATGAGTTAAAAGTCCTTTTGTTTCTAGGCCTTGCAAGTTCTTTCCATGTTGCTGCAGTGGTGATGGTGGCACTGACTGTGGTAGTTGAAACACCAAGTTAGCACCATCCACTGTGTTTCTGCTCCTTTGTGCTCCTAAGCTGGAGCTTGTTTATGTTGGAGATGCAACTTTGCCAGCCACTTTGTGTCTTACTGGAATGCTGTCTTTCAGATTTCACTGTGAAACTTACTTCTTTGATCTTTTAGTTTCGTTTCAGCACATATAATTTCAGTCAGCACTTGTGGCAGTGAAAATAAGAACCTTGTAACTCTTAACCCAGGCTTCTTGTGCTCAAACTGGTTTCCTTGTCAAGGGTTTAGAAAGCATTTACACTTTTGATGTGGCAGATTGAGAATTGTGTCTCATTTTAGAATTCCATGATACTAGCATTTCTTAAATGTAAGATGTAGAGTTACAGCTGGGGTACTTGATTTCTGAGTATATATTTTCCATTTGAATAAATTGATTTTGCATTGTTCTGATGAGGTCAGGATGTCAGACTTTAGGTTTGCTTGATCTTAGAAGAAACAAGTGTTGTGCTAAAGAAATTCCACTGCCCTGGGTGGCTTTGAACCTTGTGATTTTGGCAACGCTGTCTTTTGACTTGCCAGCAGACATATGTGAAATCCCACAAGATCTGTCTTGAACAGCAGCGAAATAGTTAACAATGCTAACATTTAGAACAGCTGTAGTTACTTCTCTGGTGTTGCCATCTAAAGAGGGGAGCAGGGCCTTGAGCTTGGACCTCCGTGATGGCGAGGTGGGAGCACAGCCAGACTCAGCGGCATTCAGGCCCTTTGTCCAGGGCCAGGATACTGCAGGTGAAGTACATTTCCTGAAAGCTGAATAAAGCAGAAGTGAAATTGTAAACTGTGGCAAGTATATATTTCATGTTCTTCTCTGAACCTGCTGCCCAAAGAACTTTAATACTCTTTTATCTTATTTCTTTTATGTATAAACTTGTGTCCTCTAGTTCATTTGTAACACACCAGCTTTTAGCTCCGAGGGCACCATCTCAGTCTTGGGTGTTGGTCATTGTGTGGAAGTCTCCAGTTGTGAAATGGTGTCATTTTTCTCTTTGAAGTGCTTAATTCACCAGTGCCAGGAAGAGCTGTGTGAAGTGGGGTCCTTTCCCTTTTCATGGCTCAGAGGGCCTGCGTGTACTTATGGCATGTCTGATCAAATGGAATTAGTGGGAGGAGGCACACTGTGCTTTTGATTCCCATTAGTGAGAGCCTGAAGGATGACTTTCCTGCATGATTTCCCATGTTCACTACGTTATTTAAAGACCTAATGTTCTGTCACATGATCTATGCAATAGAGGTGCATTTCTATTATGGTAAATGCAGGATATTAGCAGCAGTATACTGCTGTAATTTTACTTTTTATTTTTTTGAGTTATCACAAGTAAGATCAGGCTCTTTGAATAGCCTCTTTCCTACAAATTCCTTTTATTCTGCTCAAAAAAATCATGGAATCAGAACTATTTTAGGCTTGAATGGGTCTCTGAAGTCCATCTGGTCCAATGCTTCTTAATGTAGAGCCATCAAGATCAAATTGCTCAGAGCATTGGTTGGAGGTTGGGCATCTCTGAGGATGAATATCCCAACTTTTGTGAGTACAGAAGGAATTTCTGTATCTGTATGACCCTTCTTTTGGCAATTTTCCCACCCCATTATATTCAGTGAGAATGTCCTTTGTCATAAAGTGTGTTTGTTGCCTTTTGAGTTGCCACCTTCCATCTCTGGGAAGAGTTTGGCTTTATCTTCTCTATACCCTCCTGTTAGGGAGCTACAGACTGCAGTAAAACCTCTGCTTAGCAACCTTTCCTAAAGGCTGAAAACCCCCCAGGTTTCACAGCTTCACCTTGTATGTAATGTTCTCCAGAATTTCATTTGCTTCTGAGACAAAAGTATATTCTAATGCAACTTTTAATATCTATTTTACTTTTAAAAATGCAAAAGAAATCTTCAAATGTAACATATATGTACTTTGAGGGCACGTCCTTTATGAAGCAATATTTTTGGGAAGTGTAGGTCGTTGTTGTGTGCATTTGGGTTTTTTTGTAGACCGTATATGTGACTGTATGTTTTTGAAGTTTCCCTAGATTACTATATGTAGAATTTTATGTTTAATGCTACAGGAATTTAAAATCTTTCTTTTTGTAAATAAATATTAAAATAATATAAAATGGAAATCTACAGTAGTGTTTTTTATCCATCTGTGTATATATAGACAGATGGATAAAATTATATATACAACAGCATGACAGAGAGGAAAAACAGTCCTGTCCTTGAGATTTTGTTTCACCAGAAGTACATTACATGTCACCTGTTCATGATTTCTTCTGTTCAGCTTGGAGGAAATGATGTTCAACTGGATTCCTCTGAGAGCTAATCAGAGTCAGTGCTACTGCTGGGATTAACAATGAGAAATTGCTGAGCTCTCCTTGGCAACTCTTGCCCAGCTCTGGCGCGTTTGTTGTCAACAGAAGGACTGAATTCTGCCAGACCTGATGGTGGGCAGGAGACCATTTCACTACAGCATTTTGCAGCTCTGCTAGAGAGGGGAGGAAGCTGCTGGCTAAGGTGCATATCCAAGGAATCTGAAGAGTCTGCTGACCAAACTAAGCTCCTTTGGCTTTCAGGTTTGCAAATTTAAATTAATGATATTTCAGAGTTTAAATTTCACCTTAAACATAGATGCTCTTGTTTTCTAGGTTGCAAGTACTCAGAATCTTTAGGCAGCCTTCTGTAAGGCCTTGCAAACTAATGCTTTGTCAGTGAAGACAATAATTGATACTGTCCTTGAACCTCCAGCAAGCCCTTGGTTTTTGGCACAGACTTTATTACTCAAATATGAAAAAGCCAGGAGTTAACACGCAAACTTGCAATTCCCTGATCTTAGCAGATGGATCATAGCCATTTCGGAGATCAATGACTGGTAACTGAATTATTCACTCTCTTAGCAAGGAAATATGTTGGTATCTGATCTGCAGTTTTCTTCAGGAAGCCCTAGTCATTTACAGACAAGTTTTGTTCCCACTTGGAAGGGATTTTATGTGTATCAGATACTCTTTGTCTTCTAGCTCTCATTCGAAAAAAAAAAGGTCTGTCTAAGCTCTAATCCTCTCCTCTCCTGAGGTTTTTCAGTTTTGCTGGAGAGTATAACCTGTCATAGTACCCAAATGTGCATCCTTTCAATGTGAAGATTTTGGTTCCTCTTACATAAAAATTTAAATATGCGTCTGGCAAGATATCTGCTTTCTACATGCTTCAAACTAGTTTCAAACAAATATTTGCACTTTTACAGCGAATGTTAACTTCTTGGTAATATGTAATGAGCTGTTAAGTGTAACTACTGTTTTCAGAGTCCTGATACTCAAATATGTAGGGATATATTAAAAACTGTGTGTTTTGCCATCTTTCTGGGCTCATTCTTTCCTGCTTTGCTTGCTGTAAGCCAGCAAATGTGTCGTTTGGTTTCATGTTTCTGCAACATGAAAGGACGCTGCAAAGTTCACATTTTTGACAAAGAACCCTATAAATGCTTGTCTCCCAGAACCTTTGCCTATCTTTGCTGTTTTCCTTTCTCTCAACAATGAACCATCTTTCTCAACAACTTTACAAATTGCCACTTTTATAGGGCTTCCTAGTTTGGCTTGTTTTGCACTGGCTTTGGTAGCATGGCAGTGAAGGGTCTCAGCGGCTCACTTGGTGAGACCCCCGCTTTGCCTTGTGCCGCGGAGGACGGGTGTGCTGGGAATGGAGCATGGGGCGTGCGGCGAAGAGCAGAGCAAACAGACGAGCTATTGGAAGAGAGGGACATCTGAAGTGGCCTCTTTGCTTGCTGAAGAGCCCTGTCGTGGTGCCTGGCCTGAGAGCAGATGAGGAGTAGGGAGGAGACAAGCTGAAACGATGGTTGCTTATCTCCACGCTCTTCTCAGTTGCTCTGTTTTTCATGCCTCCAGCTCAGCTGTAAAGCAATAATTAACCTGAGCCTTTTAATTTCTCCCAGTTGGCTTTAAATTAACTCTGTTGTCATGTTGCGTGGAGTAATCCTTCAGGCATCAAACATTTGAATTTTTTATGGCTGCATGGGTATTTACTGTTTGGTCAGTTTTAATTTTATTATTATAATGATATTCATGATTTTTGGAATTTTCGTGTTTGTGGAGAAGACTGTCTTAGATACTGCACACATAGAGAAAAGAAAAATACCCACTCTGTCGGTGCTGTAGGAAGGCCAAAGATTTTTAGCAGTACTCGTGGCCAAACCTCCTAATGTGAAGTAAAATGTGGCAAATTAGTTTGGGAAAATTTTGGGTCAAAATCCTGTTGCTAACCTCTGTTTGTTTCTTGAATGGATCGTTGTTTGTTTAGATGTACTCAAGCAGTATTGTTTGCAGTTGTTTTAGGTAGACAGCTCTTTTCAACACAGGAAAATTTTGGATTTCTTGTAAATGGCATTCTTCAAGCAATTTGCAATGGGAAAGAGCCAGGGAAAAGATAGGATCTTTATTTCAGCAGAGGCTCTCATAAATCTCATATTAGCATCAAAACAATAGGACAAGTGATATATTTTTTTAATCATGGGTTTATTTGTGCTCTAGTTATTGGAGAGTCTAAAACTGCTGTTTTATTAGTGTTGTTCAGTAATATGGTCCGTAACTATAAAGCCTATTAAACACTTCATAAAGCCTTCAAGGAAACTTCTTACAAATGTTACACAGTGTTTTTATAAGTTATAGCCCTCTGGAAATTGGCTTATTATCAGTTTTCCATCAAAGTAAAGTGTTCAGAAGAGTGGAAGATGACCTAATGTAATCTAGATCGAAAGTATCAGTGAAACTTGATGTTTATCCTTGCTTTGATACTGTATATGGTAACAGTCGATTCTTGTCAAAACATATTTATATAGATGCAAGGCAAGTGAGAAAGACATACACAGAAATTAAGGGTGCTCCTTACGTCACGTTTTTAAAGTGAAGCTGTAGCCCTCTTTATTTATTTGTGAAATAAGTGGCAGAAACTCCAGCACAGGACAAGATAATATGGATAGGGTGAACTTTAAATATTCAGAACATGAACTCGCTTCTTTGCATTTGTTAAATGATGGTATGGAAATCTAGTAACGTACAAAAACTAATCTAGCAGTGTGCCAAAGTAATTAAAGCAAAGTAAATAATCTCCAGTGTTCTTATTCCCCACAGAAAATGTTTAATATCTTATCTTTCCAAAGTAGTTTTCTGCTAATTCATGATGTCTTTGTAGACTCTCCTTATTCAGACAGTACTGTTGTTTTCCATGGTATGGAAATATCTCCCCTCCTGTCCTGAGGGGAAAAAACATATTGGGTACTATCTGCATTCCAAAAATTATGTTTCCTTCCATGCAGTGGAAATCATCAATCCAACAGCTGTAATCCTCTCTGGTCATTTACTGTTTACTTAGCAAAAGGGCTTTGTTTACCTGAAGTGTATGTGGTATATGACACTTCATAACACCATCCTGGTGCTGTGGGACATTTTGTTGCTGGAATTCAGGGACCTGATGCTGATTTTGTTTTGGTACAAATTAGAAGTAGCTCTGTTAAAGTAGATGAAGCATAAGGCTGTTGTGAGGCAGATCAGATTATCTGTCTTTGAGTCATCCCTAAATATTAGACTCTGATGACCTGTTACTCTTGAAGTTCCTTGTTACTGCAGACAAGAGAAATAGAATAGGGCATAAATTGTGTTAAAAATGTCCATTATTCTTACATAGGAGAGCGTGCTTCCTTATCCATTAGTATATGCTGAAACTCAGTTTTAAACGAGCAAGTAAGTAAAGTTCAAGTCTGTGCTGTGCTGCAGTGGTCTGACCTGAAACCTCTCCTTTACTTTTCTTTTTCGTACTGATTAGAAGAATGTGCTGCTGCGTGTAGACAAGGAAATGACAGAAGACAGCAAGAGCAGATGCTAGGCAATTAGTGTACTTTTTTGACTCAAAAAAAAAAAAAAAAAAAAAAAAAAAAGAGAAAAAAAGAAAAAAAAGAAAATCACTTCACTGTTCCTAAACAAAAGATCCTTTGGAGAATGCCATGACCATCTTTCAGTCTGGACTTTCTGTCTCATGTCAGAGGATCATGATCACATCAATTGTTGGAAAATGGCCAGTTCTGTCACATCCCTTTATTTCCAAATAAATGTTAGTTTATGCACCTTTATTGGGAACTTTCAAGTGGTACGGGTAGGCTGAATCACATATAATTGTCTGTATGTAACGTATGGACTGTCACTGTCCCCAGCATGCGGTCCTAAATATCCTGTCTCTGCTGAGCTGCCAAAGCCTCTGTTTGGGTCCAGCTGCCAGAACAAACTTCCTGACACACAGACATGGACACAAATGCATGCTACAGACCCCCTCGCAGCTGGTCTTCCACATGCCATCTATCCACTAGCTGGTTCTGGATCCTCTTTCCCCACACAGCTTTCCCCATCTACACCCAGGCCCCCCAGTCCCTCCAGCAGCTGGCTGGGACTGCCCTGGTCCCTGTGACAGCCACCTGCTCTGGTGGCTGTGCCCGTGGGGACAGGCTATGGCGTGACCCAAACAGCCTCTCCCATGGAATTCTGTAATGGGTGGCTCCCCTGGTCCCCAAGGGTAAAGCTGCCTTGGTGGGCCTGGGTCAGGGCTTATGTCTCCCAGGGCTTTTTGGGGATCCCTGAGCCCCACAGTGCCTCCACTGTGTGCTCCAGATGGGACCACTCCAGTGATGGCTTGGGGAGATGGGGCAGGAGAAGATTTGGGTGCTCCCTACAAACTGATGATCCCCTGCACTCCTTTGGGTGTGTGCAGAGCAGATTTTTTTATCACAGTCTAACACCACGTAGCTAGACAGAGCAGGTTCAGTGGAGCAGCTTCTCCTTAATGTTTCTTGACATTAACAGCTCCATTTCTCAATTAGATTGGAAAATAAAGTTGATTATGCGTGTCTGCAGGGTGACACTGTACTTTTGACTGGTAACTGTAAAGTAAATGGGAAAGGTCACAATAAATAGTGCTTTAGTTTAGTTATACCACCTAGAAGGCCACAGTGACTTGCAGCAAGGCTGTTGTTATTGTTCCTACAGCAACCAAGGAATGTTTAAAAGACTTATTTTATATATTTATAAAGGGACAAATTTGGATGACATGGCTCTATTTTTTTCAAGAACACTTTCTGTAAATATAGAAAAGTTCCTATGCGTGTTTCTTTAGTAGCATTTCCATGTGCTTGTTTTGGTTGCAGTAAATATTGCAAGCTTAAGCCTGCCTGTAAAACAACTTCCGACTTCACACTCTATCTCTGACAGAAACAACATTCTGAGATGAGATGTACAGATGAAGATATTTGAAGAAAATAGTGGATTTGCTTAGATAATATTGATGCTTTTATAGGGTCATTAATAAAGATCTGTCACAGCTAACGAAAACTGTTTAGAGGGTACAAAGCAAAAGTGTTTGGTCTTAACATTAGTTAATTTTCCCTAGTTAGGCCATATTCATTTCCTCCGAGGAAAACAGGACTGCTTATTTTTGCTAATTGGAAGTACATCACTGGTCTGAATCACATCTGTAATTAGTAGCAAGATTATAAGTAGATGTCAGAGGTTTTTTTTGGTAAAAGATTTGCATTGTTAATCTACTATACATGCATACGTATGTGTAAATACAGATGTAATGAACAAAGGCTGGTTGTTTTTCAAAGCAATCAGGTGCTTCACAGGCTGACATTGCTGTCCCTTCTGCTCAGGGCTGAATTTGTTGCATCTGAACAGCTCGATTTTTCACTGGAAAGAAAGTGGGGTTGGAAAACCAGAAAATAAGCCTGTGCTTTGCTTCTGTCATCCACTCAGCCTAGTAATGCACTCTACAGAAGTGATGGTGTAAATAGCATTCCTTAGGTTTGTTTGGTTGATTTCTGAGACAGATAAAGGGAAGAAAAATGTTCAAGGGAGGGAGGGAAGGATTTTGAGGGAAGGCTTGCAGCAAAGCTGGCCTGGGAAATTGAAGAGCTGGTTTGGAGCATGGTTCATGTCCCTGCTGTGTCCAAATTGAACCACTGAATAGGTGCAAATGTAGATGGCAGGATAAAAATGGAAACTATTGAAACCAAAAGCAATTAACTTGTATACAGATGGCTTTCTGGCATTCACAGCTGCATAGATTTTGGTTGTGTATTTTTTAGATGTGCTGCAGAAGGTTAAAGCCTCTATACGTCCATCTCCAGCTGTTCATGCACATAAAATAGATAAGGAAATGAAGCCAAGTGAGCATTGTGTGTAGCGCCAGACTTGCTTGCCGAGATAGGCATCTCAAACAGTAGTGCAACATCCTGTCCTGTCAAATGGCCCTTGTATTGGCCTTTTATGAGAAGAAATTACATATTTTATATCAAAGGAGTCACTTCAATTTCATAAAAATGAAATATGGAGAAGTGCTACATATATGTCATATCTCTAGGATAAAACCTAGGGCTGAGAACCCTGAACATAGGTGGAGGATTGCGGAAACTATGAAATGTAAGTTCTTCCAGCAGCTTCAGTATATCCTGGAAACTGTCTCTGGAAACTCTATGATTTAAACGGTTTGACATAGAACCAAGTTTGCTCTTCATGTGCTCTTTATACTGCAATTCAAGCAGTTAACTCTTAAAAACACTTTTAAAGTCATGCTTTTAAAATAAACCACTATTTTGGGTTAACATGAAATATGCTTTGATTTGCATTTTCATGTAGAACATAATGAATACTAGTTTGGGTCAGTGGAAACCTGCATTTTTGTATTGCAATTCTTCACCTTTAAAATTTTTTTTTTTAGGGAGTGTTTGAAATATCTGGTTGAAATGGTCAAAACACTTAGACCAGGCTTTCCAAAACTGTGGTGTAAGTGCCTCTGCAGATATTTCAGTCTGGTACATGACCACAATTGCAATAGCCAGCTACCACTCCATGTGCGTATTTTGGCTGTGAGTTGTCACCACTGCTCAAGTGGAACAGTTGCAGCCCTGGCATAAACTTATCTGAATTTTGTTTCTCCGTTTTTTTTTTTTTCTGGTGACATTGTTAACTGAAATGATTTGTCTGTAGCTTTAGGTTTTGGTGTTTGGTTTGGTGTTTTATTGGTTTTTTGGTTTTAGGGTTTTTTTTTTTGGGGGGGGTGAAAAACTCACTTATCTGTTTTACTTTTGATCCACCTTCCTGCTGAAAAGCACCATAACCAGCACCTATTGAAGCCCACTTGGCTTGCAGACTGTCAGAGTGCCTCCCAGAGGGCCCCAGTCCTCCCTTATCACACTGTGTACAGTATGGATCTGTGCATGGATTACTGTTAATCTCTGCGTGCTCCTGCTGTGTCGGCACAGTGGTGAGTCTGCAGTTGTAGGAGCCGTGTACTTTGTCTTCCTGCTTATTTCTTGTGGGGCTCCCTTTTGATGAGTGGGTATGTGGGAAGGGATGTCAAGGGTCCGGCTCGTTCTCCGTTGTGAAAAGTGGGACCTGATCTTTCAGAGAGGAATTCTCAGTGGGAAATGAGGGGCTCCATCCCGCCAAATCTAGAGGGATGTTGCACCTGTTTACTCATCACTAATAAGACTTCTCTATTTAATGTTCTCTGGGGTATGTGTTTCTCCCTTGATCCACTTGAAGCTCTTTCTCGTGGTTAATGATCTGAATTTGCCAAGCACACTGACTCATTTTGGTGCTGTTTTCCATTATGTAAGCTATTAACGGGTCACCGCTCGGATGCTGGAAAATCTGTTTCAGGCTAATAGCGAGGTACACAAGTGCCTCTCCATGGTATATTTGCTACCTGTGCACACGTGTTCTGGCTTGATAGTTGGTAGCAAATCCCACAGCAATATGGGATGCAGCATCTATTCTATTAGCAGTCAATTCCTAATCAGCCTCCCATTAACATGTACAACACTTCACCTTTTCTAGGATTTTTTTACTATGTGACTGAAGGAGGGTGACAGGAAACACGTTGACGTGCAGAGGAAGGTGTTGATAAGTAAGGAAATCAAATTCTTCCCAGGAGAAGCAGTGTTCTTGCAGTAGAGGAGGTAATAATGCAGGGTAAGGAAGTGTCTTGGAGCTGCATATTAAATCTGTCTCGCTGGCGTTTTCCCTGAAAGTCAGTAACAAGGCTGTTGAGGAATTTGAATTTATGAAGGCAATGCAGAGCAGAAGTAGTTGGGACACAGAAAAGCATTGAAGAAAACATGGAGGGGGTTATTTTAGGTCCCAAGTTTTGACAGCTCAAAATGACACTGTAACAGCAGACAGCAATTACTGCAGGAGCAGATCCTTCTGTTGCCTTTTCTTTCTTACGTTCAGATAATGTCCTTCTGCTTACAGATGGTTGCCTTCCTATGCACACAGAGATTTTTACTGTTTCCTTCACTGTATAGACAAATTGAGAATCGATGAATGAAAATTCAAGATGGGTCCAAGCTTGGATTTTATTTCTGAAATCCACCGATTTTCTGTGAGGAGAGGATCATGTTTTCTGACTGTGGCAACATTGCTAGAAGGAAAGAGTTCAAGGTTACTTTCTTTTTATACGCTGTTTCTGTGGCTGAAGGCCCCTAATAGGGTGAGCTTTCATTTGTTTATTTTTTTTTTCTTTATATGGTATCTGAAAATCTTTCAGGGAATCAAACAGGAGAGCAAAGAAACAAAAAAAAACCCCCTCTAAACAGCCTACCATTCATGCCTCATTCATTTTGGAGGAAAGTCTAAGTTAGGCTTCTCATATCAAGGACAATCCTAGGAGGAGCTTTCATCCATGCAGTAATTCACAGGCTGGTGGGTAAAGCCAGAGATCTTTGATGGCAATACCTTTCCTTACCAGGGAGAAAATGAAAAAGAGTCTTTGGATGTGCTTGCACAGAAAGGAAATATCACAGTTAATGCCTGTGCTGAGGTCTGAAAAACCTCTTCAGCATAAAGCAGTGCAGAGACAGTTTCCCTAGAAGAAAAAGGGACACCGAAGGATTTATTGTGTTGCAGTATTTATTATGTAAGAGGAATTTGCATGGTAAAGAGAGAAAGCAGACTTTATTCAGAATATAGAGGATGGGATGAATGATGTTAATGAAAAGCTGATCGATGGAAGCAGAAGTTTGTCTACTACACCACTCATATTTTCTGAACCCCAGCAATCATTTTAAGGACATTCAAGTTAAATGATGGGTGTATTAATCCTTTGGCATGCTAAATTTTTATAGAGAGTCTGCTGTGCCAAGATGACGGTGGGATGAATCCAGATGTGATCCTACAGATGTTAGGGGCCTGTTCTCCCCAGCTAAGAGGACAGCTTCAGAGAGTGATTTAGCCCAGATATGTTTTGCATTGCATTTTGGCATTACCGATCTCTCCCCACACTCTGTGGAAGCTTAATACAGCCACAGCTTGGATTTAGTCCATCCTCTTCTAGGTCCTTCACCAGCCATTTCAGTCAGGACTCCAGTTGCCATAAACTCCTTGCTTTGTCCCACTGAAATTGTGGGGGGCCTAGACAAGGGGTGGATGGTTGTTTAGGTCCCTCTGTTTTTCTTGAAACACAGGAAACCTCGTGATTAATTGGTGGTACTCTGGCAGTTGGGATTGTTCTGTTTATTTTAGTTCTTGTTCTAAGAATAAGACTGCTTGACTCGCTATGTTAATAAATACGATCCCAAGTAGAAGCATGTGTTTTGCAGACTATTTTTGTTATCTGATTGGGCTTCTTTGCATCCTCCTTTTGTGACTAAGTCGAACCCACAGTCTGCCGAGTGTCTGCCAGGATAAGAACCCGCCTGCCAGACTCGATGCCACTAATCATTTCCCTATTTTGTTTATTTCAGCTAGCATCCCTAAACATCAGCTAGCAGGTCCTGACAGGAGCTTGTTTGGTGGATGGAAATCAGTGTCCTGATTTCTCTTTGACGTCTACTGATGTTGTGCTGGTGGCCATAATCGATGGCACTGCCACAGTTTGAGATTGCTTTGAGCCCCCTTTGTAGCAGATACAAATTTCCTATAAGAAATTAACTCTGCAGGGATGAAGGGCTTGTAAACCAAGTGTTCAGAGTGACACCCTAAACTGAGGCACTGTGAAAAGCCAAGATTATGTGCCCTCACTTGAAGCCTAGCAATCAAGCTGGAAGCTTAGAGATTGCTTTGTGATACAGTATTATCAATTAACCACCTGTCAGGGATTTTCTGTGACTCAGACAGGTAATGGTTGACTGGCTGCTGCTTCCTAGGTAGTCCTTCATAATATGGTCCTGTTTCCTCTGTCTTAGGTAAAATCTAATCCTTGACATTGCAAACGATTTGTGTTTATTCTCATTATGTCATGCATGTCTGTGAGATGAGTCAGATGCACAACTCATCATGACCAAGACAGCTGAAATTATACAGAAGATACTGATTTAGTTGCTATTATTGTTTTCTCTAATATATGGGAAGTCAACCATATGTTAATTATTTTTCTTTAGAACAGCTCCATTAAAATTTAAACTGGTGTTATTAGTGGCAAGAAAATCTCTTTCAGTCGTGTGAAAACACTGTGTAGCCAGCAGACCTTGTGATCCTATGCTTGGGTTGTAAATCTTTCAAAAGCTGGTGTGCCAGAGTGTGCACTTCTTTCCTAAGTGAAAGATGGGACTCTTTAGTCTTCTGTATTTATTATTAATCTTGATTAATTACACATATCTTAAAATCCACAGCTTGTGGACCACTGTTCTCCCTTTACCTGAACCCTTAGAGGGATCTAATGCAGGAGAATCATAGGATGATATTTTAAGGTTGCATTGGGGATGGGGGTTAAAGAACCTGTGGTGGCTAAAGAACCTAGGACTTCACTATTGATGAGGTTGCGAGACATGTACCTCTAAACTCCCATTTTCTCAATTGCAAAATTTGTACAGTGCCTTCAATATTTAGTTCTCTATGCCTTAGGGAGGCTTAAGCTGAAAAAAATCCAACCCACTGTGTTCTAAAGAAAAACTGGAAAGATTTTTTTCTTAAAACTGTTGAATGGCTTCATGTACAGACAGGGAGTGTTATCTAACTGATTGGGATAATTTTAAAATATGATATGCCTGCACTGCATGAATAAATGTTACAATTTGGGTCTTAATTGGGTAATGCAATTGCACTCACAGACACTTCAACACTGTGGCAACAATCAATGCATATAAACTTACTGGATTTCCCTATGTAGTTATTTAAGAATCTCATTTGTAATCAAATAGTCGTCTTTTCTTCTAATTCAGAATCCAAGCCAATTTTGGTAGTCTTTTGTGAGTGTTTCTAGTTTTAAAATGCCCTGTAATTGTTACCTTTCCTCAATGTTGCAAAGTGGAGGGGGAGCTCAGGAGTATTTTGGCTTTACAAGGATCTGAATGCATCACCCACTACACACAAAGAGCTGAAGAGCCATAATCCCTAAAAGTTCCTGGGACACACTATAGAGATACTTTCTGAAGATTATTATCCCCTTGTGCTCCCTTTTGTCCTCTTTATCCACCAAACTCAAACCCATCCAAACAAAACCTTGAAAGAGTCCTCAGGACAGTAGGTTGAAACATGCATCTCAAAATAAGAGAGGTGCTATTGATTGTGATCTACTCCTAAAACTCAGGACTCAAGACTCTCAAATTGAAGGATTTTAAGAAAAAAGGGAAGCTTTTTCCCCTCAGTCTTCATGCATTTTAATTTCCCATGACTTCTCACAGTGGGTGTGAGGAGGTGGGAAGTAATTTGAAGTTGAAAAGTGTACCTTTGATTTGGAGCCTTCCCTGCTTTCTCCAGCTGAGATGGTTTCCTTTTGCTTACCCTAAAACAAGGACAACTGTTCCAGGCTTTTATCACTGTCCAGCTTCTTCCTTCCTATTTCACCACCTGGTCTTCTAGATTTCCTGCCGAAGTAGGACTATTGAAGGCTAACATACAAAATCCCAAGCCTCAAAATGCTATTTTCTAGTCGTCTTCAAGTTACTCTCTTCAGTTGAATAAAAGAGGTTTGGTGTGGTGGGTGTTTGTTTGTTTGGTAGGGTGGACTTTTTGTGGCTTTTCTTTTCTTTTTGTTTGTTTTTGTTTGTTTTTATTTGGGTTTCTTCATTCAGTTTATCAATTTTCCGTTATCTTTTTCATAACAATCAGGGCTTGTGGCAGGACTTCATATCACTTTTGGTTTCCTAAAAGTGAGCACACTGAATCAATGATTCCAAAACCTTCTGGTACCTAATGCTGAGTGTTACAGCAAGTGCAAAATGGTTAACTAGAGTCATTCCACTTCTTCCTTGATCTGTTCCTCTGTGTGGCATTTGGGAAATGCTTTAATCAGCTTTTCCATTCCTCTGTCTCATCGTATTCAGGTCTTGCTATTTGTTTTCTGTTTTTGCTTTGCTTAGACCTCATGCAGAAGAGCCCAAGGGCAGCAGCAGAGGCTTTGTTGCTGGGTTTGCATATAGAGCTCTGCCCAGGTTGCCCAGAAAGCTGCAGGACAAAATGAGTTCATCACATTCTCAGGCTGTTCTGGTAGGCGGTGTCTTCTTCCTTGCGGTCATTTGGAGATGATAAAATGCTGCTTCACAGAGGCCCATTCCCTGTCTGCTCCTTTTCCTATCCCTGCCCGCTGCCCCAATCAGGTACCCACACCCACAGACCTGTCCTTGGGCCCCAGTGCGTTCCCACTGATTGTCTTCCGTCATTTACACATCATCCCAGGCTGCTCTTGGAGCCCCATGCCACAGCCATGAGTGCCCAGCCCCTCTGAACTGTACTGCAGCAGCAGGTTTTTCTCTGGGCATAAGCTCAGACCGATTAAAAGCAGTGGGTTCCTTTCACTGAGACGAGGTGCAGGTAAACTGCAGGGACGCAGCTGCCACCTTCTTGCTGTGGCTCTGTTGCAGGAGTAGGAATGAGCAGCTGCATCGGTTAAAGGGCGGTTCATGCTTTATGTTGAGTATATCTTAAGGTGAGAGAAGAAAAAAAAGAAAAACCTCAAATGTAGAAGCATTTAGAAGGATTGTGTGTAGTAAAATTCTAATATTTGCTTTTTCCTAACTCCTTTGGCAAAGGAAAGAAAGCAGGAAAATATTAATTTGGGTTCTCATTTGGAAAGTCCACTGGAAGTGGGGAAAAAAATCATGGAGAAATAACGTGAATAATTCAAAATGAGTGGTGTAAGCTGTGAGCTGTTGATCACTGCTTTGTTATGCAGACATAGATTTCCATTAATATTCCTTCTTTTGAAAAACACAAATCCTGTCTTTGCTGTTGTATGCTTAATTGAGCACTTGAGGCAAAAAAGCCCTCATGACAAAAAATAAAACAAAACATAACAAAAGACCCTATGGTACGCAGATTTATTCTTCAGATGATCATACACAATTTTTTTTAGAAAAGTTGTTTCCTGCTGTACATCCTAACTAGATTCTCTGAAGTCTCATACCTCTCCATGAAGCAGGTAAAGGGGTTTGGGCAGCATCACAGAGTGCGATTGCTGTGGGAAAACTGAAGTTGCAATCGCTCGCGGAAAGTTAATGTTACACTTGAAAGCACTTTCTTCAGAAAATGTATTTTTATGTATATACACATATTGTTAAGCCCATCTAATATTCTCTGGAGAGGGAAATCAAATCCACGGTTATATTGAATAGTCTTTCTTTAAGAAGGCCTCTGTTACTTGTGGCTTAACTGTAACAGAAAACAGACTGTGTATTAGCACAGACTCTCAACAAGATATTTTAGCTATAAAATGTCAAAGTCTCTTCAAAATTAATGACTAAAATATTGCCTGGCTTTAAAAATGAGTACCACAACTTTAGGAAAACACTGTTGCCCCACTCTTTGTAAATCAACATGTGGCAAGATTATTTCAGTGGAAATATGTGCCCATGGGCTATGTATTTTTTGTGTTTTGTTTAACACTGCTTGACATCTGAGATCAAGAAAGCTTAAACCAATTATGAGTAGCTGGTGCAGCAAAAATAATGATTGATACATTTACAACACAAGGTCGATTCTTCTGGTAATGTTATTTTATTAAGGAGAGGAAAAGGGGACATTAGGCATGCGACTTTGTAGCCCTGAATTAACCCAGTGCTCTGACCACATACAGATGTTTCCTCCCTCTGTGCAATCAATGTGTCTTGCACTGATTGCAGCCTGCAGATCTCCAAGAAGAAACAGCTGTGCAACTGTTGCTAAGCCTATTTCCCTCTTCCCTTTGACTTATTGGATTATTTAATACAGCAGAATGATCGGAATTTAAAAATGAAAAAGTGCCGTTGAGTCATCTAGTCCATCTTGCAGCAGGATTGTTCTCTCCAGATCTTTGTCCAGTCATGGACTGGCTTTGTCCAGGCTTTAGGTATGACTGGGACTTCAGCCAATTTCCTCTGGAATATTATTCTACAGTAGAATACATTCCATTATTAGGAATTTTTCCCTGTCAGCCTAAATTTTACTTTGCTTGGTATAATCACATTATTCTTAGCTATATTTTCCAAAAAAACCTATTTAAAAAAAATCCTTGGTGTGTGTATCCTTCCAGAGCTTGTAGATAATTATCATATTTCCCTTTCAATAGTGGCTTTAGTCAAGCTATACATATTTAGATATTTTAATATTTTCTCATAAATCAGTCTTCCTGATGACTTTTATTGCTATCATCGAACCAAATCTTAAATTCTTCTATTTAGTATTCAAATAGAAAAGGCAGGACTGAATAAAGACTTACAGATTAGATCATGGTGTCATTGAAAACCCATCCTTTGAACCACTGTTGGTGCCTTCAGATCTGTCTGAATGCCAGCTCTCCTGAGGCAGACTTCAGTCATAAGATTTGTGTCAACTTCCTTATCTACAGCATAAGTGCCTACATCAAAGCTACTCTCCCTAGATTCCTTTTATGATCATTGGACCCTATAGCTGCATGCAATTCATCTAAGCTGTTTTAGGTATCCACATTTAGGATGAGAGGAATTGAGCCCTAGAGGTATTTATTTCTCTCTGTCTAAGGTCTCTCTGCTGGGCCTGATTTCCCTGGGTATTTAAATACAGTGTCTCGGGATGTTCGGGCATTGTGGTTTGGGAAGTGAGAAGAGTCAGTGTAGTCTCTGGCAGTGCCACCTCAGCTTCAAAACAGCAGCACAGTGGTTTGGCACTCAGAGGTTTGTTGCATTGTGTGTCCCGAGACCATTCTTAACACAGCTGAATGGCACTGAATTCAACACACAGGTGTGATGGTTATGTTGAATAACAGGGTGGGTGAAATTGCCTTTTGCACAGGCACAGAATCACAGAATACCTCCAGTTGAAAGGCACCCCTAAGCATCATCGAGCCCAACTCCCTGCTCTTTGCAGGACAACCTAAAACTAAACCATATGGCTGAGAGCATTCTCCAGACGCTCTTTGAGCTCTGATAGGTTCAGTGTTGTGACCATTTCCCTGGGGAACCTGTTCCAGAGACCAGTCACCCTCCCAGGGAACCTTTTCCCTGTGTCCAGTCTGAACTGAAGCAGGTACAACATTTATCCAGAGAGTAGGAATCTAGATGCCAGATACTTTGGTTTTCAAGTCTCTTTGGACTGAAGGAAATCTGTGGTCAATGCCTTTCATTCTTAAAGGCCTCTAAAAAATGGCTCTTACATGAGAGATGCCACCTGCTCTTCCCTTCCCTATTAGGTATTCTCTGCTGACAGCTTAGGGCTCACTGTCCTCACTGCAGCCCTGGGCAGATGCCTGCTTAGATGCTGTTTTTCCCTCTAGCCATAGGTTATGGATTGCTCTCCACAGAAGTGTAACCATTCCTGGTTTATACTGGAGTTACTAGGAAAAGAAATCATCATCTACCTTTTGTTCATTAGTAAAAAAAAAAAAAAAAAAAAAAAAAAAAAAAAAAAAAAAAAAGATTAAAAAAAAAGTTAAATACATTTTCCCAGTGGTTGGTTGCCTTCTGTTGGACTTTCTGACAAAATTTGCTAAACCTCTATTCCTTAAAACTTGAATATAATGTCCAGGAAATAAAACCTTTCTACTAAATTTCTTTGGAGGGCAAACACCAGAGGAGGAGATGTTGAAATTGAAGGATAATAACTGCTCAAGATAATACGTTTATTAATTAGTCCTGAATGAATTTAGACTGAACAGAAAATTTTCAGACATCCCAAGAGGGTGAAGTTCTGGAATAAACTCCATGTGCATTAATTGAGTAGAAAAACAAAATAACTTGAAGAGAGAATTTTGTAAATTTAGGGAAGTTTTTATGAGAATGCGTAGAAGCATTTACAGGGATTAAAAAAACAGCTATGCATGCAATATGAAATCGTAGTGTTACCAAAAGGGCTGAACAGGAGACTGGTCACTCCTCATGTGCTTGCACTGTCACGTATTAATTCAGTGGTTAGTGGCTTCTGCTGGTTAATAAGAGGTGCCAGAGGGCCGCAGTCAACGGTCATTCTAGGACTTCCCTTGTTGTTCCCAGACCCTTGGAGTTGGGGAGGTCAGCTCCCTTCCTGGAAAACATCTAGGGCACTGGTCTTGGTCTTTTGTTGGTGAAGCTAGGAAGGGCTTGTTCGGTGTGCATATATCTCTATGGAAAAGACACTGTGTATTGGTCCTCCTGGGAAAAGCAGGAACAGAAGCCTGGACAAGACCCAGTTCACCCTTCTGAGTAGTGTGTTCCTTCAATACTGCAGCCCAAGCGCTGTCCCAGACTTTTCCCAGCTGAAGCCTGTGCTGAAAGCTTGCTAGTCGATGGGGTTCTGCTCCTAATTCACAGTAACTGGAACAAAATGCAGCTATCCTCATCATTCACGGAGACACGCAATCCTTGGAGACTGCAAGCCTACCACAGCATGCTATAAGTCATTGTGACACTGCCAGACAGAGCACAGGGCTGTCTGCTGGGACAGCTAACTTTGAAGCATCAGCATACTGCCAATGAGAAGGACTTGGAGCGGTGTGTGTTAGGCAGGTATTTTTAGCTGCCTTTTCTTAAAATTGCCCTGCTTTTCTAATACTGTTTTATCATCATCATGGTGAACTAATTCTGCCACTAATGTTGCTAATACTCTTTATCTTGATAAGCTGTTCCTCATTGGATATGACTTTTCAGAGAATGACATCGTGGTGCCTGTCCTCCACTTCTAACACCAAGCATGACTGACTGCTTAGGAAGACTTCCTAGACTCCTCTCAAGTTGTTTGATCTTGTTCCTCTTCACAGCTCCAGCTTCTGTGTTTGTTTCTGTGACAGAAGGGAACATTATCCTTTTCTTTTTTCAAGTAACGTAAGCAAATACCTGTAAATTGCATCTGGCCCCCCTTGTAATAGGTGTCTGTTTCAAGGAGGACTTGATGGTCCTCTCATTTCTCCTATGGATTTTTTGACTTACCTGTGGTTTCTGAGACAGGATGTTACTGGTGGATATTTCTGAGTGATTCCTCCTTTTATGCAGGAATGGGGTATCATAAACTTCTGATGTTATGGTGCTAGTGTTCAAGGACTTTCCAGGACAAATGAATGTCAGAGTCATGCTGAACTTACCCATGTTTTCCTCATAAGGTTTTTGAAAAATATTATCTATATTGAACTTACTGGAACCCCTTTTTTACATTCTTTATGATTCTTTAAATGGGGATTTCTAAGAGTTGTCACTTAAATTAGAAAAGGGAAATGGTTAGAGATTTACTGCATCTATTGCATTCAGCTGTTTACCCAGTCTTTCACTAGGATGAAATAGTCCAGTGCTTCTGGCTCGCTTTTGAAACAAAAAAACCCAAAGGTGTGTGCTTCCTTATGAAATTTCTAATCCAACCTCTAGACTTCACCTCTAGAAATTTCTAATCCAACCATCTAGTGATGGCAGCACATTTCTTTGTATCTCAGACATCCTGTAGAGATGCAGGAAGGTGGCTTAGGCATTGTCAAACCAAAAGCAGTGGCTGTGCTGTGTGCCTTTGTCAGGGCACGTAGGGACCCTTCCCTTCAGGAGTGTCTGCCACAGTGATGTTTCTCAATACTTTTTACTTTCACAGAAATATTTCAGGCTGGGAGTCTTTGCACCTTGGATGTTACTTTTGAGACAAACTTCAGAGCAGTGAGTCCTTCCTTGCATTTTCCCACAGGTCAGGGAAAGAGAGCATTTTCAGCCACTGGAAATTCACTTTCTTTGAGTAGAATAAGGTCTGCAATCTTCCAAGCTTCCTCATTTTTCTTTTTTTAACAGGGAACATGGGTTTGTACTAGCTTGCCAAGGAGCTTATCAAAGCAAGGATTTCACTTTCTCATCTACTTCACTGTCAGTTCAGGATTGTCCCAGAACCATTTGCTGTTACTGATTGTGCTGCTGTCCAGCATAGGTAGTTTGTCCCTAACAGAGATGGGTTAATATCCTCCCTGCAGTGGATGGCAGGAATCTGTCAGTGGGTAGGGATGTGGGGCTGGGTGGACTGGCTCTGCTCCCACCTATTTTGTTAAAGCAGTACATCCCGATTTTATATGCTGATGTCCCTGAAGAAAAAAACAACAACCAAACCACCACAAAGTAACAGGTTAAAAAAATGTTCTCTTGCATTATCATGTAGCACACTCCATTGCACACAGTGTGACTGAAATTTTGTCAATGATGGTCTACAGGTTAATATACTTTATTGAAGCTGTTTTATTATACTGAATGTGGACTCTGTATAAGAGGCTATTTTTTTACCCTAAAATTGGTTTGATATTACATCTTAAGGGAGCTGTAAGAAGATTGACTCCCAAGAATAATAATTTTCTCTCTATTTCAGGGAAAAGTTAGAATGTTTAATTTTACTTATGATAATTAGCATAATTTTATATGGGTTCAGGAGGTAAGAGGGGAGGTGTGACATGGAGCTTCCTTAATTTGCCTTTATTACCTAGATCAGCTGTGAATCTGTTGGCCTTGATGTACAGTCAAAAGGGGAGAGATTTTTCTGTCCTTGTAGATTTACGTTAAAAGAACAAATTTAAAATAGCAAGGGTAATGATGGAACCTGAAAGAGATATTTTGAGAAATGAGGTATAATAAAGGAAGGCTTGTTGTGTTCATTTATTTCCTGATTTTAGTCTTTGACAATGCAAAGCTGGAGAACCAAATTTGACTACAAAAAAAAAGATATAAAAATGAGAACTGCCTGCTTTGTTAAATATTGCTAACTGGCATCTAGAAGTGATACTGGCATCTAGAAGTGATACATAGTGTTAAAGATATCACCCCTTAATTGTCAGTTATATAAACCCAAATCTAGAAAAATGTTATAAACACTCACTCTCATGTATATTCATTTGCACAGAAATAAAAGCTTTTTCCACAGTGCCTGGCACATACTGAATATTTAGTGTAACAGAATGGAAAGGATTTTACAAGTTAGTGCCTTTAAAATGAGGAGATCACAATACATTTCTGACATGATATTCCAACTTGGACTCTTGTTTTTCAATTTAGTTAATTCTCAGTGTAGAAGCTGCAGTCCCGTGGTACCTGAGCTTTGAGAATCCTTCACCAGGCGCTGCTCATCTTGGCCATTTTGCCTAAGGCACCAAGCAAAAGTTGTGTCTAGCTTTGACAGTAACAGCAATTACTTCTGTAGTAACAAGAAACATCTACTGCATGAAGGACCTAGAGCACAAGTGTTACGAGGAGCAGCTGAGGGAACTGGAGTGGTTTAGCCTCAAGAAAAGGAGGCTTAGGGGGACCTTATCCCTCTCTACTTGAAAGGAAGTTGCAAACTGGTGGGAGTAGATCTCCTCTCCCAGGTTAAAAGCAATAGGACAAGAGGAAATGACCTCAGGTTGTGCCAGGGAAAGTTTGGATTGGATCTGGGGCAAAATTTTTTCAGTGAAAGAATGGTCAAGCATTGGAGCAGGCTGCCCAGGAAGTGGTTGGGTCACCAACCCTGGGGGTATTTAAAAGTCGTGTAGCTGTGGTGCTTAGGCACATGATTTAGTGGAGGCCTTGATGGTGCTGGGTTAATGGTTGGACTCGATGATATCAGAGGTCTTTTACAACCTGAGGGGTTCTATCATACTATGATCTAAAATAAGAGCTGAAACTGTTTATCTATTAGACTACTACACTGGCAATTCTCCCAGCATAACATAACCAAGAACCACCCAAGAAAGTGTTACCTAGTGTTTGTTTTTCTTTTGTGGTCCCAGTAGGAGACAAAGAGGTAATCATGGTACTTCACAGTCCTCTTTCTCTTTCACACCTGCCTGGTTTAAACAGTAAAGCCAAGATCCAGAATCCTTGCACCTTCTAGTTTCTGATGCACATACTATGCTGTGTTCTTTTTCATGTGTTTTTATCTGAAGTAAAAGAGGTAGAGTAGTTCTGTTTATTTTTCCACAAAATTCTTGAAGGGTGATTATGGGCTTTAGCTTCTTTGACAAAACACTGAAAATGTATTTTTATATATTTATTTTCAAGTCAGTTGGTGGAAAGAACTTTCAGTTCTCAGGAGGGATAAAGCCCTTGAAAATGTTGATTTTTTTTCATCGAAAATCATTTTAGCTCATAAGCTATTCTTTCCTTATCTTGATGGAAAAAAAAAGATCAGATTTCTAGATCAATAATGTTGAAAACAGCAACAGCAGCGATCATCCTGGATGCATGTTGTTTTCTGATGCGCTTTCATATCTGAGCATTTCCTCATGCTGTAAATATCAGCCTGACTTGCACTCAGACTTCAACCTCACATCAAGCAACGGCAGAAAAAAATAAGGGCTGTTTAAATGCAACAAGGCTTGGAAAAAACAATTTTTTAAAAGTGCCAGCATGTCAAAACATTGAAGGAAAATACTGAAGAGTACCAGCGTGCTTCCAGTTTGTCTGTTGCTGCATGTTTTTTCTATTGAATAATCACATCTTCCAGTGCCTAGAGCAGTGGTTCATCGTATGTAATGCATGCTTCAAGGCATTAAAGAAAAGAAAGAGAGATTGAAATTATCTGGAGAAAACCAAATCACTTTATTTCAGAGACAAATGAGATTGATCTATCTTACCATTCTCCATAGATTTCATAAGCACGTTACTTGTTGAAGTGGTATCAGACATTTTATATATTATAGCAATTTGCATACGTTCATTAAGCTGCGCTTTGTAAAGCTCTCTGACAGGGGCATTTGATGGATCCTTTCGTGGACTGCATAGCTGCTTTGTGCAGAGCAATCTGTTAAATCATGCCTTTGTCCTTCAGTTTGTCAGAATCAGTAAGCGAAGCAGATGTTAATAACTGTGGGAGAGTTTGGGGTTTTTTGGTGTTTGCAGAATATAGGATAACTATGAAGGGCATAATGTGTTTGTAAAAGCGACAGCTGGTGTCATTAAAGATAGAAAGTCTGCTACAAGTGAAAACTTTCTCTGGCATCTTTTAGCAACTCCAGGAGGTTTTTTGGAGCAGTCAGGTGGGTGGTCAATTCTAAAATAAACACTGCTAATATTATGCACAGTAAATCGTGTGCTTGTACTTAACACACAATTGTTCTTATCTTTGGCTGCAAACATTCTGTCACAGAGCTATCTCAGCCATGCAATAATTCATAACATTTCTTTGTAAATATGTCATAGGAAATTCTCAGGTCAACAATCCCCTGAGATGTGTCTTTGAGCAATATAATTTAATGCATTATGGAATTAGTAGACTTTTACACCTGGTTGGTTTGAAGGTTACCTTTAGGACACAAGTTTTGTGGCACCTGACAGTTCAGTCCCTGGAATCTCTACCTGTCTTCAAGGTCACTTGACTGGAGATGTTCCATCCAGGGAACACCATATATTTAGGAGCTTAATGTGCTACATCTGGTGTTTGGTAATTTCTGTCAAGGTGTGGTAAGATGAGTGTTTGTAGTCAATTGTAGAGGCCTTGCAAGTGAAGGTAAAATGGCCAGTCATAAATTGGGTAAGAAATGAAGTGGATAAGTAAGAGGAAAAACATAGCTTAGGCAGTGCCTCAAGAGAGGCCAGCAGAGGTGGAGGTGCTGATCTCCTTTCTCTGGTGACCAGTGACAAGACACAAGGACACGGAATGAAGCTGCAGGGAAGTTCAGACTGGGCATTATGAAAAGGTGTTTCACTGAGTGGGTGCTCAGTCCCTGGAGCAGGCTCCACAGGGAAATGATCATGGCACCAAGCCTGTCAGAATCCAAGGAGTGTCTGGACAATGCTCTTAGTCTTTTGGCCTAGTTTTAGGTAGTCCTGCAAGGAGCAGAGAGTATGGTATTATCTAGTAAATAGCTCCCACTCATTTTAGAGGTGGTATCTGGCTGATACTCACTTTAACTTTAATGACATTCTCTTTGTGATTATTGTGGAAATCTCTTTTGGGGAATTGAGTAGGAGATGCAGAGAGTGGAGATGTAGTGATGTTACTCATGCTTGTGTGACTGAATCTGAGCCTGGCTCGTCTGCAGTTCACATCAACAGCAGGAATGGCTACACAGTGCATAGAATAAATAATCCTAGAAGTTGTCATGTTTGTAGTGATTGCCTGAAAATATGTAGAGAAGACCAGTGAGGGATTTCTGTTGTTCTTGCACATGAAAGTAGGCAGCAGCTACAAATCAACGAACTGTTGCTTTTCTAAGAAGAATTGGCAGAATCTTTCATGCTGTTGCTGGATAAAAATTTCTACTGCTTCTGTTCCTCAGAGTGAGTCTTATCTTTCTGTCTGATTATCTTGCAAAAAATGAGCAGCGAAATAATTATCCATGCTGATATTTACATTTCATCTCTCTGCTTGAAAATTACCAGCTCGCAGAAGGGAACAGAGGGAGTCCAGGACTCCTTGGGTGGGCTGAGCCTTTGGAGACAAAAATGCCTGCTCTTCAGATGGGACACATAGGTGCTCCCAGCCAGGTGATCATTGATGCATAGTGGGCATAGAAATGCTATAGCTGATTCTCTTTGCCTTCGCTGGGAATCATGCGGTG
This sequence comes from Acanthiza pusilla, assembly GCA_036630365.1. Classification (NCBI taxonomy): domain Eukaryota; kingdom Metazoa; phylum Chordata; class Aves; order Passeriformes; family Acanthizidae; genus Acanthiza; species Acanthiza pusilla. The sequence continues at coordinate 14,468,395 of JAXCHO010000018.1, forward strand.
GGTACCAGTTGCACAGCTGCTGTGGAAAGCTCAGGAAAATCTCTCTGGAAAGAAAAGAGGCAAGACTCTTTCTAATATAGACTCTTAATTATCTTTAAGAGCTGTGGCTGTGTGGCAGCCTTGTGTGAAATGGTGTTTCTTGCTGCAGAATGCAAAGCTGCCAACGGTGCCACAGAAATACTCAATAGAGCATGAACTCATGATGGTGATTATCCACAACAGAGATCAGACCAAGTGCATTTGGACACATGAACTTTCTTCCCTTTATTTTTCTTTTTTTTTTCTCCCTCTTTTTTGCCTTCCCTTAGTCTGCTGAGTCTTTTTGTTTCATCTTCTTCCTTTTTGCCTTGTTAAGCACATCAGATTTAACAAATGCATTACACTCAGGGTCACTGTGTGAGAATCACCAGGAAAGTTTATAGAGACTCTGGGACTAATTGTGATTAGGTGTTATATGTATCCTTATAAGAATGTACATCTAGAATTTCACACCTGTAACAGAACTGCCGTGTTCATCATTTTTGGACGTTAAAGAAATAATGCACATAAGGATGCCCTTGATTTTTCATGTGGTTTCCCTATTCATGCCACTGTCTTGCTGCAAGCTAAAGGCAGAATTTTGCTTAAATGTACATAAGGATGCTTGTGGTTTCCTAAATCATTTATGTTTTCTGATATGCCGCTGGCAGTTTTTCATAATGAATATGTTGGTTTTGTTTTTTCATTGCAAATAATTGTAGCAAAATTGCTATTTGAAAAATTTGGTTTTTTCAGAGTTTTCTACTCATTTTGAACTCATGTAGAAGTTGCCTAAGAATCTGTATGATATCATATACCTTAAATGTAATATGCCATAAAATATCATACCATCATTGTTATCACCCACAACATTTCTCAAACAATGCGCAGCGTCAGAAGGACTGGCTCATAGACTCAATTCTAAGTAGTAATTTTGCACAATATTTTTTTCCTTTGATATGTTTAAGCCGTATAATTTTAATGACCCTAAATATGTATATAATCTTTTTTATCAGATCTTGGATTCTGAACTTGAAGCAGTTCTTCAGGATTATATGCTTCTTGAAACCTGGAAAGTATCTGCAATAAAGAGGTACGTGTAATGGATACATTCATGTTTTGTGTTGGATGGTTTGGAGTGTGAGAGTTTTGTTGGCAGTTTAATGCTGAACTTCTTACAGCTCTTGATAAATCTCAGTTGTTGTGAATGGGACAGTGTGATGGATCTTTGCAGGCTGAATTTTCAATAACACCTGGTTTTTGTGGGACGGAAATTGGGAAGGGTATGATGTTCACAGTTGCTCAGAGATAAATGTTTAGCGAAACCGACAAATTTAACTTCAGTCTGAACAAAAAGGTGAGTCTCCATAAGCAAGTAAGAAGTTTTGAAGATAAAATCAGAAGTCAGAAGTGAGTCAGAAGAAGTGGCTCCACTCTTGATCCCTCTGTACTTGACACTGTACTTCATCTGGCTTTACATCTGTGTTTCCTTTGGGGTTTTTTTGCAACTGTTGAAGGTAGTAAAGGTATGAATATAACTAAATATGGGAAGAAAATGGCTATAATGGTTGAAAACTTGGGTACATTGAAGTTCCTGGGAGTTTTCTTAGGTGTTTCAGTGAAGCTCACATCTCACTTCAATCATTTACAGAAAATATTCAGGCAATTTCAGAAACACATTCTTGCATATAACAAAGCGGTTTTCAGGTGATTTCTTTTTTAAAAGTCAAGTCACACTTTATGGTGCTTGAAACTCTGCTGAACTCCTAGCAATGGAGAAAGAGAAATGAGAGAAGATTTAGAAGTTCTTATTCTTTCCAAAGAGTTCATAGACCTAGACAATTTTTTTGAGACTTAGTTTGAAGGAAAGGTTTCTTGAATACGTGGATGTAACAGTTGAACTTACCTTGAACTGTTTGAGAAACTGAAGAGATTTACAAATGGGGAGAGGTTAAATTCTTATGCATGAAGTTCACAAAAACGGATTTTTGCACTAAGTTGCTTATTCTGTAAGAATTGGAATGTAACATATCTTCTTAGTGTGCTTCACCTGTAGGTCCCAAGATGTTTAGCAAAAGCTGGAGAAGAACCATTGTCTCCAGCTTATGTATGGGGTCAGGTTGTATGGGGTGGGGCCTGGATCACTTAATGTCCTACTGCTAGGTCTCCTGGATGTTCAGACTTGTGTCCAGGCCTGTCAGAGGATCCTATGTCTAATCATTCTTTCAGAGTGTGTGCAAAAGATCAATGTTTCCAATGTTTACGTTTTTCTAATATTTCTCATATCTCTTGATATGCCCTTACTGCTCCCCTTTGTGATACATTTCTTTGGTCTTATTTGTTCTGCTTTGTTTTCTCTTTTGCTTTCTTTTTTTGCTTTCCCATGTTTTCTCCTCTTCTTAATTCATTTGCAGTCTCTGGAGATCAGCTGCAGTGAGGAAACTCCTTTCCTACATAAGGAGGAGTTTCAGGAAAAAAATCATAGCAGAATGAGCTTCCCTTTTACTGCCTCTCTGGAGAGCCTTCTCTAAAAGGCAACTTGCTGTCATTCCTGTAAATTTTCTTTTGCAGCCAGCTCTGCTGGGTGTCCCCTTTGTGCCCTCTGAACATCTGTGTTGCAGCTTATATTTGAACCCAACCGCAGAACAAATGTGTGAACCTGCTTCTTATTTTGAGCAGGAAGCTGCTGGCTATTAGTAGGGCACGTGGCCTTGCTTCACCTGCGACTTCCTAATCCCCAGCTGGGAGTGAAACAGCCGTCTGCCTTCTCCCCTCCTGCCAGCCGTGCCCTTGTCCGTGGGGTAGCAAGTTTGCCTGCTTTCCTCCTGACACTGCCCGGTGCCTGGCTGTTCTCAGAATCGATTTTCTCCCTGTTTTTCCCCAAGATGCCATGCAGAAAGAAAGAAAGGAGTGAGGGCTGTAGGACTTTGGTGACATAGCTTAATTTCTGCTGCTGCTGGAAACTTCTCCTTGCATGCATACAGGTACCACCCTTCTGCATAAGGATGAAATCTTTATGCCCTGAAATATTCAGGCTCAAGGGATGCTGGAGCAGAAGAGAAAACTTCATTCCCTCAGCTGTGCATAGGGGTTCCAGGAAAAGTCGACAATGTTCCTGTGCCAGTTTTGGACACTGAACAAGGACAGCTCATTGAGCATAAATTAGGAACTTAACCTCAAACAGACTTGCTTTAAGCAACTTTTTACTTTAAAAGGAAAAAAAAAGGGTGAAGAAAAGGAAGCAGCAGTGCTGCCCAGTTTGAAAAGCGCTATCCCACTTGGGCGTGCTCAGGAGTGTTGGAAGCGCGTAGGTGATGAACTGCAGTCTTTGTGGCATATGCGTGTCTCCAAGAGAAAAAGGAAATCTGTTGTGTCAAGTTGGCTTCAGCTTATGGTCTGAGGGCTGTTGTGACAAGCCTGGAAGGTGCAGAAACTTTTGTGAAAGATCAGGTGTGATAGCAGAGAGCGACGGCAACACTCTGGGGGAGGAAGCTAGAGTATTTGAGGTCAGTCTAAGTTGGCAGCCATCAGCAGGCAAGGGAGCACAGCTGATTTAGCAAGAACATGCACCAGTTCAACAGCTTCCTTCAGATGTTTGGGTTGGAACAACTCAGAATTAGAAAACCTTCCTGGCTGACATTAGCTGAAAAGGCTACTGGACAACTCTGTTTTGCTTTTCAGTAAATGAGCTCCCTGGTGGTTGAAGGGTATTTGAGTTTCAGATCTTTTCAGGCCAGGTTAGAACAAGTTGGCCCCTTTCTTTCCAAAACTAACCATCAAGGCAGTCCCAATGCACCCCAGACATCTCTGTGTGTGTGAATCCTGTGCGGGCAATGGGCTCCCCTGTTCATTTGTGAAAGTACGTGTTACAGAGGGAAGGGTTGGTCTGGCTCATTGTATGGCTGTAAGTGCTGAACAGCAAAAATTTCTAAATAAAAAAAATCTGGTCCTCTTTAAACATTGGCGGACAGATAGCTGTCTTCCATCTGTGGCAGCCTGTGCCAAACGGCAGAAGAGCAAAGTTTGTGTTCTGAAACCTCGGAGGAATAACTGGCACGCTCCAACTTTCCTTTTTTTAAAAAAAGCTACACACAAATCTGAAACATTAAACACAGAAAGTAGCATTAAATTGTGACAAGCAGGCAGAAACTGGGAAGTTCAGCTGGAGGGGTTGTGCGTGGAACAAAGCCCTGGCGCAGGGCATGGAGCCCTTCAGCACTGCTGCATGGGTGTTGCTGTCGAGTGACAGCAGGCAGGGGTCACCCATTGTGGAGACAGTCCCTGATGTAGGGGCCAGGGGGTGTCTAGTAGTCTTGAAGGCGTGTATGGCTCACAAGACCCCTCCAGAGGTGCACAGTGACTTACACTATGGTGAGACGTGACCCCTGGAAAGAGGACACCGAATACATACTCTATGCCAACTAAGCGAATTAGCCTTCTTTAAAGAAAAAGAAGGTATTCTGATCAGATAAAGAACTTACAGATACCAACTGTCAGGAATTCGTCTGAATTCTGCACTGAGCTTTCTTGAAAAACACAAATATTTTACCTCTTCAGAAACACTTTCAAGCTGAGTTTTTGCTTATTAGTGTTACCAGGAAAAAGTCGTGCATGGATCTTCTCCTATTCTGTAACCAGTAGGGAAGGACTTCTCTCTTATCCTACCATGATTTGATAGAAAAGTTTCTCTGGACACATTGCTGGCTTACGTTCAGCTGGCTGTCAACCAGCACCCCCAGGTCCTTTTACACCAGGCAGCTTTCCAAACCATTTTCCCGAAGCCTGTAGCATGGGGTTGGTGTGACACAAGAGCAGGACCCAGGACTTGGCCTTGTTGAACCTCATACAATTGTTCTTGGCCCATCAATCCAGCCTGTCCAGATCCCTCTGCAGAGCTTTCCTGCCCCCCAGCAGATCAACACTCCCACCTAACTTGGTGTCCTCTGGAAAGAGACTGAGGGTGCGCTTGATCCCCTTATCCAGACCATTGATAATGATATTAAGCAGAACTGTTTAATCAATTAAACTGAGATGTTTTGCCTGTTCTTGTTCTTACTTGAGGCTGCATCCAAAAAGGACTGTATTGTTTTCAGTGAGCTTGAATCAGCCTCATGGAGCAGCTGGGAAATAAAGCAGGACTGTGCATCAGCCATTATGAACTGGGCAGTAGCAATTTGGTTTGGTTAGGGAAAGTGTCAGCTTTTAGCAGTTCCCTGTTAATTTTTAATTTGCTCCCCATCTAGGTGCACTGTGTTTTTAGTAATATGCATCTCTGCTGTGTTGTTCCTTTTATCAATCAAAGTTGTTTCTCTTTTCTGACTTGGCATGGTGTTGCAACTGTTTATCTCCTTTGGCAGAGGTAGGAAAATGTGTGTTTACAAACGGTGATTACAAGGACACCACTTTGGTACCTGGGAGCAGCTTCTCCTAATGAACTGGAATGGTTGTGGCTGAGTCCTGCTGCTAAACATGCCGTGTGCTACCCAGTAACACATGGTGTTAATAATGGAGGATGTCAATAATGGGTGACACAACTGTCAGGCTTAAAAAATAAAGCACTAAAAAGGAGCTTTGAAATAGTCTTGTTTAAGATTGGTTACTGTTTGTAACACCATTAATTCTGAACAGGAGTTTCATTCAAAGTGCAGGAAAACAAAGGAAAATGAAGGCACTTTTTCTGCCTAAATGGATTAATGAATTTGAGTATGGAAGAAAGAAGCAGTGTCCTATGTGAGTGTGTTTTGTCTGTGTTACATCACTCACCTAGCTGGCTGTCACCTGCAGGGATCATTTCAGTAGACCTCCGAAGCCTCCACTGCAGTGTCACTGCCTGGCACTGCATCCTGTGCATGCATGGGGCATAGATGGGAAGTGTCCAAATGGGATTTTTAGCTTGAACACTCAAGAAACCAATGCCAACAGGGAAGAAAATGGGTACAATCTGCTGTTGGTTCTGTTATGCTTTTGCTGGAGGAAAATGTTTCCAAACTGGAGAGGCAGGTGCACACTCGTGTGGTGCTTTTTGTGTAGATCCTAACGATGCCTCCCGTGCATTCCGATGGGTGTGATTCACTGTGCAGTGGCTGCGTCTGGAATCCTACTGGTACAGAAATTGTGTGGTAGCCAAAGGTAGCAACACACGAACAAAGTATCCTTATTTTGTCAAGATAAAATTCCCAGCATAGAGTATCATAAATTGATCCCAGGAGGACAGACCTAGAATGTAAAGTGTAGTAGTTTGAATATATGCATGTTATAATTGTATTGAACGCTTTGCAGCAATTTGTATTGTATTACAGCTGACAAAGTATTTTACCTCCTAATAACTAACTAGTGTAAATAGTGTTGATATTTTCCCCATATTTATAATTACATTAATTGCTTTGTGTATTAATAACAGCTAAGTGTCAGAGCCCAAGCTGTAGCTGCCAGTAATCCACAAGCAACTTGTTTGCATATTCAAAATACGAAACTGAAAAGTAATTGCCCTTTTTGCTAGTGCATATCACAGCTTAAATTTTACATAGAGAAGCCCATTCTTACCTAAATATTGTCATGTTCAATATCAGATCTAGTGCTAATAGAATGTTATTCAGAAATGAAGAGAAACTATGCTAAGAGACCAGAAGACATCTGATGAAAAGTAAATTAATAGCTCACATTAGCTAGGAATTGTGACTTACTTCCAAGTGAAGCTAAGTTTTGAAAAAAGATGTTTCCTGCTGTTGAAAGTAGCATTTTTTTCAGAGCCAAAGCTGGAACATCCATATGCAGTGCAATTTTTTTGTTTTGTAATGTGAGATAATTAGGCTAACACAGTGTCACAAATAAGCATTTGAGGATTGAGTTAATTTTTCAAACAGAAGCTATTTTTTGGGAAAGTTTGCAGAGAAATAATCATTCTGCATTGGTGTCTTGCGGACTTTAGAATTTTTATTCTTAGAGACAAAACAAATTGAGATTTCAGCATAAATCTAGCTAAAACTTCTGTTGAAGAAAGTAACTTCTTCAGCTTTTTGAGGTTTTTTTGTCTTGGGTTTTTTTTGGGGTTTTTTTTTTGTTTGTGTGGTTTTTTGTTTATTTGGGGGGTTTCTTGTGGTTTTTTTTTTCATTTATTTGCTTGTTTGCTTTTTAGTTTTTGGTTTTTTTACAGTTACGGTGCTTTATTTGTGTTGAACTCCTTGTTGGAGGCCAGCATTTAATACAGTTGATTGTTTTGAAATTTTGCAAACCCACTAGCACTTGTGAGGGCCATGGAGTGAAGAGCCGGTTCCATCTTAATATTGCAGATGTACACTGAATTATCCAGGGAAGAGCAAAGGTTGATTAAATTCACAAAATAAGGTGATTCACAGTTTTCTAAATATGTCAGTCAGCCTAAAATTAACTCAATTATTTACCAGTCACACACATGCTAATGAATCCTGACAATCTCAATTGACCTGATGTGATGAACTTTGCCGTCACCTAATATTATTTCCTCTGTATTTTCACTTAAAAGAGTGATTGCAGCATTTATCACATGCAAAGCAAAAATGCTTGAGGATTTAGTATTTTTTTAATACTGGCAATTCCAGGGCACTAGTAAATTAATTACATTTAATTAGAGGCACTTCTTTTTTGTGAAAGTGTTTCCCAAAGTTTAATCCCACAGAGATTTCATGTGTGATAGTGATGAAAGTGGCTGCTTCTAAGGCAGGATCAATGATACAATTTGAGAAATAAAGTTGAGCTTATCTTTTCATGCAAAATGTGACAAAATTATAAAACTTAGGACTAATATGGTAAACAAGATTTATTATTATTTCTAAAATTAGAATCACCTTCGAATGCCATTTTTATCTTTGTGTGACCAGTAGCTATGAGAAATTTGTGAGTTAGCCAAAATCATAAATGGGCTTATCTACTTTGCTACTAAATACAGAAATACATTATTTAAATAAAAATGTGGTTATTCTGGATTTGTACTTGAGTTATGGGTAAATCTCCAAAAGGCTGCTCTGGATTATGAAATGGTATCTCTTTTTCCCTTTCCAAGGTTTTTGCCTCAAAGCTTTACAGAATCCTGGATGAAAATCAACATTGATCCATAAAATAGACATCACTGTAGCATCCACATGGGTAGGGCACAACAGCTGAAAAGATTTCTGGCCTGCGGTTATTTCTGTCAGGAAAATGGAGATAGATAAAGATATAGCTATATAATATTTAAAGCTGCTGGGCAATGGTAGGCTGTTTGCAGACAGCTGCATGTTCAGCCTCTTTTGCTAGAATGGTTAAGTGGCTAATTAAGTGGACAAGTCAGGTCTCAGCATACCCTCAGGGAGAAGACTGCTGTGTCTCAGCCTCCTGTGAAAGTTTTGGGAGAGATGGGTTTGAAGCTGCAGCAATCTCATTGTGAATTGCAGTGCTGGGTATGAGATGGGCCTGCTAGAACTCATTTTACAGGATTTTGCTCACTGGCTGCCTCCCACAGAGAAATATAAAAAGTTTAAAGAACCCTGAAAAATTCTGAAAACTGGAACTAAGGCATCACATTCAATTGAATTTCTTTCTAGGTTGTTCCAAGTTGTTACTGAATTTGTTTAGAAAGCTGTTTGTTTGGTGTTTTTGCAGTTTTTTAAAATAATTTCCACGATTTTCTTACTTGATTCATTCAGTGACATCAGCTATGGTGACCAAACAGTTGTTTCCGTGGTGACAAATTACAGTGTTACAAGCATGCTTGTATGAATCAGGTAAGAAAAACAGATCAACTATAAATGGAGAAAATTTGCTTGCAAAAATAAACCAAAAATATTTGGTAAAAGTTTGCTGGAGAATGGTTTGGAAATCTAAAAATGACTTTAACATAGGTGAGTCTTCAGTACATCCAAAAATTCCAGCATGGCTGGTTTTATAGTGAAGCACAAAGGGATCCATCCACATCTGGTAACAGCAGCCACCTGGAGAACGCTTAAAATAGATAAGTAACTCCATAAGAAGAGTGAATTAATTTAACTGCAATAAAAAAAAATAGCTTCTTGCTCATCCTCTTAAAATATGACAGCCAGCATCACAGCTCATTGTGATTAAGGTCTATCTCTCTAATAAATTGCATCTTAAAAGGATCTTGAGTGCTTCTGCTGTGTCACAGATACAGTTGTGATTCCAGAGAGGTGCAAGCCAGGAGCTCCACCACTGGAGATGATAGAGCTGCACCAGGTTTATGTAAATACAGGGAAATGTGACTTGTGTTCTCTGTGTGTAAAGAGGAAAGTACGTCCCCATTTTGGACGCCCCAAATGATGCTGTTATATAGTATACTGTATTATCATGGACTTACATATATTTTGGGGTGCATGGTAATAATGCCAAAAAGACCCTGGATGTGTGACAATATGAATTAATTCCATTCCCGTCGTAACAAGTCTCAGTGGGAATATTGTGCCTTGGCTGGGCTCAGACGTTATTTCCAATAAGTATGGAAATAATGGCTCACAGTGCTGAAAAGTGCTAGGAGATCTCCAGGGAAATCTCATCAGATTATGTGATAGGTTTGAAATTAATTCATGTCCCAACTGTATTTACACAATATACAGTTGTCTCTCTGATGGCTTATAGGGAAAGGTAAATGCTACCATCCTGAATCAGTGAGGGGACTTGCTGCAATATGGTCTCTTGGTAGAGTATAGGCATTTTTATGAGTTGTACAGAAAGTACGTGCAACTCAGCAAATGGTTATATAACTTTCTTACACTGCAGACTTACTGTTGTCTTGTTTATAACCTCATTATGCCACATCGTCGTCTTTCTTGCGTTTCTCCTTGCCTCCAGTTCAGTAGACATGAATGTTCACATTATCCTTTTGAAAACCTGAAAGGGAAAAAACTGTTGAGAATCTCTTGCTTCTAGTGTGGGTATGACCCAGCTACATCCATCGATAGGTACATACACCTGTCGTTCCCAGGTTGCTGTTTGGTGATGGCATCTTTATGGTGCCGTTCCGGCCTCTCTGCAGGCTGCTTTGGGATTGTGCCAGGCTTTGCCTGGTCAGATGTGCACAACTCTGTCATGTTAGGCCAAAACCTGTTCCCTCCCTGTCTTTCCCAAAGGAGCAAGGGAGTATCATCACCCGTGGAAGAATGTACTTAACTTCACCATACCTGTAAGTAGTGAATGTCTCAAGAAACATATGACAAATTTGCAAGCCCATCAGTTGAGTTTATTGAGTCGGGCCTGTTCTGGAGGGCATCAGCTAAAAGCTCAAGTATGAATCCTTATAAGATCTGAAGTATGCAGAAAATATGTTTTCTAGTCAAGAAGTCTTTAAAGGACTAGGAGAGGAATGGCCTTCTTCACAGGTCACAGGTAGAAACCCTCAAGTCTGAACACCAGTACTGAGTATTTTTGGAGGCCCAGGGCAAAAGGGAAGTTAGCATGATATGTGATGTGCAAGGGCTGCAAGCCTAGACTAAATCATTACTTTTTAAAAAACAAATTGAGTTTTGGCGCTGCTTTTGAGAACATGGAAATAAAATGAACAAGATCCAGTGCATGCTGCACTTTCTCTCACTGATTTAACTTGATTTGTGCCTGGCTTCCACATCTAGCTTCCAGTTTTTCCTTCCTTCCTTCCTTACCATTGTAAAAATTATTTTCTTCTCTGAAAGGTATTTTCTCTGTTCCTTTGTGACTTCTTTTGTTTCCTTGAAGATTCCACAACCCAGTGAAGAACCTCTAGGATCCTTACTGCTGACTTTTCTTCTTCTCCAGTAGACTGTCTACAGTCTTAAGGTTTTTTTTCCTTATTTTATGTGATTGCTTTTACTCTTAAGAGAACTCATCTTTCCTTTTCTTTGCATTAGCCATCAGCTGTGGCAGGCAAGGGGTTATTTGGGCAACCTACTTTCTGTCTCTTTGTGGATTCGTTATGTTCATGTAAACATTTGGTGCAGTGGTTTAGGTTTGCTATAATTCTGCTTAAAACTTCTTTCTCCCTCCTCCATTTTGACACACTGTAGGGTCAGTTTGTCAGCAGTCACATCTGGCATTAGGGTCTAAGTGCAATAGATACCTGGCTGTCTTTAATTAATCACACAGAAGAGAAAACAATAGAAAACGCAAATAATAAGTTATTTCTTCTCATACTAATGCTTCCAGATTCCAGTTGTCTTTATCGATTATAAAACCCAACAGACTATTAGAATCTCCTCCATTTTATCTGATAGGTAGAAATACAACCACCTTTGTGTCTTCTTCTACTATTCATGGTAGCTATATTTTGTATGCAATTGGGAATTGTGTTTTCCCATCATAAGCATTTGGGGAGGAGAAAGGACTGTATATTTCTTTATTCCTCTTTGCTTTGCTGAGCCAGTCTAGTTGGGATAGGGCATGAACCATCCAAAGAGCCATTCACTGAATTCCGATCGATCAGTCACTGAGATGACCAAAAGTGAAACAGATTGGTGATATGCCTGCTGCTGACAGCACAAATACAAGATAGTGATGTTGCAGCAAAAGGATCTGAGGAATCATTATGACTGGTACTGATGTATGACATGGGAAGAAATCAGGGTGTTTCAATGTTGGGTTTGTTAAGTGGCAGTCTAGAGAAAAACAGTTGTTATTATCTATCAACCAAACTGGTGTTCAATTGACTGTTTGGGCTTTTTTTTAAACTTTATATGCCAAGAAATTAATAATTTAAGTACCTTTCTTCATGCTTTCTGAAGCATTGAAAATGTGAGCCTGAATAGTGTATGGTGCTTTAAAATTGTGTTTAGCATAGCGGTATTTATCTATTTGTCATGCAGAAGGAAAATTAATAATCTTCTTTGTGCACCAAAACTTTTATACTGAATGTTTTCTGAAATTGCATTATGTAGAAGCCCTATGGAAGCTGCGCTGTCCAAAACATTTTTCTTTTCATGTACTGTAATATGTGTTTGTTCAAACAAAGAAATGCTTATCTGTTGAAAAGATAGCGGTGATAAATTACTTTGGCTTTCATGCTTACCTACTTTTTTCCATTTGGCATTAAATTCCTAGTTGAATCCCAGAGGCAGATATATCTGAATTCAAAAAGTTACCTTGATGCCTTTTTTTTTAGCCAGCCCCTGTGTCCTGATGATAAAAAAAGGAAATTTAGTCATCTAAAGAACCATCCTTCTTGTATAGTTTAAATCCCACTAGATATGAAAAGGATTGCAATTTTTGCAATTTTCTCTGAACTATATTAATTTTCAGAGGCTGAACAGGACCTTTACCTTTACTGTCACAAGAACAGCACTTTAGATATCAACAGTTTAAATACCAGTTGAATCCAAATAGCGTGCAAATTGAGCTTCCTATATTTACCCTATCTCATTATGGATAATGCTGCATATGCTCTGTTAATCCTTTTGAAAAATTATTGACTCCTGAATAACTTTCTTTTACTACTATAAATCATATCTTCATGGTATTTTTTCCCTGTTATTGACTTTTAAGTTCAAGTGCCTTTTTTATTTTCATCAGAAAACAAATTTTTCTCTATGCTTAACATGAAATATTCTGGGCTCGTGTTTTCCATTTTAATGGAGGTTCATCACTCTCCCCTGCCTTCTCCTCACTGAATAAGTGATACTTATGCAATGCACAAGTGGAGCATACAAAAACAGAAGAGTAACAAAAGAGTTCAAAAAGCTAAAGGGCAACATGACATAAGTCAGCTGTATTAGCATATCTGAATGTGTAAGAAAAAGTAATTGTGAACTCTTGCCTCATTTGCCAGTCTTTCCCCTGCATCAATTGATAGAATAGTTGTTGTTTGCAAAATGCCAACGCTGACTTTCAAGCAGGAGATGCTGTATGTCCTAGCTGACTCTTTAGGTGTGTATCTTCACCCACATTTTTGCTGATCCATAATGGTTTCCCACTGCAGGAGTGTAGGCAGTTCCTCACACTGCTTTGGGGGGAGAATTTCCTGCCCTGGGATGAACAAACATGCACTTGACCAGACATACGTGTACTAAAATAGAATACTTTGGTGGGAAGGCACCTATAATAGTGTTCTTGTTCAACTGTGTGACTTCTTCAGGGCTGAAATGTTGATACTGTGCTACAAAAGCCAAGATATGGAACATCTCCTTTTGTAAGGTAAAATTCTGCTAGGCTCAATAAACTACTCATTATTAGAGTTATTATTAACATTGCTACTATTATTATTTTTGGATTCCAGCTGGGTCTTCTGCATTCGTAAAGGGATTATTTTTAGTGTAAAATCCTACCAGGAAAGGTGAACTTTTAAATAATGAAAGTCAAGGACATTTAGTATCTTGCAGAGCTGGCTCTACAGCAAAGGCAATATTGCTGTTACTTTGGGGCCATCAAAATTCAAGCCCTTCATGTGTGGAAGAGCTGTCTGACAAAATGATTTTGAAAATGCTATTTCACATTAAAAGTAGCTGGAAAAAATTTTCCCCAGGATGGTATTATCTGCATGTATCCAGTAGTTTAACAAGGAGCTCTTCCAGACATACTCCTGCTCTTCTGAAACAAAATCTGTTTTCTGAAGTGCATTAGCCTGCAGAGGAGAAGAAACAGGGAAGCTATTAATACGTTTTCCCATTTAACCACAAATGCTCCTAACTCTCACTGAGAATATAGATAGTTCTCTTTTGGCAAGCAAATACCTGTTAAGGGCACTTTGCTGGATGCATTTGTGCTATTCTGTAGTCTTGGTGGTCTGCACAAATGGGCACAATCCCCAGAAAAATGACAGCAGGTGTACGTTAATTAAAAAGAAGAACCACTCTGGCTTGTTGGTAGAAGGGGAGCGCACGCAGCTCACCTCCTGCTAATGGCATGGTTGACTTTCTTTGTGAATTATACCAGCCCTGCAGTCCTTCGCTTTGGTGAGGACAGGATTTTGGTGGTGGAAGTTATAATTAGTGGGACTTGGCCAGGGAATACTCTCTAAGTTAACAGAGCTGGTGTGCTGCAATTCTTTCTTCCCAAAGGAAATATTTATGTTTGTATATATATATATATATATATATATTTGATTTTGTTGATAGTATTTACACTGGGTAATTTGAAATATGAGCAAAGCAGGTAAGATGTATTTTGTGGAGTCTGAGATAATTCTTCTTGTGGAAAATCTTCCTGAAACTATCTCGTGGTGAGTAGAATTTGATCCATGCTATAGATAAAAGAGTCTGCTGTTTAAAAATATTTTGCTGAAGCATAGACACTGTTGTGTCTAGACAGTATGGTGGATATCTTTATATTCAGAAAGTAATCCAAGCCTGTTAAAGACAAGTAAATAACCTCAAATTTCCTCCCCTCCCCTCCCCTCCCCTCCCCTCCCCTCCCCTCCCCTCCCCTCCCCTCCCCTCCCCTCCCCTCCCCTCCCCTCCCCTCCCCTCCCCTCCCCTCCCCTCCCCTCCCCTTCTATCTCTCTCTTTTTCTTTATTCTGTATTGCCTGTATTTTAACAATGCTAAAGTCTTTGGTGACCTTTCATGCGTAGCACTGCTCTGTGTGAAGGTTTTGTGATGATGAAATCATCAAGAGAAAACAAGAAATCAGTCAAGCTAAATAGTTACTGCCATGTTTTTAAAAAGATAGCCTTTGGAGGCTGGAGTTTCAGTGGGCTGATAATGTGTCGCAGCAGTGAAGCAAGTGCTTCTCTAAGATGGGGAAACAAAATGCTCTGCCATCCAGCTCTTGCTCTCCTCCTGCCCCATCGCTAACAGCAGCACAATGTTTACTGCTGTCAGTAGCCACCTGCTTCCCTTCAAACCCTCCTCATGCAAAGCAGAGTTGTTTCCGAACAGTCATTATATGTTTGGAAACGGCAAAGCAACTCTCCAAATCCCACTGATTATGTTGTATAGCAACCCCACTGTATGCCATTTCTGCTGCTTGGAAGGCTGGTAGCTGTTTGGCAAGCTAAAGAAGAAGCTTCTTCCCAACAACAGTGTTTTTTCTTTTATCCCAGAGTGTGGTATTATTTTTCTAGTGGTATGATTAGAAAAGAAAATATATACAAAGCTTAAGAAATATTCCAATATATTTATAATGTGGTATTATGATGGGAATTAAATAAAGTCATTCAAATGCTTGAGTTCATTCAAGTATTTTGGGGACTTTTAAAAAGGAGTAATTGTTGCACAGAAAGTCTCGCCTGAATAGCAATTATTTGATTAAAAGAATACTGGCCCAGGTCTTGTGCTTGGCTTTCTATGAGCTCAACCATGCAATCATTTTTTATTGCCATTGTTGAACCTAGATGGATTTAAATAGGGCTTCTCCCACGTAGGTTCTTTAATACTTTCAAGGAAGAGAGCACAAGTAAATTGAAATGAAATCCCGAACCCACATCTCAAGGAAAAGGGTGGGACAGGGTGTGAAAGGAACCCTGGAGCTATCAGAAACGGTAGGAGTAGCATTACACAGCAAGGAGACCAGAGAGCTGGAGGCTTTCTGAGGATGGAAAAACAACATTCTTTCTCTTGAGAGTCCTTTGCTTTGACTGGATGCAGATGACATTCTCTCAGAATGTATTGCTGCCTACAACAATACTTCCAAATGCAGCTGGCACCCGTTCCCACTGCCTGCAAGCAGTTATAGAAGGCAAGCTGGGTTTCTAGGTTTTCTTAGACCCACCCTACCTGAGAAATACAATTTCTTAACCGTGCATAAGGAGAATAAAAACAAAATAAATAGAAAAGTCATGCTAAAATCTTTGTAAGACTTGAAATAGCTTGTATTCTGTCAATTGAAATCTGAAGTGCTGAGCAGGAATGACATATTGCATTGTGGCAGATCTCAACAAGGATTGAGAGAGGGTGAGTCTGTAACACTCTGGGCAGAGTTTCATGCTCCTGGAAATGTTCTTGTTTTGCAAAGTGAATAGTAGCTGATTGTTAAACCATGGTCACTGCTGATGGCAGGAAAAATGGCTAAAACTCTCAAATGAAATACAGTAGAAAGTAAGTTTTGAGAAGAATCCTGTCTGCAAAAGTCTTGTGCTATAAAACTCCTCTTGGCAAGAATGGAACAAGCAGGGACTTGACAGATAAAGAAATAGCAATAAACAAGCACAGCTTTTCCAGAGGTGATGGAACTGTGCTCAGAGCATTGATGCCAGCCCTCAGTGATGATGGGTGTGTTGCCCACATCTTTCCCTTCCAAACAAGTCCAGAAATACTCAGTGCATCCTTAATAGTCTGGAAATACTTGGCAAGAACTGTCACTGAGTGTTTATTTGAAATGTAGTTCCAGGGAAATATGAAGCAGATATTCATTTAATCTCAAGACTGCAGGAAGATGTGAAAAAAAAACAACAAAACCCCACCCCAAACAACTCAGAGGTGCAATTATTTACCTTAAGGCATCTGATTTTTACAGGTTCAAAGAAAACAGATCTGTTTCTTGTCTACTGCTGTTGGAAATTTTGCAGGGCTTATATAGAAAGTATTCTGGTTTTCATTAAATAAATATCTTTAAAAAACTTACAGCAGAATTCTGGAGGATTACCACAGTAGTCTATTCCTGTTGACATTAAGTGATAGTGTCTGAGAAGCTGCCACCATAACTCTCTGTTATTAGTGTTCTGTCATGTATTTGTATTGGGTCACTCCTGTACTTGGCATGTCCTAAAAAGGTAGCGAGATTTTGGGTCTGAAAGGAAAATATGTGAAATTACTGGTTTTTATTCAGTAGTGCTTGGGAGGTAGAAATCATTGTTTCAGATTCCTTTCTGGTGTTGAGGAAGAAATGGACTGAAAAGACAAAAAGAAATGCAGTTCTCCAGGAGCATGTCTGAAGATACTGTAGAAGGGCATTTTGTTCTTCTAATTTCACATCTACTTTTCAAAACAGCCAGTTAAATTCAGAAGTAAGGGAATTTTTTGTTACAATAACATATTTCAGAAAAAATCCTGAAGTAAAAATTTAATGGATTATGCCTGCCCATCATCAATAGATGGTTCCGTAAACAGGAAAAGACATTAAAGAAAAAAATAGTATGGTAGTACTGTAACTTATATTGGAATTTCACCACCACAGGTCTGCATAAAATCAATATGTTTAAGCCATTCAGCTTCAGCTGTTAAGGATTTTAATGAGTCCATTTACTTTGTAGATCTTCTGAGTTGGTATAAACTATTTCCTTTACATGCCTTTCACGAGCCCAAGAGATTTGACATCCCTGAGGAAGATATAGAACAAAGACAGGAATTCTAGCAGAGAACCTTCTGCTCATTTGCTTTGGACATCAGACAATAAGGTCCTGATGGTTGTTATTAGATTACCCCTGTTCAGAGTATTAAACCAGTAAAATAAACCGGGTTAAAACTGGAGATATTTTTTCATCCAGACACTGTGACTCAGTGGGAAATGGGTATGGCTATTTTGGGATAGGATTTGACCCAAATTTGTTTCTTGGTTAGATTTGCATACTGACCTCTTATTTTTGAGATCTCTGAATTATCTCTGTGGTCTGAAAAATTTGCTGACTTGATTAGAGCTAGTCATTTAAATTTCGGCATCTGGCATTTCTTTGCTGATCTGTTCTGTTCGTATATGGCTCTAAGTGGGTTCCCCAGTCAATTCTAGTGTCTCAGTAATTTCAGACTTTGGGAGAACTTTGTATCGAAAAGGAGAGGGACAAGTATTTGGAGTGGCAGGAAGTGGCTGGAACTGGATTTAAGGCTTGTCAGTAGAGTGAAGGAGGGAATGAGTGATGTTTAGATGCAGCAGTTGTTTCATCTTCATCATCATTATGCTGTGAAGAGTAGCAGAAGAGGAAGAGAGAGGTCACTCAAAGGGAAAAAGAAACCAAGGGAAAAAGTAGAAAAAGCATAGCGTGGAGCAAAGTAGGGAGAACAGGTGGAACCAGTCTGCCAAGAGCTGGATAAAAACACCGGAGGAAATGTGCTAAAGCCCCTTCCAAGCACTCTGAAACTCTGCTCAGTGCTTAATGGCAGCTTTCTCCAGGCTAGCAATTGCATCTAGCTGGTTTGAGGAGCTTCAGGTAGCAATGAAGGTGCAATGGCAAAGACTTTAGCTTGGCTGTTCAGGGATCCTAAGAAAGTATTTTGGATGTTGTCATGCTGATATCTGTGTTTTCTTTGTTTTAACAACCCATACCAACCAGGAAAGACAAAGGCAGTGCAGTAATGTCTCAGTGCTGCAAATGCACCCTTGTTCTTTCCTTCTTTCCACCGTTTGCTCCTCATTGCCCAAAGGCTTTTTATCCTCTGCTTCTTTTACCAGATAAAGGTCCCTGACTAAATATGTAGCAAGGAAGACTTGCTGAAGCAGATTCTTGATCTGACATCAATCCAGCTTCAAATTTGCATATGAAAATGTAATAGGGTAATTTATCACCTTTATTCAAGTAAAGAGATAAAATTGCAGGCAGCTAGCAACCTTCATTTGTATGTTGAAAGTTAGAGGGAAGTTAAGCAGTTAGATAGCAGTACCTTTCCCTTTCTGATCGGAATTACCCAGAGGGAGTAACCATCATTCGTAGTTTTCCACTGGCAAATTTACTTGATAGTGGCAGGGAAATCACAGAGCAGAACATAGTGCTGTCCTCTAGCTTTGGTACTTTCAATTGTGGCGGGTCTTCAGCAAACGTCCAGTATAACCCATGCAGGACTTTTTATTTTAAAAATAACTAAGGAGTTTGAAAAGACTGTGCTCTATATGAGAGCAAACAATAAAGCGAGTGTGGAGGAGGCTTCATTAAGATTGTTTGACCTATGAGCAAAATAAAGAGGAGGACAAGACAGGCTTTCCTAGTGATTTACTTTCTATGCCTATGAATCATGTTTTTTTCCTCTGTTATTGTGATTGCATTTTTTTTCTCAGCACTGCTCACCCTATCATTATGGGTAGAAAATGTAAAGGGATTGTGATATTTTCTCAGCAGTGATGAAAGGAACAGGACACTTCAAGGACATGCTATAAAAGTTGTTAGGGCTGCAAGATGCTGTAGCTTCTTCGTCTGGAAGCACTATGTACGATCCGTATTGGATTAACGTGAGTCATGCTGGAGGATGCTGGCTATACCGTAAGCAATATTGATCTTGAGTATTTACTTTTTAACTTACCAATTACATTAATTTCCCTTTTTTTTCCCCAGCATTTTTGGTTTCATACACTTTCGAGGCTGTAAATCCCATGGGAAGGAGCCAGGCAGTTCATGTTGGCAAAGAATCTGGCAAAACATATTGCTTAAATATTTGCCACCAGCAACAGAGGCTTGTTTAAAAAATAACTGTATGTTTCAGCTATTGTCTTGGGGGACTTATTGAAAAAGAACAAATAAAGGCACAAAATTTTGAAATTTTTATAAAGCTCTCAAAATATTAAGGAGTATTTGCAAGATAGCACAAGTTAAATATGTTTTAGTATGGTTTGATGTGGGCTGGCTTTTTCCCTATTTTTGGTCAAGAGGAAGGGAAGAGAAGGCAGGAGGGGCTGTGTGCCGTGCAGTCAGCGAGAAGCCTTGGAACTGGAAACTACAAAATGAAAAACAGCAGATGTGAAACAGTGGTTTCTGACTTCCTTCTTATGAGCACAAATGTATCAACTTAATAACATCATTTAAAACTCCTCTTTTGGGGCCATGGAAGTAAAGAACATGGAAATAATTAGTAGTAGTCTAAACAAATCCACAACAAGTCATTTGTTCTTGGTAAAGTGTTTCTCCATCTTGCTTTATGGTTTCTATCTGTCCAGACAAAGTATTCCCGAGACATAAAGGAACACTTCTGACATTGTATAAAGTTTCTATGCAAGACTATAATATGGACAGGGCTTTGTCACAAAAGACAAATGTTCCTTGTGGTGTGTGGCAGAGCTCTTTGGTGAGTGAAGGGAAAGATGGAAGCCCCAGTGATGCACCAAACTGCAGGCATAGTTCCCTTCAAACATAATGATTTAAATCCAATTATACCAGCAGGTCAGAGAATCAGTGGGCTTTCATTCTGGTGGTATTGTGTAAAATATTAGTTGAGCGATGCAGTGGAATAACTAGAGAGGATTTATTTATGACAGTTACTGGTGTTTTTCAGAACATCAAAGACCTAGCCAGCAGATTATGCAGCAGATGTATTACATGAAGTAGAATTGATTATGATTTCCTGGATATTTGGGGGTTTTGTAAAAAGGGAGAGCATAATTATTGAATAACTTCTACTACAGTTCTTACAGGGTTTTTTGTTCTGTTTTGTTTTGTTCCTCCCTCCTATCTTTATCTGGTAGAATATGAATTTTCCCTTAATAGAAGCTGTGGAAAAGAATAATCAGCTCCTAATTATCTCAGCACACTTAACACTGTGCTACCAAGTACACGGTCTGGCCAAAGGTAGATTGGTTTATCTTAAGGTTCGTGGTTTTGAGTTTATGCAACCTGAGCAGTGTTTTCCTTCAAGAGGAGCTTAGTAAGAGTGGTACAAATCTTCTCAAGCTGTGCAAGAGTGGCAGGAAACATGGGCTTTTATCAACAGAGCAAGTGCAGGTCACTCACAGGTGGATTGAAGGATATTCTTTTCCATTTTGTTAAAATTTCTGCAGGCAGCTGGAAGCAATCTAATGTTTGCGGCTGTGTTTTGTTAAGTGAAATAACCTAATGAAACTTTTACATATGAGCTGCATGATGAGCTCTCAGCTCTTTTGAAGACAGCAGCTACAGCGGATGAAGTTTGTGAGAGGCTGAGGTGGACATTATAGCACCCTTAACCCATCATGGTTGTTGCTTTTCCGTTGTGTCCCAAGACTATGAACACCAAGCACCTCCAAAGCAGATAAGCTTCTGTGCTGAAGTGTGAGGGTGGACACGACAGGCAAAGAAAATAAAGGCAGAAAATAAATGCAGTTGTTTCCTGACTCCACCACATGCCAGCACCATTAACATCAGTTGGATTGCTCCCCTTTTTACCAGCAGCAGAGTTAGTTTTGTGGCATCTGAGTACTACAGGACTTCAGGAGACTTGTGGCAGATTTCTGAGAAGGTCTCTAACTGAGAGTAGTTTTGTTTAGGTCTCCCATGAAAAATCCACTAAAGCAAAAGGCATCCTTTGGGAGAAGAAGTTTGTGATGTTCAGCATGGTGAGCTTCCTACTGATAGGATAGCAGTGAGCACTCCTGCCGAGTGTGGTAACAGATATTCCTCTGTTATCTGACACATTTAGTTCAGATTAAAGCATTACATGAGTGTGAAAACATCCCTTTTTATTGTAGAAATGTTTGAAGAATTTCTTCTGGGAAGAGCAGTGAGCTAGTAGGTTGTTTTTGAGGTCCTTTTAGCCTAACAGGCCTTTTCCAACTCTGCCAAGCTTGTGACAGTAAAGGGAAAAGTTGAACAGCCTTTTCTGGGATGCTGCAACAGTTGCATCAGAAATGGAAGTGGGTTATTCTGGATGTAAAATTCAATTGAAACATGTTTTGTCAGCATTGAGACATTTGAAGATCCATCTGCTGAGGGTGTGTCCACTTCTTCTGCCATGACATCTGTTTGGAAGGAAGTGTAAAATTTCCTTTGTGATTCACACCAGAGCTACAGAGTTGGGAAATTCCCGCTCCTCTTCCCTCGTTTTGTTTGGTGTCTCACCCTGGAGTGGGAAGGACTATGGTTTGCTAAAGGTCCAAGTGAAAATGAACTTTAAAAAAAACCTGTGGGAATCAAATGGTAATTTCTCTTATAATAGATGCTGGAAAATGTGGCTTTTATTGTGACACTATTAAAATGTCTGAAAATGGTTTACTTCTTTAGACACGATAGAAGGGATTGTTGAGAGGCATCCTTTCCAAAGTGGGATAATGAGTAAGAAAGCAGAAGGCAAACTGCAGGAATTTGTTTCAGAATCATGGATATTGTATATTAAACATTACAGTTTATAATGGAAAAAACTGTTATTTTAAACTGCTCTTCAAAATCTTGTGGTTTGGACTAGTTAATTTTGTTTTCTACTTGGGTTTGAACATTTCATGTCCCTTGGAAATTAGATGTTGTAGCTAGTGTTCCCAGTAGTAGTGCATTAAGATGCAAAGTGCTGGATCTCAAGCATATTAAGCAGTAAGTACTCCTGAGTTTTTATTATTGCCACATACCTTCTGATAGCCAGTCCCATAATCATATAATATGATGCCTCAAAGTGATATGTTTATTGTTCAAAAAAAGATTAATAGGCAGATGTTGACCCTGGCTGCCAGATAGAATGGAAGACTTCCAAAGCATTAAATGTAATATTGAATTTGCTGCATTAAATTATCTGTCTTTATTTTGGCTAGGTTGCTTATCTGTTAATTGTGATCTGTAAGCCTAGTTACAATTTTTTTTAAAAAAATACTGTCAGAAAGTCAAATCCTCTATTTGCAATACTAGTGGGCAGAGGATAAGGTCAATTTCTTGTTTTATTGTGATATCCTAAACATGTCAAAATGCTTCTACATCTATGCATTTTGAAGTGAATACCGCTGTAAAATCCAGGTCACTTCAGTTGCTTTGAAACACAGTCTCAGAGGATTTTTGGCAATGTTGAGTACTGTATCCACCTCTGGGGATCCCAGCACAAGAAGGAAGTGGACCTGTTGGAGTGGTTCCAGAAGAGGACAACAAAGATGATCAGAGGCTGGAGTATGCCTCTGATGAAGACAGGCTGAGAGAGTTGGGGTTCTTCAGTCTGGAGAAGAGAAGGCTCTGGAGAGACCTTATAGCACCTTCCAGCAACTAAAGGGTGCTACAAGAGAGCTGGAGAGGGAATTTTCACAAGGGTGTGTGAACAGGATGACCTGTGTGAAGGTGACGACCTTAAACTGAAAGAGGGCAGGTTTAGATTAAATACGAGGATGAAATACTTTACTGTATGAGACAGGCTGCCCAGGGAAGCTGTGGATGCCCCATCCCTGGAAAGGTTCCAGGCCGGGTTGGGTGGGGCTTTAAGCTACCTGCTCAAGTGGAAGGTGTCTCTGCTCACATCAGGGAGGTTGGAACTAGCTGATCTGTAAGGTCCCTTCTGACCCAAACTGTTTTCTGATATATGCCCACTGAGTTAAAAAAAATGGCCCCCCCAAGGCAGAGTTTCTTAGCATGGGCACCATCTTACAGTAAAGCATCAGACCAGTCCTTTTTATCAAATGGAACAGCCTCTGTCTCATACT
Source organism: Acanthiza pusilla (assembly GCA_036630365.1). Taxonomy (NCBI): domain Eukaryota; kingdom Metazoa; phylum Chordata; class Aves; order Passeriformes; family Acanthizidae; genus Acanthiza; species Acanthiza pusilla. The sequence goes on from JAXCHO010000018.1 coordinate 14,491,557, forward strand.
TTGCAGCTCAGATCACGGGCAGATGAAGCGCAGAGCAACTGCTGAGCACATAAACATATCTTTAAATGGATCTATTTTGAGGAATTACAGAAAATAGAGTCTGTTTGGAATAATCTAACCAAAGTACGAAATACTTAAGTTTATTTTCCGTTGTCTGTGAAGGCAAGGAGATTAGTGTTTGCCCACAGAGGAATCACATTGGATCTGCCTTTTAAGTTGTTACAGGATATACAGTTGGGTAGGCATATCTGTAGGGCTGAAATGAGAGAACTGCCTCTCGTTTGTTTTCTCCAGTCAAGCATAAATCTCTAATTTTAAGGGCATTCTACCCTTGGTTTAGATTTGTTTATTTTGGTTTTATAGTCTCCATTTAAAATCCATTTTAATGAGCTGTTTATGCAATGATAGTGTTTTTAATATATGTTTAGGTTTTGTGCAACTTTAAGTCAGGCAATGATGTGTGAAGAGGGCATGAATTAATAATATAGCAAAGGCAACTGAAATACCTCTAACATACCAGCCAAAGAAGATTTTGAAGTGGGTGCCTGTCTGCCCATTTGCCTGCCTCAGACCTGAGTTCAAGCTGCTGTTTCTCTCCTCAGTGGTGACTTTTTTTCTGGCCTTGTTGCATCCTGAAGCTGGTTAGGTCACCCAGCTGGGTGCATGAGTGGTACCAATGATGGTGTGGATTTGAGGGTGGGATGAAGGTCAGGGAATGGAGGAATGGCAGGAAACCAGCATTTCTTGCCGTATGCCATCATTCTGCATGTATGGGTGAAGTAGAATGGTACCAAGGCTCAGGTCAGCATCTCTAATCAGCTCTGTAGTCATCTTCACCCAAGGCCATAGCTTGAGAACCTCTGTCTGTATTTGAAAAGTGTTGCACGCAAACCCAAATCCCAGAAGCATCTCCAGTGGGCAGAATGGTGCATGAATGGTAGCTGGGTAAAGACTTTTCAAATGCTGTGTTTGCCTGTGGCTTTTCTAATTGTGGCAGATCTACATGGGACAGTTTGGTGACCTGAGCCTTGCCACAGTGCAAGGTATGATAGGACCTTTTGACGCCCTTTATGTGTGCCTACTTCCTGACCACTCATAAGAAGCTTCATAATTTGTCTCCAGACATATCTTGAATATAATAACAAGAATAATTAAAACTCAAATAGCAATTTGGTGCTCTGACCATCTGGGATCCAGGCTGAGAGATGAGATATAGTACAGACCCTAAAGCTGTTAGTAAGGTAAGATTTCTTACTTTTTTTTTTTTTTTGTAATTAATTTAAATGGCTCTTAAATGATTTTTAAATGAGTTCATACTCACAACAGCTTTGAAAATTTGTGTCTTGCCGGTGGGATCTGACTGCTGCTTCTACTGCTGTGCCTCAGTCTGATTCCCAGCTGGAAAAACCGAACCTCTGTACCAGCTGGGTGCAACCTCAGCACAGTGATAAAGGAAAGCGAATAAATAGTTGGAAGCTTTTCTAAACATCATTTAGAGAATCCCTTTTTTAATATATGAACCCCAGGGAGAAAAGAAAACAGGGAGGAAGAGGATATTACATGTGCTTTATTAGCATAAGCGTGTGATGGCTCTGTTACTTGCTGAGAAGTACTGAGTGCATGAAGTTAAAGCTGATGGAAGTGTAATTCACAGCAGTGTTTTATGGAATAGCACTTTCTAGCAAGGGTTTCTATTCTCCTTATAGAGGTTTTCTATTCCCTTTCTATTCTCCTTTTCAGCTGGAAAGGCTGAACTGGGTTTTATTCTACTAAGGAATCAGACTACACATTGAGGGTTAACGGAGGAAATGGAAGAATGGCAGAACCAGAGCAGTTAATTCTGGCTTTACCTTGGGGCTTCTACATCCCAAGTATAGCAGTGGACTAAAGAGGAGTCACAACTGCACTGATTATTTTCCAGCCTGAAATAGTCTCTGTGGCAGGGTGTGACACTCCAGTCCTGCCATTTCTAGCCTCATTAGGCTTGTTATTGAGAGACAGATCCAATGCTATCAGGTGCAGTGGTACACTGATGCAAATAGGCAACTTTCAGGGCCTCAGTTAAGCCAGTGTGGCACTGCACCCTGTCACTGTGGCAGCTCATTTGGAGTTAGGAGGGCTTGTGCTGAGCCTGTGTAACAAACACTGAGGTGGTTGATGTATCTCACACCTCCTTAGCTGGGGCAAGCTTCCTGTGCGTGTGGTGGAGTTACAAAGGGGAGAGGGAATCCTTTCACATGCTAGGTTTGACAGAGTAAAGGGAAAAGGGGTGGTTGTTTGCTTGAAGAACTTCTTTTAAGTTACAGGTGAAGCTTGGGTAAAAGAGAAACTCTTATCTAAATGTGGACATAGGTTTTTGGCCAGATGAGTGGCCTAGTACTGACTACACCATTTTTTTGCTTCATGAAAAAACTGTCTTTAATGCAGGAGAAGTGGCAGAAAAACATACTGAGTTTTTTCATTTTGCAGCTGACACCACAAAGCAAAAAATCAGGTCTTGGCAACGCAGCTCTTAGCAGGTTGTCCCATGCTTTGCTGCAGCAGTGGCTGCAGAAGCAGGAGTTTGAAGAGATAATGCTGCCACATGTTGCCAGCTGAGCCCTGATACTGCCTTCAGTGCTGTCAGCTTCTGGGCTGTTGGGCAGACAGCTTATACCTTCTGCTCTCAATATGCTCATGTCACCAGCAAGGTTTTGGGGCTAAAGCAGCCTAAAGGCACTTTTTGAAGGCCAGCCAAAAGGTGCATTTTCTCCCAGGGGCTCCCATTATTTTTTTCCTTTTTACTGGTTGCTCACTGGCACTTGAGGACGTGCATCATGGTGGGCAGCCTGGGGTTAACCTGAGCAATTGTGCCAGCTGTCTTTCAGACCTAGGCTTCCCAGTCTGATCTCAGCTGTCAGCATTTACAGTCCATGCTGCTGGGAGCTATCAGGCCCAAGCGCACGTAAAGTCCTCAAAAAGGCACTTCAGCAGCTTGTATTTCAGTCCCTCTTTAGCACTGTCTTTTAAACTTCCTGTGGATCTTACAGTAGCCATATGAGGCACCCTGGGAGCTTTTTCAGAGGGAATACCAAGATGCCAGAGGGAGTTGCCGCTGAGGGCTACAGTGCCAACTTCCCTTCTTTCCAGCTCATTCCCAGGCTGTGAGCCTGTAAAGTTCCTGCTTGGTTCAAGCATACCAGAGTGTGATTCCCAGATATGTTAGCTGTGTCCAGGGGATGTCTCGTGGTAAGAGTACAACTGTGCAACTAAATACAGCCCAGGAGAGTGCAGGGAGAGGGGGAAGGTGGGAACAGGCAGAACTAGACAGTTTAATTGTGAGACACTGTCTTTTAGAAAATTAGGACCTGAATGAGGATATCCTTTTGGAAGCAAAGGAAGGGGGAAATTAGCTACCCAAGAATACCAGCTTATTCTGGCAGTGGTGTATAGATGCTGCCCTCCAGCCAGTGGGGTAGGGCAGGATAGAGACAAACTGGGGGAGAGCCAACCTGCCCCTCAGTGCTGCTATGTGACCACTCATTCCTGCACTCCTGCCCTTGCATATAATTTCTAACTTTTTTTTCTGCTCTCTGCCTCACTCTGTTGGTTATTTACTCAGAACATGATTTTCAGCCCCATCAAAACCCTTTAGCCCCTGCCGTCCTTCCCATCTCTTTGGTCTTGTTTCCGTAATCCATTCTTACTCCTCACCTTTCCCATATGTTCCAAAGGGAATATAAATTGCTGCTAAATGCTAAAAGAGACTCCCCATCCCAAAATAAAATAAAAAAGTATTACTGAGTTGGGAATGTAGTGACTGTAATTAACTGTCTAATCTGGCAATTGTCCTCTCTTCCCCTTCGTTCTCCCACAGGCTTTGCTGTTCATTTTCCCTCTTTCAGTTCTGCAGTAGGGGTAAATTCCTTGGAACAGAGGAGTGTCTTTTGCTTATCCATTTTAATCACAACCTTAATGGGAATTCAGATGGTATAAGGCACAGATTGGACTCTGTACCCAAAGTGTACAGGACTGAGGCCCTATAACGTGTTACTGGAAAAGTCTGTCCTGTTCCTGCAGGTGAAACAACAGATCACATTAACAGGAAATGAAATGACTAATAACAACTGGCCCATGCTGTTCCTCTGACAAGCCAGCTTGTTGAGAGTAGTTTGGGGACTGATAAGATAAGGGAATGGAAAAGAGACCTTGAGAGATCATTTCATTGAAACTTAACCAAATCTCACACGCTGCAGATTGGTTGATGTCCTGCCCTAATACTTCACTTTTGTTATTAACCAGAAAAACAAAATCAAATCAAAGTTCCCAAGGCAAAACAAAACAAAGTGAAAGTTCCCAAGGCACAGCAAACCAAAACAGGCTAAATAAAAATATGCTGAAAGACATGCATAATATATTAACTGTATTTTGCTTCATTTGTAAAGAGCAAAAGAGAACAAATAACCAGTGTTTTTGCCCCTTATGGGCCTTTGTCAGGGACATACTTTTCTAAGCTGTTCAGTGGTGGAAAAGATTTTCAAAAACATTTTTTATAAGATTTTCCAAGCTGCCCTGCAAATATATACTAACTATTAACTTGTTCTTGGGGTTTTTTTGAAGCAGGATATTTCCAGCTCTCTGACAAATTAGTGTAAATTTATGCCACCAATAATGCAACCAGTTCAAACCTGCACACCTCTCTCTGTCTAGCAAGTGGGTGCTACTGAGCTGTACAGAACAATTTACATGTATGTGAGCTGCCAGGATTAGACCTTTAAACATAATTTCTGTGATATCCTCCTCAAAATTGCAGCTAATAATTTAGAAGCCTTTTTTTTTCTTCCCATCTTAGTCATAAATCCTCTTAAAGTGTAACTCTAAGTAATGTAGATTTAAAGACTATAATTTAAAATCAAGTGTTTCTTTTTTAGTTTCTTTTTTTTTTTTTTTCCTAGAGGGAGGTGTATCCTGCAAATGCTTTAGAAATTAGAGCCTTATTTCCAGTACAGATACAACCATTCTGTCTCCAGTGCTCTCCTCAGCCTGACTCCTGTCCATGTGCTGTCTAGTCCACACCCAGCTGGCTGCTGCTCTGTGCCAGAGCTTGCTGACACAGCCATCACTTGGAAACTTGTAGGAAACATCATCAAAATATGGCCTAAACAGAACAACATGGGATTTCTGAGGGACTTGATATCCTCTTCTGCACTTAAAGCACTATATATATACACATATATATATACACACACACTGTGGGGCTGTTGGCAGATGGAAACTAGTGTTTTTAAGAAGTTGATTTAAAAGGTGACAGATTCCAGGCAGACAAAACAAAACAGATTTTCTTGCTATTCTAATTCCTGCTGGATATACACCCGGGTATCTAAAGAGACAGTGTGCTTTTCAAGCCTTTACCTGAAATGACCTTGCAGAAATCTGGAGAACTGTCTTTGCAAACTTGTAGTCGAAGTATGTGTGAGGACTTCTTTTGTGAACCAGTTCTCAAAACAGGCTCAGGCTTTCTCTGTGACCCCCTTTCACCCCATAGGAATCCCTTTCTAATTTTTTAACAGGTTCTGTGTTTGAAAGCTTAAAAAACTGAATTGAAATATTTCAGTCTAACTGAAGAGCATTTACAAAAGTAGAAACTTGTATTTCAGAGAAGAGCCTCACTTGTGTTTGTAGGGTGCACAATACGTTTTATGCTGCTATACATGTAGACCATCCCTGGTGTTGGAAATGCTTTATGAGAGATTTCATCCCTCACAGATTTCATGCTTTTACGATTTTTAATATGCACATGTGCTTGCAAACACAGAAGTTCAGCTGCGCAAAGGGCTGCTGCTCTGTTGAGAGTATGACTCTTAGGATTAGGCTACTGGAGACCCTATCTCCATCTTTTCCAGGGGTGTCCTCTGTTTGTACATAATTTTCTTTGCAAGAGCTTCCTGTGCATGCAGCTTTTCAATTTTTCTGTTACTATGTCCTTTATTAGCTCATGACACAGATACTTTAACAATGGGCATATTGCAAGTGCATATACAAGTCACTTGCAGACTCAGGAGGAACCTATTTTGTTCAAAACAACCCTAATTTATGTAGCTATAGTTGCTGGAGTGCAGACACTTTGCAATTTTAGTGTTAATTCAAGAACAAGTGCTTGAAGAATTTATTCCAATGCTGAATTCTTCTGCTCTTCGGTGTTCAGTGGTCACAGGCTAGTTTTGCAGAATCTTTCCATGTGCAGGGCTATAGGGATGTGAAAGGATGTCATTAAGATTCTCCCTCGCATGACACACCCTGATACATGATTGCTGTTTTTTGGAGGAGTTGTTTATTTTTATTTCATTCAAATTTTTCTTCGCTGGAAGCTTTCTGCCGGTAATTGCAGGCTCCAAAGTCAGTGGTAACATGGCAAAGACACATCCCAAATATAACAGATCCTAATTATACTTTCGTTTCTTGAAGTCTCTGTCCGGCTGATTTCTGCTTAAAAAGCAGCTTGCCAAACTGGAAGTGAGCTGGCTGGTGATGTGGATAGGAAAAGTATGCAGAGAAATAATGACCTTTCCCTCTGTCAAGGGCATCTCCCTGCTCATTGCTGCAATGACGTGGGGCCACAGAATCCCTCAGGTGTCCTCACTGATTCCTGCTGATAGAAAGGCAGAAAGCTTCCACTCTTCTCGAGCAGACCCTGGCTGTGTGTTCGTGTGGGCGTGGCGAGACACATGTATATCCCCTACAGGCTTAATTATGTGACACACAAATGTGTGTGAAAATAGAGGCCAGCAAGAGGCTCCAGCACATCTCTGTCCTAGCAGTTTTTCTAGCCAGAAATAGTCTTGTGGAGCCCCCACAAGCACTGCTCATTCCTCCAGTCTGTAGTTCAAAAAGAATGCATTTCCATATTGTGGCTTTGCTCTGAGTAGTTTAAGATGGCAGTTTTCAACCTCAGTTGTGCTGCTAACCTCTCCCAACCACAAAAAAATCACTGTGTGGTCCCAGTCTTGTCACCTAAGTTCAAATAAATACAAGCATGGCAAATGCTTCTACCTTTGCTAGAAGCATTTTGTGTGTAGAGTCACGGACCTTGGTTTTGGGGAAGGCAGTTCAGTCCAAAAGACCTCTTTCTGCTTTGCATAAAACTGTTTGATACCATCACTGCATAAATTTTAGTGGGCCAAGGCCAAGACTTTATTACAGTAACCCTCTATAAGAAACCAGTATAAAAAGAAATCAGAATATGTCTCTTGTGAGAGAGGGCAAAGTAAAGAATAAAAAAGGAAAAAAGAAAAACAAGCAAACAGACAGAAGAGTTCAAGTTTGTATAACTCATTACCTTTTGACGTTTTTAATGCCTTCCCTCCAGGACATGGAAGAAAGGCACAGTGTTTCTGAACTAGAAGGGACTTGTGGAAAGTCTTGTCCGTGTAGTAAATCCATGTTGGCAGAAAAGTATCCATGGCAAGCAGTTACTTATCTGAATAATACCTTCAATGTTAACCAGAATTTCTATTTCATGTACAGCTTTCCCAAATCATTGAACTGATCAGAAACTTTGCTCCATTGTTTTGAGCACTGCTCCTGGCATAAGTGCCTCCTTCATTCTTTTCCTTTTCTTCCAGTAAGAAAGTAAGATGAAACCCAAATTTTGCTTTTGATTGTTCCTTATGATCAACTCTTGATAGAGACTCAAGTCTTGCTGCTCTTGCCACTGAGAGAAAAACCCTGTGGTTATGCAGAGTTCCTTTTTTATTAGTACAGCTAGCATTTGCAGTCCTGATAAAAGCATTCTCCTCTGGGCTGTTGTTTTCTCCAGACTTACTACTGCTACCATGTCTCAGGCAGACTTCATGGTCCTAACGCTAAAACAACTCTTTCCTGAGGGAGTTACTCACAAAGATGGTAGACACATCACTATTTTTCCTCCCCTGTATGTGTACGCTTCCTTTCTGGTATCTCTTAGAAATTCCTCTCTCCTGTTATTATGGTCTCATTTCAAGGTATATGGAGGTTATCGTATTGCGTATTGGAAATGCAGCTTTGCCAAGCCATGATTTTTTTTTATTTTATTTGCAGGATATCATTGGCTTGGACAGCAGATACAAATAAGTAATCTCTTCACAAAGATTGGATGGGTTTCAGTCTTTATATATATTAACTGTGTTGCAGAAGTGCCTCTGTGGTCAATTGGTTAATAGCACATTTGGCCCTTTTTATGATCTGTTCATGCTGGTGCTGTACAGTGTCTAATCATGGTACGCTGATATTAAGAAAATCTGTGTTTGCATGATACAGTTCCCCATTATATTATAATGGACAAATTACTGCTGTTTTTATTCCACTTAGGATCGGCAGTAATTTACGCTCAGTTGTAGCTGCTTCGATTTAAGTGGTTATGTGCTCTGAAATATTATGGTGCTCCCTACCTTTCTCCTCTCATATCTGTGCAATCTCTCCCAACTGGCTGCTCTGCCTTACCTGTGTGCCCTCTGCTGCTCTGGACTTGGGTGGCCGATTTTCACCTCTCTCTTGCAGTGCTAGTCCGCTCACAGTAAAAGTCTGTATATTTTGCTCACATTTGGGCACACATTTGTAGGGATTTTGGTTCCAGCTCTGTGCTCTACTGACCCCTGGATGCTTTCAGCTGGACCTAGCTCGGTGGGAAGTCATAACTGTCCTTCACTTAGCACATGTGAGACCACACCTGAAGTACTCTATCCGATTTTGGGCTCCCCAGTACAAGAAAGGCATAGATAGACTGAAGCAAGGCCCCTGGAGGACCACCAAGATGCACAGTGAGCTGGAGCAGAGGATATATGAGAAGAAGTGGAGACATGTGGGACTGTTCAGAACAAGGGAAGGTCACTGGGGAATCTTACTCCTGTCTAAGACTACCTAATGGGAGGGGATACATAAGTCAGACTGTTTTCAAAGGTGCACGATGATAGGAAAAGAAGCAACAGACAGGGTTTGGAACATTTGAAGTTCTGACTGTATATATTTGGAGGGGAAAAAAATCACCATTGGTGTGATCAAAAATTGACACAAATTGTGCAGAGAGGCTGTGAAATCTCTAACCTCAAAGTTGTTCAGAACTTGTCTGGAGAAGGTCCTGAGCAACCTGCTTTAAGCAGGAGGTTGGACCAGAGGCCCCCAGGGGTCCTTTCCAATGTAAATTATTCTATGGCAACTATAACCTCAGAGAGAGAGAGAGTAGATGATGTGGGCAGCTTTGAAGGTCTGAATGGGAAGCTCTGGGAATCAGTCTCCAGAGAAATAGGATTTGGGAGGATAGCTAGTTATGGAATCATAGAGCAGCCCAGATTGGAAGAGACCTCAAAAGATAATTTGTCTAACATTTTGTGGTAAAAGAAGCCTAGATGAAATTATCTATCACCCTGTCCACTTGCATCTGGAAAACCTCCAGAGATAGGAATTCCACCACATCCCTGGGGAGGTTGTTCCAGTGGTGTATTGTTCTCACAGTAAAGCATGGATTTCTTATATTAAGATGAAACATCTCCTGGTACAACTTTTATCCATTGTCCTTTGTCTTTTCTCTATGTCTTCTTGTGAAGTGAATGCCTCTATTCTCTTTTTAGCTGCCCTTTAAGTACTGGAATATTCTGATGAGGGGCCCCTCTTCTCCTCTTCTCCTCTTCTCCTCTTCTCCTCTTCTCCTCTTCTCCTCTTCTCCTCTTCTCCTCTTCTCTTCTCTTCTCTTCTCTTCTCTTCTCTTCTCTTCTCTTCTCTTCTCTTCTCTTCTCTTCTCTTCTCTTCTCTTCTCTTCTCTTCTCTTCTCCTCTAAAAGAGGCAATGACTGAATGTAATTCCCATCCAAAGTTTTATAAACAGTGCCACTGAAAGTGAGGAGAACAAGACAGCTTTGCAGGAAGGTGAAGGACAGAGACTGTAACTCTAGCCAGCTCTTCTTCTATTTTTGGAGGACTTGGAGAGGAACTAGGCACAGAATTCCACTGCTGACCTGAGGCTTGTCCAGGACTGCTGTGGTTTAATCCCAGCCAGCAACTAAGTACCATGCAGCTACTCACTCATCCCATCCCCCAGAACCCCTCCCTGTGGGGAGGAGAATAGGGACAAAAAGTAAAACACGTGGATTGAGATAAGAACAGTTTAATAAATGAAGCAAAATGTAATTTAATATTAATGATGATAATAATAATGATGATGATGATGGTAATAGTAGTTACTGTTATGAAAAAAAAGAGAGAAATAAACCCCAAGAAAAACAAGTGATGCACAACAAAATTGCTCACCACCAACTGACCAATGCCCTGCCCATTTCTGAGAATGGTCTTCTATAGTATGAAATAACCCTTTGATCAGTTGGGGTCATCTCTCCTGGCCATACTCCCTCCCAACTTCTTGCGCCCCTGCTGCCTCACAGAGCACAGGAACCTGAACAGTCCTTGACTCAGAGCAAGCACTACTCAGCAACAACTAAAACATCAGTGTGTTTTCAGCATTATTCTCATGCTAAACCCAAAACACAGCACTGTACCAGCTACTAGGAAGAAAATTAACTCTATCCTAGCTGAAACCAGGATAAGGACACAGCTAATGGACAAATGATACGGATCACTGGCTGACTCCTGTACCACTACATGGGGTCACTAAGCAGGATCCTGAACAAGATGCTCACAGTTAGGCAAGGCTGCCTGTCTTCCTTTGCTCCCTGCCTCACTGCCTGCCTGCCTTCAGTCCTTGGTAACACCCAGGCTGCTGGCAGCACAGCAAGGAGGCTGGTGAGTATTGCTGCATTAGCCTTTATGAAAGGCTGTTAGCATTGTGTGCTGTGACATGTACCTGGTATTTATTACCATTTCCCTGGATTGCATGTTACCATCTTGGATGGATGTGAGCCAGTTTCCAAATCCTGCCCTTCCTCTTTCCCTCCCACATGTTCAAAATCCAGCTGTGTTCAGCAGGTATAAAAGTGCTGACCTAGAAAGCCCATGACAGCAAGCTGCACTCCCCTATCCCCTTTCTCTCCTGTTTCTCTCACTCATTTTTCAAATGAAGCAGTTCTGCTCTTTCTGGTGCTCAAAATGCTCTGTGCCTTTTGGTGCAGAAACTTTCTGCCCTTGCTGTCAGTCACACAAGGAGTTCGTGTGCCAGCTGCACCAGGTTAGGAAAAGAACGACTTGTACATGTGCAATGAGAGCTAGCTAGCCCATAATTCAGTTTTCAAGCGTATAATATGTTTTCCTCAACCAAATAATTAATTCAGTTCACCACTTGAAGTTTGTTATGAGCAGCAGTGTCAGTAAGGCATTGTTCAGCAGCATAAATCCTAGTAAGTCTTTATAAGTATAAATTTTCTTGTGGCATCTTCTGATCAGTAAAACAGGTCTTTTGCTGTCTGGTCAGCTGTCCTCTGTGTCACAGCTGCCTGGGGAAGGGCAAACAAAAGCATTAGGCCATCCGTGAGAATTTTTATCTTCCTTATACATCAAACGTTCCCTGAATTGCTGTACATTGATAGCTTCACCCCATGGCCCCCTTCCCAAAACAGGTCCCTGGACTGAGGAGTCACAGAGCACTCAACAATACATAGGAATCACCATCTGAATTGCCCTGTGCAGTAAACACGAGGCTCTGGCTTTCACTCCTTGGGTGCTGGTGGAGCTGGAGATGAGGTATGAACTCACAGACTTTGTGCTCAGGTGTCAGTAGAAGAAAAGACACCTGTCATGTTCAGAGGGTTCCAAAAGTGGAACAGTCTCTGCACCTGGCGTTGCAGAAATGTGGGTGAAAAAATATGTGGTGAAATGAGGATGAAATTTGTTGCAGAAAAAAAACTGAATGACAGCACCTATTGCTTCTGTGCTTTTTAACTTGTCATACATGAAAGGCCCAGACCCATCACGACACCACTGTTCACTATTTTATTGCATTTGGCAAAGCTGAGTGTGAAGAAGATGCAGCCTAGGAATATCTGGAAATTGAGGGAGGCATGAGGTTTCTTCCCCCTCTGGAATTTGTTTTTTTAAGAAAAATAAGTGGGACAGACAGAAAGGGGACTTCCCCTTCATTGTCGTGATACAGGTGAATTAAGTTATATTGGGACCAAGAGTCTAAACAAAGCAGTATGCTTGGATGGGGTGTAACTGTGCTGTGTGAATTAAAAGTCGATTGCAAAGAGCAATCCACAAGTAAGCAATTCTGCAACAGCTCCAGCAGTCCAAGGCATTGAGTGTCTGTGCATGCTCCAAGCCAAGTGTTGGCTTGTTGTGGGACGGGAATTGCACTGTTGGAAATGACAGGCTGCCAAGCTGTTCTCACAGATAGAGGGAATTTTTATAGTGAGCCAAGAATTAAACTTTGTGGCCAAGAGTTAAACCCTGTGAACCTATGTCAAAGAACCCTTTTGTAGTACATATGGTGTTTATGCATTTGTACTGTTAAAGTTGTATTTGGAAATATGTCTCAATTTTGAAATCTTTTAAATTTCCCTCTTTACATACTGTTCTTGCATTACAAGAAGGCATCATCTGCTCCTTTTAAAATGTACTGTAAGCTTTAAGACTTGAATAACAAATGCTTCATTAAGATAATCAACCTCTCTAGACCCGTGGGTCATGGCACTGAAACTGCCTGTTCATGAAAGCTCAAAATTCTTCAGCTTTAGAAACCCATGGAAGCACATAAATCACTCAAAATAAACCCACAGAGAAATTTCCTCCCCTTCCCCACTGCTGTCCTGCTGTGGGAAAGACCTTTTGCTATTCCTGATTTCCCCCTGGAGTGAAATCGCATCCACCATTCAATACAAAATTAATAAAGGTATATAGAGCATGTTGAGCAAACACTGACATATCCCCAATGGTGAATTTACATCCCCCCATTCTGTTTAAAATTAATAAAGGAAGACAAAGCATACAAAACCAACACAGGAGAGTATAAAACCCCACACGCAGAGCCCGCCAAGGCTTGCCGCTGCTACGCTGGAGTAAGCGGCTCTAAGCATGAGGCAAAGCTTGTGGTGGGAATGCTGCTTGCCTTCCTTGGGCACGTTCAGGAGGGCTGCCTGGCACCATGCCTGGTGGATTTGTCACTTGGGAGTGGGCATTGTTTTAGCTGTTTGATGTGTTTGCAACATTTCTGTGACATTCCCTCCTTCCTGCAGGTGATGTGCAGGATAAAAGATGCTGTTACAATTGGAGTCCTGCTCAGCTGCATCCCACCTTCTGTTTGCCTTCTGCCCTTCCCTCTCCCAAAGGCATGCTCTGCTGTCATCAGTGTGCAGTTCTGGGTCTGTAAAAATGTTCTGTGAGCTGAACAGCCAGCCAAAGCCTTCATTGGCTGTTGTGATGGACCAGGGCCTGCTGGAGGAAATGAAGATACTCTGAATGTCTGTGGCATTCATCCCCTTCAAAAAATTGCCTGATTTTAGTATAGAAAATAGGTAAGGGTCCTCAAATACTCCGTGGATAACCTGCCTGAATGATTACTCAGTTCTCAGGTACCTCTTTATGAACTGGGAGACCTGGCATGGAGGTCAAATACCAGCAAGATGGGCTCTAGCAATTATCCCACAGAAATTAAATACAATCCTTTAGACTCAAAGCAGTCAATAACCTCTTCTGTACCAGCACATCTGTACCCCTCAGAGCTGTGCCAATCCCCTCCTCAAGTGCCAGCCATTGATCCAGCTGCAGAAACTTCCCACAACTGCTCATGAACAGTTGGAAACTGTTGCTTTTCAAAATGTTTACGGCCACACATATCTGAAGAGATGAGCTGTCTCGTGTTGCATGCTGGCTTCTGGTTAAGCTTTCTTTATCACTCTGATGTTCTGTAGACACTTCTGGTTACCCCCAGATTTGCAGCGCCGGCTTCTCCCACCAGTTAATGTGTATTTTAGGAGCCCGGAGATGATTTGGCGGAAGGAGGAGCTGTGCCAAAAAGAGTTGTTCCTGCTTGTCTTCATCCTTGTCTTTTTTTCTGTACTTGTGGCATCTGAAGGAGGGGAATGCTACATCTGTGACAAGGAAAAGCTGCCCAAACTGCTTTGTAGAGTTGATGGCTGGTGTGCATATTTACAGCTGTCCAGGAGCAATGTGTCAGCTGTGTGTCTTAGGCTCCTCACCTACCAACTCCCCATACTGCTTCCAAGAGAAATTGCACCGGTCTGTGGTGGTCTGTTAGAGGTCTGCAAATGGTGCTGGTTGCCACAAAAGCAGCATTTATTTGGGGACTGCCTTGCAAAGACGCCAAAGATTTTTTCAAGTTTGAAGTCACAGGTGGGATCAAATCAGTCATTAAGCATCCCCCTTGTGCCCTGTGGGACAGATCCACAGTGTCCTCCATCTGCCAGCACCTCAGTGTGCCCTCAGTGGGTGCAAGGCCGAGCTGCCAAGCCATGAATTTCTGAAGTGTATTTTGCAAGCAATGCCTTTCAGCTAACTTAAAGGTGAACTGCTCATTTGGATGAGGAACTGTGTGTTAGGTGGGATGAAGCTGTTGCAAGAAAACATCTTCCTTCCAAGAAAATTCTTTCTGTAGGCGAGTCTTTAGTCATCTCTGTAACCTTTGTCATCCTCTCCTCCCTGGGGAGTCTGCTCTGTGACCTTTGCTATTCTACCAAGGCGCCTCATAAATTATTATTCTTTTAAATGGCACTTAGGCTGTCGTAGTGACTGCTAGCCTTGAAGATTTGCAGTCTACCCTGTAATTCTGAGAGGGAAAAAAATGGTTAAGTGACAGAAGAAATATTGTACTTCACGATAAAACTACTTTTGTGTTTCATTTTCCACTCAAGCCATTCATATCCCTGTCACTAACCTCATTCAGGTCAAGGGCTTGAGGCAGAGAATGGGCATAATATTTTTGGTCAAACTGATGCATCTGAATATTGCAAACATCTGTAATTTTGAAATTGAAATGAACATTGTGTTAAAACCTCAGGCAAATATTATCAAGGCATAATAGATTACTGAAGTTTGCATTTCTTTTGGCAATTCAGACCAAGCCTCTGTTGAATGGTTTTTCCAGACGTTAATGAACCTGTTTACACAAAGGGAGCTTCTCCTTGTGGCTGCAAATTAGATCCTGGATTCTGCAAACTTCATAGGAAAATCTGTGGGCCAAGTAGTTGAGATAATAATGAAAAAATTAATCAGGAACACATTAAACGTGAAGCATGGAAGAAAACATCTGCAGCACTCAGTGGATGTCTGGGTAACATACTTGCAGTGCTGTTTTGCCAGCTTACATCTGGAGTGGTTCATGAGAAGAGAACAGATGCTAGTGTGAAATAGGTCATCATAGCAGCAGGGCATCAGAACAGAGGCATTTCTTTTTTTTTCTTGCAGTAACAGCTATTTCTTTTTATTCACACCAATTATGAAAATGTTAGCCAAGTCTGAAATGTGAATGCATGCATTGTGACAAGCTGGTACTCTTAAAGGGTGTCAAGGTAAAAAATAAGTTAACGAGGAAGCTTCAGAGAAGCAGCCCTTTTGCATTACACACGGAGTATTCTTTAACAGATATAGTGATTATTTTTTGTTACAATGTTTTTTCCCCAATGCTTTGTTTTTGTATTTAGTAGAGATGTTACTAAATGCCTTCTTGGTGGCAAATGCCCAGAAGCGAAGATGCTAATTCAGGGGAGTTTCATCAGTCATTTCAAAAGAGAGGTCACACAGATAAGAAAAATGAGCAGTACACAGTATGTGAAGCAGTGACATTCAATGAGCCCTTGTCACTAGCAGCCATTAGCATGGAGGCCCTGCTGTTACGTTTCAGTGCTTTATGTGCTTTTCTTGACCAGGCAGGGAGCCTTCGGAGCACTGTAGCAGTTAATATCATACAAGTTATTGTTTCTTTCTTGGATGCTTTATATTTTTAGTACCATTTAGATTTTTCCCTGTCCCCTTGTGCATCTAAATTTTAAAGAGAATCAAAGAATGCATAATTTATATCTGTCCCAGAGGTAATGGAGTGACTCAATGATATCAGTGAAGGAGATGATTTTAAATTCCATGTCTTATGCAAGAGGTGATATTTATATAAAAAGTGCAAAAATTGGCCTCAGGGATACCCAGATAATTATTCTTACAACAATGGGTGTGGATTCCAGGGGGGAATATTGCAGAAAGCTTTAGTGTCTTGTGTATCACCTTCCCTTATGTATCACGGTATCACCGTTGTCATGACCAAAAACTTAGCAACTGATAGATCTCACGCAGTATGACTTGTATTTTGACTTGGAATAGCACTTGCAGGAGGTGTGAAAAGGCAGGTTTGCTTTGACTCTGTTGAAGAATTCATGCGAGATGTGAGGCATTTGTTTACTGCTGAAATGCTTTCCTTCATTTAAAGCAAAAACAATTGTTTATTGATGTTGGGCAGAAACCATCAGTACATGCTTCGTCACACAGCGCAATTCCAATAGACTGTTTCTCCTCTCCTTTCCCAAAAACCTAGAAGTGCCATGGCTAGAAATAAGTGTCTCATTCTTTGATATGCTGTATGTTTGAAAATGCCCTTTAAGGTCTGTATTACAGACAGTTCAAAGGGAATATAAATTGGTGCTGTATTCTCTCCTTTCTAATCCAGTCCCACATATTCATTGCATTTTTACCCTGACTGTTTTCAATAACATATCTTAAAAAACAACTTACCACTTTGCATTTTATTTAACTTGGGCTTTTCTATATTTATATAATTGTTATGATCCTGCAGTTTAAAATGTTTAACATCCTCTAAACCAATTCTACACTGACTTTTAACATTGCGTATCCAAGGAGACAGCTGACATCTTATTTGCTTTTCCTTTGGAAACTTTCTAGTTTTAACTCCTCTTTCCACTTCTTGCAGGATTGGCCATGAGAATTTGTAACGTTCCTTTGGAGATATTGTGATGAGGCCGCTGAGAAGTTACCTTCCTCTGTACAGGTCTGTAAACTGTATTGCATTCTGACTATTTGTCATGGCTTAGGAATAGTATTCTCCAGTTTAGTGTTCCCACTGAAACCATTCCAAACCGTATGCTTCTCACTCCCTCCCTCCTCTCTCCCATGGTGGACTGGAGAGGAGAATTGGAGTCACAAAAGGAAAAGGTCATGGGTTGAGGTAAGAACAACTCACTGGAAACAGCAATGAGATAAGACAACGAACAGTAATAGCGACAATACTAATGACATGGTGTGTAAGAGAAAGAAATCTTATTGCTGACCCCATGGATACCTCTGACAATACATGACCATTTCCTCTGCCATGCTACCCCAATCCAGAAGTGAGCCCTTCTCCTGGTCTTTGGAAGATGATCTAGATGATATAGAATAAACTCTGGGTCCTAGCTGTACCCCTCTCCTGCCTACTGCAAAAATTACCCCAGCACTGACCAGAGTCAGGACAGTATTTCAGCATGTAGACTCCTGTGCTGATGTGTTGTCTTTTTTATCTCAAATGCATGCAACCCAAATCTAATTTTATTCTGGAGAAAATGTTGTGAAAAATAATTTTTGTTCCTTGCCAGATGCTTGGGACATAACTCTATTCTGTTACTGTTGTACAGATGTAGAGTAACCCATTCGTCTTTCCTTCAAAGTGAATGATTGCAGTTTATAGAGTTGAACTGCAGAAAGGAATTGGGCCTGTATGTCATTTTCTCCTCACTGCCATGCCTTTCAGTGTGTTTTGGAGCTGCATTACCCTAAAAGGCCCTGCAATCGATTGCTTCCACCCGGGTTGCTCGTATGTGAGCAGCTGACCACAGTTATAGCTGTGGATGTTTTCAGAAGCACGTTTAGCAAAGGGTCAGCAGAATTACTGAGGCTTTTGGGTCAGGAGGAGCTCAGGTTCATGAAAAGTTTAAGAAAATGAAAAAAAAAAAAAGTTTGTATGTAAGAGACTGTAAAAAGAGCACAATAATAATGGCCTGACTCCTGTAGTGTCAGCATGGCAAGGAGCGGTGAGAAGCTGTAGCTAATGCTATGTCCTTGTCAGCTGAAATGATAGTGTGGCCGGCGATCACTCTGATTTAGAGGGTAGAAAACACTCCCCTGCATTTCAATATGTTTTTCTATGCAGCTATATAACAGAGAAGAATTTGATTTCTTACTGCTTTCAAAGCTAGTACTGAACAACATTTTTATAGATATCTGCTGAGGAAAACCTTTGGGAATCAACTTTTCCATCTGGGTGGTCATACCCTGCTATCGGTCATGTTTGGGGTCTGTAGGAATTGTATGCCCTAAATACTAATTTTCAAAATGTTCATTTTGGAATATGCTGTATTTCATTTGCTTGATTTACCCTGGAGTATTTTGGGTGTTACTGTTTTTCTTGTTGCCTCTGTAGTCACATACTGTTTTATTAGTCTGTATGAATTCTGCAGGGAAAGTGGCCTGTAAACCTTAAACACAATCAGATGGATTTAGGGGATGAGAGGTATCCAAAACAACTTTTAATTTGTGCTTGGAAATGATTATGATTTGGTAATACCTTTTAAAGCCAACACAGCTCCAAGACACTTCAGAAACTCTTTGAACCTAGATGTAAACCTCACACAAGGCTACAGCTTTTGTAATGATTGAAAGCCCTACATCAGACTGGTTGAGATAGTGCAGATACAAATCTGATAGTGGTGCCTTGGGCCTGTGTTGAGTGAAAGCTCTGTGTTCAAAAATAAGTAGCTTTTCAGTGTAATTGAACAACTGTTGAATGATCTGTGTCATCCTAAGGCTTTGACTGCACTGCTTCTTTCTTTAATGATGATATCCCTTCAGGCAAAATTTGTGGTTTTCCTTGGCAGGGAGGGGGAAGAAAGAAGTGCAAAACACTGGAAGACATTTAGGATAAAGGGAGAAAACTAGTTGCAGTGTTGGCATTTGGGTACTTTACTAGTAGCAACAGCAGCTTTATAAAATCTTCCTTTCCAGACCTGTCTATGAGTGCTGTTGGAATCACAGCTCACCTAAGACTTCCAGGAGTTACTGCTAAAATTGCCAAAGCAAAGTGACATTGGGCCTGTGTCTTAATAATTTGATACAAATGCAATCAACAACTGCTGTGTGGAGAAGTCTTAGGCGAGCCATTTGTCTAAAACATGTTTTAAAAGTTTCCTTGCTCACAAGTCTAATTCTTGAAAAATTATTACGTACATACAAATTAGTTTTGTGCCATTTAAAAATAGGATAAATATTATATTAATTTGATATATGTACATATATGATGAATGTATTTTAAGTGGCATAAAGTAGTTTGGGTATGGGCGTGCTGCACTTTCATTATAACGCAGAAGCAAAGGAAAACCAATTAAATTAAAAGGCAAGACAGTTCTACTGAAAAGGAGACAGAAGGTGTAATTTCCCCTTGGAAAGTATTGCCCTGAGGTATTATCAAAAGGTATTGCAAGAAATAGATATTTACATCAATAAGAATGCCATCTCAGATGTATTTTTCATACTATACATTTACAAAGGGGTTACAGCAGTTGCACAGCAGTTGCCTGACAGAAGGCTGAACTCACCAATCCTCAGCCTAGGGTTTGGGTGAAACTTCTGCAACAGCATAGGTGTCTCTTGTACCGCTTCTCTGCAGCATCCAGTATTGATGTTGAAGGGAAACAGGACAGTGATGTAGTAAATAATTAGTTTAACCTGGGCCAGCTTTTTCCATTTATCCCATGTCTTTCACTGCAAATTTCAAGTACTTTTTTTTAAATTTGTACATATCTCCTCCTCTTGTTTTCTTAATCTCGTCTATTTCCTGCATATGATCCCTTAACCCCTCCTCCAGAGAGGCCTCTTTTTTCCTGAGATCTTTTACTTGTTCTTACTTCGTTGGAGTTTAATTAATTTATTGCTAGAGTTTCTAAAGCTTTCCTGTTTGGGTCACTAAATGCGTCTTGGGGTCCTCAAACACCCTTGGCACCCCCATGGTGAAATAAGTGCCTTGGTTTTACAGGGAGCAGAGGAAAACAGAGGTGGTGAAAACAGTTTGTGGCCACCACGTGGGATGAGAAGCGTCAGACTCCTGGGGCTGGGCACCTGTTAGCACCTCCTGGGCACGTGGTCAGCCTGGGGGAGTCTGGTGGGGGGAGCACTGCTCCGTTGTCTTGCTGCTTCTCCAGTGAAGAAATCACACCTGGCAAAACACCAATCTGTCAAAAAACAAAGGAGGAAAAGGGAGAAAGGAGAGGAAGAGTCTAGGGAGAACACTCTCCCACCCTAGCATGTAATCATGGCAGCTGTGCCTTTGATCTCCATCCCAGTGCTGCACAGGGATGTGCTGCTGCATTACATACAAATGCCTGCCTTAAAGTCATGCTGCCACAATGGCTAAACCCTCTTTGCCACCAGGCTTTGCTCAGGACTGAGCTGTCTCGCCAGAGGCTCCAATGGAGGGCTGAAAAGAGAAAGCAGAGGGAGCTGATGCACAAACCACAACTGTGGAGGTGCATGGTTATCTTTCCACACCTTATATGTAAATTATCTGGCTACAAAAAGGTAGTAAGGAAAGGGGATGTTACTACCTGGAAATATGCCATGTGTGCATGTGATACATATATTTGAATTATTAAAGAGATGGAAACAAAACAGTTTGGTAGCTGGAGAAAATCTGTAAGCTAGATGCTTGAAGGAAATATGGGAGAATAAAACGGGAAGGTGGGGGAAATAACTCTCACAGAGCTGTCATGAAGGGACAGTTGTATTTTATTAGAACAGAAATTCAAACAAGACTGTGATTTTGTAAAGACTGTTGTGTCCAAGTCATGAGTCTTATGCGCAAGCTAATTATAAACACAGCAAAGCTGGTGCCAGGACTTCAGCACAAGTCTCATAAGGAGCGACTGAGGGAGTTGGGGGTGTTAAGTCGGAAAAAAAGGCTCCAGGGAGACCTTATCACTATCTACAACTACCTGAAAGGAGGCTGTAGTGAGGTGGGAGTCAGTCTCTTTCCTGTGTAACAAGCACTAGGATGAGACGAAACAGCATAAAGTTGCAACAGGGAAGGTTTAAATTGGATATTAGGAAAAATTTCTTCATGGAAAGGGCTGTCCAGCACAGTAACAGGCTGTCCGGGGAGGTGGTGGAATCATCATTCCTGGAACTGTCCCAAAAACATGGGGATGTGACACTTACAGATGTGGTTTAGTGGTGAACATGGCCATGCTTGGTTAATGGTTGGACTCGATGATCTTGGAGGTCTTTTCCAACCTCAACAATTCAATGATTTTATATGCATTTGGTATTTTTACTTTTGAATGGTGGCTCAAAGCGTCTGTGATATTTTTGTTGTCCACAGCAAGACACAGAACAAGTCATTATTGTTAGAAAATCTAGAATGACAGTCTGCTCACCTGAGTAAGAGCTGTGGCCAGAGGTACTGCAAGAGGCTGAAATTCATATGTATGCAGGAAAAACAACAACTAACCCAGGCAGCAGATTGACCTTCCACTGGCTTTGATGTTTGAGTTCTTTTCGGTCTATTTCTAGGAATGGTCACAAGTACTTCTTCTGCTGGAGGAACAGTCCAGAAACATCCTTAAATGTTTCCCTGTTGTTTAATAACAGCTACTTCCCAGCAGGATGGGAAACCAGTTGAGAGACACCTGAAAACTATGCAAAGTTTTCATAGGCTCAGATTAGGAGTTATGCTCTTTACTTGCCTTACTCCAGTGTCGTCATCTTCTGCTTCAAAGTGGCACTTAGATGATAATCTTTTCCAATCTTAATTCCTGGAGCATAACATAAAAAGAAGGGAAATCTTTAGTGTCAATGGTCAAGAACATCTTGCGGACACCAAAGATAATTTAGCTCATTTACCTTCATTACTAGCAAGAGCGGAGCTGTCTGGATAATCAGTGGGAGATGTTTATCTGATCTTCCAGTGAGGAATATTTCAGTGCCACCCCATGTAGTTTCTTCCAGAGCTACGCAACACTTGGGTATTTCTAAAATCCAGGTTATGCTCTATGTGCTCCACAGGAAGGCATTTGGTGTCTTATTTATAGTGAAGCTAGAGAACAGTTGAGCATAATTTTCTTTATGGTAATCTTTCAAATATTAGAAGGAAAAATGACTTTACGATGTAGCTGATTTAATTTGTTCATCTATTTTTCAGGATAAGCATTTTCAGATGGAGAGAGCAGATGTCATAGGTGCCTGGCATTTGGCCAGGATCAAACCACGACAAGGTCCCATCCCCAATACTTTTTTCCTGTCTTCATCCCCTTTACCTGTATCCTTCCATGTATTGCTAACTTCTTGACTCAAGTGCCTGTGTTAAGAAGCTGAATATAGTCAATATGACTTTCAGTTGATACAAATTACATAAAATAAGCACAGAATTAAAAAGTTCAATAATTGATTATGGAGATACACCCTCAACTGAAATGATCCCAGTCCCTATTGTGCCTCGGCTGTGTGTAAGTGGAGTCGCTGCTAGTGCCTTCTCTCTCTTCCATCAGCGAAACTCTCTCAGTATGATACTGGGTAATGAATGACGCTGTTGGAGAAGCACTAAGTGTGCAACTGATGGCTCTCAGCATATGGATAATGGCACTTCTTGCACCTTTTCATTGCCCACATTCTGCCTGCACAGAGATAGC
The DNA here is from genome assembly GCA_036630365.1 of Acanthiza pusilla. Classification (NCBI taxonomy): domain Eukaryota; kingdom Metazoa; phylum Chordata; class Aves; order Passeriformes; family Acanthizidae; genus Acanthiza; species Acanthiza pusilla. Next base: position 14,514,124 of record JAXCHO010000018.1, read on the forward strand.
TGAACAATAGATGAGGTGAAATGGTGGCCTTAGCACATTTCAGAAACAATAATTGTCCATTAGGTCCCTTTAAAAGAAAGACAGCAAAGAACTGGTAAATTTTTTTATCCCTAAGGCCCTCAGAAGAATCAATCACTTGCCATGAATAATAATAATAGAAGAGGGAGGACAGCTGCTCAACTGAACATCATCAGTATTGACACCTTCCAGGAGGAGTAATCCCCTTGACCGAAGCAGGTGTCACAATAAGATAAAAGTCATAAGCTACAGCTCCAGTGAGAGTCTGTAGCCATATACAGAAAGATATGAATTGATTTCACTCCTGAAAGGCAGTTAAAACATCTTCTCCAGCTGGGAGGAGAAATCTGCTGTCACCGCTACTGTTCATGTCTCCAGAAACAGGAGTGAAACTTGAAGAGATAGTACTTAAAAAACAAGGACTGTTCAGATGGCCAAGCACAAACCAAAATGAGCAGTTAAAAACCAATCCTTTTTTTTCCCCACCACAGCCCAGCACAATGTTGGCAGGTTTATGTCCATTTCTCCTGCTTTTTAGGTTAAGTATGAAGGACTGCCTGTTCAAATAGTAAACATTACAGATTTTTAAAATTAGTTTACATGATAGAAAATCATAGAATCTTAGAATGATTTAGGTTGGAAAAGACCTTTAAGATCAAGTCCAACCCTTACCCCAGCACTGCCGAGTCCACCACTAAACTATGTCCCAAGGTGCCACATCTACGTGTCTTTTAAGTACCTCCAGGGATGGTGACTCCACTGCTTTCCCTGGGCAACCTATTCCAATAGGACAACAATTTCAACCAAGAAATTTTCCCTAATATAAAGCAAAACTTAAAGGAAACCACATAATCTTTAATATGATTGGTTGACTATATGGAAGAAATGACCCAAAAATGGCTGTAGGCAACTATTCAGTAAAGAATGGGTTCCTACTTAATGTCATTGTTCCCACATTAAAAAAAAACAACAACCAAAAGACCACTGAATATTGTGTTCAAGAAGTGTTACAAGAATCTGAGGAAAGCTTGACCATATTTGCTCAAACAGCAAAACTGAAAGTAGAAAGATGAAAGAATGTCTTGGGTCAAGCTACTCTTTAACTTTGAGCCTTCAGAGAACTATTAAAAATTAACCAAGGAAAAGGAAATACCTACTATTGCTCAAAATATCCTAGAACTAAAAAAAAATTACTCTTCATCTAAGTAGCCACAGGTTTTTTTCGTAGAACTCTCCTAGAAAATTAGGAAGTAGCTCGAGGGTCCTGCAGCTGTATCAATTGTACTGACACTTCCCATTAGAGCTGTGGCTGACCCATTTCAGAGGGCCTCCACTGATGGAGATTCTTTGAGCAATTCATTAAAATGCCTAATTTTCTTTACCATTAGAAAATCTTTTTTTTCTTTGCTTAACATGTGAGTTACTTCTACCTGCAATGAACGGGAATAGGTTATTCCCTTTGTTCTTGCAACCATATTTGAAATTTTCAGTGTCTTTTGTCATGTTTCCCCAAGTTTTGTCTTCTTTGCATTAATCAACACATTATTCCTTCAATTTTTTGTCATCGTTTTTAGAATACTCACTGTCAGAGGGTTACATCCTCCTTAAAATGTGGCATCCAACACTTCACCTAAGGTTATGGTTGAGGTCTTTCCAAAATGAAGTAAAAAAGGAGAATTTCCTCATGTGTCTTGTAGATAACATTCTTCTTTATATTTCCAATTGGATATTCATACATATGTGACAGTGACTCTGTTGAAGCTTGTCATCTACTGGATAACCTCAGGTCTTGCATAGCAAGACAAGCCTGTTTGGTTATTTCCCATTGAGTGTTTGCTAAGTTAACTGTTTCTGACCTCACTTCTCAAAGTTAATTGCCAGCAACTCTAAGATTTTCTCAGCCAGTGATCTACATATTCTAGGGTGAAATTCATAAGACCTAGACAATTTGAAAAATTTTAACTTATCTCAGTTCTCTCTAATCTGTTTTTTCCTATTATGAGCTGAATTGCTATTCCTTTGTCTTCACTGTTAACTGTTGTGGCTTTCTGATCACCACTGATCCTGCAAATAGCTTTTCCTCCTGATGTGTGGCAAACCAGCCCTCTTCTCACTCTTGTTAATAGTGGTTTCTTACTACTGCACTGAGTGCTTTTCTAGGAAGTTTTCCTACCTTTACAGCCCCCAGCCAAAGTAGACGAAAATGTTACACAGAATAGATGAAGGACTTTGAAAGACAGAATACAATTTTCATAATGTGGGTCTTCACAGAGGCACTAGAGCACTTACAAGAGCAGTTGAAGGTAGTAACAGCAGTACTTGACAGGTAGCGCACGGATGTCCGTATTCTTACAGTCTCAGTGGAAACCTGACTTGATCTAATCGAAACGAGGACCAGCACCAAAGAGAATAAAAGAAAACATTTTAGAGGTACCAAAGATCTTGAAAGCAAAGGTCAAATATTATATCTAGGATGGGGCTGAGTTGGAAATATGGTGCCCTGTTTGTAAAATTGACTGGTATTATGTGTTTTGCTTAAAGGAAACTTAATTGCTTCTTAATGCCATTCTTTAATCTTCAAGGAAAACTAATTCACTTTAGTTAAACATGATGTTCTGTACCTCTGTCACTCCATGAAAACATCCTGAGTGTTCCACTCTTCACCCAGCTTTTTTACTCTTTGGAGGTGACAAGGAAATAAGTGGAGAAGGGAGAGGAGATGACTAGAGTTACAGGTTAAAGACATAGTTTATTCTGCAATGTGTTCTTATACCATTGCCCAATATTCCTTTCTTTTTTCTGTTTTGGGGTGGTTTTCCTTAATTTTTTTTTAAATTTTTATTCTCTGTTTGTTTTGTTTTTTGGTTTAGTTTGGTTTGGTTTGGTTTGGTTTGGTTTGGTTTTTTGGAGGGGTGCGTGAGCTATTCAGTGATGTTTTTGTAATCCCAGCCAAAGTTCTGCAGACCAGCTCCTGTCAGGTTCTTGTATCTGTCACACATGAGTGAGATCAATCAAACGCACTATCTGTTCCCAATGAAGTGTAGATATACAGAGAGATCTTATTATTCTCTTGTTCTGGGGCATGAAGCATTCTGAGCCTCTGATCTTCCTATAATCCTTCCAGGAACATTCCCCTTTAATGCTAGAGGCCTTTGCCTCCGCATTTTGTAATGGTCACTCCTGCAACCCTTCCACCATTAATGAATCTTTGATTTTTCCACATCCATAACTCTGTCTGTAGGTTGAAGTGATTTGGGATTTCTGTCTAGGAAGTTTGCCTCTGTCAAGAGCAATAGAGTCAGTAGGCAGCTGGCAGTGCCACAGGATGGGCTTTCAGTAAAAAAGTCAGTGTTTGACAGCCAAATACAATATAGTATTTTAAGGTCTTAAAGGTTAAAGAAACCCCACAAGTCTAGATGGATGCCCTTCAGGACAGTGTTTTGTTTCTTTGGAGATGTTTCTCTGCATGTGCTGAGGATTCATTTGACTGCTGACCATCTCACCACTGAATGCATGATGTGCTGAAGACTGTGGAGCCTAAATCTAAGTACAGGATTTTAACTCAGCGGTCCGTGGCTGGTCCAGAGGCTTTTCCTCACTTTCTTAGTTCTCTGTTTGTACTCCCTTCTGCAGAGTTTCCCCTAAAGTTGAAATCCTTAGTTTATGCTTCAGTCTACCAGGATTCAGGTCCAATAGACCTACAGCTAAGGGTTTACCTCTACACAGTGGAGGAGTTCCCCCTGTCCATTATCCAAGCCAACTAGGAGCTGTGGCACAGTTAGCATGATGCTGAGTGCAAGCTAATGAATTGCCATGATTGGCAGTGTTCCTTAGCTCTGATTCAGAGCAGTTAACTCAGCCTCAGCACTATTGGTGAGTTTATGTGGCTTCAGTTGTCTCTGACCCAGAGCAGAAGAATCCTCAGTTTGCTCAGCAGGCTGCTGTCATCCCCCACACCATGCAGGCACTTGCTGTGGTAGACTTTGCACAACATCTGAAGCACCGCAGATACCCAGAAACACTCTGTGAGCAGAGAAGAAGCCTCCTTTAATGGGTTAACGTCCCCTGTCCCTTAAAAGTCCCACCAGGGTTTCCCGGCTACCCCTCCTGTCCCCACCGCGAGGGGCAGCCCGTGCTGTGCTGTGCAGGCACATCGGTGCCAGCTGGCAGCTCTGCCCACAGCTGCCCATCAGCAGTTCCCAGGCACGGCACACCTTGGCTGCCCTGCTCGCCTCCCACTCCCCAGGCAGCACTTTGTGCGCAGCTTCACCGTCCGGCTGCTGGTTTTCATTAAACTTCCAGTAATGAAATTACCTCTTGTGACTTTTCTCCAACTTCTGTGCTGGCTCCAAAGTGGGTTCAGATTTGCTGCTGCCCCTGTTCTGCCAGGAAAGGTGTAATAGATGGATAGGCAGAGGTTCAGTTAAAAATAACCACAGTGAACGAAAATCAGACTTGCTCTTTGCGCTTAGGCTGCATTTTTACATTATTTTGATACTGTATTAAACAGATCTGATCTGGGAGCATACTGCCTTCAAGCTCTCATTTCCACACTCATCACCAGAGGTTGCCCTCCCTTCGGCAGAGCTTAAAGGCTCAGCAGATTCTTTGTAAGTGGGATCTGAGAAATGATTCATGTTAAAAGAACAATTTTTGATTTTTTTTTTTTTAATGACCTTAGTATGGTTTTGGGTATGACCAGGAAAATGATTGAACTGGGGCAGCTGAGGGGATGTGGAGAGGGGGGAATGGGTTAGGAACAAGGCCCTGTGCTACTCACTAGCATAGAGAACTTGATATCCTTCAGTGCAGTGCTGTTATCAGAGGCAAATCCCTGCTCCTTAGTCTGCTTTTTTCTATGTGTTTTGCCTCCACAGTTTGGTAGCTTATCGAAGCCTGTCCCAGGAGAGAAACTGAACAGTAAAAAAGGTGCATTTGTAAACTGATGGAAACATTTACACTAGAAAATCGATAATTTTGCATATTCTTTATGTCATACTGTATTTGTGGCATTGCAGCTTTCACGACCGCATGATCTCCCCAGTACTTTGTTGCTCATATTCCTTGTTCAATATGGGAGATGACCAAAAGTTTTCACTTTAGGTCGTTTAAGAGGTGAGATAAAGAACAAAAAAAATTTATCTCAGTAAGAATTAGCTGTGTTGTAGCTTGTAGCTGGATTTATTACTTTGGGTATCAATGGTATGACAAAATATTCAAGGCCACTTGGGCTTGGCTGTGGAAAATTACTAATATAATGAGGAACGTAAGTTCCTTTGCCTTCATGCCTGTTTTGTTTTCCTTGGTGGAAAGAGTTTACTGATGTGACTAGAGCATTTTTCCCCTGGGATTATTACTAGTTTCTAAATGAAGGAAATCTGAGTAATTTGACTACATTGCCAACTCTTCTCTGCTCCCCGCTCCAGCTGAGACAGGTTATAGATTGGACAAGGTTTGAAATGACTCTTCTTTTCAAAGCATTGTTTGGTGAAGAAGCAAAGAGCTGTTACCGCTTTAAGAGAATCTGTCACCTTGTCCTCTAGAAGAAAGGCAACAACAATCTTTTCCAATAATGCACCCGTTATCTCCCTACTGGAATTTATCAGGCAAGAAACATATTGATCCAATTTGCAGGTTGCAGCCTGTAGTTCTCTAAACGTGTCCAAACCCCTGGCACATGATGATGTCCAGAACTTCGTCTGAATTTACTTTGCAGACGTGTACCTCCCCCTGCTTTCTCCCTTGTGGATGCTGTTCTCTTTACAATCCAAGCAACCTGAAGTAGAAGAAAAATTCCTTTGTTTAAACTAATTAATTCTAACTCTGTTCTTTAGGAAATTCTCCTACAATGTTTTTCTCCATGGTTTCTCACCAGCTGTGAATTTGGAGCAAAAAATGGTGCATGGAAGTGTCTATATCCAAGCAAAATATGCTTAATTGGAGTTTAAAAAAAATCTAGAAACGTTTTTCTATTTAATGTTTATAAATTGTTATAATTTCTTAATGGAGACAGTATTTTGTTTACATAGAACTGGCACTTCACTTTTAATCTCTGGGCCTGTTCTTTAGGATTGCTTTTTAAGATAACAGACACGTTATACTTCTCAGAAAACGCTGTTGTAATGATTCACTGTGCTTTACCCATCATTATCAAACAAAAATGAATGCGAAATCATTCATTTTCTGATCGATTTAGAGTGTGACAGATAAATCTTCCTTGTTTGTTAGAAACCACTTACAGAGGCTACTATGGCAACAAAATTAATGACAAAGAAGGAAGCTGTTAATTAATTGTTCAGGCTGACTAGAATAAGAAAATCCTGAATCTTTGCTGAATCCATTCACCAGCATCCCAATCACTCCTGGCTATTTGTTTGAAGAGCTAGTCCTTTTTACTGTACTGGAAAAAGAAAGAGGTTTATGATAATAGAATTGAAAGGGCACACGGACTTCATTAGCCTTCCCCCTGTGATCCCGTTGGATGTGATTGCTAAAGTTTGGGTCATGCTCACAATGATCCCCTCAGCTGCTGATAATTTGATGAATAAAGCTGATAATGCCTTTAGGCCACTAAGGACATAAACAAACAGGAGTAGTCCCTGCCTCAAGGGGTTTACAGTCCACAAAGCCGATACATGCCAAGCAAAAAGTAATACACTGGGGGGATGCAGGCTAAAAGGGTATTTCCAATTGCTTTTTGAAATAGTCCTGGGATGCTACCAGAGAAATTATGCTGATATGTGTTAGTAGACATGAGATGAAGAATACGTGATCTCCTCAGGAAGAGAGGAAGAACTCTTGGGATGCCTATAGGCAGTTTAGTATATAAACCGTAGCAGTTTCCTTACTACTGAAGTTGGCGTATCATGCTCTGTAAGGCGGGATTGGTATGTTTTCTACAGCAGAAGGATTGGCCAACAAACTGATTTGAGGTGTAACTTATGGAGAGACTGATCTATTTAACTTTCCAGAGTAAATTATAGTTTGAGAAAATAAACACATCTCATAGAGAGTTCAGAGTGTGAAAAGTTTGGGCATTGTCCATTTTTATGTATATATTTAACTCAAAGAACTGGTCATATGGTGGAAATGAAGATGGCCAGAACCCTGTAAGGTCTATTGCCATGTGGCCAAAACTCTGCATTTCCTGAGAATTTTGATATGTGGGTAAGGTTTCTGCTGGCTTGAAATGGGGTGAGGAGATACCAAGTAGCAACAGGATGCTCCTTCTCCTCTCCTCTTTGGCATTTTTACTTTCTTGTCGGCTTTCCAGACATATGACAATTGACCTTCTAAAATATCACATCTATGGAATTAGAAGTTTATGAAATATGAACTGGAGAACCAAAGAGTATCTACTTTGACTTCCACAATGAAATTCCTTCAACAGATGAATCTTCTTCACAAAGGCAATGATTTTGCCTCAGAATAAATTAGGAACAAGCTTCCAAAGCTGTGACAGGAATCAAAAGTAGTGATTAAATAACTGAAAAGCATTTGCTTTTCTGTAATACTCCTTCAATAAAGAGCTAAAACCAGACTACTGAAACAAAAGAATAAGCCCAAATGCTGCTTACAACAGTATATTACATTTTTCTCCTGGTGGAACCCACAGGGTTGTTACTCTAGCGGCTCTTTCCCCACTAGGTTACATAATTTCTCTATTAGATTGAAAGGTTACTCTATAAAACAAAAGTGCTGTGAGTTGGTATTTCCAAAAAAAGGTGCTGCTGGCTGCTCACAAGCAGTGCAGAGTGTGCTCCATAGCAACATGTAGGTTTGCAATGCTGTGAGCCTGATCTTCTTCTCACAGCCATATATGTGTACTAGGAGAGTTACCTACTGTGCAGGACATGATTATGGTCCCCCAGATGTTTCTTGTACAAAACTCTAATTTATGTCATGTGGCTCAGAGAGCTGTGTGGGTTCATGTGATGATGGCTGTGTTGGGTAAGCAGTGATGTGCAGTGTCTGCTGAGAGGAGGAGTTCCCTTACTTGAAAGTAGCTATTCGAATATTCCTTCTCTCATTCTAATGTTTACAAATCTTAGCTGATTCTTTGCTAGCTAAGGAGGGGGAGAGGAAAAAGCCTCAATGCAAATAACAGCAAGGGGATTCCTTTTCAGTGCAATAATAAAGATACCAAAGGCCATCCTGTTTTCCAGGTGCTCTTCTGTTTCTGCCACCTATGATATCTACACCAAACATGGTGCCATCAGTCAGCTACGGTGTGGTGGATTCATGCATATTTACCAATTTGCAAATTATGCGTGGAGAGCTCTTAGCATAGCTGTTTCTTTGTCTTTCTGCTTTTCTTCCTTCACTAATGATTTAAAATGTTTACATGCCTAGCATCAGAGGCTGTATTCTATGCTTGCCGTTTGCCTTTGTACACCAATTAGGTCTTTGTAATTTAAATGATGTTTTATTTGTTGATTTGGAAGCATCCTTGTTGGTAGAATGAGGTTTTCTTCATCCTGCAACTGTTCTTTGATATAATGATTTATTAAGGTACTAGGAGAAATATTGATCCTGCTAATAGCTTCTGCTTTGCCACCGAATGCCTTACATTTTACTCGCTGAAAGGGCCATATTCCTTTCCTCATCATCTGATTGACCATAAATGCTTTGGCCTTTCCCCAGCAATTATCACACTTACCAAAGCAGTGGGTAAAAGTCAAGTATTTATAGACTAATTAGAGAATTCAGCATGTCCAAATGTGTACTTTACATAGCACAAAGAGTTACTGGACGGCGCTTTGAAATTAGGGAGTGGGTCCATCCTGTTCAAAAACGAATTAACAAATTCAGAGGAGTTACGTATTTATTATCGATTAGGACAATCTTTCTGGGAATTGCTGTGTGGAATTATGTGCTGGGCTTGTGATTTATTAATGGCATTTATGCTCGCATTACATTGGTATTTTCCACTGTATTCTCTGTCATCTACTCTATCCTCCTCTTTCTTGAGAAAGCTTTCTAATGTTAATGCCTGCAAGGTGGTGGTGAAGACATAAATTTTGTAACCCATCTGGAGCTGATTCCTTTTGTAGTTTTTAGTAACCACCTAGGAAAATTCATTATTCCTGTGGTAACTACAAATGCTGAAAGGGAATAGGGGACTGCTCCATGGAAAATATGGGACAAGGCTTTTAAGGGTTCACCAAAATGAAGCCAAATGGAGGTGGAGATGACCTGATCAGCTGCAGACTGGTGTCTCCAATGGGCTGCTTAAGGTTGTGGATACAGCATTACAAAAACCAGCTTCTTATATTTAATTCTGTTGGGGCATCTTGTTTTATCCTGTTTTGCCGTGTTGGGGCATCTGTATATTTGTGTTGCAAAGTTACCACAATCAATGAAAACACATTAGTAGAAGCATGTTAATTTTTATGCTTCAGAGTTAGAGCTAATTTCTGGTGATTTTGGGATTGGAAAGACTTTGCCTGTAGGGGGAGAAAGATTTTGAGAAATTGGTTCTTTGTAGTCCTTTAAAACATTTCCTCAAGTAAAGACTGCTGAAAACAGAACACATAGCAAGTTTTGCTGCTGTTCATAAGTGTCACTCGCTCCTGTGCAATCACCTACTCTTGAGACTCTGGCCAGAAAGCACAGAGTAGCAGAGTATTAATGTTGTCTTTCATTAAGATCTGTATCTTGAAATGTGCATGTATTAGTCTGTTTAAGATTTGGTTTTAGTTAACATTTGGTGCTTGTGTTTTATTTTGCTCAGTGTAAGCACTGTTGCTAGTGAAGCTGTCACACAGGTGAGAGGACTTTTGTCACCCACACGAGAGCTAGTCACCCTGCATAGTCAGTGGAGACAAACAGGCATTTCTAGGACAGGAATCTTCTCAGCTTTAAATAGACATGCAAAATAAATCAGATTCATCACACCCTAAAAGTGTTTCTCTCTGTTAACAGTGAAGGGAGCTGTGAGTGACTGGCTCAGAGGGAGGTGTCCGCAGTTCAGTGAGATGAACCTATGCTGATGCCGTTTGTGGGATGAGCCCCTGTGAATCCCCAAAGGAAAGAATATGTTGCTGAGAAAGCCTGGATAGCATGCTCAAACTCAATCCCAATTTTTTTGGTTATGTAAATTTGCTGAGGTCTATCCTTCAGGTCCTGTCAGGTTGCTGCTGGTCTGGATCTCATTTGCATGTGGGAGGTGGGTCTCTCCCAAGTGTGAATCTGTACAGCTCCATTACTGCCAGCAGAGCTGTGCTGACTGCACCAACACAGGATCTGATCAGCAGAAAGGTGGTTCTGCACCTGAATTACAGCAGCAGTCAGGGGGTGAGATTATATCTTACTTTGAGCAGGATAAGGTGATGTGTGGCTTGGCCCTGTTCCAGACATGGTAGCTAGCTGTAGCAGTGGTGGGGCACAAGGGGAAGGGGGATCCCCTTTGCAGTAAGTGCAAGGGGGTAGGTTGTATCCAGGTGCTGTGCTTAAATCACCGTGGCCCATGTGGAGGGAATGGAAAGGATCCTAGCCCGGGACCAGCGTCGTCAATAGACACCCTAAAAGAATTTCTCTGCGGCAACATATCTTCATCTCTGAATGTTAATTAATAATTGATCTTGTTATGTATGTAGAGGACTCCCTATAATTCAATTCTCTATATTTATGTCTCATAAATGACTCTGCCTTGTCAGATTTTATGGTGAAATAGTAGATCCAAAAATTAACATAATGTAACAACCAAATCGCATATATAGCCTTGATCTGCAAACTCTTTTGCCCATGAATAATTTTAGTTATTACAACTGAACTCACTGGGACTTACATATGCTTTTGCAGGATGAGAGGCAGAATGTTTATTAAATTAATTTCTTTCATACACTACATGTGTTAAAATGAAACTAATTTATCTGTCATGTATCTAGGCATTTTTCAGCATATATTATGTAATTAATTTTTTAAAGAGTGGTTCTAGTGAATCAGAGGCCTAGCTAACACTTCCAGTAGATATTTAGATAAAATGGAATCTGAGTTCATGTTATGAAAGAGAATATTACTTTGTATATGTGCATGTCTTAATATGTATTATACTGTTTAACACATATTATTATATATATATGCATTATAAACATCTATGCATAGCTGGGCATATACAGGTAGATATGCATGCACAGGTGTGTGTAAGACTTGCTCTCTCTATACATGCATATATACATATTTATATAGCTATACAGATTCTGTATGTTTGAAAATACAGACAGTTGCTTTATTTACTAAATATATGCACACCCAGGTATACTCTCACTAGTTTAACTCAAGCCCATCTATCTTTGCTTTCAAATAAAAATCTTACTCTGTATCTGGAGAGTAAAACATAGCATTCCCCTTGTGAAGACCAGTGTGCTGTGTAATTCTGTGAAGAAGGAAACTCATAAGATTCAGTTCAAATGCACATTCGGAGGTTCAGTGTGGACAAACGTCATCTGCTTTGTGTTGATGTGTCATGAAGCTGAAGAAAGATTACACTTTGCCATGACACCGTGCTTACATATTGCTTTGCTGAAAAGAGGGAATGAGAGGAAGGTGAGAACCTTGCCCATAGTCTGTAAATTTAAGAATATAAAATAAAAGGTTATCCAATGTTTTTGTATTTAAATGAAACAATAAAGAATATTTAAATGAAAGAATAAGGAAGTATACTGAGCATGTTCTGAGAACGTTGCTTAATGATATACAAATAATCACTTGGATTGCAGTGTTTGAAATGAGTGTGGTTTATGATCTAATGTCTAAAGATCATTAAGCGACATCTGCTAGTTTCTGGAAACAGTGCTGAGAAAAGCCCCAAATATAAACTCCTTCAGTTAAATTGCCATTTTTATATGCTGTAAGTAATGGGGAGAGAACCGTAGGGAAGTCTGGAGGTGCTGCGCACATTCGGGTAGAATGAGTTTGTTCTCTGCCATTCAGAATTGACATGGAGAGATTACTTCATTTCCCTTGTAAACGAAAATATGGTTGTTTTCCTTTGCTTACTTCTTTTATTTTAAATGGACTCAGGCAGCCATGAAGGCTTTTAGACAGGACATTTGGCCCATGGGGCTGGCAGCACTGACTTTAATGCATTGCTCACTGACCTTAATCCCTGATAGTGTGGATCTCAGGGTGCTCAGCATTTGCACATGGAGCTGCTTTCTCATAGCTGTGCTTACGTGCCGGTGTTCCTCGATGCACAAGATGCCCTGTTCATGGTGGTGCAAACTACTGCTAGGTGCCAATAAAGCTGTCCAGGAGCAGCCCCTGAGGGAGAAATCCTGAGTCTGAGATGTGCTGGTGTGTGGGCATCCCTCCCCTCACACACCTGGTTGTGTTATTTGGGTAGTGCAGGCAAAGGAGTTAAGACAAATCAGATGAGTACCACTGTGCTTATAGTTCAAGCTTGTAATATACAAACACCCCATCTTCCAAACTTCTGCTCATAAGAGATCTTTATATTCACAGGCTTTTCCAACGAGCTTGTCAGGCTGTATCTAAGAGGAAAGCTTTTTAAGATTGGATCCCTTAAAAAAGATGACTGCAGATAAAAGTGCATCAGTGCACATTAGGGATGAAATTTTCAAAGCAAAGGCATCCCGTTGAGCTCTGTTTTGCCATTGTTAGCTTATATGTTCCTCCTTTTGTGTGAAATGCATTACAGACATCTCTGCCAGAGGCCTTTTATTTTGGGGTTGATCAGAATTTAAGGTCAGCCACTTAAAAATAAGATTAAACAAAGGTGATGAAATTATGCTAAGTGAGTTTTTTTCAGTTACCTTTATTTTTTTCGTGGAAACAGCCTGGAAGGTGGCACTTATGTTGTTACAGTGGCAAACAGGTACCATTGCTGAATGTTATTCAGCAAACAAATGTCTACAGGGCAAATGTCTACAGTCACAATATGTTCTGTGCCCAGCATCACTCCCCAATAAATGAAAGCAGTTTGTGTGGTTGGTTCCTCGGTGAAACACAAAAATGCTTTGGGTTTTTTTTACTGAGGGAAGAAACATACTTTGTGCTGGTGACACGGCAGGCAATGCACATCTGATTCTCACCGTAACTTTCCCTAATGAGGTTTATTTATGTCCCAGCTCTCTGCATGATCACCAGTCATTAAATACTGTCATTCAGGAGTATGTGTGCATAGGGTTTTTGCAGAGATGCTGATAACATATAAACAGGCGTTATTGGAGATCAGCAGCATTTGGTTGCATTTTTCAGTTCATTGTTTTGACATGTGGTCCCTTGTAAGGGGTTTAACCTTGGTCTACTCCAGTTCTGTAGAATGAGGCCAAACAATTACCATCCTCAAAACAGATTTAAACCAGGCATGAATTTATTGGTGTTTGGGAGCTCCTTACAAGTCATGGGCAATGACACTGGAGGATGTTGAAAACAGTCTAAATGATACCAATATTTATTTAAAAGAAAAACTATTTTCAAAACTTTTATTGGAAGTTTAAGAGAAAGAACATAGAAAAAAGCAATGCTTTAGTTTTATTAAGTTAAACTTTAAATGTATCAACCTTCTGAGCAATATACTTCCCTTTGGATAGAACAGAAGGTGTCCCTGCGTAAATCAGGCTGGCCTCAGGTGTCATTTTCTCTTGGGCAACTGAGAAATATGCCTTCACTTCCCTGTGATTCAGAATCCTGAAATCCAATGAGAAAAAGTTTCAGAAAGAAATGACAGTTCCTTTAGGTTTATATCAACATTATCACACAACTGAAAAGGTCAGGAAATTTGAGATTGTCTGTAATGATACCGACTGTAATGCTGACTCAGGTGAGCTAACAGGCCTATAGAAGGCAGTGGATTTGTGCTGACATAGCATGGACAGCCTTGGAGCTATATATTTAGCCATTCTTGGCTAATTAATTCTCTAAAATTTCATTTTTATGTACCTTTGGACTACTGAGGAAATGTCAAGTTGAGCATGGAGAGAGCTTGCATTCATGCCTGTAATTTGAAAAGAAGGGTAGGAGCTGAGCTTCTCTGCTCAACTGCTTCAGGTGGACAGGCAGGGCCAACTAGACATGCCCAGACCACATACCTGGGCCAACCTTTGTCTTCATAAATCTCTTGTTCTTCCAGCAGAGTTGGCTTTTTAATTGGTCATTGTCCTTCTACCTGAGCAGGATCAGATTAATTTCTCCGTTAGAGAATCACAGAGCTATGCACTATGAATTCTAATACGGAAAACTCACTGTGCAGGAACCAAAGAAAAAGAAGTGCTAAATTAAAAATGCTTCTAACCTGACATAAATATTCTTTGTTGCCAGTCACAGCACCATCTCATGGATCAAAGTTGTTTTTTTCTAACAAACATTTGGGTAAGCTGTTTTGAATGTGTAGATGACGTTGGAAATCACTCCTGAGTGGTTTGTTGTTTTTTTTTCTTCTTTCTGAGGTTCTTATTTTAAATCCACTTATAAGTCATAAGCAAAATATTTCATTATTACATTAAACGAAGAAAAGTGCCCTTAGCCTGGGATCACATTGACCAAGATTTTATGGTGGAATTTTAAATCCCCTAACCATTGGGATTTGTAATTTGAAATATAGATGCAACCTTGGAATGTACAGTTTCAGCTTTGTTGGCTGTGATAAATATGAGCCATAAAGTAAACCTGTGCTCTGAAGCAGATTGGATCAAGCATCATTGCTGAAGCTCCTTTGCCATTTTTCTATGTTTCTCTTCTAAGCATCTGGTTCTACAGATCACTGTTCCCCATTTCAAGGTTGTATTTTTTTTCTGAGGCTGAGGTTAAGGAATTGTCACATCCCAGGGGGAATCTTTGTTTTATTTTTTAATCTATCTTGCTGTAGCTTTATTTCTGCAGCAAGTGGTTTCGGTAATCCATACTGATGAGTTGTCCACTCTCCAGGTAGGGTTGACAGGTAGATTTATGAACCAGGAGAAGATAATCTGCTTCCACAAGGGGTCACTGGTAGCAGTGCACACAGCAACTAGTTTCTGCCATGCTTCTGTAAAGGGCAGGTTTAGACAAGCCTCTCATCAAATGGAATAAAAAAGGAAAGGGAGTTCTTACTCTTTAGAAGTACACTCTGTGTACTTTACAAAGAAAAGGGGCAAGACAGTTAAATGAGAATGCTTTTAAGAACTTCTTTCCTTTCAGTAGTCAGGTGGCCAGGTGTCGGAAAACGAAGTCTTTTGTGCCCTCCCCATCTGAGTGGGAACTTCACCATTCCCTGCTGATAGGGGATGCTTGGCTGATGTTGCTTCAGTCTGCATCTTAAAGGCCATGAGGATTGCTAGAGCTACAGAGAGTGTAACAGGAAACTGTTAATTCATCCACAGAGCCTGTAAGAGTAATTAAAACAATTTCTCCTGAAATCCGTATACCTGCCTGCCTGTTGTTAAAAGAGGTTGCCACAGGGCATAATTTTAGGACACTTCTCTCCTGGTTTCTTTGTGTGCAGTCAGCAAAGGTTCCTGGTGTCAGGGGACAAATCTCCCTTTTAATTTTTCAGTCTGCCTGAAAATCACCTTTGGAGAGAGGCAACTCCATTAACAGGAATTAATGGAGCCCTTTCTATAGGCAGGGTTCTGCCCAGAGTGCTGGTGCTTGTAAAAATCTGGATGTTTCATGAGCGTGTTATTTCTGTGTTCCTAAAGCTTATTTCAAATTTATTTGTTTCGGGGTGCATGTAGCTCCCCAGCACGCTGAAAAATATCAAGTTTTTTTGTCTTGTTTTGGCATCCTGTCTGTGTGCAGCTCCTAGTCCCCCAAGGATAAACAGAAGAGAGCTTTGTTCTGCTGTCTGGTGATAATTTTCTAAAGGTCAATGTTGTCATCCCTTTTACAGGAAATCTTACCTGTCAACGGCTGCCCAAAATGACTAAAAGATATTTCTTTGCATTTCACCTTCAGTGGGGCTTTCCATGTGAAGCATAGGCTATGCCTTTTTGCATTCAGATATGCTATGTGTTAATTTCCTTTTATTTTAACAATGCTCTGCCTTGAAAATAATTATCTCTCTTGTTCCTTGCCTGCCATTCGCACCAGATCTAAAATTCCTGGAATGTATAGCACAGATTCCCAACATAATGCTGTAATTGCTGATGTGGTGTGGGTTTTTTTCCTCCTCTTTTCTTTTTCCTGGAAGAAGAACAAATTTAGTATTCATGCATAGTGAAGAGACTGTTACTCCCAGCAGCTCTGTTTTATCTCTTAGAATTTAGAGATGACTTTTAGAGCTGGTCATCGTGAGGAATAAGTTTCTCATCAGAGAAAATCCTCACTGCCGTCAGTTTTGACACGTATCTGTGATGTTCCAGAAGGACTTTGTGTGCTTCTGCATTCCCATTCAGCAGTGCCCAGTGAGGGCAACAGTCTCGCACTGCCTGACATAATCACAGCTGCCCAGAATGGATGTGAGGTCCGTTCACCTCTCAATTTGTTAAAAACAGATGTTTTCCTCAGAGGGAAGGAAAAAGAGGTGGGAAAATAGAGCAGCTGCTTTCCATCGTGGAAAGATCTGTCTAATCCAGGGTGGAATTCCTGGTCACAACTCATGAGTGTCTGTCCTGGGAACTATGGCTAATTTGTACTTTGGTGCACACCACTCACCTGAGATGTGCAATGGCAACTGGCAGGTTTCAGACTTCAACAAAAGGTTCTTTGCATAAATCTCGGACAATTGGAATCGGTAATTTCACCCCAGTGCAGATTCCTTTGGTTCTCTTCTAATTAGTAGGCTTTTGTGGGCTATGAATGCTGCTTCTTGCCCAGCTCTAATCATATACTAGGGTTTGGGCTAGAAGTAATTAAATAAATAAGAAACATTTTAATTTGGATTAAATAAATATTTATCTCCTTGAACTGGTCAGAGAGAAATTAATTGTTTTATTCTTCTGATCTACTAATTACATGTACAGGCAAGCCCATGTAAGCTTTTCCTGCATGCTCTATCATTAAAGAATGGATTACATCGGAATTAAATTACTGTATTTCCATCAGAGGTCTCAGTGGGTCAGGGTAGTTGGCAAGATTTATAGGCTAAAAAGGAGGAACCCAATGGATGTCAGTGCTTAGGAAATACATTGTTCTGCTGGGGAGTTATCCTTTCCTGAGAGTCTGGATTGCTCTTTTCTAATTGTTAGCATCTTTTTGCACCCTTGCACTGCCTGGACATTAATTCTAAATTCCTGGTATTTTTTTGTCAGTTCCTGCACTTTCAGATGCCAGGAAACATAGTGTCAATTGCATGTTTTCCAAGTCCCAGACTCACAGGGAAATGCAAGGGATCATGATGACAATGCCTCATTTTCTAGAATGAGATCTTTTCATGGTCCTATTCTGTCTACAGTGGGGCTTTGTGTTTGCTGGCAGCAAATACACACACAATTTCTTTCTCCCTGCTGTAAGTATAATAACTGTCTTCTGCCTCTTCCTCTGGCTACATAGAAAAGCAGATGAGAGTGGAAGAGTGAGAAAAAACTTGACAAAAAAATTGTTTCTTGAAGGCGAGATTCACAGGCAGAAAAGACAGTAGATGTCACTTTTGGGTCAGCAGCACAGAACAGTGATTTAAGAAACAGGAAACAACTCTATTATTTTTAAAAGTGACAGATAACTTTTGTTATCCAGTTGTTTTTTCCACCCTATCATAAGAGGTCTTTCCCCAAATTTCGATTTCATAATTAGAAAATATATGTAATTATGGTACAGCCTGAAAAGCTTCAGTAAACACCGAAAATTGCAGGTGTCAGATTATCTTATCCCTTTTTCCAGGTACAAAAAGCTTATCTGCACAAAAGGGAAAAAATTGCAGACATGTGAAATGTAAATGGTCACTTAACAAAAATTAAATACCTAAATACGTAAATTTATGCTGATTTCTAATCAACCCTCTGTTTGGGCAGCATGCAAAGGAAAAGCAGGAAATCATAAGCACCATTTGAGACTTGCTTCTCTAAGCCATATTAGTTGCATTATTACCGTAATTAACACATTCTCTAATCGAAGCAAATACACCAGAGATTGCTCCAGGTTCTGGGCTTTGGGACAAATTACTTCTCTGTATGAAAGCCAGCAAAACACAGAGTTTTTTCTGGCAGTCTCGGGGGTGTCAGCATTCCCAGTGATGGTCAAGGAGCTTTTGCAGGGCTGGATCAGAGCCAGGGTTTTATGAGAGGAGCTGCACATCCCTCCCTCGGCGCGGTCCTGACCTGTTCTGCCGCACAGCGGTGCAGGAGATGCAGAGCTGCTTTCTGTGTCAGCAGTGCAGATTCACCAGGCACCTAAGGCGACAGTAATAATGAAAACACATGCACCAGGCACGCAGGTGAATTTTACTTGACCAAAACTCAGCAGATCTTTAAGAGGGCTCACCAGCCTCTCCCTGCCTTGTGTGCAATTTGCCCTTGAGACTCTCTGCTTTTCCAACCATGCAGCTGTGTGTGGAAAATCTCAGTAAGACTTTGGTGACTTGTACAGCTCCATCAAGTTTTGCTGAATAGCTATTTACAGAGAGAGTGAAAGAGTGAATAGCTGCCAGACAATTTGTAATGTGTGTTGCTGAAAAGTAGAAGATAAGACAGCATTTCCTGTCATAATCTACTAACTCAGACATGTTTAAACTTGCCGTGTTTTTTTCTCCTGGTGAATGAAGAACTTTGTAGAAGAGGATAGAGAGGCGGCAGAGAACACTGTTCTGACCTTGAATTTGCAGCTGTGTATTTATTTGAACTTATATTCATCTTTGAATGCTGTTTTTCCATGTGAGCGGTTGCTGTGACAGGGAAGGGGGAGGCAGAAAGCTGCATGACTGTGAATGGGCCATGAAAGGTTCTCTGCTATTATGTAGTCCACATCTTTGGGAGTCCTGCTGGTGGGAAATTTTTCTGAATCACAGATGTCTGCTGCCTGCCCAGGCTGAACCTCACACAGCTATCTGGAGAGGGGAAAAGGAAGGGACTTCTGTAGGATCACAGGAACTGACACATAATTTGTGTGTCCTTGAGTTCTAAACTGGCTGTAAAAGTAGCTGAAAAAAGGGTGAAGCAAGTCAGAAAGGAATTAGGAAATTTTCCATTAGGCTTCATTGCAAACCTTGGAAGAATAAGGGTTTATATATTCCTGTTGCAAAATATCTTGTAGTCATTTAATCTTCACAGTCTCTTTCTCTAATATATACAGTCACAAAATCACGGAATCTGGTGGAGACTGGAAGCACCTCTGAGATCATGTAGTCCAGCCCCTCTACTCAAAACAGGGCCGTGTCCAGTCATGTTTTGAGTATCTCCAAGGATTAAGACTCTGTGACCTCTGTGAGCTACCTATGCCAGTGTTCAACCACCCATATCGTAAAAAGGTGGTTTTTTTTTTACAGGTGGAATTTCCTTTGTTTCAGTCTGTACCCTTTGCCACTTATCCCATTTCTGGGTGCCACTAAGAAGAGTCTGTCTCTTTTTTCTTTACCTGCCTCAGGTTTTTATATACATGGATATAAGATCCCCTTGAACCTTCTCTTCTCTAGGTTGAAAAGTCCCAGCTCTCCTCACAAGCTAGATGCTCCATTCTCTTCATCATCTTTCTGGCCTTTTTCTGGACATACTCCAGCAAGTCGATGTCTCTGTGGAGCCCAGAACTGGATATGATCAGTCACACAAGAGACAAAACAGTTGAACACTTCAGAATTACTTATCTAAAGCACCTTTTAAGATTTTCGTTAATTCTGTATGATGGGGGTTTGAGACAGCCTCAAAATTAGTTTAGGTCCCTCAGGGCAATGTCCTGTTGAATTCTGAAACTCTGCAAGAATGGTGGTTCCACAGCCTTTCTAGGCCCTTTTGCCAGTGCTGCGTCACTCTCATCAGGGAGAAAATTTTCTGTGTCCATCTGTAATTTCCCTCGGTACAACTTGTGATCGCTGGCTTTTGTCTTTTCACTGTGGGCTCCAAGGAGGGTGTGACTTCACCCTTGCTCTAACCCAGCTCCTCCAACCTCTCCTTATATGCCAAATGCTCCACCTCCTGCAGTCATAGTTGCTTTCTCCTGTACTTGCTGCCAATATCTTGTACTCTGAGCCTCAAAGCTGGACACATCATCCCAGATGTGGCCTCACGAGGGCTGAGTAGAAAGGAACAGCCACTTTCCTTGGTCTGAAAGCTGACCCACTTTATGCTTGACCATGTAATGTGTGCTGGCACACACTGAGTCCTCCAGTATGTGTTGCTTGAAATTTATATTTTTAGTATGCTACCTTAGTTTATGTCTCTCTAAAGTTTTTCACAAAACTCTCAGCTGATGAGTGAAAGTTATCTGCAGCTTTCACTATCTTGCAGCCCTCCCCACACAAATGCTTTTCACTTCAGTCATATATTTATGGAATGTCATAAGACAAGAGGAAATCTCAAAGGAACTGTTAATTTCTTTTTTTCCAAGATGGAGGCTATCAATTAGACATTATTCCTTTTTTCTCTGTGTCCTGCCCATTTTTCATCTATGACATTATCCTTCATTCATTCATGGCTGATTAGTTCCTGTATTAGCTTCTTGTATAACAACTCATCAGAGACCTGTTGAAGGTTGTCTGCTGCATTACTGCCGGATCTCAGCCATAGACAAGGAAAAGATATTAGTAAATGCTGCACAAAGAAAGAAAAGTCTGTGACCATTTTGAGATTAAATGTTGTAGGTCTGCATATCTCTGTCTGTTCCTGGTTACTTTGGGAAGAGACTTCATGTGTTGTTTCTCTAAGTTTCTGATGTTGTGCATGTCCCTTCTTGTAAAATTAGCCTGAACAAAGGAACATCGCAGACAGCCACTTGAGGCCAGCTCAAGCATATCTGTTGGCAAGATTTTTTTGGCCAGAAGGTATTTCTGGGAAGAGGTTGCAGGGCTGCAACAAAGTAGTGTTTTACAGGGACTGTCTCACAAATGTGACAAAGAGTCTCAAGAGACACTACAAAGTTGGCAAGTGATGAGTAGAAGCAGTGACTGTGGACTGTTCAGGTGCGAGAGTTGACCTTTGGATGCTGAATAAAATGAGCAATAAGGTGGAAGAGTCCTTGAACGTGAAGGCCAGTTGATTGTTTGATATGAAAGGGAAAAGGAGCCAGAAGATGAGTGAAAAGAAAGCCAGGCTGGGGAATGATTTCTGCAGCAGCATTGTGGATCAATACACCATCAGGGCACGAATGAGTTTGTCAGTGGCCAGGAAAAGGATGTTGGAGTAATTGAGACATGAGGTGATGAGAGCCCAGATAAGGATTTAACTGCAGGACTGGGAGTGAGAGGTGCGTCTGAGATATGTTAATTGGAAGGAATCTGCAAAATCTTTGGTACATCCACATGGCAGGCAGGGCTCTGACTGCAGCACTGCAGTTGGTGGGGATCAGCCTGAAGAAGTTTCCCTCCAGACAGCTCAGCAAGCAGAAGCAGCGAAGGAAGGTGCGGTGACATGGGCTTTGGTGTGGGCTGGCCGTACTCAAAAGGGTTGTTGTGAGCTCAGTTGTGGCTGCCACTGGATTTCATTACTCTTCTGCTCATGTACTCCACACCTCTTGAGTGGGGCAGCTTCTAAGCTCTAAAATATAGTTCCTTTCTTCTTTTTTTTTTCCTTAGAGCTCTTTGGCCCCTGTGCACGTGAGTACTTGAAGGTTCCAATTCTTAGGGTTTGGCAGCTTCTCAGATCTCATTGTTTCCTGCACATCCCCTTTCTTTCTCTTGATACTGAAGTTGCTGGCGTGACACTGGTAAAAACCGAAGAAAACTGAAAAATTACGTATGTTTTCGAATTCTGGAAGAAGACAGAATTTGGCCAGTTGAATAACTGTATGCAGGAAATTAAAAAACAAAGCCCAGACAACCTCATCTCCCCAAGGCAAACAAAAAAAAAAATCAGCCAAAAACATTGCCAAAGGTGGAAAAACTGATCTCAGTCCTGCAGGATGTTAGATTGGGAGGCAGGGGGGAAGAAGCACAGTACAACACAGACACTATTTCCCAGTAGCTGTAATTTAGCTCCAAGTCTTCTTTCCAAGTCACTTATCTCATTAAAATCTGTCGCATGCCCTTTCCCGAGGCGCATTTGGGGCATTTTTGTATGAGCAGCACAGTGCTTTGGGGGGAGGCACAAGCCTGCCCGCACCAAAGCTGGAGCTCTGCAAATGACTTTAAGTCATTTGGCTTCAAGATGCACAGGGCTGGGCTTTACCCACCACGCCAGCTGAAATCATGATCCTTCTCTAACAGGCAAAAGCTGCCTCTCTCAAGGAACAACAAAAGATCATAGATACAGCCTTGAGGTTAATACTTGGTTTTGTTTACAGTGACATAGGAGTTATTTTACATTCTGCACATATGTGACGCACCTGCTAAACATGAGGATTCTTACTAAGGTAGAAACTTGAGACATATGAGTAAGACAGTGGATTACTCATAGGGAAAATCAGAGTTTAGAAATTCTTCGTGACATCTGCCATGCATTGTTTTTTCAAAGAAGTCTGAAAACTTTGAATTAACCTTGATACTTTAACTACAGTTTCTAGGGAGCTGCAGTAAAGCTTGTGCTCTAATACCTTTTAAAGTGAGCAAGTGGAAAAAAAAATCAGTTGGAGCAGAGGGATGCCGCAGCATGAGAAATGTTGCCTGTGACATTTAAGCTCAATTTAATCTGCTGTGACACTAGTAACATTTGTTGGTGACTTAGGGGAGAGGATGTTTGCAGTGGTGGGTGGGATCACAGATGTCATCTGATTTTAAGGCTAGTGCCTTGGATGAACCATCTTTTCGTGATGCTGACAGGGAGTTTTTTACTGAAGGACAGATATCCTGGTAATGCATAGCTTGTCATTTATGTGCTTTAGTCCAGTGTGGCTGATGCAGTACATATTTTGCAATACTGCTCAGCAACATGTGAAAATCTTGTTCAGGGAAATTCCCTCTCACATGCAGTGATAACCAGATCTCCTGGTTGTTCAATTCTTTATCCTTGACCTGTTTCTGTGATACATGTCAGTGAAAACTAAATAGAGGACAGCAAACAAATTTTCTCAAATTTTCTCATTAATACTTGCCAGAGTATATGTGCTATAAGAAACACAATTAAACACATTTCTAATCCCTGAGCTATGCATTCTGCAGGGCTGATGCCATTTTAGCTGATAACATAAATGGCTTGTAATGAAATTCACATGTAACCAAGGCAGGGCTTTCTGCTTCATAAACAAAGAGACCACAGCTATTTTTGGGGGTAGTGTTTTAAGGAGAAGGTGTTT
This sequence comes from Acanthiza pusilla, assembly GCA_036630365.1. Lineage (NCBI taxonomy): Eukaryota > Metazoa > Chordata > Aves > Passeriformes > Acanthizidae > Acanthiza > Acanthiza pusilla. The sequence goes on from JAXCHO010000018.1 coordinate 14,537,395, forward strand.
GGTGTTTCTGCTTCAGTGTATTGTTTCTACATTGCTTTTTTACATGTCTTTTCTGCCCTACAGTTCTGCAACTTTGCAATACATGTGGGCTTCACTCTCAACCCTGACATTTTCATTTTTTAAAGCTAAGACTCAGCAGCATTTGGTTTTGTCCAAAGTCTTAAAGAAAAAGAAAAAAAGAAGGCAATGGAAACCTAAACCAAATCCAGGACAAAGTCTGATAAACTGTTTGTAATATATTATTTCAAATAGAACAGTCAGATGTCATCATGTGGGATTATTTTTCTTAAACTCTGACAGCTTTACATGTAGGGGAAGAATTAAAATTCATTCTGCTAGGCTTATCCTATGCCATTTCATTTAGCAAGCTAGCAAAAACAAGTGTATATGGTTGGCTTACACATGCACACATTTTGATGACTGGATTATGTCATTTATTTGCTATGCTGCTTTGGGTAAAATGTGTGTTTATTGTACTGCTTTTGATATTTTGATTGGGTTTGATATTTTGCTAACAAGAAAAAATGGAAAGAGTGGCTAAAGCTCTTAGTTCTGTTTGGGAATTGATGTGCTGTCTCTGTTTTGAGTTGCTCTGGGGGAATTAATTGGTGTCTGTTGGAACTGAGCCCAAAAGTATCTTTTAAATTACACCAGTACATTACCTGTTCTTTGCTAGCTGGAGTCCCAGCAGGACTTGGCATGGTGTGTCCATGCGGCTGTACCTCCGACTCTGCTGCTGTGGGAATCCCCTCAGTGCCTCTTGTAGGGCAGCCTCTCCTAAGGGTATCGCTGTTGCATTGCCCTGTAACCTTTCGTTAATCTAAAGAAGCCAGAAGTGGAGTAGGAATCTGCTGTAGGAATCTTCTGAGAAAAAAACAGTTTTTCACACCTCTTCCCCTTCCTTCTGTTTGCATCTCATTTGGGGTCTGCCATGAGGACAATAAAAGTGACTTTTCAGAGGAGTCTAACCTGTACAGAAATGAACCCAGTGCAGGCGCTCTGAATAAAGGTGGCAGTATGTCCTTAGCTGAGGGCCATTTTCCAAGCTAAAGGAAACAAGTATAAACGCTAAAAGCCAAGCATGACTTAAACCAAAGCAAAACAAAAAACACCTGCAAAACCCATGAGACTGCCAGATTGCAAAAAGTTCTTATCTTTTGAGTCCATGCTCATGAGCCAGCCAATTATGTTGAAGAGTATAGAGCCCAGAAACCTCTTTTTAATAATAACCCTGGCCTTTTGTCTACTAGAATAGATAGCAGCATCACAGATTTACCAAATGGTCAAGACTTAAACTGTTTAATGCCTTGGTAAGAAAAGACTGTATTCCATACTTTAAAATGAACTTATTCCATACTTTTGAAATTAATGTGTAAAAATGTAACTGTGTTAACAAGGGCCCCAAACTGTGTTAACAAGAGCCATATAGTCCCAGGGAGGCAAATTAAAATCCTGCAGTGCAAGGGCTGGCAGAGTTGGACCTTTCCTGTGTGTTTAGAAATCTGTTACATTTTGATGTGATTTTTTTGAATTAATGAAAAAGGGATGGATAATTGCTTTCGAAAAAGCCATTTACTGTCACGACTTGGCAACGCAGTGGGTGCATGCTAAAGGTTCAGGTTTGCAGGATTGCAGCTGCTACATGGCAGACCCATCCAGGGTGGGCACTGCATGCGTGGAGCCAGGACCATGCCACTGTGCTCTAGTAAGGACTTTTAAAAATCTCATTCAGCCAGCTCTGCTCCTATCTGCCATGTCCTCTCCCAGACAAAACCCTGTGAGCTTGGGCACAGATTATAAATGCACCAGTCATTGAGACATTCAAAGCAGGACTTGGCCATTACGCAGCTGATTGCAAAGAGACTGAACGTGAATGCAGACACGGATCCTGCTGACAGGCTTGAGTTACACAAGGGAATACTCAGCAAAGCCTGGATCCTTGTGCTTTTAGTCACTGGTTCTCCCCCAAATGCTGAGCAGGTGTGTGATTGAAGGCACATGATCAAGTACAGTGAGTACAGAGGTCCTGTTCTCCGGAAATTACTTGTGTCTGGGGAGTAAAAACAGCAAAGAGCTGCATTTCCCTCCTTACTGACACAGCAGAGTGTGGGCAGGACACGAAGCAAATGTGACACAATTGCAAGGAGCAAACCACCATCCCTGCCCAAAGTTGTTCCAGTCTGCATGAGCAGTTGCAGTTCCCTCTCCAGCACGTTCCAGGGCAGAGGCATTGCCCTGCTGGTGCAAGGCACGTGATGGCAGGGGCTGAGCTCACCCAAATCTCTCTCCTTGCTCTGCTAGTCCCTTTCAGTCAGGTTTCATCTGTGCTTCCCACACACACCTCACCAGAGCTGAGGAGCTGCCCTCAAATGCCCAGCTCTGCCTGTGGTCTTGGGTCTTCTAGGAATCCAGCAACAATCCCAAATGTCTCTGGGAGGGTGTTCTGGATGAAGAAGGTGGTACAGTTTTATCCTCTTTTCAGGAGTTTTTATTTTTGGTAAAAATTCTTTTCTTATAGTATCTTTTTATTTTTTGTCTCTCTCTTCTCTATCCCTCATTCCTGCCTAAGCTGAAAGAAGCCACATTATATCTGAGTTCTACTCTGCAGAGCATGGATTTGAAATTAGCAGAATGAGTTAGTCCATTCCTAGTTTATTAAAAACTGTTTTTCTGGGACTGATAAGGAAACCAATTAAAAGCCATGAAGTCTATTTTCATAATAATGCTAAATGGGGCACTTCATAAATTGAAGATTCACCATGCAAAGAAAAAGTGATCTATTGTAGTTTAATAAAATGAGTCCAGAATTCTTTAAAGAGTAGGGTAGTAACTTTTTTCCCACTTGTTTTGAATTTTGTCTTTAATTCTTGCTCCTTATTTAAACAAACTTCCTGCACACAGCCGGGAGGTAGTGCAACAGCTGTTCTGTGGACTGAAAGCGATGGGATATTTGCTTGAGGACATGGCAGAAGAGGGTCAATTGTATGCAGTGAACAAATAATTTATTAGGTTGGCCTCATTTCTTCTTTGTCATTTATCTGTGAACAGATCATAATTTCAGCAGTGCTGTTTGTTTTTCAGAGTTTGACACATGGAAACATAAATAAACAAATGTGACTGCTGAATTTCTCATGAACTTGAATCACTTATACAACTAGATATTCAAACATATTGGTTTTGCTCTTTTAATTGGATATGTGGTACTGGTTTCAGTCTCCTAGCTGAAATAGAAGTTACTGACCTCTGGGATAAATTAATGTGCAAAAATCAAAATGTGTTTTCTATAAGACTTCTGCAGAGTCATTTTAGAATTCCAGGCACAGAATTATTTTTTAAATATTTGAGGAATGGGAAGCGGACTGGAAAGAAATTAGCAAAATAAAAAAAAAAAAAGTCAAAATAAGTTTATTTCTCCACTTTAGATAAATGTGTGAAGAACATTAGTTATTTTGACAATTTCTATTAGGGATTTAGCCATCTTAGTCAGCTGATATGACCACTGCTTTACAGCAGTTTTAAAGTTAAAAACAAGAGGGTTTTATTGATACTGTCTTTAAACAGTGTTATAATTTTCACTCATGTCTAAATGCCGTGTGCATATTAAGTGCCTATTCTCATAGCAATAAACATAGTTTAACAAAATTTATATTTTGATGTGCATGGAAGTAAATCAGCAGAAGACTGGGTGAACTGAAATGTGTAAACTTTTCTAGATGAAGGAACTGAATTACTGAAATGCGAAACTAGTTACCTGCCTCATTAAGAACTATGAGTACAGACGATTTCTATGAAAAAAATGATGGGAAGCAATTGGCTAGAGAGTGATTGCAGGAGATAGTGTCGGTGCTAATTGACTTGTTCAGGATGTACACAAAATCGGATTTGCCAATCATATGTGCTTTTTGTAAATGATAATATTATGGCAATTAAAGGATAAATCACTTTTCCATGATGTTGCTATATTAACTTAAAGTGATCATCTGGGTTTAATTCAGATCTGAGAAGAAACAATTTATTTTAAAATGTTACCTTTCAAGTCTTATTTCTTCGTGTGCTCTCTGAGTGCCTTTTGTCTGCTGTATATTGACGGTTCTCATGCTCAGACTGCTGATCCTAAGGGTGTTCATATAAACAGATGTTCCTCATATCCTGTCTGGGTTATTTTTTTCCCTTTCTTTATAGAAGTCATAATTCTACTGTATGTAGCGCTGTAGACATTTTCATGGTAGAAAGCCACAGTGTCTTTCATAAACGCCATTTCCCATGATAGACCAAAAAGCGTGCGGATCCCATGGTGATGGATGTTCATTGGAGGCAGCCTGGGCTGCAAGAGGAGAAAACAGATACCTGAGACACCAAGGCAGTGTCTCACGTGGGAAGGACATAGTTAACCTTAGGGGCAAACAGCCTAAAATTTAAAAATTAACTTACTAAGAAATACTTTACCTAGAAGGTTGGAGAGAAAAGTGAAATTCTCTTCTGTAAAGGATTTTTTTTTTTTTTTTAAACGTTGTGCTTCAGCTATTTTGCTTTCAATTTACTGAATTTCCTCTGCACACAGAACAATTATTTCTCTCATGTCTACATGATGGACCAGGGGTGCTTAGCTAAGAGGGAGGCTTCTCCTTGGCTTCAGAGCCTGAGGGTCTGCTATGCAGGCTAGTGCTGAGAAGCTCACGCTGTTAGGTGGGGGAAAAAGGGGTCTACAAGCTCCAAATCAAGAGATCACTCGTACTGAGCAGGAATCACAGAACTCTCTCCTTGGAAATGGGCTGAGGATTGATGGATTTTTGGAGAATGTTTTTCTTTGCTCTTGCAGCAGGTAGAGGAGCAATGGATTTTGCTTTAATCCAGCCCCATAGGATGAGAGAAAATGGAATTATGTTGAACTGGCTACTGAAAAAAAAAAAAAGCCTCAGAGTTTGCTACAAATAGATAAAATGTTTCTCACAGTTTGTAAAAATTACAGTGAAAAATGAACTGCAACGTGGAGACAGCATGACTTCTGTTTATAAATATTTGTATTTCATGCTGAGAATTCCTTCAGCTGAGTAGATGCCTTTAAAAATATCTGAAGATTAGAAAATTTGAGTCAAAAAAAGTTAATTTAATGGATTAAATTTACCAAAATTTAGCTCTTGATACAGGATGGAGTGGAATTGCTCACTGGACAGCTGTTCAAGCAGTGTCCATGTCATTCTTGAGCCTGGTGCCCCCTGAACCCATGCTCACAAGTTGTCACTGTATTTTGCAAACTTCTCAGTAACACTTGCCTTTGTCACCCTGGATCGGTGAGCCATACAGTGAGCTAAACTGGCTGCAGGATGAACAAGTGTATTTAAAAGCCTATTTAGTTCAGTAATTCAGGTTCTCAAACAGCAGGGGGTAAAAACCCACAAAAATCATTGGCATTGTGTCATTTTTCTGAACTATTGACAAAACCACATCTTCTGATCTTCAACAATGTGTTTTCACCCACTTTTCATTCATTTTCTCTCTTTCCTTCATCCTTCTCCCCTTTTTTTGATGAGCCCTCTGCAAGGCTTGGAGAGTCTTCTTCCTCCCAGCTTGTATCCATTTTGCACATTCTCCTTCTGATGTTCTCCCCCTAAACATTAATTATTTCCTTGAGTTCTGTTAACAGGATGTTACAGAAGCTAAGCTGTGTAGACTATAATATGTCCAGTGCTTTACACTGTATGTCCAGACTGGTTGCAGATAGCTGTTAAAATCATTTGCCTTCCCTATCTTACCTCCACTGGAATAGACGGCAGTGGTTTCATTGGCTTTCGTGAGGAGATACCTGATTATTTGCCTGTTTTCAAACATGCCCAGAGGTCACAGCAGGAGGCATCTTCCAGAAAGGTTCAGATTCCAGCCCAAGCCCTGAGCACACACCAGGGGTTTTTAATAGGACGTGAAAGAGAAGGTTCAGCTACCCACAAATCCTCTCTATAAATAGTGATGAGGGAGCTGTGGGGTGCTCTGCTGTGTTAAAGGATGCTACTTTAATATGGAAAATGCAATGAGAAAGGAACCGATCTTTTTGAAAACCTGTAGTTGGAGGTGCTGAGCACCTGAGAGCATGATGCTGAGGAGTGAATTACTTTATCAATATTTTGATAGACGTGAAGCCTGCGTGGAAGGAGAAAAGTGTAGAGTAGAGGTAGATTTGTGCCTCTGTGGTTTATTTTGAAGGATTTCCAGTCGTTCTAACAATCTCACCATCTCCTGGCATCTCTTGGTGTGCCCTGACAATCTTTATGCTTCAGCAGGACGAAGCCATTGAGGCCAGAGCTGATCAGAGCTGTCTTGGCAGCTCTCAGGGCAAGGAGAGCCTGCTGAGGGATCCTTTGCAGCTGTCTCAAGGCAAAGTGAACTCAGGACCCACAAGGAACACTATCTACTGTTGAGTATTGAAATGCTTGTCTCTGTCCAGGAGTTTATCTTAGCACTGTTGAATTGTATCCTCAGCCTGAGCTAGAAATGTCTGCCATACTGAATAAAAGGCCCTTGATTGTGCTGAGCAGTTATCTGTGTTTGTTCTCTTCAAAAATGCTTTGTTAGCAGAGTCACTCGCTTCTCAGAGCTGAGCAATGCCAGACAAGGAAGCCAATGTGCACTTTGCTGAAGGAACAGTGGTCCTTGTTTGTACTTCTTAGGCAGAGAGGGTGTGGTGGTCACTGGCAAATGTGTGCAACCCCTTTCTGCAATGAGCAGGTGTGGTTATACCTGTTCTTGGTTTAGAAGAACCTTTAGAAGAACCTCTTCTTTCTTCCTTCCTTTTTAGGAACTAAAAATGGGCTCTCCAAGACGTTGACGTTCCATGGCACTGTTTTGTCTGTACTGTAATATCTGGCTCACCCCAGGAATTTATGTGTTCAGACTGGTATTCCAATGCTGAAGGAACAACTGGGACCTTCCACAGATGAGAAAATTATGTAGATTCATAAAATATTTAGTTTACAATTAACGCATGAAAACACAGTGTGTGTTCCTATTATTTGGTGCAAGTGAGATGTCATGTGGAGGAAATAAATCTCTGACAAGATTACAATTTTTTTTTTTATTTTGAATTTTCACTTCAGAAGACACTTTTCCTTTAAGGTTGCAATACAAATTTTATTTTTCGATGGATCTTGGGGTTCAATCACTGTTTTCCTTTTTGACATGCCTTGCCAGTTACACTCCCCTAATCGTGCCACAGTATTTGCCTTCTGAAGCTTGTTCTGAACCTGTGAAAAAAATCGATGTCTTTGTGTATGTAATGGATTTGATCTCTCTTTTAATCTGTGCTGCTTCTTACATGTAGAGCAGACTGTGGAGGAGGTGGAAATGGAAAACGTGGTGCCAATGAGCTCCATCCTCAGCAGGTAGTATGACTGTAGGTGACCCTCTCCATCCTGATCCTGCCTGCCAGCAGGTGGGGCCAGCACAGGGACTGACCTGTCCAAGGAAAAGGCACAAATCCATTCCAGCTCTGGTCACGAAGAGGAGGTCCGGGACAGATTCCTGCAGGTTTTAGTAAGGAGAAAAAATTGTCATTGTATGTGGGCTTCTCCAGGCTACTATGTTGTCGCAGCAGTCTCATCCCAAGTCTTTTAGGTATTTTCACTTTTTTTTGACACCTCTAAAGTGAAAACTAACTTTTCTCTTTTCTCCATTTAAAAGAAAAAAATCAGAAAATACCCTGCACAAAAAAAGTCCAAGATTAAATTCTTCTGCATAATTTTCAGTGATCTTCAGATTTTTGTCACATGGTGGTGGTTAAAGCCTGCATTCAAAACATTTCTCCAGAGAACACTCTCAGGTTGTGATATGGTTAAATGCTAAGTAAAAATTAAGAACATTTTGAATATCTGCTTGAGAAATTTAATTATGTCATGATTCAAAATTTGTAGGCTTCGGTATCTGTAAAAATGCTACTTAATTTCCTGGAAATGCTATTAGACTTATGCTCCGATCAGCTGGAATATTTTATTCATAATCATGTGGCACTCAGTGCCCATAATTAACAATTGTGTGTCAATTTGTCAAGCACCATAAAAGACAAATGGGAAGGCAAACTGTACTCTCACTTTTGCTTTTTCAGCAAATATTTTTCATTATAAATCCCATTTTCCAGAGGAGTTCCTGAGATTACTTTGGTATTTTAGTCATTTAAAAACAAACAGTAGCCGGTTTGCAATTACATTCATTCCTGAGTGGAAGCTCTTCTGGATACAATATTGCAGTTTATCTTAGGGCTTGTCAGTAACAGAGAGGAATGTTCCTTCTGTAGGCTGTCTGAAATATCTGGCAGGTGACTAAATTGTCCTTTTCAGTTTTGGGTGGATGCTGATCTGGTGGGCTGCCTCTGCTCCCAGTGTGTCCCACACGGATTGCAAGGTGCTCAACTCCTCAGAAAATCAGGGCCTTCTCCCTTTATCTTTTGTTTCCCCTTTACTCTTTCATTTCTCAATTCATTACCAGTGATGGTAACTATGTAAGTGAGGGTAGGGCATGATCATCTTAGTAATTTCTGCGTACCTTGACAGTAAATCAGCATCAGGCATCTGAAGGATGATAATTAAAATGAGCAAACAGAATCAGTTCCAGCATGAGTTGCGCACCCCCTGGCAGTGGCTGTCATCACATCAGTTTTCTTCAGAAGGTAAAAATACTCCTGTTCTCTGTAGCCAGAAATCAGAGGCAAGTACTGAAAGGGTCAAGGCATTTATTCCAATGCACTTCACTAGACAGTCTTATGTAAGTGTAATTTATAGAATATATGGACACTCTACAGACCTCTGGATTTCTATCTTGCCTGCTGAGTCTTCCCGTCTCAATGCACATCTGTGGTTTCTGAGGGGAACAAGTTTGTAAGCAGAGCTGAACAATTTTCTGTATTCATTTTATAAACCTGTCATATTTTTTTGCTAGAAATCCCAGTACAGAAATGCTGGTTTAGAAGCAGGGGTTAGCTATTCTTTATTTATAGTAGGTAATGCTCCTATAGGACCTATACACATAATAAATGTAAACAAACAACCAAAACCTCCTGAAAATAGTGAAAATTGAGTAGTTTGTGCATTTTCTAGCATTGTGGAGTTTTGGTTTTCTGGATTTTTCTTTTTCAATTTGTTTTTCTTACCTACTAGCTGGTTCATTGGTTATGCCATAAAACTTCCAGTGGCAGGTGTTGCTGGTCAGCAGGCACAGTGGCAGGAGATGGAGAGACTGACAGTTCTACTTCTGCAGACAAGGCTAGTACCATGCTAATCCTGGCGGGTCACCCTCTCTATCATAACTATCTTTTATGCCTATAGAACAAAGAAAATATTGAAGAACCCAAATCAGGAGGGGGAAAAAAAGAGGAAAATCTTTTTGGATACTCAAGTGCGTTGGAATTAGGGTTTAAGTCATAGCAACTGAATTTAAATCATAGTGATGGGACACCAAGGGATTTATGTGGGATTTGATTCTTTACTACCTTTAAGTTTTATGTATGACCTGTAGTCACTTGCTGAACCAGGAAGCAAATGCAACAGAAGGGGCAGGGGGATGTGAGCAAATTATTTTTGATTGTGTAATGGTGCACCTCAACCCTGTTTTGAAAGAACCACTTGCTGGGCATGGAGTAGCCATGATTGCAAGACTCTCTCTGACTATAGGAGCCTTTTGAATATGCTGTTACATAAATGCCACATACTGGCTCGTTCTGTGGATTCTTTTCTCACTAGGAAGCATGCTAAAACTTCTAAGAGGTTTATGAAATGGGTATTAGACAGAAATATTTTTTCTAAATGGGATTAAGGCCAAGATTCAGTCTTTAAAGGTACCTTACATTCCTTAAACTACCACAGACCATTTCCCATGTACCTATTTATTTTTCTTAACACTCTTCTTTCAAATTATTGGTGAAAACTTGGCTTTTCTTACTGAATTTTTTTTTATCATTCTGGTGTACTTCCCCTTCTATTTCAAATGTCTTTGACTTTACTCTCTCTTTTGCTTTTCACATAGAATTTAAATGTTGTGCCAACAAACCACTGAAGTAAAAGCTTATGTTTTGATGTGATGATATTCCCCAGTGCATTTGACCCGCTATTTACAATAAAACCTTACTGCTTGCTGGATGACTCATATCAGGAAACAACTTTTTGTAATGGATATGTTTTGTGTAAATATTAAATGCCACCTCTGTATTAAAGACATCAGTTGTTTATGACAGAACGCTGACCTATATCTTTCAATTGGCAAGCTTGTCAGTGTAGCGTCACAGCTGAGCTTTAAACAATATTGTCTTGAAAACTTCATTTGGAGCATCCCCCACTGCCATTGTAATCACATGTCTCTCTTTATGCCTCTGGTGAAGGAACCATGTATTTGAGGTGGATCTTAGGAGGACTGTGTAGTTATAGATGTTGAAGTTGAACTTCAGAGTCTTCTAGTTTAAAGACAGGCCAGGGTGGTAGCTGTGAAATGCCATAGACATCTGGCAGCAGGGCAGATGACCACATAGGGGTTTCAATCCACCTCACAGTGTAAGTGGACTTCCTCACATAAAATACAAATAGCACTTACCAAAACCCTCTGAGACTATGGTTTTTTTCCTCCATATTTAGAAAATACTGACTTTCTCTTCACCTGAGATTTAGGAAAGGACATTGAAAACTAGGTCTTAGCATCTTCTTTCAGAAGTGAGATGAAAGAACAGTTTTGGGATAGAAGCCTTGAACCCTCTCTTGGCACATGGAGTTCAGGAACATACAGTCTCTTGACAGGGGTGTCATTTTAGAAGTCTTTGAGGTATTTTCCTTCCACTTTTCTCATTGGAAGGCTGATTCCAAACCCAATTAATGGCCAGGAACTTTATTTGCATTCCTAGCCTAAATATATTCATGAACAACCTTTATCCATTTGTTTTGTGACACCATTACCTTTTATCTTGAATAGTTCTTTATTAATAATTAATAGAGTATTAATTAATATTTAATAGAGAGCAAACATATCCTCCCTTACCTTTCCCCTTAGCTGTTTCACTTCATTTTGCTAGACTAAACAATCTAAGCTCCTCTAATCTCCCTTGAAGAAAAAGAAGCTCTCTCCAAACTGATTTTTGCAGACTTTTTCTACACCTGGCCTGTTTTCATTTGATGATGATGATGGCCAAACTCCAGCTTGCAAAATGCATGTGGCTCATAAGCTCTTACAATGTGTCACTTTTGCTGATTATTCGGTGTTAGTGCTGCTGCCCAGAATGCAGAAGTGTATTGCCAGCACTACAAGGTAAGAAAATGGAATAAACAGGCACAGGATCAATGTACAATGCTGTGGTACACGTGATGTTTCTAGTATGAAGAAGCAGCTTCCAGCTCTTCTGTTTATTCCACTGTGCTGGCAGGAGCTCTGGGCCAAGGATGCAGCAGCAAGGTAGGACATGGTATTTCACTGGGGAGATGTGCAGAAGTGGGGAGGCTGATCAGGTGGAAGCAATATTTTTAGAGAGGTGCAGGGCACAAAATGTGAAGCCGAGGAGGGTGCATCCTTTGAGCCCCAGCCATCCTGCAATGGGTTTAGGGACCATTGCTGAGATGAAATGTTAATGCAGGTGGTGTGGAGCCCAGCTGTCCTGCTGGCTTTATCACCCTAGGAGGTGTCTCTGTGGCAGGCTGCAGTAACACCTGAGCTGTGTGAATGCACCAGCCACAGCGCTGGGAGGCTGTTTTAGTGTGATATTCCGCCTGGGCTGATTAGCCCTTCTCACATAGCCAGGCTGCTCCCAGTGTCAAGGCTGGCAGCTGTGGTGAGCCTGACTTTGGTTATCATGGCCAAGAATTGTGGGCTTAGGCGATTGGCATATAAACAGCAGAAAAATCTCCCAGAGTCTGGAGTGTTTGTCAGGTACGTAAATATCTCAGATTATTTTTCCTTAAATTATCCCTATGGGGATCGTTTATGCAGCAGTTTTATAACTAGTTTTTGCATAAAATATAGTCCTGGTACTCAGGTTATCTTTTATGTAGTCAAACATTTTATTGTTTGCATGCTAATCTAAACTCTTCATCACTGAATGCCTTCAGCAGCCGTAGTCTGGTTTTCCTATGGTGCTTTGCTTTGGAAAAGAAAACGAATGTGTCTGCTTTTCTTAATCATAAATTCGGTCTCCTGTTTCTTTGTTATAATTCTTTTGATGTGAACAAAACCCCAAATCCATTTTTTGTGAAATTTAAATAGCTAGTATATTTAAGAATGCATATGTGCTAACAATGAACCCTCTGCAGCTGGATGCTTAGTGAAAGCTGGGGCAACGTCTGTGTTTAAAGAGTTCTTTCAGTTTCCATACTTTACTCTTGATTATGCCTGAGATATCATCTCCAGCCTCGAAATAAGTGCAGGATTTGCTGCTGCGAAGTGGTACAGTGATCAATTCAGACCTCTAGTTTACTTTATTCAGGAGCTTCTTTTTATTGCCTTATAGAAAAGTATAACCCTCATAGGGGAGCCTGGATGACAAAGGGAACCTGAGTAACACAGGATTTACCAGTCACCGGAGTTTGTTTGGCTGTACCAAAGTTTAGGATGTAAGTCTGTCTCACTGAAGGGTTCATGGAGTCATGGCAATGAAGAGTAACACTCCTAAGGCACACCCATCCTATAATGTGAGGGCTGAAACAAATCTCCTTTTCCATCTTTTCCTCCTTTTTTTTCTTCCTGCAAAGATTTAAATTCAAGATCGAAAAAAAAAAAAAAAGAATTGGAAATCTCTGCTGCAAAACGATACCTGGAATGATAATTGGATCAAATGAATAATGTGCATTTTTACTCATAGTCTGAAATGTCCTAGTTTGTGTGATGGATTAATCACCGTTTCCTTGTGAATTATGTCATCACTTTCAAAATGGTATTTTAGTTTCCATAGAGTGGCTGAAACCATAGACAGCTGCCTTATTAACTGCCTGCTCATAACAGCTCCATGAAACTAGAGTTTTAGTTAGTGGTAATGGTTAAAGAAGTTGGGCAAAAAAATCCCAGGAGGTCCCAGTTTACTTGAAAAAACCACTTTCATCAAGATGCAGTTGTCAATTTTTAATTTTGTGTTGCTGATTTGTGTGTGGGGCTTGTTGAATAAAGTAATTATGGTCACAGTTAATCAGGACGTATCTGATTCCCCCTCAAAATCAGGAAAGCCCAGTGGTAGCAGATACAGGTCTCATCTCAACTGTATCCCGTATTTAAAGAAAATACAGCTGGGAGCAAAAGTTACTAGCATTAGTGACACTCAGCCAACATAGGCAGTGCTTTGGATTCCATTAGAAACCGGAAAAAATCACAGTTCACAAAATGTAGGGACCAAATTTTTTTTGTAATAGCTCATCCATTTGTCATATTTTTTTAAAGCTGTAAATGAGCACATTACAAAACTGGATAATTTTAGATTAAGATAATTACCATGTAGGTTTCAAAAGGTGGGGGGAAAACCAGCACTTTTGCAAACTGTTCCCAAATAGACCTTTGATAGGAAAAGGAATAAGGAAACACCCAAAAGAAGGAAGCATTTAGGAAGGAAGGAAGGAAGGAAGGAAGGAAGGAAGGAAGGAAGGAAGGAAGGGAATTGAGTAGATACTGTTAAATGTTTGCTTTTGTGAAAGTGTTTGGTTGGTCTCTCTGATGTATAATAAATATTGTTCAAACCACAAAATGTGCAATTCTGTAAGGCAGGCTCAAAACACTACAATCAAATCCTCCAGCCTGCTGAGAGTGTTCAGCCTACCATAATTTAGAGTTTGTCATTAATAAATGACATGCTATGTTGGCATATTTCTTTTTCTGTCACGTATTTGAAATTTTAATCAAATTGGTCTTTGCATGCTAAAAACATGATCATTTGCTAGGAAATTTCATTGGCCAGGAATAAATACATTGAGAAATAATAATTCTGAATGCTGAAAGTCAGCTTTAGACTTCCGTGTATTTTCTCTTACATTTCGTTTTCCATCATCTTTGTGTAGGACTATGACGTGTAAACTCTTTTCCCAGCGCAAATTTGGGTTATAAATCTAAGTCTCCAATATCATGTTCCAGAGCAAATAAAAAGAAATCAAATTTGTTGAGTCAGCTTATTTTTTTTTTTTTTTCAGTTCAGAATCAACTTCTGATTTTTGATTTATTAGCCTATTCCCATTGACTAGTGACTGAAAGGCTAATGCAGGAACAGCCACACTGGGTCAGATCAAAAGTCAGTCTAACTCAATACTTGGTCTTCAGCTCTGAAATTAAAGCCTAGGAGAGAGTACAAGAGAATAGGCAGGTATAGCTATTTCCAAAAAATACTTTGTATTGCTGCACTTCATTGCTCAAAGACTAGCTGAGCCAGAGGTGATAGCTCTTGACAGGTCATCATTCCTATGAATTGGTCCAGTCAGCTTTTCAGAGCGTGTAAACTTCTAGCAACTACAGCTTCCCGTGGCAAGGACTTGCACACGATTTAATGGTGTACTGTATGAAGAACCACATCCTTTTGCTGGTTCTGTAACATGCTTGTATCATGTGCTACGCCCCTGTTCTTCTCTGTATCTTCAGATAGGATGAACAGATTCCTTTCCACCCTCTTCATTCCTCTGATGATTCTGTGAGTGTCTGTCACATCCCATCCTTAGTCATTGCCGTCCCAGGCTGAAAATAACTCTGTGTAGTTATTTTCACCTGGAAGATGCTCCATGCCATTGCATGTACTTGCCATCCTCCTATTGGTCTATTAAATTTTTCCATGTCTTTTTTGGGTAGAGATAAGGCTGAAATGTCTGCAATGAGAGAATGATATTTCTCTTTGTTTTCCCTTCCTTTGCTAGTAATTTGATTTATTGTTCTGGTTTAACCCCAGCTGACATCTAGGCACCAAACAGCTACTCACTCACTTTCCCTTGGGATGGGAAAGAGAATTGGAATAGCAAAGTGGGAAACCTCACAGCTGAGTTTAACAGGTAAAGCCAAAGCCACACACAAAAGCAAAGCAGAACAAGGGTTTCATTCACCACTTCCCATTGGCAGGCAGGTGTTCAGTCATCTCCAGGAAACAGGGCTCCATCATGCCTAATGGTGACTTGTGAAAACAAACACCATAATTCTGAACATCGTCCTCCTTCCTCCTTCTTCCCCCAGCTTTATATGCTGAGCATGATGCCATATGTTATGGCATATCCCTGTGGACAGTTGGGGTCAGCTGTCCAGGCTGTGTCCCCTCCCAGCTCCTTGTGCACCCCCAGCCCTCTCTCTGCTGGGGTGAGAGGCAGAAAGCCCTGACTCAGTGTCAGCACTGCTCAGCTGCAACAAACACATCCCTGTGTTAGCAACAGTCCTTTGGTCACAAATCCAAATCATAGCCCTATAGCAGTTACAGTGAAGAAAATTAACTCTATCCCAGAGAAACTCAGCACATTTACTTTCATGAGCACTGAGGTGGGCAGTTTGAAGGGCTGACTGTTGTGACTCTGAAATCTCATTTGTGCCTGATAATAGCCTACCTCAGACTTCATCACGCTGTGTACAAAGTCATGATTGTTGGCTTTTTCCACATGTCCAGCACTCTAAAATTACATGTTTTCGATTTTACCTGCGATTTAATTGCTTGGGTTCTGAGCTACAAAGGGTGCACCTGTACTGGTGGTGTAGGAACAGGAGGTGCTTTTGAAGCAAATCTCCTGATTGTCTCTACTTACCTTGTGTTTGTACACATAGAAGATGATTTCGATTCCTTTCAGATGTAATAAAACCAAAAGATAAGCTTCTGAAGTTTAGCTTGGGTGTCCTATCCTCAGACATTGAACCCATGGGAGTAGACTGAAATGAGTCCAAATTAAATTAAAAAAAAATAAATAAAAAATTATGAAATGTGGATCATGTGTGGTCTTCAGCAGCAGCTATTTCACTGTACACATCTGCTCCTGTTGATCCTTGGTTCTTCCTGGTTTTAACATGGCTTCAAGTCTTACTGC
Source organism: Acanthiza pusilla (assembly GCA_036630365.1). NCBI lineage: Eukaryota > Metazoa > Chordata > Aves > Passeriformes > Acanthizidae > Acanthiza > Acanthiza pusilla. The sequence goes on from JAXCHO010000018.1 coordinate 14,553,372, forward strand.
AGTGCTTCACCACTTGCCCTTATCGTTACCTTCCAGAGCAAATTAGTGTCATCTACGGGGTGTTTAAAAAAGGCAAATATTACCCAGTTTGGGTTCAAGATGTTAGACCAATATCGTTGAGTAGGGATATGTTTTCCTTCTAGATCTTATATGTACCATTTCTTACCAGCTGTTTTCCACTACTGTGCCTGATACTCTGAGTTTTTCTTAGGAACTAATTAAAATATAATTTTAAAAAATCTTGGCAGTTTCCTGTAGATATTCTCTGAACTATAATAGTCAGGATGAATATTTCACTGTCTGCTTAATATTATTATTTTTCAATGAAAGAGAAGTTGCCAAAAGTAAGGAATGGAAGTACATGAGTTTGAGGGAATGGTAAATTCTTTAAAATTGGTATAATTCATAACTGATCTTGAACATTTGAAACAAAAACAGGGACTGGTCTTGAACAAATATGATGTTGAGGAGAGATGAACAAGCTGGTGTGGTTTATATAAATCGTCTTGCTAACCTTGTGGTGACAGCAGTGATTATGATATAAAACCTTTTTAACTTGCAGGATTATCACATTTTGCAGTGCTCTGTCTTTCTGTTTCATTAGGCAAAATTTCACTTACTGGCGCATTTGATTGTGGGTCTGAAGGAACCAATTTTCTGCTCCTTTTGAGATGGAAACTCATCATGCTGGACTTCTATTTACGACCTCTTGACAATGCTTATATTTTATTTAGGAAATTGTTTTCATTACTTCAGTTTGCTCAACCAAAAACCTCCAGGCACTTCATTCAACTTTAGATACGCAGAGTAGGATAAACGTATAAATTGACAGAGTGCAATGATTTATGATTAATTTAACCTTCTGCTGTTTTGATGTTTAGTTTTTCCCATCTATCGCACTTGGGATTGAAGTAGCCACAGTGGAGGGGTACAAAAAGGCATATGATGTGCCCTAGTCATCTGTCTATGAAACAAGGGTCAGAGAATTCCTTCCGTGAAACTTCTGATTACTGTGAAGCCATAACTGGCTTCGTAAATACAGCAGGATCTGTGATGCAGTGCTCCTTCGTGTCTCTTAATTATGGTGTGAAATCCACCTTGAGATTAGAAGCAAACAGTCTGAGAATTTTTCAGGCAGTTATTTTTTGAAAACTTAAAATAAATGTAGTATTGTTATTATATTGAGTAACAGCCTTCCCTTTGTCAAATGACAAATGTGCTTCACAACTGCAATCTTCTTTGCAGTTGTTCTGCCAAAACTGCTAATAAATTAAATCCTTATTGTTAGGCATATTTATGAAATATTTGTTTAATTCCTGAGCAACGTGCCTTTTTTTTTAGTACAGTTATAGAATTAACATTGCTGTGTTGCATATTTATAAACCTTAAATATCATTAACTTCAAATCACAGAATTAAGTGGTAACTCTGATTATTCTTTTATTGTGAGAATGGAATAGGCATCTGTTCATTGAGTTTACAAGATAACATCTGGTGCGGAGGGTGCCAAACAGCGAGCTGTTCTGCAAGCTGAGTGCCAGAAGATGACTTTTAAAGCAAAGTCTGTGCTGCAAAGACAATGCTGCAATGCTTGGACAGAATTCAGAGGATGTGTGCTGCAAGGGGATCTCAGCCATGCTGTCAGCAGGCCGGAGAAACGCTCCCCTCTCATCTCTTGCTGTACAAACAGGGTTAGGCACCTGCTGTTCTCTGTGCTCTTCTTGTAGGTATTGACAGAGTGGCTGAGACAGGACTGCGCTGAGTCTCTGACTCCTTCAAGTGATTGCCATACCTACCCCACTCCTAGGGGTATTGGTGACAGAGACCTTGTCTGCTTACACCCTGCTTGCCTGAGGGGTGCCTCTAGCTCAGTATGGCTGGGGAAACTGAGTCCTTGTGTCTGCTGTGCTCCCCTCTCAGTTCACCACAGGACGTGCTCTTTCTAGCAGCTTGAAAGGGTCTAGGTGTGTCCTGTCTGAACAGTTCTACAGCAACAGAGCAGCATTCATAATATACACATATTAGTTTTATTAAAAAAGGACTTACGTAGCCAACTAACAAATCCATGTGATCTGCTGATGAACAGTTTTCTTATAGGTATGAGTATATCATGTAAGGAAAACCATGTAAGAATTGAAGCAACAGTGAATCAAAAAGCAATTACATGCAATCAAACAAGGAGCCAGTTAAAAGCCTACAGAAGTGGTAACAGTGTAAACACAGTCCCTCCAGATGGGACAGTGCAGACCTACTTTTAGCCCTGTCATGGCCCCATTAATATGAGTGTAAACTTTAGTTTATCTTATTTGTCTTCAGATTACTTGAAATAATCTCTTTTACTTAAAAAATTTTCCCTCTCCGCCTGCCGTGTCATTTCTCTTTCTTTACCTAGTTAAGCTATTCAGAAAAATACATCATTTTGTTTCTTTTAATGATCTGAAGCAGAATTCTTGAGTTTGTACTGCTTATTCTTCAAGCACTCTTTTCTGGCCCAGAGAGGCTTTATGTAATTCATGTTGCCACAGTGTTGGAAAATATTATTGGAAAGGGAAAGAGGAGTTTTGGTTGTATTTGAGCATTAAAACATGGCTTTCACTCTGCATCTTTGAAAAAAAATAATGTATTTCTAACAACGCTGCATGGAATCTCGGCTGGAGTTCACTGTATAGTAGTATGTACCTCGTGTTAGATCTAAATTTAATCCGACTGTAGGCAACCAAAAGCAGATGCAGCATCAATTGTATAAGCTGAATATAAAGGCAGTCACTTTGACAAGACAATCCTTAGCAAAACACTTCTTTCCTATTCAGTTTTCAGATTATTATGTTGTCCTAAAGGACTGATGACAAGTGATCATGCTGTTTTGATGGGGGTTTCTGATTGACATCGGATTTCATTAGTGGCATTAGTATTGGAGGGAAGGGTCACAGGTTGGTTATGGTTCATTCTACCTGCCTGTCTCACTCAGCAACAACCAGGAAATGTCCAGTAATTTTCTGGTTCTATGCTTCTTTTAACATTTTAATATTTCAGATGGGTAAAGTGCAAGTTAATCATGTTTATGCATTAATAAAAGGTACATAAAGCGTTTCAGTTAGTCAGTTAAATGGAATTATTTCAGGCAATAACCCCAAGTGATGTTTTGAATACACTTCATCTAAATTAGATCCATTAAATGGGACAAAAGTGATGTTTTGTAGGCATCCTCTACTAATTGGCATGTTCTCTAGTTCCTGCAGCCACTCTGAGCAGACGCTGGTAGCTTTCCTTCATGGTCCACATTTTCCCATATTGTATTGTATCCTCGTGTTGTGAGTAGCTCGCATACTCCCAATTTTCCCTTTCCAGTCAAGACCTCAATAGATTGAAAAAATATAATTTCAAAACCTCAAGAATCATTCTGCTCTTCTCAGAGGATGATGGTTTAATAGCTTGCATGGATTTCCAACCCATCATGTGCCCAGATATGAGAGGTGCCTTCTCCCACTGCAGTTCCTACTTGCTCTGTCTCTATGCAGAGCTGTTTTCAGGCGTAGAGGTGGTTGTGGGGATAAAACTGAACAAAGTAATTCTTTCTGCCCCTTTGGCCTGCCTCTAATGGTAGAGAAGAGGAAAGAATATATTACCCTGTCTATCGTCATTTGCATCAGAATGATGCCTTGAAAGGTGGACCACTCCTTTGCAGTGCATCCATAAAGGAAACAGGCAGAGGAAGGACTAAAGGGAAGGGGCTAGCTCAGAGGAAGAGCTGTTTAATTCTGTGGTGGATTTTGAGCTGTGTTTTTGTAGAAAATTAAGGGCATAATCAGTTCGAATAATGTAAACTAATCTTTTTACATAACATAGCAGTGTTCTTCCCCCAAATTAGCGTTAAACCCCATCTATAGTAACTAATGCTATCATCTGTCATAAATATTTGGACTCTTGTTTTTCCTCAATAAATGATGATTGCATTAAGTAAATATTTAGCAATTAGATAGCATATCTATTTTGGCTTTCTTCTCCACTTGTGTCTTTGAGAACACCACAAAAAGACTCAAAACTCTTTTTGGCTCTCCCATGCTTTCCACTTTTTTCTGTGTAAATATGCAGTTGAAATTTCCTGTTGTATGCTTCTGAACTCTGCAGTGAAAAGACAGTTTAAAAGCCAGGCTATGCAGCTTAGAAAGGATAAAGGAAATGAGGAACAAAACCAGTCTATAGCTCCAGTAGAAATGTGGTTACACAGCAGAACAGCATAGTTGCACTTTGCAAGTCAGATTTTCTGCACTTCTATAAGCAAACCTATGGGAAAAGAAAAATAAAAATCTAGTGACCAGAGATATGCTGGAATTTTAGATGGTCATTAAAGACTGCAGAGTCTGTTTTGAGAGGTGATAAATGCTTTGGCTTTTACTGTTTATGTTCTTTGGTGCAGAACTCCTTGCAGAACTGAGGACACAAATAAAAACATTCTGGTTTTATTCATGTACATCTTTAGTGTGTCCGTTATTGTAGCAGAAAAACCTCCACCTTCCTGCATTTTATAAGCTTCAGGCCTAGGGTGAATAAATACGTACTTGAAAGCATAATTCAAAAGATCACAAATTTTGGTTTAAATGTAAAAAAATTATATTCCCTTTTGTCATCTGAAGGCAACAAAGCTTACATACGTAGTCATTGTTTTATTTAAATCTAGACTAGCAGCAGCACCATCCTATTTTAGCTTCCACCCTCAGCGATATATCTTGTTCTCTAAAAGGTGTTTTCTCTCTCCAGTGAGAACTCTTTTTGTTCCTAAACAAAGCCTTGGAAAGGTCACATTGGAAATTTGAGTTCCAGGTAATTCAAATGTAAGCCTAAGTTAAAAAATGATGTGTCTGCAGCTTGCCAAGTGCTATTAGAATCTACAGCGTTAGTTTAGATTCAAGTCAAATAGAGCAGTATCCATTGGGAAATTATGCTTTCCTGAGAAGCATGTATGGATTTTTTCTTTCTGTATTCCTTTCCAATAAATATTATGATAGCAAGATTCTGTTTCCCATGAATTCTTTATTTAGGTTAAGTATTACGTGTGAACTCTGATTTCATGCTTTAGTCCTGATCAAAGTATTTGATTTCTTTTCTTTTTTTGATTTATCTGGTAGAGATTGCATTAAAACACTCAGCAAACTCACATGACAATCCAAATAAATGTGATTTGTAATAACAGAAGTCCAGTTATATAGTAAGGAATAGAAAATACTTGAAACTGCAGGGGAGGAAGAATTTTGGTTTTACTACTCAGATCCACAATTGAGAACTGGAGGCACAGAAGTGAAGTTCATGGGTTGAGATAAGAAAAATTTACTGGAAACAGCAGTGAGATAAGAAAACGAACAGTAACAGCAACCAAAATGTACAAAAGAGAGAATGATTCATATGCAAAATGCTCCTGCAGACCCCGGGTGACAATGAACAGTGAGGTGGATGGCTTAACCCTCCTGTCACATTTCCTTCACTGAAACCCCTGCTCCTCCTCTGGGAAGCCAGAGAATCCCTTACTCCCACTGCGGTGATGATGTGAAAAGGTACAGAATGACCTTCCGGCCATGCCCCTTAAGCCACACCCCTCTCTCTTTTTTGCAAGATTAAACCTCATGTTCCTTGTTGTGTTTCTGGAGTCTGGGGCACACCTGTTCATTCCTGAGAGACTTTGATCAGCATAGCTCTGTCTGCTTCTGTGGGATATAGGGATGCCTAACTTCCTGTGGGCTCTGGTTCATCCTGGTCTTTGCAAGTTGCTTGCTCATGCTTCAGTCCGACAGCCATCTGTTTCTGGGCAGAGTGTAAGCTAACAGAGCACTGAGAGGCACTTCCATCTGAAGGTGACTGACATCAGTTATGGGTTTGGGAGGCTTGGAGTTACGGTTCGGACAGAGTTTGAGTGCAATGTCAGAGCTGCAGAAGGGCTTCCTGTGCCTTGTGTCAATCTGTCTGAATGTGCTGGCGTTCCAAGCATGAATGAAATTCTTCTTGAGTATTTTTCACTCAAAACTAAAAATAAACATGAAAGTGTTAAAACTAATAGAATAGAATGGAGAATGCTGTTGCTAAGCATCACTTAAAAGGCCATTCTTCTCTGAAAAGTGTTGGTAAATACAGTGCTATTTGACTCAGGAGATCTAATCCCAGAGTGTATTCAGAATGCTATCTTCAAATGCTAACAATAAAAATAAAAGGTTTTTTTCCCCTTATATTTTGTTAGCACGACAGAGTCAACATTGCTAAACATGAGCTCTCTGTTAGTTTTCACCTGTCAACAGAATGGTTCTGAATGTTCTTCTTACAAACCCAAAATCACCCCGTGTTGTGTGCCAGTGCAGTGGCCATTGCATGACCAAGGCAAGGTGAAGGATGAGGCTGGAAAGGATGCAAGTGGGCAAATTGGAACCACACCATTGCTGTTTACTATTAGAACCTCCAGAAGTTTTTCAACCAGTTTAGAAAACACCAGTTTGGTGAACTGGAAATATTTCACCTATGAGACATGGACTTCGGTCATCATTAGGAGCAGTGCTCCTCAGTCCAACTGAGAACATCAATTCTCTCAGGAGCTGTGGCTATAGTGCCATAATCTGCAGTAGGATTTCCACATTTCCTGGACAAGAAGTGGAGAATCAAGGAACTCAGATATGTGTCATGCTTTTTGACTCCATTACAGAGACATGGAGACCAAGCAGAATGCACCTTGTTGCAAAGCTCTCTTGACAAGGTTAGACTCAATCACATACATCCCAGGAAACTGAAGATTTCTAGAGGCAGGCAAGGATAGAGGATTCTATTTTCAAGATGCAGATGCACAAATTCCTGAATTGCCCAGGGCCATTGTCCTAATCAAAACATGGTATACGGTACCGCTAATACCAGAAGCATAAAAAGTTTTAAACCCACCTTGCATTAATGGGGGTGAATAAAGGCTTCTTCAACAGGAAGAAAGATCAATAGAAAAAGTAAAGAGACTTCTGAACTGAAGCCAATTGGCAGGAAAAAACCAATTGCACTGGAATCTTCAAATAAAGATATTGAACCACGCTTAATGGCAAAATATGATTTTATTAATTGGGACTCTCTGTCAAAATCCATTGAAAAACTGGCTGAGTACTGAGAGAAAAGTTCATGTCCCTTGCCACTAAGGTCACTTTGTAACTGGAACATCCCTGTGGGTATCGTGGAACACAGCAGCACAGCCCCAGGCTTGAGCAACATCCATTGCAATGCACAGATCATCTCAGCTTTACTCTTCTGAAACCCCCGAAGAACTGCACAACTGTCAATTTTTGGCTTTCCAGATTGTTCAGTGATGGGCGAGTGAGTGACTGAAACACATCTCACTCATCTCAGGGCAGCCTTCAGGTTTTTGGGCATGTAAATATACCTGCTTTCTTGCAGAAATGTTATGCACTAGAACTAAAAAAAAAAATCTCGCAATCGTTTTTTACAGGGAGGCAGACCTAATGTCATCTATCCCCCATGGCTTCTGAGCATCAGATTTGACTGCTCATCTAAATACAAAGATGAGCTCTGCCATTTTATATTTGTCTCTTCCCCAACCTGTGTTGCCCTTTTAGTCTGAATGTCAAATCTTTCTTGAAAATACGTCTGTCATTATGTGGCGCTTCTTGTTCATAATCTTTCCTGGCGCCTTGAAGTTTTGCAACATTAACAAGTGCTCTCTTAACATATTTGCTCTCTTAACAAATGGGTGAATATGGCGACTGAAGAGCATAACACAAAGTGGCTTTTTTCATGATTCAAAATACGCTTTAGGCTGGCTGGTAACACCCCAGAATCAAGGAGGAAGTTTGATAAGGTTTAAGACTGCCTGAGTAGTTTCTCTCAGAAATGTGCCTGTCAGTAACAAATTTATTGAAGTAGTGGAGTTGTTCCATTTACCTGTTACTATGTTACTGTATTAAAGAGGGAGGTGGAGGGGAGCCCAACTGCAGTGCTGACACCCTTGAAATAGCATTTTTAGCAGGGATTTACTGCTGGGAAGCCACCAGCTCTAGTGTGTGTGTGTGTGTGTGTGTGTATGTATGCACAGACCTGCAGAAGACTGCCTTGTTTGCAGAGCAGGTGCAGTTCTTTTACCCATACTGGATGTATGTATCTTCTGTGGCCTCTTGGTTAGTTCTGCACCGAGCTGGAGCTGGATGATGCTAGGATTTTGGGTGGATGGTGTGGTTAATCCAGCTTTGTGCACCACCAGTTTAGAAACACAAAAGCATGAAGGACTCCGCCGCAGTGGGCAGTGCTCATCCTGAGACCCTGGCACAGCAACTGAGGAGTTAGTCACACAATATTTCTTTAGGAACTGCAGCCACTGAAGAAGTGGCTATTTTAGTGTCAGCTGTGTTAAGGAAATTAGTTTTCTTACACTTTAAATCTTGCCTCCATGCTTTTCCCTAATGGTTTTGAAGAACTGTGATCCTCCCCAGTTGTAGCCTGACAAGGTGTGTATTAGCGAAAGGGCAAATGTGGAACACAATGTTGTGATGAATATTATGTTTCAGCTGCTTTTCAGAAGGAACTTGTAAACCAGATAAATTTTGTCTGCAAACAAAGAAACTATAAAGCAGTCACAGATGTTGTTTCTTTTTAAGCACAGTGTAAGTAAGAGTATTCATAAAACTTTTATGGACTGTATCTGTACTTTTTTTCTGTAATGTTATAGGAAAATAATTAATAACTCCCTTCCATCATCAAAGAACAAATAGAATTTTGCCCTACTTTCATGGTGAAAGAAATAAATTCTAAGTATATTTCTATATATGCATCACTGTATGACTCCTGGTTGCCTGTAAAAATAGGTGTTGACTCTTGCATCACCTGTGATTAGTTAGACTAGTCTCAGAGAAAATACAGAAATCTTGACTATACCTCACACATATAGTGACTGTAGTCACATATGTTCAGTGACCCAGAAGATCCTTTTCTCCTATGAGTACCTTTTATGTAGGTGCATCATGTTTGCATAGCCATAAATTAGCACAATGAAGCCTTATGGTACTCAAATTTATTTTTCACCTAAGGGACTAGCATTTTTTAAAGTTTTGAATGTATTTCAGCTTTTATCCCGAAAGACTTTACAGAATCTCTTTGAGTCTTTCGTAGTTAAGACTTTGACAAAGGTTAGGTTAGAACTTGACTTTTGCTGATTTGTAACAATAATTTACATACTTGTAACAGAATATCAAATACTTGAAGTTACTGCTTCAATTATCATGCTTGGAAGTAAGAGCAGTTTCTAAGTGATTACAACTTGGATACCTCTATCAGAATTAAACAAACAATAGTAAACTGGAAAAAGCCATTTTCTACAATCTGATGGAGGTGTCTTTAGAGAATAAAGACCCTTGGTGTTTGCAAGCAGTTGCTGTGTATGTAGTTATGTTTAGTGCCTGATTCATCTACAGCTGAGCAGCAGATTTGCTGTGAACTAAAATTAAAGATATTATATCAGAAAATTACAAGTATTTCCAGTTTGCTAGACTTCTTTCACTTCTTGCCTGAGCAGACTTCTGCCATACAGCTTAGAAACATACAATAAATACATGAAATAAAATTTCTGTCAGTCAAACCAGCACCCTCTAAACATACTGTGTGTAAACCATACGCAGTTTTCAGGCTATCCTTTATGGCAGCTTTTTCCAAAGGTCATGCAGCAAGAAAAGCCACAAGGGTGCCATTCAGCAGAAACAAAGGAATGCCTCTTTTCAGTTTTGCATTGTACAGAGTTCTCTGTTTGAAATGGTAAGTCTCAATAAAAGGTACAATGCAAAAGTAAATGGTGAGTGAAAACCTCCTTCATAAGTCTGTCTGTACATGTCCCACCTGTAGCTCTCTCAGCAAATAACAGTGACTAGAAAAAGAAGTAAGAGACCTTCTTCATTCAGAGGGTAAAGTAAAAGATTGGGAATATTCAGAGTTTGTGTGTCCTTGGAAGTTTAGTAAAATTGAGATACTACCAAATCAAAACAGCATCCTGGGGATACTCCTATGCTTCTTTTGTTATTTTTGGCATTGAGTTAATGCCGAGGTTTATACTTTTATCACCTTTCTTTCTTCCTTGCTTCCCTTCTTTCTTTTCCACCCCAGGCCCCCTTAAGAAGCAGAAAAACTATAAATGCTTTAGTGATGCCTTTGTGGTATTAAACCACTTTTGAAGCACCTTTAAAGCTGTTCCTAAATACCTCAACCTTGCTAAATCACTTTAACAGTACATTCTTATCTGTGTATCTGTCAAAGTAGGTAGTCATGGAGGCTTATCTGTGCGTGTTCAATATCCTAAATCTGTCTAAGATAAGGACAACAAGGAAAAAGGGATAGAAAATTGTAAGGTGTATGAAAATGTTAAAAATGCTGAGAGAAATTTATGTAAACCTATTTAATTTTAGTGATTTTGGCCTCTCTCTTTGAAAGGTTAAGCGACAGGTGGATTTTGTTTTGCCCACAGTTGAACCTCTCCAATGCAGATGTCTGCAGTGGTGGTACTTGCCTGAAGGTCTCAGCATAGCTAGACGAGAGAAACAGGCATGTCTAAAATAGGTCAGATGAACTGGCTGCCAAAACTCACCCATTTCTCTCTTGTGCCTGTAAAAAGAGCCTCAGATGCTAAATATCTGCTTTGAAAATGCCCAGTGTTCAGCAAGATGAATCGCGCTCGTGCTGTCTCACAGACATTGATTAGCAAAATATATTAAGCAATGGGAGAGGTGTTAACTGCAGTTCAGATATAAAGGCCCTGCTTTTTAAAAAAATCATTGTCAGATCAGACACAGAAGAAAAAGAATGGAACAAAGGCAAGATTTTATCTGTTTTTTGGGAAGTAGAGGCATGGTTAACAGGTTAAATCAGTTTCAATCATCCGGAAATTAACCATCCCTGAGGTTAATGGGAAAGCTGAATTTCCCAGGAGATACTTCTTGTCCCAGTTGAGCTTTATCAAATACATTGACCTATTTTTTGGTGTCCAGGCTGGGATATTGACTTTTCAGGGTATTTCATAGCATTTTATATGTTCCAGACACAATGGATAATGGTTTCAATCTATAGCTGTGCTCCTGCCTTGTCACCTCCAGCCCAAAATGAAGTTGTCTGATTTGCGTAGCTCATCCAGCACCCCCAAAATAACTTTTAACTGGCAAATGAAGAAACTGGCTCTCCCCACTGAAATTCCACTGCCTTTACATATGACCTTTTTTTTTTTTTTTAATTCCACCTTCTGTTCCCAAAATACCTTCAGCCTTCTGCAACTAAGTAGTTGTGAGTCCTTCAAGGAAACAAACTCTTCTTCACTTTTCACCCTAAACGTAGTCAGTAAAAATAACCAATACTGAACTGCTGAATGAACCAAACATTAACGTAGAGTCTCATGCCTTATCTGTATCCTGTTTAAAGGGGTTATAAAAAATGTCTAGATTGGGATATTGCTTGCCTCCTGAGAGTTTAACTTAAGGCTCCTATAGTGTCTCTTCTTTTAAAATGCAAACTAAGAAAAGGTATTTTACATACTACCACTGACAGGCTAACTGTAGGTTAAGATGTCTGGATTCACAGTTCATACCTCTCCCATTTGAGTTAGTTGAACAAATGATGATAATAATAAGCTGTCTGCCCTCTGTGGACACCAGAAATTAAAGGAGGACTAAGACAGTAATTTTCCTTGGGAATTTCAGAGGTATTTTGTTAAAACCAAGGAATGTAAGAAATCAAGCTCTCTAGGATCAATTCCACATTCTGAAGAGAGACATGGAACCATTATTTACAGACTGGTTTGACTTTTACGCCTTCCAAGCTGATGGTTGTTCTGCCACTCATATGTTTTCTCCCCACACTCTGTCCCTATTTTTTCCCCTCTTTTTTCTTTCCGTCTATTCCTATGTCTTTTATTCACCTTGGTGTCTTTTCCATCCACTGTTTACTTCTTTGCATGCAATTAGGGTGATTAAGTTTAGTCAATCCTTTTTGAGTCATCTGAAACACAGACATTGACATTTGAGCCAGCCTCTCAGAGCTTCCTCTGTATCCTCTGCAGAGAAATAAACCTTTCCAGGCACAGCTCATACCATCATCAAATACACAGGTAAGATCAGATATAGTTAAAATACAGTGTCTAAGATCCATTAGCCCTCATGGAAAACCTCTTTTTCCCATTGACTGTAAAGAATGTATTCCAGATCATAATGTGTCCTCTTCTAAGAGGCAAAAGGTTGGGCACAAGAATCCTCTCTGGAGCTTTCTCCAATGTCAACAGGGTGTTAGTTCAGGGGAGAGTGGTCACAAAGACAAGGATTCTTTGTAGTCTTAGGGGCAGTGCCCAGTGCAAGAGTGGTCCTGGAATAAGATCAGTTTAATATGTGAAGGTACAGTTGAGGGGCTGGAGCTTCATGGGCTGGGCTACACTCCAGTGCAGACATCATCTATGGAGAATTTGGTGCTACCAAAACTCTGATATATGAGGATGTGTGAATTCTCTGCTGAGGACAGGCAAAAATAATTTCTCAGACCACAGCTCTGCACAGACAAATTTGAGTAGGCTCTCACAGATGTAGCAAATGCAGCCTTGCTTGACCCTGTTCAATATGTGTGTTTTCCTGGAGACAGTGGAATGTTTAAAAAAAAAAAAAAATACACAGAAAAAATATCTCTGTCAACTATGTTCTCAGAAACAACCGAGTTGTTTAAATGAACTAGCACAAGTTGATCTTAATTTTTGATCTTCTGGGAGCAGGATGACAGGAGAGGACAGGTGAGAGAGAAGAGCCTGAGGCACACATCTCATGTAGAAACCTTCAGCCTTTACGGCTGGTGAAGCTCTAAACTACAATTACAGATCTACCGAATTATTCAATCTTAAATATGCATGTTGTTCAAGTGGTTTAAGGAGAATATTTTATGTATCGTTTTCTTTCATTACCATTCAATGGAAAAGAACACAATCCATATTTTCAGTTGGGATTGTTTTTATAAGTTTTAACCAGGCCAGTGGCATAACTCACTTTTCCTGGATTGTTCATATCTCGATGTACTAGAAGTTGTTTCTAAGGGGAGACAAGCAGAAATGTCAGGCTTTTCAACCTGCTTCCATTTTCAATCCAGCCTGCTTTGCTCTTAAAATACCAAACCTTCTGGGAGCCTCTCTACATGACATGGGCTATAAAAGGTATCAATAACAACAGCAGTTCCTGCTGTGGAAGGGACTGTAATTGCAATTGCCTAGGATCTGGAGCTTCATTATAAAGAAGGCAAATATTCTGCAGTCTGGTTCTCTTGGGTATATTCTGTCTCTCCCTAACAAATCACCACTTCTAGAGTGAGTTTTCCTTTTATTTATTTTCTTATTTATTTACTTTAAAAAAATAATTGAGCAGAAACCAGTGCACCTCTACAAGAGGCAGAATATCAGAAGTGAAAAAAAATGCTACTGAAAAATAATTTAAGAAATAATAGTAGTAATAATAGAAGAGTAAATGTTTTACATACATCTTCATGTTAGTCTCTGATTTAGAGCTTGATGACCACACACTTGGACTGAATTCCCAACAAGACATATTTCTCCTTGAATACATAAATAAGATGTGTTTGTATAGCTCTAAGTCCTGAGTTTGCAGTGTAGCTTGGTGCTTATAATAGAGGAATAAATATTAGTTTTATGCTAGATAATTTTAACAACATTTGAAAAATAGGACATAATAAAATATAAACATAATATTTTAAAATATAGGCATGTATTTTCTTTACTCACAGGTATATATTTCACCTCTGTATGCAGTGACAGCTTGCTAAGGAAAAGCACATTTGCAACGTAACTTGCCTGCAATCATTAACTTCTTTCTACTTTTTAAAATATTCCTTTTAAATTACTGCAAAGTAATCTCACCAGAAAAATGTTTCTGTCTCATTGTTTTTGGCACTGTGCCTTATTAAGATATTTTTAGTTGTCCGTTCTCATTTTGCAGTTCATATGAATATATGAACACCAAAACTAACTGCCCAAAGCACTATTTCCTGCCTTCTGCAGGTGTTTAACTTCCACATATTGGCACTGAAGTTTATGAGATTCACAAGTTATGGGCAACTCTTTGAAGATTGTGCTACTAACTTACTAGTCTACAAATTTAGATCAATTATTCCCACTAATTAATGATATTTAGAATATCAAGAAAGATCTGTTTTTAAAGATATTTCTCCTAAAGCTTGGAAAAATTGTTACTGAAGTAACAAATCTCAGAATACTGTTGGAGCCCCTGAATATCTGGGCATTTTAATTCACTTTAGTATAGCTGTGCTCCAGTTTATTCCATCCTTGGCACTCGTTACAAAAACACTCTTGCCAACCCTGAACAAACCACCAAATCCAGTCCAACCTCCCCAGAGAGATTAATCCTTCATGTGACACTGAAAAGCAGTCAGCCACAGACATCCTTTTAGAAGCTTGACTATTCCAAAGCATATGACTGCCAGCTCTTCCAAAATACTCCTCAGGCATCCCACTTCTGTACAGAGAGACAGTTCTTACTCTTAAAAGCATCAGCGAGGTATTCCACAACCAGCCACCAGAGAATCCAACTGGACATGCAAACACCTTTTGTGCAAGTTGTTTAACCTTTAACTGTGTGCATCTGTCCTGCTAGCCATTAAGGCTGTCCCAGAATCCAAGAGCTGTTCCAGAAACTCACAGAACTCTCATCCATCCACCCATCCATCCATCCATCCATCCATCCATCCATCCATCCATCCATCCATCCATCCATCCATCCACCTTTCAAAAACCTGCACTGTACAGTCAAACAGACAGGATGATCTTAAGGACTTCAGATATCTGGTGGTGGTTGTGGGTTCTCCAAGCTGTTAGAATCCTCTCTGGCATCACATTTTCCTCTTGATGACAACCAGCTTTGTACATGCCCATTTAGCTACTTAAATGTAAATACATGTGCACCTGGATACTCTTTCCATAGCTGCAAGCTCTCTCTGTCACAGCAGAACTATTACTATGCTTTGATAAAATCAGCCTTACAAAAGGGTCCAGAGTTTTGGCCTTGCAGACAGGATCTGCTCTGGTATTTGCAAAAATATTGAATTATTGCTTGGTAATTCAATAAGAATTTTCTGAGGTCGCTGCCTGAGAAGCAAAGAGTAGCAGAAGAGGGATCACCTGCTTATACCTGGCAAGCCCCAACACAGAGGTTGGCATTTTAGCTTGAACCAGCAGAGGAGGTGGTTATGTGATATTCTGGGTAGGATGGTTATTGAGTAAATGGAATATAGACATATGTCCCCTTTGCTACCTCTGCCACAGAGCCAGAGAGGAAAAAGGGACAGATAACAGCACTAATATATATATGGAATTGACTTATCTTTTGTATGCAAGAGCTGGAGGTATGAATATCTATTTGTGTTTTACATGGTAGACAGTAAAATGGCATATCATTCAAGAGGTCCTTTCCTTGTTTCTGTAGAGTCACATCCACTCCAGTGTCTACAGTAAATTCAGCCTTTTTGTTCTTACTGAGTGTACAGGAGAGTGCAGCAACAGGAGGGGAAACTGAATTTTCTTTCCTTTTACTGCAAGAGCAGCAAAGTCTTTCTTTACATTTAAGCGATTGTCACTTACGCAAATGTACTGAAGACACTAAGTCTGCACAGCTGTTGAAAAGACTACAGGTTTTGAAATCAGCAGGGTAGCAGAAGTATAAACAGTGATCTAATATTGTTTGCCAGTCTTTTAATACTAGTGGTGATGCAGCTAGAGAAAGGCCCATCTCCTTTTCAGATCCCAGTCTGATTAGTGAGAGCTGGGATTTAATTCTCTCACCATTTTTTTTTTTGCATTTAACATGAGACAATCCACGTGAAGCCCCTGGTGGACAGCAGGGGTGAGCTAAACACAGACATTCAAGTGTCCCTTTCTTAGTGTTAAAAATGTGTTGAAACTGGTTTGTCAATGCAGATTAGCAAAGCAATGGGCTGAGATGATGAGGGCTATTTTTCTCTGGTGTCATCTCTCCAATACACCTTTACAACCTCTGAATTGTAAAAGGACTGTATGCTAAAGAGTGTGCTAAAGTGGTCTTTACATCTCTTTTTAACAAATTTGGAAAACAACTTTGGAAAGCCTCACATATAAAAAGATATGTAAATATTCTGTTAAAAATTAGAAGTCAAACCCTCCGTTTATTTTTATTTATTTAATTTTATTTAATTAGTCAAACCCTTTGTTTATTTTTAACTGAGTTTGCCTTCAGAATACCCCAAGTGATTTGACCGCACAGTTCTATGGATTTATCCCTTGCCAAGTTTCAAATTTTTAAAAATCAAAGCCCTTTTTTTTGAAGATGACTAACAAGCATAGAAAATGTCCTTTGCAGTGTTAACTACATAAAAATGACCCAGATTTAATTTGTTTTGAAAATTATTTGTGGCAAGAAAATACTCCCAGGCTGAAGTGTTCTTTGCCAAATGTAGTCTGCAGTGAGAGTCTGCAGGCCAAATTGTGAAACCACTGAAAAATAGGGCTTGTTAGGGGAAATCCTGACATTACCTCTGCCTATCTACATGTTCACAGACAACGAGTAATGTTCACTATTTCATTGCATTCAAAATCAATGTATTTACTTAGTAGATCCATCATTTTATGAGAGTTTTAAAAATTCTTCCTTAAACTCATTTTATGCCTCCCCAAATCCATATTTTTTATTGGTAGTGAAAATGAGATAAATTCATTGGAAGCAGACAATAAAACCTGCATGCATGAGGCAGTTTACTTACTGCTTATGCAAAGAGAACGTATGTTTATTATACTTTTGATGAACTGTCCAGGACCTGCCTGTTTATAAAGTTGATTTTTTTCTTCTGAGTGGTCGCACAGTACTTCGCTGAATGCCTCTTATCTGAACCCTGGGGTAGTCTATATTTCTTGAATCTAAGAGTAGAGGCATGTCAGACATAAAACAGGAAATGTGAAGGTTTCGAGAAGTATTTCAGGTGATTTTGAAAAATATATCATAGCTAATAACAAGAAATGCTGCTCTAGGGTAAAGAAAAAAATTCAGGAGTGAGGAGTGAAGATATTCTTTAAAAGAGGTTTTAGCCAGGAGATGAGAAACAGGTGCAAAATGAAGCCAGTATTATGCTTGTGAATAATGAGGAAGTTCCATTTGTGTAATGGATGTTAAGAAATCTATGTTTCAGTGAGAATGGATTGAGAGAGGCGACAGAAATCAAACTGAATAATGGAAATCAGCCTATTGGGTTTTCAATAGCTGTGTCAGAGAAGAATCTCTTCCTGTAAGTCTTATCCTATGACTAAGGATGGGAAAAGAGCAGAGAGTGCAGCAGAGTAATGGAAGAGGAGAATATCAAGTGCACATTCAGAGCTTTTTAATCTATTACTTGTTATTCGGCTGTGATTGGGACATTAGGGCTGTAGTGATGATGGGATGTGAGCTTCAGAATGCATTTTGAGGGACGAATTTTTCCTTTTCTGTGGTTAGATTTTTATTCATATTTTGCTTGATGGAAACCACATGGCAGTGGTGGATGGGAGGTTGTGTCTGTGTACTTGTGAAATGCCCTTTTTAACAGCTTTGAAAAGGATCAACCTGTAGGTTAAACTTCGTACATTAAAAATTTGGGAATCTGGTGCATTTGACAGACCTTATGAAATTACACCTCAGAATAGCCAACTCTTTGGAATGTGAATGCTCTAGAAAAGAGTGTGATAAAAGCTGGCCAGTCTTTCCTTACTTTATGTTTTTCTTTAAGTAAGAGAGATGTCAGGTAGCATGTTTTACCTTTGAGTGTACTCGTCATGTTTTTCCTTCCACACCTATCTTTACTACCTCCTCATTTTTGTTTTTATCCTTTTTCTGTCACGTAGTTTTCTCCTTCTTTCTCGTAATGACTCAATCATTTTTTGCTTTCATGTATACATATATACATGCATATCTGTATATATATAAAAAAAATATTGTGCAAATATTGGCACAAAATGCACAAGGGAGATGTAGGGTCAGCTACAGGATATTGTGCAGGATGGTGCCCTCTTGAATGCCAAATTCATCCAAGGGTTGAGATGCCAGAACCTCTCTGGGCCTGCCTCAGTGCCTGACCACACTTACAGTTTAAAAAAAAAAAAAAAAGTTTTTCTTATGTTTATGTGGCGTTTTTTGTATTTCAATTTATCTTTTTTGTCTTGCCCTGTCACTGGGTGCCATTGAGAAAATCTGCTTTAATCTTCTTTGTTTCCCACCCCATCAGATATTTATACATACGGTAGGATTCCCCTAGGCCTCCTTCCCTCCAGGCTGAATAGTCCCGACTCTCTCAACCCCTTCTTATCTCAGAGGTAATCCTGACCCGTCAACACCTTTATAGCCTTTTGCTGGACTTAGTCCACCTGTGTCCATGACTGTCTTGTGCTGGAGACCAAGCACCAGACCCAGCACTTCACTTGTGCCTCACCAATGCTGACAGGGGGAAAGAACCACCTCCTTTGACCTGCTGGTGACCCTCTGCCTAACGTAGTCCAGGAGCCTGTTGGTCTTTACTGAAGGGGGACATTACCTGTCTTCCAGGTCCTCCAGGTCCTTTCCTGTGAAGCTGCTTTCCAGACATCTATGTCTCAGCATGCACTGGTACTTGACATTTTTCCTGCCCAGGGTCAGGACTTGACATCTGCCTTAGTTGAGCTGCATAAGGTTGCTGTTAGCCCATTTCTCCAGCCCGTCCAAGCCCCCCTGGATGGCAGACCAACCTTTCAGTGTACCAGTCACTCCTCCCACTTCTGTGTCTTCTGCAGACATGCAGAGAATTCAGCCTGCCCCATTGTCCAGGTCATTAATTGAAGATTCTGAGTAGTACTCACCCCAGCATCTATCAACACAAGTGACCAGTCCCCAGCTAGACTTTGTGCCGCTGATCACAGCCCTCTAGGTCCAGCCATTCAGCCACTTTTCAGCCCACCACGCGCTCATAAACTCTGTTCTCAGCATCCTTGGAAATCCTGTGCAAAGTTTCTCACAGAGGCTCAAGGTTTCCCCTCATACCTAATGGCATCTAAAACCACAAAGAGGTTTGTCTGTTTTACCTCAGAGTTTGTCCAAGGTCATTCAGTAAATTCTTGGAAGAGCTACAGAATTAAACCAGATTTCCTATATTTTAGCTGTTAAAAACTTCCTGTCTCTGCTGCCTTGACTCACTAGAATTAGAATATAGACTTGTATCTCACAAGAATATAGACTTGCATCAACAAAGAGGCTTTTCTTTGTCACAGTCTCCTTTTCCCAACTGTATTTTAAATGTGTCTATAAGTTTTAATAATACTTCATATTTTTCCATCGTGGGTAACTGAAAAGGACAGAAAACGTAATGCATGAGAACATCCTGCCTTTGGACAGCTGCATCATCACAAGTGTGTTTTCATCCAAAACACATTCTAATGGAAATAGAAATAAACAGACATGTGGAAGTTCTGCTTGTCTGCTGCAAACCATTCTTAGTGCTTTTCTTAAAAGCCTGGCCTGAAGAAGGCTTGTCTGAAACAGATTGAGCACAGTCTTGCTAAGAAGTGGTGGGGGAAAGTGTGTGGGGGAAGAAATGGATACAGCTCCATGGGTAGCACAACTACACATGTTCATACCCGATAAAGACATAACAGTTGGTTGCATTTCCAAGCTTCTGAATATATGTATAATTGAATAGTCATAACATACTCTGAATGCAGGGCTGGTCATTTGTATTTTAGATTGCCTTCAAAGTGGTGAAGCCTTTCTTCTTCTTCAAAACTTAGCTGATATTCATTGCCTGTAGTGCTAGCTTTCATTCCAGTGTGACTTCCAAAAATGTGACATGCTTTGACTTAAGAAATTCTATGAAAATCCTGGGAGTCAGGATTGTCTTAATAAGATTCAGTAAATTCCATTTAAAAATAGATACTGGGTTTTTTTTGGTTTTTTTTTTTTTTTTTTTTGCTTGGGACTCAATTCTGATGTCCCAGAGGACTGAAGGAATTTGATTTTTTCTTTTTCTATCAGGACTTTAAAGGGGAGGAGGAAACTCTGAAAAATTCACGTTAATTTTTATATACATACATATATATGTCCGTGTGAGTGTATATATGTGCATGTATATATATATACCATTTACTTTTCAGGAAGAGTTTACTTAGCCTTACTGCCTCTTTCACACTAAGAAATGGAGCCTCTGCTTTGTGCAGTTCAGAGCCACGGCAGTAACCCCATCCACGGTGGTGCACATTAGGACCTCCTGTTTGTGTAAGTGGACAGCCATGCTGCTGATGGGTGTGATGGGAGCAGTGAAAAGAAAAGGTACATTCTGAAACAATGCTGCCACAAATGATTTTCTTGAGAGTTCTGTTGGGCGCTGCCATCACGTATTAATTAAGTTGTTTTACTTTTACAGCTCATGTTAACATTTTCAGGTGAAGGGTGTGATGCTGAATGCCTCTGTTGTGACTGATGTCCTCTGTGCCTCTGTTTTGTGCAGCAAAACACCTGTGTTTTCCACATCTGAGTTAAAGGAGCTTCCAGTTAAAACACTTTTTAACCAGCGAGTGCCTACAGGTTTCCTGGCAAGCCATTCTTGGAAGCGGCAAGCTTTAGAGAAAATAAATGAGAACTATAGTGTTATTTTTTTAGTCTGCAATTGTCTGAAGTTGTTGTCAATAGAAGTAGTTGCATACATTTGTCTTCATTAATCATTTCAAGGTGTTGCTTTTTGATGCAGCCAGCCCTAGCAGTTCACAGGCGCTTTAATTTTCCAATTATTGTACCTGTGGCTC
The DNA here is from genome assembly GCA_036630365.1 of Acanthiza pusilla. Lineage (NCBI taxonomy): Eukaryota > Metazoa > Chordata > Aves > Passeriformes > Acanthizidae > Acanthiza > Acanthiza pusilla. The sequence continues at coordinate 14,574,198 of JAXCHO010000018.1, forward strand.
AGAACAGATACTGATTAGTTTCACATTTTGGTCTGTGGGCAGCCTAATGTTCTTGTCACCTTACATTGAGTTTTAAATGTGCAGAGTGTAAGAGAATGTCAGATGTGCTCCCAAGTCTTCGGGTCAGGCTCAGCAAGTTATGATATTTCCAGGTACTATACTGATGCGTTTCTGAAAGATGGATGAGAGAATGAAATATGGGTTTAGGATCCCATCACAGAAGTAATAATTCCTCATGTAAAGTGCATGTGAGCGATTTTGTGCTGCATTCTTTTTCACACAAATTTTGGCTGGGGATGAAGGTGATGCTGCTGGCTGCTATAACAGTGGTGGAAAAGGAAGTTACAATAGCAGCAAGGCAACAGCGGTGCCTTTCAATATTTGCACACAATTACAAGACCTTTACAAACTGTAGTTGTGCAACTGGAGGAAATAAATTTTGAAAAGCCCTGAACACAAAGATTAATTTTATAACAAATAGAAATGTTGCCTGTCTCCTCTTTATCAACTGTGTACCAGCTATGACTCATCCATGCATGCGTTTTTCTTTCTGAAAACTGACGTGGAAGAAATCCCCTCCAAAACACAAAACGACGCTGAACATCTGCTGTCTAGGTATTCATTAGTTCTGTCTGCTCTGCTTTTGGCTAATTGCCTGGGAGCGAAGTTGAATCATTTGCGAGGACTTAACCTGGTGGCAGTTATAGTGGTAAAGATCGTGTAACATTTTGATAAAACCTAGGAAATGTCAAACATGTAGCCTCCCAAACATAAAGTTTATTTACTGGTTTCCCATGCACTTTGTTTGCTACAATACTGCCTGCACAACTGATAACAGAAAATGTATTTAATAACTGCTCAGTGCTAATATGCTGTAGTATGCATGACTGACTAATTTAATTTATCTCTGATTAAGCCTATTATGTTTGAGATCACTTTACAGAAGAGACTTTTTTTGCCAGCTGTAAGCTTATTTGAATTGTAATATAAGTTAATAATGTGTGAAATAACTACTGGTGCCTGCTTCTAAATGTTAATTTTACCAAATCACTTCCTGAGTTAGTGCGTACACAGCTCATCCATTGCAGTGTAGTTAGTGGGGTGTTTGGATGTGAGATTGCACAGGTAAAAAGGCAGGTGCACGGCAAGGAGATCAATGGCTGTTGTTTCTGCTGGAAAAAAGCAAAATAAATACAATCATAGCCCAGCCAGGGATAGCACACCATTCGTATCATGACAGTGTCAGCTGAGAAGAAGCCCTCAGGATATTCGGTGTGTTTCCTACCAGGTGCAAAGAGGAATAGGGACTCTTCAGGAAAACAGAGAGAGGAATACATTAAACAAAAACTTGTAAGAAAGGCAGTCATTACTATGTTTAAATAGGAAAATAGCTATATGGGTAGAATTCTAGATTTTTCTCAGACTGAGGGCAGAGCTCAGAGAAAAAAGAAATGGGGGAAAAAAAGCCAAACCAAACTCCAAACAATTAAAACCTGAGAAATGTAAGGGAAAAAAAGTTCTGCCAAGGAAAGCTAAACATTTTTTCCTTAGGGAAAGGCAGACTGTTTCCTGCTTTCCCTCCACTCTTTTCTGTGGTCTAATTTTTAGAGTAGGCAGACCCCTAATGGAGAGGGAAGCAAAGCTTTTGCTGTGCATGAGCTATATCCCAGAGCTATTGATCCATGACAGATTAAACTTTGCAATGTGTGTGCTTTAGCCACTCGTTTCTCTGAGAGGCTGCAAAATGCTCTCAATTGCTGATTTGGAAAAAGCTCTGTGTTCATCAGTTGTTGCTTTTATGAGAAAACATAATTATATATGGTCTTGCTTTCATCTTTTTTTTTTAAAAATCTGCTGAGAAAATTCGGGTGGAGAAAATGAAAACTTCTACCTTGTTTAGAGAAACAGGTATGATAGCCTGGGATTTAGTCTATGAGATTATTTACTAGGAGTCACCTAAATTATGTGTACTTTGCATTTAAATATATGCAACTTCAGCTGGAATAAAAGGAAGTCAAATCTTTTCTCTGTCAGATTACTTTATCTCTTCAAAATAGAAAATATATAGGATACTGTACTTACTGCATCAGACTGAACTGCCAAAACAATGTCACTTAACTAGCATGGAAAGAAAAGTATGCTGCACATAATTTCTTTTTATGTCATTCTGTTCCACCCTCCAAACATTTCCGGCATGTGATAACATGTGGGATGTCAACCATCACTGTTCACATTTTGTCATGCTATCTCATATAGATCAGTTATCAGCAAGTCAAGCTGCACAGCAGCTCTGATTTCAAGGTCTCTTTTCACAGCGTGTCAAATTCTAGCTGGCAGGACAGGGCTTTGGCAGGCCCACCGCCGATGGTTGGGATGCACGAACACGTGCAACAGAATGTGTGATGGGTATACTCTGCAGAGAAAATTTCCAGGGAGATGTAATCACAAAAAGAATGGTATTTCTATAAAAATTTCTGATATGGTGGTTTCAAGATTCGCATTGGCATTTGCCAAGACTTTTCCTCTTGTTGTCTGCTCAGAACAGTCAGTCAATAATGTTGGAGGGAAAGACCTGTCTGTTTTTCATGTCAGACTGATACTGTTATAAACTGCTGGCAAGGTGAAATGTTTACGTGGTATCGCATGGAGGGTATGTAATACCTTGGCTTCCCATCCTTTGTGCAATCTTCCAGGTGTAATCCAGGGCTGAATGTGATGCCCAGAGATCTGAAAATGTGATGCTGTATGTAATTTAGAGCTGGCTCTGCATGCTAGCACAGACTGCAGAAGTGCCAGTTGCACTCTTGCTGGTCCTACTTCTGCACAGCTCAGGCCTGGAGACAAGGAGTTACTGGGGAGAGCTTTCTGCTTCCAGAGTTGCATCTTCACTGGCGTGAGAGGACTCAGGTTTCCCGCAGGTGTGAAGGCTTCTTCTGTATCCTCTACTTCTTGCCTGGGCAGCTATGAGTAAAAAGATTATTTCATTTACTGACTTCTCTTTTATAAGGAGCAGGTTTCTTTCAAGAATTATAAATGAAAGCTTTTTTCCTTTTTTAAAAAAAAAATTCTTGCTAAGAGTAGCAGACTGAGCTTCTTCACCTGACAGAGGATCACAGTAATTCAGTTTGTAGGTCAGTCAGTGCTGAAAAATTTTTATTCTTCCTACAAATCATACATACTTAGGGATAGGAAAGTAGAATTTGATGCTTTATATTTCCTATTTGTAAGAGTGAAGTTTTGAAGAATAATTAAAAAAAGAAGGTGAAATATTTGTTTATAAATAATCTCAACTTTTAGTGGCTTTCACAGTCATGAGGCAGTCTCCTAGATGCTTTGAATGTATGAATGTATTGCACTGTTACCTGCAAGTGTCTGTGATGTACATGGTTACTCACTCCCTGTTCAAACACTCCTCGTGCAAGGCTCTGCAGCCCAATTCAACACAGAAACCATCAGTGGGTCAGGAATTGTGCTTTGCAGGGGGCCAAGTGAGGACTAGGACTGCCTTCTCTCCATCCTCTTTTCATCTCTCTTTTCCCCCCAATGCCTAAATTGAGATTGATCATTTAGCAGAAAAAAAAGACACTATGAGCAGCGAACCATAGCTCAATACAATGCTCAAAGCTGCTTAGCTGTCGTATCAGACTCAACTTACTCTTAAGCAAAGATTAGTGAGGATAAGTTCTGTGCAAGCCTCTAAATCTGCTTAGCGATCTGTGACTCTTATGGGCAAATAATGCTTCCTAAACACAGCCTTTGGACGTGTCCAGAGTCCCCTTTTTGAATGACTGATAAATAGAAGCCAGATTATTTCATCTGGGAAGGAAAATAGTGTTCACAATACTGCAACATAGGAAGCCAGAAGTTAATCCATACCATAGCTAATTGTGTTACGGTCTATCTTAATCTACATATATGTTGCAAAAGCTTATTCTAACGGAGTTAGAATAACACCCAATAAATATTTGTTTGGGAAGTTTCTTTTCTTGCAACAGTGATTGTTTCACCTTTTCTTTAAAAAAGCACCAAAGAAATATGGCATTTTAGACCTTGAAACATTTGAAACCTCAAAACTCTTTGGAAGTTTACCATTTCTGTTTGCTTTCACTCCATTGATATTTCTTTAGCTCCTTAGATGAATATGAACTATGTACAATAAACACATAAAAGCAATCCACAAGGAAACATCAATGTCATTTTTCATCTGCACCTACACTTAAAGGCTCTGGACTTCATGTGGAATTAAGATTGAATGAAAACCAGCATGTTTTTCCCATGTGTTTTCTAAATTTTACTTCTTGATCTGAAAAAAAAAAAAAAAAAAAAAAAAAAGGCAAATCAAGGGTGTATAAGGAATACAAGGATATCTAGAAGATATCCTAATACATCAAATGGGACTTTCCTTTTTGCTATGTCATTATTCAGCTTAACTTCTTTATTGTTTTTGTCTACTTAAGTCTAAATGAAAACAGCCCTGTAAAGCTGGGGGGACATACAATGCAACTGGCAAGGATTAACATTATGTGGATTTAAAAAAATTTTTAAAAATTTCTCATGATTGTTTTTTCCTTTTTTTCAAATCGGTCCAAGTTCCAGGATGCTTTTTGCTTCAGCCAAGTCCATTAGAGTTTTTCTGTGTTTTTTTTCAGGAAACCCCTGTCATCAGTGAAGCTTGTTTGGGCAAGATTAACAATAGGTTTATGGTATGAAATCCTATAGCAATCACTCTAGGTTTTTTGCTTGGGATTGATGAAGGGCTTATAGGTTTGTTTAGACCTCACTCATCCTATTTACCTTTTACAAAACTGAAAAGTTTTAGCATTCTTCAACTCCTCTGGAATTTCCCTGTTTGTCTAAGATTAATTAAAAATCAATGCTGGTGGTTCAAAACCTCCTAATCTAGCTTTTTATACAAAAGTGCTGATGCAGCTGGTGTTTAATATGCTTCCAAGCTACTTTGCAAGCAAGAAAGTAATTGTCATAGCTGGCTGTGAATGAAGGCATCAAAGTAGCTGAGTAAACTGCACGTATGTGTCATGGCAGGGGTGTGTCGAGGACCATGATGGAGGGATTGCAGGCATCGCCTGAGAATGTCACAGACTTTGCTTCTTTGTAGAGTCATTTCAGATCCACTTGTCAAATGGTAGCGCAGAGAAGGGAAGCTCAATCTAAGGAAGCACTGGAGAAGACAATAAAAAAGGAAACGCTGACCATCAAAACACTTGAAAATCCAAATGAACCAGCATAACACTAGAATAAAGAAGTGCATTTGGCAGAGTGATACACTTAGTGTGGAAGGGTAAACTTCAGAGAAGCTTCTTCTCACCAACAAAAGCAGGAACAATCTATTTGTTGAGCATGTTTAATTTTCCTGTATGTTTATTGGCATTTCTATAATTTCTGTCCAGAAAAGCACTAATGTCATTGTTGAGATTCCTTTTCTACTTGTCATACTTAGAAAGTTGAAAATGTTCTTTAGTCCCCATAATATTGATTTTTCTTTCCTTCTTTCATTGTTTTCTTAATCACCTAATGTATATTAATTGCAATCCATTTCCCTGTATTCCCTGATGTAGATTATTTTTATATCTATTTTTACTTCAGTAAGACAGTGTGATGATTCAGGCAAGTGTTCCTTTTTTCTCTTTGTTAATGTTTTTTTTAGTGTCTGATAAAATGTTCTTAAACAGGTCCCAGCTTTCATCTTTTTTCCAAATAAACTGTTTCTCCCAGCGGAATTTGCTCATAATTGTTCTCAGGATTGCAAAATGAATCCTTTTAACACATCAGGTATATTTGTTTTCGTGTTATCCTGTTTGTGAATAAGAAACATAATGAGCAAAAGGTGACATTCATAAAGAAGCAACTGCTAATTTTTAGTTTTGTGGCAAATTTTATGTTATCATTCAAGATTAGGTATAATATAAAATTCCCGCAAGCTAAATGCAGCTCTTCTGAGTTCAGAAAACATCCTTATGTAGAATTTTAAAAATCTTTTTATTTATTTCAAGGCAGCACAAAGCCTCTAGCATGTGCTATTAAGCCCTCTGTGGTAACTCCGATTTCTCTCCTACACAGTACAAACAGATGCTTGAGGAAGCCCTTGTCAGCATTTTCCTCAGTGTATTTGTGGTCTGGAACAGATATCACCCTGCTTGTTGTGCACAGCCTAACTTTCAAAGGCCATTCCAGCTTCTGAATCCCTCCTTCCACCGCACCAGGATGGGCTGTGGGAAGATTCATTTGCTACTGTCCAGTGAACACTTCTCCATGCTGAGGGCCACAGCTGCAGCCTGTCTATTGCTCAACCAGCCCAGGGAAACCAAAGATTTCACTGGACTGCGGGCAGTGTGTAAAATCACTTAATTCAAGAGATTTGGTATTTTTTTGTAGAACCATAGACTGTTTTGAGTTGGAAGGGATCCTCAAGGACCATCAAGCCCAGCTCCTGGCCCTGCACAGCACCATCCCCAAGAGTCACACCATGTGCCTGAGGGCATTGTCCAAGTGCTACCTGAGCTCTGTCAGCCTTGGTGCTGTGACTGCTCCCCTGGGGAGATTGTTCCAGTGCCAGCCACCCTCTGGGGGAAGAACCTTTTCCGATATCCAACCTAAACCTCCCCTGACACGACCTCAGGCCATTCCCTCAGGTCCAGTCTGTGATCACCAGAGAGAAATCTGTGCCTGCCCCTCCTCTTCCCCTCAGGAGGAAGTTAAAGACCACAATGAGGTCTCCCCTCAGTCTCCTCTTCTAGGCTGAACAAATCAGTCTTTCAAGAAGTGCCAGTCTTGCAGGAAATGTCAGGCTGATAAAGCTCTGACCTTTACCAAGGTGGCAGTGCTGGGTTAACATTTAGTGGTTGAACTCCATGATCTTGGAGGTCTTTTCCAACCCAAAATAATTTTATGATTCTATTGAAAATGAGCAGAGCGCCTTTCTAAGATGTCATGGGTATATGGGTATGTGGGATAATATGGGAAATACGGGATGTCTCCACACATCCCTGTGTCAGGGCCAGGGAAGCTGGGAGGGTGGCAATGCAGGAGCAGGAGCAGTGACCCCAGGAAGACATGGGGCCAGACATGGCATGGCTACAGCGCAGTGTGGGCAGGGAGTGAGCATCAGGCCTGGGCACAAACAGCAGCTGAGCCCTGGGGAAGAGGGTCCCAGCAGGGCAGCTCACAGCTCCATCCCACACCGCAGCTGATCCACGCCACATTCAGCTGGCATTGATCAGGCAGGGCTAAAATGGCTGCTGATCATTCCTGAAGGTCTATTGCTTCTCATTACATCAATGAAATAAAAGCAGTGCTCCAGGTTACACAGGTGGTGCTTGCTGATATTAAGCATGGCATCAACTTTCCCTGTTCATGGTGACTTAAAAAAGACTATAATCTGAATTTAGCATGCTTTTCACTTGACTTTCACACCAGACCTAAATGCAAATTGTACAAGAATGTCTTTTAATGTCATTTCTAAAGTGGTAAAAGACCCTCAGTACAGCCCTTCAGATCCCAAAGTAGAGAAAGCTATTAGGTATGTTATTGTTTTAAATTTTAATCTGTTCTGATGTTCCTGAAATGCTCTGTCTGTAATGTCTTTTGTATTAATCATCATGAATTTTTTATCCTTTCTGGAGAGGGTATACTGACGTAATGTCTAAGTGAGTAAGGCAACTTATCTCAGCTACTTCATCATACTTGCTAGACTTAAAATGACTTAAAATCAAGAAGTTCCAACAAAGATGTTGTACAGATAATAAAGGCAAAAAAAACCTGATAAAGATACAAAATGATAACCAGATGTAACAATTTCCTTGCTCTTTGTTTTCTAATTTACAGAAACCAGAGGTCCTTTGTAGTGCAGCTGTACAAGTTCAGTGGGTGCAGCAAAAGTAGTGGGCTTGGAGGGTGAGAAAGAAGCGAGAGCCCGAAAGGTGTGATAAAGGTTTCAAAAGCAGATGCATGTTGACTTCTTATGTTATTTTCTTTTCTGTGCTGCTCTGTAAAGAATGGTCAACCTTCATAGGAGTAAGTCAGTAGCTTCATGCCTGTGCTTGGTCTCTGAAAAAAAAGTCAAGGACATGATGCTTCAGAAGTTGAGGCAGTAGTGACCTGAGGGATGTGAACATGTCCTGTCTCACAGCTCATCTCATCTCACAGCTTGTCTGGTGATGGGCAGGTACGAGCTTGGGTGTATATTTTATTCCTATTTTCCGCTTGCAAACAAGTGCATTTCAGGCTTTTCCTCAACTTTTTTCACCACCTTCACTTTGCAATGAGGAGAACTATCTTGGATAAAACTGTGCTGTGATGGATCTCTTCAGTTGTTGGTGTCTTGCAGAGTAATGCGCAGCATTTATCTATAATGCTCCAAAATACCCAGATCAAAATTTCCTGCTGTAGAACAGATCTGTGTCCAAAGCTTGACAAAGACTTGCTGTAGCCTTCAATCTTGACATTTAAGGCTCTTGCACACATCACCCTCCTGTAAAAACACTGAGTGCTTCCCATCTAGAGCAGTTCCTGGAATATGTATCCAGGCTCCTGTTTCTGAATCAGATGGACTGGGACTGGCATGCACACCTAAATAATTGAGGGCTGTTTATCAAGGTACTAGCAATGCTTTCTGGTTTGTTTTTTAATTGCAGCCTGCAAAGAATGTTCCTTGGCTTACTTCTTGGCCAAGAATAGAGTGTGATCAGAAAAAGACAGCCAGAGAAATGCATATTTTAGAGCATCAAATGGATTTAAAAGTAAAAAAAAGCTCTTCCTCCTGACAGCTGAAAGCCACTCCTGTCCCCAAACCGTGGGCATGTTTGCTTCTCGTTATTAGCAGCCATTTAAAGGAGAAAATGAACAAGACAGCTAAACATTTGGGGAGAGACTGCCAAATGTACAGAGGTGTCCTGGGGTGGGAGGATGTGGATTTAATGCATCATGCTGGTTGTGAGAGCATTTTGTACATCTGGCTCAGTTGGTGGACTGGATCCACTTGTGGAGGGAGCCTTGGCTATTATTGTTTGGTCCCTCTGTCTTATTTTAGCTTCACATTACTCAATGTCTGATTATGTTGGACAATACTCACTGCTGCTGCTGAGAACATTTTGGACAGTAGTGACAAAATGCCAAGGATTATGTCCATATCATTCTATCACGGCTTGGGGAACCTGTGAGAGTGAGCCAAGGCAGGCACTGGATGCTTTGCAGAAGGAGGCCTGCCAGCCTAGGATAAATAAATAAGTTTGTCTCCCCTCTTTTCTCCCACCCTGACTGCCTGCATAACAAGATGAACTGGGAGTCCTCAAACCCACTGAGTGATGGTTCCAAGTCTAAGAAATTGTAAGAGAGAAAAGGAAACCCACTTTGTTGCAGCAGGGTGGGAATTTTACAGATCCTGTGAATTCTGTGATCGTGTTAAGAGCTGAGGTCATTACTGGGCATGCTGTTCAGCAAAGCAGGGTTTCTGTCCATATTTTCTTTTCAAGTTTATCCAGCCTGTTTTACAGCTGTGATAACTTGGGGCACAGCACAGTCCAAAAGCTGGCGTGTCTATGTATATGTATAGGTATAACATCAGTTTTTCATGCTTGCTGTCTGAAATTGTGAGTTGCTGCTTTGAGAAGAAAGGATACCTGAATTTTGTGTTGTTAAGTGAACCAAACAAAACCAGACAGAATATTTGGCACATAAGGAAGTACTATAGTTCATTTCATTGTAATGTTTTCAGTGAATCCAAAATCCACTAACTATCCCAAATTCATAAGTTGTCTTCAATGCTGCATATCATCTTTTTATCTTAGGTTTATCTGGAGCAAGTATCTATGTCAACTAAACAAGAGATTTCAGGAGTACTGATTATTTCACCAAGGTTAATATAAAGCCTTACAATAAAACCTCTTCTTTACGGATTCACTTACTTAGGGCAATACTACTCACATATAGTAGATGATACTAAAATCCCTACAAATGTTTTTGTAAGTAACTGAAATTACTGTGACATTTATGGTGTTCCCTTTTCTTAGATTAGGGAATGAAGCAGTTACTTAAATTACCTTCAAAGCAAAACCATGGAAATTTCCATTCAGGATTTGCATTGAAAAAATGAAAGCATAAAGTGCCATTTCAGGTGACATAACTATACTTTAATATCTCCCATGCCCAGTGGCATGTCACTGCAAGGGCTTGAAAACTGATGTGAGGACACGTTGCCTTCTCATGTCCCCTTGCCCAGCTGAAGAGGTGACACATGCCACAAGAGGGACGCATGTGCCATTCAGATGTTCAACTCTGTGAGGAACCAGTGCAAGGTTTTCTGCCTCTGTAGACAGGGCCTGAGGCTCTGCAGTAGCAGGGTGAGCTTAGGATGCAGAGAATCCTTAGGAGAAGGAGCTTGAGATTGTAGCTGAGCTACAGGAGATTTCCTAGACAGACAAGAGGTCAGCTCTGTGTGGAGAAAGCCACCTTGCCCCATCTATTCTCTAAGAACAGCTGCAGAAAAGGAGTCAGGAGCTTTGCAGCCACAGTGGGGCTAGGGGGAGGTGAAGAAAGCTGTAGCAACCACTGGCACAGGTTGCCCAGAGAAGGTGTGGATGCCCCATCCCAGAAGTGTTCAAGGCCAGGTTGGATGGGGCTCTGAGCAACTTGGTCTGGGGGACCCCTTGGTCTAGGGACCCCCTATGGCAGGGGGGCTGGAACTATGTGTTCTTTAATGTACCATCCAACCCAAACCATTCTATGATATGTGAGTGCTGAGGCTTGCCTGTCTTTTCCCCCTAGAAAATTCCTCTCCCTCTGCATCCTCCTTTCTTTGGGATATCAGTCTCAGAGCTCCTATCTCCTGGAGCTTGCAGACTTGTCACCATCCAGCATCATATCACTCCAGCTCGTAAATGGCAGTCTGCCCTCCCCATTCATCTCCAATGATGCCTCCTCACCTTCCTGCTCTGAAGGAGAAAGAGGAAAAAAGATTTAGAAAAAGAAAATACAGAGGGCCCTCCTAGAAGACGAGCTGCAGTTGTTGCCAGAATTAGGTGTGAAGGTGGTGGCTACTGAAACGTGGGGAGTTTCCTACCCTTCTCCACCAGATTTGCAGCACCATGACATAGGGTGAGACTGCTTGTCTCATCCCCACCTTTTCAGGCATTGACAGTGCTTATCAAGAAGTAATAAGGTAGACAGGATCCATTTCTGGGCAATATCTACCTGCCTGGACCTTACAATTTATTTTTTTTTTCTTTCATTTTCTTTTTTCTTTTTCTTTCTGCTAGCTTCATGAAGTTATGAAAAGTTAAAAAAAAAAGAAAAAAGAAAACTTATCTTTGGTACTTAACTCTGCAGTTGAACAAAAGTGGTGCAAAAATACTGCAATAGGTGTTGAGTAAAAATGTCTGTTGTGGTAACTATTCTGGGTATAGCTGCTCTTTCATGACAACTCCTTTGAATTATTTCCATGTGGAACAGAGCAGCTCTGACAGCAGCTCTTTTTTAGAGGGAGGCAATTTCCCTCATATATGACTTGTCAGCTGCTAACTGTGGGTGTGTAAATATAGCTGAAATTTGGAAATAGTGCCGATCTGGCAGAGGTTTTGGGCAGCTATTTATGATATGAGATTTACCAAGTTCAGATTGATGGTAAATGTTGCAGGGCAGGTACATTACCCAGGCTTGTGTTTGTGGAGCACCTTGACAGTTTTATGTTGATTTCAATAATACAATTCTCTTTAAACAGTTAAGTGGTGGTTAATGTATGTAATTTATGTAATAACTGTAAGAATATTCAGAAGCATCTCACTTTAATTGTACTCCAGTCTTATTGACCTTTCCTCCTCTCTTTGCTTTTGCACTTGTGTCCTTCTTCTCTCATCATTCTCACACCTCATTTTGGATTTCTCCTTCTCTCACTCCATCTTTCAGCTGAACTCTCCCACAAGATATGGGAACCTTCCTCCATACCTCCAGGATCAGTGACCTCATTTGTTTGTGGAGCATCTGCTTTATCTCTGCAGTTTTAACTCACAAATTTATTTCTTTTTGCTTGGTTTGTCTTGTGTCATCCAGTGCCATATTTCTGGTTTGCATTCTGTCTCTGGTAAGCAATCTTTTTGTGTATTCCCTTCCCTGACTTGCCTTGTTGTGCTCTCAGAGTGTCAGCTTTGCCATAATGCTGCTTGTTTCAAAATAATTTCAAGTTCATGGGGCCTTAACTAAGGCCCCCTAAGAGCTTTTAGAGGGCTAAGAATATGTCTGTCATTTCAAGCCAACTAAAGATGCCAGTACTATAATTATACCTCTCAGCATTCTGCAAACTTCCTCTTTGACTGGAAGATCTCTTGCAGAGAAATCACATGAAAACTTTCCTGTCTTCCTTTCAAGGCATTATCTCCCCTTTGATCTGCCTATTTATGAGATCTTCTCATCCACATAGTCCAGAGAGAGTATTATAGAGCACAAAGCACCTTTTCTGTTGTCATCTCTGTGTCTCAAGTGCCAGACCCTCTATTTCCTAAAACTCAAATAAGTCCACTTTTTATCCCTTATTGTGTCTGGATGTATCAAAATAACAGAAGATCAAAATAACTCCTCCTTTTTGCAGGGGATTTTCAAATGCTTTTATTAGTCAAAGTTTCACTCCATCACAGTATTGCAGAAGGTGCAACAAACTCAAGGAATAATTAGTAAAAGAAATAGCGAAATCAGCAGATGAGAACTTTGTCTTTCAAGAGCAGCAGCTTGTTTTAGTTGTGTTTAATAGGATCTCTAGGATAGAGATTGCCTTTATTTGTGCTGTATCTTTGCTGCATGCAGCAGCAAGCTTATATTGAAACTTCAAGTTAGTAATTTAGCTGGAGTTGTCTGAAAGCTGGAATTTTGTATGGGTTCGCATTTCTTGCAGATGTCTGTCACACAGCAAATGTTTCTGGCTGACTGCCCTCAAAAACTCTGGGGAAAAAATAAGATCCTTGAAAAAGTGAAATACTAATGACTTAAAGCCACTTCATATATAACAGCTAGCAAATGCACTTCTTGCTTGAGAGGAATGGAAGCAGGGAAACTTGGAGTTTGCTTAGTGGTGGGAGGCTTTGTGTTGTTTTTGAAGGAATACTTGCAAATTCTCTATTCAGTAGCTGACTTTTCAAAATGCAGTCAAATCAGTATGTGATGATGACAGAAATAATTGTGTTATTCTTAGTTTGACTCAAAATATGTATTGCATTGGACAAAAAATAACAAATTATTCAGAAAATATACTCTAATATGCTCTGCTGGGTTTCAGTGTCCCTGGGGAACTTCATTTTATGACTTTATCAGCTTACCTTAAAGCCACAGAATATGTGATTCACAATTTCACCATCCTATTAGTTCATGTTTCTGTTTGGAAAGTGAATCAATTTCTGGATCTGATGTGTGTATAAACAGCTTCTTTTTCGTTATAGTCTCAAGGGAAATCATGAAATGTCAGAGAATAAAGGTACACAGAGATATAGATGAATTCCAGTGCTGAAAGCTGAAAGTTAAGACATATCTAAACATTAGAACTTTAATAAGAATTCAATGATCAGTGCTTTGCCAGCAATGTGACAGTGTGCTCTCTCTCACTTACCAGCTATTTGTACTCACTGTACTTTGGTCACTGGGTGCAGTAACCCTGGAAAGAACAAAATACTTGGCAAATTAAATCTAAAGATTTCCACTCCTGCTGTAGAACAGATAGATGTAATGTACCATTTCATCTTAAACCAAATTATGTACCAGGACATTCAGATACTTATTTCTGAAAACATCAGTGTATTACCTCTGATATCATAAGGACTGAGATACTTAAATTCCAATTATGAAAAAATCTTTAAACTGAAAGCAGAGATACCTGAACTAAACAGCTCTGTGATATACCTAATCTTTTCCCTCCTGCTGCCTTTCTTTATTGTTCATTCAAGTGCACATGTAAAACAAGGACTTATCAAAAGTCCTTTGAAATAGATGATAATCTGTCATCTGGCTTGGCCACTGTTTGGACATCACCTGTATGTTCTGTCTTTGCAATACACACTTCAGAGATTTCTGGAGTGTTGATAGAGTATATGATATGCACGATGGAGCTGAGACAGCCGAGTCTGTTTGGCATTGTCTGTTCTCGTCAGCTGTTATCTGCTGCACATTAGTGGAGGTGTGTCTTTTGCAGAGTGATGCCTTAAACAGGCTGGTAAAATATGAAGCAGGCACAGTAGTAAAGGGAAAAGGGAATTTACCTCGGTTTAATAGGATCCTAGGTGCCCAGACCCATCAAAGGTGGAAAACGCCATGTAGCGAACGACGAGTTGGGAACCCCCATACAACGCGTACCGGATTTTTATGGATTTCACAAAATTAGCATATCTACTCTAAATCCCCCAATAAGAAACTTAATAAATGAAGTAATTGCCCCCTATTCTAATGAACCCCCCCCCCAAATGAGACTACAGCCTAGTTTACAAAAACACATTCCAAGAGAGAACAGGTTGGAGCCTCTAGTTCTGCGATAATATGAATGTTTGGTCTTCCTCGCTGTGCAGGAACTAAGCTAAATATCAGACTACAAGGGTTGTAAACATGTGGGGCTAAAGTACAAGGAGTGTTTGGGCAGGGTACAAGGAATGTGTAGAGAGGGTAACAGGGAAGGGAAAGGGTATAAAAATATATAAAAAGGGTATAAAAAGAAAATACAAAAATCACCGGCATCAAGAGCATGCTGTTGCAATGCCTTTGACACTAAAGATTTTTGAGAAAAAGGATTCTGAGGAAAGACAAAGATGTTATCTTCAGGATATAAATGTTGTCTTCAGCTGTCTAATGGAAGATGTAACCAGATGTTTCTTGTAAAGAGAAAGTGATAGGAGAGGGAATGGGCAGCATGGGAAATCCCACTTGGATATTAGGGGAAACCAAAAAAACAAATCACAGTCATGTAGTCAAGCATTTTTAGAGCAGGTTGCACTTGGAGATATTCAAACCTGACTGTCTTGAGCAACCAGATCTGACTTGGTTACACCTAGAGCAGGGGATTGCATCAAATGTCTGCCGAAGATGCCCCCGAGCCTATGTGTTTCTGTGCTTCTATGAATTCTGTTCTTTTTATGTAGTTTGCTGTTTTCATCTAACTCTTAAATAAAGGGGAGATGTTCTGTCTGTTTTCAAAATCTACTGGGTTTGCTCTCATTTACTTACACAAATGAGAAATGGAAAGGTTGCTAAAGAAAGGATTCAGTGAACTGCAAAATCATATACTTCTCTCTGGAACCATGCGTTTT
This sequence comes from Acanthiza pusilla, assembly GCA_036630365.1. NCBI lineage: Eukaryota > Metazoa > Chordata > Aves > Passeriformes > Acanthizidae > Acanthiza > Acanthiza pusilla. Next base: position 14,589,485 of record JAXCHO010000018.1, read on the forward strand.
ATACATTTGGTTTATAATACCCAGCAGAAAACATGTGCTGAGAGCTCACTGCTTTTATGAGCTGAGATATCTGTATCCATGAATAAGATTTATTTGCAGTGTTTTCCTCTCTTTTCTTTTTAATGAACAAAACAAATAAAAGTGTTCTGTGGTTGTTTAGAATGTTAAAGCATGCCTGTATTCATGCTGAAAGTAAGTCAGCAAGTCTAATGAATGTAATTATTACCACAGATAGATTTGCTTCTCCATATAAATATAAGCATCTTTTCTTGCAATTTCTAACGATCTACCTCTTAGTGGATGTATGTCTTTTGCACAGTGTGCTTTTGCAATACTTTTGCCCCAGAAGATTTTCCTTGGGAAGTTACTAAAGTCAAGACTTTTAAAAGCTCTTGTCAAAAACTGGGAATTAAAACTGGTTCTGTTTGGAATATAAAAAACAATTAAACAATTTTTCAATTAAATAACCCAAGTGTGCTTTTGCAGGTTAAGAAGTTACGCATTTCTACTTGAAATATTTATTTTCCAATTTTATGTAGAGAATTTATAAACTTTTTTAAAAACTGCAGCATCCTCTGTCCCGGTGGGATGAGAGAGCAAATAAAGGTTAAAGTGAGAAAATCCTGGGCTGAGATAATGGCAGTTTAATAGGTAAAACAAAAGCTGAGCACACAAGCAATGCAGAACATGGAATCCATTCACCACTTCCCATGGGCAGGCAGGTGTTCAGCCATCCCCAGGAAAGCAGGGCCCCATTACCTCTAGTAGTGACTTGGGAAGACAAATGTCCTCACTCCAAACATTCCCTGCTTCCTTCTTCTCTTCCTTCTTCTTCCCCCAGCTTTATATGCTGAGCATGATGCTATATGGTCTGGGATATCCCTGTGGTCAGCTGGGGTCAGCTGTCCAGGCTGTGTCCCCTCCCAGCTCCTTGTGCACCCCCAGCCCTCTCTCTGTTGGGGTGAGAGGCAGAAAAGCCCTGACTCAGTGTCAGCACTGCTCAGCTGCAACAAACACATCCCTGTGTTAGCAACACAGTTCTCAGCACAAATTCACAACACAGCCCCATAGCAGCTACTGTGAAGAAAATTAACTCTATCCCAGTCAAAACCAGCTCAATGAACTTCAATATATCTGTTCTATAATAGAAGTCTGGTAATGGTTTGTCCGGGACAAACATGTCTCATTAGGAAAAATAAGAAAAAGACGAAACTTCCTTAATTCTGTAGATTCAGCTGGGTTGCAGTCATGACAGACGCTCTGGTAGCATTGCTTTTAGACATAAAACAACCTGGGGGGTGAATGAGGGTGAAAAACTTTAAGCTGCATAGGAAGTCTACATTTTTTTCTAAAGCTAGTGACATCTGAGTAATTGTTGCTGTCCTTCTCTGAAAAACAGAATAGAAACTAGCACAGAACCAGAATAGTTTAGCATAAATACTGTATGTGGGGTTTTTTTCTGCCTACCACATCATCTCACAGTTATTGTTGAAACATCTGGCTTTATAACTAGTGTTTTTTTCCCTTTTCATTTGGGATGGGTCTTGCACAGTTCTGCCTTCCTGGGAAGAAGGGAAAAAATCCTGAGGAAACTGATGCTTCTTGCAAGAAGCACATACAGTAAAGGCCAGAGGGATTTCATTGGTCTTATTTACTTAGCCATCAAGGGCTGTTTATCAGTATAATACAAAGATAATTGTAATCTTATAAAAGACAATTAAATAATTGTGACCAGATCAGTTAAGTTTCACTCTTGCTTTCTGAACATTTGCCTTCCTGGCAACTGAATAAAGCTTTTTAGGAATAAAGCTTTGGCTTCACAAAACAAAATGTACTGTATAGTATAATAGTAGGCAGCCAAGATTGTAATTTTGAAGAGACTCAAACAATTTGTCTTCTGTAGCGGGGGCACGGGTCAATCACACGCAGACCAATGTGATCGGTGAAAGCCGTTTATTACAGATCAGAAGGCTACTTATATACCTCTTCTACTTCTCTATATCTAAGCAGTAGATTGGTTACTAGCTACTTGTTTACACATATAAACGAATCACTTAGAGCGATGGTGAGCTGTCATGCAAACACTGCTTCTGTTGGCTCTGCTAAACTAATGCTGGATTGTGCACATTTTACTGCCCTGCCTATTAAAAACACCCAACAGTCTTCTTCCATGAAAGCTTTCTGAAGCACTTTTATGACAAAAACATTGATGTTTTACACACACAGGTTACTCTTGGGCAAGGACTGCTTTAAATTGTATTTAATTTTCAATAGCTTTTCCACTACCTACTTGTTGAGCTAAAAATAGGCACAATTAATTATTTTGCTTAGAAATATCTAATATCCTAAGTATCTATATGCTTTAATCTCCAAGAAACCATTGCAGAGAATTACAATATTCTCAAGATATTGCTGGTTAGGCTAAATGATGATTGACACTTATTCATTAAGAAATAATTGATTTCCAAAAGCAGTTTAGATTCCCTTTGAAAGGCTTCTTTGCCCCATATTAATGAACAGCAAACTTCAGAACAGATGCACGCACACAGGCTTTTGCTTTTGCACAAGCATATGCTATGCGTGTATTTAAGTGGTGCTTATATAGATGTGTGTGCCTCCCGAAGAGGCAAGGGTTTTACAAAAGTCAGCAGAGAGAATCTTTTCATGTGAAGTGCAGACATAAAACAATACCTAGGAAAACAGCACCTAATTTAATGTGCAGTGTAGCTGGGAAATTACTGTCGAGTAAGTGTCGAGTAAGCTTGTAATGCAGAGCTAAGCCTTGCAGAAATGTGTGAAGAGCACTCAGATACAAAATCAAGATAAATCTCTCATTTCTATCCATGGTTTGCTTGTCAGACTGTCCTCCTTTCCCTTTTCTTTCTGCTATTTTACAAGAAGCATCTGCTTTCTAGAGCGGGGGGGGCTGTTCAGCTATAGTGAATGTGTGAGGCTTTTCCCACTTTTTTCTATTTGCTAATTCTGTGGATTTGATAATCATCTCTCTATTGTCTGCTCATTGCTTTTCCATAGAATTAAATTGGTTCCACGGCTTGTTCACCAGCTGCATTGCAGGCTGGCAGTGTGTCCCCAGCACACACCTCCTTGGCACACTCAGTACCCTTCCAAGGCCATATGCATATAGTGTATTTATATGGCTTCTGGCACATGCCATGGGATTCCTTCTGGTCTCCAACACTGTGGCTTTCAGGAGGAAGACAGCTACTGATTGTGTATTCTGGGGCCACAGTTTCGCTATGGCAAGTGGCTGCTGTGGTGGTAGAAGTACTCAGCACACCTTGACTTGTTAGAAATGAATGCTTTGTAACAAGAAATTACACTGCCAGAGAGCAAATTAGTGATTGATGTAAAATGGAGACTTCTAGATTGTAATTGTGCTAGCAAGATATGAGACGAAGCTTAAAGTATAATTTTAACGGTGTTTAATTAAGTGGAACAGTAGATTAACCACCACAATCCTAACTAAACATATATAGAAGATTTGCAAAATATAAATACTCATTATTGCTAAGTTGCCTCTGCCTTCAGTGACTGACTTGGAGATGGGATGATTGACTTAAAGCTGATTTAAAATGGCTCAATTTACGAACTAAATTTTAAATCTTTTCCAATTGTTCTCCTTCAATGCAGGCTGGGAAAGGTGACTCATCTGTTCAGCACTGCATGGTTCACTGGGTGGGGAGAAAATGACATATTTTATCTGGTCACTGAGATCTTACTGTGTCATTTCACTTTGTGTGTAGCAATTAAAGCAAAGTGAATCACTTACTTGACAAATTCAGTCTCTTGTTCTTTCAATGAAAGTATTATTATCTCTAGTTTATGTTTGTTTGAATTGCCTGATGGCAGATTTCTCTCATCACCTCAGTTGCTGACAAACTGTAATTAGGTATCCTTGTGCACAGTGCTAGATGAAGAAGTTGCAGGGAGCCAGTGCAGTTCCTTTACGGTTTGTTTAATTAACTTTGTGTGCTGGATCCAAAAGATTTTGGGAGCCTGGCCTCCCTTGCTTCATCAAGCTGTGTAAATCCCGTATCAATTATACCTCCTATTCTGGAAACAAACAGTGGAGCGTACAAGCTTTGAATTTGCTTTGCATGACTCTTTGTAGGATGCAAACATAAAAGGAGCTTGTGTTCAGCCACAACACATTCATTGTTAATTTGAAGTGAATATTTATAACTTTCTTTTTACTATTAGCCTGACACTATGAACAATTATAGTACTATTCAGCTAAATCTGCCCAGCCTGTGCCTGGTCAGAATTTTCTGTCCCTGTGTTTCCAATACATTTCCTACGCACTATTTTGTCCTTAATGCCTTTATAGCTTGTTTATTGGAAACAGGTTTTTAATTATTTTTCAACAGTACTGGAGACCTGATTTAATGAGCAATTGTTAGATATACTAGGGAGACACATTCACCTGATTAATGTGATAGTTAACTGAGCAACAAAATTGCCTCATGAAGAAGCAGCTGTACACAGAGGCGAAGCAGTAAAAAAGTTTCAGGGAATGTGAAGAAAATTTTTGAAGAGAGATAATTTAAAATAGGATACTGAGCAAGTTGGAGGCCAAGTATAAATATACAGTATTACCTTGCTGGTTGGTTGGTTGATCTGTTAGAATGTGCACACACATGCTTGTATTTATTAGGAGACAGTTTATATAGGCTCGACTGAAAGTTACTGCATTGGAGTGCTGGGATATTCAAGGACTGTAGGAAAAAATGAGGAGGATGAGTCTTTCAGGTGTGTGTTGGAGATGAAACTATGCTGTAGCAAACACTTCAATTGCATGATGTGTTGATGTCCAGCTTCAGTGCTAATGTGTGCTTTTAGAAACAAATCTGTCCTTTGGGAAATAGGTCTCTTCTCAGAGAGAAGAAGGTAAGAGAGAAAAAGTTTGACATTGTTTAGTTGTCAGAACTCACACCAGGGTATTTCTTGTGTCACTGACTTGCTCCCATCAGCAGCACTTCTGTTTCTCTGTTTGAAGGCATGTGGTCAGCTTAAAGGATCAGACTAATGTGTTCACCACAGAATTTTACTGTAAGGTAGTTCCACTTGTGCATTTCAATGGCATCTTCCTTCCTCTTTGCTAGCTGTGCTTGTAAAGGAAGATGATGCAGTGGTAGCCCAGTAGAAACTCATGACGATCACTGGGTTTCATTCCTGCAGAGGGCTTTGGCATTCATGGAAAGAACAACAAAGCGATTAGTGGACCCAAGGTGCACTGCAGCCAAAAAGGCACAGTAGCAGACATGGGAAGAAGAGGAGAGTTGAAGTATGAATGCTGGAGGAAACACGACTCAGCTAGTTCCTCTCATGTAGTTTTCAACCTGGCTTGTATGATGGACACCTCTTTACAACCTGATAATGCAGAATGTTTCAAAATCATGGAAGGGTATAAACCATCCCACTCACAAACTAACTGGACCACTTATGGCCTAAAATAACCCCTCTGGTTTCAAGTTAGGGCTGGTGCCTTTGTGTTCCTGCTCACTCATATACTAGTGAGGGCAGGAACTTTTGTTTCCAAAAGGAAAAGTGAGCTTTTTGTATGGGATGTTGTATTCTTGTGCACATCATTTAAACAGGTGATAGCTGTAGAGACCACAAAGAACTTAGTCTGGGAAAATGAACTGACTTTCCATGCCATGCAGTCACTTTGGGAGCACAGATTAGGGAAAAGACTGATAAGATACTTTGTCAGGATCAAATCTAAGTGAAACTGGGCTGGACATATTACTGGGATTATAAGAGATTTGAAGAAAATAGAGAAAAATGAAGAAGGCAATTTAATGTGCACCTGTTTGGAAGAGGAAAATGCTCCAATGAGTGTCAAACTCTCTGCCCCACCTTAACTGGTTCAGAGCATCTCCATTGTGACAAGTAACTTGAACAATTCTTTGCAAAGCATTTTTACTTCCTTGCCTTGCTAACATGATGGAAATATAAATTGCTTTCATTATTATTTGAATGCTTCTTTCAAAGTCAGGAAGGTCTGATGGTTGGAAAATCAGAGTAGAATTCAGCAGATCTGGATTAATTTCAAATTCCTGTCATAGCTATGCTTTAGCAGATCCTTAGCAGGTAACTTCTGGGGATTTTATCTGCTCTTCGTTTTATTCACATTGTCTGCAAAAGGGAGAGAATGATCCTTATGTTCCACCCGTGCTGTCACGCATTAACAATTTAGCTGTATGTCTGTGCCTTGGGTCAGCAGTGCTCCAGCCCTCCCAAACCACATCAGCCCTCTGCTTCAAAAGTTTTTCTCTTTCCTGACTTGAAAGTGAAGTTCCCAGTGATGCTTTGATTTGGGCTGTACTTGCCTTTTGTTTTTTTCATATGGCATGGTCTTTAGAGGTCTTTTGTGGAGGAGTTGTGGCGCTGGAGCTAGCAGGGTGGCTGTGCAGGGCAGCTCCAAGCGTGGCAGAGCTCCTTGTGAGAGCCTCAAACAGGACACAGCTCCACATACTGAGCACGTGCCTAATCTCTGCCTGTTCAGCAAATGCTTTAAACATAAACATGTTCCAAAGTGTTTTGCTGTAGATGGGTGAGCTCCAAAATGTGCTGATGTGCTCTGCTAGATAAGGTCCAGGATTTCTTTCTGTTAGAACTCATTACAGGACAGATGCACTAGCGTTGCCTGCATTTTTAGGTAAGAGACTTGACAATTTGCCATTTTTGTGGCAGCCAAAGTAGACAAAACCAGAACATACTTTTAAAATTGTTTCCTGGTATATAAATAGAGATTATTTAGTGTTATAATTTGCACAGGTATTATATTTTAATGCTATCAAACTATTAGCCAATACTCCTGCTAATTTTGTGTTCTTTCTTCTTCAAAGCCAACAAAAGTCATCTGCTGAACTCCACACTGAGTTGAGTCCAAGGTTTGGGCAGGGGAGTGGTTGTTGTTGTTTTTGTTTGTTTACTTAGGATTTTTTGTTTGGTTTGGTTTTGGGGTGGTTTTCTTGTTTTGTTTTTTGGTTTAGTTTTCCTTATTTAAAAAGCACACCTATGTAAGAGATTTGAGTGGTATAGATCATGTGTTCCAATGCAGAGTGTTCTCCTATTTTTTATGAAGACCATCCTAAAAAATGGCTGATTTTTTCAAAAATAGCAAATAATATTTCCTACTGTCACCTTTGAAAACTTTGGGAGTTTAATTTAGTTCAGCAGCTGGCCATTTATATGTGACTGCAACTTGTCATAAATCTAACACTGTGCAGCTGATAAACAGCAACAGGAAAAGTGGTCAGTCCAAAGTACATGCAGTCAGAGCATCCTGGCCTGCATGAATCAACTTCTGTATAACCACATATGGAAAACTATCAAGCCTGGACTTCCAAAATGCCTGAGACAGGACAGCTTTTGAAGCAAAAGCAGCAGCCGAAATCTGTAAAAGCAACTGTCTAATTCACATAGGTTTATACAAATATTCATATGTATATTTATAAACTGTATGGTATGTATTCACACCTGATACAGAAGTATGAATGGCAAAAGTGGTGTACAGCTTCCTTCTGAAAAACTGCCTGCCTTATGTGTTGAGCGCTCTTCCCTCACCCTTGTCCTCAGACTCCTCAGGCACGTGTGCAAAGCTCAGCCCTTCACTAGCTCATGCTAAAAGGAAAATTTGGCATGATTTCCTTCTTTGTAGGAAAGGGGGCCCTTTCACTAATTTGCTTGGCACAGATACAGTCCTGAAAAGTCCCTTGAAGGGATTTAGATCCCTCTCTACCTTCGTCACCCCTTGTGTTTTGTCCAGGTGCACACTCTGCAACTGTCTCAACAAAGTGACTTCTTCTGTTTGTTACTTTTCTCTTCCCAGGACCCAAGTATTAACATTCCTGGTGGGAGGCATGTAACAGAAACGTATTTGCCAAATGGTGCTGCCTCTTTCCTTGGATATGGGAAAGCATTTTGTTGAAATGGGAAAACCAAATGAATAGAGCCTGCCAGTTCCGCACGCCTCCTGTCTGGGAGCATCCCCACCCTGGGTACGTGGGCTGTGTTACTGACTCAGGGGAATGGGTTTAGAGGAGCCCTTTGTTGAAATGTTGGCAGCACATCACTGGACTTGCCGTTGTTGCAGATGGAGCAACTTACCGAACAGATGGATTCTCAGTTTTCTGAAAGAAAGGGAAGGTACTTGATGTACCACGGTGGGAAAAAAGGGAGGGTATTCCAGGCAGATGGAAAGGCAGGAAAGAAGGCACGTTCTGTGCTTTTTTGGTGCACTTGGAGCCTAGCAATCTCTTTCTGGCAAACTTGAGAAAGCATAAGCCCAGCACTCCATGAGAGGGCAAAGAGACTGTAACAGATGTGAAGGAAGTTATTTGCGCAGAAGCAATGAAAATGAAGGCTGAGTCTAGGAAAAACCAGGGTGTATAACTAGGTATTATGAGCTAGGTATGGGAAAGGGCTCCTGCCTGCGATCAGAGGTGCACTCTTTCAAGGCACAGGACTAGTGCCAGAAGAGCATTACTGGAAGAGAGGACTGATCAATATTTTAAGGTCTATCGTGTTGTGGAAGAGGCTAGAGATAAATGTCATCTGCCCCTGTGAAGCCAGGAATCCCTGTTTCCCTGCAGTGTGTGCCTTGGTTTTGTGACGGCACAGTTTGTGCAGTGGTGCTGCTCAGATACCCTGCTGCCCCTTTTCCTGTGCTCTTCTTCCTCCCCTCCCCATCTTGTTCATATACCTCACTTCCATAGTCATTGTTAGGGCAGGATCAGTCCGGTGCAGCACCCAAGAGCCTGTAAATCTGACTTGAAGTTATGTTACCCGATCCAATATTGACTGCTAAAATCTTCTTGTAATTGCCAAATGCAATGTGAAAAGGAAATGGCGTGAACTGAAAGAAGATCGTATTTTGGTGCTGCGTGTTAGCTCTCTCTAACTTTTCAGTCACTTCACACACACACACACATACCAGACTTAGCAGAAATATTCTTAATTGTAGTATCATTTATGATTTAATAACAATGGACTTCTATCTTTATTTTTATCCCTTAGCTTAATTAGGCAATTTTATTACCTTAGAATGCAGACATTAAAGCTGTTTAGCTACAGTAAGGATGCCAAAAACCTTGGAAATCCAGATTTTCTTGGAAACTAATGTGATAAAGGGCAAAAATGTTATTTCCAAGTGTGATTCACTGCTGAAAGCAGCTATGCAAAATTACCACTTTCTTAAATAATGGCTTTGGCTTTTGTTCATAGTCAGGGTTGTGTCTACAGCAACAGAGATGTCTAAAGCCTTTTCTGAAAATTAAAGTGACCTGGATTACATACCCACTTTTGCATCAATTGTGCTCCATTTTTCAGGACTGAATTCTCAGGGAGGCTCTGAGGTAAAATGAATGAGGAATCCCATCACTGAATTTTAGTATGAACATTTTTCAGATTGTTGTGTCTGGATCTCTGCCAAGTTTCACCCCTGTCATAAATTAAGTCCAACCCACGCAGAATAAGGAAATTAAAAAAAAAAAAAGGGGGGAAACAACCCAACAACTTCTGCAAGGCAAAAACACTAGGCAATTTTTGTGGGGAAACAAGTGGCCAAGAATAACTTATTGGAAAAGTAATTATCTAAAGAGAGAGTGGGCTCTTCTCTCTAATTGAAAATGGTAACATTTCCCAGCCTTACTAAACACAGTAGAGGATCATCATTTTGCTTCACCAACCTGGTTAAATTATATAAAGTTAAGAAGTTGCTTTCCTCTAGTTTCATTTCTCCTTACACACAATACTGCAATTGAGCCCAGTTCCCTTTCTCTATGGCAAAATCTAATCTGGCTACCACAGGACCTGTGAAATTCATGGAGGTAATGAGCCAGGGTCTGCTTTCTGTATTGTATGTCTGGCTTATTTAATCTCTAGTCACCCTCAGATAATAAATATTTCATATGTTGGACAGGTGAAAGGTTTCATTCAGCTGCAGATCTGCTTCCACGGCAACTGATTTTTGTCATTTGAACAGTTTAAATGTGTTGAAAACAAAGCTTGCTTTCTGTTTTTCTCAATGGTGGTTTTGTGTGTAATGTATTATTTGTCTTCTCCTTCCTGTCCCTCCTACAAGCAGATACAGAAAAGCCAACAACATTAACAAGTAATTTTAAACAATTTATAATCCAAACATATTCTCTCTTCCAGTCAAAATGGGATGAAAAATGCCATTTCATTTGACAAGCATAGAGTAAATATCTAGAGACATGAAATTGCCCGGGTTAGCATCTATAAATACTCTATATGCATAAAATGCATGCAGCAACAGTACTGCTTTATGCTTTACAGTATGTTTCTCCATTACTTCTGTGTTTCCTCAATACCATTGTCCACCTATTCTGTTAATAGAGTTTGGTTTGGGTTGGGGTTTTTTTGAGGGGGGGCAGTGCCCCAGGTCTTTCTCTAAGAAAGGTTTCCTTCTCTTAAAAAAGCTGCTAGCAAAAAGCTGAAGTGAAATATCTGCAACCATATCTGATTTCTGCCAATGTTGGTGCTTGTGACGGATCTTCTGGAACATGCCTGCTGCATCCTTTACATCTTGCAGCGGAATGAGCTCTTTGGAAGCATAGCTTAGCTCATTCTTCCTCTGCACACTTCCAAGTGAAGTGGGCAGCTGCTGTCCCTCTTCCTCTCAAGCCATCCCCACATCTGGACTCTCTGACTCATGTTACGCTCCATGCCCAACTCCACACCTCTGTCTGCACACATGGCTTGTGGCTTCACAAAGCACTTCCCTTGCTTGCCTGCTGAGCCAATTGTGACTTGGTGCAGTGGTGGAATTTTTATAGACAGGCTCCAAGTAGAGGGATTTTCCCTTTTACCATCTCCTATCAGACTCAGAGACATTTCTGCTTCCATCTGACCATCTGTGTGGATGTTCCCTTGATGCAGTTATGGCAGAATGGGGGCATTATTTCATAAGGCACACAGCTGTCTTAGGAAAGAAGTTGGAGAACATATCCTAGGGTGTGATTGAGGACTTTCAGATGTGATGAAGAGCCATTCGTAGGTGGCTTATTTAATCTCTCTGTCCTCTCCTACTTACTGTATAGCTTTTTAGTGATGCTGTATGTGGAGATTAGGAGGACATTCTTGATCAGTTCAGAAAGACTGACGTGACATGATACACGATTAGTGTTTTGGGTTTGGGGGAGACGGAAAACAGGTACAGCCTGTGATAGGTGTCTGTGTCTGTGCCTGGTAGCTCTGTGGCTGATCTCCCTATTAGAAACAATTGAACTATATCTGACCTTGCAGCCCTTTCCCTTCTGTTTCCAGGCATATAGATTTTAGCCAGCAGGTCTCTGGTTAACCCCTCCTCACTGTTGTTTATTTCCTGCCACTCCGCAGACACACCACTGAGCATTAAGTATGTGAACTCAAAGACGCTCCCTCTCTCCTGTACAGTCTTAATAGCAAACAGTCACGAGCTGGGCTTCTCCAGGCAGAATTTCTACCTAAGAAACACAGGTTTCAGGAGTATGCCCTTTCTCTCACCCTTTTCAGATTGCATTAAAAGCATCCACTTCAAGAAACTACAACTGTGTTTATTCAAGCTTTGAATTTGGAAGTCATGCCGGGATCCCTGCCACGGCACGCTTGAACCGTGAAACCCAGGTCAGTTCCATTTTTTGGTTTTCATGTACTGGCACGGTGCTACAGCTGTTTGAGCTACCAGGTCTCTGTGGAAGCAATACTTCTTTTAACATGCAGAAAACATCATATTTGATTTTATAACCTTACCTCTTGTTTTGGGTTTTGGGTTTTTTTGTGCTACTAAACAAAAATGTCAGGGTGGCATGTCAGCGAACATAATGCGTTCAAAAAGAATCATGCTGACAGGCTTGAAAACTAAATGCTCTCTTTTAAGCAGGCAGGAACAGCTCTGATTTTCCTTCCTGCCCACCAGGCTATACTTGGACTTGAGAGGACAGCTGTGCTTAATCTGCCTTTTGCTCTGTCACTGTGACTGCTGGCTATTGCACTATATAATGCGATCGTGGGCTGTGGAATATGACCAGCTTCAATCAATGTTCACTGAGGTTGACTTTGTGACTCAACGGCTACTGACTCAATAGCCCATTAGTTTTGTCAGTGAATCAACCCCTTCTCTCTCTTCAAGCCTTCTATGGTGTTGGGGGTTTTATTGGTTTTTCATATTGCTAGAGAGAAAGATGCTGGGTTGGCAATTGCACTGAATGCAACTGGAGGAGTGTTACTAGGTTTGTGTGAGGCACTTTCTGAAAAGGCTCTTTTTGTTAGTAATTCTACTTTAAATCCCAGACTCCAAATTTCACCCAAACAGAGTTTGCATTTCTGAAACTTCATGTGCCTAGTCTTCCACTGCAAGGTGGATTTGCAGAGAGAAGATCAAAAGTAACAAGATTTGGTACATGCAATATTTGTTCCCCCCAAATCTATGTTAGAAAACTCTGTTTGAAGGCGCAGGACTGTTTGGCTGCTTATTGGGAAAACTTCTGGAGGCAGCAGTGCATTATGCAAGGAAATTCATTGGTGTTTGACTGTGGTGTGGTTCTGCCTCCTTTTAATTCCCGTGCCCTGATCCCTAGTGATTATATGCTTTGATGTTGCTGGAGAGCGCTTGGAGTAAGTGCTCCTCTCAGTGAAAGTTACACTGCTGTCATTTTTTTAATGTTTCATACAATGGGTGAAGAGTAATCTGGAATACACCCAAACATGGGCTTTTCATCACCATGAAGCCTGCAGTTAGAGCCATTGTCCTATTCAGCCACCGAGTAAGAGTCTGGAGAGCAAATACCATGTCCAGCTCCACGTCTTCTCTGGCTCTCATGTGGTATGTTCAGTTACTCTGCTTCTAAGTATATTTCCCTTCTTTCCAACTTTTTTTCTTTGTGCATTTGTTCCTTGTCTAATTATTTTAGGTCAAGTCTGCAACAGCTGAACGTGATAAAGTAAAGGTAAAGCTCTGTGATTTTCCTGTGGCAGGAAAATTTGTATGAAAGGATAAATATCTTTTTGGGCATTATGTTTGTCTAAGACAATGGGGAGATAAGTTCTGAGTGGCTGAAAATGTTGTAACTCCACCATTAATGTTTAATTACTATTGGCAGCCAAGAAGTGCCTTTCTGGATTAACCAGACTCAGCTTCTGGGATGTGCATAGGTGGCAGAAAGTGATAAAGCTAGTGAAACCGCACCTCTGGGAACATGTAATGGGATCTTTCCTGTGATATGCAAATTATGCTGCCAAGTTGCTGTATAAACAATTCATGGGAGATGTAGTGAGAGGTAGTTAAATAACTGGATCACATATCAAAGATGAAATCCATCACTGGGAATGGAAAAATGTGTTAAAAGAGTGGTTTTGCTTTAAGAAAATAAATAAATAATGAAAAAAAAATCTTTGCCCAAAGCATGAAGTTGCACTAAAGAGTAAATAGCAAATGATTTATCACAATTGTTGCAGTTCAGAATAAACAAGCATTTAGGAAACCAGTGTGCATAGAGTTTGTGAAAACCAAGACTTTCCCTAGTACAAGTAATCTAGCCAATTATGGTTGTTTCTTTTTTTTTTTTTGGTAACTGAGGAAAAAAGATTCCTTCACAAGTGTTATTTTGGTTGCTTTTCAGGCAGAAGATATGCACTGCTTACTTTTCAGTGATAAAACCAATCCTGTCATTTCTATTCTAAGCATGAGCAAAGATCTCAGGCAGCCCAGCAGAAAGTATTTCAGGGCCACATACAGCCATAAATCAATGAGTGTGAGCAAACCATATTGACACTAGCAGAAGCTGAGCTCATGCCTTCAGCCTGAGTTTCTAATTTTTGTATTTTACACTGTATGAGGAAAGGATTCCAGCTAATAGCACTTCTCCAATAAATCAAAGATTATTCTTTCGCAAGTGGTACTGAAGCCCTCATTGATTCTCTGTCCAACTTCACTCTTCTTCCACAGAGGTCAATTCCTGTAGTACTTGTCTTTCCTCAGCTTTTTCCTATATCTGCTTTTTATTTAGGATCTGATGTGGCTTCTTTGAAGTCCAGTGAGAATCCTCTGTTTTGCTCCTCAGTGGGAGCTGTACCATGTGCTAGAGTCCTAAGGGGCCAGCAGCAGAAAATTTAAGAAGGCAGAAGGGAATATTAAAGCATCATGAGGCAAGGGAAATACATTTGACCCATGACTTTCTTTTGTTTTGCTGTGTAGTAGGAAGGATAGTCTAGATAGAAATGTACAGTTCCAATAAACAGATCCTGCATCCAGCAAATGCATTGAATTCTGTTCTATGTTTAATCACCCACAGAAACTATGTCAGATGATCTTCCACCAGGAACAATATCTCCTAATTAACTGTAATTAAGGTATATTATAACTACAGGATATGAAACTAGATGGATCTGTCTCTTGACATTTCATATTTGGAATTTTTTTTCTGCGAAGTCTCTTAATATGCCTCAATTAATGATAAAAGAGGCCAGACCATTCTCAGTGATGGATCTGCATACATGAATCCTAGTACCACTGAGATGAGATGAAGCATGAATCTTCCATCATTAAACTCACCTTAGAAACATGAATGGATTCCAATTAAACTGAATTTACTGGCCCAAATGTTGATTATTAGGAAGCTAAGGGTCAAAGTTCGATTGCCTTATCCTGTAAAGTGCAAAAACCTGTGCCAGACATGACAGGAAAGTTGGGTAGTTTGTCTGCAGAGTCTTCAGAATTTCTGTAGTCATTTATAGCAGGTATGGCATCTCTTTTCATTCACTGAGAAATCATACAAAGCTGTTTTGTTCACGCCCTATTTGAAGAACCAAGTTTTTAATTTTAGTGCCCCACAAAGGTTTTATCATCTAGAAAATTATTGCTTCTGTCTCTGGGCTGTGGCAGATATCAAATCTTCACCAACTGATAAGGATTTGGAGACCTAATCAGTAGTAAACCTTAGGTATAGTCTTTGGGTAGATAGCTTAACAATTAAGACTTTTTAACTGTTCCTGAATGAAAGGGAATTACCAGCTTTAAAGAGAGAATTTCCTAGCTCAGGCATTTCTGGCCATGTAATTAAACTAAATACGCTCCTTCCTTGCCCCTGGCCACAGTTGTCCTGAAGAAGATTAACAACACTGAATTTCTACCCAGGCTGAAATCTTGTTTTACCCTGAAATATGGACACTGAAATAACAAAACAGTGTGCTACAACTCCATCTGGTGACTCCTCCCAAACTCAGTGATGCTTCACTGTGTGCCAGTGATGCACTTCACAAAGTCACCAACCCACGGGACTCAGGGAGTTCACTATTTCAAAGATGAGCATAGATGAAACCAGTTTTCTGCAGAGTTTACTATGGTGTGTAGATATTTGCCTGAAGTAATCTATTAGATGTCGTAAAGCATATGCAATCAGAAGGTCTTGCATAAAACACTGGGGAAAACAAGATGAAAAGCCTGTTTCCCATGCTGTTCCACTGAGCAGCTCTATTATGATCAGGACTTAATTTAAGTGATCTACTATATCTGTGATTGCACAATATAATCATGTTCCTGGGGTTATTATTTCTTTCTGTCATTTATTTTTAGCTACCTCAGTTCTCTGAAACTTCTTAAAGAAAATATTTCTTAGATTTATTTGAATTGTGTTCCCAAGCACAATTGTAATTCACTTTATCTGATTGAGGAATGGCATGATTACAAATTTTAGTTTTCTTTTAAGATACCAGTAAACACTTTTTTTTAAAGTCTCATATTTTGCTTGCATCTTATGTGCCCACACTCGCTTGATCACATGCAGGAAATATTTTTGTACGTTGGTGCTATGCATGACTATGAAAGGAGCTGTAGATGGAACAAGATGAGATACACGCTGTAATTTACACCTGACAGAGTGTGAATTTCATTGCAAGTGCTTTTAAAGGAAACTTGCTGTTTTTTCCACATTCAGATAAACAGTGATTCCATAGGAAATTATGGTAATTGATTGTTTGGGGTTTTTGTTTGTTTATTTGGTTGGTTGGTTGGTTGGTTTTGTTTTGTTTTTTTGCTACTCTGCTTTAGTTTTGATTTTTATGAGGAAAAATATTCCTCAGCCTAATGCAATCCTGTGTTATCTGCAGGCCCAGGTCATGGTCCTGTGATGCTGGACATACCCTGTAAGCACAGAACAGCCTGACTAGGCAAGATTAATAAAGTCTGTGATAAAGAAAGTATAATCACACCATTTCATGGGTGGGGGATCAAGGTAGAGACAGTTTAAATTACTTG
Source organism: Acanthiza pusilla (assembly GCA_036630365.1). NCBI lineage: Eukaryota > Metazoa > Chordata > Aves > Passeriformes > Acanthizidae > Acanthiza > Acanthiza pusilla. The sequence goes on from JAXCHO010000018.1 coordinate 14,605,767, forward strand.
CCAAAGGTGTGTTGCAGAGCTGTATGAAGAAGAGGAATCTCCTGGATCCCTGTCAAGTTTCTTTTTCATTTCTAGAGAACTGAAGATCCCTTATTTGTTTTGGCTGAATTGCAATGTGGATAGTTTGGAAGACATCTGAAGGCAGAAGGGCTCTATTAGGTCTTTCCCACTGAAAGAAATATTAGTAGGCAATTAAAAGAATAACAAATGGGGCCCATTCAAAATGCTCCACTTGCTGTTGCTCTGAGCTTCAGGCAAGAAAGTACATAGAGGTCATTTAACCTGACCACTTACATATCAGAGGCCACTAGTGTCACTCAGGCACTCCTAAATTAAACCATATATTTTAGACAGAAATATAGTGGTCTCACAAAGCATTTTCCATTCAGACCATAAATTCAAAGGACAGGGCTTTGTCCTCTGCATGTATCTGCTTTGCACTTCCTGTAGTATCACCTGGATAAACAAGGGCAGTTCATACTCCTGTCAGTTTAATCTCTTGCATCATCACCATTATTTTGATTAATTTGATACTTCGGAGCTTTAAAGAACGAAGAAACCATTAACGGCATCAGCGGAGATGGTGCCAAAGAGGCCTGGACACTGACCCTGGCACCCCGTTCTCCTCCTGTGTGCCGGAAGGGCTCTGTGCTGCAGCAGGGAGGGTATTGAGTGGTGGCCATCAAGGTACACTGGGGAAGCTGATGGAAACTGCTGCACCCCAGAGCCCTCTCCGTGGGCCATGTCCTCTGCACCTTCAAGGGGTGAAGTCAAGATTGAGTCCAAGAGAGCGTGGTACATAAATTTCCTGGATGACAATATAAACAAACAAGTCAAAAGTCATCAGATACCATATTCATAGCTACAGGCCAAATGCTTTATTCATAATGTTGCAGTGAAAGTATTAACATTGCATTTGTTTAAAAAGTAACTAGGAGGCCATTTATGAACCTTATAATACACATGTGAAGCAGTGCTCTACTGGTTTACACTGGTTATGGTCTGCTTTATATTTTCCAGAGGGTCAATTTGCAAGGATCTTTACTGCTATTTATGAATATAAGTAACTAATTTACCAAGGTTTCACAGGGTGGCTCCATGGCTTCCGCTTCATGGTTAAAGGTTCTGCAAATCTTTTGGTCTTGTTGACTTTGGGTTGTTTCTGATTTAATCTTGAAGGCTAGAAATACTGTATTACAGAAAAGCAAATACATTATTCTTGTTATTGCCCTTGTTATTAGAAAATATTTATATAGTGCAGTAAATTGACATTGTACTTTACCAACATAGATAAAGGCAAATTCTCTGCCCTGAAGAGCTTATAATTCAAATAAGAAAAGACAAACAAATATACAACACTTCAGAAAATGGTGGGTGAGAGGATTATTAACTATGTGAAAGAGGTGGAGGGGCTGTGTGAGGAGAGAGGAGGATGCTATAATCATCAATATTCCTAGTCTTACAGCACAGTGGCACCTTAAAAGCCTCAAATGTGATGAAAGCCTGGCTGCACAAGGTGCTTTGCAGAAGCCTGCCAAAGGGGTGTCCTTGTCTTTGTGTCTCAGAGCAGTGCTGCCTTGCTGACATCCCTGCCTGGGGGGCTCCTGGCTAAAGCCATCATCAGTCCAATTACAGCACAAGGAGCACCACATTTCCAGTAGGTTTTACCCCTGCCTGAGGGAAAATCCACATGATTTTCTGCCCTGAAGAGTTATAACTGAAATTGAAGAGGAGTGCACATAGAAGAAGGTGTTTCAGGGAAAAGGGAATGTAAGGATCGTGGTCTGGGTAAAGGTCCAACAGGAGCACCTAGAGGGAAGGAGGGCTTTTAGCATCCTTATATTCACCATGATCTGCAGCTCAAGCCTCCTCTGTCCTGACCCCCTGACAGCTAGTTACAAGGCAGAAGCTTTGAAATAATTTTTGTTGCCTGATCATAGCCAATGTGCACATAGTAGCTGCTCTTCTCCTGATCCAACCTCATTTTAACTGTGGGATTGCTTCTCCCTCAGTGCCCACAGAGTATGTGATAATCCTAAATTTATGTAACTTGCTAGTGATACCATAAACAACTGTTTAGAAAACAGGCAAAATTCCTGGCTCTGCTTAGCGACTTAATTCAACCTCTGAGGAAAGCTACTGGGTATGCAGGAGCACAAAGACACTGGAAGCTCTGCTCCATCCTGTGGGAGGCGGGAAATATTCATTGTTTCCCTCATTTATCTACAGCAAACAACCTCGGAAACCAGAAAGGACAGAGGAAAACTCCCTGTAGCTGTCTTCAGCTCAAAAACAGATGCTGCCCCCAAAAATGGGATGAATGATGAAGAAAGTCAATAGCGGCCTTGGCACGGCTGGTGGGCAGAAACAGGGGACTGTGGTAGCCAAGAGATGTGTGTGATTTACACTGATCTTTAAAGTGGGAATGGCAAGGAGCAAGGAAGTTAAGTGTCTGGTAAAGAAATGGGGCTGAGGAGATGTGATTCATCATTTGGAAGTAGGAAGAAAAGGTCCAGGATGAATTTTCTCTCCAGAGAAAAGGCAGATGTAGGGCATCGCAGTTGTTGGAAATGTGTTAGAGTGGGCAGCTCCTGCTGTCAAACACTAATAGTTGTATGTTGGCATATTCACTGGGGATGGGCAGAAAAATAATCAGAAAGACAACCATCTCTCTCTCTCTAATAATTTGTATGTATCTATATCTGGGGACATTCTCATCAGTTATTGCAAACCGAGTTGTGTTTTCCGTTCTCCTACAGCTCGCTGTGCCAGAGTTATCAGGCAAAGGACAGGAATGGGAGCCAAGTCCCTCAGGACTGAGTATCTTGCTGGGATTCACATGGCATGCAGGTAGAAGAGTGACAATTGAGCTCCCAAGGCACAGTTTGCTCAGCCCAGCTCATCTCATCCCAGGGGTGTCTGACAAACAGATGTTCATATCCAAAACTGCAGTGTAGACTTCCAGCTAGGGGAGTGAGATGTGCACCTCCAAGGTGAGCTTCACTGCCTGGCAAGGTAGGTGTTTGAAACAGGCTGGCAGAGGTATCTGCTTCTCCCCATTGGCAATGACAATGGCAGGAAGGCTCAAGCATAGAACTCTGCATTGGCAGAAATTAAGTGAGGTGAGTCTCTCCCTTCCCTAATACAACAGTGCAGTGTAACAAACAATAATGTCTTGGCTGTGAAGAGATATTTGGGTGAGAGAATGGCTCACGACAGATTAAGGCAAGAAGTGTGCCTACGTTGTAGAGGGAGTGTGGAGTCAATGGATGGAAACAAAATAATGCAAACAAAAGCAAGAAAGAGTATTATGAGGTAAATGGAGAATAGGAGGTGTACTAAGAGGGATGGAAGGATTGCAAGATAAATGAGCCCATGGAGGCCACTGACAATTGAGCTTGTAGCTGGAGAAAATATCCTGAGTGTGATGTGCTAAAAGTGGATGGCAGCTTTCAGAGTGAGGACAGATGTAAGCTGATATAGGAGATAGTGAGTTTTTCTCTTAAGCAAAATTTATCACCAGAAATCTTGAATTAAAACAAACAAAACAAGCCTAAATATCTTTTCCAGGTTTTCACTTAACAGCCATCACTGAGAGAATATTTGATGATATTGCATAAAATTTTGATCAATATGACTTTAGATTGCCTCAGTATTCTGCAAAATGTGCTCTGCAGATCACCCTCGCATTTAACTAAGGCACTTAGATGTCACCTCTTGCCACAATTTGACCCAGTGATAAAAGTGGATTTTAAAAATATGAAAATAATTTGATTGACAGGTTAGGGATTTTTTCCCCCCATGAATCTCTGCCTGAAAAGACAGGCTGCCTTAACTCCAGGAGTTCAATTATACAGACTTTGAAGGAGAAGAAAAATGATAATGAATGCATTTTAGAAACTTCTAAAAAGTTACTTAAAATAGACTTTCCATACATAATGTTACCATGTGAAACTCTGCTGTGTCCTGGTCTTCTGGGAGTAGGAGACAGCAGTCTGTGTTCATTTGGAAATTCAACAGCGAGGTACCCCTGCCTCTGATGGTCTGTATGATACAGTCCCTGGGGCTCTGCCACACACGGGGCTTACCCATCAAGCTGTTCATTTTTTCAGGAGGTGACATGCAAGTGATTTCACTTCAGGTTAGGCAGGAAGCTAAAGCTAAGTGTGGTTCCCAGCTTGCTTTGTTTTTTTTCTTTGTTTTTCTTTAAAAAAACTCAACCAAACAACCATTTGTATTTTAGCTACTCGATGTAGGTCTAGTAAACACAAAGCAAGGACATTGTGTGTGGTACAGTGTATGGTACATACAGAGAGAAGACATTTGTTAAATGTGGTGCTTTTATATAGCTATTCTCTCAAGCCCAGAAAGATAAGAAATAATGTATCTAGCCCATATATAATGATTGGCCCATGTACTTTATGGCAATAAGAAGGTGTTTCAGCATGTGTCATTTCAGTATTCAGCCTTTCAATGAAGTTGCTGAAGTGTGTTTGTTCAAAATCTGCTTCTGATGCTTCCTCTTTTGTCTGAAATGAAGTGGTGTGGGATGTCATGTTTCTAAAGTGGTCACTGGCCTTTAGTAGAAAGTAGTGTGATAAAAGGCTTGCTATTAAAATACTGCTGTAAATAATTAAAACATTTCAGAATATTTTGTTGTTGTTAAATATAAATGAAGTTAAAATGCAGCATTTAAAGAAAGGATTGTCCTAATTTAGTCATTAAGTCACTGTTCTTTTAAATGGGAAGCAAGTGAGTCACAATTGCAAGCCATCTTGGCAGGGTGAAAAACAGATGCAATCATCAATTCACAACAGTGTTTTGTGTTCAAGGAATAATCAGACCTGTTTTTATCAAGGCTGTGCTGCATTGCTAGCCAGCAACATGACTTTTTTTTTCCTGTTCCAGATGATTTTGGAACTGTATATGCTTTTTCAGTAAGTAAGCAGGACTTCTATAATGCTTTGCTTAATGTGCCTCCAGATTCTGTTATTTATAGACTTCAGCATAATCAGACTGCAGCTGCTAAAATACATACAGAACAAAAAGCACATTTGTAACCTGTTAAGACTTTGCTCTGAGATGCCAGTGAAGTCCAGGATTTACCATGAAATATTACCGAGTGACCTTTCAAGGAGCATCGCAGGAGAATACCTGTTTATCTTGGAGACCTTTGTTTTATTTTTCTTTCTCTGTTGAAATCTCTCAGTGTTCTGCTTTCCAAGGGAAGTCTGGCCTTTGTGTGTACCATGTGTTATCTTCAAGAAGTGCTGGGACAGAGGATTTAAGTAATGCAGCATCTCAAATGAGCAGTTCTTCCAGAAAATATGTTTTGATCAAATTGCCTTTGTTGAATATAGAGAGAAACTGTAAATATATTGTGATTTTTCTCTAAGTTGTCTTAGTCCTATCAGTATGGACATGATTTACTCATTAACTGTTTTTCAGTGAAAATTGGTGGAAATGATCCCTTGCAATTATGGAAAAACCTACATATTCAGTGTACATAGTTAAAAGTGAAAGCTTTTAATGCAGCAGCACATATTTTATGAGTTTATAAGGTGACGATGTAGGTTTTTAGTGGCATAATAGAAAATGAACAAAGACGTTCTAAATCATTCATAAGACAAAAAATTGGAAAGATTATGTGAGTGAACACATAACCAGAGCTCCCATTTGGGCTCTAAGGGAGCTTATCTTCCCTAGCTTGTGCCTAATGAAGCTGTTTTCTTTAGGAAAGTGCTAGTTCCTGAAGAATTAATCTTTGCTTTCAAGGGCCTCCTGTAAGAGGGAGATGTGGCAGAAAAATCCATGTAAACAGGGTGACTCTGGAGATGCTGGAAAGCAGCTGGCCTCTCCATTAGAGCTGCAGTGAGGTCAAGCATACAGTAGATGCCTAAGTTAGGATCCCCTCCAAAAGACAGGACTTTGTACCAAAAATGCTCTGGTACCTCATGTAATTTTTTACTTGTTGTAGTAAATGCCTTTTGGCAAATTGCCACGAGAAATGTGTGTTCTCCTTAATTTTAAATTTCTGAATTTAGATGAGGTTTTCTAGGTGTTAACATACCACTAACCATGCAAAAATATGAGACAATGCCTGTTCTTGTAACACCACATATGCAATATTATTTAAAATATTATATTCCATCTTTAGAATCACATTGGAGATGCTCTGTTTTTCATGTGCCCCAGGTTAGGATGGCTAGGGCACAAAAATATAATTTTTGTTGTTGCCACTCCCATCTTTCTTCTTCATTGTAAGATGGTCCAAAAGAAATGGATAGTGACTTACAGCATATCCTTGTCTAGCTTTTCCTTCTATTTTTCCCTTCTTTACTGGGAATCCTGTGTGCAGCTGGAGAAACAAAAACACTGGGAAGAACCAGTACAAAACACTTGATATATTTTAGAGGACAGCTGGAGCAAGCCTGATGAATGACCTGTACTTTGGCAGGTCAGGTGGAGTGTGACCAACCTAATGACCACTGTCCTATGAATCACAGTGAACAGTAACAAACACTTTGAATTTGCCATTCTTTTAAGAACTGGAACTCTCACCTAGATGTAACAGTTCACAAGATTCCTCATTGCTCCTTTCCATCTGTGTCTCCTCAAGAATGAGCACCAGTAGCATTTAATGACACTGTGACTTGTACTCCGAGGTTTCAAAAGGTTGATGGCATCAGTCTTTTCCCGGAAGGATTTAGTGGTCACAAAAATTGGACAAAGAGGTGAAATGACTGAAGGTCACTCAGCAGGTCAGTGTCAGAGTTGGGCAGAGGACCTCCTCCTTGCATCCCGGGGCTGGCTGCTGACCCGGGCACTCCACAGGGTCTCGTTACAGTGGTACATTTAATCAGCTTCGCTCTGTGTTGTAACTCATTGTCTGTGGCGTTATGGATATCTAAAGGGTAGGATTTTAACTTCACAATCTGCTGTTATTGAATTAGTTTTATGTTGTGTTAATTTCTTTGTCTCATGGCATTCATTGCCTGTGATAATTGATGCACAATATATAACCGACTTCTGTATTCATTTGGGTAACTGCATTTAATTGCCTGGTATAAAATATGTGCTCTAAGTACAATCTGCTATGACTGCTATGACTGAGAAGTGCTCATTGGTATGGACTTGAAGGTGCTTTATCTTCCTGACAACCTGTCTGAGGGAAGTCTAAATGTCTCTCGCAATTCGCCATCCGAGGACTGGTACTTGCATCGTGTCTGCAAAAAGAGAGAACACCAAAAAAATATAACATGAAATTGCTTTGCTTTGGCATTAAAATTTTGTTAATCAGAAGTTCTCAAATCAGGAAGTTTGTATTAATGTCCCTGCATCTCCCAAACATGAAGGAATAGCAGGACCCAGAATATTTTATGCATTTTCTCCTATAAATCAGGATTATGGCTTTATTTGCTTCTGAAGTTACTCCCCTGGAGTAGAGCTACTCCAGTGCACAAGTGTTTATAAAAACAGATTTCTTTTACATATATCTTCAGGTCCTTAATGCCTGGAGGAGTATTAGTGAATTGTAAATCAGGAATGCTCTCTAAAGGTGTGATGTCAGTGAAATGGTGTTGGTTAATGTCTGTTCAGGTTACACAAGATCCCTGCATAAGCTTACACTTTCTTGCCTGTTTAACCAGTAGCACAGTGATTCTATTTATTATTAAGAAAGCAAGAATCTTTGCGATTAGCTGTATTTCTCGTCAAACTTAGCATCTTGCTTTTTAAATGACTTAGACAATGGGTTTGTTTCTTTTCCTTGCTTGTTTTGTTTCCAGTGTCATGAAGGGTATAATAGTGCAGTGTCTGAGCTATACAAAGAAATGCTGAGATTTGCCAAAAGCTGATTTTATTTTAAGTATTAGTGAAACCTTCGCTATCCAAATTTCCAAAAGTTTTTAAACAAAAGCTAATGTTTGAGTCTAAATCAGGTGTGAAATGCCTGTGAGACTATTTTAGCCATATTATGTTGCTCTGTGTTAATGTAACCACTGAGTTGTCACTAGAAGGGATGTTCACAATTAGTATTTTTCTTTTTAAAAGAGCTAGTTTCTACAATCTGTGTCCTTCAGGATAGAGCATTAGTTCTGCCTACAGCTTACTGCAAATTATTCAGTGTTCATAGGTTCGTTTATGCTTGTTATTCAGCTCTCTTCCACTGACAAAATAGCCTGCAGCAGTTCTTGGTTAGATAGAACTAGTTCCACTTTAGGCTCCTCACGTTCTCTTTTATGGCTTTTCCCCTGGTTCACCCTGCACGGCATCCAGGTACTTTTGATAAAACAGTAGACTTGATGGTCAGAGAGAAAGCAAAGCTGCCCAGAGCCAGGGTGGGCTATGAGAGTGTGTTTCAAGCAAAGACTGCATGGCTTATTGGGCAGATCTGGTGGTATATACAACATGAGCTTCACCAATTTAACCCACTGATTCCACTTTCTTTCATATTCACGGTGTTACATGCTTCTTACTCTGCAGGGAGACAAATAATGGTAAATAATTCATGAAAGTATACCAAAATTTGAAATATGTGAACAACGTGTCAGAAGGCAAACATCAAAAAGTCATTCTCAGTAGGCTGAGGTGCATTGGCCTAGCCCAGCGTCTGATGCTGTATTTCTGGCAGAACTGGTGTGACTGCGGTGTGGGTTTGAGCAGAAGAAAGTGTAGCATTCAGCAGCAGACCTGGTTATGTCACTGAGTACACACTTCACCAAGCAGTAAAACGCGGGCGAGGGGGTCGCAGAGAGAGTTCAGCACTGTTTTCTACCTCTAATCCCAGTAATCCGTGCCTATCTGAGATGCCTTTACCCCAAAACCATGGTGCAGTACCTCCTTCCCCCCAATTCCTCACCATCACCATTAGTCACAGTGATGCAATTATGGGGACAAGCACATAGCACACGACAAGGTATGAAAAGTCATTTCATCACTGTTGGTTTTTAAATGCTCCTTTCTTCATCCAGGCAATAAGGCTGCTGGTCAAGGGAAGAAGTGAACCACTCTCATCTGGGCTATTCAGCATATATTTGTGAATTGGGATTGATCTGGAAATGATTCATAAAGAGCAAGGGGGGCTGTACTGTTTGAGAAATAACTTATTGACAAGGAATAATTCAGCCAGCCCTAACCTCGAAATAGATGTTCGTGGTCAGAAGTTTATAGCCTCAGTGGAAAGGGCTAAGTTTAAGGAGCTGAACAGGAGACATCCCGTTTTTAAAAACTTGACATAAATCTTGGCTGCCTTGCTTTATATTAGTCACATTCCCTGCAGAGGACTTCCATTCAATGTTTGTTTGGTGTTTATAGATGTTATTTAAAAGCCAATTTTATGGTAAAAATATTTTATGTTATGTATAATGAATACTGGAGATCAAATAAGAATTGGAATTGCAAATTCAAATATTAAGGGTTGATAAATATTGACTTTTAAGTAGACCCACTGTAGATTTGAACAAAATGCTTTTTAGCCTAGTATAGTGGTTATTTGTCAATTACAACATGGAAAAAAATGTAGCGCATTTTCTGAGCCCTACTCTTTCTTCATTTTTACAGCCATTGATTTGGTCATGTTCCTATGAGATGATCTGTATGGTGTAATGGAGCTAAAACATATATAACTTTCTGGCTTGTACTTTATGCACATCAAATGAAAAAAAGAAAAGTGTGGGAGGTACTAAGCTAAAATATAGTGTAATTATGTTAATTGTGTCTTTCCTAAAGATGAATCCTTAGGGTTTGCATGTTGGAAACCTCTTAATTAAGGTCTTTCAAGTAGTTCTTTAAAGTCAGCACAGCTCTTCCAGGGCTGAACAAGTCACTGAAATACACCTGCACTGCACTAATGACCTCCCTGAAGACTTGTACGCTTCTGGCCACTTGCTGGCCCCTGGTGCCCAACCCTCTGGTTCAGACCCCTTAGGCTACTAGACAGCCAAAAAAAGTAGCGTGGCCTCCCTTCACCCACAGTCCCATGCACCTGGTGCCCAGAGACTAACATGGGCATGTGTATGTGATCATCCTCACCCAGCATTTTCTGCCCCTGCTGTGAGTGCTGGGAGCTCAGAGGCTTTGCCCACACCTGTTCTGCTTACCTGTCACCTGTTCAGCCTCCTCTGCGATGAGCTATGAGCTTCCCAAATGACAACAGCTACAGCAAGAACGTAAAATTCATGGTCTGACAGACACCTGAAGTGAGCAATGTGTTTTAGCTAGAAACAGATACTGCACTTTTGCTTTGAGCTAACTAAGCTTTATGAGCCACGGCTGCAATGTTAGTTAAGGAGCAGGCATCATCCTCAGCTTTGTTAGGTTTTCTTTTCCACACCTCTGCAGGTTCCATCCTGTAAGTCATTGCATAATATTTTCTTTTCCCTTTCCATCTCAGAACAGACGACTATTTCCTTGAAACTTGCAACATCAGTTAATTGTTAACAGTTAAAAAAAAAAAATCATATTCATCCCTTAATATGTTCTTTCAGCTGATGCCTTCGTGCCGAGGAGGCTGTGTAGCTCCTGATAAGACTGAACTTGTGAAGGGCTTTTCAGCGGTCTGACAGGTTCATATGCGGCACTGTTTGTTCTGCAGGCAAGGATGAGCCTTTCCTGGGATGCCTCTACAGAGGCTGAGAAATGTGTGCAGAGGCTGGGGCTGGTGATCCAGAGGGAGTGGGCAGCACTTTTGAGTGCCTCCTAAAGCAGTCAGTCTCTTGTTGCACTCTGACTGTGGCACCTGTAGTTGATTTCCATCTTTTCTCTTTCAGAGCCTGATGAGCTGTGTGTGGGCCCTGTGCTTGGTGATATCCCATCTCAAGATGCTGCTAATACAGTAGCTAATTATTCCTAGCTGAAGCAGTCTAACAGAAGAAAAAGGATCTGGGGAAAAGCAATGGCTGCCGGTAAATATCTCAGGTCTGCAAAGGCCATAAAAAAATAGTTGGAAAGAGCTGATTTCAGGTGTGCTGGGGAGGGGAGAAGCAAAAATGTGTGATCTGATGTATCTTTTGTCTGATGTTTCAGTATCAGAAAGGTGCCATCCCTTAGCTCCCCAACCCACTCCTCCTTCCCCATCGAAGGAAGATCCATGACTGGGCTCAGTCTGTTTTGACCATATTCATGATATTTCTATTTTGGTTTTAGAACAAAACTTGGTATTTCCTATAGTGAATAGATTTTTTTTTAGATCTTTTTTTTAGTTAGGGGTAACGTATTCTTAAATCTTTTACAAAACAAAGAATTTCACCTTATGGAAAACAGATCTTTCCTTGGAGTGTGTTTGGTTCTCACAGGTTTCCAGCAAGTTCCACAGCTATTTATGTATCATTAAGTTATATCAGAGTGTTGCAGGGCAATTCACTGAGTTTGGGAGAGGCCTCAGAAGGTCTCCAGTCCAACCTCCTGTTTAAAGCAGGGCCAGAGATAAGGTCAGAGCAGCTGTTCAGGGCTTTATCAAGTTGAGTCTTGAAAGGTGCCAGGGATGCTGGCTGCACAGCCTGTTCCATTGCTTGACTATCCTAATGGTGAAAAAGTTTTCTTTTTTCATTTTATGTCTGTTGAATGTTTCCAATGTCTTTGTTTTCTACTATACACTACCAAGAACTATTTTCACTGATCTAAAGGTGACTCATAATTAAGAAACAAAACAAACCCAAAATAAATAGTGGTTGTGATAACCTCATTTTCACTGAAGGTTTTGGTTTAAAATTGTGGTGCATTGACTTTTCTACTTACAGCATGTTTATTTTCTTGCAGCAGCTGATGGTTTGGGAAGTATAGCTATAGATACCACACAGCTTAACATGTCAGTCACTGATCCCACGGCTTGGGCTACAGCTATGAATAATCTGGGGATGGTTCCAGTAGGACTAGCAGGACAACAGCTTGTGACAGGTAAGATTTTTCTTTCTTTAAAGAGATCTCTTGCACTGGTCATGAATTCTTTGTGTCCTTTTAAAAATATATGGAATGCTTTCTGAGGGTATTATATTTTTATGTTCTGAAAACATCACTTGTGATTAATATTGCATACTGTGTATTAGTCTCTTCTTGTAGTGGGTATATAATCCATATTATATTTTAACCTTGGGAAAAACTAAAACTCTCGGGGGAAATTGAACAGCTAAACCATCAATCCTTATGCTGGGTCAAGACTGGGAGGCAAGTCATGTGAGAGGAACATTTATTTTTGTTTCTCTGTTCAAGCAGGATGCCTTGAGGTTCTGCCAAGGAATACCCTGGGCTGAGAACTCTTGACTGGAGATTTTGGAGTTATGTTAATTGGGCAGAAAATCATGAAGCCTGTCCAATTCATATGCTCAGTTGATATTAGTGAAGTGAAGCTTTCCTGTCAGGTGTGTGCTTATTTACTTTCTGACTGGCTCCATAAATTGAATGTCAAGAGATTATTCTTATTAGACTTTGTCATTTCACTTCTCAGTTATAGTTTGGGAGAGCATTGCAAGGGATCACTTATTCTAACACCCACAGAAACAGTATTTTGAAACCAGCAATATTTTACAGACAGGACTGGACATAGCAGACTTTGTTGTCAACAGTAAAGGCCCAATTACTTGGAATTATTAAAACTTCTTTGCTCCTGTGATGTAGAGAAGAATTATTTATATATGGGTGGGTGCCCTGTAGACACAAGCCACATGCTAGGCATCTGACAGATTCCCTCTGGAAGCTGCACTGCCACTTCAGCTTAAGAAGAGCTGTGTAATATCTGTATCAGTGCAGCATCCTGTCACGTCTGTGCCTCTCCCCATAGATGTGGATGCAGTGAGCCAGGTCATGATGTAAATCACTCTGCTTGCCTCACCAGGGATGCGTGATGCTTAATTTTGGCCAAATATGCCCCCTCCTGACACTGGGAGCTGAGCGGAGCTGTGCCAGTTCACAGCTGACAGCCTGGCTCTGAATTACCTGTTTTACAGGCTGGTAAACTAAGCTGCGAGAAAGCTGATTTATAATGAATCAGTCTCAAGCAGAGAGTTGAGCTGGTGGAGGCTGTGAACTGATTGGTGATCTCTGGCTTTAGCCCCATGCTCCTGATTAAAAGAAACAAGCAAAGCCATCCACTCCTTGGGATCCAATTCTCTTCAATGCTTCTGTCAATGACCTGGATGCAGGAGCTGAGTCCACACTAAGTTTACTGATGGTACTAAATAAAGAAAAGCTGTTGATTCTCTTGAGGGTAGGTTGGCCTAATAGGAAGTTTGGATAGAGTACAGGGCTGGACAATCACCAGCTGTATGATGTTTAATCAGGACAAATGCCAGATTCTGCACCTGGGACCATGTAATCCTGGATGTATGAGTGGACTGTGAGAGAATAGGCTGGAAAGCAGCCCTGCACGAAAGAATCTGGTGGGTTTTGTTGATGGGAAGCTCAATATTAGTTAACAATGTGTCCTGGTGGCCAAAAGGATCAACCTTGGTTGCTTTAGGCACAATGTAACTAACCAGTCAAAAGAAGCATTTATCCCCCTTTGCTTTGGTACAGCCTCACCATGAGTGCTGTGTGTGGTGAGTGATACGAAAAATGTGAGTGTGTTCAAGGAAAGGCCACAAAGATGATGAAAAGGACTAGAGGGCAAGGCTTGTGATACTTGGCTGTGAGCAGCTGTGGGTACTAGGTTTGCTCAGCTTGGAGAAGAGGCGGCTGAGGAGTTGCTGTGTACAACTTATGAAGGTGAATGCAGAGGGTGATGCTCATCTCTTGTCTCTGGTGTCCAGTGACAGGATGTGAGGGAATGACTTAAAGCTGCATCAGGGGATGTTCAGATATGTTATTAGGAAAAAGTTCTTCTCTGAGTGTGGTCAAGCACTGGAACAAGCTATTCAGGGAAGTGGTCATGGCCTGTTGCTCAAGAAGCATTTGGGCAACACTCTTTGATACATGCTTTAACTTTTCATTTACATCATGTGGAGCTAGGAGCTGGGCTTGATGATCATTGTGAGTCTCTTGCAACTCAGAGCATTTAATGATTCTGTGTGCTGATGGGGAAATAACTTCTTCTATTTTTTGGTGGGGATTTGCCTGCAGGTGTGCTCAACTTGAACGCGTTTACCTCCAACCTGAAAATAGTACATGTCAAAATCACCTGCTGCTGCTTTCATTTATAAGCATTTTGGTTGCATGTGCTGTGGAGGTTTGCCTGCCTCTTTGTCTTGCTCTATTCTGTCTCTTCAGTTTCGGTGTAATTTGTAATTTCGGTGTAAATTGTCCTCGGATGTGCTGCGCAATCCCTACATGGCAGCCTCATCTCAGGTGCAATGCTTTTCCCCACAAGGGAGGATCTCCAGGGTTTTATTCCATTGACAGCCCCCTACTGTAATTTCCATAATTATGTGTATCACGTATTGTAAAGATGTTGTACAAGTCAGTTCATATTTGTTCAGCATTTTCGATGTATGAAAGGTGCCATAAGTAATAAATATTAATTACCGAAGTGCTGCTTGATTTCTCTACAGGTGCAGAATAACTTCTTTTCTTTCATTTTGTTTTTCTTTGTTTGAGATTCCTTTGTATTTTCAAGGTAAATAGGTGCTTTGACACTTCATTATATTTCCTTAAGATTCATAAGTTTTTGACACATTTTCTTTATGGCAGATCCATAATAGCAAAACTTCAGTTTTCCATGGAAATACTTACAGATTTATTTACTGTAATATATTTACTGTATCTGTGTTCAGTGAGGGTTTGCATCATTGTATTCAACCAAATATCTAACTAGTCCCTAGCCATTTCTCACTTTTTTCATTTTTTGCTATTAATCCTAGTAATGAATTCAGCTTTGTCAGCAGTCACATACTGCTTTTGCTACTGTCACCTGTTACATTTCTCTGAGATGAAAACGACACAACCATGTCCCAGTGCTAACTATTTGTCCGTCTTTAAAATTTCCTGTTATTCTTTCTTTTTTTTTTCCCCCAGCCTTGTTGATAGCTAGGAAAGCAGTGAGTAGTTTAGATTAATCTTGGAGACACTGTGATCTTTCCTGGATATCTTTACTTAACCTGCCATAGTCTGAAATTTGGTGTATGGTATTCACCTGTATTGTGACATATCTCTTAGTCCTCTGGTCTGTCAGCGCTCAAAGGACTTATCCATTCATGGACTTTCCTTCCCCAAACCCACTGATTCCTGATGGCTGTGCAGGGCATTTTTGGTCCCGTATGTGTAGAGTCCCTATGAACTACTAAGCCTTTTTAGAGGTTTCTCATGTCTTTTTTCCCCAGCAGTTCTTAACTTAGCTGCTGTGTAACACGCTGGGATGCCTGCCTTGTAGCAGTTGTGCTCCCCAGTTTGCAATCTGTGAAGCTCTTGTCTAGCTCCAGAGTTTGCTAAAATGACGACTAAAGCTTCCGCAACATCTGGCCAATACTGTTCTCACAGCCTGGGATGACGGCTGTCTGGTCTTGGTAACTAATCAATTTTAAGCACTGCTAACCTTTTAATACCAGTTTAGGTATATCTGCACTCTATTTAATTCCTTATCTCCCAAGTGCTGTAAAATTGGATTTTTGATCTGGGTAAATGTCAGAACCTTTCATTTGTAAAGATAGATTCCTGTTAATAGTTAAAGAATATCTCTTGTGTGTCTGCATATATTTTGCTTGCATTTTTTGTTGTTCAGAAAACCTACTTTTTTCCATATATTTGGCTGCTGCATTACATATACACTCATATATGCGTTTATACATTATATATACATAATTCATACTATAAACTGTAGTTTAATAATACATTAGTTGAAGCATTAAAGATTGATGTGGAATAGTTATGGCTGAAAAGTATTTTCAGTCTAAATTTCCCCTTTCAGCAGGTTATAATTTCTTTTAAAAATTTACCTTTTAGGCTGAATTTTCTCAGGGTTGCTTTTAGCCCAGAGGAAAAAAAGATCTGGAAAAGTTGGAGGAAATATGTTGAACTGCTTTTGAATTATCCAGGCCTTAAAATTGCTGTTTTCTATGCTTTGAGATTTTGAGAAAAATGGTCAGGTGAGAGGGGAAGGTTAGTTTGTAGTTCATCTTTTTGAGAACTAAATCCTCTTTTCGCACTTGGCAACTCTGATTCAAGCACATCTTTCAAGTACATTCAAGTCTGTTGTTTTGTTAGATTTTAGGTCTAGAAAAAATATTCGGTGACCTAAGCCAGCTGAGAATGTTTTATTTTGCTTTTGCACTGCTACTTTTTAAAGGCAATTTTTACATTCCTGAATTTAGTGTTATTGCACTTCCATTTGTTTCAGCAAATGCCATCAGGTCAGCTGTTTTCTAAAGGAAGATATTCTGCTGAGAAAATTATTTACTTCTCTGGTTCAGTTTGGTTCTCCTTTCACTAATTAACTAGTGCTCTGAGAAACATGAAGCAATTTTGAGGTGCTTTCCCCCAGATGACCTAAACATTTGTGAGTCAAAAATGGTGTATGTCAAAAAGTTCCCCAGTACAAATGAACCTGGAGAGTGGTACACAAGTGGTAATTCATTTAGCCTTTACGTTAAGCTCATGCCCTGTGACGCATATTTGTGCTCTTGCAGAGTAAAATAACAAACCACAAGGGCAGACATCCAAGATGAAAGTTACAGGTCTGCCTGGAAGTCAAGGGTATGTCTGAAAACCGATGCCTTCTGTTTATTTACAGAATAATTATTAAGGCACGCTGTTCCATAGGAGTCTGGCCAATACACCTCAGCCTCAAGATGCTAAAATTTTCAGTGACACCCAGTCTTTTTTATCTTCTGAAGTTAGTTTTTGACCACTTGTACAAAATCCTAGTGAAATCAGAGACTAGGATCCTTTGAAGCCTAATGTCTTGCTTACCAAAAGATACAGAAAAGAACACCATTTTTGTGGCTTCAGGCATGTATTTTTTAGACACTAGAGGTTGTGAAATATTAGACACTTACATCAACCTTTCTGTTTTTCCATTTGTCTCTGCTTTCCCCACACACTTGTCTTTTGACCTGATTTCAGTGGAACATAGGAGCTGTCAGTTCCAATCAGGTCACCTCGCTCAGGATTGTGCTTTTGACAGTGTTGGGCATCAGATACTTCATAGGGAGAGATCCACAAGGCAAATCAGCACTGAAGTGCTTCTCTCTCAGATGGGCTCTCCTCTTGATCATTAATAAATAGAAGGATGTTCCCCAAACTAGAAGTTATCTATCCAAATCAAGTCATAACTCAGGAAAACATCACTTTTGGAAGCAATACCTGCTCCAGTAAGTAGTTACAATCCTGAAACTGCAATCCCAGACATACTTTTTGATACCAGACAGATTCGTGAAATTTTGATCTAGAGACTCCTAAATCTCATCCTCCCAGACTTTTATTGGCTCAAGGCCTACAAGTGTTTGGAGTCATAATATTCAGACTCTCTTTTTCTTCAGAATACAGATTGTAACTAAAGGCAATCACTATATTCAGATTCCAGGCATGCATTATTAATTATTGTTCACTGCAGGTCATCATATGCTGACTAAATTGTAAACATATCCCTCACTGTTCTGGTTGTGTACCATTTTTGTAACGTTAATGAAGAAAAATCAAATCAAGTAGAAAATCAAGATATATTTGATTATATTCAGCAGTTCCCCAAAGAAAGACCGTACACTAAGCAGCACTGAAGACCTTAAGAAGTCAGCTGGCCAGAGGACTCTGCCAATTCTCATGTGTATACCTCTTCTTCTGTGGCCTCTCCATTAATGAAGGCTTGGAGCCGCTGGTAACCATCTGGCAGTCTCATTTCGCTCTACCCGTGCTATCCTGTTACCTCTTAAAGCTTCCTTTTCCTACACTCCATTGCTTAGCCACTGATCCAATGTACTGATGAGTCTATAACTCAAATCATCCAAGACATGCCTAACAAAACACATCTTCCTTTTCTGTAATTAATTCTTAACTCCTGCTAATTCATTATAGTCTATGCACAAAAAAATTTGAAGTGAGTAACTTGTAGTATGAGCTGAAGATAGGCACTTTTTTAAGGAAAAAAGTGCTTGAACATCTGCAATTTGAATTTTAGCACACTCCAGCTGTAAGTTTTGGCAGCTGGCTGAGGCACTCCACACACTCAGGTTCCCCTGCCTGTGAAAGCTGCAGACCACAAGACCTGAAGAATTCAGCAGCCCCATGGCACACTAGTATTCTATCTTTACCCCTGGTCTGAATGCTGCACTGGCCTGACATCTGGCAGTAAAAATGGTATCAAAAGTATTAATAAAATCCACACTTTCCCATAGGTTTTACTACGCCCTCAAGGTTACAAGGTATCTTCAGAAGGCATCTTTTCAGCTCTTATGGCTTCCCAACCTGTTTTATGCATTGTATTTTGTTAACAAAAGTCAGCTTATGAAGCAAGAGAAATGTAGTAATATAAGCTCTGAAAAAAAAAGTTCTTAATTTTATTTTAGTTCCTTTCTCTCTTATTTTATCATCTTCACTATAGAAATGTTGTATTTTAGTCAAGAGGAAAAGATACACCATTCAAATTATCTGAATGACCCATCAGAATAATTACAGTTGCATGAAACATACTCTAAAGGATTAGTGTTGCACTTATACCCAGATAAAGCTATGTATTTTTATTATCAAGACACAGGAGAGCAGCAAGGGTGAAAGAGAATAGGTACTGTGGGAATCCCAGT
Source organism: Acanthiza pusilla (assembly GCA_036630365.1). Lineage (NCBI taxonomy): Eukaryota > Metazoa > Chordata > Aves > Passeriformes > Acanthizidae > Acanthiza > Acanthiza pusilla. Next base: position 14,624,426 of record JAXCHO010000018.1, read on the forward strand.
CTGCAGAGCCACTGGGAACATCTCTAAAGTATTATATACTAGTGTAACAAGTAGGTTTTTTTCATTGACCTGAAAAGCGCCTGCAGAGTTAATCACACTTTCTATCATGTGAGTGTTACTCAAGGAGACTCCACACCAGGGGACATTAAAGTGCTAGGAACAAACACAGTTAGTTTACAACAGAAAAAGGAGAGAAAGATTTGACGGCCAGAGGAAATGTGGCAGAAACTCTGAGTGCCTTTTGACACGCTATCAGGGTTAAGTGTGCCTCTTCGGTCATTCAAGTGCCTCTTCTATATTAGACCTTAATTGAGGCCAGGGATGAAGATAATGATTAAAATCTGCTCGGTGCTTGAAGATTAATAGTACTTTTTAACATGGTATGAAGGGCTGAATGTCCCAAATAAACAAGATTCAGAGGTGAGCAGGGCCACATGGAGGGAATCACTAAGTGCAAAGCTTGTGTTGTATGTGGAGCGGAGAGGTTTTTAGGAATATAGCATCTCTCTTTTGGCTGTTATACTTCTATCCAAGCCAGTTAACAGTTTAAGAAAACAAACTGATTACTATTTGGCATATTCTTCTTCATGGTCTCAAAATACTGGAGTAAATTTATGATGCAAACCATATTGTTTGGATGTTTTGGCATTTTGTTTTGGGATTTGTTTTTTTTTAATTCCTGGCTGTTGGTTATTATACCATCAACAATCTGTTTGGCATGTTCTTATTTGATGTTACAGTGAAGTAACATAAGGAAATATTTTATTTTTGCAGAAGTTTTCCCCATCTTTTATCTTGCTTTGGAAAGCCTCCATTCCCATTATTTTCCATGTGTTTGTTTATTCTAGACAAGAAAGCCCGTGAGTAATTATGAACATCCCACTGCATAAAGTAAGCCAAGAGGCTGTTGGGAACCATTTGCTACTGACTGTTTACTTCTGCTGGAGTACAGCTTTGTCTGAAGCACTTTCCCTTCTCACATCACTCCCCATCCAAGGATCCCAGGTTCCTTGGTCCCCATGGGGAATCCAGTGACAACCTGGCTGCTGGAAGAACTGAGTTATTGTGGATGGAAGTCAATAGAAAGGGCAGACTGACCATTTGAACTAATCAAAGGCAATGTGTGAATACCAGGTTACCTATTTTCAGGGGTGGAAGAGGCTGGTTCATGGCAGACTGCTGGAAGGTGAGCTGCTGGCTGCAGTCACAGTGTCTAGGTGGCAAAGTGAAGACGATGCTACCGGAAGCCCTTAGGCCAAAGCTGTTCACAGGGTCTGTAGATGGTCTGTAGGGGCTGGACACAGCAGTCCCAGGAGGACTGTTAGCTCAGTCCGTGCGAAGCGGTCTCAGGAGAACACAGATGGCACCGCCTGGGGCAGTCCCAGAGCTGAACTTCCTTGGGAGGGGAAAACTTGAATATGAATGAATCCCCAGGCAGCCACCCCAAATCAAGGCTATAAAATCCTTTGTTCTTCCCTAGTCAGTCTCGCTCTTTGCCTGTGTGGGTTATGTTGATGCTTAGAGCTTGGCTTCTGGAGAGGAAGCGTGAGAAGCTTCCTTTCTATGATTTACCTTGAGGAGATGGACATAAGCATGATTTTCTTCCCTTTCTGACACCTGTCTTTCAAATGCCCTTTGCTTATTGCATAAGAATTAGGTCTCACAAAGTGCATGAAGATGCGCATTCAGTTCAAGGCAGGAGTCTGTCTGAAATATGAGCAGAACCAATCAGTGTGGAAAAATGTCTTTTGATGGTCCACACTGAAGAAGAAAGTTGGGTTTCAGTGAACCTAATCCTTGGGCATGTGAGGGAGCTTGTAACAGAATACTTCATTAATGTTGACTTGGATCAGATAAACAATGTATTTGCCATACCTTCCCATGCTCTGGTGGTGACAAATGATGTGCGTGACAGCAGCTCTGAGTAATGTCTCTGTAATGGGATGCAGCTGGTCACTGGAGTAGTTCTGTTAGTGGATGTGGAAGTGAAAGATAATTAAACTTAATACATACAATATGCTCTAATATGCTGTGGCATATAGATTGTATTCTGCCCATATATAAAAGATATTTTGTTACTATGGCTTCAGAAATTTAATAGGTCTGTTCATGAACAAGAACAACTTTATCTGTCTTTCCTGGTTTTGCACATTTCTTATTCCAATTTTTCTTTTCCTAAAAAAATTATTTTCTTGGCTCTAGCAGATTTTCCTTTATAAGTAATCTTTTCCTGACTACAATGCCTGCATTATTTAGTAATTATTTGTTATTTCCATTCAGGAGAGGCTTAGAGATACAGAGCTGTAGTAAGTTAAGCAATGCCTGAACACTTAAGAGTCAATCCTGGCCCAAATTGCACATGGTCTGTTTTCTTTCACTTAGATAAACCAGGTAGGTAAGGGACTGCATGGAAACAATGGGATAATACTGATTGGCATGAAAAGCAGCACTGATTGTGGAGCTGCGTGTCTATTATGTAGCGTTTTTTGTAGGTATCTTGGCACAGCAGTAATATGGTGCTAAGTGAAAAAGCAGTTTAACTCTTTTTATCTGATATTCTGAGTCAGGCAATGAAGAATAGGAAATCTATTGTGCACATTAGAAACAGGCAGACAATTCCTACCTTCTCTTCCTCTTTGACTATGCTGCTGTGATATTTAGAGAAGGATTTGGAAAAGGGAAGGGAGAGAGCTTTGGTAGCATTTAGAGAAGACAGCACTGTGGGAGAAGGTGCAAATGTGCTTAATGTCACCTTTTTCAAAAAGATCTAGTAGCACAAGCTGTGTTTTGGAAAAGGCATGTCCAGACTGCAGTGAAGGGAGAAGGCAAGTTATTTGCTTCTCCAACACTTTTTCTTCTTTCTGACACGATTGTATTTCAAGTGGTTTATTTCCTTAGCAATGACTGTGGAATATTATAACCGACTGCAGTGTTGACGTTTTACCCTATTTGGAGCTGCATCTGTCAAATGTATTTAACCCTTCTCCTGGAAATCTCCTGGTTCAGGTCTTGATCTATACTTAGACTTACATGACTGAGACCTTTCCAAGAATAGTTGTTGAAATCTCCTTTTCTGGCACCTTTTGATAACAACTTTGGCCCTTAAAGCATACTTAGTTGAAGCATTTTTGAGACATTGCAGAATATCATAAAACTTTATCTGCTATAACAGCCAGTAGTGTAAATAAATTAAATATTAATTAAAAATAGCAATAAACTCCCCTAATACAAGAGGAAAAGAAAAACTGACTAGATTTTGTTGTCTTTTAATTCATGCTAAATGTGTGTTTAAACCCAAACACAGTGCTGGCTGCCCTTTGTTGTAATAAATGTCACAGGATCCTTTTCTCTCTTCATTATGTTTTTAATACTTTGATAACCTTCTAGGACTTAGAGAAAGGCCCTGGGTTGTGGACAGAGAGAGGTCAGAAGTTGCACCTGGATTTCAGGACTGTGTGAAGGTAGCAGGGAATGGGAGGAATCTGCAGCTGAGAAGCTGAGTAGCTCATTTAATCAACAGCTTATTATAAATATCGTGGGTCCCTTTATGTTATTAGCCAGAATTTAGTGTATGAAAAAAAATTCAAGTACCAGTTTGTTCTTGCTATTCGCCAGCCTCTGTAAAGCAAGATTTCTCTTCCAGTTCTTCCTACATATGTTGCCTTTTAACTTTGTGTCCTTTTGTTCTGGTCTGTCTAATTACCTCAAGTAGATAATCAAGCTTGATTTTATAATAAACCATAGCCAGCTCAGGCTTGTCATGACTGATTTGTCGGCTCCCAAGACTAAAGACTTTCAACCTCAAGACTAAGATCATTTCTGGCTTCAGTTCAGGGTATTAATTCTGAACTTTCCAATCTAAATGTGGTTTGGAACATGTGTACCATGTTTTCCCTTCAAGAAGAGAAAACAGACCGCCTTGCTTTTTGTTGGTGGTGTTTGAGTGGAATTTAAGCTGGAATTAAGATAAAACAAACCCAAACAATCGGGTTCTGTAGAAGCAAGCTTGCATGTAATCATCATTGCCAAGGTTGTAGTCAGGGGGGCTGTTATATATTGACCTGAGTTACTAGTAGACGCAAACATTGATCTCCTTCAAAGCAAACAGACATCTCCATCAGGGATCCCACCACATAATTCCCTATAACTTCAGCACCACCTGAGGGGGTGGCATGTGTCTCTACACCTGTGCATGCCTTAGAAACGTAAAGGTGCGATGCTAAACAAACAGATGATAGCTAATGACTCATATACACCATTTGGTGTCCCTTAGGGGCTGCCTCTCTTCCAGTGTTTTACTTCAGCAGTTGAGCTCATGGGGGACACGAGAGCTAACCATCCTTCCAGCTATTCATCCAGGGATTTGAGGCCCCAGGTTCTCAGTGGAAGGCTTTTTTACTGCAGCTCCTTTAACAGGCAGCTGTGTTCCTACCCCCCTGCTTTCTCATTACCCCGATCTCTGTTTTTCCATCAACAAAGCAGTGCCATAGATTTGAATGCAATCTCTGTAATGCTACAGATGCCTACTAATGGTGTGAAGGTCTCAGCTTCCTCAAGTAGTAATAGAGGGATTCTGCTATTCTAAGGATCGTGTAACAGAAACATTATCACATGTCTGCATGTCTAGCCACTCTTCCTTGGTACTGTAATTCTTCCTAATGCTAGCAGGCATCAGGTTATGGATCTAGTGGTATTCTTTCAGAGTTTTCTTGTTAGAATTCAAAGATGGTTTGGGTTTTTAGACATTCCTTGGTTGTTTGCCTTATTCTAGCTCAATTATTTCATGTTTTCCAATGCAGAATAGCATCTGGTTTCTGTGGGCCGTGTTACGTAAGAGCTGCATTTCTCTAGACTTGATTACATGACCTGTTATGTGTTGTGTTTCCAAGACTTGTTTCATCTGTAGCCTTGAGATACTCTATTTAATGCCTCATCCACATATGTATATAGTAAGCATGAATGGAAGATGTCCTCCAGGGGACTTTTTTTATTCCTCACCATGTTTTTATGATCAAAAGATGACAATCCACCCTAGTTTTCTTTTACAGTTGTGTTATAGATTGGAAATATCAGAAAAGTCCACATTACTTGATGACTGCATAAGAATAGAGTTTACAGGTTTGCAAGTTCTTCACGCTCTGCAAACTCATGTTGGGATTTAAAGGGTAAAACACCTGTTTTTCACTCTGGCATCAGTGAAAGACAGTAGTAAGATGTTGTTGGGCATATATTGTTATTGGAGCCTTGATGGTCCCCCCGGAGTTTCAGAGATGAACACAGAGAAGAGAATGATCCCAGGGTAAGGTGGAGAGAGCCCCTCCATCAATAATACAGACCAGAATGGGACCCAGTTTCCCTATTCTATTTGTAGAGGTTTGCAGAGCCAGCAGGAATAAGAGGTTGTAATTTTTTTCCCCTTGTGTTAGTAAAATAAAGGAAAATGAATCTGACCATAAAAGACCAGGCTTCGTCTGTCTTTTACATTAGAAAACCTGGGAAACAAGCAAAAAAAAAAAGTCTTTTCCATCACATATAATTAACCCCTTCTTTTAAAGCCCAGATCCGCTCACAGGCTGTGCTGCTCTGACCTCAGAGACCTTGCCAATAACAAATCAACCTTTGTGAGTACAAGGGGGAGGAGAAGCCAGAGGTAGGGTCACAGCAGGCTCCTTCAACATAGATTTGTTCACAGAGCAAGAAAGCAAGTGGTGCACCTTTCTAGGAGCAGGCACTAGTGTGCCTTTTGCATGAAGGCAAGATTTGTGGGTAAAACTTAGATTGCTTCTTGGACCAACTCATGTACCTGGAAGAATATGCACCAGCCCTCTGATTGTCTGAGGCAACCAGGGGACTAAAACTTTAATTATAGCAGACAGTAAAAAGGTGAATTCAAATGAAGGAATAGTTTTTGCAGTGCACTGTAATTTTCCTCCCTTTATTAATCTTTTCATCTGGCATAGGCTTACCTATCTATTCCTTTGCAGAATAATCACAATGTCACCACTTCGCTTTTTATATTCCCTTTATTTTACAGGTGCCAACCAGCTTTTTTTCTACCCGACTTAACATATCTAATTAAACTCAAAGGATGTGCTCCCTACTTGTACTTCACTTAGAAGTTCACTGCTTCTCAGACCTGAACATGGATTTCTCTTTTTTTTTTCCTCACTGTACTGACCCATAAACCTTGTCCTGCTTATGCTTTTAGACTATTACAGCTACAGCAATACGATTACAAATGTGTGACATTATTCTTAAGGTAGCCCTCCAAATCCAGACCCACAGGATAATGGTCAATTTATGGCTGTAAGGAAAAGATCCCTTGTGTAAGAGGCATAGTCAATTTCTAAGGGCAAAGCAACAATTTGAGCTAGCTTTTATACACAGAAGATTTCTTTATTTCTTTATTCTTGTTCTGTGCCTCTTAGCCATTAATCTCTCCTATCGAAACTTGTCAAATACTTTTGGAAATTGAAACAAATATGCTGCTTCCATACTTATTGTTCTTATCATTTATAACCACAATAGCTAAAAAAAGCAGCCCCAGCTTCTCTTCCCATGCACCATATCTTCTAAATCCCTTTTGCCTCCTTCAAAATGGACTACTGTTCCATTTCAGTCTGATACATTTTTCATCTTGTCCCTTTTGCAACAGTTTTCTAGTCAATGGCTTTTGTGAAATTTTCATGTGATGAAGCTCTTCAATGTTTTAAGCATGTCTGAAAATCTCATCCTTGTCAGTAAATGTCTTGGCTGTTGCCTGTATGCAAGAACCAGTGAAGAATGTAACGGCATCTTTTCTAATGTGGCTTAACCCAGGCAAGGCTGTTCTAAGTTGCCTCTCTAGTTCACATTAATTTTTCCACTAAGTCTGTGTTTGAGATTTAATTCCTTTTTGTTGGAGGTTTTTAAAGAGGTACAGCAGTAATTTCCCAGTGGATTTTTTTGTGGCAAGGAAGTATGTACATGGTTCTGCCTCCCTGTTACTGGATGTGCAACAGGAGTGACAAAGAAAGGACTGTGATGACAGTAGGTTTCTGCCATAGCTTTTGAAGAGAGATAAAAATCTCCTTCAGAAGATGCAGAAACTGCTGCAGGTGGGCCAAATCACTCTACAAAATCTTCACCTTTTTCACCTTTTCCAGCTTTTCCATATGAGGAGGTTAAAGGCTCCTGTCTGAGATGGCGTGGTTAGACATTTTGGTGTGAGTGATGCTAATCGTACTGAATCTATACTGAGGGCCCAGATTGGTGTTATCTTCATTTCATCTGAAAGTGATTTCTACAATAAAGCTGCTGCTTTTTTTCTCAGGGAACAAAGAAATCCCTCACAAAAAACCTCATCATTCCCTGATATTAGATTAGACCTAAGATGAAAGTAGATTTTTGCTTCAGAACTAGAATTGAATTACAGAAAGGGTTCCTGGATTGTGTCATCTCTGAGTTGTCATGCTGTTGCAAAACAGGGGAAGATGGAGAGAAAAATTCAATTTTCCTGGGATCAGCCTTGCTTTGTAGATTTTAGATTATATCAGCCTTTGAATTAGGAATGTCGCTGTGGCATTTATGCCCTTGCAGGCTGTTGTGTTCATGGGGAACTGCAGAAACTGTGCTGAGAAACAGGCAGAGGTGGGCAGAGGGTGGGTGAGGTTCCTCTCTTCCAAGGACTCCTGCTGGACCTGTGCGACAAAGCCAGAGGGAAGAGGTACAGGCGTGTGGGAGAAAGCTGGGTTACCAAATCCAGGCCACAGTGGCTGCTGAGAAGTTGTCAGAGAGGCCCACGAGCTTGCTTGGAATGGCTGTCATGAGCGACAGACCTGCACTGGCCTGTGCAGCTTGTAGGTAGCAAGTTTCAGGTTCTGCAGCTGATATTTTGTATATTTTGTTAATTAAACAGTTGCAAATGATTGCACATTGCATGTTAGAGTGTTGTAGAATGAATGTTTTGTGAGCATGGATAAGCTGAATGTGACTTTAGACATATACTCCGATGCCACTTCTCCACTAATTACATTTACAATTTAGAGCTGTCTGTAAGGTAGAAGAGCCTACTGTGCTGATATTCACTGACAAAAGGTTTTCAAATCACCTTCCCAGCCAGATGTTCTAAACAAGGATCTGACAGTTGGTCCATAAATCAAGTCAAGCATTTCATCATTGTTCTCTTAGGTGCCTCTTGCATTTAAGCCTGTTTAGCTAAACACATATATTTGCTTAAGATGAACTGTAAAAATAACATCTGGAGATCTTTTCTCTGAAAGAAAATGCCAAAGGGTCTTACACAAGGATCAAGCACATTTTATAAACTGTGGCTGGGATTTTGGAATTCAAGCTGAATAAATGTGCTTTCAGCTTTTGAGGGGATCAAGGGCCAGTATTATTTAAATGCTCTTTTTACTTTCATGGCACTCTGTAGGGAATGTGCTCTCACCAAAGCGTTCTTACATTTCTTATTCCATAATGAGTTTCTGTTTTCATCCTTGCCACCTGGGACCCTGGCACAGTCCTGCTAGTAGCAGTGGAGTCACACTGGTGGAACTGGATGCAAAGTGCAGTCCAAAATATTTATTTTAGAGTATTCTGCTTTGCAGTAGATTGCCATCAAAGGAGAATGTCAAAGAAGAAGTTGCTGGGTGGTTTACCTTTTTATCTTAGCTTGTATCAGTCATCTCTTTTTCATCCCTCTTTTTTTTTAAATTTTTAAGATCTATGAGATTCATTCTCTCCTGAAGAGGCTTTTTTTTTCTACCTACTTTTTTTTTTCTTAGAAAACCATTCTAATAAGTTGTGGTTTGCTGACCTTCAGAATCAGTGTTACTATGCATTTTAGCTTTGCTGAGTATCAGTTTGGTCACTTTGCTTTTTCATATTCAGTTCACAACATGACAGAGAATTCTGCTGAAATTTAACAAGCCTGAGGGCAAAAGATTCAGTCAAGTGCAGTCAGATTTATAAAGTGGCAGATAAAGTGGGAAGGGTTTTCCATTACTTCTGCCACATTGGGTATTTTTTTGATGGATGTGCCATATCTCATCTGTGATTTGGAATGACGTCAATTCGTGTTTGGAGGGGTACCATGACCATGACTGTTCATGGTAACATAAGACTTATAATCTGAAAATGTTGGAAAAGGTGGGAGCAAAATTATTACATGTGAATTTCTGGCCTAGTATCATAGTTATTTTGTGATTTAGTTCTCAGGAACACAACTTGTTTCATAATGTGAGACTGGCATTTAATCTGAGAAACCTGACTGTTTTGAGAATTATACAAGGCAGCATGGAGCTGTTTAATGCTTAAGTGACAACAAAACATAAAGATGCTGGCCATAATTCTATCGGAAGTAGTATACTTTCCTGTGAAGCTCAGACAAGTGCGTTCTTGATTTAAATATCTGGAACTACAGTACATGGTGTGAAACATAAATCCTCTCAGTGCTGGAACCCAGAGACCAAAGGAGCCAGTTGGAAACCTCTCTGAACAGCAAATTTATCGGCTGAGTTAAAAGTCCTTATGCTAGGCTTAGAAAGGACCTTTCTTAACCTCGTCCTTCTGTCCCATTTCAGCAGTGCAAATGAGCTATAAAGCTGCCTAAAATGTCAAAGGCCAAAAATTCACTGGCGTGGCAGAGGTGGTTAAGAGCTGGCATTACGTAGAGCAGGGCACAGGGCACGTGGTCCATTAGCAGCCCTTGTTAAGTACCACAGCCCCACAAAACTCAGAACTGTCCTGCAGCTGCTTCAGCACAAAACAAAGGACAAAGCAGTCACTGGCAGCCCCAGGTGCTAAAAGCCTCTTCTCTGAGCTCCTCTGAATACAGCCCTGGTACAGCTGAGAACAGAACCCACGGAGCTAATCAGTTCAGCTGGTGCGAAAAAAACCAAGCAAATCTACTGACTCAGCCAGCCAAACCACATGGGCCACATCCAGATTTTAAGCCATCCACCCCGTGCCAACCAAGCTGATGTCATGGCCAGTCACTGTCCCTTCTCTCCTGCCCCACCACTGTCTCCTTAATGTGCCTTTTCCTGGGCCCATTTTAGGACAACAGGGAGAGCTGAGCCTCTTCTGATGGAGGGGAGGGCAAGGGAGGGTAGGTGATATCATCAGCTCTGACACATTCTCTCTTTGGCCCTGGAGTAGTTTCAAAAAGCTGCCATCATCTGCCTGGCCCTCACTTATTGCTTGAAAAGCTGTTTTCTGCCTCCCTGGTAAAGCTGGTGTTAGGCAGTGAGCTAACAGCTGGTTCAGAGTGGATGAGATACATCCCAGTAATGATGTATCCTACTGCAGATTATAGGCTGAAAAGTTGGTTTCTCTTCAAAACTCCTGCAGTGGATATGTTTCGAATGAAAGGGTCGGCAAGTGAACAAAGCCAAACTTTCAGAACTTTGCAAACCTCTCCTAGGATCAGCATGAAAGATACTTTTTCCCATAAATGAGAGAGACAAGAATAGCAAGAGTTGGGGAATATTCTGCTTGCTGGCATTGTTGTTTTCTGTGTTCTGTTGTTGGAAAAATCACAGGCAGAACATATGAGGCAAGACCCAATTAGCTGCTCCAGACCTGACAGGCTTTTAGGCTGCTCAGACAATCTTCTGATTTAACCACTATGATCTTAGCAAGTGTCACAAGGGTTAGATTTGTCCTCACCAGCTAGGCTGGAAACCTTGCAGACTGAAGGCAAAAAGAGGAGAGAAAGTAGAAGGCAACTTTAGGTGTCAAGTTATAAAAAGCTGGAACAAATAATTTCAAATGCTAACAGTAGCTGACGTCTTTGTGCTTTAACTCTTTCCTCGTTTGCTGAGGCACAAACATAATCCAGTACATTCATGGAAGGTGTAATCCTTTGTGATTTCAGCTATTAAAGCCAAAAATAGACCTATTTTTCAGAGTACGAGTGAATATAATTTTATTCAAAGGCATAATTTGCCTGAATTTTCAGGTAGAGTTTAAAGAGAATGGCAAATGTTACTAGTACAATGAAAAGACTTTTCAATTCTGTAATATTACATCCTCCCTCGGAAGTCTGGAGGGGCTACAACTGCCGAGACACAGCACCATTTTTTAAAAATAATGAAATGAAAAAAACAAGGACTTTTCTCTGGCTCCATTTCTGCAGCAGTTGAATTGTTCAGACTAAAATTTTCCGGAGTATTTCAGCCTCAGGCAGATATTCGATGTGTAAAATTTCAGTCCAAACTGTTAATGATTGGCAAAGCTAAAAGCAACTGACAACAGGGTGTTGTAATAGGAAGTGTCAGACGATTTTAATAATAGATGACCCTGCCTCCTGTTCTATCACTTTGAACACTTTTGTTGTCTAAGGTGTTTGATGTATTTCTCTGTGTGGTTTTGTCTGCATTTCTTTCTTTCTTTATATTTCAGTTCTCATAAGATCTTCATTCAGTTAAGTTTTGCGTAACATGTAGTTTCATGGGAGTAATTCTTGTTGCAATTAGGAATTGTTTCCACCTACCTGTTCTTCATTTATAACCTCTTTATTTATTTAATTAAATGCTTCTCAGTTTTGTATCCTGTACCAGAGTCCACAGTACCTGTCCACCTACCTCCTCTATAAAATTCATGAGCTTTGTAATGCTCCTACACAGCTGCCTCTTCTCCCCAGTGAGCAATCTGAGGCTTTTTCAGCCATGGTTCCTTTAAGCTGCTTTATAATGTTCCTGATGATACTTATTGTCCTGTTTTTGCTGTGCTTTTATATTCCTTGGAGAGGATGGTGTGACTAATGCAGAAAATGGTATGTCAGGTGAGAGTCTGGGTTTTCTAAGAGGCTTGCAGTAATTTTCCCATGCCTTTTTCTCTTATCCCTTATCTAGGCTAACCTTTAATTGGCTTCCCTGACCCCTTCAATGCACAGTGCCACACTGCCAGGTCTTTACTGCATGAGCCATTCAGCCTGTCCTCTGCAAAGAGGCTCATTTGGGACTTGTTAGCACTGACATCCTTGTGCTCTTCTGTTTTGCTTGTCTTTGGTTCCTCTAAAATGCCATATATATATATATATATTTTTTTTTTTTTTTAAGGCAATCAATTCTATGTCTGCTGGATGTTTTGATGTAACATTACTCTCTCTCTTTTCAATACAATTACTAACATTACCTCCAATCACACCACTCATCTCAGATGGAAAGTGTTTGTTAGTTTATATTCTTGCATTTCCATCTCTTTGGCCAGCTTCTGACCTATATCAATCATGCCAATACCTTGTCTCTCACTTTATGCTTGCACAATTTCTTTGACAGTCTCTTGGGAAAGACTTTAGCAAAGATATTTTTCAATCTTAAACTATTACACACTATTTTTTTAGTATTGCTCAATTATGCTACATTTATTGTACACAGCATTTCAGATACAACTACACATTGCTCAGTTATGCTGCATTTATTGTATACAGAATTTAAATACAGCTACACTTTTATCCCAAACACGTGTGCATGCTGTAAATGTCTTAATGTTATTTTTATATTACCTCCCTACTAGAGATTGTAGTTGTACACCTTTGTAAAACAAGGCTTAACAAAGCCTGTGAAGGAGGTTTGGGTTAGGGTTTCTTTTTCATATTTGAAGAAATATGCTAAAGATATATTGAGAACAATACTATCATATATCCTTGAACTGACAATCAGCACCCTGCCAATTTTTATCTTGGAACTTACTTTTACAGTTGGCATACAAACCTCTGGGGGGAAAAAAAAAAATTGTTAATGAAACTATTGACAGAACCCTAGCTGTGGAAATGTGTATGGTGAGGCAAAAGAAGCATCTTGAAGTGGATAACATATTCTAGCTCACAAATGTTACAAAGAAACTAATTTTCACTAAAAATGGGATAAAGAATCTTCGTAATTAGAAAGAGAATCTGTCTGACATAATTTGGAATTATCTTTAATTTGTAAAAAAATAGATGCTTCTTGAAACTATGAATGTATCTTCTGCTCTTGATGCTCGCAAACCTGCATCTTGCTTGAAAGTATTGTAGAAGAGAGTCACGTGTAGGGTGTTCGGATGGTAAATTGTAAATACCAAAAAGGCCAATTTCATTTCTGAATGGTGGGGTTGGTTGTGTGTGTGTGTGTCTGTGTGTGTGTGTGTGAAATTGCTATGCATTTAGTTCACTGCTCTGCAATATTAGCAGCTGAACCTTCGGTGCAGGCTGCCAGAAAATACAGATGAAATTTTCTAGCAGCAAGAATTTTAAGTTACAGGTTTTGCGCACAACCACTAATATAATCTAAATTAAAATGTGTTATGCGCAGGAGATACAAAACCTGGATTCTTCCGTAATTGGAATAAAAGCTGAAGTAATTCTGTGCACATTGTCTCACTCTGCTTCCTCTAGTGTGCTGTTAATTTAAAAAACCTCCTGATTTCTTTTCAGACAAGATTTTTCCCTGTTAAACTAAGTAATGAAATATGACATTGAAAGAATGTTGTCAAGATTGCTGCTTCCGAAGGTGAAATAAAGCCCTTTTTTTTTTTTTTTTTTTACCCACAATGAAAAACAGCCAAGAGCAATGCCTGTATTTTAAGCTATTTTGGAGGCACAGAGATACAAGTGTTCTTGGAGAGATTCCTTCCTCCTCCTGTAAGCATTTCTCATCTTTTTAGTCTTTTTTTTGGTGAAGAACATGATGAGGCGTTTGTGTTTGTTTGGAAGTATAAGCTATGTCATAGTAAATTTCCTTGACAAGACACAAGACCTTTATACAAATGTTCTAAGATTTTTTTTTTTCTGGTTGATTTGAAAGGTTCTTAATTTACTCATCTTATTTTTACCTTTTTTCTGGAAGACTCCAGGCAATGCTGTGATTGAGCTAAGCTAATGGCTGGCCAGAGAGCCCCAGCTGTTTTATGTTCAGCATGGTGTTCTCCACATGCTCAGCTCTGGTTTATTATTAGTTGAGACATCCATTTCCCCTTGCTGTGAGAGACAAGAGAGATGGAAGGAGTCACTGGGGGCCAAAAGCATTAACCCAGTTCTGTGCACTGCCCTGCACAGGTCCCAGAGTATCTTAAGAGAACCTCGGGATGATTTCACCCATCCCAGCTGGCTGCCCCTGGGCTATTTGCCAAAATGAAGGTTTATTAGTCCGCACTGTTCCATTGATAATGGCTCCAGTACTGAGGCCCTGGGGAGAGAGCCCTACAGAGCAGCTGGCTACTCTGGCACCTCTAGCTGCTGCTGACCTTCCTTGTACTAGAGAAATGCCCAGATGGTGGAAAGAAGGGTTTTCTGCTCTGTGGGATGTACAGAAGGAATGGAGATGAGCTGAAAAATGTATTCATAATGTTGTCATTATTGTACTTGTGCTGTAAAACTTAATGGTTGTGACCCAGATGTCAAAAGATGCAGAAATTTCTGTCTAAGTCTGCTAAAAGGCTGAGGTAACAGCTTTCAGACATATGGACTACCCTTATTTACCTTTGCATGAAGCACACTCTCCTGATGCTGTTCTAATGTCAAGCCTCTTCTAAACTGGTCAATGGAATAATTACTGTGCTCAAATAGAATGAAGAGGAATTTTATTATGAAGTTGGGGGTATCTCATTTGGGATTTCTCTACCCCCCCCCCCATGAAGAGTACTCCAGTCACTACCATTGCTGACCATTTGGCCATTGAGTCTGGCTGCCTAAAACAGGCATTTCAGAGATCTGAGATGGCCCTTGCATTTATAAAAGCTCTAAAAACAATCCATTGAATTCATAGATGGAAAGAGAATTTGAAACATTATCTCGAATTGTAATGAATGCATCAGAAAATTTTTAAACCCTGTGAAATTTGAGAAGAGGGGAGGTAAAACTAAAACTTTATGGTTGTGACCCAGATGTCAAAAGATGCAGAAATTTCTGTCTAAGTCTGCTAAAAGGCTGAGGTAACAGCTTTCAGACATGTGGACTACCCTTATTTACCTTAGCATGAAGCACACTCTCCTGATGCTGTTTTAATGTCAAGCCTCTTCTAAACTGGTCAATGGAATAATTACTGTGCTCAAATAGAATGAAGAGGAATTTTATTACGAAGTTGGGGGTATCCCATTTGGGATTTTTCTACCCCCCCATGAAGAGTAGGGGGGGTACCACCATTGCTGACCATTTAGCCATTGAGCCTGGCTGCTTAAAACAGGCACTTCAGAGAGCTGAGAGTGCTTATAAAAGATCTAAAAACAATCCACTGAATTCATAGATGGAAAGGGAATTCAAAACATTATCTTGAATTGTAACGAATGCATCAGAAAATTTTCAAACCCTGTGAAATTTGAGAAGTGGGGAGGTGGTCAAAGGAAGCCTTCACTAAGAGATGTTTCAAAAACTGTAATTCTAAATGTTTTTTAACTCAAGCACAGTACTACATTCATGAACTTACAAGCTGCAGATCAAGCAATATTAACCTGTGGAAGCTTATAGAGTTTATCTATTTAATATTTTCTATTTATTTATTTGAATTTGAGAATAGAGGTCAAATCCTAGGTTTAACAGTGGATAAGATTAAAAAAAAAACCCTCTCGTGTTTAATAAACCACATACTCACTTTTTGTCTAGCACACTTTATTTCCTTCCCTTCTGGCAGTTCTCTAGCCAGAAACTGAGGGTGTTGCAAATCATCCAAAGGTGAGTGTGTTGTGGATTGTCCAAAGCTGGAGAAAGTTGACTGAGAACTGTGACTAAATTCCACAGCCTCTTTTGCCCTTCTTCCTCCATTAAATGTAGAAGGAATAGTACTTTGGACAGTACTTTCCATTCTCTTGGTTTATACAACTTTCACCCCGTCCTCCTCAATGCAAAGTGCTTGTTCTTTAAGCTGCTCATGTGCCTGATTTTACACCCTTTGCCATCTTTATCTACGTGCAAGCTCTCGTCACTACAGATCACTCTTTTCCTCCCCACGTGGCTCCCCAGATCTCAGGCCATGCCTGGCTGTGACCCCTGTGAGCTCCCAAATCCTTCTGGATTGGATGGAGCCGTGCTGCCCATGGCCCCAGCCTGCCCTTAGCTAAGGTACCTGCTTATGTGAGGTAAAAGAATGTAAAGTAAGGGACCTGCTTATGTCCAGCTAAATGGTTTCTCATGTTCCTGAAGAGCTCTAGTGACCAACACTGTTTGCAGTGAGAGCAAAGCACG
The DNA here is from genome assembly GCA_036630365.1 of Acanthiza pusilla. Classification (NCBI taxonomy): domain Eukaryota; kingdom Metazoa; phylum Chordata; class Aves; order Passeriformes; family Acanthizidae; genus Acanthiza; species Acanthiza pusilla. Next base: position 14,640,570 of record JAXCHO010000018.1, read on the forward strand.
TATCGGTTATTTGAGGTTGCTGAGGTGCTAGATTGCTTTTATAGCAAAAATTTAGCTGAAATAGCTTTGTCATAGTGCATTGGAGTTTAATTAAGATAGCTCTTTCTACAGACACTCAGGAGCATTACGTGCTGCTATCAACTCCGGATTCTTTTCAGATCATGTTTTATGTAGCATAGTATTCTCAAGATAGGATTCTTGGTTAATTCTTAACCAATAAACAGTTTATTAATTCACCAAGTACCACTCTATTACTTACTCAACAGTTAGTTAATCAAATTCAAATCCAACAGGTATTCTGCTCATGCACAGAGCATTCAAATATTGTCCTACAAGTTACTGCCATAAACTGTATGGAGGTCAAACAGTTCTAGTGGAGGATAATACAAAATATCAATATTTCTTACTACATTCATATACAGACAGCAAATCTTTACTACATCTAGTATACTTAGCCACCTTCTAGTACTCCATGGGTTAAAGATACTGTGGATTTAGGAGTTTGGACACTGTTATTTAAATGATTTAACATGAAAGAGACTAGGAAAACAGTACCAGGAACAATCATTTAAAGTTATAGCTTAAGTCTCTTTTACGGCTGTTTGTTTAGGCTTTTGAAAGAGAAGCATGCATGTAGAATAACTTGGTTAAAAGTTTGAAATATCGTCACTCAAGATTTTCCAGCTGATTTCACAGGACAACATTCTGTCATCTCTTGTAATGGCACCAAGAGAAATACATCCCATAAAATAAAGCTCATTGGTATTTTCATCTGAAAATAAACCTGAAGGAGGCACAAAACTTTCTCTGGCTTAGGAAGCCCCTGAGCAACAGAGTGAGTGTTGGAGATTGGAAGAATATTATACGGAGGTGTCACTTTAGAATTGTTCTGTTCTGGTACTAAACAAAATTAAGGATTTGCTGTTAGAGGCAGGATTTGCTGTTAGAGGCAGGTTTCTGGGCTGGAGGGCTTGAACGATCCTGTCAGAGCACAGTTTTTGTTGTGTTTCTGTGAGAACTTGACCATGCAGCTGACACACCTTTCTGGGCTGTGCAGCTTCTTTCCAGTTTTGGTCAGGCTGTTGTTACTCCTGTGACCTGGAAGGGCAAGGAGAGTGTTTGTATGCATTCCACAGATTCAAGGATCCACACAGTAACTCCAGCTTAATAGCCAGAATTTCTTTCACGATTCATGAGAAAAATGAGTCCCTTTTGTTTTCATTTGGAAAATGTCCAATGGAATGTCTGAATTTCATTTTTTTTTCACCCATTTTCTCTGAGGTCACATTAATATCCAGAAGATGGTATTTTACCATCTTTTACATACTGAAGGCTTTTATGTTTCATTTATTATAAGGGTTATATTTCAGTATTAGCCTAGCCTGGGAATTGAATTTTTTCCTATTTCTCCAATTTCTTTTCAGTATTCATTTACATCTTAGGAGCTTATATCTTCCAATAACCCTTTTTTTTCTTTTTGTGCCTGTACAAATGCCTCTCAAATTTCTGGAATACAGCACTTTCCTAGATATCAAGCAAAGAAAAATCCATTAACAGTTCCTAGGCTGTGTAATCATGTTTTATTTATTTCTTTTCTCATCTTCTAGAGCTTTGAAGTGAAAGGTGATCTTGTTTTCAAGGAACATGGCTAGCTTTTATTCTAGGAAGAGGTTCATTTGACGAACAGATTGAACAGCTTCCAGTGGAGCTTAGAGAGGCTACTTAGTTTGGCTAAGGCTAACCTTACTAAATAGCCCACTGCAATGAGCTCAAAGTTCAAGAAATGGAAGAAAGAATCTCAGAACAGGAGAGGATTGTCCCAAGCAGCAAATAGTGTGTGCACAAAGACTTTTGAAAGTCAGGAAATAACAGCTGTGCACATTTTACAGCATATAGGCCATGTATTACATTGCATCTTGCATATTGGCCAGCCTCATATTTTTACAGACTATCCCAGGAGCCATTAACTGGGGACCAGGTGGCACTGTGCAGAATTTGCATTTTTGTTATTTTCTTCACAATAAACTTGTGACTGACCCAATACGAGGAAGTGATTTATTGGTGTAAAGATGGAAGAAAGCCATTGTTCCTAATGTGTGGAATGGTTCTTAAGCAGCAGAGACTTTGGGGAGGTCAGTTCTCTGGATGTTATGAGGTGCTATAAACTCATGAATCCTTCAAAAGCCTGGCACAGGTCAAAACAGCCTCTGGATATGGCATGGACACAGAGAGTCCAGACAATATTGTTGTCTTTTCATCTTCCCCTCTCCTTCACCTCTTTCTCTGCATTTATTTTGATTTTTCTCTTCACATTTTTTCTTCTTTGCTATTTTTCTGCTTTCTATCTCTTCAATTTTCATCTCCACAAGTTTCTGCTGCAATGGCAGCAGTTTTCCACATGGAAGAGCAGCTGATTGTGGATGGAGACTAAGATTAGTCACTTTTTTCCTGGCTTAGCTTCTTACACATGCAGCTGTCAGCCATTAAAAACTGACAAGCCATCATCAGATTGCCTCAACATTAGGTCCTGATTTTTCCAGATCATTTTCAGGCTTGTCTGTCAGGTACTTTTTTGCAGGGCTGTTGTAAGAGGAAACTAAATAGATTCACCATGAGCAAGTAGTCCCTGGGCCCCACTTGATGTAAAAATGGCACTGATGGCTATCCGTAAGCAGAAACAGTGATAGAAATAACATTTACATTGTAGATTTCTTTACACAACAGTGTTGAAATTGCATCTTTGGAGAAGAGTGGCATCCATTGTGGTACTGCTTTGTTGTATTATTATTATTTGTTATTCTCTCCTATTATTTGCATTGCATTAGGAGCTCTAAACAAGATTGAGGTCCTGTTGTGCCAAGCGCTGCAGCAATAAAGGATGAACCAGGATTCACCCCATGATTTGCTTGTAAAAAGAGAAGGTGGTTTTCTTTAATTTAGTCTTTGTCATGTATATTGCTCTAAATATAGTGTTTGTCAAGTGATTTTATGGGCAGGGATCAAGAGGAGGTTAGATTTGCTTTTAGTGTTTTCAGCTACCGCATAACTAGCTCTGAAGAACAGCATCTAAAGTTTTGGTATTGCTTGCTGTAAACTATTCCTCTGTGCAGACACCGTGCTTTCTTCAAAAAAGCAAATACAATAACACAGCCCTAAAGCTTTGTCAGTGATATATGTCTCATAGAAGTAATTTTCAAGTGGCAAGTGTTTTGATGATGCTACAAGGGCTTTGTTTATGAAGTGGGTCTGGCAGACACTGTAGAGTTCACATAAATTATTGCTTCATTGATTATTAATGAGAAACATTCATCTGGATTCCCCCTCACCCTCTGTTTATGTCAAAACTCCCTTAGAGACTTGTATTTGCTACAGCCAGGCTCTGTTTCACAGAATATTTCTCTTGCTGAATAATGTTAGTAGGAATCCCCTGACCAACTGAGAAAGCCAGAAGTCAGGGAGGTGATTTCCAGGCCCTTAAAAGGGGCCAGAGTCAGAGGTTCGGCCCTTAAAAGGGTCCAGAGTCAGAGGTTCCATATCCATGTTCCTTTGTAGCAGTTCTGCGGAGAGAAAAGTCACTTTGCCAAACAGGTGACAAAATATAAAAGCAGAAGTGAATCTGGAGTCTCGTGGTTAAGGTGAATAAGGAATTCATGATTTCTCAGAAGGAAAGAGCTGGGAGGTGTCCCTGGAACTGCCAAATACCTTGTTTTAGCAAAGAAATGGAAGCACAATTTCCAACTCACTAGCACACTGTGAAAGCCAGTGATACAAGCAGGTTCCAGTGGATTCAATATATAAGTAGGTACATAGTAGGATTTAGTAAAAAGTTATAAATCAAGTTCTGTGGAATAGATGCCTGCTAGAAAGGATTGTTCAATTTTGATCTCTATCACTGAAAATATGTCTCTATCACTGAAAATATGTAGGCACTCAATTTATATGATCTAAGAATCTTCTGCTCTTCACGTGCTTATTTCTAATTCTGGTGCCCCAGGCATCTGCTACTGGCCACGGTCAGATGATCCTTGCTCTGAGACAGGATGATAGTGGTTCTGCTGTTCAAATGGAGGAGCTGTCAGACATTTGTTATCCTGCCTTTGTCTATTGCTGTGCCTAGAAGTTTACCAGACAATCTTGCATCTATTTTAGAGACAGACTAATCTAGATGTTTAATGACATCTAAACTGGTCAAGGAAATGTATTCAAAGATGCTGATGAGAAAAGGCCTAAATTTTGACCAAATGAGTCACTCCACCAAAAGCTTCATGAATCCCAGAAGATGGTAGGAATTGAATGACAAGGGAAAACAGTGGTCCAGCCTTGATCTCTAGCTTGCAGCTGAATATTCATTCTTAATTGCTGATAGGGAAAAGATTACATTGTGATAACAATAAAGTCACTGGCAGACTGTAGAATTTGGAGGGAGAATTTTAGATAAAAATACCAGAAGATTTTAGAATAGCTTTTCCTTACTCAAGTAAGGTACTTCATTTCAAAGAAAGAAAAACAGCAACCATTTCTTTGCTAGTGACAGTTTATATATATATGTGTGTGGGTACATATATATACCCACACACATATATGTATGTATGTACATATATGTATTCGTTATAAGGGGAGTGGACTATTCTATTTGCTCTTCTTCAGGAAAATTTTAATTTTAACTTTTAGAAATCAACTCTATATTCAGTCTCAAAATACTCAGCAATGGTGTTTCTGAACTACACGATCAAATCTCTAGTCTCCAGAACCCTTTTTCTCCTCCACAGAAAACAAAGTTTAACAAGCACTTTAATGCATTTATTGCCAGCTGCTGCCTGGACTGGCCTAGTCCTTTCAGTTCATGTTGGCAGGCAACTCCGTTCCCTGGCAGAAAACAGACTATTTTTGTAGGTGTAAAATTATCACTCCCAGGCCGTGGGGTCCTTTTCAGTGTTTATTGTTTTTGTTAGTTGTTTTGTGCTCAGGTCATTGTTTTCACTGGTCACCATCTCTGTGTGTTTGACCAGCAGGTCTGAGCCACATGGATGATGATATCCATGGTGGAAACCTTCCATGTGTGCGAGCAGGGGCTCACAAACAAATCTCTGTTTGCACACATGGATGTTCTTGTGCTTACAACAGAAATGCAACTTTGCAGCTGACATAAAACACTACGGAAACAGTGAGCAGTTGCAGGCAAACAGAAAAAAAAAAAAAAAGACACATCCAAGGCCTACTACTGTGAATCACAGAGGGGGATTATACCCTTAAGAAGTGGTTTTGAGCAGATAAATACTGTGTGGTAAGGGCTGATGGAAGTTTGATGATAACTTAGTATTGGTGATGGAGTGCAGTACCCAAAAGCACAGCTGGCAGGTGTAAACAGCCTTGTTCCCTGGGAAGAGCAATAATGTGGTGAAAACAAAAGGTGATTCAAACAGCAACCGTTGCCAAAGAAGGAAAGGAGGATGGTTCTACAGGATTGTGTGGCTATTTTAATGGAAGACAAAGTTGTTCCTGCCTTCCCAAAATGGACCCTAATGAAAGCAATTATTTTACACCATTAACATTTACTGTGTTAGAACATTTACTGTAGTTTTTATCAAAGGGATTTTATTGTTCTTCTGGCTTTTTCAGATGCAAAGATTTCATGTGAAGTATTTTGTTCTTCTTTTATTCCACTTGAAAGAAAAAGATGCTTTAAAAACTACTCCACATGTTCAAGAAGACTTTTCTTGTTGCCTCTCTGCCAATTCCACGTATTTGCTTCTCAGAGGTTTTCATTGTTCTCCACCATGCCAATTTCTTTTCAGATGAAACAGAAATTAACTTGTTTTGCCAAATTTAGGCAGAACATGAACTTGAAAATATTGATATTCGATACTGTTACTTTCTTATACAAACGTGAATATTCAAGCCTTTTGTACAGCATCCACAGGGACTCTAACTTGATTAGCATGTGCTTTTCCATTCTGAAAGTTCTCTATCATCTCTGATTACTTTCTGTTTTAATGATTTCATTTAGTAATCATTTATTAACATTTTTAAAATGAAAATTTTCTCTCTTCTTCCAGGTTTTTATAATTTATAAACCCTTACCTAGCTGCATAAATATATATAGATCCCTTTAAAAAGAATGCCATGATCATTGAAAGCATAAAATATTACTTGCTGAACTATTCAGGTGTGTAGCTTATAAATGTAATGTATCTCTGTGTTTAGACTAACATATTCATGTCTACATTATCTTTATAATCATGTCTCTAAGGGGATCTGTTAAAAAACCATACATGGGCGGGGTTGATTCCTATTTTTCAAAATCCTTGCATAACTCCTATCAGTTTCTTTGGTTCCAAAGACCGACAGTCTTACCAGTTAGCTCAACAGGAGCTCTCTCCAGTGCTAACTTTGGTGTCCTGGCCCTACTCCAAATAGGCATTTTGCCAGGACTTGGAGCAGGCTGCAGTGGTGGTGCTGATGGATGATCATCCCTTGTTTCTAGACAAGAGCTATATATCCAACTTCTATTATTGCACCACTCGATAGCATTAATATAGTTAAACTTGGGATTCTTCTAGATCCTATCACAGATGTGGCAAATTTATTGACTTTCCTTTCCAGTGACTTTATCAGTTCTTTTTTCTCTGCGCCTCAGAGTCTGGACCAGTACTTCCTTTGGGCACCCCATCTATAGTCTCTTGTCATGGTTTGTCAGCAATATGCCGGTGGCATGCAGTAGCTTCTCTGGAGATGCAAGCACCACCAATCTCTTCAGGGGTCCAAACAAGAGCGTCACTCTTCAGAAATTCATCTGAATTTTCCATCCCTGCAATGCATAATAACAGTTTTTAGTTTTCAGAGAATGATTTTCATTTCCAGGATGCTCGACTGTTGGTACCTCTGCATCCCCTCCGTGTTCATGCTATGTATGAAAGCATTTCATTCTCAATTTAACACATTGGGAAACTGAAGCAACTTATTCAAGAGGACAGAGAAAGTAAACCTGGTCAGGGTTAAAAGCTGTTTGTGCCTTCAGTAGTCTTGCTATTGACCTTAGCAGGGCTTGGATTAGTGCCTGCAAGATGTGGAATTAGATTTCAAGAATTATTGACTGAGTCCTCTTTAGAATACCTCATCACAGTCACCTTCTGAAGGCACAGAGTTCCGGCACTCCTAGAAGGACATTCCTTGAGTGTTGGACTGGACCCCAGCACTTTGCTCATGCTCTTGTAGATTGATTCCAGTTGTAAAAGAAACTGATGACAAAGCCGTGTACTTACCTAACACAGGCAAAGTTACTTACAAAATCACATTTCCTTGGATGTGCCAGGAATTAGTGGCAAATTATTTAATTCCACTTAAATCACAAACCTGTTCAGATTAGCATGCAGCCTAAAAGCTCTCCCTCCCCATGCCCAGATTCAGTGTTTGTGGGAAGAGTTTCCCTGTTGCCGTCTCCCTTAGGTTTGCTTTTCTCTGTGTCTGCACCACTGCCAAAGGAAAATTCAGAAAACTGTACCTTTTTGAAACCTGCCATCTTTGTTCTGGGTGAGAACATGTGCCTGTGATTTGTGCAGTGTGCTGTTATTTCATTTCGTTAGCCCTGGAGAGAAGCTGAGATGGATGTTGTGGTGACAACACATACGATACATGCGTGTTCTGTCTTAAGGACAGAACAGCAATGGTTAAATATACTTTGTAGTAGCACTTGCTGGATGATGATCTCTTTCCTTGGCTGTGACATGGGGCCTGTAGGGTATTTATGGGACAGGGAGAGCCTTCTGTCCATTGTCTTGTACAATTACTTCAGGATGCTGCAGGTCTGCTGTGGATATTGGATTAAATTTGAGATTTCATACCTGGCTGGGACTGTAGCGGATCCTACACTTGTCCAGAGAGATGGACAAAATTCCTCATTTGGCATCTCCTGATCCCAGGAGTGGACTGGTATGGCACAGTGTGTCGAGTGCTACTGTGGTGCCCCACTTTGCATGCCATTGAGCTCTGTGGGATGCATTAGTAGTGAGAAGCAATGATGGAGCTCCAGCCACAGCCACAGAATGCTGCACAGGGTGGTCTTCTGTGTCTGTCAGAAGTCTGACTTGTAAAAATGAGATTAAGATTATTAGCATAGCCTAAGGACTCCTTTGAATTATATGTTGCCCTTTCACCTCTGACTTTATCTGCCAGCGTTCACCATGAATATTTAATATATGGCCACCACTGCATCTCGCAGAATAAACGACAGGCTCCAAGCTTCAAAGCTAAATGTGAAGAGCAATGCATATACATCGATACTGAAAAAAAAGCATCACACCCAGAGCAAATCCTTTTTCATAAACCCACTTATTAAAAAAAAGTAATGTAATATCATGACTTTTCATTAATACTAGTCTTCAATAAGCCTGAAGCAAATCCTTGCTTACTGTGCACTTGCTACGCTTGTTGTACAGGACTGCCTGAAGGTGGTAAAGGCTCACAGTCAGTGCGTGAAGAACAGGGAGCGTGCGGTTTGGAGAGATACGAGCTCTCTTAGAGTAGTTCTCAATCCTCAGTAGTCCTTCCCGGAGAAGGCGATTATGGATGTTTCACAGGAATAATAATGCTAATTTTCAGCCCCCACAGAGTGCTTTACACCTGCAAAGTGCTATAAAAATGTGAGCTAATACTCACTGGGAAGTGAGTGTTGCTGTGCATGTTTTGTGGATGCAGAAATGAAGGCACAGAAAGGACAGAGGGCTGACCCAGGGCCACATAGCTTCTCAGCAGCAGATTTAGGTTGTAGAAACTGGTCTCTCTCAGGTCATATTTCATTAATCATGCTGCCTTGTAACAAATTAGCTCAAATCTCATATATACATAGATAGATAGATAGATAGATAGATAGATAGATAGATAGATAGATAGATAGATGTAATATCTATCTATCTCTAAAATGCTTGAGAAGGAGTTGTTTCCCTCTTCCCTCTTTGCTTCTTCAAAATAAACAAGTTCCTGAGCTACCAAACCCCATGTTTACATGTATCATTAAATACTTTCCAGTTGCTAGCCAGAAAACTCAGCAGAAAATCTGTAGAACACCGAAGTAACTCTCTTCTTTTAAATAATTGATGATGCCAAATAGCAGCAGTGTTATGCCAACAAAGAGATCGGTCTCTCAAAATATTTTATTCATTATGCCTCAAGAAACTGAAAGCCTTGTTTTTAACGAAAGCATATTTCAGAAGTTGGCTCTCAATTCCTCTGAAACATCTGCTTATTACAATTCTTGGTGTTAAAGCACTGGTGCTCCCCGGTAAATCTTTCAGCTTTAAGTAATACGTATGGAAGTCTTGGCAAAGAGATGAGGAAGGAGAAAGAGTAACGCTTGCCAAAAATTCATTTTACCTTATGAGGCTGTAGTGGTATATGTTAATAGTACATGCATTGAAGAGAATCTACTAATCCGATTAAATAGCAGGACAAGAAGGAATTAATTCCAAGGTTCAAAAAGACCCCATTCTGTGCAGCTGAAAATTTATATTCCAGGGTAAAATGGTTAGAAGTCTTGGCTAAAAAGACTTCTATAAAGCAGCCAGAAATGGATTCTTTTCTGTATTGTTTGTAAATCAAGGTCACTTATGTGAGAAGGCTATGTTGTGATAAATCTGTCTGACAATTAGATGGAGAGGGCATATCAATGTTAAATTATATTCTTTGTATGCTTTGGGCAGAAAGCACTGTAAACACCGCAGTAGCATTATGAACAGAAAATTGCATTCCAGATAATAACGGATATTCATGGTGCATGGTTTTACACTTCAATGTGCTATGTTTTACTCAGTCATGTTAATATTTTAGATTATGTAACATTCCCTTCTTTATGCATAGTTTATTTTTTCTCACTGTGAATACAGCTCCCTCCTCCTCATCCCCCTCCCCCTCTTCCTATCCCTTTCTCTGTCCTTCTCTCTCTCTTGTCCCTATTTCTCTGCCTTTTCTTTTTTTCCATTTTTCCTTTTTTCCGTCTCTTAATTCTAACAGTGATGCTTGTGGAAACAAACAAGGAAAACAAACTTAAAGTGATACTATCTGTACAAGAAAATTGTAACAAGCAGTTTCAAGATTTATAAGCCAGGATTCTATGTTCTATACTTGCAGATTCAATCTGTGTACCAGGCTTTGATCCAAGCCTTAGCATGATGACTGGAATCACTCCGATTAACCCAATGATACCAGGCATGGGGTTAGTGCCTCCACCACCACCAACAGATGTGCCTGTAGTCAAAGAAATAATTCACTGCAAAAGCTGTACGCTCTTCCCTCCAAACCCAAGTAAGTGTATCTGATGAAATAATGTAACTTTCCTAAATACATTGCATGAATTTTTTTAAATCTAATAGCAGTTATGTTTTTAAAATAGATTACAGGTAAGTATGGTCTTTCCTTCTGAGGTCTTTCCTGTGTGTAAAGCATGGTATGGTGTAAGAGTATCCTTATTCATGTCTGTAAGGTCACATTAAAAAAAACTCTGCAGCTTGTACAAAAAAGAAAAATACTTAAAGGAAAGTAACACAGCCTAAAGATCTACACTGCACATAGTAGACGTCTGTCTTTCTTGTAGATAAGAATGTCACAAAACATAAAGCTGTTCATCTCCAAGCTTCCCTTGTAGTTAGATGGGACTAATCTGGGCTTGTGCCCCTGAACACAATACCTTGCACCCCAAAACTGACTTGCTACATTCCTTTTTTGAGGGAGATGGAAGAAAAGGGGGCTACAACTTCTCTCTTGCCATTTTCCAGGGGTTTCAATATGGTAGATGAGTTCCTTCTTCTTTTTGAAAGAAGGGACCAGGTTCTCTCCTGTTCCTTCTGTGACTGTGCAAGTGGAGAACTCTTCCCATTGAGATACCAGCTCAGGCAGAAACCCTGATTTTGTGCATGTTGGCCCCATGAGTTTAGTTTCAGAGCCATCATACCAGTGACTTGCACTATCACTGTGAAATGAGAACATTAAGCAAATATTCAGGTGCTCTGGACTTGCAGTGTACCCAGATCACAGTTTAACCAAACTGATTATATATGCATGTATATATGTATGTACATTTTAAGGTTGTACATACTTTACTGCATTAAAGGGCCAAAAAACTAAGTCGTATTAGTCAGATTACTTCTTAGAGAATTACTTTTACTACATATAAACAGGGTGAAGTGTTATGACAGATTGTATTTTTTAGACAGCTTTCAAAAATTTAATAGATTTCTGATTTAAGTGCATGTGCATTCTCTCTATATATACATGAAAATAGCATTCCTAGCTACTCTGCCTCATGAGCACTTGTAAACAGTGAGGTTATCCTTCCCCTGCGCTGGCGTCTGCTCCGTTATCTGGCAACAAGACAAAACAGATAACCGGCAGAGTGTTTTCATCATGCTGTCACTTTGTTGTGTTTCCCACTTTGTTTTTCTGTTTGCCGTGCTCCTGCACTCTGAGACAGAAATGAAATTATGCTAATACCAGGGAAAGGTGTCCAGCCCAAGTGCGCAGGGTGTACGCAGCATGGGCTTGCTCACAGCCCACACACTTGGAGAGCGTGGCGAGCGATGGGTATGAGCTAGAGATGGCGAAGTTCAGGCTTTGAATGCATTTTACTAGAGCTTGAGATCTGTTCTCAGGGTCAAATCAGTTGCAGAAGCTCCCCTGCTTTGAAACAGAATATTTTTCTATTTTTCGTATGGCTGTACAGGGAAAAGAAAAACCTTTTTATACCTCACTGTCTGTCCTGGAGAACAACCAGCCATGGCAGGAATTAATGTCTGAAACACCACCTAAAGTTTGAAAAGGTTTAGATTCAAGTAATCAATTTTGGATAATCTCTGCAATATTCAATTATTTTGCTTGTCCCTCTCTTCTGCCTCTATACTATGTCAAATAATTGTTGCTTCCCAGAACTGATTAAAGGAGTAAATAGAGCCAATGGATCAAAAGACAAATTTTGTATTCCAATGTGATTTCTGTTTTGACTTAGATCTTCCACCACCTTCAACAAGAGAGAGACCTCCTGGGTGTAAAACAGTGTTTGTTGGAGGATTACCAGAAAACGCAACGGAGGAAATTATTCAGGAAGTTTTTGAGCAGTGTGGAGATATAACAGCAATTCGGAAAAGCAAGAAGAATTTTTGTCACATTCGTTTTGCAGAGGAGTTCATGGTTGATAAAGCCATTTACCTTTCTGGTACTTCACATTCTTTAATGGATTTTCCTTGCTTCTCATTTGTATTTTGTGATGCTAATGCTTGCTTGTTTTCTTAGCTTTTATCCCAGCAAGTCTTTCTTGAACTCAGTGGCTGTAGCATGGAGTGGCAAGGGGCAATTCTGTTATTTCTCTATGTCTGCCAAGACTCATGCATGGTGTTGTGTGTTACTTACCTGGGAACAATTTCCTGCCGTCCCACAACAATGCAACGGATCCTAAAATTCACTACAGAACAATCTTATTTTCAATTTACACAGGTTTATATAGTTTTGCTCACAGGTTGTGGAAAAAGGAGGGCACCAGGCCAGGAGCTCTGCTGTTTTCCAGTGCCAATTTTTCTGATAGGCTGGCAATTTCACTGGCATATTTTTATAGAGTTGCGGTGCAGCCTGAATAAAGTCTGTCTTTATGCATGCATGTATTCAGCTACTGCATGGGTTAGATTCTGAGCCCCATCTGCAGGCTATGTCTGTTGCCTCACATGACAAGCTCTACAGAAACTGGGGTGTAAAATTTCAGATTCTCTTTATTTTCCAACAAAAGAACAGACAAAAAATCGAAAACAAAACAAAAAACAAGCAAACAGATAACCCCCCCAATCTCTAATTCACAGGGGGGAAAAAATTTAAAATGAAGAAAAGAGATGAAAAACAACTCTGCTTTCACATTTTAGGCTTCTATGACTGTCAGTGTCCTCTTCTGGTTAGTCTCCTCCATTAGAGGATTGACTTGCTTACCGAGTGCTTTTTCACCTTTCTGAGTTGGAGTTGTCCTGTATGTATTTGTCCCTACTCTGCAGTTTGGTTCATCCGTCTTTCTGGGACATGGAGTGACTCAAAAGCACTGTTTTGCCCCACAATTACAGGGTAACACTTCCAACCCATATGCAAGGTATTCTTGAATGAACAAGGTCCAGGGACTGCTCCTTGGCCAAGACAAGCTGACACAGACTGGCTTACATCCACCCACCCTGTGTAGGGTGACCCCAAAGCACCTGCTGGGATTATCCATTTGAGCCTGGGAGGGAGTTAATGATCCAGGATACCTTGTTTGAGTTCTCATGCTGGCCATCTTCTGTTTAGCAGTAAGGACAGAATATCAGCATTCTGTCCGTACAAAGCTCATACAGCTAGAAATAAGCTGTCTCTCAAATCACCATCAATATCTCTTAAAGTGAAAGAAGTAAAGAAAAGAAGCCACCTAAACTTTTGAAATATGTCATCAGGAAAAACCTAGCTCCTTTATTTCACAAAGGTTTTCCTTAGCATTTCTGGGATGGTTGTTTTTTTCTTTTTTTCTAATTTGGCCACTTTCTTTAAATTTCTATTTGAAGAGCTACAGAAAATCATGAGTTTTATGGGGTCTATGTAAAGATTTCTTTGAAATATTGCTATATTTTCAGGTTTCTTTCAGATCTGTATTCCACCCCGGATTTTTCTCTCTTTTTCTTTTCTTTCTTTCTTTTTTTTTTTTTTTTTTTTAAGTTTTTTTTTTAAGTTTTTTTTTTAAATTTTCACTTCATTTCTTCTCCCCTTCCCCCATCCTCTCTTCCCGATTTCCATCCTTCTTATTTATTTGTTTATTCACGTTACTTCCAAAATGCTGTAGATCATTGCAGGAGATTAGAGGCATCACAAGCAGTAGCACATTTACCAGCTTCTGTCTAGGGGGCCCTCATAACAGAACAGAAGAGCACACCAGATTTAGTAGGAACTGGTATTACTGTATTATGATAAACAAAACAGAGGCAAGAAAGAGAGCAAAGAAAATCTCAGAAATGCACAGGCTGCCATCCTGGGCCAGAACCAGTGTTCTTCTGGCTCAGTTTTCTGCTTGTCGGCAGTTGGTTGCACCCTTTGCTTCACTCCAAGTCAAGTTTTAATTTAATTTCATTTGCCTTAAATCGTGAAGTGCCATAGAGGAAGGAAATTCCCTGTGCTGCCATGTACCCTCTTTCATAATGCACTAGAGTGCTCATTCAGGAAAAGGGAAATTAGTAAAGGTGAAAGATTCCTGTCCTCGTTCTTCCTCATTCTGAATTTTCTGCTAATTTATTTCCAACTTTCTGATCCATTCCTCCTTCTTCTGTGTCCTTTCACCACAGTCACATTGCTGTCTGTGCTTCCTCTTATGTCTGCTCTGCAGCCTCCCTTCCCATCCATTTTTTTCTCCGCCTTTTCATTCTTCCAAAGTGCTGTACCTAATGTCTCTGACCAGACCATGGAAAGAACCAGTGGAGCTAACAGGGATGAGGAAAAAATGCAGGACCACTCTGTAGCCAAGTTTTACTTCTTTTTACCAAGGCTGCTGAACTCTGCAGATGAAACAGGAAGCACTGACTGTCCCCCATTACTGCAGAGCAAGGAGGTCTGGCACTAGGCGGGGGCATGTTTTATTTGTGCTGAAATATTGGGGGTTTTTTACTAGTCTTTATTCTGTACTCAAATGTAATATATTCTGAAATGATGGGAATAAAGCATGTTTTTAAGGCATTTTATTTTCCCTGTAAGAGACAAAAGAGATGTACAAATATGGTATGTGTGTTATATTAGGGGAAAGTCATGCCTTTGATATTTCTGATATAATGATAATTTTGTCTACCTAATCAGTTTTATCTGTCTACCCCATCTAATCTCATCAAGCTTTGCATTTATCCCATGCTTATCATCAGAACAGAGCAAGTGATTACAAAATCCATCAAGTTGTTTAATCACTGATTGTTTTTTCCTTTGTATTCCCAAGTAAACGTGTATGCCAAGGGAGACTGGAAGATGGGTAGAAGACTATGATAAAAATGTCGACTTGAGGAAGGCTAGGTTTCATTTAGCTCTTAAGATTGTATTTTGAGCTTGAAAGAAAAGGACTTTCTCAAATCATCATACCAGCCCATGAGAAAGCTCTTTCCCAAAACTGTATGTACTTTGCCTTTTGGCTGACAATTCAGAAGCTCCTGCAAATATCGATGGCCTCAGACTTGAAAATATGGGACAAACAGCTGTCTTGAGACAGACTTGTTTATACCCCAAAAAGCCATGTGTGCATTTTTTCTGTGCTGATGTTTCCCCCTGTGGGTTTCCCTTCAGTACCATTTACTTGTTTTATTTTAAGTTCTCTCTGATCATCATTAACACTCTGATCTAGATCCCCAGTTAGAGAGCAGCTATTGGCCAGTCCCCAGTATAGCAACTCTCAAAGGTAAGTCAAGCCATGGAGTTTGCACTAGACCTGTGACGTGAAAATACTGTTTGATTTTTATTTAGCACCTTCATTAACTTCTCCTGTTTCTGTTCCTTTAAAGTGAGGGTCTTGGCAGGTTCCCAAAGTCTTTTCCTCTTGCATTGCGTGCAAACCTGAAATTAAAAATGACAAGCCGGGCACAAAGTTAATGCTAGCTGGAGCCCTGAGCAAAGAGATGGGGAAAAAAATTCATTGCCCATGCATGAAGGGGAGGCAGTGCCAGGTGTTTCTCTCTTGCATTCAAACACCCTCAAACATCAACAGGGAGACACGGTATTGAAAAAGAGTGAGCCTCCCAGCTGCCTCGGGGCTCAAAGTTTCCAGCACAGATGGGGCCTGAGGACCTCATGTACAAAAGAGAACCTGCCAGCTGTGTGTGCAGAGTCATGCTGGTTATCAACCCATCAAGGAGTATGTTTTTCACTGGCCAGGACATTGGTCCTGTAGTGTCTGCAAAGCCTAAATCTTGAGGGTGCAAGAAACCATCTTAAAGGCATTTGTTGTTTTTGTTAAAGGAAAGATGCCAAGCCTTGAGCAATCTGATGTGATTTGGAAGCTAACCCTGCTCTGGACTTGGTGATATCCAAGGTCCCTTCTTAGCTAGGTTATTCTAAGTTTCTGTGCTGGTGGAAATTACCTGGCTGGCTGACCCCCTTCAATCTTTAAACAAGCAGTCACAATTTTTTTTTTGTGTGATTCATGGTAGATTTCCAAAATCTGGTAATTTGGAGGCACTTAAACCGGTTTCCTAAAGGGAACCATTTGTCCAGTGCTACTGCAATGTGCACTGCTCAGTTTTTTTCCCCATTTACTACAAAAATGAGGGCCACTTTAATACAGCTCAGCTTTGCCAGTGCACACAAAACCTATAGGTGCACAGTCCTTTTCATAGTTCTTTATTCAACTTGTGTGAGGGGCCTTGAAGTCCACAAGAGTTTTGCCTCCTGCAGTGCTGTGTTTCTATCTCTGCCCATAGCTAGTGTGCTTCCACTAATGGAGGCAAGAGATGGCAGGGGGAGAGGAAGAGCAATTAAGTCTTCCTGGAAAGTGCAGCCCAGCTGGGAGATCTAATTTTAGGTTCACGAGACCTGGTACCTTGGCAGTGTCCTTTACATTGCTGATAATGCTGTTCTGGCACGGAGCAATCGCTGCGAGAGGAATGCAGCTGGCATGCCAAACTGGCGGGGAGCAGGGGCTAACATTTGTCACAGTTATCAGGGTAGCTGCACCATTGACCCCTTTTGGCTGACTCCTTTATGCCCACACCTCTGTGGGTGAAACCATTTAATTACACCTTCATTAGTGCAGGGCCCAGTTCCGAAAGGTCACCCATGCTCTTCTTCTATTATGTCACACTGAATGTGGCGTGTCTGTAACTCTTCCCTTCAACACCTTGGGACTAAGAGCTACATATGTGGTCACTAAAAGCCTTTTTGGGGAAGGAGTGATGTTTGCTTCTCTGAGCTAGAGAAAGCCAAGCAAAGTAAAGAGGACTTTAAAATAGTAAACAGTCCCCTTCTTTGCCACTCCTGCAATATCCAGTTTTACTTCACCCCTAGCTCCTGAACCTTGGAGACCAGATTTGGTAGGTTCAGTTGGTAGGAGCCTACCAAAACAATTCCTTGATAAGGCAGCTTTTTATGCCTTCTGGTTTTGAAGGACCTCTGAAACATTTAGCTCAAGTTTTTCATCTGGGTTTGG
The DNA here is from genome assembly GCA_036630365.1 of Acanthiza pusilla. Lineage (NCBI taxonomy): Eukaryota > Metazoa > Chordata > Aves > Passeriformes > Acanthizidae > Acanthiza > Acanthiza pusilla. The sequence continues at coordinate 14,657,728 of JAXCHO010000018.1, forward strand.
GCTCGTTGCTGGACAATGGAAGTAATATCTTTTCCTCACCTGACGACTCTTTAGTTGAAGTCCACAAGATGTTTGAAAGGAAAATGTCAGATCAAAAAGCACCCAGATTATTTTTATTTGAAGGATCACTACATATATGGATATTTAATGCCTTTGAAGCTATTGTCACTCATGTGCTGTAGTACAGACAGTCCCTTCTATTCATACAGCAGGATGTTTTTCCAGCAGTAAACCAGAGTTTACCTAGATACACATTTCAGCAAAGATGTGCTTAATCTGCTACACAATTCTTAGCTTTGCTGTTCCTGGAGGGAGCTCAGAACTGAGTTTTAACTGTAGTGGTGAGGTGCTGAAGCTCTTCAAACCACAGGCGAACCACAAGACTGGCAGGTAGGTTCTCTTGGATTGCTGTTCAAAAGCAGCAAACACCATTTTTCCTGACACTTTGAACAGGAATTTCCTCTCCCTGGAGTTATTATGCAGTGGTTGCAGTAGTGTGTGTTTCTGAAGAGCTTCCTGTGTGCCAGCTCAGCACAGAGTTCATCTCTGCAGCATCCCATCATTTGAGAAATCTCTGCTGGGCTGTTGTGGGTTGGCATGGAGAAATTAGAGCTATTCTGTGTAGACTGATTAATTTTACCCACATTTGAAGGCTCCGTTTGCAGCTTTCTACATAGGGTTCTCTCACACTTTCTCTGAGCTGGCACTTTAAAAGATAGACAAACTGCTCTGTCTTAGAAATTCTTATTTCTGTCTTATAAATAAAACTTGGAAAAAAGACAGGTGCCCAAGTATAGTCACAAGAAGCTCATTTTATAGCTTTGGCATGGTTTGTTTGTTCTCTGACAGCAGTCAAGTGTTTTAGTTCAGAGCAGGGCCCTTTTGTACTGCTGTGTAGCCCTTGACTTGAGGCCTTTGTAGTCTTCTAACTTCAGCATATCATACATTGACCGAATTACAAATATGCTGGATATTCTTAAAGATAAGGCACAACAGGCTTCATTACTTATTCTGAAAGGAGTCTTGCAAATGTCTAATAAATCTGTCCCTACTTTAGAAATTACTTTCAGGAATTATGAACTCAATTAATTTGTAGGTGATTTATATTTGCTGCTAGATTGTTTTCACTGGGGAATTTGAAGATAATGGTTGCAATTGTGAAGTCTCAGAATCTAACATCACTGTAGTTATGAAACCACTCTCTTTGTGGCACAGGAATTTATGTAGCACAATTTTCATGTTCACCTGTAGTCATGGTTTTTATAAAATTCGGCCTTTCCCCATACTCCAATTCCTTTGGCAGGCTGGAGAAAAACGCTAGACTGAACATGATCTCAACAGGATCAGGAGAAGACTAAACCAGATCCATTTTTAAGTAGTTGTCTTTCTGTTTATCTGGCTTTTCTGCTTTTAAGAGTTAGGAGCACCAAGTAGAAGAACTATGTATTTTGAGAGATTTCTAAACAGAAATGTAGTTCTATACCTTGGGGTTGACGTTTCAGTACATCTACTATGTTGATAGGTGGTGCAGGAAATGGTGAAGAAATATGAGTGTATGAATGTTTATCTTCTTGTGAAAACATGATGATTGATAGATCCTGCATAGATATGTGGGAATCTCTTAATATACATTTTTAGCTGGCTGCACTTGAAAAGGGGGGAAAAAAATGAAGAGAAATTTAAGCAAATAAATCCTGCAACAGTTAGTTCTACTTGTTGATTTCAGGTTACCGCATGAGATTAGGATCTAGCACAGACAAAAAGGATTCAGGTCGCCTTCATGTTGATTTTGCTCAGGCAAGAGATGACTTTTATGAATGGGAATGCAAACAAAGAATGCTGGCCAGAGAAGAACGCCACAGACGCAAAATGGAAGAAGACAGACTGCGCCCTCCTTCACCTCCGGCAATAATGCATTATTCTGAACACGAAGCTGCTTTGCTGGCTGAAAAATTGAAAGGTAAGCAGCATTTGCTACTTCTCAGTTTATTATTCCTTAAAAGCAGGAGCCATGCAGAAGTCAGAGCAGGGAAGCCAATTTCTCTCTGATGTGTTTCATTACTTGCCCTGTTAGCTTTCCCCCATTGAAATGGCTTTCTCGGCAATTTCTATGCCAATGGTAATGATACTCACCCACCTGCTAGAGATGCATGACATCTGTCCATCTACCTGTGCTTTAACAGCTAAAACACAGCTTTCAGAATGCTGCAGCAGGGCTTTTTCTGTGAAGTTACTGACTTCATATATCTTGGAAAAACTCTCACAGTAAGACAACCTGTTGCAAGCATCCTGCTTCCTATTAAAGGTCTGATTCTTAAAATTACTTTAATCCTTGACACGTAGGTTACTGCATCACATGCATTTGACTGTCCCTGGCGTTTAAATTGCCCTCATGAGCTGTGCTTTAATGTGCCCCTCAGATGCAGAGGTACAACTTATCTCTGACACACACCATCCATTCTTCACTCCCTCTTTAGGGTTAGAATTACTTGTGCAGGATACTGTCATGTTTTGGTATGTGTTTGCTTCCTTGTTTGTTTTTTTTTTCTAGGTACATTTACTGAGTTAATATTTTTCGAGGGTGCACTTTGAGGATTCGTTTTAGTTTTAATAGCTAACATAAACAGTAAGAAGCAAAGAAATAAAGTTATTCATGGTAACAAAATATAGAAGAAATATCTAGCAAACAACTCTTCATACCACTTAGAGCTGTATTTGTTTTCATTAAGTGTTTAGCACTTGTGTTTGGCATTCCTTTCCCCATGATGGCCAGGCGCATTACTTTACTGTGTGCCAGGTCACAAGAAGCTGTGATTCTTGCCACTGTTTCAGAATTATCTAGATTAGACTTAGACTATCTATCTGTCATCACACTGGTGTCTGTCCTAACTATGGAACATGTTTGGGGAGCCGAAGAAGGACAGTGCAAAGTGTTTCATCCTTGGAGCATGGAGCAGAGATGCACCCTGCTGTCTCTCTGAGTACTGCATTGGCTGCTGTTAGTCATCACTGCTACCTCAGTCTGTTACTAGTTTGGCTGACTCTTATTCCACCGTATACACTCCTCCATAAAATAATTCATGATAGATTGGTAAAATAACCCAGATGGATTGATAGACCAGGAGAAAAGAGGCCCTAATATAAGAAATTTTTAATCATACCTGGTTTCCAGTCCAGTTTTAGATCCATCTGGCTTTAGTTGAATATTTTAGGAGTTAATCTTTTGTAGGGAAGTTTTTCTTTATGTAGTAATGCCTACAGGTTTCCTGAACTAAACCAGAAAATGAAAGAAGTCTGGACAATTTCTTCCATATGGCTAGTCATTGCTTGGAGCAACTGAATGTGGGTTTTTGCAAGATGTTTAAGATGACTATATTTAGAAGGATTTTTCTTTTCATTATGGGAAGTTTCCATACTTAATTAAAATCTACTCCAAGCATTTATATCTTTGGGTCTCCTAAGGGAAATTTAACCAGAGCTTGACATATATGCTCAAGTTTAATATAAAAAATTTTTTAGCACAATATAGACCAACACTATGTGCATGACTGTTTCTCCGGAAATAAATTTTCAGAAAATAAGTAATTTTAAAAAAAAATTTTAAAAAGGGAATAAAATAGCAAGTTTATTTTTTTATTGGCTGGAAATCATTACAATCCAGCAAATGAATATATTGCAATTCTAAAAGCTTCGCTCGCTAATTAACAGTTGCCTTGTTGTGATATTAATGACACCAGCCCTGGATCCCTACAGATCCCCTACAGGGGGTGGAGAATGCAGGAAAAACCCCTCTTTTCTCAGGGGGCATGAGCTGTGTGCCCTGTACTCGGTAGTACAGAAAGCAGAGGTGGAGTTCAGTAACTCTACTGGTCTACTTTACCTCTCCTATGGCATCATTGCCAGTATCTGTAAAATAGTGGCATTGAACATTATGGCCTCCCTTGGGCATCATGGATTCACCACATGAGCTCTTGGTGACATCCTAAAAACAGAAGTAAAGCAGCAATAAAGAAAATTCTTCAACTCTGGTAAAGGGCAGTTCATGTAACAGAATCATAGGATCATTAAGGTTGAAAAGAACCTCTAAGGTCAAGTTCAACCATCATCACACATTCACAATTTAAATGTGGACTTCAGCAAAGCTAGCAGAATATATATATATATATATGCACATACACACACACAGATAGGTATGTTAAACTTAAAATCTCTCTATATAACCACATTTGTACTGCTGTGAAAGCCTGAGCAATTCATCCTAAAGTAAAGAAGGATCGCAATCTCTCTGCACTTGGCAGGAGTTGACTTGAAAGATTGGGTTTTGAGCAGATGCTTTGCAGTTGTTTTCTTAAGGAAAGTCATGACCTTGCTGTGGTGCCCACTTCAAAAGGCTCCTGAGCTCTGTTGCCAGCTCATGAGACAGAGCTGCAGGTGCCCAACGTGCAGGTTTCAGCTCCTGCAGTGCCTCCAGAAGTTCACAGAGCAACTAGCTAAAAAGCAAGCCAAAATAACTAAACATGTCTCATCCCAAGATACTGCTTTGCAATCACAGATGCAGATAACTTGGTCTGAATCCAAGCAACTTTTGTTGTCAAAATAACCTTGGAAATTCCTGACAGTAAGGAAATCTTATGGTGAGCAGAGATGAAGCAGGCATATCAGCCACTCCCCTAATGTGGTCCAGATATTTACTGAGTCTATAACAGAGGTGGCAATATCTTCTTTTCACCTTCTGCATACTGCAGCATAAGACTAAGAAATTGTTGTTTTTGTGTAACAGACTTGGCTGGAAACTCTTGCCCCAGTGTTGTCAGCATATCTCTGTCCCTCTGGCGTGCTGAAGTCACCTGGTACAGCAGTAACAGTGGGTGAGAGAGTACAGAGGAACTTTTGTGCCTGTTGGAAACAAAAGTTCATCGTAAAATTTCAGCCTAGTAGTCTCTACTGGTGTGGAGCTTCATAGAACAAAGGAATGAGTTCTTCAGTGCCTGGTGATCGGGGCTGGGAACCCCCCGTGTGTGACGCCTCATATACCTGCAAAAGCATGAGGATTTATGGCATTTCCTGTGGACTACCCCGAATCCTTTCATATTTGCAAAGAGCTTGGTTTGAACACTTGATTTTTTGCAGAAATTAGAAAAATCCATCAAACTACGGACCAGTGCAATTTTTCACCGTTTTCCAATTCAGAGTGTGGCAAACAATGTTGGTATGTGTGTATCTCCCTTTTCTTTTTTCCTTTTTCCTTTTGTTTTATCCTTAAAGATCTTCAGTAGTTCTGCAAATGAAGTCCTTCTTAATGCTCTCCTTGTTGGCAGTATGGACATTTTTGTCTGCACCATTCATATTGTTAGCCTGAGCCTCCATTATCAGAATGAAATGAGCCCCAGCCTTCCAACAAGATGAGCAACATGAAGAAGAACATGAGCTCCTTCTCATCTGTGATTCATTGAGGAAATACTTCAATAAATTCACAGATGTGAATTCTGGGAATCCAAGGTCATTTACAATGAAGTGTAAATGTTATTTGCCTCCTTAAAAAGCTTTTGAAAATAGAGCTTGAGTTCTTGTTTTGACAAAACCAGCAGAAGATTGCATCTTCTGCTTTTACATTAGAAAAGAGACTTTCTCTTCTTCTGGTTCATTGCAGTATTTGTGTGTGTCTTTGAGATTTTAATTCCTCAGTGTTAAATCAGATGCGTTATTACTGCGCAGTGAAATGTGTCGGCAGATATTTAGGTTCAAATTTGCATGCTCTGACATCTGTTTTCCTGGGTGCTTTATAAACAGTTGAGTCATGTGGTGCCCAGAGCATCACACAACTGGAGCTGGGCTGAACCTTTTAAGTGGAATGCTGCTCTGTCAGGTGCATTGGAACAAAACATTTTAATCTGTGCTTATGACATTTGCGTTTCAAAGCAGGATTTTGAACGTAATGGTTTTCTTAATTCAAGCATATCTGTACCTAATGGTATCATCTTCAGAAATCACTTCTTGCAAATAAGCTCCTTTAAAATGCTACATCTGTCTTACTTGCTGCGGGTAACTAAATAGTTCCCTCACCTAACAAAGACATCTCTTTATATCTGAGTATCTGTGCTTTTAAATATTTTGAGCAAAGGAGACATAAATATCTGAAAGTTATATACAATATCCTGAAATTTATCTCCCTTTTTAATATAGTGTTTCTTTATGAGCACGGGGAAGTTATCCATGTGGTTTTTCATTTTAAAAAATATAATTTAAAAATTGAGGAGCTGCTTCTTTGCCAGGCACTGTATTATCCCCTGAAGAGAGCACAGATTGGAAATTTAAATAAATAGATGGCAGTTACAGTAGAATGAACTAACCAGGGATGAGCCTTGCACAAGACTCAGGTAACATCAAGCCTGACAATCTCAACTCTTGCACATCATTTGAAATATAAACAACATTTAATTGCTTGGGAGATAGGATATTTCACTAAGAAGAAAACCACACTGCTTTCATTATCACCCTGCACGTGAGAGCCAGACTGGTGGAGCACTGCAGAAACAGTGCAGTTATGCAGAGAGGCAAGTCTCACCCAGAAAGGATCGAATTCAGTGCAGGGCTATGTCAGAAGGGGAGGCAAAGTGAGATCCTATGAACAAATCCAGTGAATGCTGGGTTTAAATGCTGCTGAGAGACTCCAGACCTTTTTTAGCACAATCTTTTTTTATTAGTGGTATATCAGGACAGAGCCCTAAAACAGACATGTTTCGATGCTTTAGCATCAAATCTGTTCATTCACCCTTCCTGGTTTTAGATTATCATTTTCTCCTTCCTTCTTCCATATGCTGCTGACATCTGCTGTGGCACAATACATCTGGCTCCGAGAGCCTCGCGCAGGGGCTGTGAGCAGGCACAGTGCAAGGCCACTTTCGTCTGCTGGCAGAAGAGCATAAGGTGGGCTCCGATATCAGCAGCCTGGTAACCCAATTCCCTGGGCACCTCCCTCCCAAAGCCTGCAAGAAGTACACCTGCTGCTAAGTGCATGGCTGAAAGCGTCCTCCCTCACCTGGGCTGTATTGTATCAATGCAGATTTTGAGGTTTTAGTATAAACCCACTGGATTAAATGTACCTCACTGCAAAATGACTCAAGTTAATTACTAAGAACTGGGAAATGGCAGCTCACTGATCTGAAAGTTTGCGGTGTGATTTTGAGAAATAGGGAGAAAACTCAATACCCTCATAATTACTTTTCACTGGAAATAATGGCATCAGCAGGCGAAGATAATGGATTTCTATGTCTCACATGAAACACCCACCCCTGGAAGAATCTTGGGTGGTTTAATTTGAAAGAGTGATTACGTAGGGGGGAGAGACTCCTTTTTAATATATCTTTTAGGGAACATATACATATATTTTTATCAAATCTCATGTCAGCTAGATATTTGTTACATAACTAGAAAAGTTTCTTGGTTATAGGATGCAGTTAAGGCTATTTAAAAAATAGTAAGGTGGATACTAATCATTCTTTAAAAGAACCCTTTGGCAGTAAGAATTTGTATTTCTTGATTCTCACTTGTTATGCAATGCCACTGGGTTAAAAAAAAGTTATTAATCCCAAAAGTACCAGACTGATATGTGTGTTGCATGGCACAATTATATAAGGGATTTGAGCAGGAAAAAAAGAAGGTGAGGGTAGTAGTCTGAAGAGTTGTGTTTCTAGGTCAGTGGCAGGCACTCTGTGCAGAAGAAGCTCTTAAGCCAAGAGAAAAATAGGTTGTCATTTTGGCACCAGAAGTGGTGTGTGCTGGGAAGCAAATTGTTCCTGATGCACAGGGGAGCTGGGCTGAGCCTGCTGATGAGAGGTTAGTGAGCATTTTCCCTGACCTGATTCACCCACAGCAGTCACCTGCTTTGTTTTTGTTCTTTATTTTTAATTGAATTCAGTCTTTTAAGTTTAGAAATCTTAGTTATAGTTTAATAAATTATCAAATCAGAAGTCAGATTAAGAGTAACCTTGGCCATACATCCTCCCCTGGCTGCAGTTAAGTGTAATGAAGAAGTTTGCATCCTGAACTGAACTATGCCACATTCCTGTAATAACTGAACTGGGCCCAGTGTGACAAACTGGAAGTTTGTCTCACAAGAGCACCTTCAAGGGCTGTTTGGTTGCTGCGTTTCTGCTGGTCAGGGCACCACTTGGCATAGAGGTTCACCTGCCCCCTCCCATCTTACAGAAAGGCCAGAGAACAATGAGATCATTAATGCAACCCAAAACATTGGCAAACAGCACGGGAGCTTTCATAGGTGTAATCATTGGAGTAAAGACCAACAGCTCTGTCTTTTCAGCATCCTCCTTGCAGGCATGGGAAATTGCATTAGGGGAGCAAGATTAGGGACAAGAGATAGTATGTGCTGACTCTGGACAATGCCATAGGAGAGTGTAGAAGGGTTGTTGTGATTTAGGGAGGCTGCAAGTGTTGTGTGAATTATCTCAGATACTTTTCAAACATCTGAGAAAGGCCAGGGTTGAAAAGATAATGACAAAGCTAAATCTCTAGCCCAGTGTTTGATCTTGTCCTAGCTAGAAGTCCAGCATGAAATGTCACTCTTGAAATACAGAAATATAAAGTTAGCTATATTTGCAATATATCTGTAAATGTAAAAATTATAGAAATAAGAGTGTTTGAATGCCTGGCTTCAGAGTGATGGATTAGTCTATATCCTTTCTAATGGCTGAGGCATTAGACACCATCACCCAAGCTGTGAAAACACCTTATGGAGGTGCTTGACATTGAGAGATAAATAGTCACATTTCAGGGTACTCTGAGCTGAATTTTGCCTTGTGGTACACTAGGGAAACTCCATAATCTCTGTTTCCAGCACCTTTTCCCAGTATACCTTTTTGTAACAGTTCTTGTCATAGCTTTTTCAATTAAAAAGTTAATTGCAGTTGGGGTTGCATAGAGGTGGTCAAATTACAAGCAGAAAAATGCAAAACATTTGTCAGTAATTGTTCTCTTTTTTCATAAAAATAGCCCTGTTAACAATTTTCTGGGCAGCTCTGAGGACACATTTCCTTTTCTTTATATTTCATTTCACCTAAGTTGTGAGCTAGGATTTAAATGTCAAATATCTTTAGTTGCTATAAGAGGAATTTGAAATATCTTATCTCTGGAGCCCTGTGATTGAGTCTGGCAGCACCTGGAAATCTCTATCGACTGACACCCAACAAGCCATCCCCGATGGATGGGTAATCTTCAAAAGACACAACGTGGTCACAGAGCTGCGCACCCCTGCATGGGGACACACGGCTGTGCAGGTTCCGGGCAGGTGTTCTTTGCAGCAGGTGCATCGTGGAATGGTTGGGATTACTCCAACCAAATGTGCATCTATTGCAGAGATGTCGATGCAGGAACAGGCCAGCCCAGGCTCCCTTTGCAAGTTGAGGGAAGCAGGGACTTCTGGAGCACAGTCCACCTCACCGTTAAACAGGCAACAAAAACAAAGCCTACCTTATTTGCTTAAAATATGCTGTAACTTGGAGGAGAAAAAAGCTCTAAGAGTAAGAAATAATTTGCCGCATGCTTATTTTAAAAGAACAATTACATATGGGAACATGTCTTATATAAAGGAATTTATTTCAAGAGTGTGTTTTTAAACAGTGTATAATTATGTGCATCCTACCATGAGGGAATAATTTTGAACAGAATTAGGAGTTTTGGTTTTGTTTTTTTTTTTAATGAATGGCTGCAATCATAAGGCAGTTCATGCTCTGTTTAAATTAGATTCCATTGCTGCATTTCTTCTACTGTTTATCTACTAACTGAAAAACAAATGAACAATCTCGTATAAAAATCTGATTTTCTAAGGCAATCTCTCATTGCTCAAAAAGAGTTACTGTATTCCGGATGAGGAAAATTAATTCACGGTGAGTTACCTTATGCCAGTCACTGAGTGAATTCAAGAATACAGAAGTTAGAAATGAAGGTGAAATAAATTTTAAAACTGTAGAGAAAAGGTTTTATTGGCTAATGTGCTCCTGTTGTGCATATATTACCCTCTAGCATTTTTGAATGTATCTTCTAATTATGTAATCAATGAAGATGCTGATGTTTACCAATGAAAAGATTTTTTCCCTGCTAGTACAGAGCTGTGAATTAACCATAACTGTCCCACAGACCTCTGCAGCTCGCTGGAAATACAGTGTGATGAAAATAGGTTTTCAGCATGTCCTTTTAAATGGGTAGAATCTATGTGGCAGAAGGATGATATGTTTACGAACATCCCTGACAGACACCTACTGTGCGTGATAAAAACGAAATGAGGGGAGGGTGTTTTTGTTTCATAGAGACTCAAAACAACAAATAAATCAGTACTGGGGAGAGAATAAAGCAAGGAAAAGGGAGAATGTTTCTGTGCTACTGATATTCCTCATGCGTGGAAACATGCTAACATTGTCAGAAACCATTACAGGTCATTCTTATTTATTAGCATAATTATAATAAAAGTGTTCCAAGGATGAGTTCTTGCCTGTGTTGGATCTTTGGCATCCAATTCCCATGCAATTCAGCAGGCTGAAGATTTTTCCCGAGTCTGTTGGAGAGCTTTATCCTTGTGTTTTCTTGCAGTGAAGAGGCTTTGCGTGAGTCTTGTTTACATTTGGCTTTTCTGGGGTCTATATTCAGCCAACCTCACTCATCAGAGCCTCTTAATACATTCCTGCTGCATATGTATCCAGCAAAGCTCAGAAGTGGAGTCTAATCCAAGGGGACAATATGGAATGAAAAGATGCTCAGCTGACTCTTCCTGCCCAGCGAAAATTAATGAATAGTGATAATGAATCACATGTTAATATTTGACAACAGATACGTCATTGTACACAGTGAGGGTGTTATGATGCTGTTATTCTGCAATTTTTTCTTCAGGGGTCTTGGGTGAACATGCCTATTCAGCTGTGGAGAGCAAATCTTATTGCTGTAGCTGAAAGCGTGTTTCCGTTAATAAGATGCTAAAGATCAGGCAATGTAAAAATCTTTTCTTCAGAGGCTGTGGGCACAGAGCATGTCACTAGTCCTCTCTGTATTTTAGGCTCCTTGCCTTTTAGGGACGTGTTTATTGATTCAGAATAAAAGCCAAAATCATCACTTAAGAATTAGTATTTCATTATTCTTTGTGCATGGAAAGCAGATTCTTACAAACTGTGTCACATGTTTCTGTATCCTGTAACACAGTTGGCTGGATTTAGTATTTTCCAATTTTTGTTTTAAGTGTCTGTGGGTTATGACTACACTACTTCTTCCCACCATAACCATATACCTTCTCCTACAGAAATGTATGCATACCATCTAAAATATATATAAAGAAATATAACAAAAAACGACTAGATGAGATGTTTAAAATGAGTTGTTGGGAAATTGAAGTTTTGTAGAATAAAATCCTGGTGAAAAAATTATATTGAATTGCACAAAAATGGTTCCACAGGAAGACACTGTTGTAATAATATTTTCTTGCAGTTCAGTCTAAATGGGACTTAAAAAGAAATGTTTCCTCTTAATCCTGATGAAGCCTGAAGTGTAATGGATGCTGCGCTTAGAGTCTTCTGAGGAAGCTGAGAGCACTGTCAGAGGAAAGAAGATTACCTGGGGAGGGAGTGTACAAAATCTAGCCTTCAGTTTTGGCAATCTTTCTGCAGAGATATACAGCTTTCGTTGCCTGAATGGTAAACATGAAGCTGTAATCCAGGTGTTTTCCTGGACTGATCCGGAATCCTTCAAAAAAATATATCATGCAAAACATAAAACAAATAGTACAAAACAAATAATACAAAGCAAATGCAGGCATATCATCTGTTCAAAGCAGTTCCTTGTAATTAATCAGCGTTTTGAGGAGGAATTGTTCAGCCTCGACATTGTTCGTTAATTAAGAACATGATGTTAGTGAAATCTGTTGACAGAAGTATGGCTGAGCCCAAGCTCCAAGACTGAGCTTTCGGCTGAGCAGATTAACACAGACACATTTCATTTCCTCAGCGAGTCCAGTACCACAGAGGTCTCCTCACTCCCGCTGTAAGGTCATTCCATATCACTGAATGGCTTAAGGGAGACATTGTGAAAGCAAGGGCTCGGACCACAGGGAAAGGGGGGAGGGCACTTTTTGCTGTGAGAAAGCTATTAAAATAAGGAGAAGACAAGACTTGAAGGAAGATTTATGTAGTTTCACATGGCTGTATTGGCTTCGTACATCTGATAGAACAAAGGACACAAAAGTTGCCCAAAATGATATACTGCAAGCAGGATTTATGGTGATTTTAATGTGACACAGAGCAGAAAATGTGTTCTCAGCAGGATATTTATGCCTGCAGTTTGAAAACTGTGCTTTGATTGTTCTAGACGATAGCAAGTTTTCCGAGGCCATCACGGTGCTGCTCACCTGGATTGAGCGAGGCGAGGTGAACCGGCGCTCTGCAAACCAGTTCTACTCCATGGTGCAGTCGGCCAACAGCCACGTCCGCCGGCTCATGAACGAGAAGGCGGCTCATGAGCAAGAAATGGAGCAAGCCAAGGAGACTTTCAAAAATGCCTTAACGGGGATCCTCACTCAATGTAAGTAACTCCCTTTTTGTCAGTGTTGTTGTAGTGATGATGGTGGTGGTGGTGGTAGTGGTTTTATCATTTTGCTTGTTTTGTTTGTTTGGGGGTAAGTAGTTGCAATGCAGTCATGCTCTACTTCATATCCTATTCCATACTCTATGGCAATTTGGAGGATCAAGGACCATTCCTAAGAACTTATTATTCAAGGTGAGCAAAGTTTCAGTAGTTTTTTTATTAATAGACAAAGACATGCTCTATTCACGATGTCTACTGCTGTGTAGACAACGCTTCAAGAATGGACGAGACAGAAGCCTCACTGCTCTGAGGAAAGATCATGGGTTTTTTGAGAGAAGGGATATGTAGCCTGTGTGTGGCAGCCAGTAAACTAGGTCAATTACAGAATAGAGCACAATTAGGTAATATTTTTAGCCTGGGTTTAGGTAAAAGGGAGTAGAATCCAGCAACTTTCAGGGATATATTCACACTAGACAGGCCACCTCCACAGTAGAAGAATATGCTGCACTGCTGCTGCCATCAGGACTGCTTGGCTGATATAATGCCAGTATTAATTGGGCAGATAAACTGTCTTAAATATCTAGTGCTGGCAGCTATTTCCTTAGTACAGAAATATAATCAATGAACATACCCTAATGAGGTTCCCTCATAAAACAATGAACAGGATACTTGCCTAGAAGTTTTCTTCAAAGGCAGGGGAGGTGAAGAGAAGAGAAGAGAAGAGAAGAGAAGAGAAGAGAAGAGAAGAGAAGAGAAGAGAAGAGAAGAGAAGAGAAGAGAAGAGAAGAGAAGAGAAGAGAAAAGAAGAAATGAGAAAACAATGAGAAGAAAAAAGAAGAGAAAGGCCAGGGAAAAAGGAGAAAGAAAAATGTTTTAATTGTTGCTGGTTTTTAACATGTCTACTCCTGAGTCCCCAAGTAAGAGGCTTTATGATACTTAGAAAGGTGAAGCCTGGAGCCAGCTCTCATGTGCCAGTTGAGAACAAAACCCAAGATAATTTACCAGATAGAGGACAGTTACATTGTAATTTCTGAGTCACACCCCTAATCTTTACATTAAAAAATAGAAGCCCTAAAGGCTTTTGTGCAATGTATTTCTGGTCCCTCAGTGGACATCCTTTAAAAGTTAGGGTTGAAGGCATAAGCTTGGATGGACTTGTCTGGCCTAGGAGAGCAGCCACTGAAGCTTCCTGCATAAGTGGTGGAGAGCTCAGCATCTCAGAAGACCAATTCACCCTAGGGCATTTGTCCTAATTTAAGAGCTTAGATGCCAGAACTTAGAAACAATGATTCTGGGCCAAAGATATTTGATTTCTGTGGACATATGTTCAGAGAGTAAATTTAAAAGACCAGCTAATTCCCTTGGTAAATTTCTAGGCAATATCGCCTTCCATCTCAGCATCTAAAAGGCAATGTGAGACACAGAGATGCAGGCACCACACATGGCGTGCTGTTCAGCTCACACCAGGGCCTCTCTAGTTTTGTGTGCGACAGCCAGCTCCAGCATTCAGAAATGCCTTCTTCAGCTGCATTAAAAAAAGTCCCCCATTGTCAGCAGGCTGAACTTTAGTTAAATCAGTCTAAATTAGCCCATTTGTCACCAACTGTTGTAGAACATCTGTCACTTGGAAATAGAGATCCCTGTAGTTTCAGGTGGAAATTTGCAGTTTTGGCTATCTGTTTTGCTCCTGTAATGTGCTGAATGCTGAACTTACAAAAACAGAAATAGGTCTGGCTTCATAATGTGAGTTTCATAGTGCCACAGTAACAGCAGTGTCTGGAAGAAGAATGTTTCTGACAGATCTGGCCTAGGAGGACAAGGTCAGCAAAAAAGCAGCCTCAGGGAAAGGTGTTACATGCTGTGGATTTTATAAGAATAAATTTTACAAGCTTTCCAGATGTTCCCCATTGGTTGTTTTATAAACATCATAAACATTGGCCATTATTAGCATTAATATGTCCTATTAAAATTCCTTGCAAACTCGCTGTGAACAGATGGATGATGTTTTTCCCTTACACATGTATATGCCTAAGATTGCTAAGTGTGGAGATTCTGAAATGAGCTTCCTTTTTCAAGGAAATTTGAATTAATCTGTATTTTAATTGATCTGAGGAATGCTTTTCATGCATCCTTTTCCATTGTTTTTCTGCGGTCCTGCATAATTGGTTACAATATGTCAGTAGCTTTATGAAGAAGAATTTGAAAATACTAGATGTCCAAAATAGGTGTTTGTGGCCTATTAAATTCTGCAGAGTGACAAAAACCCACTTCTGCTGTTCTGCAGTAAGGATCCAAAAGGATCTAGTGTAATGCTGCAGCTGTGTGGTCATTTGACATAAATATTACAGCATTTTTTAAATGTCACATGGCATTCCTCTGTCATGAACTAGGTCAGATGTCCAACTTGGAGCTGACCTTTCTGGGCTTTCTTTGCAGTCACAAGAGAAAAATAAGAATCTCCGTGGAATGAGTCATCAAACCAACCTCATGGTGCTCTTCCAATGAGATGAATCATCCCTTGGATATGCCATTTTTTCTCTGCTGCCCATAGAGGATTCACAGGGGGCCTAGTTCTGAACCAGATGTCCAACTTTTCACATGCCTTGTTCAGAGCTGATTAATCCCACTTACTGTGTATAGCCTTGGTACAGACGGCTGTAACATAAGGGGAGAACTTGGAGTTAGATAAAAATGCCGGCAATGAATGTTATGGGGAGTGAAAAAGAAATAAAATGGGCTTCAAATGCACTCACCTGGAACACACACACGCACATCTACACACACACTGTCTTAGTGGGTCTCAGCAGAAAATGCTTTCTTATTAATGAGGATTACTGTGACCAGAACATTTCAGCTTATGGGCCAACTACTAAAGAAGTACAGGCATTGAAATCCCTGCTACAAATTTGTGCCTGGAGGTATTTAGGAGATTACCTAGTAGATTACCCCTAAAAATTTGGGTCAATTGCTCAGCACGTGAATTAATTACCTGACAAAGGTACTTGTGCCAGGATAATCTGTGAAATAAAGTGTATTACTGCTGTCACACCACAAATTTATAGCACCTGATTTACGTGCTGCAGGGAGTCTTAGCCTTGTTATGGTGCTTCTTCAGTTATTTAAGGGATAAAGAGAGAAAAACATCCACTTCCTTCTTTTTATTAAATTACTTAACTTTTCTAGATTTGAATCTGTGCTTAAAGTACAAATTGTTTTCAAGGATTTTGGATAGGTCTGTCTTTGTGGTTTGACATCTACTTTGCTTCCACAGTTTAGTTACAGGTGACACTGCTCCCTGACTTTTCATTCATCTCTGTTTTGTTTCCTCCCAAACCCCCTTTTCAGCCTTAGGTTTACAGATGTTGATCCACATGTTTAAGGAAAATGGAGGCCTTAGAGATATCCCTGTTGGGCTCTTGGTGGTTTTTTAGACTATACCACAGCTGTAATTATCTCCTCTGACTCTCTTCTTCATGCACTGTAAACTTTGCCTACCTCTTATTGCGTTTTCAGGCTATTTAATGCAGTCTCCCTTGACAACGCTGTCAAAAATACCTATAGGTGAATGAAAATTCCATATTCAAAAATTAATTAGATATCTGAAGAGTAAGACACACAGGGTGGTGGAAGTGTCCCAGTATACAAGTTTATAAATTACACACACATAATGCAGAGAAGTGCCCCATAGCTGGTTACTGAGCAAATTATGACACTCACTTATTTGGTCATTTTTGTCCATTTTGCTAATGAATTAATGGACTTAATGGACTCCAAAACCAGGTCCCCATCAGAGTCTGTGACTCAGTCTCTTGTGTGCCTGTGGAGGAACAGTGGGAGTGTGGTTTTTATCACAGAGCCCCTGGTCAGGTAACTTGTCATAGAATCACAGAAGCAGTGAGGTTGGAAAAGACCTCCAAGATCATTTCAGCTCAACCTTTGAATGAACACGTCCATGCCGACTAAACCACAGGACTACGTGCCATGTCTGGTCATTTCTTAAACACTTCCGGGATAGTGACTCCACCACAGCCCTGGGCAGCTTATTCCAATGGTTAACCACCCTTTCCATGAAAAAATTCTTCCTGATGTCCAGCATGAGCATGAACAAGGGGGAATGGCTTTAAACTGGAAGGGGGTTGGTTTAGATTAGATATCAAGAAGAAATTATATACTGTGAGAGTGGTGAGGCACTGGAGCAGGTTTCCCAGAGAAAATGTGGATGCCCCATCCCTGGCAGTGCTTAAGGCCAGGTTGGATGGGGCTTTGAGCAGCCTGATCTAGTGGAAGGTGTTCCTGCCCAGGGCAGGAGGGTTGAAACCTGATGATCTTTAAGATCCATTCCAAGACAAACCATTCTGTGATTCTGTGGATTATGAGATTATGCAGATTGCCTGCTTTTCTTCTTGCTAAGCATCTTCAGCCCTTATTTGTGAAATAGGATATGAAGGTAGATTCAACTTCAAGCTGATTCAGTAGGCCTGTCCATTCAGGAAGAATCAAAGATTTGGGGAGAAGGCTGTGTGTCATGTGGTGCTTTTTGGGAAACTCACAATTGTCACCTTGAGTTTTCCTTCCCTTTCTGCTAAAGGACTTCAGAGGTGTATTAGATTACACTGACTTTTTATCAAATAGCTGGTAGGTATCTGATATGAATTACACCCCAATCAAAAAAAAAAAAAAATTGCAGTTAAATAATTCTGAAGGGAAAAGCATTCTCAATAGACTAAATAAAATTCTCCTACTTTCAGGTTTCTTCATTTTCATTCTCTGATCTCCCAGGGCATGATTTAATCTGTTTTAATATTATCAGTGCCTTCACAGATAGAATCTGCATGTTTTTTACTATTAAAAAGTAAGAAAAATGTTAAAAATCCTTTTTGTGCTCTCTTCAAGAAATGATTGGCATCAGTTTTGTTTTTAGCCTTACAGGTTCACTTCAGAAGTTGCTCTCTTGCTTTAGAAAAGATAGAATTTACATTGATATGATGGTGATTACAAAAATCACTGTCTTATCTGGTTTGCTTTAAATTCCATACTTCAGTCCTTTCTCAAAAAAAATCCTTCCACTTTTTAGTATTCTCATAGCACTAAAAATGAAGCCAGTTTCATTATAGATACTGAATGCATGCTGGTAAAAATTCTCTTTGCAGTCAGACCTTTTATATACAATCATGCTTTCCCAAGTATTCTTTGATTTGCTCCACATTAATAACAACTTTTAAAAGGATTTTCCTGCTCTTTAATTGTCCAGTCTTACAGTCTTTCTTTCCTTTGCCATTGACTAATTCAAAAATATGAGCTTACTTTATGTACAGTTTTTAGGTCATTATTAAGCTCTTTGTGAAAGAGATTGAGTCATACAATGTGTTTTTACAGTGCAGCCCAGTTCTCAGTTGGTGTCATAGAATTCACTATAATACAAATAAAAACATTAATCATTCATGTCATTAGTTGCTACTATTGCTTTCTACCTCAATGCATTTCTTAAAAAGAAAAAAATTAAATACAAAATAACCTCTACAATCCATCCAGTCTCTTTTGTTAGCTCATTTAGTCAGTGTGCTCATGGCTTGTTTCTATGCTGATAATTTGTCCAGTAAAATCAGCTGGATCTCTCCATTCTTTTTTCAGTTGTCTTTCTATTTTCTATCTCATATACACTTGTTCTCAAAAGCATTTCTATACAGGATGCTGTGGCAGTGGCAAAGAATAGAGATGAAAGACCCCATTCTTATTTTATCTTGCATTCTTGTATTTCCCCCCCTTTTTTTGGCACTATAACCCTTTGTGGTTGCAGCTTGTAGTGTTTCACATAGCTCATTCCTCTGTGTTTCATTTTCTTTGAATTTCTGCATTCCTTCCATTGTCTGTAGCTTTCACTCCACCTAAAGTCAATATGAATCTCGGTATTGATTTAAGCATGGCCAGAATTTCAACAGAAGCTCTTCTGTTATTTTTAAGACTTTTTTTTTTCTTAATGTAGGGCATTAAATATGCATGGCAACTTGTAGAAAAATAAAAGCATTGCCTTCCAAGAGATTTCAGTGTATTTTGACAACTCATGCCACTTGCCTGGAATCTGCAGTTCTCCTAGATGATGACACAAGGTTCAAGGCAAAGAAGCATGTGCTTTAGTCACATGGAAATCTGGGCTTGGCTTTGACCTGCCTTGCTGAGCAGAAACAGGGGTATGGGCCTGATGTGTCACAGAGCTGAGCTGTACATGTTCTATGGAAATACAGGGTAAAGGAAGAAAGTAAGACATTGGGAAAGGAAGAAAAGGTGGAAGTTTCACCCAAAAGGATTCCTGAGTTGGCTGTGCATACCATGTGGTCTACACCTCTAAAACGGGTCAGACTGCATAAATGTGAATGCAACTATGAGTGATTGAAATACTTGTTCCCTTCAGTGTGCACTAGTCATGCTTCGTGTAAAATCACTGGATTTGTCACAAATGGTGTAGTTTGTGATGATGACAGAGATGTTACGGGACAAGAAAAGAGTTTTGGAAAGGGAGAGACTGAGTGGGAGAGAAAGATGGACACACACAGAAGGAAGGAACAAAAATACAGTAGGAAGAAGTAATGGCAGGCAGGGGAACATAAGGTATGGCAACAAATAGAGAAGTAAATGTTCACACATAAGGTGTGTGAGATAATTTTTTTTTTGATTGCCGGAAGAGGCTATGGCTGTTGAAACATCCTCATCCACATCTTTTTCATCTTTCTTCAGCAAAATAAACCATATTATGCCCCAAACAAACATAGGCCTCCTGATCTGATAGGAATATTTTAATCTCCAAGATCCCTGCATAATTATTACTTCACTTAATGGAACCTGTGATGGCTTAGTCCCATTTGTGGTGTTCCTACATGGCAGAGTTCCCTTGGAGTTCTCTTTTTGAACAGACTTACCAAAAATGGTTGTTCCTACTTTTGCTATTTTTAAAACTGAGAACTGAAAAGAAAGGTGTGCCTAACCATAAATAAGAAAAAGAACAGCTAATTAACTGCTGTACATTGGGGATGGCTTATAATCTTGCCAAGCTGATCAAGAAAGCAGCCTTAACTTCATCTTCCTTTGAGCTGGTGGGGGCAGGTTGAGGTTTTTGTAGGTTTTTTTTCTGGTTGTCAACGCAAGGTCCGTAGAGACCATTCTGTGATGTAAGATGGTGGCCTTGAAAGAGCAGGTCCTGTACATTTGTATTTGCCCTGCTGTGTTGGGCTGGTCTGATGTCAGGCTCCTGTTTGTTGAGAAATGACATGAAGGTGAAGTGGTCTTGTTGAGTCCGAGTGATTTATCACATGGCACAGTGCCAGCTCTTGTGGTTACACCAAGCTGTCAGTTTCTCTGTTGTAAATTAAACCACGTTTCACAACCTAAAAGTTTTTCAAGGCCTAAATTGTAGACAGATTTTCTAGCAAGACCTTGCAGGGCAAACTGGGCTCTCTTTAATTCAATGGTATTATTTTTATTTCAAAGTTTAACAGGAAATGTTCTTCTATTCCTCGAACTATTAATTGTTGATATACATCCCTCAGACAAGTTACTGCACAGGTTTAAATATGAATCCTGAAAATCGGGCACTTTCAGTATCCCTGTAATGCTCCTTCTTCCACTGTTCCCCACTGGGTTTCTTAGCTGAAAGAAGAAGAAAACAATGGCTGCTGACACAGAGGTTTGATATTCTTACAAGACCAGGGGCTAGAGTAAATGTTATGGTATAAGTACATCTTTTGTTATTTGTCTATGTGGAAGAATCTGCTTATTGTATTAGAAGTAGGTCTTCCAGCATCACTCAGGTACAGACCACTGACAGTCACTCAGCCTCTTAATAACTCACACAAGCACATTGACTGGGACCACTCTGAGTCAGATGGAGCAGGAACAGGGACCAAGCATGAACTCAGGCACACATCCTCCTGGTCTCAAATGCTTTAGGCCTAGTCAAAGGGAAATGTAGAAATAATTTAGAGAGAGGGCATTCTTTCTAGTATTCAGGTAGATGAGATGGGGTAGATGGAAAAGGAAAAGATCCTTCTTCCTCTGGTAGGTCCTGTAATTGCTCTCTACACTGCTGAGACCTCTGCAGCAGGATGAAAGCAGAAATGGTGAGGCTGCTAGTGAGGGATGACCCCACTGACTCTGTCTGCAGGATTAAATTAGGCTGAGCTAGAGCAGGCTGGCCCATACTGTTCAGCTGTAAGAAAGTTGCTGCTCTGGGTCAGCTAGTGTTTTCCCACAAAATGTGGTACAGTTTAGCATTTGATGCAGGCCCAGAAAAGCATCTTTTTGGTGAGAGAGAAGTGTTGCTGCTGCAGGGACACTCAGCATGTTGTGCCTGTTGGTTCCAGAGAGCAGGAATGGTCCCTGGCTGGCTTTGGTCACTGGCACAGATGGAGTTATCGGTAGCAGGGCAGGTTGAGGAATAGCATCCCTGCAAGCTGACCGCCCACACAGCAAAATGATTTGGGAGATAAATCACTGCAGGCACCATTCTCTCGGTCTGTCCAAAAAGGTGGAATTTGGGGATATAATAGTGAAGTCCTTTGGTTTTCTCCTTTATCATGCTATGTCTCAAGGAACCTGCAGGCTTCTGGGCAGCACACAGACCAGATTTCTCTGATGGAGTTGCATATAACTGTGGTTTTAAAAAAAAATTAAAAAAAGCACCGCCAAACACAAAGCCCCAATGAAACCAAAAGCAAAGTGAAACAGCTATGGCATTTATTTGTGGCAGATGAGATATTTTGCATAGTTGTCAAAACCTGTATCTTCCTGATACAAATCTGTAGTGGTCTTTGCTTATGTATCCAGCTGATGACCTGTGGTATGCTTTATTTTAGGACCCATCCCTTGCATTATCTGCAGTCTTCTCCAGGGTGATACTTCCAGCTTTTATGCTTTCCTCTGATAGTCAAATGCAATCACATCTGTTTCTCCCTCTGTGGCATGTGAATTGAGTAACAGGGTTGCAGGTTTTCAGCTCTAAAAGTGTGAAAGGCAAATTCTTTTTTGAAAGTAAACAGTACCATAACCAAAAGACTGTTTGGCTCAAATTAATTAAAATAATGTATGTTTCATTACTCTGCAATCTGTCTACCATTTCTCTTACTAATGTCACATGTCATTTACCTATGCACAATTTTAGCCTTGGATGTAATGCTAAGTTCTGTTCAGTTCATTACCAAATGCCTTTCAGGACGGTTGCCAAAAATACTCTCTTCCCTATCCAAAACTGACCTGGAGACTCTAATTCATTCACTACAGCATCTAGCCTTGACTACTGTAATTCCTTGATTTGCTGGGCTTGAAGCCAAATCGATTGGCAGACTGCAGCTTAGTCAGAATTCAGCAACAAGGCTTCTGACCCAAACCACGCCAACTCTATATCCTCCCTGTGCTTCGACTCTATATTTGAAAAGCATGTTATACATTTACTGTAACAGTTTCCTTTACACTATAATTTTATGGGTGGAATTTTTCTTTTACCCTTCATGTCAACTGTCGCACTCTTACAGAATTTTTCTGAGCTAAATTGCCATATATTCTACTCTGACACTTGCAGTAATTTAGTGCAAAGCCTTTTTCATCCTGTATCCCTAATTGGTGGAATTTGGAGTAAAATTCTATGTGAAATCCGATTATTTTATCTGCCAGCCAAGGCTTTTGTTTTTATTCTAACACATTATTTTTCAGTTTCTATTTTGTTTCTTTTTTCTTATAAATTATACATATTATAATATATGTAGTATACAATAATATGCATGGCAGCTTATAATGTAATAAGCAAAGGAAAAATTGAGTACTTCTTGACTCCTGAACCCAGGGATAAATTTCAGCCTTCACTCAATCATGTATTTTAAATAGACTTCTTCATAAATGTAATGACCGGTAAAAGTGTTCACTCACCTCTTAATCTACAGATGAGGCTACACTTTGGTTCTCATTGATTTCCATTTTTCTTTGGTAGTATAATTTTCAAATATCCCATATCAAATATTCTCTTGCCCTGGAGGTGTTCTAGTTTTCCATTTAATACAATCTTCTATGCAATTTCTGCAGGCAGTGTTTAAGGGATTTTTTCTGTTATTCCTAGCTTTTCTGGTTGCTTTTATACTTGATAACAACACCTTTTCCAGGTAGTATCCTTTATGGCAGCAGAAACTGAGGCTTCGCCTTTCTATTAATATACTTATTATGAGCTGGCACCTCTAAAAAAGTGTATTGTAGTTGCACTACATTTGAACGTTGAACATTGGCACTTGCATATCACTCTAGGCTTAGTTGTTTGGGTCTTTCTAGTTATTTTTAACACAGCAGGGAAACAATTAGATAATAATCCTTTGTCTGAAACACGCCACGTAAATTAACCAGCCATGGAAAAAGTCATTAGGAAAGATGCAATTACTTACATCCTGTAAGTTGTATTGATAGGAAGAGCAATGACATGTTATGGACCCTTCCAGAACAATGTGGTTTTTTAAATCCTAATTTAGTAAGGAAACAGCTTTGCATATG
Organism: Acanthiza pusilla; assembly: GCA_036630365.1. Taxonomy (NCBI): domain Eukaryota; kingdom Metazoa; phylum Chordata; class Aves; order Passeriformes; family Acanthizidae; genus Acanthiza; species Acanthiza pusilla. Next base: position 14,680,828 of record JAXCHO010000018.1, read on the forward strand.
GTCAATGAAAATTTGATATAGCATAGAACTCACTAACAGATGTTTGACAATGAATATTTCATGTTACTTAATAATTCTACTTACCAGTCACAGTTGAGAGTACAGTGCATCCTGGAGTTCAAGGTGCCTTAGAGAGATAGATATGACCTGTTATTCAGTTTTGGAAATTTCTTCCTGGAGATCAGGAAATAATGTGAAAACCATGGCTCTCAGCAGCAAGACTGTTTCACTCACATTTTGGAAATATCAGCCCAAAATGTGGGGCCTCTCTTTGGCCAAGTCTTACCCAGAAAAAGACCAAAAAATAAGTTAACAAAAGAGCCTCTCAGCTAATACAAACCTCTCATGGCTTCTTCTTAGGGGTGAATCTACCATCCTTATGGACTGTGTGCTGCTGGATCACTTACCCGTACAAATTTGATCCTGATCAGGAATGGGTACATCATGCCTTGTCTTCCAATTTAGCAGAGCACAGGCATTATGCCAGCTTTAGGCTTCCAGGGTATCTGTGGGGAAACAAATGACTTGGTGCAACAAGAACAAAGGTGGCAGAGCAGGTTTATATTGAATTGCCATCTCATAGCATGTGAATGCAGGATTTCGGTGCAGCACAAAAAGATGTGAAGGAACTTCCCTTTACCATCAAACCATGGCCTTGGCTGCTTTTTAGCTCTGTTGTAATGCTTGGAGACCTTTTATGTTGAGTGTTACCAGTGGCAATTTGCAATACTTCACAGCCTAGATCACTGTGAATATTGAAATTGATGTACATACGTTGACACTTTCTTTGAATAGAGCATTGGTATGTTGGTCCTTGATACAAACTAGTTTATTATTCTCCTCTATATTTCCCTTTTTTATTATCCCTCGCTGCCTGTTTCATAAAGTTTCTTTAAATGCCTTGATGCATGTTGTACTCATATTATCCTACCTCATAGTTCTTTTAATTGCTGTAAGTTAGGTAAGTGAAGGAGATCCTTTTTATGTTCACTTTGTCTGCTGCAGTTATACAAGAAAAACCTATGACATCTCCCTAGCTCGTGTTTCCATTGAGGAGTTTCTGAAATCATCAGATAATGACTTTTGATAAATCTTAGCACCTATTCACATAATGGAAATTAAACACTTAAAAGTTCAAATGTTTTTCAAAATTCAGATGATCTTATTAATACCTATTAGTGGAAAATGGCAAACCAGCTCTTCCTCATATCTTTGTGAATCTTTTCTACTTGAATTTCCACTTGCAAACTGAAAACAGATTGTTAATTAAGCAAAATTTTCTGAGCACCTGGGTCATCAACACAACGATAGTAATTAAATTCTAGCCTCAATTTCTATACACAGAGTAATAGAGTACTTTACCATTTTCATTCTTTTCAAATTAATTGAAAAAAACATAGACAGCGTAACTTCCTTGATACATTCACTCTTCAGTCTGAGCAAGTTCTAATGGGCTGAAATTATCACCTCTGCCTTTAAAACTTGAATGGATTACAAACGGATAAGATCATCACAGTAGGTCTGAGGCACATTCTGTATTGTAAACTACATATACATATTCATTTTAAAAGAAAACGAACTAAAATTATTTTCTAGGACTTTAGCAGGTAGTTAATCATCCCTGAAAGAAAAACTTCCATATGTGATTCAAAATGTTTTAATCTTCTGGAATCTGAAAGCAGCCTATAAAAGTGGTAAAAAAACAGAGAACAGAAGAAATGTGCTCCTATTCAAATGATTGAGGTTAACTTTCAGTTTTAGAAGTGAAAGGTACCTAACTGCATTAGTAGGTGAGCTCACCATTTTAGGAAGGATAGGTTGCAATGTATAATTAGGTACTCTACATCTCTGACTCAAGAGAAGAAGGAGAGCAGCTCTCAATCAGCAAGATGAGGGACCAGGGCAGAGGGTCTTTCAGCACTCCTTCCACCACTTTTCAGTGAGAGGAGCAGGAAAGTGCTGCAAGCTGCAACTTGATAAAAAAAGGACATTGCTTCTACCCAGGAATCTTAAGAGACAGGTAGCAAAGAACGTTGTCAAAGAGTTGAAGCATTTTTCAGTTTGACTTCGTGGGTTGGCACAGCTGCTCATTCAGGAGCACAGCCGAGGTTGTTTATAGAAAAACTGGATTTATTGGTGTTTTCTTCAGTTAATTGTGCTGGGATCAAGGCAACTTACGTCTTGGCCAAATCATTTTTAGGCAGGTCACTGTTTTGGAAGGACAATGTTGCTTGTAACTGAAGTGAAAAGAAAGAAAAGAATGTCAAGAGAAAAGCTCTCTCAACTGAGATGAACAAATAGCTAAAAATTTAAGGATCTTAATTGTCCTAGGTAATTGATCTAAATATTGATGTTTGGCTTCAGAACAAATTCATTAGAGTTGAATGAGGGAAGTCCATTTCACATCTGTTCTTCATTCTATATAAAATAAAAAATTGTCTGTTCACATGCATAACCATACATAGGCCATGGAGACAGCACAGACTGATTTACCACAGGTGAGCCCTTTGACATTGAGTAGAGGAGAAGCAGCAGCTGCAGCCACAGAGTGCAGGGTTGATGTATGGCTTATCCCTTCCCATCTGCTGACAAGTTCCCACTCTCAGGTAGTCACCCTTCAGGGCAGAGCCTGCCCACCTTCCACACTCTTGTTCGTGCAGCCGCTGGTCCACACGCTGCTGCTGCGGGGGAACACGTGTCAGGGGAATGTCCCCAGGGTCACTCCTGGAGTCACACACCTACTGCCAGCACAGGGAGTGGGAGCAGACATCACGGGGAAGCAGCTGCATGCCTGGTTCTTGGTGCATAGTTAAAAGTTGTGTAGACTAAAGTTGTGGAGACAGACTTGAAGGGAGACATCTCCAACATTGATGCAATGTAAGTACAAAAGACACATCATTGGATGGATATTGATGATGTTGTTTCAGTAATGACATCATCCATAGACTCCTAGTGTCTTTGCTTTGCTTCTCTATAGTGATCACAACATAAATTGCTTGTCTTGTTTGACTTCCTTGTTCACCAAAGTTGAGCAGATTGTCGCCGTTTTCAACGCTTCTACCAGACAAAAAGCTTGGGACCATTTCTCGAAAGCCCAGCGAAAGAACATAGACATTTGGCGAAAGCATTCTGAGGTTGGTGATTTTATTTTTACTTTCTATCCATCATCTCACAGCTGGATTGACACAGAACGAGTGTGATTGTAGCTGGACATAGTGTATTTGGCAATATTTACAGCTACCATTTTAGCTGTTAATCAACTGGCCGTTTACAGTCTCGTCTACAGTATGAATTGCTCCCATTGCTCTCGTTATGATAATAGTCATTAAATAACATGAAGACAGGGAGCAATGTGTTTTTATTTTTCATGCAAAATTTGGGAAATCATTAGAAGATTATGTTTACTATCTAAAATAATGAACTGAAGTAGTGAAATTAGGAACAATATTTTCAAATAAGAAATTTAGGAGTCATCATGATCTGTTTTTAAAAGAAGAATTGTGTAGCACAGTTTTCATGTGGTTTTTTTCCACTGTGCCATCTTATAATCATTATAAGATGACTTTGAGTGAAAATAAAATAAAAAATTTCTTTCCTAAATAATGACTTAAGCATATTAAGTCCGGAACTGTGACTTATTCCTTCCCGTTTGTTTTATTGTTTATCTTTAAAAAAGTAGAAACATCACTTCTATTGATTCTAAGTATTATGCTTGCAAAGAAACCAGTATAAATGTAGTCATACACCCACACAGAGTCAGCAGTGTGGGACCATGCATGTGTGACTGTCATAAGCATGAGCAGAGGAAATGCGATTCTAACTCCCCTTGCTGTGAGTGGCAGCAAAGGAAGTGCTAGACCTCATCCTGTGTTTTGGTCATCCAGCTTTCGATTTTAATTCAGTATATACGCTATGAGCCTGTGTTTTAAAAAGTAAGTACCGCTGTCTTTGTTTTCTTTCTTTCTTCTTCCTTTTATTTTATTTTAATATGAGCAATTTACATACACTTGGTTTACCTTCATGTAGTACAGTGTGTTGTTACTATCACAGTCTTCTAAATGATTTTTCTCTGTCTCAGAATAAAAACTTTAGAAGGTAAGGTGCACTTATTTAATTATTTTGTAGTACACTTGTAAAATAAGTGTTGTACACTTAGTTTGAGAAACACTGAAGTGCTGTGATATAAATCATTTGGATAACATTTTAAGTGTCCATTAACTAATGCTAAATTACAGTTGAATACCAATAGCACTAAATGTAACATCCACATGAATACCAAATGAATACTTTATTATCAGTGCTATTATGGTGAATACCAAATGACTTCAATAATGGGACACTTAAAATAAAAATGTTAGCATAATTTATTGGTACAAACTGTATTTTGCATTTTGTTCACAAATATTTCATATACATAGTGGATAATGCCTTTGTTCAATTGAAAGTTGGAAAGTTGGGGATTGATGTTTGCCTTATCTTTTAGAGAAATATGAAAACATGATATGCTAGTCGATTATTTTAATTATATTAAGATCATCCCTTCTTAAACTAACTTTCTGTAAAGGGATGTGGTGTGTCATTCATTTGCTGATTTCTAAATATTTAATGAACTGAAATGTGTAAGAGTCAGACTTTCCAGAAATGTTAATTCTCTACTCATTTTTTCAAACATTACTGCCTTTTGTTTTTCTAAGAAGAGGACAACTAAAACAATTCAAAATAATGCAAAACATCTAGCTAAACCAGTGTATTTTGGAAATGCCTGTCTTTCGGATATGAAACACAATGGAAATATACCAAATGGTATATTTTATTTAAATTTTAGCTTCTAACCATGATATTATCTGCTGATTTGTTTAATTACTTAATCACTTTCCATTCTTTTTCCTGAATTTAGAAAAGTTTTGTTAGAAACCCAAGCCCAAAAAAACCACTCATACACATAGACATTCTCCATAGAAAATTATTGACATTGCTGATACTGTAGACATCGATGCATCAAGGACATTTATGCACTAATGAGGGAGTAAATATAAGCGGATGTCTGCTCATGTATGCAGTATACTTCCCCAGGAAAAAGTGCAGGTGGCCTTTTCCAATAAGAAATTCAGAAATGGCATGCTAATTTCTTCCAGAGGTGCTTCTGATTTCATTAGACAATGGTTGGCAATTTACCTTTTTTAACACTTAAAAAAAAAAAAAATTGAAATTATTCTCCTGTAAAACACCCACTAATTAGCTTCTTTGCCTTTGCTGGGATTAATGGGCACAGATACATTTTTCAGAATATTTGAGATCTGCCGATGAACCAAGGGTACAGCCCAAGAGAAACGCCTTCCCCTTTTTCACGCATCCCCTCTCTGACAGATTATTGTTAATTGCACAGAGCTGTTGTCGGACTCCTCAATGCTGTCTCCTCCTTCCACACGACTCTCCCTTGTTTCAAAGATTTCAAACCACCTCTTTGGGAATTAAGCTCTTTGTTGGCAGAAAAATTAGCTGTCTGCAGGTGGACAAAGCCTACACTAATCACAGTGCAGCATCCCCATGTTACACCTGACAGGATTATTAGGACAAAATAGAGTCCTCTCAATCTTCTCGGTGCTGCCATTAAAAAGGCAGTCGCTACGCCCGCGCCAGCTTTTCTCCCCAGAACAAAGAGCGTCTAGACTCCCACAAAGCCCGCGTGCCTGCTGATCCTTTTCCTGGTGACATGTGCGGGGGCTGCCTGCCTGCCCTTCCAGCGGTCACCCGGAGACCGAGCTGTCCCTGCTGCCACTCCTTTTCGATCAAGATGCAAAGATTTTCAGGCCAGCATTATGGGGCTGGGTCTTTTAAATACGAGGCAATCTGGTCATAGGGACAGAGGGTGAGATTCCTTTGACCAGTGTTAGGTGCTTACAATACGGAGCTCTTCATCTGTGCTGGCTGCTTTCGGCTCTCTTTGCAATTAGCAGAGAAAACGAGGCACTTTTGGGGTGCCTTTTAGTTAATACAGTTTTGTGTGTTTGAGACGCCTACATTTGTCCACATGAATCGTACCCCAAGTAGCAGAGGGAAGCAAGAATTAGCTATACCTTAAGCAGGCTGACAATATCTTTATCAATCTGCTTTATACAACAATTTTAAGTATTATCCCTGCTGTTAAAACATTCTCCTATGTTTAGCAGACCTAAAGATCACTCAGTGTGGAAAGTCACTTTCTCTCTTGTTTTCCCCAAGTGTTACCTGTGATAAACTCAGTTCTTTCACATGAAGAATTCCCTGTGCTTCTGTTTTAACAAATATTCATACACAAATAAATAGATTACATTGATAAATTATGTATAATTAAAATCAGATCAGTATTAAAAACAGATACTAAATAATGCATAATGACTTTATGGGAGTCAATACTTACAAAACGTAATTTTGGATTTTAGGAGCTACGAAATGCTCACAGTGAACAACTCATGGGAATCCGCCGGGAAGAGGAGATGGAAATGTCCGATGATGACAGTGGTGACAATCCCAGTAAAAAGCTGAGAGTAGATGATTCAGGTAAATATATACAAGTGTTGTTTTATTAAAAACAAACAAAAACTTACATATGAGAAGTGACATCTTAATACACGATTATATAAGACAGTATCTTATTTTAAACCCTCATAAATTAGTTACTTGAATGATGCAAGCTGTCTCTAGGAGATGTCTGTCACCTGCTATGTTCCATAATGATGAAAATTCTTCAGTTCTGCCCTTGGCTGGAAGCATTATGTTTCTTTACTGCACTCTCTGCAGTTTTGCATGACAGTATTTCATTCCATAGTTGTAACAATGCCTTATTATGAGAAGAGTTCAAGTTATGCTTTGGTCAGTATTCTCTAAGCCTTACCTTCCTTTCCAACAAAGACATAATAATCTCTAATCTCTGTAACAAATGGCATTTTAACCGTGGGGTTTTTTTGGTTGTCTACTGCCTGTCTAAGGGTACATATTTCACAGGGGTACTGCATCCTGCACTAATTAGACACTCATTAGGTGGCCATCATGGGTGTAAGAACAAGGGTGCATGTGATGTGAATAAAGAAAAGCAGCTTTTTCAGCCTTCTGCAAATTCTCTGCAATCCGACACCGAGAGGTGGCTCAGAAGCTGCCAGAGTTACTAACTGGTAACATGGTCTGGATGTATGCTTTGTTCTATTTCTTGCCATTGGCTAATAATTTGTGAGCTGCTAACAAGGGTTTGCTTCTTTAGATGCTCATATAAACAATGAAATTTTCAGGAGCTGAAGCAGAAGCATTATTGGAAACTGCCAGGCAGCAGTGAAATTTCAGGATAATAAAAAAGGAAGGAATAATATGGAAATAAACAGAGACTCCCCATTAGGGTAATCCTGATCTAGTCTTTTTCAGACAAGCACCACAGTAAGAAAGGAAAGATTTTCATCCTTTAAATTATTTCAAGTCCATGTATGCCAGTCAAAAAGTCTGGATTCAGACTCAAAGAGAGAACTCTGTGGCTCCTCCTCTGACAAGATAATATGTGAGGTCAAAAGTCTCCAGAAGTAAAGACCTAAGGAAGGAGTGTTGTTCTAGCAAAGAAATTTTTATTATGACATGTCTTTTAAGGGGAGATTTAATATTTTTCCTGGAAGAAAAATGCAACAACAAAACCTGTAAAGGGCAGCCTTAATTTTTGCTGGGCTAATTGTGTGGATTTGTGTTTTCTGAATGCCATTAGCCGAGTGTTTGAAGCTGAGACAGTGGGTCATTGCAGACAAGGAACTGCTAGGAATCAGCAATTTTTATGACTGTCTAATCATTTTACATTGACTGTGTCCACTCTCATGGAGAAGAGTCATTAGAAATAATAACAGGAAGGTAGAGTAAGAAATAGATGTAGTCTGCATGCCAGAACAGGAGCAGGAATGCTTTGAAATGTAATACTTATCAATTCAGCGAGGTTTAACATATGCATGCTTAGGGCAGAGCTGTGCTGGCCGCTCATTTTGTAACATCACACAGAGGAAAGCGTGTTTGCTTTCCATGCATGAGAAAGGGCATTACTGTCAAATGTTCTCATGTCTGAGATTTCTACAGCATTCTATACCAAACAATTTCAGGTTATTTGTATTGTTATGATGTGGGCACTTGAGCAAACCCAGTACTGTGTTGCATTCTAAATCAAAATTTAGCAATATGAATCCACTTGAGTACATGTCCGTCATTGTTTGTTGTACCATTCATCATCCTCTTAAACTCAGTGGAGTTGATCCATCCTGCTGCATACATAGCCATCCAGTTCTAAAATTAATGTTATGTCTTTCTTCTTTCCACACTACACTCTCAACTAAAGCAAGTGCATTTGGTTCTTTTGCCAATGAAAACAGAGGGAACTTGGAGTTAAACCGAAAGAGCTGTTGGGTATAGAACATTGCTAAGTGAAAATAAACTGAGATAAGGACTTTTTTTATTATTATTTTTATGTACAGAAATGTAATTCTTCTTTCATTCCTCTGGCATTTTTAAAAATTACTATTTGTGTTACTCGCCTTCTCTTTTTCTTTTTTTTTCCCTCTCTTTCTGAGTATGTCATTCCAGAACCACCACTTTATCTCACTGGAGTGGCTATTTGTATTCACAGTAACCTCAGTTCTATGAAGAATGTCTTTTAAAGAGTCTTTAATCAGAAAGAAACCATCCTGCACAGTAAGAAAACATTGTCACTTTATTTATTTTTAACCCCTTTTTCTTAAAAATTTTGTCCAAATGCTTAACCATGGGAAGAGCAAGGCTCGAATAACATGAAGATAATGTGCTCTTCAATTCAAGGACAGCGTGCCCACATTAAAGGTTTAAAAGTCTAAATCCAAAAGTGTCTGAAGCAATGAGACATGATGAATTGACTTGGATAGTTCCAGAACTCTGGACTGCATGTTCTGCAATTCCAACTGTTTTCTTGAGGACATTATTTTTCAGCCTGCCATTTTTGGCAGTGTGAGCAACACTTCTGGGAAGTTACCACCCCAAAGCTGTAAGTGACAAAGATTCCCTCAGGCTTCAACACCTGTGTCAGGTCTTTTTTTCAGTGGTTCACCTGGTTAAGCCACCAATAGTACAAGAAGGCTAAATTCATTCAACAGTTTAGAATGGGTTCTAAGACCTCATTCTGTCTCAGTAAAGTGCAGTTTCAGGAGTTTCCCAGCATAGTTTCTTCTTTCCTGGAAGAAAACACACTGAGTGTATCACGTCTTCTCACAGCTAGATGGTTAGAATGCAAACTTTCCTCTAAGATATCTGCAGAGAAATCTGTTAATCACCCTGACAAAAAGAAGGTGGATCCCAGCCCCAGCATTTGAAAACATAATGCAACACATCTAAGCCCTGAGACTGTGAAAAAGTACTTCAGTGCTTGAATGCTTGTCCAGAGTTGCTGGACTTTGGGTTTCAGAATGTTGTGGTTTAACCCAGCTGGCAACTAAGTATGATTCAACTGCTTGCTCACTCCCCCAGCCCAGTGCAATGGGGAGGAGAATCAGAAAAAAAAAGTAATAAGTTGTGGGTTGAGATAAAAACAGCTTAATAATTGAACAAAATATAATGATGATCATAATAGTAATAATAACAATAGTAGTAGTAGTAATGATGAAGAGAAGAAAAGAGAGATGGAAATCAAATCCAAGAGACAGAAGTAATGCTCAATTACTCACCACACTCTGACTGATGCCCAGCTTATCCCCCAGCAGCAATTTGTCCCTCCTGGCCAACTCCTCCCAGTTTATGTACTGAGCACAGTAGCAGCTCTGTGGTATGGAATATCCCTCTGGCTAATTTGGGTCACCTGTCCCAGCCAGGCTCCCTCCAGGCTTCTTGTGCACCTCCTCAGCGGCAGAGCATGGGGAACTGAAAAGTCCTTGGTTTAGAGAAAACACTGTTTAGCATCAGTGTGTAATCAACAATCTTCTCATACTAAATCCAAAGCACAGCACTGTGCTAGCTCTTAGGAAGAAGATTAACTCTATCCCAGCTGCAAGCAGGACACAGAGGAATGTTACAGGTAGCTGACACCCTAGTACACGATAACACCTGGGGATTTGGGGTAGATGATGAATAAGCTGTTACTAAGAATAGTTTGCATTTTTCTTCAAGTCATATTAAGTCATGCAAGAGATCAAATCACAGCGCATGTTAGAAATTGACCTTTGTTTGGGAAGATTTGGTCTTGCAAGAATCAGAACAGGTCCACAGGGACTTGCTGCAAAGTATGTCCCTCCATTCTGGACTCAAATCCTCTTCTTTCATCTGCAAATTGTACTTCTGCCAGCTATTCATAAACTTGATTTACTGCTATCGGTAACTCAGTGGCAGGGCTGGGATGAGAGCTGGCATCTCCAATCTCCTAAACCTGTCTTCCACCCCCTGGTGCACACTGCAGGCCTGGGTCACTGCCTCCTGCACACAGATCTGCTAATCCAAGTATTTTACAGGTCATTCTTCCCAGGCTTAGCCAGTTCCCTGCTCTATTCTGCAAGCTGAGTCTTCAAGGGAAAGGAAGGCTTCACTGCTTGTTTGTTATGTTGGAGATCATCTCAAACTGCTGCAAGGATACCCTGAAGAACCCCCTAGGGTATCCAGTAAGTTGTTTCAGCTGTCTTATGTGCCTGGTTTATAGGAAATCCTCCCAGTTTCACAGGCTAAAAATCATTTGCATTCCAGGGAAAGCTGGCAAAAGGCTGACCTGAGACTGAGTGAATCTCACCTGTGGTAACAGCTATTACTTTAGAATTTTTCATTTATTTTTTCCAAAATTCAGCCTTTATACAGTGGGTCTTTTGCAGTGTGGATTTTGGAGTTTGAAAGAGACAAGAGGATTGCTGAAGTAAAGCTGGAAGATTGCTAAGAAAAAAATAATAATGATGATTGGCAACTCCGTTAATATATTTGAAAGTCAAGACGCAGCTACTGAAGCTTTAGCTCAAGGGAGAAAAAAGAGATTCAGTGCTGGATTCTAGAGGATATACAAAAATCTTCAGAATGATCAGGATTTATGGATGCTTCTTCTCCCACCTGCTGGCATGGGGAGTAAGGAAGCACACATAAAAGCCTCGAAAGCGATTTAAGAATTAGTGAAGATGTGTGTTGTAGAGAAGAGCTGGAGTTTGGTTTATGCCTACAAGGCACCTGTAATTTTACTGTAAGGGGAGGTGGGTTAATCTTTTGCTTTTGCAGTATACAGTGACATGCAATTAATTCTAGCAACTCCAACTTCAGCGAGAGACTGGATCAGGTGCTGTGGAAAAGAATGAATGCACTGTGTTTGTAGAGGGGTGCAGGAAGGAAAGTTGTGTGATTGACGTATTTGACTGGGATCCCGGAGCTCTAGGCCAAATCCCAGCTCTCCTACTTATCCCCTGCCTGGGCTAATCAGTGAATTTGTATTATCTCAGTTCTCTAATATCAAATGGAGGCAATGATTCTTCCTTTCATTCAGCCACTGCCTGTTCTGCCCACATGGATGATAAATTTCTGGGTAGAGGCCTCTCTCCAGCTCAGCAGACTCGCAATAGCCTACACATTGGGCCCCTGGAGCTTTTCACCACCATTGTGCTACCTGTGATGAAGTAGCTTAATAACATCTCAGGGACCGTGTGCAGGTAATAAATTGCAAGTTACATAATGCAAGCCCAGTTTGAGCATGTAAGATCGGTGCTGCTTTGCAACTTGGGGAGGACATCCTCTGTGGCAGCATTTTCAAACATACCTGAAGTAGGTGGCAAACTTAAGCATTGAAGCTGGATCTATAATGCTGTCCTGATCTGATCTGTCCTGTTTGCAGCATCAGCTAAGTCCCTTGCTGTAAGAGACAGGCTGAATAGTGGGCAGTCCATCTTATGGAAGAGTGTAAGTCCTTGTGAAAGTCAGTATTTGAAAATCGCACCCGGGTCCACACAGCATAAAACAGGCTTTGGGATATTGTTTGCAGGTCTATCTCCAAAGTTGCAAGCCTGGCAAGTCTTCAAGGAAAGCCTGAAACAACACCATAGTGATCTGTGTGATGCTTATTCATCTTTTCTCTGCAATTCAATCCTCTTTTTGCTTTCTCTAAGGCTTTTGTGAATGCAGTGATACGCTCATGGAACGGAAACTGTGTTTTATAGGTGGATTAAACTGGTAGGAAAGCTTTATATTGCTTGTTAAAATGTTGAATAGAAATTGCTGAGCCCCAGCTGTGTGGAGCTAAATTTTTAGTCTTCATTTTTTTTCAACTGAACAAGTGTCACAGCAGATCTCATGTCAGATCTTCTTCCTCCTCCTGATCTCAGAGATCAGAGAATTCTCCCTTCCTTTCTTGTAAGTCTAACTTTTTGGGTTTATGGGATATTTTGTTTCAAATAAAAGTTTGATTTCTTTTTCTGTGGTTACCTCTCCATCCCATAGCTTTTCGGCATCAGATTTTATTGGTATTTAACAAACCCACAATTTGCCTATTGATAAACATAACATAAAGTAACAAAATGTATTAACTTTAGATATTAATGGGCTAGCATTATTTTTCTTGAAATAAAGTGGTACCATTTCAAAGCCATCAGCAGCTGGTGTCATAAGCAGCTCTGCAGTGATAAACAAATAAACCCTGTTAGCAGAAGCTACCAGCCAGGTTTTAGAAGCAATCTCAAAGAAAAGAATATATTTAAAATGTGAGGCTCAGAATTTTCACTGTAGTGACACAGTCCCCTCTCCAGCCAGAGAAGACAGCTGAACAACCCTTTTGAGCTCTGTGAGCAGAGTAACTTCCCTTCGAATGGAAATGCTCTGGACACAGCACACAATCAGCTTTGCTCCCTGGAACCAATGGGGGCGATCACTAGAAAGCAGCACAAGATGATTACTCCCTCTATGCTGGGAAAAGTCTGCTCTAGTGTCTTTCACAGCATGCCAGTTCAGAGCTGTTATCATCAGGCAGGCACCAATTTTGTGCCATAAAATGCATTCCATTTTTCCCACAGCTTTTACAAAAATAGGCTGAAGTTCAGGAAGTGTGTAGGCAGGGGCCTGATTTTATGCCCCTGGTTTTAAGTCCATTTGCCTCTAATAATGCTCCTTTTGCAGCTGAATTTCGCAGAAAAGTCTTGGTGGATCAGGGCTGACTGTAGCTCCCCACGGAAGAATGACAGCCTTGTCCTGTCCCAGGTGCTGGGCCAGTTGAGATCATGTCCAACACATAAACTCCAGGAAAGAGGTCTCTGCTGGTTCTGTGGGTGCAGCAGTGAAGGGGTTAATCTAACTTCCAAATTTTAGAGGAAACAGGCACTTCAAAGGCGTTTTCCTAATATGGGGTGTAGGAGGATGTCCTGTTTACTACGAAACAAGTCTGTTGTGCTTTGATGCTTTTCCACTGCCAGAAATACTATTATCTAGATTACAATTTATCAAGTTTTCTGGGTATTTCATACTGATAAGGTTTTATGCAGGATCCTTACATACGAGAGTAGATTTAATCCTGTTTTTAGAAAGCTTTAAGGACACTGAGGGATTATTTATGTAATAAGATGCAAAGTTGCTATGGAAAATGCTATAGCAACCTAACATCTTCACAAAACCAAGCAGCCACTTGTGACAGCAGTCTAAATTTACATTTATTTTAGTGTTATTTTATTGACATTCTTAGTGTCTCATTTTGACAGCATGTTAAAATATGTTTTGCATTCATGCTAGAACAAAATTAACAGCATGTTGTTGGAATGAAGACGATGCTTATAATTCTTGGAGATAATTTTAGCATATTTCATTTTGTGTAAATAGCATTAAGATAATAGCGAAAAGAAGTTCAGGTGCATCCTGTCTATTTGCAATAGAGAAAACAATATACATTGAAAGCAATATTTTACAAGTCAGTGAAAACTAAACTGTTTTTATTTGCTTCATATTGGAATGAAAATATTTTAAGGAAAAAATGATTTTGTTATTAGAATTTATTTCAAATCCTATATCTTTTATTATAACTTTCCCAATTCAGGATGCAGGCTATAATTTTTCATTAGGTTTCATAAAGCAGGGCATCATTTCCTACATGTAAACTTACAGTTTGATAGGGGATTGCCCTATTTAAATGGGACTTTTCTAAAACATAGGATAAAAATACACATTGCCCCTTAGGAGGTTAAATAAAAACGGAAAGAATAAACAAACACCAAGTGATGAAACAGTCTGAACTCTGTCGTCTGCTCATTGCAGTTAATAATGAAACTCACATTGAATTCAATGGGAGCAGAAGCAAGCTCTGTATATTGATTTTCTCCATCCCCCTCCATTAAGAGTCCTGAAGTGCGGCTGTAACATTGTTGAAGTGGGATGTTGGCAGCAAAATCAATAAAAGACAATATTAGAACATATGCTGTTTTCAGCTTCCTCACAATCTTATATAGCTGGTATTAGCATTCTTCTCCAAATTACATTTCATGCTTTCTATAAAGTGACCTTCCTTACTGTGCCCTCTCCAATGTAAAACTTCTGTGCTTTTTCTTTCATATTTAGCCTTCAAGAGAATGAGCCCTATTTATAACAGTGAAGATGGTTGATTCTGAATGGAGCACAAAGAACGGATTCCTTCAAGAGTGCCTTTAGCCTAAATGTTATTTCTGACCTCCAATGAAAGATCATTTCTATTAGTGTTTAAACTAAGATCTTGGGGTTACATTTTCTTAATCAGGCTGCCCTTCATGTCCTGTTGTTTTTAGAAGCCCTTCTCACCCTGGCACATTAGGGAAGCTTGCAGATATTGCTTGAGCTGGAGATATAGGTGCCTTATCCACCATTATTTCCAAGAATTGTCAGCAATTGCCAACATGTCAGAGGAGATAATGATCAGAAGGCAGAGCCTTTTCTAATGTCACTACAAGCTTCTAGGCTCATAATTGCAGGTTTGGGGAGTTTTCTTATGTCATGAGACATACAAGGCTGGCTGAAGCTTCCAAAGCATTAAAAGCTTCCTTTTCAAAGCATGAATCTTCTACTTCCTTGTGTATCCAGCCGACTGGCAGTCTGTGATGTGGAAATGCCAGGAGTTAAAAACACACCCAGCAGAGTTCGTGCTTGAAGCTGTGTGGCCGCAGAAATCCCCAAACTACTGCTACTTAGTGATGCTGTTTTACTTTGGTGAATGAATCTTAGATTCAGAAGAGTTTCATGACATCCTGCTCTTGTTTTGGCTAAAGGCCATCTCAAGAAAATAAGCTACTTACTAATGACACATATCCGTAGTATAGCATCTTCCTGACAAGTATATTGTGGGATTTGATTCATAAATTTGAAAGCCAAGCGGATTCAAAGCTTCTTGGAGGTGAGTGATCTTCTTTTAGTCTTGTTTGGGTTTAGATTCATGGCAGAGAGAAGAGAAAACAAAGAACTGTCCTCTAGGATGTGGAATGACAGACTGAGGAACTAGATACCACCCCATTTTATTCCAATTGTCTGGTAGTTCCAGTGTGTGACTCCTTGAACACCAGCATTCAGAAAGGTGGTTTGTTTTGTTAGTGGTGTTTTTTTGTTTTGTTTTGTTTTTAAATTAGGAATTTTTATTGGGTTTTTATGTTGTTTGTTTGCCTTTCAAAGGGCAAAACAGTTTGCAACCTTTTGGTTATTTATCCAGCCCTCCAAATATTTGATGCATTGCAAGTTTTATTGGGTGCAAGGACTGTGCAAGCTTGTCTTTACAGCACTTGCATCCAGTGACTGCTGGGGTGCTTCTACAGCTGCCAAGTGCCCACCTCACATGTCAGCCACGTATCTCTCTGAAGGTACTTGGGGGTTGCTAGTTCATAACACCACTTTCTCCGTTTCCTCTTTGTCATGTGTCACATACAGACTATCTTCCCTCTCAAATTTGTATGGAGACAAGTGAGCATTTTGATCAGTCAAGGAAGAATGTGACAAAAAACATTAACTCCCCCTATGTTGTTCTGAGATAGTCATCTGTCTCATGATGTTTTGTTGAAAGATTTTGAGATGTCTGTGCTGTAAAACCTTGATCCTACAAGCTGCTCCCTGCTGGTCAGAGTGTTTGCACTCCCGTTCTGCTCAACACCCACAGATAAAATGTCCTGAGTCGTGCCTTACTCAGAAAATCTGGTACAAGGACTATTTCACACTTATCTCTTCAAAGCTACACACTTTTTGCAAATTTCAATAAAATGTCTCTTTCTGAAAGGCCTGGAAGTACCTGACTAAGCTCTGTAGAACGCTGTTATCTGCAAGTTTGCAACACATTTTATTTTTCAGAAGCTGAGAAAATACCTGCTAAACATGTTAAATTGTGGAAAAGCACAGTGGCCTCTATTTGCATATACTGAATATTCTGGAGGCAGAATGGAGGGGAGAAAAGGAGGTTTTGGCTTGCAGATACAGTTCTTCTGAGCACCCTTCCATTCATGTAAGGGATAAATTGCTCAAGAAATTCTGTCTCTGAATGTGAGGGTCAAAAAATTACAAGCTTCATGTCATCATTTTTTTGTGCCTTCTAAGGCATAAAGGGGTAAAAATGTATTCTCATTTAAAATCCATTTTTATCTAAGGCAAAAGTAACTGAGCAAGTATTTCGGTATTATGCACAATTTTAAAAGAAAAATTAACTCAGCCCTCTAATCCACTACAAGGTCAGAGAGACAGCTGAATAAATGCTCGCTTGCAATTGAAGGTGTGATAGAATTTTGTTTGAAAGTGGTTTATCCTCACATTTATAGAAAGCACTTTTCATTTATGAACAAAATTTGCCTATTATAAATCAGAACAATTCAAAACACTGCAGTCATTTAAACAGCTCAGATCAGCCCTTTCTTCCCTAATGAATGTGACAAATTGAGGGATTCACGTGAGCACTGTCAAGCTGGTTTCCAAGTAGCAATGGTATTTTCTTCATAAATCCTACAGCCTATTTTTTTCGAGTTATCGCAGTGGTGCTGAGCCTGGATGCAGTTCCTAGTTCAAATGCCAACAGCAGTGATGCAGCCACATATCTTGTAAATGCCAGTGTTTATTGTTTAAGTGTGAGTAAAAATATGAGGCACTTTGACTCCTAAGAAGTGACCATCAGTGACCCACCTATGCAGAAGTTTACCTCTATACAATAATGCTTGAATATTCTAAGTGATTAGTGTATCACATGTACCTGCATGCATACATTTATGCAATATATATAAGATTATGTAACACATGAAACACTCAGCATTCATCAGCATCTCTTCTGCTATGCAGAGTTCAAATGTCTGTACCCTCAGCTGTAAAGCACTAGTAGTACAAGCGGTATTTTTCATTACTGGTGTGGGAGTCAGTCATCAATGCCACGTGGTATGTCCCCAGTAAGCAGCACTTTCCTTATTTTCTTATTTCCTTCACCCTCGAGACTAAAATCTCCTCTGCTCATTTTTAGTGTTACATAAATACAGTAATGTTAAAAATATTGATTAGAGGAAAATGCCACTTCTTTGCTAGCATCTTTAAAGAACAGTCTCTGCAAAAGTGTTGTAAAAGTCCTATTTCTCAATTAGGGAAAAAAGGTAGAACCTCTAAAAGAAATTTATTACTTGATTGATCATATTTAACTGAGGCAGCAGTTATCGGTAAACATAAAGTATCAGAAAGATTCACCTCATCACAAACTAAATAGACCACTAAGAAGTGAAAAGAAGTGGTTTTAAATGAATTCTGAAAAAATCTGAGAATTGCTACTATTTTTAATCAAAGTTATACTCTTGCATTTTACTGCAGCAGCTTTCTTTTTAACCAACTCACCTAAAGTCCACCCACCACAGATGTCTGTGCAGAGCCACATCTTCCCTTTCCTGTCTCCCCTTATACCTGTGCCAAGTCAGCTGGTCTCGGTGCATATCATGGATGATGGGAGCAGAAATGCAACCCAAAATGTAGAGGAGGAAAGGTCCCTTTGCTTCAAAGAGGTGACCTGCAGGAACTGGTCTCAGTGGGGCAGATTAACTAGCAACTGTCAAAATATCATTTAGAGGCTATGTAGATTCCTGTTCTCCAAAGAGATGCTGTCAAGTAAAATAGACCTAAAATGTGTCAGGCTTTGATATTATTGTAACAAGGTGGTCTCTTCCAAATTCCAAATATTCGTTTTGGTAATGTGATGTGACATCTTTGTAGGGAAAGTCCAAAACAGTTAATGCTGCAATTTACCCAGGACAGAATTGGGTAACAAGGGACTAGAGAATGTACTGCAAAATAAGTATGAGTGAGGGAAGAGAGAAACATCTGGCAATGCCAGGCAAGTGGGAATTACAAATGAGCAAATAGATGGATTTATGCATTTAGAGCTGGAGGTGAACTGAACATTACCACTGCAAAGGTAAAAGAGAGGAAGGTGCAAAGAGAGGGGCAGGAAGATTGGCTTAAAGTGAGAAATTAGTCTTGCATCTTTGCAGCCCTTTGGAGAAAGTTGGATCACCAGATAACCCTTCAAGTGGGTTTTCTGCAGCCATGAGGTCTAGATCAATGATCCCAAACTGATCACTGGAGTCAATGATCACTTGGAAAACTGTAACAAGTAATCTACATCTATATTTCTTGGACTGGGTAAAACAGCAAGATTAAATGGCCTTGTTAGTGTTTTTAATTAAAAGTCGGTTTGTGAGAGCATGGTGGAAAAGGAAGAGTCAATACTGGATCCACTGTCTAAAAAGTTTGGAAGCCACTGTTCCAGAAACTTAAACCAGAGGTTTTCAGCTAATGATCTCTCTAGGCCTTTAAATAAAATGTGAGATATCATGGGACTCATCATAATGCCACAGGAGCTGGCAGTACTGCTCTCTGGGACATTCTTAGCCCCCTGCAGAGCCAGCATTTGCCTACGACTTTTTGTTATTAGTCCCATCTGAACAATAATTGGCCCTCCCTTTCCCTGCACCTTCTCTGCTATTTGCAAAGAGATACGCTTCATTGCACAAGAAATAATAAGCCTTCATAAATTAGTGGTGAGCCACATGTGTAGTAAACCTAGGAAAGTGCAGTGATATTGCTGATGTCTGCTAAGCAGGGAGAAATTTTGTAAACTGAGAAAATCGCTCATCAGAGAAATGCTTTTGTTTCTCAAATGTCTGTCCTGGATGGGATGGATAAAATTGCAGTTTAAATGGTGATGTAACTTTTCATAGAATCATAGACTCATAGAACCATAGAATGGCTTGTGTTGGAAGGGACCTTGAATATGCTTTAGTTCCAACCCCCCTGCCATGGGCAGGGACACCTTCCACTCGAGCAGGCTGCTCAAAGCCCCATGCAGCCTGGCCTGGAGCACACTGAACACTGCCAGGGGTCAGGCACCCACAACTTCTCTGAGCAACTTGTTCTAGTGCCTCACCCCCCTCATGGGAAAGAATTTCTTCCTACTATCTAGAACTGCTCTCAATTTGAAGTTATTCTCCCTTGTCCTGTCACGATATGCCCTTGTAAATTGTAATTCTTCAGCTTTCTTAGAGGCTCCCTTCATTATTTTCTTTCATTTTTTTTTAGCATCCTTCCATTTACTAATTGTTCACCACCAAGTTTGATGTGAATAGGAAGCCTGAAAATAATTCTCATGAGTATTCAATTTGAACATCTGGTATCATCATGAATGTAACTGGTATAATGAGCTGCTCTGCATTGAACATAGGCTGCGTGGTAAGGGAAGGACTTTGAAGCAACTGCACCTGAATAAAACAGGTTTTGCGAAAGAGTAAATCTCCCTCCCAGTGTGCAGGGCCTAACTCCCACTAACATTAATGACAATAAACCCTTCTCATATAGGATAATTAGTGCCCTCAGAGTTTAAATTTGCAGTTGCTGAGACATTCAAATGAAGTGTGCTTAGCATTTGAAAATAATGTGGAAATTTCTTCATTGTTTAGTTGCATTATGTCTGAAGGATGAAAGAAAAAACTATTCGTGGCTAGGTTAGCTTGTAATTGCCCCAAATTATTTATTTTTATGCCATTCTAATTTTGTTTCTAGAGTTTATTCAGGATACTTAGCTAGCTGTTTTCAAGCTTTGAGCAAAGTGTGGTTTTTTTGAAAAAAAAGTCAAGTGACATAACCTATTTTTGCAGGAATGAGGGAGAACAGTGGGGCAGGTATTTGTTAAAGAACGCATTATAGGAACAAGGTTGCTTTTAACTGCTAATATCAGAAATATTTCTAGGCACTTGTCATTGACATTTTAGCACTGTTTATGCTGGTGATCAGGTATTTGGTAGCTGTCCATGAAGGAGAGCAAGTGTCCTCTAGGAACTCAAGCCAATGGATCAAAACCACTTCAGATATTGGACAACTCAGAATCCTGGCATTGTAAAGTGGGCTCAAGAAGATGCCTCAAAGTGACCAAGGTGTACTTCCCAAGTCTTCCTCTTCCAGAAAGCTCTTGGAGAATACAGGGAAGAGTCATTTTTGACACTTGGTGCTGGAAATGTTGGTTAATATCTCTCAAGTTGCTCAGTGCGTCCCTTCACCTCCGAGGCCATCCAGCTTGCCATCTGCAGCGACGGCTGTGCCTTCCTTCCCACCACCTTGCACATCTCCTGCAAGCACAACCTTCCCACACATCCCAAGGTGTGGGGTTACTGACTGGTGTCCCCTCACACACACCCTGCCACTGAAAGATCATAATGGGACCCTCAGACTCCAGCACAAAGTTGAATTTCCAGCGGGCTGGAGCACTGAGCAGAGCCTTAGAGGGTAGAATGAATGAGGGGCCAGTGGTCCCATCTGCTTATAATCACAGAATTACAGAATGGTTTAGGTTTGAAGGGACCTTAAAGATTGTCTAGTTCCAACCCTCTTGCCATGAGCAGGGGTGTCAGCCACTCTATGCTAAAACCATCTGCACTATACTTCTGCAAAGACGATCCTCCTTACTAATGACAAATGCCATTATTGTATAACTTACCCTGTTTCCTACAGCATCAAAACACAGTTCATGCCCTTCCAGATCCTCCAGAAACATCTTTCCTTGCCGATTTTCCCTTGCTTGTACTGCTTCACAGTTCACCTATTTGAAAAATAAGCAGGCTAGCTAGAGGCCAGGGATAACTTTTATTGTTTGTATTTATAGTTGTGAACTTTGTGTCCTTATTTCCTTCCACTCACATTTGTTCAGTCCCTCAAGCTGAAAACTCTTTGAAGAAGTAGCTGTGTCTTGAAAGATGGCTTTTTTGACATTGAAAATGCTCTGCAATGGGTGTGATGGAAAAAATTACCATAATATCCATTACTTTGACATGTTTTGATGCTTCTCTTTTTGCTGTTATCAAAAGGAGCATTATTTCATTTAAACCATCATTTTTAAGCCAGGAAGTCAGGATAATGGCATTAGTAGGGCTCAGATGACAGGAAGGTTTGGGAGTGGGCTCTTTCTCTGTTTTCATCTGCCACACTCTATCAATACATCAGCTAAAGTTCAAAGACCTTGAAAAATTCTGCTGAATAGGTTAGACCAAAAGCCTGGGCAAACATCACAGAAGTTTTCAGTTTTATGATCTATTTCCGTACAAATATGGAAGAATCTATAGGAAATAAAAGCAATAGAAGAAGTTCTGCTAGGAGGACCTATGGAAAATCTGTATTCTGAATTTACAGGCAGGTTTTCTGTTACTGCTTTTAGTGTTTGTCTTTTGTTTTTCGGATTCTACTTTCAGATTTCTTCAGGCTCTCTAGATAACCTACTGCTTATGCTTTTCAACTCAGTGTCCTCAGTATGCAAATTAGTAGACTGTCATTAACATTAACTGTAATGTTATTAGAGCATCATCTGATGAGAAATACACAGTGCAGATGTGCATTAGTAGAAATGGTAGAAAATTTTGAATTCTTCCTAATGTCCTCAATAAATAAATACATTTATTGAGATGTGAGGTGTTAGCTTTATTTCCTGGCCACTATGACATGATGTGGGCCATAAAAGACTACAATTATCCTGTGTCACCTCTGAAGACTTGCACTGCTTTGGCTCAAGTGGGTGTTATTATGCATTAGGTTAAATGTAGCCACTGAGTGCCAGTTGGAAGAAAAAGGTACAGATCAGTGCTACTCAGAAAGAGCACACTCACCTAACTATCCAAGGTAGATGCCCTAGAAAAATAAAGTTAATTGCTTGTTTCTTCCAAGACATCTGTCAGTGAATATGTCCTTAGATTTCAGTGGATTTCTAATCAGCCAGACCTTTCTTGTATTAAAGAGGGTGTATTTTTGATTTGGATCTAGTCTGGTTCCACTAAATGGAGTCTGTCTTGCTACTGAGGCTGTTGCCAAATTGAATATAGCACTTCTGCCTCAGCACAAAGAAATCACACTAACCTCTTGGAAGTCTTTGAAATATCAATGCAAAGGTTTCCCTCACTTATATATGTCTAATCTTCCTTCAGCTGCTTCTCTGAGACTGGCAGGTATCATTTTGCATCCCTCAGTGAGAATGCTGTAAAGTGAATATTGAGCTGTTTTCCAGCTGTGTTTGTTTAGGTAGGAGTATTTTCTTCTTCTTGCAGCACAGGCAGCTATTTGGGATTGTTGTCAGAGTTTTCTTTTGATATAGATTCCTTGTACATAGTTCTTCTGTAAATGCTTTCAGCATTCATTGTCTTCTTATCCAAAAATGCTTTTTAGAGTGCCTCAGAGAGGGATTTTGTAGATGAGTATCTGAACTACTAAATGTAAAATGGCTTGAGATAAGATGACCAAACTTTTTTTTTTAAACTAAAAATACATTAATCAGTTTTGTCAATGAACTCCTAGCAAAAATTTATACAAAATTTGAAAAAAAAAATTTTTAAAATGCAGATTCTCTTTCCCCCAAAACTCTCCTCTGTTTTTAATTAAATAGTCAGTGAAGTGCCTTTCTCTATGTCCTATATAATAAATCATGTATCATTATATATTTGTTGTAAATTAAATATAATTTAAAATAAATCATAGTATGTTTTCATAGAATAGATATTTTGCTTGGAATCAAAAGAGACATTGATCTGAATTCAGAGTTATTTTAATCTTGGTGCACTAACACATAAATATCTTAAGATTATAGTTATGTTAGGTCAACATGAAGAATGTGTCTGATTTTGTTTAGAGCATTTACCCAATGTTGAATGAGCTGGACACCCCGGGGCCTGTCAGATGTCTTTCTTTGACTTATTCTCCTTTTCTGTTAACCATTCTGTCCACACATGTTAGGAACTGACTATTTGTAGGTTTAAATTAAATAGCAAAGGATATAACGTGTAGTTAATGTCACATCATTTGTGGACTCTTATCTATAAGTAATTAATTTAAAAGCTAGTGGCCATTTAATACTCTGTTGCACTGTGACTATGTGTGTTGCATCTCCCTCATTTAAGAGCATATTTCTGCCTTGGACCCTGTTGTTATTTGCTTTACTGTGGGTGGTTAGGATGATCACCCAAGTGCATGATAGTGCTGATAAGGCATTGTACACCTGAGGGAATCCTGCCTATCAGAAACTTATCTCTCCTGTATTCTTATTCTCTCACTTTAGGTGGTTTGGGATGTTTTCATTTTATCTTGAAGTAGATTGTCACATCTGCCAGACACAGACTTTGTCTTCTGGTGTCTGGAGAAAAGAGCAGGGCACCAACCTTGGATGGAACTTATTGGTAGCACTACAATGTAATTATTGTTATACAGGTTTTAATATTACATAATACATGTAATTTTTAAAGTAATTACATAAAATAATAGCATTCAGAGGTGCATCTCTGGGAGTTTTTAACAGCAAAAAAGCTGCATTGCATTCCTGCAGTGTAAATGAACAGTTCCCTTCACTGCTCCTATATATTGTGACTTGCTCCATTGGGATTATATTTTAAACTCTAATAGGTTACTTGCTTTTGTGAGATGTTGTGGCCCTTTTCATTTCTCCTGTTTTGCTGATAATGTAGCAGACGTCTCTTGCTGTCTGTAGCACTGCGTAATAGCCTGAACTCACCTAGGAGTACAAAAAGGAGAAGGAGTTCTCCAGTTAGGCTATAGTGAGACACAGAAAACAGTCAAGCAGCCTTTCCAGATAAGGCAGTCTGAACCTCAGCTGAATCTGGGTCAGAGCCCACACTTCAGTGGGGAAATACACAGGCCTCATGCCTTCCACTTGTACAGCAGCTCTCAGAATTTTTTTAAGAGCTGGAATAGATGATGAGCAGCAGGTGAACTACCGCTCCCAAGCCACTGTAGAAACTTGAGTACATCCATGATGGTCTCTATTCCTGTTGTCAGGGGAAGAAGGGTAGGCAGATCCTGGCTAGAATTTAGTGTTACATTAAAAAGCCCAAAAAGGTATAAGTTTTGTGAGAGTCTAATTGGTAGAAGTAAGAGAGTACAAATGTGACAGAGAGACTTTTCACCAGCGGCTGTAGTGACAGGACAAGGGAAAACAGTTATAAACGGAAAGAGGGTAGGTTTAGATTGGACATAAGGAAGAAATATTTTAGGATAAGGATGGTGAGACACAGTACAAATTGTACTAAATAATATGTAGAGGTCCATTATTTAATTTTGCCTTGAGGGTTTTTTGGACTGATGTTTCTGTTTCCTTAGCCTCTTTTTTTGTTTGTTTGTTTGGTTTTTTTTTAATCCTTTCTTTTATTATAGCTTGTTGGCTCTTACAAAAATAATAACTAGAAAAAGTATTTCATCCTCTTATTTGCCCATTGGACTCATCAGTGCAATTTCTTGAGGGTAAATTTTGTCATGGAAGGATGATTACATGCTTTTCAGAACAATTTAATTTGATGTAACAATACTGTAACTCTTGCTAAATCTTGCGGAGAGATTCTGTAAAATATCCAAATTAAGTGCAATAACCAATCCATGTCTGTATTTGAATAGTAACAGACTATACTTTATTTTCAATAGTGCATTTGTACTACTTTAAAATTAGTAAAAATTGTCTGAGTTCAAGGTAGATTTTTCTTACCAAAGATAAAACATTTTTATTGCTAATGAAATATTGTGTGATTCTACCTAAGTGCCAGTATAATTTCACAAATATGCTGAATCATGTTATCATGAGGAACAGGGGACTTTTTGTCTGTGGAAGGTCTAGTCAAGAGGTGCCTATTATTAAATGGAGTTAATACACAATTTCATGTAATTTGGAGTTTAACCATACTGCTGTTGTAGGTGGGCAAAAAAGAATTCTGTGATACCAAGCCTGAAATCATTTAATCGGGAATGTAAATCAGTTATGTGCTTCAGTTACCAAATGCTGATAGAACTGGCTATAGTAGATTGTTGTTTTTTAATTACAGCTGCTCTGTAATGTTGTTGTGTTACCAGGTTCCAAGGAGGAAAATAGCATAGTATGGCAGTTTGCTATGCCAAATGACCACTGCTACTGCCAAACACAAATGCTACCAGCAGTGGGATCTTCTGTAGGATGATAGCCACATCCCTAATTAATGAATGCCACCCTTCACTATGTGTATTTATGTTCAGATAATTTATATAAATAATGTGCCTACTACATGCTTTATAGCCT
Source organism: Acanthiza pusilla (assembly GCA_036630365.1). Classification (NCBI taxonomy): domain Eukaryota; kingdom Metazoa; phylum Chordata; class Aves; order Passeriformes; family Acanthizidae; genus Acanthiza; species Acanthiza pusilla. The sequence continues at coordinate 14,706,341 of JAXCHO010000018.1, forward strand.
TCTGCCTTTTGCTACACAAATTTTAGCTTATATTGCAGACTGTGCAAGTCATTTGGCAAATGTAATTTCCATCCCTGCATACTAATCGATTTCTTCACAAACACCTGCTATCAGTTATGATAATAAAAATGCCATTCTAAATTGAAAAGGGGCCAAATGGAGCTTCCTAAGGAAATGACTTAAGTGTCTTTCAATGCCTTTAATGTAGTAATGTTCTTGTAGTGCCAACACTTTTTTTTTAGCATTTGCATTTTATATAATTTTATTCTATTACATCATTTTTCTGTCTAAATGGTTCCTCATAACAGTTGCTATGAAGTAGTTCATAGCAAGGCTGGAGAGAAATTTCTGTGTTTCCTCTCTCGTGGGACTAAATCCAGCACCTTTACATTGGGAAAATTCCTTAGCACAGACCTGATTGGAACATCTGGCCACTGTGCTAGTATAAATACTAAATGGCTGTATCAGTTCCTATAACATCACTGGGAAAACGTTGTAAAGTTGGTGAGCGCCTTGCCCTTGGACTGCATGCCAGTTTCTTCCTAAAATATAAGCCTAAATTTAGCAGCCAGATTGCAAGTAGCATTTGAATTATCCAGGGTCACTTTATGGCTTCTTCCATCCCAGGAAATAACCTCCCAGCAACAATCTTTGCCAGAATCTAATCATTTTCAGCTCTGCTGGGTCTTGTCTCAGCTCCGAAATGTCTCGCTGGCTTTCAGCTATATTGTCATCTCTCCAGACAATGTCCTCTGTGTTGTTTGAAAAGAAACAATCCGTTTCACTGATTTTTTCACATTTTCATTTTCTCTCAGCTCTAGCCGCCCAAGCATATGCGCTAAAGGAAGAGAACGATAGTCTTCGGTGGCAGCTGGATGCTTACAGGAATGAAGTGGAGCTCCTGAAGCAGGAGAAAGGACAGCTCTTTCGAACAGAAGAAAGCCTTACGAAGGACCAGCAGCTGCAGTTCCTACAGCAGACAATGCAAGGCATGCAGCAGGTATTGCTAAGGAAGAAAAGAACAGGTCTTCTATTTCAGGAATTTCAGCCATGGGGCTGTGCTCTACTCAAGGCTATTGTTCATTAAGGTCCTGATTCCTTTTCAGAAAATCGTAGGGACTTTAGATGGGGGAAAATGGAGGAGAATTTACAGATATATTTAGGGATAGTCATTTTAGGAATTCATAAACTGCAAACCCATTGATCATTCAAGAAAACTCCTTATGCATTTGATAGTTAGGAGCAAATTACTCTGTTCCTTTCCTCACTTAATTCAACTGGCCCTGGTACTGCACAAAAGTTAAAAAAAAATTGTCTAATGTATCATAGTCCATGTTCTGTGGTGTCTTCATTTGCATTCATCTGCATCTTTTTTTCTGCTTTTGTTTGAGGATGACTGAGACATCTCCGGCATGTCCAGACTACCCTCCTTAACTTGCAAATGGTTAGCAACATCAGTGCTATTTCCTGAGCTTTTATCATTTATGCTGACCTATGGGTGTAACCTTTTCATTTAGACAGTTTTTAAGTGGTTTAGTGCAGCAAAAAAGCTTTTTCTCTGACACCAGTCAACGAGAAACTGCAATGTGTTCCTGCAGGGGCAAGGGGCGTCAGTTTATCATAATTATGATCCCTTATTTGTTAGTGTGCTCCTGACATTGTGCTGGGTGTGTCTTGGCAAGCACATCCAGACTGCTCCCACTGCTTTGTCTGACGTGTCCAGTGACAGGTGAGCACCCCTGGTGCATGTGTGCAGCATCTTCCCTGCCCAGGCACTTGTGTTCAGCTGGTGCGTGACAGAATATAAGGGCAGTGGCTCTCCACAGCACTCGGTTGTGCTCCCAGCTAGAGTGGAGCTTCCCAACATGGCACTGCAGGGGTTAATTTGGCTTCCTTCATCTGACACATCACATGCGCCCCTCTGTCACCCTTGGTTATTAGATTCCAGAAGGGGACAAGCTGTACCTGCTTCCAGACTGTGCTACGCTGCTTTTGTATGGCAAAGCCCAGGAGATGCTCATTTACATACGAGCTGCCTTGTTGGGTTAGGGATGGCATGGCTGTCCTGGTGCCCATCAAATCCAGCAGGTCTGCAAATCCCAACTGGCATCCAATAACAGAGCACAGGACAGCCCTACACATATATTGATAGCAACATAAGGACCTCTGAGCCTGCAGAGTTCTACAAAATCAGGGTGATTTATTGTCTGGTGGAAGAATTCTGAACAAAATACTTTAAAAATCAAAAATAAGTAATTGATAACTCAGGAATAAAATCTTTCCCAGACTTCAGAATTAGGTCATTAATCAGAAATACTTGAGGTTTCTGTATACTTTAGATAAGCTTGAGGTCTATTCATGATCTTATCCTTGTATAAATGGATATTTAAATATCACTGGTTTTATTAAATTTAACACCATATGTAAAGATTGTGCTATATTTCATCTTGTTGCTAATTCTCCGTTAAAATTAGTGAAAAGTAGGCATAAAATATTACTAAAAAAAATTCTGAAGCCCTAGCACCCATTTGGCATTATTATAATTTTCTGTCTGGGGTCTGGATGAAGCATGATCAAGTCTGTAGAATATAAATAGATTTTTATTGAACTTCAAGCAAATGTTAATAATGCAAATCAATAACACAGAGTGACTGACTTATCTCTCTGTTCAGCTGGCCATGGACACTGTAGTCCCTATTCCCCTGAGAGTTTCTCTGTTCGTGACAGTTTTGCTGTGAGGTTCTCAATTTTTCTAGTTTGCCATCTTAGGGTCAGACCTGCTTGCTCCCAATGGGATATAATTAGAGATGGCCCAAGGAGCTGGAGAAGACACTGCAGATAATCCAGTCTGACAATATGCTGAGGAGAGCAGCAACACAGAAGCACAGGAGGTGAAGTTCAGAATATTTGGTGGGAAATTATCAGTCGGTTAAGCAGCTGGATGATGGTTTTGGATTTCAGTAATTAGCCATAGCCATGACATCCCATAACCTTTGTGATTTTCATGCAGTTAATGCATGAATATGTAGGAATAAACCTTTGATTTAGGTAGACTTAGTTTTATCTCAGCTTGATTTTGTAAATGTTGAGAGATGACAACCTTTGCTGAAATCCATCAGTGTAGCAGGTGCTCAGCATCTATGGAAATCAGTCTCACTATGAAATATTAAATATATATCCAGGACTTGAGTATAAATAATTTAACAAGAAGACCTGTATTCCCTTTTATCCTTTTGTATATATTAAAATTAATTTCAGACAAGGTAAACTGAATGCCACTGAATTCCTGAACCTTTCATATATGTCAGCATTAAAAAACATATTTCCCCTTCTTCTTTTCTCTTCATTCTCTCCCACTTTTTCATACACTTCATCTAACTCTGAAAACTAGAGAACAAGTGATTTGAGCTGCAGCCTGAAAAGCAGATTTATCAGAGAAAAATTGGGTGTATTTTCAGAATCAAGACATTTTTTTGTAAACACATTGGGTGCCAAATAATAGCAAATAACACAACACCAATGTATTTTTAATGTACTTCTACCATCTGGATGTTTTTCAGGATTTTACCCTATATTTGCACGACTGATAAAATGAATGTTTTTTTTCTCTTCCATCACTCCCACTGATCCAAAGTAGCATCAGGAAAATCACACAGATGTTCGCTTATGAAGTGTACCTTATGGGCAGTAGTAGCAACCTCCTTATTTGCTGTGTCTAAAAAAAGAAAATCCTTTGGACTAATGACATTGAACTTATGGGGGTTTTAGTCAACTTCCTCCGTAAAACTGTGTCACAGTTTAATTTCATACCCACTGTGAGATCTCAAACAAATGGAAATAATGTCTTGTATCCATGGTAACAAATGAGATACACTTTACCTGATTTTGAGATGGAAATTGAATTAACTTGTCACTGCTGCATAGGTGGTATTGCCTTCAATTTATTTCTATATGAGAACACACATACCAAGAAGATCACTTTTTGAATGTCTCTTTTTCCAGCCGTGTTTGGTATTCTCTAAAAAAGTCTGCGATCACAAGAAAGGATGTTTTAGTTTTAACTATTTTTGCAACACTTCACAGCACAGCTGTAAGAATTTTTTTAATCTTCTCTCTCTGTCTGAAATGTTTTACCAGATACATGAGTATAGGTAATGCAGAAAATATCACCAAGTAGTGTTGCTTAATGCTTGAAATTACAAGGCTCAATTTTCAGTGGGTATATAATTTTTCCAAATTTTAACCATTTAGTTTAGTGTATTCCATGTGAAATAGCATGCAGAATTCTTTTGAAAACAATCCTCCACAAAATCGTGCAGTTATTCCAAGAACAAAGCATGAAAAATATACTTTTATTGTACGTTGTCCGTCAAATATAATTCTTGAAGAAATGCACTTGCCACCTTTATTCTTTGAAACAAAGGCTCAAAATTTGACAGTGAGTCTCTATTGAATTAATGATGTGGTTTCCAGATCCTTTATACAATCTGTCTGAAACTGATAATGTTACCAGGCCTTTGAAAAAATGTCAGTTTGCCACATAGGAGATGACAGTCATTAGCATGTGTTTGAGTAAATTTTAGATTTTTGCTGGTCATCCGGGGTTGTTCATGAACCACTTCCATAGCACAGCCATCAGTGCAATGTTTTAAGCCTCAAGTTAGTCCTAAGCCTACAGAGCGCACCTCCTTTAGCATGGCTCTAATTAAACAAGTTAGCTCTGCCTTTTTTGTTATGCTTAACTGGCCAAGGTATGGGGCCGTGCTCGCATAGCTGTGCTGATTCCTGAGCTGATCCATTTGCCAATGGGCTGGTCATTCTGCATGGTGTGAATGTAACATAATGTTCTTTCTTCTCATAACTCCCTGAGCATAATGCGCTGAATTTAAGCTCCTGCAGGCAAGGGTGTCATCCACGAATCCCCATTTAAATCATGCTTCCATCTATATTATGTCCAGGAAATTTATACAAGTGCCTACAGTTCTGCTTTTGCACATGCTGGGGTGCACTGAGACATTTAAGAGGCACCTCATTGCCCCCACCCCCTAAGGGGCCTGATTGATGGGCTGGGCTGGGATCGCACTCCTGACACACAGTGACAGCACAGGCTCCCCTTGGCTGGCAGTGGTGCATTAAAGCCCAGCCATGGGGTCATTGCATCAGCAGGGGATGCGCCGCAGTGCCTCCGAAAATTAGTGCTGCATCTGGAAAGCAAGAACAAAGGGAACAGTCGTGTGTGGCGGGTGTAGGGCTGCCACAAAGGCTGATGCACTGCTGTGGGTGCCACCAGCTCAGCTCAGCATGTCTCAGCAGGAGACTGAACACGTTCTGGCCCTGCTGGTGACCCACTTGGGTGTCACTGATGCAGTGGGATGAAAGTCCACCTTTTTCTTGTCTTCTTTTTCTCCCCAGACAGTACTGATTTAATCTGAATTGCAGTGCAGATTGTGAACCTGAGCACTCAGAAGCCAGGAGCTGCCAGAGCCACTGCCTGTGCATTTTGCTTTGTATACCTCAGAGACCCTTCCCCTTTAAGTGCCGCAGGCAGAGAGTACACAGTTAATCATCACCTATTCAATAGCTTCCTGTCCTTGCTGTTCAATATGCAACTCAAGGTCTTTCTGCCAAGGCCGCATTGCTCCTGACATTTCCTACCTACTGAGGACTATCTTTTGCAGTTTACTAATCATTTAGCATGTGAAATAAATAGCACGTGCATCTGAGACTGATACACCTTTCTTAAAGGGCTCTGATAAATGCCAGATGACTAGCAATCGTAAAATTACAGAAGCATTTACGTTGGAAAGGACATTTGAGATCATCAAGTCCAACAATTAGCCCAATATTGCCCAGTGCACCACTAAGCCATATCCCTAAGCACCACATCAGCACATCTTTTAAATACCCCCAGGGATGGTGACCCCACCACTTCCCTGGGCATCTCATTCCAATGCTTGACGGCCCTTTTGGTGGAGAAATTTTTCCTAATATCCAGCCTAAACCTCATTTCAGGCTTTCAGTGTTCATCCAGGATAGGACTGTTTGGTCTGTGATATGCCTCACTTTTGTGTTTGGGAGGGTGGGAATTGCTCCTGGAGTGCATTGCAGCTCCCTCCAGGGAGGGTGGTCAGGGTAAATATTTGGTGATGCGGGCTGTGGGGAGCACACATTTTCCACAGTACCGTCACTGAGAGACAGATTTCAGCCCTTTTGTCCAATTCAGGTGTCACAAGAGGCATCTATCAGCTTTTTCAGCAGGACCATGTACCACTAAAATATAGTAACTCTTCTGAGCAGAAAAACCAAAAGTAACCAGTGTTGGCCTCACTATGCTGCCTTTGAAATTAATTGGATTTCTACCATTCCCAGCCATTGGAGTAGAGCCAATCCATTTCCAGATGGAGCCAGCGGGATTTTTTTTCTATGAGCAAAGATGGCACTGCTCAGGTCTTTCCTTCCCTTTTTTTCATTGCTTTTTCTTGTACAAGTAGTAAAAGAACTGACTATTCCCGTGGTCCACACTCTTTCAGTGGGAGCAGAGACAAAAAGAACATTTCTGTGCAGGAGGTTGCAACAGACAGCAGGGTAGGGCATCGTGAGGCTTTTTTTCCTCATCAATCTTTTAACCAATCTACCACCTATTAAGTTTCGATAAGCCTCAGCTGGCATTGAGGTCTGCAGCTCTCCAGTCCTTCACACGTGTTGTTAAGTGTCACAGTCATTCCTTTCTGTCACATAGAAAATTTCTGAAATGTCAGAAGTCACAGGCACAGATGCTGGTGGCTGAAAATTGCTGAATCTGGTGCTGTGAGTGCCATGGCTGTTATAACAATGATATACCTTTAAAGATACAGGTTCTAGTAGCAGTTTACACTGAAATTAAGATCATTGTTGAATAGATGGAGCATCTTATGGTTGTATTTATTAATATAGCTAATTGCAGAGCAGATTTGTTGTCTTTTTTTATTCCATCTACCTCTTGCTCACCAAACATCTGTTCAGCATATAACCCACCCAATGTACTTATGCACAAATATAAACTGATTCTTCTCCAAAGCAGCATTAACGAAGAGTAAATATAAGAGATAAAAATATACATATCTCTTTTAATTGTGTTTTACCTGGTAAGTAAACAGGCCAGAATAACTATATTGGAAATGTTTTTAATTGCTACTCTTGCAGTATGAATTCCATTTAGATATTTATTTTTTCCAGTAGAAGTGTCACTGGAGTAGTAATGACAACATTGATAACCTTATAGGGAACGGATACAAGTTAATTGTGAGAGACTGGGCCCAACATCCAGATGTTCACTTCAAGGCCTGTCCCTTCTCTCACCCGGTGGCTGATGTTTAAAAACTGGTTAAGAAATATGTCACGTCCCAGGAGAGAGAGGAACATTCCCACAAGTGCTATCTTTGTTCTCTTGTGCTTTCCAGGGCCCTGTACAGTTCTGCCATGTTTAAACTTCCAGGAAACACTTACTCTTTCTTATTATATTAAAAAAAAAAGGGAGCAGCTGGCAATTAAGTGCTATTTATTTACCAGATCTCAGACAAGCCAAATGGGTTCTCTTCTCTGTTTAACAACCTTTCTTTATTGAAAGTAGTGTTTGATTTCCCACTTCTGCTACCACCACTTCAATAATATTAGGGGAGTGTAAATAAGGGCCCACAGATATTTTAAGCACCATATTCCTGACAGCTGTTCTGTTAAGATGGAGGAGAGCAGCATCTTTTTGCCTGCTAGTGCTGGTAAAGCTAGACTGAGATTGGCAGCAAGAATAAACCCTTCAGAGAGAAATAATTGGGTGCACACATTTTACTTAAAATATGAAATAAATCAACTAATATCTTCATTTGCATGCTTGTATAGTGGCGGCGAAGGACAAATCTTATAAGTTTTACAGTCCAGTGATCTTACATGAATTTTTTAAAAGATCCTAAATGCTAGCATTGGCTTGCTGATTGGAGTTTCTAAATGTGTTTGATGCTATCAGTGCTAGGAACTCTGTTTCCATTCCTGGGAATTGTGTTTCAGTGGAAATTACACTGGGTAAATTGATTCTCTTCCATAGTATCGTTCTTCTAATTAAATTTTTATTCTACTTCAAAATAAATAAAGTATTTTTTTCTTGAATAGGAAATCAAAATTTAAAAGATCTAATTTGGTTTGTTGAGAAAAGGCATGCTGCCATGAATGAAGAGATGTGATCACACTGCTCAAGTGCCATTAACTGGTGAGGAGTTATCCACACAGACAGCACAGGTGAAAGGTTGGAGAAGATGAAGATGTTATGACTAGATGATCATGTCTTCTTTTGACTGTGCATCATGCAAGGTGCCAACTTGTTGCCTTGTAGGACAGATTTGATACTGCTGTCAGTAAAGTCGAGGGCTATGTAATATTCCAATCACCTCATTTAGCAAAGGTAGGAGGGAGATTTATTGATGAGATGCAATGGACTTTGGTCAGACTTCTCCCCTTTGCAGGCCTTGTGTAATTTGCTATGAAACTCAGATCCCAGTGAGGGATCCCTGATGCTATAGTGCTAAGTGTCTTATGAGTAAATTTAAGGGTTCTGAGAGGAATCTCTCAAAATTCTGAGAGGAGGGATTGATTCTGTAAGGTTCCTAAGGACTTGGCTTTTCTTCATTTGCTGCAAAAGTCCGTAGCCAACTGAAGAACATCTGTCTTTCCTGAGGAGTAAGAGGAATAGGAAAGCTGTAGACTGTTTCTTAAAACCATTCATTGCACGACCCACATTCTCCTTTGCTGTCCAACCCTTAACACTGTCTCTTGTAGCTGGTGAGGCTGAATTGCCAAGCCTCACAGAAACAGAAGATATGGAGAGCTAATATCTATTGGCTATTCTCTAGAATCCTAGCAAAATTGAAGTCAGAAGGTACATCTGGAGTCATGTACCTCTGCTCAGAACAGGGACATCTCTGGAGTTGTCTCAGTTTTGTTCAGTACCTTGTCCAGCTATGGTCTCAGTGCTCCCAAGGGTGGAGAGTCCACAGCTTCTCTTATTCAAGAGATTGGCCACTCTCACTGTGGAATATTTTCCTTACATGTAATAAAAAATGTTTCTTGCTGAATATGTGTCTATTTGTCCTCAACCCTTTTTCAAGAAAAGCCTGACTCCACCTCCTCTGTAACCTCCCCCTAGGTAGTTTCAGCGTGTCTGTGTCCATCCGTCTGCTTTCTCTTTTGGCTAATTTCTTAGGATACAGTCCTGCCTGCAGCTACTCTGAGCCTTGTGGAGCTGTAGGACCTCTGGAGTCAGTCTGGTAGCAGGGGGAGGGAAGCCTGGCAAGCACCTCCCTAAGGAAGCAGCTGGACAGGTTTCTTCATCAGTGCCACCCCACACACTCACCCATCGGGTGTGTGTCCAGCTCTCAGGCCCCTCCGAGGTGGCTGACCTGTGGAGCAAACATGTTCAGTGTGGTCTTTGCCTCTGGCCAGAGAATCAGGAAAACTCACTTGGGAGGTGAATGCCCATCAAGCTGTTCATCCACGTGCAGCTCTTCACCAGCCCTCTTTCGTCATGCCAACCCCATGATCTGTCCAAATAATGCCATCCATGCAGCCAGGGACACAGCCAGTCCCTGAGAGCTGGCAGGGATGAGAAACACTGCGCTATTACACTGTGTTTCTTTTTAATCCCTTAAAAAAAACCAAGCCCACAATCATACTCTTTATTTTAATAATGCCTTGCTGCAACATGGCTAACTTCCTTGAGGGCTCATTTCTAAAGCTTCTTTGACTTGTCTTTCACATTCTCCTGTTTCCTTGGTGATTTGTCAGGCCTCATCAGCGTCTTGTTACTAATGCATATTTGCTCAGCTGGGAAGTCACTTTCTCATTATTCAAGCCTGCCATGTGCTGGCCATTTGTGATATGAAATCTTGTCTGTCTTGCAAAAACAGAAAGACACTCTTCCAGACAGTCCATGGGAGTACTGGAAGAGGGATTTGTATTTTCATTTTGCAATTGGCTGATTTCATTTTAATTCATTATTTCTTTTCTTCCTACCTAAGGAAAATTCTGAAAGGAAATATTTACCATCCTTCCCCTCTGTTTTTGTGAACAGCTTCTAAGAATTTTGAAATGTTAATTTCCTAGCGATTTTTGTCATTTTCCATTTGGCAAGCTCTTTAACTTCTTTTTCTCTATATAAAATAAAGTTAGAAAAGACGGAACAGGGTTTTACTTGGGGAAAAAGAAAAAATATAATACAACCTTGGAAATTGCTATCTTGAGTGCTTTAATTTTTAGGTGAACTCTGCAGTCATTTGAATGCCTGTGATTTCATAGTTTTCAGATCTCTGTTTCTAGTGTAGTTTAGGGGAAAGGACTTCACTTTTGTACAAGTGAGAGCTGCTTCCCAGGGCTACTGTTCTACATGCATGCCTTGGTTTCATTGGGACTGAAAAAGTAGCATTGGCTGGGACACCGCCTGCCTATTTGAGACACGTAAGTTTCACCTTCTTTTTAGGCACCTAATGAATCAATTTCTCCTGTATGGGAATATATTTCCTATAGATAGTGAGTGGAGAGTAATATGAATATGTTTCTCCTACGAGAATTCAGTTTGCCTGAGTTTGCTATGTGTTGAAGATGACCATTGAACTGTGTTGGCTCAGTGAAGCTGTGTAAGAGCATCCCTCTTTGGCTGATATATTGATTTCAGAGACGTTTGCTGCAGATTGTTTCTGGACACTGCAGCTACTCCATAAATGGGAGGATCTGTGCCTCCTTCCTATGGCTGAACAGGCTGGGTTTGCTGAAACTGCCTGCACAAAGTGTGATCAACATCAGCGCTCCCACCCCAGAGGCGTTCTTTTGTCTGCTCATCTTTACTGCCCTTTCTTTTTGGTCTTTTTAACTTCTTCATACTTCATTTCAAGCAGCTGTAGAGAAAATCATAAACAAAATAGCAGGGGCATGACCATTCAGCACTATAACTACTAACTTGTGGCAAATGCTGTTTTTTCTTTTTCATTATTCTGTCAGCCTTATAGCATCCTGAGTATAGCCTCAGGCCCTGTGGTCACTTGTGATCTGCCTCCCTTTTCTTTGCATGCAAAGTTGATGGTTTCATGCTGGAAATCATGCTTTCCTTGTGGGATCCTTGTCTGTCCTACTGGGCTTGGGATGCGACCACATTTTTAGGTATGTCCATAATTTATATTCGAATGCACGCTGCCTTTTGGGGAGCAATGAAGAACTGTGTGCAAGGAGGAGGAGGAGAGTAAAGAGAAGGAGTATTTCATGGCTGCTCAGTGCTACACAACAGCAAGCTATTACTTTCCCTTTAGGACTTCTCATATATTCCAAGGCAGTGTGTGCTGTTCAGTTGTTAGCATTCTTGGCCACGCTGGCACTGCATTGTACACAGCCTGAGTAATTCAGCTGGCTTCAATAATGCCATCTGTATTTAATGTTTCAGAAGCTGTGAAGATTGGTTTAAGATGGTAATTTTCTGTCTGCACTTTTGAGATCTGTGCAATATGGGTGGTACTGAACTGTCTCTGGCAGGGATTCAGCATTGGAGGTGGGAATGTGTGAAAAAAAAATCAAAATAAAACACACACCCTCTTCCGCCCCACATAATGAAATTATCTACCCGCTTATTACGTACAGGGAGGATCTGGTCTTCATGAATGAAGGAAACTTACCACGGGAGAGTGATAGCTAACATTTCCACACAGGGCAGCTCCAAAATTGCCACTGGAAACAATGTCTTGCATGTTTTGGAGGGGTCTAAAATGCATTGAGTGATCTCTGGAGAGACAACCAGGAGGTTAATTCTTTCTCCTTTCCCATCTCCTCTCTGGAAATACCAGTAAGAGGACATTAGTGATGTCTGCCAGTCCGGTCTGGTCCTACTACACAGCTTCATCTCCTCAGGCCGAGCTGGCGGCCATGGTGACAAACACTTTTGGTTGCACACAGACCAGCTGAGCTTCCAGACTGCTGCTGGTGGAGCTCTGCAGGTGTCTCTCTTCAGGATCATCAGAGCTGTGATGAGCTCTGTGACGTGCTTTTCTGCTTCCTGGCACTTGGATTTTGGCTCAGGGAAAAGACACTTGCATAACATGCAGGGCACCCTCACAGACACAAAGAACTTCACACTGAGGACATGGAAGACAACAGAAATATGAGCCAGCTATTTCCTGGCTGTTTAGCCATGAAATCAGTCCTTTGCCTGATAAAACTGGGGATCTGCTGTCTGAATGCCATGGCTCCATCACAAAGCTGGGGACATCAGGGCATAAAGGGAATGGCTAGAGATGTGAGACAAGATTAAAAGAACAGACACTTGTATGAGTGTGGTGGCCATAGGTGTGGTAGGTGGGTTTCTTACACAGAGAAACTCTGGAAGAAAGGCTGTGTGAGATGGCAAAGCAGGTGGAACAGTATCAGAGAGCATAATCATTAAAACCAAGAATACTTTTTTATTTTGATTGATTGCGGTATATACTTGCAAGAAATTTGAAGGGCAGAAGAAATATCTATAGGATCAATTTTTAATAAGCACATATATGTGTGAAAAACAAAGTAATTCTGAATAATTAATGCCTTCATCTTGGCATCATTCATTATAATCTTTATGGAAAGACTGTCTGTTTATAAGCCGGCATGACAGCAGTCCCTGTTATGAAACTTGTCTCATTCCTGCCAGTGTAAGATACGCTTTCCCTTCGCTTCTAACTTTGCCAAACATCACGTGTTTGTGCAGAAAATTTTCGGGCTGTTCATCTGTCTTAGGCTGATATTTTTTCCAGTCACATTTATTTCTTCATTTTCCAAAATGAGACTAGAAGGGAAAAATACGCTGTTTGGCAGGTATAACTCCTTGTAACAGCTTCTTGGTGGCTGCATCAACCACTCAGGAAAAAGAAATATCCAAAACTGACCCATGCAAAATCAGCAGGTTCTGCAGCTTTTAGAGATAAATATGAGGGAGAGAAAAAGAAACCCCCACGGGATGGCTCCATATTTTAAATAATTTTGACATCTTTGGGGGTTGAATGGGAAGGTCCCAATCCTGTGAATGAAAAACCTTATGTATGACTGGGAATTAGGATACCTCTGTTACAGTCACTCTGCTTTCCACCCCTGTGAAAATAGGACGCATTTACTGTCTTTGAAAGTCTGAGCCTATGTACACACAGCAAGCCTTCAGTAGTTGACAGTTTAACCACTAAGACTGCTGGAAGGTTTTATCTCATATCAAGCGCTTTGTAGCTCATACTCCAATGAGAATGCACACTCTTTTACCCCAGGGAAACAGAGAATGTTGGATATTTTCCTGGGATTCCTGTTCCCTGCTGGTCCAGAGCCAAGTACAAAGATGCAGAGCATCACATCTCCCTCCCTCTCTCCTGCTCTCAGTGTCTTCCACACCAATTCCTCCCATGCTCGGACAGTTTTGGAAAAATTGCCTTAAACGCAAAACAGGAAAAGTCGGGATCAAAGGAAGAGGTATATAATTAGACTAAATCACAGAGGGAGATCGCAGTGGGAGATGTGAAAATAAAACAGTGGAAGTTTGTGAGCTGATCCGCAATATGTAAAACATGGCCACGGAAGAGCCATGGGGAGGGGGTGGGTGTGATGGGGAAGGAGGTTTCAGCTCAGTTGTGTAAACAAGTTCAACCCAAGAGTCAGCCTTGGTTTCCTGTTTGTAACAGTAACTCAGTAGTGAAAAATTTGACAAGGGCAAAATGAACTGAAAACTTGCTTGGGACCTTCCAGATGTGAGTTTATGTTGTTCAGAAAGATGGCCTGCAGGGTTTCTCCCAGAAGCTGGAGTAAGTGTCTGAACCAGGGTGAAGGTGGAGTCTGGCCACACTGGTGAGACATAACTGCTCCAAGAAGACTCTGAAATGGGGGCAAAGATTCATTTCTCATAACTTGTTCAGTTGTGTGAGGTCAAACAGGTTGCAGCTGCAAAGGAGAGAATATCTCATCAGGTGCTTGTTAGTCTGCTTATCAAACCTCAGGTGTTTCGGCTAGTGACCTTGAGAGAGCTTATGGTATCTTTCTGTATATTTTGTGAAGCCTGCTTCTCTTCTGAGGACTGGAGTACATTCTTTTTAAATTGCAGACATCAGCTAGAGCTATCCTAGCTGAAACTTAATGGTATGTTATGAGTTGCTATGGGAAGAGTAAATGCTCCCTTCTGCACAGGATCCTGCATGTGTATCAGTGTGTGACCCGTGGCAGTGCACACAAATCCAGTGTATCTTCTGAAAATGTAGGAAGTAGTACCCAGCAGGCAAGATGAACACACCCCTGGTGAAGAAATGCCAAAGCAGAGCTTCCCACGTGGAAGTTGGTTGGGCATGAGCCTCAGTGGAAGAGACCTAGTTATTTCATGGAAAAATCTTGAGGTTTGAAATGCTCTTGTGCTGTGGTAGAGTGAAAACACATACCAGAATGTCTCTTGTAGGCTCCCAGGGAACAGTCCAGGCAGCGTGATCCATCAAAAAGCTAACCAACCCAGCTGGACTGTAGAGTGTGTGAGATATAATCAGACATATACCCACGTGTATTTTTACTTCAGTGGCTGAATTAATCCATCATACTGATGTTCACTTACAACAGAAATACACTACCAGTAACTCCAGCAGTCCCTGAAATGTCATCTGTTTCCAAGTCACTCTGAAAACAATGCTGACACCATGTCCTTTGATGCCTGGGACTTCCAGGGCAGTGGAACAAGGCCAAGACTTTTTCTAGGTTTGCTCTCTCTTACTTTCCAAGATGCTGAACACCTGCAACATCATTTTGAGTCAGTCACCAGCCCTAAGCACAGCCATAAACCAAGCTTTAGATACAGGTACATGGTTAGATCAGTAATGCATGTTAGTAAAGCAATTAGCAGTTCAATTAGTCCTTAAAATGGAGTGTGCTTAAAAGCAATATGTTGCCCCAGAAAATCATAGTTGTCTTTCTTGTTGACTAAGGGAAAACACCATGAAGTCTTTTCCTAACCTGTTTGTCTGCTCTTGCTTTTCATCAGTGTCTAACATTCTTCACATCAATACAAAAATATATAACTATTTCAGAATTAATTAAATCTACTGACCTGCTTTTGACAGTCACAATAAATCTATGCAGAATCTAAAGCTAGCCAAGACCAGGGGACGTGGGCTTTCAAATATACTCCTTCATCCCAGAATTCTCTTCATAAAAATAGATTTTGGTCTTAGCTTTTTGTTTTGACAATAGATCAGCAGTCTTCGTGGCTGATATATTGATTGTAGGGCATCAGTCTTCCTGATCTAATAAAATATCTCAGCACAAGACAAAAAAAAGAAAAAAAAAAAAAAAAGCTTTTGTCTTCTTGGCAAGTCAGTCTGAAAGCTTTCCAGAATATTGCTTTGCATAGAATGAAAATGGCTGTGGGCCAATGACTAATTACATTAAAGGGCTGTGCTTTTAAATTATTTATGTACCATAATGTTTACCCCAGTATTATTAAAACCACTGCATATACTTCTACAAATAAGATTTTGGTTCAGATAAATGTGACAGTCACTCTGTGGGTGATATACCATACCAGGAATTTCTACTTTAATGTAACAAATAGCTTAATGCACATTAACAGATGCATTACTTGTGGAGCACTGCTGCAGAAGGAGATGCAGATGAAAATAATTTACCTCTGGTCCATTTAGACACAGCAGATTATGCAACAATAATAAATGTAGGAGCAGACTGCAAAACATTGTTTGAAATGAGGATTTATCAAATGGGGGATTTTAAACTGCTTTGGATCCAGACAATGCTAACCAGAAACTCCTTTTGTTCGTGCAGCAATTGCTGAGCATACAGGAAGAATTAAATAACAAAAAATCCGAACTGGAGCAAGCAAAGGAAGAGCAAACGCATACACAAGCGATGCTTAAAGTCCTTCAGGAACAGGTGAGTTATTCTGGCAGGAGAAAAATGCTGGCTTAGGCATACTAAGGGGAAGGAAGGCAAAACCATTAGCTCTGGAAGTCTCATGGCTTCACCTCCAAGGAGTTTCATAGGAGTCTGACCACAGAATATGCTGTGAGCAAGACGTAACCTTATGTGGCCTGTCTGTCTGCTCTGATTAGGCTAACAGAGTTTGAGGAAACAGAGTGAAAAGGGAGCCTTATTTTATACTACCCAGTATTGGATCTCATGTCTTGAGTAACATTTCCTCTTATGTATTCTGTGTAGAAATCAGTGATACGTGTTTTTGTTCTGAATTTGAAAAAAAGTGTTGGGGGAGTTAAATATAACAGAACAGCTCTTTCTTTTAAGATTAGTATTGAAAAAAAACATTTTGGCATCTTCTGTGTAATTCACACAGGTATAAGTATATAACAAACTTAATAGTGGCATTATCATAATGGCATTAAAAGAAGTTATTAATGCACTTATTTAAGCAGTGAGAAGCAAATCTCTGTAAATCTGATTATCCCACCTTCTTTCATTTTAAGGTGTACTATGACACTGAGAGGTATATTTGATAGTATTGTTTTATAAGGATGGTAAGATGAATAGTTACACAGCAAAAAGAAAGTCTGGTCCTAAATCTGTAAATCTAGAGAGGAATCAGTGCATTTTGTGCAAGCACAGTGTGTACAAATACATGCTGTCTGTATAGACCACGTGGCTGGGACACACTGAAATTGCAAATCCTCACCTGTGCTGCACAGGCACAGTTGCTGCTTTGAGACCTTATTTTAATCCTTTCTGTATAAACTTTCAGCTAAAATATGTGATGGCTTGGTTAAGTACTTGCTGTTTAATGTCTATGGGATTTGAATTGCTTAGGTGGCAGAGATTGAAAATGCTGATGATACTTATGTTCAAGATTTTTCATCATGTGTGTCTGAATATGTCTGCAGACAGATGTGTGCATTTAATATACCCATTAGGAAAAGTAAATTATGCTTAATTCATATTTTTAATGTTCATTATCAAAGCTGGGACATTGTTCCACATTTAACATTAATCTTCAAACATATCTGATGACAAATATATTCTACAGACTAGTAGTTTAGATTCTGAAAGCCTTTATGTTCAGATATGTTCTTCTTAGCACTTATGGTCACAGAGATAACCTAAATGAAAGCTGAGGCAAGACTGTAATACAGAAAATGCCATGAGGAAGAATGGGATTTGATAATGACAGAATCTTTATAAACACAGATTCCACCAAGTCTCTTGAGTTAATTGCATCTCATTTCCATTTTCACATGGCATTCATGATTTAGCATTATAAAGTGCTTTAAAAAAAAAAAAAAGGAAAAAGGAAATTGCATGAAGTTATTTTACATCTTTGTAGCAATTATATGCTGCAAAAACATATAGAAATATCTTGCAATGTGAGGCCCAGTAGGGACCACCAGGGCAGACTTCTGAATCTCTGCAGACTCTTGCTAATTGCAAATCAAATGTGCACTCATGCTAGGCAGACAGGCGAAACAGTAGCTGGAAGAAAGGCAGGATGGATCTGCATTTCTCTTGAGAATTAGCTCTGAAACATGCCTAAGGCCAAGACTGTAAGTAGCCAGAATTCCTAAAGAGTGCTAGGCAGCCAGTGTGCCCCTCCAAGAACCCTGAACGAGTTCCAAAAGTTTCCAGAACAGCCTAGCAGTAATGACCCCCACTTGCCAAGACTCACAGCTTTCCTTTACAAGCACCACAGCTTATCTGTGTGTTTTATCCACAATGGGTATTGAAAGTCATCCAGCCGAGCCAAGTAAATAGAGCATTTCTTTCAAAAATAAATAGCATGGGACTCCCGCCTTGACTTTATGGCTTGGTTTTGTGATAGGCTTGCTAAAAACTGCCTTTTCATCCCAAGCTGGCGGAGGCATCTGCCCTGCCTCGCTGTGGGGGCGTTTGCATGGAGAGGTGGAGCTGTGTCTGAGCATGGCTGCTCCATGCGCCCCCGCCACATCCAGGCTGGGATGTCCTGCTGGGAGAGGTCAACTGGTGTAGTCCATATTGCGTTGCTGTAGTCCAAAGGCTTCTGAATCAGGTCCGGCACGTGGCCATCAGCTCTGTTCCTCTGAGGGATTCAGGTCGCTGGTGTGAGTCAGGCCAACCCCACCATAGCTTCAGATTTATCAGGTACTTCTGAGTCCTTATCCCTTCTGCTTCCAGGCACTAGTGTTACTGGCACCAGCTCTGTGTGCTGCCTCTGCACACTCTCCACTGCTAACATCACACTTGCCCCCAACCTGCCCTGGAGTCTGATTAAGGGGCAAAGCAAGTCCTGTTTTTCCAATATTATACATTTCTCTGAGCTTCCTATCCCAACATTTCTCTATTTAGCATATGAGAGAATAATATAATTTAAATATTAATTTAGGAAAAAAACAACATTGGGAAAAAAGGGACTTCACCCCTTTAGCCTGTGGGAATGCAGTTGCACACTTTCTACCCTTAAGTTTTCCACCACTATCTCCACTGGTTCACCTCCACCTCTTCCTGCAGAGGTCCTAGTCTTGGCATGGATGCAAGCACCTTCTTGCCTGAGCTCTGGTATCCTTTTGAGAGCATGGTGTGCAGCAAAAGAGATGGAAAGGCTCAAGCATCCTCTCTGCATTGTATTAACTGATGATGCAGTGCCAGGGCAATAATGGGAAAGCATGGCGGGGTGAAAGCCTGCAGGACCAATGTAGGCTATGGGCTGAGCCCAGCCCCCCATCAAACCCACGTGTGGCTGATGGGGACCTGGCCTGGCACCAGAAGAACACATTGCAAGGAGCCACAGTCACTAAGGGGTGGCGGCACTTTATCAACCTGGAAAAGGAAGGGCAAAGCATAAGCAGTGAACAGCATTCCTCGAGCACTCAGGACACTGGCATTAGCATGCAGAACAGTTTTATAAAACTGAGCATGCTCTCCTGACCTCATATTCAGATGAGTAACTCAGCTGAACCCAACAGGACTGCTCGTGTTGGGTGAATTTCTATAATGAAGAATTGGCAGAATCCGGAAACAGTTCTTTTGGTCACACTGCAATGCATAAATACCTAATTCTGGTGCTTGCCTGGAAGTAGCCATCTCAGCTCATTCCTACCAGCTATCCTCACAGTGAGGTGGTTTCACAGGATGGTTATTTTTTCAGTGTAGGGAAAACGTGTAGTGTTCATTGGAAATGCACCACCCTGCTGTCAGTACAAATTGCAGACTTCTCGAGGCTTTTGAAAGATGAGCTTCAGTGAATTGAACCAGGAGATCTGATGATTTTGCAGTCCCCAGATATCCTTTGTTCTGCTCTATCAGGAAGTGTTGCCCTCTTCCCTCTCCATCAGGACTGGTTTAGTGGCTTGAGCAGCAGTTCCTGAACTGGTGCAGTTCACAGCACTGCATAATAAGGTACAAACAGACCATGGCCTGCCTACCTGAACTGTCAGATTGGAAACTGGAAAGCTGAGAGCTGAATCGCACTCAATTCAGCTGTCACTGCCATGTAGCAAAAATACGATGGAGATAACCAACCCCCCTAGGATGGTAGTCCACCAATGCTTCTGAGTCAGACACTAATCAATACATATTAGTGTTCCATTTCACCAGGAGTTTAGGACTGTAGCTGATCAGAGAAGCAGCTGTAGAATCAACAGTTACATCAAGCCCGGCTTCTTTGGCAGAAAACAAGGAATTGAGAGGAAAGTTGTGGTTATTGTTCCCCATCCGTCCCCTCTCCCTCCATCTCCCTCCTCCCCACTATATCTATTGTGAATTAAATTAGAATAAAAGCATGACTCTTCAGAGCTTTACCTAAAGAGCAAATTATTCTGGGAGTTTCATTTAAGAGCACAAACCTCCAAGGCTTATAGGCTCAGGAGAGCTGCGGTGTCTCCTCCTTGCTCTGTTTGCTCAGTCACAGGATGAACGACAGCATATTTCACTGTGGTTCAAGATGTGAGCTGGGACTTTCCTTAAATCTCCTGAGAGTGATCTTTACAATCCCGAATGTAATCCTGGATTTTCCCCAAAAAGCTAATTCAGGAGGGAGAAAAAAGTTTTTCTTCAGGTCATATATTTGCAGTGTCTCCTCAGTTCTTCCTGCTACTGGTTAAATAAGAGCTGTTCTTCACTTCCCCTCCTTTTCCATCATACCCAGGAGCCATGCCAGTTATTTAGATGCGTTGTCAGGAAGACAATGTATAGTAGCACTTTGGCATCTTAGCTCAACATACATCATTCAAAAGTAATCATTAGAAAAACACTATTTAGCTAGTGGCAACTTGCAAATATTGTGAAGTTTAAATTAATAGCAACAACAGTGGAAAATTAAATTGTTTATTATTCTTGAGAGTGAAATCTGTGCACCTTTTGTGCCTTGAAACTACTTTCTAATCTTATTATTTAAAAAATAATGACCCAGTCTTATTATTTTTCTTCTTCTTTTTTCTTTTTTTCCTTTTTTATTTTTTTTTTGCCAACCTATCAAGCCTTAAGTATGTTGGTTTCAAAATGGTTGGAGCAAAAACTCATTAGAATTATATGCTCCATCTGTTTTTCTCATTGGAAGCTTTATAAAATGCTCCTTCAAATAAATCAAAGATAACTGTGTGAAATACTGAAGTAATGTGCTTGTTTTGTTCTGTTTTGTTTTTTTTTTTTTTTCACTCTTTGCAGTTAAAAAGCGCCAAGGAATTAGCAG
Source organism: Acanthiza pusilla (assembly GCA_036630365.1). Classification (NCBI taxonomy): domain Eukaryota; kingdom Metazoa; phylum Chordata; class Aves; order Passeriformes; family Acanthizidae; genus Acanthiza; species Acanthiza pusilla. The sequence continues at coordinate 14,727,018 of JAXCHO010000018.1, forward strand.
AAATCAATGGGCACGATGAATCTCAAGCAAATGTAGGTACATCTGTCTATGTATAGATTTAGTACATGTATGTGTATGGTCTCAAATTACTATGCATGTCTTAAAGCTGCTAGAATGGCTGAATGATTTGCACATCAGGTTTGAAATGTCTGGGGTTTTTTTCTTGAAGCCACAGGTTCAAATTCCAGCAAACTTCATTCGAGGTAGATAAATTGGGTTCCATGCAATTTACTTTGTAGGATTTATTTGGATGAGACTTTAACAACCACTGTCCTACTTGCTATATGTGGGTGTTAAAGATACCATGGAAACGACTGCAAAAGAAATGCTTTTCCTTAGTGTCCTGTCCAGGATTATTCAAGCTACAAAGTTATACCATTTGTCTCTGTGGCTGCCACCTTGCAGCTGGGCAAGCCTGGCCATATTTCAGTTCTGAGTGAAGTGTTTCATCTATGTGTATAATTTTGAAACGGTTAATTTGCACAAGAGGACTAAGTTAATTCATTGAATCATTATTTTGTCCAACAACATTAAAGGACTCTTAAGGTTGTGGTTTTTAAAACCTGCTGCCAAAGAAAAAAAGATGCTTCTGTTATCCCGTTAATGACTGCAGTCAAAACAGCAATCCCATAAGGGGGGAGGAGAAAAAAAAGGGAAAGTTTCCTGCTATGTTTGTCATCTGAACCGTGCAGTCTTGTGCTTTGTCATAAACATATGAATATTAAGACTGATTATATACTATATCTTCCTCCTAGCCAAGAGAACTAGCAACAGTTTGAACACTAGTGTATTTTAACATGTATTTTAGCCCATGTGTTGTCTAATGTCAGGAATACAGTTTTACTTTAAACCTGAATGGAAGCCTCAAATTTTGTAAACTTCTTTGTAATAAGGAAATGTTGTCCTCGTTTTTTTAATCCTTTCCTGAATCTCATTCATTGTGATCTGTTTCCGCAGTGAAGTCGATAGAGCCTCGTTGCTCTTAGCATTTGGACAGGAGACATTCAATACTGTCTGATCGCTCCAACAAATCTGCAGCTGCAGTCTGTCTGCACAGCGTCCCATTGCCCCTTTGAAAGATTCTGTTTGCAAACCAAAAATACATTAATCCAATTATGATCTTGAAATGCTCACGTAGGCTACCTAAAGACTTGTCATTGCACAATAGCTGGTTGCAGGTTTCCTAAAGGAATATCTAAATGTAAGGCTTAGAAACTCTCTAAAAGAACTTGCTTCCTCACCAAAAATGTGGATGAAAAAATGTTTTACAGTATTGAAATGTTTTAAAGGGAAATCACCTGAATGCTTCTACTTGTATAATTTCAGTTCACGTGTAACTGGATAAACAGAAGTGCTTGAAAGTTTTATTTTTATATAACATAAAGGTTGAAATAGCATTAAAAGGAAACATTTCGATTGTGTAGAGAGAGTGTTTCAATGCATCATTCCCAGATACCTAAACCAAAATATTTCAGAATCTTGGTTAAAAGTAAATTTTCAAAATGTAATATTTTGGTCCCGTTTGTAATTGTACAAGTTCCTCAAATGCCTGAATTTTCCATAAGATAGAAACCTCTATTTTCTGCCCTTCTTTTCCATGATCTCTTCCCAAGCCGTTCTCATAGCAATATATGACTCTTAAGAGAAGAAGTCAATACCTAGATTAATGGCAAAGGGGGAAACCAGATAGTTACAATTATTGAGTCACAGTCACAGCCATGTATTCAACAATAATACCACCATGAAATCAGAGAAAGCACAGCAGTACAAATGGAAATAGAGAAATAGAAGGAAAGAACTGATGTAAAAACATTTGCTACAATAATGAACTTTGTAAAATGGAAGCTGAGGTGCCTTTTAAACAATTGTCATTTATATCAAATATGTAGCGCTCAGGTGTTGTGCCTTGCAGGTTGTCTCCACGTATATTCTCAGCAGACTCCACGGTTTTTGCCCCTGGCCACTGTGCAAATCAGGGATGATCAAAGAGAAGAAGGCTTGGTGGCTCCTGCGTGGTTCTTAGTGAACTGTGATGCATATAATTGGATTAGGACATATTTGTTACAGTTGACAGGTTGAATTCAGCAAATGAAATACCTCTACATGCTGAGCAATAGTGGGAGGTGTTGGTAAGGAAAAATGGCAACGTATGCCTGTACACTGAACAAACAATCTTATCTTCACACTGTGGCATATTTAGATTCCTTACTCTACAGAAAACCAGGCTCCTAGAAAGGACAGGAGAAACTTCAGGCACAGTGCATACATATCAATGAAGCCCATACTGTAATCTTATAAAGATTACTTTTTTCACTCAGGATTTCTCCTGATGGCACTGGTCTGCATCATCATCTACATTAGGAAATGGTGCTATTTAAAATAAAACATGGAAATATTTTTCTTAGCAAAAGCAGATACAGATGAAAATGTATACTTAGACCTATCCTGGTGTGTCTTCCATGTACCCATTACATGAGACCATCCTGAAAGGGAGGCAAGGATCTGGACACCTTTGGAAAAAGAAAAACATCCCTCCTGAAGTAATTTGTAGGTGCCCAACCTACGAATTTACGTTCATTTTTTTCTTCTTGTTTTTGCAGGAGAATTAACTAAGTTGGCTAAGAGGCTGGAGCAATTGCAATGTCACATTCCCTGCATGGCAGTTCACACACACAAATCTGTGAGGGTGAGGGAGACCAAAATTTTAGTGTATTGGCAGTACATCTGTTATTTCCAGAAAGCAAAACCATCTTACAAGGCTCTGTGCAGAGTCATAAGGGTGTTTCATGAGTGATTTGCCAGGTACATGCAGTAATACTTGTTATGGCTGTTGACATTTCCCAGCTATACTCTGTGTCAGGAAAGGCCAAATGTCGGGCTCAGGCAGTACATAGAGCCCGAGATCGAGATCCTGGCCTGGTGTTAACAGAGACTTCAACAGCCAGGGCTGCCAGAGGTGCTGTCACTGAGTCCTCATTTCCGTCAGTCCTGTGCTTAGGAAGAGATCGCTCCTTGCTTCTAATCTGACCCCTTTTCATTTCCTCTTCATTGCTGCATATAATGATATTTCATTCACACCTCTGTCTTAACTGAAGTGAAAATAATGACCAGTGCAATCATAATTTCAGATATAATCCTCTTCAAGGATGTTGCCTCTTGGGTCCTGAGTACTCCCAACACAAAAAAAAAATCTTGTTTGGGAGCTCTGCTTGAGTAGAGACCTTTGCAAACTGAAAATGCTAATCACGTGTTTTGTGACTAACTCTACGAAGACAATTTATTCTTCTACTGTTTCTGTAAGTTCAGTGGCTTTCTGTGAAGCCTCTAGTACATAAATTAATTCTGTGTTTTGATCAAAGGTCTCATTTTGCTCACTGCTGAATTCAGTATAGATATGGCACTGGATGCAAATACAGTGAATACATCCCTGTTTGGGGGTCAGAAGGTTGACATCCATGGTATCACTCTATTGTAAATGGAGAAAGGGAGGGTTTTTTTTTTAATACAAATCTCATTTTTGAAGTACTCTGTGATCTTCCAGGAGTTTGTTGCTCTCCCTTGGTAGCTGTCTGCCTTGCTTAGATGGCTGCTCTAAATAACTCCCACCCTTTGTAAAAGGGCTGTAAAATTGTAATCAAGAGTATCAGTCTTCCACATTCAAACCAAAGCAAGAGATGGGTCATGGTCACGGAAGCATTTTAAATGCCAAGATTTCAATTGCATGGCTAAGTACTGACACTGTTGAAGTCAATCATTAAATTTCCATCAGATTAAAAAGTCTGAATTTCACCAAAATACTTCAAGGGTTACCTCATTATCACCAAGACATAATAAAATGAATATATTTCAGAGAGTGAAACTGATTTGACCACAAGTTTTTTTGACCAGCTTTTTGTTCTGTTGGAGTTTCATTATTTGAACAAAGTACTGACTTTGACCACATTCGTCTGTCTGCCTTCAGTTAGTGTCTCCCACAGCTTGGACACAATGTTCTGTGGGTTTTTCTCCAGACATGAAATCAATAATAATAGGTAGGGATGCATTTTTCCATTTGAATGCTTGAAGGTGTTGTCAGAGCATTTCTCGAGTTCAACCAACCATCTTACATTTAATGTTGAATTTTCCTTTAATTTTTGTCCTTTGTATCCGCTTTTGAAGCAGTTACCAGATAATCCCTGGCTCTGAGGAGGGGTATATCCAGGTTGAAATATTTCAACTATTTCACTACATTGCTCTCTTAATGCTATACTGAAAATGATATTCCTACCTACACCCTAGATTTTTCTTTTCACAGAGTAGGTTAATCATTGATGATTTTCATCAAAGAAAAGACAGCTCTTAAGTGAGGCTTACTTTTGCAACAACTTGGGCAAAGATTAAAAAAGCTAACCCCCTTTGATTTTTGCAAAAGCCTTTAATTTCATCAAATTCGAGTTCAGTTCTGGTTCTTCACTATGCAAAACGTTATTTTAGGTGCCCAGAGGTGCCTGCTGTGAATGTCCCATATTAGTGTGTGTGTTAGTGCACACATGCCCTTGTGCTGCCACCTCCATGTAGTGTGGCAGCATCACACTGAGCCGGGTGAGATGGAAAGAGCCCTGAACACAGGGAGAGGAGACAGAGCTATGAGTGCAAAATCATCCCAGTAGTTTAGGAGTGTGGGACAGAAGTTGGTCATCTTCAGTGATGAAGATCCCAAGTGATTGCTGATTCTTCTGCTTCACTTCCTTGTGCATGCAACAGCCATTTCCTGGTTATCCCACTCTTCAAAAGGCTTGCTCTTCCCAGAACAGCCCAGGCTTGCAATAAAAAATGTGCTCAGCATGGCTTATATAAGAGCAATTTGGGTCTAAAGTTACAGGCCAGAAAACCCCAGTGCAGGCCTTGCACGTCAGGAGTTGTGTGTTTCTTTCCCATCTGAGCTTCTGAGGTTTGTGAGCTGTGATCCTTTGCCTCAGCAAACTGATGTTAGTCACTGAGTACCCTCCTTGGCTCCCCCATGGAGCCCTCTGGCCTTGCAGCAGGCATTTCTGGGGCACATGGGAGTGGCTGGGCACTGCAGAAACTGAGGCAATGGCACCTGGTGGCATTAGAGAACAAGGACAGGGTCCTGGTGGCCTTTCCATACCCATTCCTGCAGGGAATGCCAGAAGTTGAGGTTTGTCTCTCTGCCCTACCTGAGAAGAAAAGAGCTCAGACTATGGGCACCCTCCATCCCCCTTTGTTGTAAGTGCTGCCCTCTGCAAGTGCATAAAGAGAGCAAGCAGGAATAACAGGCAGCGCAGGGATGAGGATAGCCCCTTGAGGAGGGAGAAATGGGGTTTGGTTTCTCATCATGGGTGTGTTGTGTCATTAGAAGAAGGTGCAAGGGCCCTTACCGTGACTGGATTGGAGCCATCTGTCTGTATTCAGGTTCTTCTGTCCTGGTGGTGCCAGCACCAGGGGCTGAGGAGTGGCCGTGCCTCTTTCTACTCCCTGCCTTTTCCATTCAAGACATTTATTTGTAGCCCTTCCATCACTCATTCCTTCTCATTTCCTTCAATTTAAGGCCCATGGAGCATGATAGATTCAAGCAGCTCTGACCGTTCGCACATCAGCAGCTTTCCTACTTACTGCGACAGGCGTGAGGAATGGCCACCTCCTGAATTCAGCACCACGAGGCCTGAAAAGTAGCAGGAGTTTAAAAGGCTGTTTAGGATGTTATCAAAGAGCCTGCTCAACCTTCAGAAGTTCTTACACACTGGTAGATCAAGTCTCGCTGGGTTCCCCCCTTTGCTACCCCAGCCCTGCTTTGGCATTTTAGAAGACGGCAAGAGTTCCATTATCATGTTACAGATGTCTCTGCTGGCTAAATCACAGTCTCTGAGATTCCAGCCATGACTGAACCCTACAGGGTCCAAATGGCGAGCAGACCAAGGTATATTCTGACACAGAATGTGCTGTCTGAAGTGGATCTGGGCTGTAGCAATAACCCTTTGTTAATGTGCAGCAAGAAATCACACCACTTCCCTTGTCCCTAATTAAGAGTGTCAGAGTGACTTGGCTTTTGATTGCAGTGAATTCTGATCATCCGAGGGAGGAGAAAGAGAACTGAGACACAATGATAAAACCCATTCAGCCACCCACTCAGCAAATCACAAAAGTTTTTTTACTTTAAATTTCATATGAGCTCCACAGGGAGACAGATCTTCAGTGCCCAGAGCTACCTGACATTTTAATAATATCTGATCATTATGTGGAGCCTTTCATCCCAAAGCATTTTCCCTGAGTATTTATACTGCACACGTATACAGGAGTCATCCTGTCATTTCTAGTGAGGAATAACATTCAGCCTTATACATATGCAGCTGTGTGCTTAACCCACACAGTGTGCAAGGCAGATTGGCTTGTCAGAGCACTCAGGCTCCCCCGCAACCACCTGAAGGATGAGGGGCCACCTCTGCTTCAGCCACAAGCCTGCCACTGCAGTCCTGGGGGTTGCACACCACACTCACGCTCCTTCCAACCAGCTTTCATGGAATAGACAGAAAAAATGTGACAGAAGCAAGAAAGGGGCTTCAATATTCCCAAGATCCACTCTTCGTAGAATGGTTTTCATTGGAAAGGGCTTTAAAGATCATTTAGTTTCAGTCCCCTGCTATGGGCAGAGACACCTTTCACTAGACCAGATTGCTCAAAGCCCTGTCCAGCCTGGCCTGGAACACTTCCAGGCATGGGACATCCACAGCTTCTCTGGGCAGCCTGTGCCAGTGCCTCACCACCCTCATAGTAAAGAATTTCTTCCTTGCATCTGAGCTGAACATACCTTCTCAGTGCAAAGCCATTCCCCCATGTCCTGTTCCAATCCAGCTCTCCTGTAGTTCCCTTTAGGTATGTGAAAGTATTCTAAGGTCTCCCCAGAGCCTTCTCTTCTCCAGGCTGAGCAACCCCAACTCTACTGTCTTCACAGGAGAGGTCCTCCAGCCCTCTGATCATCTTCATGACCTTCCTCTGAAACTGCTCCAACAGATCCCTGTCCTTCCCATTTTGGGAGCCCCAGAGCTGATGCAGCACTGCAGGTGGGGTCTCACCAGAGCAGAGCAGAGCAGAGACGCAGAATCACTTCCCTCGCCCTGCTGGCCACACTGCTTTTGTTGCAGCCCAGGACATGTTTGGCTTTCTGGGCTGCAATCTCCCCTTGCTGGGTTGTGGTGAGCTTCTCATCAAACAATATTCCCTAATTCCTCCAAGGAGCCTCAGAAAGAATTTCTCATCCTGATCAAGATCCACTCCAAAGTGTTTAAGAAATTTTTGCATATTCAGATGTTGAGATTCCTGAAGTTAGTATCTTTCAGATACCAAACCATGATGAAAACCATTCAGTCTCATACATTTAAGATTGGTTTTCCCTGCCTGTTACTTCTTTTTATTTCAACAAAGACATTTTCAAAACTTCTACAAGTCCCACAAGGGAAACAAACTGGTTTTGGTTTTTTTCTCTCTTTAACTTTTCTTTTAGAAGTGCTTCATTCTAGAGGAGATTGCAAAAGCAATATTTGTGCTAAAGACCATTTGAAAGGGTTTTCACAAATTCTCACTCTCAAGTAAACATGAAGTATCTCCTCCCACAATGACTTCAGGAGAGCTGGTGGGCAAGTGATGCTTTCCTTCAGCCAGCCATTTGTTTGCGGCAATTTCCTAAAACAAAGTGTGCAAAGTGACAATTACCTTTTGTCTTGCAGAGCAACCACCTTCACATCACATAAAACATCTGTGTTAAGTCATCAGGAGCCTACACATAAATCCAGCTTTAGAAAATGAAGCAATCTGATCATACTTTTGAAAATGAGCATGAAGTAACTTTCATATTAGTCATCCGTATTTTGCATATGTACATTCCCATAAAATAAATGTGCTCAAATACAATGAGAAAAATATAAAGAGATAGTTTCAATGAGAAAAGCATTTTCAGATTATTGCTAGTTGCCTAAACTCAGCAGGTGAAAGTTATAATAGTAAAAGCTTTGTAATGAAAAAGTTAAAAGCATCTCTCTGGCAAATGGATCAGAAAAATAGGATGTCAAGAGCACCATAATACAATTAATCTTCACTCCTGAAAATGCCTCTATTATGTAGGATAAATCAGATAAACACACCTAAGATCCATCCATTTGAAGTTTTTCATTCACAAGGTCTTACATTCGCAGTTCTAATTTTTCTACATTGCTGGTCCTATAATTTTAATGCCAGATAATTTTTCAAGTTGTCAACTGTTCATTTGTTAATACCAGTGCACTCTTAAATTTACAATAATGGTAAATCCTATATTAGTGTATTTTAAAAGTAAATTTCTATATTTTTGTCCCCTAAAAGTAATTACAATGTGCTGTTGCTGACAAAACTGACCCTGGCTTCTTGCACAGAAGAAAACAAGTTACCAAGTTTAGGCTTGTTTTGAATGAAAAGTTGACACCTGGTGTCTATAATTTCTAATGATAGACCAGTCATATTCACCAGCAGTGCAGCATATGGCAAATATGTCCTTCTGCATCACTAGGTACATTGTAGAAGTAGAAGGATCTCATAAGACCTGGAAAAAAAACACTGAAAAGCAAAGTCTTTTTTGATGAATTGTTGACCTGGTGCTAACTCTGACAGTGGCACTAGTTATTTGTGAGAGCTCTGGTTTTGGGCAGATGGTTGGACGCCTCATTCTTTGCCTTATTGTTTTCTTATGTAGTGCAACACTGCAAATTTTACTGTATGCTGAGTTATCCCAGTGCAAACAGAAAAGGCCAAGAAACCTCTCTGCATATAGACAATGTGTCACGAGGCTGTTTAACTTAGTGCTAGCCACTTTACTAAAATTAATTCTTAGGCTGTGAGGAGGCAGGAACATGAAAAATATAATCTTTCTAGGAAATAGTTAATTCACTAGCACAAGATAATTCATTTGAAGCCACAAAAGAATGATATTAATCAAAAATTATGAGCAATTTTCTAGTCAGAGTATTTTTAGAAGAGTAGTCAGCAGAGAGTCAGAAACAGTCACTGAAGAGGACAGACAGAGAGAAGAGCTACGTAACACACATTATGTTTGTGGAAAATTTTAAGTTACTTTTAGGGTTCACACACTCAACCAAATTTTCACACACCACATCACAGCTGTGTGCAGCCTGTGAAGGAGAACAAGCTCCATTAAAGAAAGAATTAGAGACACTTGGCCCCAGCCAAGTATTGCTGCTTTTGGGAGATGCTGAATCCTGCAGCCTGACAGAGACAAGGTGATCATAGCTCCATGGAATCAACCTGCAGCTACACTGAGCACATATTCCTTGCAGAACAGAGAGCCCCTCACCCAGGAAAAGAGAAATTGAGTTTAATGAGTGTTATACACTGATCAGTTCCTGGCGTGGTTAGACAAGCACACAGACCATCAATCTGTTCATGTGCAACCGCTCTCTTTTATCCCCTCCCAAGCTGCTGTGCTCCCTCCCTTTTCCTGCCTTTTCTTACCCTGCTGGGGACACACAACTAAGTTTTGTACAACCCCATGATTCTACATTCCATAAAAAATCCCATATTCCTACAGGCAGTGCTCCCTCAGTCTGTAAGATGTTTGAGAGAGGTGGGCTGATGTGGATAGGGGTCACGTTTGACCCTTGGGGTGGATGCATTCCTTGTGACAGCCCTGGGAGGAGCTGGGTCAGGGGTCTCTGCTTTCTCTGATTAGGTTATCATATTTTCCCCATCTGTAATGGTGCCTCTGTACTCCTTTATGCTTGTGGAAATAAGACTTGAATCAGAAGTATCACAAGGATGGAGCAAGTGATGGTGGTTGGAAAATCCCTTCTGCAGGGGACAGAGGCACCCCTCTGTTGATAAGGGTGCAGGAGTGGGATGTTGCAGAGAAACTGCTGAGCCATTGGACTGCTGCCTTTTTGTTGTACATCCATGTGCTCTGCCACTGCAGTTGATCCTGCTCTGAGTGGAAGGTTGGACTAGAGATCTCCCAAGGTCATCTGCATGATTTTGTGGTGCAGTGATCATCTGAGTCACAATCGCTGCCTGTGAGTGTACTCATACATTGCCACATTTGCAAGAAAATTTGATTTAAGTTAAATTTAAATAAGCTCTTTCACTGTAGTTTAGCTCAACTTGGATTGAATAATTTTGAATTCACCATGGATAACAACATAGACAAGGACAGAAGCCCATTCTCAACTGACAACCGTGCCAAGCTGTCAGAAGTTGTCCTGTACCTCAACCTTGCACGTCCCCGTAAATTTAAGATGCCTGACTTGATGTGCATTGAAACTATTGCAAGACTTCCATTCACTTGATTGGAAATTGAATTATGCTCCACTCAGGTTAAAACTGCAAGATTAAATTTTCAGATGTGGGTCTGAAGTACATTTAAAGAAAGACTAGCAAAACAAACCCAACTATACCAGACTTTAGGAGGTTACCAGATAAATGAAAATAAATTAAATATATGTAGTTCTTCATGTTGCAGACCAGTTTCTACCCAAGTTTGAAGTCAAAAGGTTTGGGAAACACACTTGAAGTCCAAGTCCAGTTCTGTGGACTCAGAGCAGGCACATCTATGCCTCTCAATACCTTGTAGGCTGCAGATTTGGTATCACGTGTGCATGGCTATTTCTTCCATCAGAATTTTAAAATTACCTTTTATTTCCAAGCTCACAGCATCTCTCTGGCCCCCTGTTAATAGCCTGCAAGATTTTTGCTTATGTTTCAGATATATAGTTTTTTCTCCTCCTACTCACTTTCCCTCGTAAATCCCCTGGCTGATGGGAAAGTGTGGCATATCCCTTACATCTAACAACATTCAGCAGTTGCTGTGTCGTGTGCCTGCTGTGACAAACATCCCGTCTTTCCTTATTCTGCCACTGTTTTAATGCCTCAGACAATTGGCTTTGTACGTACAGTAAAAATGCAAACATTTCCAGAGGCTGCTAGGTTTATGGGATTTTTACTGGGTCTTCCACAAGACACAATATTATTTTTACCACCTCACCACACAATTCTGCAGAATTCCATAGAGTACAACAAAGAAAATGAGGTCTTTGAAGGCAGTATGCAAGCAGTCATCATTCCCCCTAGATTCAAAGATAATTATCAAATACTTGGATTACTCAGAGTGGAGGGAATATTTCACCTCTTTGGATGTCACTGCAGCCTGGTCACATATCAGGTATCTTCAGTATCACATTCATTAAATCCTATATTCTGCCTTTCAAGTAGAGTCCTGAACAATAGATGACATAGAACTGCGCTCTGGCAGGAGGAGTTTTCAGGTAGGGCAGCTACTGTGCAAGCCCTGTTCAACTCTTATTTATGGAGAATATCAAGTCCTTGCTCCCCCCCATTTTTAGGGATGCTGGCTAGCATATGTTTTCAGGCAAGAGCAAATATTTTATGTTGTCTGCCTTTTTTGGACTGGTTCAAGACTGACCTGAAAGGGATTAATGCTTTCGAGGTTGGGAACTTTTTATTTAATATCTTACTTTCCCACAGGGGAAAAAAGAAACCAATAAAGGAGAGAAAGACCCAAGTCATCCAGCCTGAGTATCTGGAGCTTTCTGATCTGCTAGAGCCCTGGAGTGCAGAGCTAGCTTTTTGTTCTTACAGGATCTGTGACTATCTTCTGTAGAAAGTCACCTCAGGACCTCTGTGTATCTCTCTGGCAAGCGCATTTCTCACAGGAGTCACTCTCTCATTTGCTGTGTCTTCAGTGTCCAACCCAGATGCTCCCTGGACAGTGAGACCAGACATCTTTTGCAGCAATATACTTGCCCACACCTCTTCCAAAAGAATTTTCTTCCAATAGAAGCCAAGATAGTTGAGTGAGTGATACAAACCAAATTTCTCTCCCGCCTTACAGCCAGGCTTTTATACATCTATGTGCAAAACTGCCACAGCTATCAGATCTGTATCAATGGTGGTATTAGAGATCTGCTTGTGGAGGTGAATAATCCATGGGATAAAATTGTTATTTGCTGTCCTCTGTTTCATCCAGCAAATTCTCCTGAAAGTTCTCCAGAAACACTGTTTCTCCCTCCCTGGTTCAAATGGAGGGAGCCCTGAATCAAAATGCTAGTCCCAAGGGATATCTGCAGAACCACAGGGTTTTCAATCCTCTCAGGGAAATTCATGTCTTTTCATCAACTGCTGATGGATGGAAGTGTCATTTTCAAGAAAAAGCTCTAAGCTGGCAATGGTGAGAGCATCACACAGAATAGTTGCATTCATACTGAGCGGCTCTGGCACTGTCGTCATCAAATTGGTCCTCCACGTTTTCCAATACCTGACATAATTCATGAATAATAAATAGGGCCAGGTCCCTAATGATCTCCAGGTGTGATTTAACCTGGATTAAGCCTTTCACATACTGCATTTAGTTCTTGCAAGGTCATTTCATTTCTAAGAAGTACCAGTTTGCACATGCTCAGCTGTGTTCTTGTCCTTTACTGCAGTTACTGACAGATGGTAGCAAAATATTCCTTTTATAATGAAACCTGCTGAAGGAGACTGCTTAGGGCCTCAGAAAATATAATTTGCCAAATAAAGAATGGTCTCCAGGAAAGAAAGGAAATACTGTAATGTAGTATATATTAAATAATTTTCCTCAGGCATCTGGTGATCAGTAGCTTTTTCTCATGTCAGAGAGGTGACCTAACTGTTTTTTTTCCAAATATTTATTGCCTCATTCACCTTTGTACTCTTAAAAGTCTTGTTTCTGTGGGTTGACATAAGTAATGCCTCTAAAAATGTGTAAATTAACTGCATGAGGATTTGTTGTAGAGGCTGTATAGGTACCAGATTTGTATCTGCAGTATGTTGTCAGATTCTTAAGGTTTTCACTTACACTATAATTAGCCCAGTTTCTGGGTGAATTTCACACCCGTTTTTCAGACCCAATTATGCCATTTCTCTTAAACCACTGTTAATTCCTAGCAGCATTGCTACTGAATTCTGGTCTACTTTTTGTGGCTGTGCACACCCTGTATTTTCTCATGGCCTGTGCAGACTTTTTTGGCAGCTGAATACATCAGAGTGGTCTGATTTATCATCTTCTGTGAGGCAGGTAGTTCTGGATGGCAGAAACCTCTCCTTTTCAAGCCTCCAAGAACCTGCAACTTTCTTCTAAAGTCAGTGGTTTGCTGAGTATCTATCTTTGCTGCTCGTTTCCTCAGGCTTGCCCATAAAAATTTTTTTACTCTTTTATCCTCTGTACCAACACACAGCTAAGGAAGACTTGACGTGACTTCCTTTAGCATCCATTTACACTGTCCTATAAATCATACAAAACGTTCTGCACAGGCTCAAATCTGAGCATTAAATGAGAATCCATCTGTTCGTTGCTCCCAATGGGATTATAGTTTCTTTCTCTGCACCACTGCTTGACAAAACTTCTAATCCCACCTGAAAGTGCAAGTATGCTGTGTTTGGGGCCTGTTATATCAAATACACATCTCTCTGCTCTCTCCTTCCCCTCTCAGGAATTGCTATTTTTAGACTGCTTTTTTATGTCTGATGAAGTCAAAGTTACATCTTAACCTATACAAGCTCTGGTGGCATATGCTGCTCTGCTTTTCTGCCGCACTATCATGAAATCTGTCATCCAGTTCTGTTCTGATCTGTAACCCCCTTGTCACTACTGCCCTCCTGGAGAAAGTCATGTAAACACCTCTCTTATTTCAATTCCTTGCCTGGGTTTCCTTTCACTGCTTTTGGATGTCATGGCCAGCAGTAGATCAGAATTTGCATTAGCCTTTGGCTCTGTCAGGAGGGGAATCAACAGTTCTGGACAATTTAAAGCATGCTGCTGCTATAATGTGCCCTGGGCATTACAGCACTATGGCAGTGTTAGTGTCAAGGTGATGTAGCTGCCAGAGCACCCAGGAACACCATTATTTTAAGAAGGGATCACTGCCAACTCCTGAACCGCAGACTCCCTAAACTGAAGTACACAACTAAAAAGTTATTTCATTTCTGCTAACTAAAAAGGCAGTAAAGGCTGGCATGTGCACAACTACACATAGATCTCTGCCCAGGAGAAATGCCTCAGCTGGCCATTACACCTGCAACAAACCCCAGAGGAGTCAGTGGATCTCACCCCTTCTTCAGTGTGAGCCAGGGTCTGTCAGAGCCCCTTGTTGGTGGGGGCTAAGGGTGCCTGGATGTCACTCATGTGCACATAGAGTTCCTTGGCTGGCACGTGGCAGCTTGTTCCTCCTCGCGACACAAATGAACACGTGAAGCCACGATGCATCTGAGCCATCAGGCACTGCCTATCCCACAGCTGCCCCTTGGAGCAAGCCTATGAAGAGCACAGGCCACGTCACTGGAGGGTTTTGGGTTATGTTGTTTGTTGTTTCTTTTGTCTTTTTCAATTGAGAATGAGGAAGTGTGTGACTCTTTTTACCAATCTCACAGACTGTGAAGACTTTAGTCATCCATAAAGAGGCACATTTGACATATTTTGGAGTTTATGCCTTTTTTTAGCATGGATTATTCACACCTTCAGAAATGCCTTAGAGCAACCCAAGCCCAGTGTCCCTCTTTTATTGCCAAAAATGCTTGCCAAGAATTTTGGAGCAAGGCACCACCCCGAGGGCACGTCCCAAAGGAGCCACATCATTACACCAAATGGTACACATTTGCTTACATTTAAGGCTGCCCAGTCCCACGCAACCTCCAGCAGCTTACCTTGACTCCCTCAAACAGAACAAGAGCACCATTCCGTCACAGTCCCACCTCACGCCATCAAATCTGCAGCGCCATGCTCTCTGCCTGCGAGGCTTTGCATGGAGCTGCTGAGCATTTCGCAGAGCAGATGCAGCACTGTGAGTCACCGCGAGTTCTCACACATTGGCTGCTCCATGGAAACAGCCCGTGGATCTGCTTGGATATTGCGCAATGCCTGCCTCTGAGCCTGCTTGTGTGCCTCGAAATAATTTACTTACTTCAAGCATACCCAGCCACACAACTGCCTGGGTACTTCTGATGGAGCTTCTGCTGTGTTATCTCCTGGGTGAAATTTGGCTGGTTCAGGCCACCTGGTTCCAGAAAAAAAGAGCTGAGAGTAGGAGCCTTGACTTGTTTGCCCTTTAGGTTGGTTCAGTCCTTAAAACAAGGTAGCCTTATGCAAACCACTTGTTAGGAATAGTCTTCCCGGAATGTGCCAACCCCCCAAAACATCCTTGACAATAGTTAGGGATGGGCCAATGGCAGGCAGTGGTTGAAGACTGTAGCAGGGCAGAGGGTTGTGGTCTAGTAGCTAGAAATGTTAGGGACTGCTGAATTTACTCTTATGGCTGTAGCTGAATGTTTCCATCCATGTTCCCTGGAGGCGGTCTTGGTTTACAGTTTTAATAGCTACAAAATGTGAGTTTTCTGACCATCCCCACACTTTATGGCACAATCTCTCCAGCTGTTATAATGAAGAAACACTAACAACAAAGTTATTACTTACTTCACAAGCAAAATCTCTCTTCTTGGCAGCACTTGGCATAAAGGTAGTTCAAAATGTGTCTTAATATTCTGCAAACAAATCAATTATTTATAATTGTCTTGTCTATAGATGTGAATTAAAGTAACGATTTTTTTATAGAGTTGAAAGGAAGCAGACAAGTTTAATTGAGGTAAATGAAATCTACATGACCACCTGTTTGTTTTTTTAAACTTTATAGGAAATCAATGTATTGACAGTAGCATTGGTTAACCAAGACAGAGAAAAAAACTCAGAAAAACGAAGCCCGGGTCTAAAATCAGAGAAAGAGGCACTATTAATAGGTAAGATAAACCCAAAGAAGATTTTTGAGAACAAAATGCCTTTTAACAGGTTTCTGTTTTGCATATGTGTTTACACACATCTTTGTGCTAATAAAAGTTAAAAAAAAAAAAAATAGACTTTTTTCCATCTATGTTTAGAATGACTTTCAGTAAGAAAAATCCTAAAATACAAGTGAACTTTGCCTTTCTGAAAAAATCTGCTGTTTAATGAAGGAATTTCAGGTATGAAGAAAATTGCAGTATCTGCATTTAGATGCAAAGTGTGAATGTATGATGACTTTATTTACATCAAGATTTAGCAGGCCAGAGTTGTATAGCTTGTTATATGATTATTAGACAAAGTGGTGAAGGAGAAGGGGATGGAAATAATATTAGTAAACTACCAAGCAAAAATTATGTATACTGCATGTATTAAGCAAGCCAGATTTATGCCTTTGACATTAGGTGAGGGAATTAGCAATATGAATATTTATAAAGAATACCACAAGGACCGTCATATCCTTTACCTAGAATAAAATCTTTCAGATAAACTCTCAAAGAGTACCTAAAGCTAAACCTTCTAGGCAGTGGGCCAGCTAACTGGTGTCAGGCATTTAGCCACACAGAACTGGCTGCACCCATGCTACCCTGGGAGGGAACATGCCCCATTTACACTGGTGCATATTTTGCATTTGGGTTCAGTGGGGCAGGTTTTCATGGAGCATGAAGGCCCACAGCCCAAAGCGTACCCTGTGGCATGGCAATAGAAATGTTGACCTGAAAGAACAGGTTTCATTTCTTTGGTTTCATCTTTTCACAAATCAGCGATATCCTGCTAAGTGATAGTTCCAAAACTATCTTAATTTGTTTAAATGCAACTCATTTTCATCACCTAGGCACCAGGAAAATTGCTGGTTTATTGCTGAGACACAAATTCAGCAATTCACAGCTTCAGTTCAGACCAAAGAGGTCATTGGAAAGTGAAGAATGTATTTAAATGTTTAAAGTGCTTGGTACACAAACTCCCTGTGACTGGTGAGATGCAGAACAGCGGAATGTACAGAAATGTTTGAGTTGATTGAATTCTGCTTGTTGTAATAAAATCTGGAACTTTTCATTGCAGGGGATAGTACTTGGTCTGTTCAAAGTTCATTCTGTGAGAAGGACAACAAGCATGGGGGTTTAGGAACAGAATAACAAGCTATTTTTTAGGTCATTCACTATTTGACTGTAACAAACAGTGGCAGTGTCCCAAAGTGGGTCCTGTACATCTGCTGTTCAGTGGCACCCTCAGATAAACAGAATAATCTCAGTTCAGATATTACCAGTCATAATACCCCCAGAACTGACTCAGTGTTACAGTTCATGGATAAAAGATTCCTCAAGATGAATTTCATGTTACTTCTTCCTCTGAGGCATGATCAGATGTGGCAAAGGAAAGGCCTTGCCTCCATCCATTCACTATATTTTAAAAAATTCAATGCTGTCTTGGAGGAGAAGAGCATAAAAGAAAAAAAATAATTACTAAAAAGTTATCATGGAACTCCAGTCAATAACTACAAAATATTGACAAATTACTTATTTACATTATATGAGAGAACTGGCTTTGAATGCCCGGAATTAAAAAGCCTTGGGAACCACATAACAGATGCAATGACACTGGTAAAATGTGATTTGGGGACAAATTGGATTTCCAGTCATCCCATCCAAGTGTGATGGTCTTGGCTGTTGCTTCTAGAGATCTTTTGAGGTCACTCGTTGTCACCCACAGCACAAAGAAAGTCACTGCTGCTAGGACTTGCCATAGTATAAAATTAAATACATGCAACTCCTTATGCAGGACCAGAAGTCTGTAGATGCTGTTTGAAAAGTGGGGGAGGAAAAAAGGTGTTCTTTGCAAAGGCAGTCTAAAATGCGTTAAATATTGCTTATCAGTTTCAACCACGGCCAGTACTTGGGGAAAAATAAAATCCAAGATTATCCTAATTCATTCAGCATCAAGAAAGCAGTATGGCCTGCAGTACACAAGATACAGTGACCCATTTTTGTCATTTGTAAGCATTTTTAATCCTGGTGTTTATGATTTAAGTATAAGAAACTTCCCCTAGGGTGGTTCAGCTAAGAAACCCATCCAAAGAGAGTTGAAAATATTTGTTCTGATTCTTACAGTTCAGCTCTCCCCAAACAGCAAGTAACACACATGCCATTTTGTATTTTCACTGTTTGCTTAGAAGAGGAGGAATTGGATAGTGCTTTTAATAGCAATGCCCCAAATCTTGTTTTCTCTGGTCATCGTTATTAATGCTGTCACTTGATTTTCACTGCAGAAAAAAATCTCTAGACTTAGATCCTGACTCCTTCTAAGCCACTTTTATTCCCATACCTTTTATAATCACCCTGAAAACAACAATGAAGATAGAGAGAACATGCTCTCTCTTAAGAAAAAGTAAATAAGCAAATGTGTCATAAAGGATTTGTGTTTTCTTCAGCAGCAGTTAGGGGTAATACGGATTAAACACTTTTCATAACCAGCATCTGCATAATTACTAGAAAAATTTGAGGGAGTGAGGGTTCTGAAACAATTGTATGAAACGTTTTCACAACAGAGAATCCAGTGAAGGGGAAAAAAACAATAATTTTACCATTACAATATCCACAATTTTATATTGGTAAATCAAGCATAAAATTAGTAGTTGAAATGCTCCCAGCAAGGCTTTGTTTAGAAATTCCTTTATTCATCAGTATATTATCTTGGTCACTTACTTGCTAACTGCTGTCATTCCTGAAGATGAGCTATTGTATTTAGCATGCTACTATGACTGTATTAAAAATGTGCTGTTTTGTTATGTTTATTGGGTTGTGCAAGAAAAATAAGAATTATAATTCATACTGAAAAACTTGAGAGAACAGACTCTTCAGAATTATTTTGCCTATTTTAATGGTACAGTGTCTGAGGTAATTTCAATACTTTGTCTGCATTTGTTTTTAATACAGGTATCATATCCACATTTCTTCACGTCCACCCTTTCGGAGCCAATATAGAGTATCTTTGGTCTTATATGCAGCAGTTGGACTCTAGGGTAAAAAAAATTTAATCAAAATCTGTTTTTTCTTTAGAAATATTGTATTATTCTTTACTGCAGGTTAAACTCTTTGCGCGTTTCCATTAGAAAGATAATGGGATATGGGGCTTGGGGGTTTGCAGTCTTTATTCATTTGCAAATTACAGTGCACGTGCTTGTGTTGAGGTCTTTGCCTCACACTGCTTAGCTGTTCTTTGTGGCACAGAAGAGCAGAGCTCTAAATGGCAAAGGCTAGCAGCTAATTTTATGACACATGATTCTGAAATATAGCAGAGGAGAAAAAAAGCCATGGCCATCAAACTGTGCAGTTTTTGGAGATGGCTCTTTATTCTTTGAAAAGTTGTTAGTTGTGTGTCACACTGAACCGAACCTTCATGAACACAGGAATGGACCATGTAGCATGTCCTTTGTCTCCATGTGGAAGCAGAGATGACCTCATAAAGGAATTGGGTGACCCTACGGCTAATTTCAGTGAAGCTGTGGCCAAGACAAAAGGGAGGTCAACACAAAACAGTGTGCAGTGTTTAAGGCATCAGTTTGTACAGCCCACAGTCAACACATACCTGTAGGATAGGATTCTTTGACTTTTTAATATCTGCTGTAGAATGAGATGAAACCAAGCCCCAAAATGGGCCTGTTCCTCTGCACTGTATATTAAGCAAGTCAAGGGTGAGAAGCTCAAGTGTGAAATAGCCACCTTTGATCAGGTGAATGGTACTCCAAGTGCTAAAGAGTGGCTCTGCAGGATGCCAGGCTGCAAGAGACACTTAGCAGATGCAGGGGTCACCCTGCGGCCAGCCACAGCTCTGTCCCACATCTGCCAATACTTGGATGATGGTGCTTTCCCAGGTCTTCTTGCAACACAACTCCTTTGATGCCGGTCATGTTTTGTTCCTGAACAGCCCTCTCAGCCCATAGCTAAGATCAGCTTCCCACTGCTGTTTCGGTGGGCTGCTTCGATGGGCTGTTTCATGCTTCTGGACAATCCTGGATCCTTCCTCTGTTTCTATGAAAAAGTGTAGAGCTAAAAGCAGAGGAGATCCTGAGCTAGAAGCTCAGTGTAATTAAGACAGGCTGCATTGATGACTGAGGAAAGTTGATGAATTTGTTAGGCACTGCCTTCAGGCCATGGCAACTCAGGTTTGCAAGTGCTTTACAGCCCACTGCCCCCCACAGTGAAAAAGGAGTAGGGGATGGAGACGGTAAAAAGAGGTGAGAAACTGGTGAATTTGAAATCTTTTTTGAATGTTGGGTGTTATCCAGAGCTGATGCATCCAGAGTTTCACACCTCCAGCCATTCCTCTTCTGCTTCTCTATGGCTCTGCACTTTCCTTTATGGTGTCCACAGTTCCTGCAGCGCCCAGTCTGCCCAACCTCCCCAGTTATCCTTCAAGTCCTTCCTTACCACAGCATTTGGCTAAGTTTCAACTGCTTTTTCCCCTGGAGGACCCCTCCAGCTCTATATCTTTAGAGTGATAGATAGCAGCAATCATCGAAAATACGGACTCTTGGGGCTCCAAGCCCTGCTGCTCACTGCTTTGCCCAGTGAGCTCTTCAGCTTTCTCCCGCTGCACTGCTGTGGTCCCTTCTTGTGGGCTCCTGTCCTTGAATTTCTGCTCACGTGGGTAATGTTGGCTTCTGTGAGGCTGCCTGGATCAAGCTCTTGACTTGCAAACAGAGCCCTCAAGGAAGGAGCATTGTCTCCATCTCTGCAGCTACCACTGGACCTACCTACTGCATAATAAACACAAGCTGCAGAATTTGACCCCGTTGGTTTATTTTGGAAGCAACTGCTTGTAGAAACAAATTACTTTTTAATAGCGCAATCCAGAGATGCAATCTCAGAGATGAATTTCAATTACTTTCCATGGTTAGGCTGTCATTCCTCGCCTGAACAGGAATGATAAGGTCAGCATACCCGTGTGGGCTGAGGGCTCAGTATAGAGCTCAGATACATTGCACAAACGTAACCAGATACCCACTGCTGCCATGTGAGTGCTTAAAAGATGGATTGGATCACTCCGGGGCTTTAGACAGCCTCCAACACTGTTTTTGTGCCACCTTTAACAAATCCTTTAATCTTTCTGCTGCACTAACCTCGACAGAAAAATAAGAGGCAATAGATATTTTCTTGTCCTTCTTGGGTGTACTGAGGTATAATTAGCATATTTTATGTTTATATACTGTTCTAAAAAGAGAAGTTTTCATCATGGAAGGTTTCTATGAATATGCAGAAATACTGTTATTTCCAGAGAAGCCTTTCAAACCATGGAGATACCTGTGGATAACAGGCAGGACCCATAGATTTCTTTGCTGTTCCTTTCTTGACCACCACTCTAGAAGCAGTAGGATAAAATGGTTCATGTTCCATGACTGTTCAATTCTTGTCTTCCCTACTGATTATACCAGGAAGGTTGCCTTTGTGAAAGTGTTTTCTGTAATGAGAGCATCTTTCCCATTAGGAAAGTGACCAGTCATTAAAGTTTCAAAATGATAAAAACATCCTGACCAGTGCAGAATTGGGAACTTTACTGCTTAATTATCTGGGGATGCTGAACTGGGTAAGACTGAGGGAAGATGGGTCCATAGATAGTCCGCCTTAAGTAACAAAAGGGAGCTGATTAAAGTGTTTTTGAAAAACTGATGGAGGTAGGAGAAGAATTCAAGAGCTCGTAGGCTGAGAAGAAGAGTAAGGTCCCATCTGCTTCCTCCTCCTCATGAGAACCCATGACTGTAGTTTTTAGATGGACTTCATACCACACTGTGGCCACAGCCCTGACACAGCAGTTGTCATTGCTTTGCAGTGGGATGCCACCTACAAAAGCAAACTTATTCCTGCAAGGAATCTGCACTTGCTTTGGAGTCTGGAAAGTCATGTCAGGCTAAGATTAAAAAAAAAAAATAATGGTTGACTGCTTTCACATGGTCTGGATTCCTCTCCCCCGCACCCCTATTATATCTGTTCTTAATGTCTCCTCTTTACAAGCTACAGGGAATCTTTCTCACTTTAATTTTACCTTTGTTTCTTTCTCAGATCTCTGCCAATGAGATAGAAATGCTTTTGATGAGACTGCCACGCATGTTTAAACAAGAATTCACTGGTGTAGGAGCAACACTGGAAAAGAGGTGGAAGTTTTGTGCCTTTGAAGGAATCAAAACTATCTGACTGTGACTAGTAATGAAGCTATGCAGAAGAAGAATTCCTAGAGCATGGCAGGGTTATAAAGTATTACAGTAAGAAATTTGGGTTTGGGCACATAGTAGTATGTTTTCAAAGTTATCCAAGCCTAATTTTAGTTACATTTGTGACGTTCTCTTGTGAGTGGAAATGTAGTTGTGCACCAGTTCCTAAAATAAAATAAAATTTACAAAAAAAGTTTCAAAATGTGACAGATTGTTTCCTATGAAAACTGAAGAAAGATACCACAGTCATAATGATTTCAAAATACTACATGTCCTACATCTAAGAAAAGCTCATTGAGCAAACAGCAAAGGAGAAAGATTGCCCAGTTATGGTCGCTAAGCTACAGCGATTAATATGTAATATGTAGTAGAACTCATTAAGTTTTGTTATAGAAAGTTCTTTCTGTTTAGTAAGAGAATTGAGTAATTTTACAGTGAGGAAAAGCATACCAAAAGAAAACTTGAAGATGTGTCTGAAGTTATTGTATTTTGTAAATTAAGTTATATGCTGTACCAGGGATTTTTGCCTTATTGAAAGAGGCCTGAAAATGTGATTGGAGTCCTCAAGAATGCTTTATCAAGAATATTATTTTTCTAATGTAACTATTCTCCATTACAAGTTCTTTTAACATGGATTGCATATCAATTTTCATAAACATGTAAATAAGGAGGAAACCAGTGTTACTGTATTGTATTTGGTATGTAACATTCAGGTTTATGCATCAAAATAAATATTCAGTTGCATTACTGTTACAAATTTTATAGCAGATATATTAATTTTTATCAATAAATATGACTTCTACCATATTGTTTGTATAAGTTTTTCTTCTGATGTTTTTAAATTCTAATTGATCCAGCAACAGTCTCCTGGAACATATCTTTCCCCTACCTGAACTATTAATTGCAGATAACTTGGTTAAATGAATTATAAATCGAAAAAGAGTTTGCAAGATTAGCTAAGATTAAAATAATTTGAAATATCAGTAGAGGAAGTACCAGCATGGACCTTTGAATTTTTTTTTCCCACAAGCAGACTGGTGAAAAGCAAACACCTTCAAATTTCTTCAGGTTTTTTTTTCATCATTATGTTGGGTAAGAACTGCTGTGGATAAGAAACAGCAGCCCCTTGGAGCCACACCCCTGTGCAGACAGAGGAGCCAGTCGCAAGAGAGCTGATCCTGTGAAGTGGGGCACCAAAAGTGGGAAATATGGCAAATTGAAACAGACGCAGAGAGTATCCACATACTTCTCAGAGGGATGTTCCACTCAGGTTCTTCAGTAAACAGCAATTAGTGTCAAATGCATGTAGTAGTGAAGGAATTCTCTGACATGGCTCTTGGTGATTCGTACTTTAGGGCTTACTTCTCTTCTGGCATCTACATGGAATTTAGAAATGTTAAATGAAATGCTAATTGTGTACAAAAGGGGAAAAGAAAGAGGCTTAGGAGGTGTACTGTGGGAGAAAATTATGCTTTCAGGCAGTACACACAAAATTTTAAAATATAAAGTACATCTCGATTATGGTTGCTATAGAGCCTGTGATAAGTTACTCAGGTGAAACTAGTAATTATATGCCATTTATGTTAATGAAAATTAACCAGTTTAATCCAAGCAACAACTCTTTCCTCTCTTGAGATCATACATTTTCATGAATAATTCTGGCAAAAAGGTGTTAGGTCTGACAGCTTGTATTTAAGCATTGTAACATAAATCTGCATGGATGCCACTCAGGCTGGGGAGAAGAGATGTGAGAAAACTTTCACTTCAGCTTACTCCATGCCATACTTATTTATTATACTCTGTCCTTCCTTTATTTGTTTCCTCTTTTTTTCCCTTTAGATCATTGTCTCTCTCACAAAACTTCAAATCCAGATAGTCAGAAAACACCTTATTTTTTTGACTGAAGCTTGTAACCTAATCACTGTATTTTCTTTGCATGTATCTTCTCCTCCTTTATTTTTTTTTTTTTTTAATGGGGTTTTGGGGCTGCCTAGACCATCAGAGCTTTAGAAGGGTACCTTTTTAGTTCGTATATAGTACCAGCTAAAATGGCACCTCATTCACTGGCTTTTAGATACTGCCAAAGAAGATCTAAACTTTGAGTATGAATAGCATATAGGCATCCTATGATATTGTAACATAACAACTGAGACCTTGAAACTCAGGGAGATCCTCAGTGAGGATCAGGCTGGGCCCAAGAACTGGCTTTAACTTTTTGTGCTTTGGGGGAAACTGGATTACAATGTTGAGCTCCATCATTTAAGCGCTGGAAAATTCTTATGATGACTCTTGTGGTGTCCAGCTGGGAGTTCTGCAGTTAGTACAATGAGATTAATAATAAGAAAGCCACTTTTGAAAGACATCTAGACTGGACACTAAGGAGCATTTCTTTGCTGAGATGGTGGTCAAACACTGAAATGGGCTTCCAGTGAGGTGATCGATGTCCCAAGATGGTCAGTGTTTAAGGGCATTTGCACAGTGCCTTTTAATGACATGGTTTAACTTTTGGTAAGCCCTGAAGTGGTCGGGCAATCGAATTAGATGATCCTCATAGGTCCCCACAAGACCTAAAGAAATTTTCTGCAGCTCACTCAAGTGGAAGGAAGATGCACATTTGGCAAAGACTCAAAGCCAGTTGCAGTTAGCAGGATCTTCACAACAGTAGCCGGAAAAAGACAAACAAGGAAAAGCAAAAGAGGCTAACCATGAGCTCAAGAGATGAGACTGAGCAGCAGCCCAGCATCCAACTGCAAGCAATGGAAGAAAATCACAGCAGTCCCCTCTTCTCAAATAGGGACTAGTGGAGCAGGAGATTGGGTTTCTAGCTGCCCAAACGTGCTGAGGCCATTTTGCAGGGACTTGTAAGTTAAGTTGGCCAGAACTCCTGCTCTCCCAAGAGAGCTTTTCAGACCATCCTCAGCTTTGAACTGTTTTGGACTGATGGCTGGGGTGACTTTCATCAGCTTAGAGGGGCCAGCCTCTTACTGCACAGTATCTGATTCCCACATGAAGGATTAAGAGATATGCTGTGCAAAACCTCTTGGAAAAATGTGCATTTCACCCTGCACATTCAAGGGAGGTAAGTGTAGCCTCTCTGTTAAAACTGCATTTTATGTCCACAAGAGATGTTTTATGTTTGATCATGTTTGATGAAGACTGCATTATCCCCATCATGGAAAAGGAAATTCTTAATATCTCCTCGTACATAGTGGAGTCAATTGTTTATTGAAGTGTGTGTGTTTAGGGTAAAACTTGCATGTTTCAGGACTGCCAGAGCATCACATTCACTTAAGGAACAGCTATACTGAGATTTAGAGAAAATCCTGTATCCAGCTATGCTACATTTAGCTACACATGATGTGCAGCAAATGCTGTGGAATCTAAAGCTAGAAAATTGGTTGTAAGAGCATTCTGGGTGGTTTGTTTAAGTCAAAGTTCTGGTCTTGCAAGCATTGTTTTATTTGAAATCAAAATGGCTTTGACAGTCAGTGTTAGTATGACAAAAATGTTCTGGGCTGATGTGAGTTGATTTGGGGAAGAAGGTTTGGGGAGAGAAGGAGGGAAGGGAAAGAGTTGGTTTTGGATATTCTTTTTATGCCTCTGGCACTAGTAAGTATCCAAGTCTGATGCAGAACTGATGTCCATTTTGTCCATTTAACAAATGCATCTCACTGCTCAGCATTTGAAGTGGGAGGCTTTTATAATTTTTTTCTTCTTTTTTTCTTCCTTTTTTTTTTTTTGTGGTGAAGGTGTACAAGTTGAGTTGTCCCTTAGCTTGTCACTCTGGTTATCCTGCTAAGATCTGCAGCTCTTTCAGTCTTTCCTCTCATCAAGAAAATAGAAACAGCATCAAATTCCTTCTGGTTCTGTGTGTGACTTGATTGGACTGCAAAAAGTGACTAATGTATTTACTGAGTTAAAACTGAATGTTTCAAGAACAAGTAAGTCAACTGAAAAAGCAGCCAAATCAGGAAATTATGCTTACAAGGTACAGATCCTCCGACTATATTAATGCATTACATTGAATTTATGGAAATCGTAATTTGTAAGCAAAATCAGATAGATATGCTCAGGAGTACCTTTGATGGGGAGTTTTGCCTCACACTGGGTAACATTGGAGTCAGCCTATTAAATCTGAACAGGCACAATGTTAGACACCTTCTCAGTAGGGATATTTGGGGGGCAGCAAGAGGAAAAAAGGATATATTCTTTTAAACCCAGCAGACAGCATTCCTGCAATCCTACCACAGACATACTACAACCATTTGCTCAGACTTCTGGCTGGTAAGTACTTCTTGCCAATTTATGTACTTTTATACTCATAATGTTGAAGCCTAAAAAACCCATTGACTTGGACTGCTCGTATCTTAGCCATGTCACTGTTAATTCTGTAGTGATCCCAGCAGCATACGGTGGATTGAAATACACCTCCCATAAATGCATCCAGCCATGATCAAGGTATCAACTGATGAAAAAGATATTTTTTTGCTTGATAGTTTCTTAGAAGATATTAGTGTTGCCAAAATTGGGTCCTAACTTCCTAACTTCATTTTTTCTGGCTTCTTTTAGCCAGTTTTGCTTTTCTCTGGAAGATTAAATAATCCTTTAGTACTGCATATTTTCTCCCCGTGAAGATATTTATACATTGTCTATTTACTTCTCAGTATTCTTTCTCATAAGCTAAACAGATTGAGTTTTTTAGTGTTTTGCTATAAAGCATTTATCTTCTCTTCCTCAAATCATTGCATCTTTTTTTTTAATATCCTTTCCAATTTTTCAAAACTTGCTTTAAAATGTGTGGAGAAAAACTGTTATTTGAGTTAAACTGATCAGTTTACAGCATACAGACACGCAGTCACATCTCCGCTCCAATTCAACTCTTTGCCTTCTATTCCTGTCAGACTACGAGCTGATCACCAATGTCACAGCAGTAACACAAGTGAATTGCTGTTGTGTCATTTTTTTCATCCTGGTGTAAGAGATTCCTCTGCACAGATGTGTTTCAGTCTGCTAAATCCTGGCTTTTTTATCCCCACTGACAGGCTTGCTTGTGCAAGGGCAAAGGTCTCACCCCACGAGGATATTTTCAGGCTTAGATCCCATGCACAGCCCTATTCTTTGCTGTGGGGTAGTTCTGGATGACTCTAGGATGTTTATAGCCTCTCACGGTATAAATGGGGTAATCAGATCTGCTGTCAGGGTGTTCGCTGATCGCATCAAGCATTCAGAGGGCAATCGCACAGCCTTTGTCTAGACTAGGGTTTAAATGCGTGTCATTAGCACATATTAGCTGATACATTTTAAAAGTCTGATGCAGACGAGGCATAATGCCTTTAATGTGAAAAGCTGGCTGAGTTAGGCCCTTGGGCATTGGCGTTGACACTGGTTTGTCTATTTTAGAATTTTAGAATAAGTTAGCTGAGGGCTCGTCTGCAAAGACCAGTTAATTTGGAAGAAGATAGGCTATGAATTTAAAGGGCTGCTCCAGGACTTAAGACCAGAAAAAGATTCATTCTCAAGTAGTTGCTCTGAAATAGCTCAGTATAATAGTAATATACACTTAACTAGATAAGTTTTCTTCCTCTCTCTTTTTTTTCTTTTTAGAACTTTCCTCAGAAAAAAAACCTGTTCCCATATTAGAGTTGTTGTATTTAAAAATTAACCCTCTGGTGCATTTCTGTTTTTATCACTGCTCCTTACTGAATACAGCTGATTAGCCTGGTTGTGTCTGGGGAGGAGGCTGGAAAACTTGTACACTCTGCAGATCTGGTTGCTGACGTTAAAAGCTGACTTGCATTTCACAGGGGGAAGACATGGTACGCTTGTGAGAGGAATGGGAGTGAAGCAACAGAAGACCATAAAATAGGATTAAAAATAGAGACTGGAGGGATTTTGTTAGAACCTGGCGTTCCATCAAAAAAACCCACGCAAATCCCAGGACATCCCAGAAGCCTGTTATAAACTAAGAAGGGGAACAGGGAAGAAGAAGAGATAAAATTTCATAGTAAAAATCATTGTAAACTATGGTGGTATTGAATTCATGAGAGTTTGTGCATTTCCTTTGCTGGTTCTGCCCATGGAGTCAGCTGCGTCAGGTGTTGTGACTGAGACTCTGTAAAGAGGAACCCTCCAAAATTGCTCTGCAGTTGGTTCTATCCCAAAAATAAGCTGAGATAACACTAACTTCCAATTGCAGAGGTGCCACTCCCTGCAAGAAAAATCTGTATCTCTAGCTCTGCACTTCACTGGTTGATGGTGATGTTAGCAAAAACTCTTTCCTAGACCTTAAAGGCTGGTGAGAATATATATTACTCATGGAAAGCAAATATTTGCTAGGTAATCAAAACTCGTTTTTTAGGGTGTCATTTCTACCCCTCCACTCTGACTGGCTGTCACCTCAGTTGAACTTGTCGCCTCGGATAGATGGAGGCAAAAAAAGCTGAAATCTCATCAGGGTGGAAAATACACTTTTGTGTTGAGAAGAACAGCCATGGATAAACATCATGCCACCTGTTCAAGGCTGATTTGCCTAATAAAGAATTGCAAGGCAGGAGCTGCTTTGCAGGATGGTACTGGAAGCCGGTTTTGCGCAATAAAACATACTGACAGAGAAAGAAGCCAGATGGTGTCTCAACAGCCCAAGTTTTCTAAAACACATTTCCTACCCTGAGAAGTTCTTGACTGACAGCTCTGGAAACAGGTGTTTTATTTGTCCACAGGGCAGGGCAGGGAAGGCATCTAATATTGTCCCAGCAGAGGTCTACAGAAATCTCCTGCCATTCCATTTCCCTCCCTGTGAAGTCCTTGCTTCATCTGTCCAAACTGCAGAGGAAGGGGACATCTGCAGGAGGCACATTTGAGCCTTATTTGAGTCCACTGAACTTCTGCTAGTTAAAACTTTAGTTTCAGGGTTGGATTTGAATCTCCGATCTGTAAAATTGATAAACTTATGTCTTAAGGAAATCATCCAATCACAGAGGAGGGGAAGGTAGCCTTTCTTGAAGCACAAACATATCCTGGTGACCCCATTCTTCCCCCTCAGTCTTCACAGTGAGCAAGCAGATTTGGAAGCACGTAGCTGGCAAAGAGGTTCATCCTATTAGAAAAGGCACAGAATAGTTCATGTTATATTTACATAGAATGTTTTGAGATGGGTTTTTAAAGTCTAAAGAAAACCTTTCGCAGTTTATGGCCATGAAATGCTCTTAAAACAAAAGTTCGTACGGGGAAATGGAGAAGCAGTGAAAAAAAGAGTATTATCTTTTATGAGTATTTTATTACTCTTCTTTGAAGAGATTTCAACATGGAGGCTGAAATCCTCTTGTTTCAAAGGTTTGCAGTTAAGAGCCAGAATAAATCAGGATTTGCAGCCTTTGTTTGTTTTTTGTGGTCTGTGCAGTTCAAATGTCCAATGAAAATCTTGAAAGTGTGTGCCCAGGTGAAATGGAACTGAGCAGTCATTTATGTAACACAGAACTGTTGCTTTTCTGCAGTGCAGAGCTTTTTATTTACAGCAATAAATCCTGTGCAGATGGTCAGAAGTTCAATGATGTACATTGGTCATGCAATCAGGAAATCTGTACATGTTTAGGACTGAAACCTTAATTTTTTGTCTTTCTTTCAAGAATGGTGAGATTTCTGTCATGCACAGCATTGAGAAAGACATCAGAGGGACGTCTGGATGGATCTGGGGAAAGAGGCCTAATCAAAGGCCAGCTAGAGATGTGACTGCCACACAGGGCATATCCCCACCAGCAGTGAGCAGGTTCATTTGGCCACAGGAGACATCACAGCTGTGATTGTACAGCCTCTGCCCAGCTCAACCCACTCTACTTACTGCTCCCAGGTTAGGCAATATGACACCATCTGGGCTGTCTTCTTCTGGACTTCTTCTTTCTGTATGGTTTCTTCTTCTGGAAAGTTAATTTAGAAGTAGTTCAAGCCTTTTTTCAGGCAGTTAACAAGCTGTACCATCCACAGGAAACTATGGATGATCTGCAGCAAGAGTGGGTGGATCCTAATTGGAAAAAGAACCTGGACAACTTCTTCCTAAATTTGCTACAAGCCTTGAAATTACTTCATTTGCAATTTCCAAAGAAGAAGAAGCAGCAAAAACATTTCCAGAAATAACCAGAATAAGATTTCATCTCCCAGACCCATTTGGCCCACACCTGTCTCATGTTCCCCAATCCACACATGCAACAATATTCAGAAGAAAGCAAAAGGTGTTCCAGAGATTAAGTTATGTGAGGAATTCAAGGCTTTGGGAAGGTTATAAAAAGGTCCCTTGCGGACAATCCCGCAATCAATGCTACTGTTTTTCTGTGTAACTAATCTGAAATAAGGTTTTCATTAACTCTCTTTATTTGATGCATTGTGAAACAAACCGAATGAGAATGTTTAGGCTGGCAAAAAAAGCAACACAAAATCCCACAAGAACCTGGTGTAGCAGCATACATCAAGAACTAAGTAACAAAGAAAATAGCTCTGGATGCACAAAGTCTCAGTTTTGCAGCTAGGCAGGAGGGGCACAAGTTTAAAGCTATGCATGAGTACCACAGCTCTTCTCCCAGCAGAGATGGTGAGAAATTACCACTTTGTGCCACGACATAGAGTATAACTCACTGCTAAAAAGTTCTTGCAAATCACAGGTATATTACAAGACAACATACAGCCTTGGGCTAAGGCCTTTGTTTTCTGAGCTACTGAGTGTCTGAGAGCTGTCACCAAGCACGAGAAAGGGAATTTGAGACCAAACCCAATATTAACACTACTCAGCAATGCTCCAGAAATCTACACAATGCATGTTTTCTACCAAGAATTTGCTTTTAAAAGTCATCAATACCAGGATTTTCACTGGAATCTGCACATGGAGCCAAAGATGTGAGAGATATCAGCCACTCAAGTAACTTTGCAGAATATCCTGTCACTGGCAGAACTCACCACTTCACACTATGATCCAGAGTGCAGAGTCTAGTTTTCCCTTGTCCAGGGGAGCCCTTTACCTGCTAAATTGTTAAATTGGCAAGATGTCCCACTGCCCCAGTTGCCATCACTTCATGCAAAGCTGTACCCATCCAACGTGTTCTGGGGACACCCGTCAGATTAATTCCCTGCCTGCAGCTGTGGGTGCACACCTCACTTCTCAGCACTCGGGGCTTTCAGACAGTCCTCTGATGCCTTCACTGCATACCTTTGTGTAGCCATGATTGAGAACCATGGTCCTCTATATTCAAAGTCTGAGTGTCACTTGCATTCTGAGTAACATAGGGAAACACAAGAAATACAGGCCTTGAAGTGTAGCACCTGGGTGGGTAGAATATTCTTCTTGGGCTTTTAAGGAAACCTTTCTTCAAGTCTTCTTAATCCAGCCTTTATCCCTTCTCATCCTGTCTACAGGTTGGTGTGGGTTTGTGTGCAGGCGTGTGTGAGGTCTCCAGACCATTTAAGTGGATGATGGCTCTTTGTTTCCTCAGCGTATCAGGTCTTTTAATTTGTTCATTATGTGATTTCTGTTTATTTTACTGCGAGTCATATGGGTAGAGGTGAACTGCAAAGGAAAAATGTCTACCAAGCCACATAATAAAATACTTCTATCAACAATCTCATATATAGGGGAAAATCTACATGTAAATGGCAATCTGTCCAGTTTACAAAGAAGAAAAGTATGAGCAATTGCAACTGAGAACCCATAAAGATTTATAAAAATTGATAATATTAATCAGTCTTGAAAGATGAAAGGCTTCCTACTTAAAGTAATTTTGTCCTGATGGACCAAAAGCTACCACTTACTTAAATTTTCATTCAAATATGAGAAACAAGAAATCCAAACTATAGCATCAAATTGAGATTATGGCATTTGAACATTGTCATAGAACAGAGGAGAAGATGCAGAAATGTGTGTTTCCCCTTGCTCAAAATTTATTGAATGATCAGGATCAGTGGAAAATGAAGTTGAGAGGATGTGGGTAGGAGAGGAGCTTTCTGAATCAACTTTTTTCTTTTTCTTTATCCCAGCCTTATATACAAAATGCAACATCTATAATGTGTGCATAAATGAGCAAAACTTGTAGTGCATACCAAATCTATAATCCAATAATTTGTATTTGTATGTTTTAGCAAAAACTGATTGTGACTACAAACACTTCACAGACTAATTTTCAGATTCATGAGGTTTTGCTTGGTTTGCCTATGTGTTCTCTGAGTTCTCTGCCAGAAAAATACTTCCCTTCTTGCACTTAAACGTAACGCTGACATGTGTCAAACTACTTCTTTTGCATGGGCTTAATCACACTTCTTCATCTTTCTGCTTTTTGTAGATTCATACATATTAGACACACATCTTTGGATTTTAATTACAAAATTAATGTAGACAGCAACCAGAAATAAAGCTGACAAATCTAATTTATCTAATTTCCCAAGTAACTCAATATCATCTCAGGATCTCTGAGGAGGAAAACAAAAAAATTATGTCGAAGGGGTTACAAGAATTTTTCTAAAATGACAAACATTAAAAATAAAAAAAAGGTGATCAGATTAATAGAAGAACATTTCCCTAACATAAAAATCCGTATTTATTACCATATAGGAGAACGTCATGGTATTTTAAACATTACATGACTTTTCATACTGCTTCTAATCCCAGACACTTAGGGGGAAAAGGTATCTATCTCCATCCATCCATCCATCCATCCATCCATCTATCTATCTATCTATCTATCTATCTATCTATCTATCTGTCCATCCATCCATCCATCCATCCATCCATCCATCCATCCATCCATCCATCCATCCATCCACTCTATAAATGCATCTTAAAAGAAATTTATAAAATAGTTGTATAATGGCCCTACACAAGACATGTTTGGAATGCTTCCTTTTCAAAGTACCCATATGCAACCAATTGTAAAACAAACAGATCTGCAAGGATTCAGTATATCCACAAATGAGGGTCAGACCTCATTTGTGGAGAAGTTGGTATTCTTCTCCACTGTCATCAACAGAGAAGCCAGTTTCTCAGTTCAGCAATGAAAATTGAAAGAGTGGGCTGAGAGCACTATGGAAGGAACTCATGAAGCCCTTCCCAGGGCTGCAGAGCAGCTCAGATATATCTTCATGTCATGGCACTCTCCAACAGCTCTCTTGTGAAGGACTGAGCTGGAGCTACTTTATGGAATGTCCATCAGTCCAGAACAGCAATATGCACTGAGCAGCTTGTCCTGCCTAAACCAAACAGAGAGAGCCTTGAGACAAAGGCTGGGTGCTTGCAGGGCTTCATGTTCCCTCCTCCTTGGAAAGGAATCTGAGGACCTGAACCTTAATGCCCAGTGCTCCTTAGTGCAGAAGCAGCCAGGCCATGGGAACTGCATGGCACAGCATCCAGTTTCTCTCACACTGCAATGTCTTTCAGGTGATGTCCAAACCCATCCACATCTGCAAGGAGGGAGTCACAGAGACACAAGAGAAGCCTTTGCCTGCCTCACTCAGAGTCATGCAGGTTCTGCAAAGGATGAAGCCCGAGAGCTCCCAAAGATTGGTGTTTGAGCAGGGTGCTTATGCTCCCATTGTTCCCATGACAGGCGGTGGAAAAGCAAGTCGTTAACCCAGGCTGAGAGTCTGCAAGGCTGCTCAGCTTCCCTGGTGTAGATGTCTGTTCTAGGGAGAGGTACTCTTATATCCAGCCCACTAAATGGCTCCCCAAACTCCACTCCCCATGTGCACAATAGCACCTTAGTCATCCTCTTTACAGACTCTTTACAAGTTCATCTGTGTGGGATTTAGCTTAGGCTAACATGAACCGTGTCTGCCTACCAGAGCCAAGGTGAACATTGAGACCCGCAATTCCCACTTAATTCTCCAGTTTACTGAAAAAACCTAATTCCATTCATCGCCAAAAGTTCGCTTTGAGGAACTTGTAGTTTTTGGCCTATGGCTCTTTCTGACTTTTCCATCACTTTTTTATTTTGTACAGTATTACTCTGAGCTGTGCATGAATGTATTTGGACTCTAGCATGCAAAATTTTCAGAATCTCATAAAAGGTTTCATTTGGAAGTGGAATTTATGCAAGTGTGTATTAATGATTTGGCATCTTAAAGGGGTTATTTTGAGTGCTATCTTTAACTTCATTACCATTAAATTATTCCTTAAATTATTCCAAAGAGATTGTGGCCTAATGTTTTGAACCAATTTAAAAATTCATATGGAGAGTTTGTGATAGCCCACAGTCAAGAGTACATTTAAACAGTGGCAACCAGTTAAGCAGCTTTTGGGAGATCAAGAGATGTTTACCTCAGTTACACAATGTTGACACTTTTCTATATTTTTTCTGCATAGAGTGATTTTGCAATCGAAACTTGAACAGGTGGAAATCCACCACAAATACCTAAATCATTCGATAAGACACAATCCAGACAGACTTTATTTTGCAAGTAATTATTGCCACATACATGCAGTAAAGCTGAAAAGCTTCTAGAAATCAGGTTCCATTTGAACAGTCAATCCCAGATGGTTTCCACTCCTAAAGAAGAACATAATAGAAAACAGTATCTTGAGAAAAGCACTCAACTCCAATAATTTCGCTGTGCCCTGTAAGGTCAGCATGCAGACAGCCCAAATCTCAGGATTGTAACCCATTTCCCTTATAGATGTAATACAAAAGGACAAAACCAAGGAATTATGGGCTTTTTTAATCCTTTATGTGATCCTAGGACTGGCTGTAGGAACTACGGGTGCTTGGAGTTTCTAACTGTGGAAAATTTGAGCAATATAGCTACGTCATATAAACTGCATTAATGGATGTTCTTTATCCTTAGCCAATGCTGCTCTGAATCACTGCAAGAGAAAAGGAAATACAGACAACTGAATGTACACTTAGATTCATCCTTAGGTTAATGTGGTCAGAGCAAAATCTTTCAGCTACTGACCAAGAGATCGATGACTTATTATGATCAATGACCACTGAGAAAATTTTTGAAATATCTTTTCAAAGTGAAATCCTTGCCTCGTGAGGTGTTCTCTTAATTAGAAGAAACTTTGGCTGTGTGAACATGACTTTTGGGGGTTAAGGGAAATGGAAGGGACAATTCTGTTACTTACATGAACACTTTATTTTCCTGTCATGCCTTTCCACACCCCCTGAGGTTTTGCCAAGTACTTTAAAGTTACTGTGGGATAGGGGACAATTGGTATTACCACTATAAAATCTTCCCCTCAGTCCACCACAGCATGAATCAGAAGTATAAATTGCTGTGCCTAAGTGGGTGAAGTAAGAAATAGACTGTTCCCACTGGAAAGATAAGTGACTGGAAATGAGCCCAAAAATTTGTGCTTAGGAGTCTCAAAGCTGGAATACTGCTAGAGTGGATTACCAGGGAAACCAGCAATGAGTAGGAACCAGAGCCTAAACATCTGACTCTGTTTTCCTGGTATACATTTTGGAGAGATGCAGTGTGCATAAAGAACTTGGATATACTTCACTGCCCATCTCAATAAAGAGAAATTTGTAACTAAATTGATGTAGAAAATAATTTTTCACTGGTTTAACCTTTGATTTCTTGGTGTTCACCTCTCTACATCCAATGACCCTGAGTTACAGCAAACAGCATCTTCTTTTTGCCTACCTGAAGGCACTGGTATGGTGAAAGCGGAAGGATGAATCTGTGCAGTTTAACTCCTACTCCTTATTGCCAGTGGCACAGGACCCTCTACATGTTCTCCTTTGCCCAGAGATGGAGGTGGAATGCCCACCCACCCTACATTTCCTCTTTTGATAAACACTGCCAGCATCTTTCCGGAGGCAATTACAACAACAGTCCCCCCCTTGCAATCTCCCCCTCTCCATCTTTCCACTTTCTGAAAAAAGAAAGAGTCTTGCTACTTTTATATATTTTCCAAATCACTGGTACATCTTCTGAGTTTTGCATTTTCAGCTGGCCTTCAATCCCACCTTTAAGGTTTTCTCCCTGCTCCTGCAAGAACTGGAAATATCTTCCAGAGAAGGGCCTTAAAAAACACTGCTGAGCCTGAGAAGGCCAAGCTCAAACCTGTACATGTGTATACACATGCACACATGCAGCTTCTCTGCAAGGTCTACTGTGAATGTAGAATTTGCCCTAATTCTGAGAAACTCACTTCTAACCCTCCTCCACACTCACACATACTCTAATGCACTCCCTCTTGTACGAATCCACCCTCTCCCACGCTGACATATATATTCTCTCTCTCCTTCACCACTCTCTTTGCCTCTGAGCTAAATTACTCTACTGTGGAAATTGCCATCAGCAATTTTCATCCTTTGCTGCTCTTTCAAGGAGTTTATGCAGTGGTGCAGTCATGATGCTCAATTAGTTACTTGATATCTTTTGAGTTATTTTCCAACTATTTGCACGCACGTGTCACAGCACGGCGATGTTTCTCATAACATCTCCCAGGGCTTAGGGCATGGGCTGAGCTGGATGAGGCTGAATCTTTGTAGTGATTACTCAGAATCAAAAGGGTGTTTTGGGGATGACGTTCCTCGTGTTACAAGGTCTCTGCCCAGCTACAAAGCACCTGCATATTAACTGTATTTTGTGGGAAGAAGGTTAGTTCAGAGTCTGAAGCAGTGTCTAGGAATTGGAGTTAGCTCTCAGACCCTGGTGCTGTCACTGAAGGGATTGATGTCCTGGCCTTTTTGCTCAAGTGTGTAGCACCACCCAGCTGCTCATTCCCATCCTCACAGCTCGTGGCAAATACTATGATGAGCAGGTGGAACATTCTGAGGCTGTTTCAGTATACAGTCACAGAGGTTGTCTTAGATCCAGGTGTACCCCATGAGGACTCTGCATTATTCCCAGGTCAGAGATGTGAGAGCAGCTGTGAACCATTTTTTCTTAAATTCAAGTTTGAAAGGAAGTGAGAAGGTTCCAGCTGAATTTGTGGCTTGAGCTCTTGACCCCTTTTGACTTTTCCAGGTGGCCATGAGAAAGTCTTCCAACTTTTCTACACTTCAGTTTCTCAGTTACAACAAAACAGAACTTTCTACTACCTCAACGGAAAATTTTGAGGACAAAGCCATAAAAGACCGTGGGCGCTATCACACTAGAGTTACAAAGAATACAAGTGCCCAAGAGATTTTTGCTTTCCATATGTGAGAACAAAAGAGCAAATAATTCAGGTTAAAATGCTTACATTTGGGATGGATGGGGGGTGTTATAAGGCTTGCTTACTTGTCTACAGAGCTCTATGATGTGTAGAACTGGTTGGCGTTAGAATTGCAGCATAACCAACATGGCTTGATGAGCTGAACAAGCCATGGCAGATGATTTTTTTTTTAACTCTTCCCTTAGATTCATTCTTTGTGAATCTCAAAAGATAATCAAATGCATGTATATGAGTGGGCTTAAGGGAGAGTAAGTGGGGTGACAAAGTAGATTGATCTTTATCTCACATTAAAAAGGTGGGTCTTTACTATTATTTATTCCCAGACAATAACCTTAGTGGTTATATCTAAAAAGCTGGGCTGGAGCCCTCAGTTGCTGAAGGAAGAATAGTAGGAACTCATTTCTCACCCAAAGACACATCAAAGAAGTGGGAATTTCAGGAAACTACAGCTTGAAAATCTAGGTTAATATCGAGTGGAAAAAGTTTTCACTGACAGTACCTGTTTCTCCTTACCCCCGTGAAAATCTCACACTGCCAAGAACAGCTTTTTGTTCAAGAGAAATGCTGATTTTGTGGGAAGTGAAGGGAACCTTTACTCAGCTATTCTGATCTTTTAAGTAAATATTTATTTATTTTCTGCATGAAGTTATAAAGTTTCTTGGGAATACAGATAATGTAGCAGGAGGAAAAGTAATTACTGTAATTTTGCCTGTGCTTTCAGAAAATAATCCATCTGATAAGCACCCCATTTACATTTTGTGCATTGCACAGCTCAGCATAGAGGAATCTCAGTGAGATGCATGCAGTCCATGTTTATTAAATGCTATGACTCTCCTGCTAACAGAAGTACTTGTCTTGGCCTTTTCATGTCTCAAAGACCAGATGATTAAGATGTCATTGACATGAAGCGTGCCTTGCATCCATTTCCAGAGGAATTATGTGGTCAGAGGTGGTCCCTGAGGGCTAAAAATCCTCTGAAATGGGAAAGGAGAACTGCAGCTCATGAGGACAGACAGACATCAAACGGCCACCCCTTCTTTTCACAGACCCAAAGTAGGTCTAAGCCCCCTCTGCATCTCTGGGAAAGGGATGATGCAAGCATCCAACCAGCTCTTTTCTGTCATCTTCCTAGAGGTTTACTTTCTAGCAGAGAAAAACATCTGTCCCTCTGATTTTCTGGGGAAAAATGAGAAGAGTCTGAAAGAAAACCTCATTAATTCCCTGTGCTACGGATGACATCAAAGAAGACATTCTTTAGGAAGTGAAGTGACAGGCTGCGGGGGAGAGGGGAATGAGAAGTGACCTGGCAGCCATGCCTGCCAGGTAGCATGAGGACAGTCAGTTCCTATCAACGTGAATGAGGACTGAAGGCACTCTGCACCTTGCATGATTAAGCCCAAACTGAAAGCAGCCTTTCTCATCCAAATTGCACTGCCTTCCTCCTTCCCAAAAGGCACGCTAGTTTGTAAGAATTGCTATCCTTGGCAGTTGTTTCCAATTGAGCTCTTCTGACCTCCCTTCCCATCATGCGATGGGAGAGTGAGATGTGTGCATGCCAGCTGAGAGATTCAGGGCACTTCAAAGGCAGCCCAGGTCTATTTCCATTGGCCACATCACGTTTTCTTTCCTATCATCCCACTATTTCAACCTCAGCTGCATCTCCTTTTTCCAAGCAAAGCCTGGGGAAGGGACAGGCAGGTGCATGTCCATCACAACTCACTGCATCATTCAAGAGTGGGTTCAGGGTTTGCAGAGATACCTGTGCGGGATATATCTGTGGGATACCTGTGTCACACACTGACTGAACATGTGAATGAGAAAGGCAGCTGCCACCTGCTTGGAAGGTTCTGAGGGCTCCCCTCTTTCTCCCCTTCTCCTTTTCTACCAAGCCTCAACCCAAGTGGAAGCTGAGCTGTTTCTTCTCATGTAGGTTGCCAGTAGGAGGGGTGTTAATTATGTTTTGTTTTTTTTTGTGCAGGAATTTGTAGCTCTCAAGCAGCGTTC
Source organism: Acanthiza pusilla (assembly GCA_036630365.1). Lineage (NCBI taxonomy): Eukaryota > Metazoa > Chordata > Aves > Passeriformes > Acanthizidae > Acanthiza > Acanthiza pusilla. The sequence continues at coordinate 14,766,207 of JAXCHO010000018.1, forward strand.
ATGTGACATACAGTAATACATTTTTTCCACAGAATACTTTTCCCCTGTGTTTTTACACTTTCTATCCTCTGCAGAGGAGCACACAAAATATTTCTAAGGCATCAGGCTTGTTACACAGATTTTTCCTCACTGCCTATGTGCCAAAGCGTTTCCCAGTAAAACTGATGAGGCTGCGTACAGTGAAATGCAGGGAAAGCTGTTGCAGAATGACGCCACACACTGTGAGTGGGAGACAGAAGGAGGAGTCAGCCATGAGACCAACAGCTGAAGGAGCAATAAATCAAGAGTCATAAAGCAAACTGCCATTCAAAACTCCCTTTCCACAGCAAGGCCATTACTGAGGTTTTTGTTGGCTTTACAAAATGAGAATAGTTGGGGAATGGTCCTGAGTATATATTTCAGTTCCTGACCTGTGTGTCACAGTCACCCTCTTTTGTAGTCTAGCTCCAAATATAGAGGAAAATATACTTGGCTCAGCCCCTCAACCATTTAACATCTATTTCCTTCAAAGTGTATGGAGAAACAGGAGACAGAAAAATGGTATCATGTTAACACCTGTCCAGGGCTTTCCTGCCAGAGAGCACACACTTCCTACTGCCTGAAATGAAGCACAATATAATTCTGTAAAACACACTTCTTGTGATTTTGGGTTTTTGTCTTGATTGCACTTGCATGTAAAGAAACACAGAATCCAAGCAGTGATTGCTTTGCATGAAGAAACTGTCAGTGCCAAATATAAAATAAAAAAAAAAACTTGTCACTGGATAATATAAATATATTTGCCATTAAATTGATTCCAAGCAAAAGGAGCCTGCATTTGTTTAGTGGCCTTTAACCTTAGTCTTAGAACAGCACTTGAGAAACTGAGCAAAAAAAATAAAAGCTCACCTCTTTTTCTGATTTCACAATGAATCTTTGCTCTGCCATGCTCAGCAAAAAGAAAAACACCGAAAGGAAAACTCTGTAATAAAGGCTAGATAATCTTCTTTCTCCTTTAGGAAAAGTGTCTTCTCTCTAGCTTTACCCTGCTTGCTTTTAACACACACACCCACACACACACATCCACACCCACACCTCTTCCTTGCCATGCATCCTTCCTACCTGTGTCTGGTTTTGTGGACTCACCACCTCCCTTGGCTTATGAACAGCAATGTGCCCTGGTCCAAAAGCACTGTAGATGCCAGCAGCGCTGTGAAAACAATATTCTCTTTGATGCCTTGTCAGTACCTATGTCAGATACAGCTAGAGTTCAAAACTTACATGGATACTGGAGGTAACTGTATACAAATTGCACATTGTCAAGATGAAGGAGGAAAAACTAGATCACTGAATCCAGTGCTACTTTTGAATACTTTATCTGTCACTCCGTCTGTGCCACCTAGCAGAAATGCTTCAGGAATTCCTTTCCATCTCCATATGTCCATAACTGTAAGGTATTTCTCAGCATTCAAGATCCTTATGCACCCTCTGGCACAGTATCCAGACTTTTATCCATTTCTTTGATACTTTAAAATATAAAACCACTTGGATCTTGAAGCAGATAACACACAAAATCAGATGCTGTATCCAATCAGCTTTCTTGCCACTGTTGAAGCTGTCAGCAAAATGGTAATTTACTTGATTTTGAGTGTGCAAAATGTTGAAAGCTGATTTTGCTTGCATTGATGTCAAAGCAGATGTGGCCTCCTGCTTCCTGTGAATTGTATTTATCCCACCTCATTGCATACACACCAATGTATTGCATGGACTATAACAGCCTTTCTATCCATCTGACTTATCTGGGGGGGAAGAGCTCTCCTTTTGAGCGTGATATAACCTGACCTTTCCCAACAGCTATTGATTATGTTTTTGTCTTCCTTCAAATGTTTGTATGTCCGCTGTTGTCTGTGTTCTGACAATTAAGTAACAATAGGCTCTGTTGTTAGTTTAGTCAACTGAGAATATTAAAATACTTATTGGCGATGGGTAAGTTGCAATATTTTGTCACCAAGAGTTTTATGATACCTGTTTCCAGAGAGTAACTAGACTTCCCACAGCATTTACCAACACCTATTTTTTATATGCGTAAAGCTGTCTTAACGTGTACTCACAACTTCGCTATCTTTGCAAGATAATGTATCTAGAAGTCATGCCACACAAGGTAATTAGAAGTTTACAGCAGGAATTTCAGCCTGTTTCTAATCCAAGACTGTCTATAGTACTTCAGTCTCTAAACAGAAAACATCCTTTTTTTACCTTTGTCTTTAGCTTGTCAAGTAGAGTAAGCATTTGAATTCAGAAAGCTGCTGCCTTTCCCCCTCACTCGCTGCTTCTCTGGATTACTAAACCTTGTAAATAAAAAGCTACAGTTTTCTTCTTCGTCTGAACAGATACGTAGGAAAGGATAAGGATGTTAACATTCACGAGATAACCATTTCATAACTGAGGCCTTGAAAAAAATGCAACTTGGGGTCTGGAGAGCAGGGAAAAGAAGGCCCTGGAGAATGATATTTCCTAAAGATTCATCTTAGCAGTTGCAATTAACTTCCTCAATACCTTTTGGATAAAAGTTATCAGATAAGAGATCAAGGGAGAGAACATGATTTAGCTCTAGCAAGTCTCGATTTACAATCTGTCTTTCCTGATCTGAGCTCATTTTGTGCAACTCCTGTGTCATGTTCCTCTCTTGCAGAGATAGAAAAAAGAGTTTAAGTCAAAATAGATAAGTGTAGAGCCCCCAGAAGCCAAAATGAAATGTCTCTTAATGGCATTTTTATGGCACTTCCAGGATATCACCATATCCTACAGGGCTATTATGAGTGGAATTTCATCTCCTTTGCTCAAAAAAGCTTTGGTGACATTCTGAAAAAATGCATAATGCAGCAATTTAAAATAGCTAAAATATTTGGTTCCAGTTTTCTGGATTTTAACACTGCCTGAGAAAAAAAGTGTGCAGGAAAAGAGGTGCAGAAGAGAAAAGAGAGACATAGAAATAACCCTCTCTCCCTTCCTTCCTTTGCTCTCTTCTCCCACCTCTCCTGACTGATTCAAAACTAACCTGCGGATGGAGGGGGAGGATGCTGCTGCCACTCTCTGCCAGCCTTCTCTGTGGAGAGGTCTGATTTTCATGAGCATGAGCAGGAGACCTCTCCCTGATCACGTTTCCAGGACTGCATTATTAATGGTTGTATTTCCATCCCTTTAATTGCTTCCTCTTTCTGGTGGTGTCCTTTCTCATCTTACTGCAGCTAACACACACTCGGTACGTACTAAGAAATGAAAATGCACAATCAAGGCACCCATGCCTTACAACTGTTGTTTGTACTCCAGGATTTAAAACAAGTAACAGGGGAGGTTAATGTTATTCTTAGGAGATAACACTCGTTGCTATGGTGAAGACGTCTTCTGTCACTCACTCTTGGGAAGATGGCACCTGAGCTATGAATGTTTGATGGTATTTTTGCTTTTGAGATGAGCAGTAGTAATTACTCCAAAGCAGACACTAACCCCTCTGGTTCTGTGCAGAGATCTCCTGTAGGTGCTTTGTGTTTGAACAGGCTCCTCTCTGCCTTCTCGGTGGGCTCAACGTGCTGGCATGGACTGGGTTTTTCAACACCTGACAAAACAATGGAAAACAGCAATAGCTGGTGTCAGAAAGTAAAAATAGTCTCACCAAAAAATCTTAAAACAACCAGGAGACTTAATTTTTTTGTTGTTTAATGGGTGTTACATTCTGCATCGCATTCTGAGGATCCTTCCGCTTTTTAAAATATATAAAATTTCATTAGGCCTGATCTGCTGATCACAACTTCATGATGTGCACTTCCTACTAAAATTTATTCAGGCAATAATCCACAAGAAATTGGTTGTTTTCAGCAGTTTATGACTTGTTATTTAACATTTAACAGAATGGCAATTTATTTTGGTAACAACCAATACTGAGAGGTTTATTGCCATTGTAAACCATAATCAACTGTTTGTATCATTACTAGTTTTTCAAGATATAAAAATGGCCAGCTGCATTGGAAAATTGCTTAGCAGCTATAAAAATTTGCACTGAAGATTATGCATGGGGTTATTTCACCTTAAAGGTCAAAAGCCTTTAGAGAAACCACTCACTTCAGTGCACACTTTCAGCAGGTTGGTAAAACCCAACCCTAGAAGGACAATACTGGAGCAATCCCCAGCAATTTTTTTCAATTATTAGTATGAAAAAGGAATCCGTAGGTGATGGACAATACAGAAGATTGCACTTTCTTTATCACAGCACCAGGCCAAAAACTAAATCTTCTTGTCTTTATAGATGCTGCAACTGTTTTGCTGAATTGTACTGTACCCATAAAATAGCTTAATCATCAAGGCTTCCCACTGACCACTTGGGATCAGACAACTGGACACGGATTTCATAAGTGACATGCTTAGAAAAAAAAATCCATTTTGATTTAAATAAGTTCCAAATGAGAGCATACGTTTTACAACAGTATATCAGTTCTCCTTCTTAAATCATTAAAGTGGGCCAAATCTCAGTGAGTAATTCACAGTGAATAATTCAAGTTCTATTTGTGCTCTCAAAAATATATTTACAAACGGTCTGCAATTTCCTTTTTTCCCACTTATTTTGTTAATATTTCTTTTTACTCCATAGTTGCTGTAGCAGTTACTGCAGAATACTTAAGCTGAGTTTAATCACAAGACCTCTTTTATTTCCACTGTGTCAGTGGTTACACACATTTGTACAGTTCATGAAAATATTCACTTGGGAATAAAACCAAATTTTAACTCTTGTGTCTACCTCAAAATTTCATTTGTCTGATCTACCTGTGCAAGTAGAACTTTCACTGAGTAAAGCCACTCACAGAGAGGAAAAATGGATGAAAAACATCCATTTCAACCTTTTAGCAGGTAGGAGAAGGTTTGGTTTGTGGTTTTTTAAATTTATGTTTAGTAGTATTCATTCAACTCTTTAATGCTGATTGGAATTTCTGGTAGAAAGCTTTAACTCACTTTTTCCTCGGGTTTTCAGACATCATGAAGCAAGTTAATCCCTACTATAACTCCAGAGAATGTGAGGACATTATAGCAGAGATTACTTTGGCACTTCATTTCTTGTTTAAAGTGCCTACCTGCTCACATACACTTTTTAAACATCAAGAGTGATGGTTGCTGTATTTCATTATTCATGTTCAAATATTATGAATTATAGGAAATGCCATGGCTTTAATTCTCCATCAGTTTTTTGGGTTCCACTTCCTGTAACTTGGAGTGGGTTATTATGATTGCCAGATACATACGGCTGTTGCTACTCTGCTTTACTGGAAACAGAATTTTTCTGGACCTCCACAAAGGTGTCCAACAGGCTGCTAAAGAAAAGAGAGTTGAAGAGACATCCTCCTTGGAAGCACAGTCCACCATGCCAATCACCTGAGAAGCAAAAAGATAATTTCTCTTTAAAAGAAAAATCAAAATAACAACAAACACTTATTTTTTACTCATTCAAAAGCTTAGAAGTAATAAATGATGAGAAAGAAACTGAAACAAAGTCCTCAGGAAAAAATCCCAAACTCATATCCACTGTCTCATCATATTCAGCCTATCTTTCATGCTATTAAAAATTCTCTTCAGCCGTGGGCATTGGTAGCAGAACTGCAGCAACAAGGATCAGGCAATCTTGCCTGCCAGTCAGAGGCATTAGCAATTTGCTGGTTGCAGGAAAACTAAAAATAAAAGGGGAGAATTTCAAAAAGCAACAAAAGCAAGGTGGCCTTGTTTCTACCAGGCTGCCTCGGTATAGCTGTAGGCTACCAGGTATCAGAAATGAAGAGCATTTAGACTTGTTCAATGCTTTTCCCCAAGTGCAAGAAGGGATACAAAAGCAGCCACAAAGGTCGATGGAAAAAGCCCTGCATTCTTCAGTTTACCTTTACTGACTGAAATAACTTCCCATCAGAACCATTACCAACCTCTGCTGGATGGACACAGCAGAGGAAAAGATGAATCAGAGGGTGGCATTTCCAGGCATGGATGAGTTATTTAATTGAAACAGTGTCTTTGTCTTTTATGAGATCATTTTCCCCTCTACATTTTTATGAAACACTGAGTCATTCAAAAATGTGAAAGCATTTATGTTCTTTTTTTTTTTTGCTGCATTTTGGGAAATGGTATTGTGTCCTTGAACCCCTCATCTTCAGCCCTTTTGTAAGTGCTCACTTCCTATGGATTTTCTTCTTTGATCTGGAGTCACACAGCATAGCCATTGGTATCATTAATAGCTTTAGAGTTGTCATGTTTTCAATTTTTCAAATTGGGCTTTAAAAGACTACGCTTCCATATTTATCGAGGGCTATCAGTAATATGAGCTTGTATGAGTAGACTCATTTTCAGGGCTGTAATGTCATTTGTTTCTGAGTTCGGCATCCTCACCCAGGGACATCCCAAACCATGAGCTCACCATGCAGTAAGGACATCTCAGCTCTCTGCTTTTTCTTGTCATCCATGGACAGGCTTCTGAAAGAGGACTTTTCACAACATAGAACCCATTTATGAGCACTCTCCACCTCCACTCTCAATCCAACAAAACCTGTGTGTTTTTTCAACTAAGCTTCAAGCCAGCCTGAGTAAGCAGGTCAACTTTCCCATGCACTGGCTGCTCAGCAGCTAATGCTGAAGCAGCACAAGCTGATTTATATTCTGTAGGGTCACTTAAACTCTTGAGTGTTAAGCTAAAGTGTCAGACAGGTCCCCATGGGGCGAATCTCTGCAGCTCTTGCAGTGCTGTTTCTTAGGAGGAGAGTTTCATCCCTCATTAGAATTCGTTTTGTATTATGAATTTCTTCCTTCCTCACAGAACTGGAAGAACTAATTAGAACTGGTTATCACTGCTGACATTCAAAGCATTATTAGAATGGCAGCCCACTGGAAAAAAAAGGAAATTCATTCTATTGTAGGAGATCCTGATAATTCAGGTGTTGTTAGACTCCAATAGGGTCACTTTTAAAGTTTTCCTCAGCTTCAGCTCCAGCAACCTGGCTTCCATGACAAACCAGTGAGACTGGAGTACAACTGGTGTTGCCTGAACCTCTGGGTCACTTACTTCTTGGTTTTGTTCTGGGTTGTTGAGGTTTTTTTCTGGTCTAGGGAGGAAGCTGTTTAATTGACTAGAAAAAGCCCAGCAAGCTTCTGTGTTGCAGAACTTGAGCCCTCACCTGCTGCTGTGTTAACCTCTGCACATTTGCTTTGCTTACATGGATTTTGTACAGTGCTATCTCCAGTTTTGTCACAGAATTTCAGCTGAACATATATAGGCATAAATAAATCCATTCCTCTGGTGAGGACAGGGGGACAAGGGGAGAAGAGTCAGACTCATTGATCCTTGTGGGTCTCTTCCATCTCAGGATAGTCTGTGGTTCCATTCTGTGATTCCTGAAGCCAGCCAGAGCTGAAGCACACGGAGGATGCTCATGCCTGCCTGGCATAAGCAGCTCTAAGGTGCCAAAGGCAGCTCCTCTGCAGCACCTCTGTGTGCACCTCTGCATTCACAGCAGGGCAACCCACAGGCTGTGCATGCAGCTGATGCCATTTCAGTCCACTGAAATTACAGCCCCATCACAAGCACCACTGCAAAGGGAAGCCACGCCTGAGCCACCAGGGCCTTCAGTAGCTGTAAAGTTGGTGTAAGCAGGTCACACTGCTGCTAGCTATACCCACAAAAAATCTGATAGAGGCTCAGAGTCTTCTAGGAAGGTGTGTGACATTTTCATTCTACCTTCGAACTCTGATAGAGCCAAAATAGTCTAGTTTCACACCTTTTAAACCATATCCCTTCTGGAGATGGGAGGACATGTGCTACTGAGAGGAAGAAAAAAACCTTTCATATGTACTTAATTCTCAGCAGCTGGTAGACTGTTCAACTCACTAACCAGCTTTACTTATGTAACTTCAGTGCTTAGCAGAAGATGGAGTCACAAGTTTGTGGAAGGGGAAAAACCCCCAACCCTAAATCACATTTAGTGATTCCAGGTAGATTCCAGTGTCAAAACAGAAACAGGAATAAAGTGTCCAGAAGCTTTGGAGAGGAAAAAGAATTACTCCTCATGTTGCTGAAAAAGGTTTGTAATGTCTACAGAACTCTTCACTGCAGTGTAATCCTTCCTTCCATCCCCCCAAACAGTTTCCAGTTATCTTCTCTGTTCATGATTGCCTTTATATTGTCATTGACGTTGTGTTGCATTAAGTCAGTCTCTAATATTAGATGCAATTATGATACGTGACATTGAAATTGCGCTTAAAGTAAGATTCCACTTGAAGGAGTCACCTTAGATCTATGTCTTTGTAAGGCTGTTTATTGCTTTTGTGATTGTGCTATCAAGTATTCTTTGTATACAAGTGCTAAGGTGCTAACAGGCAGATCCAAAACAGATAAAAGGAGCCAAACATTTGAGTAACTTGAATTACAATGTCTGCAGTCAGAGTTGTATTATAGAAACACCTCCCCAGCTGTTTCATCACCTCAGTTTTGAAAAGTACTGCAGTTATATTTTTACTTGATTCAACCTCCAGTTCTTCAGGACTGTGTCATGCCTCTGCACAGTGCTAGAATTAAGTGTATTAGTGCTAATTGCCCCTATGCCCAGCCATCAAGAAACTAGGAAATTAGATGAGCCATGGATGCTGCGGGAGGCAAAGTCACTCTTGATCCCCCACTGGACACACTGACACACTGTCAGGTCTAGTGAAAATTAAGGGTTAACAACATTTTGTGGATTTCCCTCAGTATTTTCAGATATATTTTTTTTTTCCTGGACAACAACCTGATCTCAAACATCATATTCCAAAAGTTTCTGTGTCATATTGTGCCATGGGTCACACTGACTTGCGCCTTCTGTCTTGTAAGAACTCCTGGAACAGTGGCTCATCAGTGACAACACACAAATGTAACTCACTGGCAATTAACTCCACTAGGAGTAGGATCCAGCTACTTCATGGTTAAAATCATGACAGCAGTAGAGTTAACAGTAGAAAACAAATTTAGAGGGAGAAGAAAAAAAATCAACAAAAATAAGATGTGACAAGTGCTTATTTACGTAGTCATTTTTCAGGAGCTGAGCTGCACTTTAATACATAAATGCATTGTACCTTTAGTAAAACCTTCTTCCTGAATAGCTAATAAGTTATATTTAAGTGCTTTTACCAATGAACTGACTTACTTTAGTTACTGTGAAATCATTTTTATTATCCTTCTGTCCAAAAAAGTTGGAGGTAGCTAAAATCATTTTGGTGCACCTCCTGCAAGGTCATGAATTATTGAAGACTGGAGCTAGAGTGGTTGCACAAAGAAAAAGACAGATAGTGAGGGCACTTTCACAGTTATTGAGAAGATGGCTTGAAGGGAAGGCAGGAGAGCTGGAAACATTTGCAGGATTGTATCTTAATGATGGGAGTGGTGGAAAAGAACGAAGCAGACTCACCAAACATTGAAATATTTAATTGTGTAATAACAATATATGGAGATACCAACTGAGCATGTAAGGAAGTTGCAGATGTTGCTTTGTGGCTGCTCCTGATCCCAGGCTGCTCTGCCAGGTATTTAAGGCCCCTGCTGAAGTGGTACCTATGTGCTCTGTAGCAATGTGGACTGGTGGTTAAATAATACATTCAGATCAGAAGAAACATAACAAATTGGAGCTTGCAAAGGACTTTTTTAATCTCAGATGGGAGTCACACTGCGTCTTCCCCAGCTGTAAAATAAACCTAACTGGGACTCTGGCAGTCTTCTACTTAATTCAAGAAACCCAATTTGCTGTCAGTAACCTCAACACTCAGATCTTTAAGCCTCTCTTAGGTGATCAATTTGTTCCCTGCAGCAGTTTCTTCCACAGAAATTCCCACTGACGCCAGTGCAGGAAGCACTAAACAATTACGGGTCGGCCCACTGTTGAACACAGTAACTTGCTGCTCATGATTTGGGCAGATACTTCTGCCTGTGCAGGCCACTGGCAGTTTTACAAGGCAGAATGTCTTTATTCTTGGCCCAGTAGAGACTAGAATGCTTCCCACCACCCAGTATTAAGAAAAAAGGATTGACTGGACCAGCAGCACCAAGACTGGACCCAGAGCCTCCTGAAGCGTTGGCTCTGGGACACCAACACAGAGTGGTATTAAAATACTGATATTTTGTACTGTGCAGCTCTCAAGACGATTTTAAATATGATTCTAAGTGCAGCTGTACTTCAGACTTTATAAAAAGCAAGCAAACAAAAGCCATGCATAGAACTATAATTCCCTGATGTGACCCTTTTTGTTATTATACCTGTGTGATTTGATCCCACTGGATCTCATTGCATAGGACAATTCAGCTTGGGAGTGACTTCAGGAGGTCCTTAGTCTTACCTGCTGCTCAAAGCAAGGCCACTGCAGGGTCAGAGCAGTGAATCTTGAAAAACTCCCAAGGAAGAACGCACAACCTCTCTGGGCAGCCTGTCACCGCTGGATTGTGAGGTGAAACAATACTATTTATATCCAACCTGTTCAACTTGTGCCCCTTTTTTCTCAACCTCCCACCATGCACGACTGTGGAGGGCCTGGACCCATGTTCTTCATGACTGTATGATGCTGGAGGGCTGCTCTGAAGTCCTCCAGCAGCACTTTCCTTCTTCAGGGTGAACAAGCCCTAGCCCCTCAGCCCCTCCTCACAGGGCAAGGGCTGCAGCCCCCAACCATTTCATAGGCTTTGCTGGATCTGGTGTGGCTGGCCAATGTCTTTCCTATTCAGAGGTCTCCAAACTGGATGCCACAGCTCGGTGTGCTTGGCTGAGTGAAGAAGAGCTGTTTCTGCTATCTGGTGACCATGCCCCTGTTCACATAGCTGGGAGGCTGCTGTCCCTCTCTATCACCAGGACACGCCACTGACTCCTGTTTTTGCTGTGGCCCAGGCCCCTTTCAGCAGAATCGCTCCCCAGCCTGGCATTCCCCAACCCCTGGAACTTCAAGGGGCACTTCCTTCCCAAGAACCTGACTCTGCACCCATCCTTGTTGATTTCATGAAGGGCTCCCCCATTCCTGCAGCCTCTCCAGGTCCTCCTAAGTGTCAGCTCTTCCCTCCAGTGTAATGAGTGGCTCGTGCCATGTGGCATCACTTTTAATGAGTGCTCAGTCTCCTTCCCCCAGTCACTGACAAGTTTCTTGAACAGGAAGACTCAGGACAAACCAGCCTTTGCAGAGAGCACGACCCCTTAACCACTTCCACACACCCCCAGTCACGCCAACAACATCTTACCTACTGAGTTCTTCACTAGAATTTTGTTTTCACTTCTTTCATTGTATCAGAGAATCCCAGAAAGGTTTCAGTTGGAAGTGACATTAAAGATCCTCTAGTTCCAACATCCCTGCCATGGACAGGGACACCTTCCACTAGGCCAGCTTGCTGTAAGCGCCACCCAGCCTGGCCTTGAACACTTCCAGGGATGGGGCAGCACAACTTCTCCCAAGAACCTGCACCAGTACCTCACTACCCCCTTAGCAAAGAATTTCTTCCTAACATTGTATGAGTCAAATTGTATTCACTGGACTGTTTAGGACCTCTATTGTTCTTTGCAACATGAACTGTTCACTCACCTGCCAGATGTAAGGAACATCCAAGTTGCCCAGATCAAATGCAACAGCCAGGAAAAGTCACTGCATCCAGAACCATGCCTTATGGAATGTTTAAATCATACGATCATTTTAAAGAATTTTGCCACTATTTAAAACCAGTGCTTATTAGATGCAATATTTGCTGTATTAAAAAAAAAAAATCCACCTAATTAACCTCTCCTTGTATAAGGCAGTATATAAATATGGAAATTGCAAAAGCACAGTAGAGGTGTTTTAATGTCACATGAAGCTGTAGAGCAATTATTCTGTGTACCATAACTACCTCTTGAAAAATCTTAAGAATATTAATCTGATGATGTTACCGCTGTCAAAATGGTATTTCTCTTTCTAAGTATAGCTTTGCGATTTCCTAATAATAAAGAAAGTAGGTGTATTGCTAACTAGGCTGACAATTCAAGTATTCAAGAGAGGAGTTTCTCACTCCATGGTTCATTGACCATTCACAATCAGTAAGACATCAAATAACGATTTAGAATTCCCTCCCTCCTACTCAATGCCCCCAGAGTAAAAAATAAAAGCATATTTTAAATGGAGCTGAAATTTTAATCATTTGAAAACAGAAAATTTTATTTGGGCAACATCCCAAAAACCTGTCATTTTTTATTTTTGCCTCATTTAAAAGAAGTTGGGTACATGGATGTTGTACAAATACAGTATGATGATGACAGAAGAACGCTATTTATTTAAAAGGCTCATAACTACATTGTATGTATCCATACCAGAGCAAAACTGAGAATAAACTCAATAAAAAACAAAACCTGGAGACATTTGGGTGGTGTGTGTTGATTTTTTTTTTCTAATTGGCTTCCTGTTCATGCTCATAATTAAATTAAGACCTATAATTCACTTTGGCATTATTTCTGCTGTCTTGAGCTGACTTGGAAAATTAAGAAAAAAAAAAAAGGTATTATTTTTCAAAAGTGTGCCCCAGTACAGACACAAAATTCCACACAGGATCCTGAAAAGCCATATGTATGTGTATGTGTATAAACACGTGCATGCTTACACATACATGTACATACACATAAAATCTCTTGCTTGAGAGCAATTGTTCAAATGACAAAATTCAAGTCTCAAGATTGCGCTGGTGATGATACAAATTCACTAATCTGGCTTGGCAATCTACACACAAAAACATGCTGTTTACGACCCAAGGAAAACATTCATTTTGTCACAATTCAACTAAAAATTTCTGGAAAGTTCAGCTGGCCACTTAGTGCCAGTCCATCATGCTGCTTGCCAAAACAGACTAGCATATAGAAGCTCACAGCAGAGTATGAATTAAAGGAAAGACCCTAAAGACCAACCTGTGGGAAGTGAGGCTCCTTAAGGAAGTCAACAATACCTCAGCTGGTGAATTTCCTTAAATTGTTTAGACATCATTTCACAGTGTGAAGCTGACCGGAGCTCAGGACCCAGGCCCAGGAATCCTGCAGGCTTTATGAGCCTTACATTCTGCAGCACAGCACAGCTGCGGCAGGAAGCAGAGCAGGTGCTGTCACCTCCTGAGCCCAGCGTCACCACCAGTGTCACCTGAGTAGCAGGTCAGATATTGCGATTTTCACACCCAGGCTGATGAGGCACCCTACAACCACAGATACCCAATCAGGCTTTTCAGGGAACTGAACACACCAGACACCCAAACTGTTGATTTAAGGATGAGAAAAGCGTTGAACTGAGCACAGACCTTGCAAGAGAGCCATTTTACACCTACAGAGAAGCAAAAATCCAAGCACACAGGAGAGTAAATTTTTACCTTTAAAACTACCTAGAACATCAGGTAAAGGTTTTGTGAACTGTGCCCTTGTTTTTATGTGTCCCAATTCTATCCCAGTCCCATCCTAAGCCAGCAAAATTTTGCAAGTTGCACTCATGTACAGGCAGATAACTAGATTTCTGGGTTGTTTTGTAGACCTATGCTTAACTCTGCTGCAACAAGGGTAAAGAATGAAATATCAGGTAAAACTCCCACAGACTAAGAGCAAAAACCAGGCAGATAAAAAAACTCTGCTTCATTAAATAAACAGAATCGTCCACAGCAATGCCACATAAATGCACTCAGTCCTGCCTGACTTCTGAAGCTATAGAGGCTATCTGCGACTGGTTATCTTCCAAGTAGAAAACTACCTGGGAATTCCCAAGCTAAGAAGTTACAAATGAACATTTTCTGAACATTAAAGCAACACATGAAAAATGACTCTGCTTGTTGCTGGTACTACGGACGGACAGAAACTGCACCAGAATAAATCAACCTCTACACACTTTTCTTACACAAAAAAGTTATGCATCTGACAAGTAAAGAAAATAGTCTCAAGAGGCTGAATATTTTTAAGATTAAATTACCAGGCTATGTTTTCAAAAACAGTAGTATCCTATTTTTTGTAGCCCAGTCAAGCATCAATCCAGGTGCTGCTCTGCAAGGCAGTCTCCAAAGACATTCCTCAGCCTGCCATGTTGACTATGAGCAATAACAAATTGAGCAGCATTTCCATGATTTGCCTTTCCCTGTCCTATATTCATCCTTCTAAACATCACTTAGCAGGTAGAGCAAGCTGTGCAAGTAAACAGACAAGATAAAATATGCTATTGTATGTGTGATGCTTTCACAACTGCTACTCATTAGCTTCATTCATTTTGCAGCTTTCCAGAGATAGGACAAGCCGGTTAATCTGTTGACTTTTTAATTTGTTAATTTATCAAATTCGTTAACTGGTCAGTAGTCTGCTCTGAAAAAAAATGGAGAAGGCAGAACTAGAACTTGGTTTTGTTTCTTTTTGTTACGAAGGACAAAAACTCATAACTGAAAGGCAGAAAAAATCGTTTCATCCAAAATAATCAGATACAAATAATTAGATCAGGAAGCAAATTATCGACAACAGAATCTCACAAAGGAAACAAACCCTGTACTTCTTAGAAAGACATGGGAAGTTTGCTTTTAAGAACAGAGCGAGTAGCCATCTTTAATGCATTTAACGGATACTTTAAAACAGCTCTTTGCAACTCATTTACCCAGGTAAAAAGGGAGCTATATGAAAACAACAGTTAGTCAATTCAAAATCATTAAGCAGAATGTTTTTCCTACCTGTCATTCACATCAATTTTGCTTTTGCACAATGATTCATATCACTCACAGATTCCACTTCAGAAAATTAGGAACACTACCCATCTCACTTCTCCCGAAATGAAAATTGTCATGATTCTATTTTTTGCCAATACAGACTGATATACCGATGAAAGGAATGACTAACACTAAATGTGCGTTAATTGATGGCTACTCCTTTAACAAGAACCAGTTAAAGCTACTGCAAAGGAATAAACTATTTTCATTAAAGCTTTTTGTATTAGAGCATTAGTTATAGGATACAACTGTAGTACTTGCATAGTGGACAGTATTCCCATGCAGGTTTCTCCCGGTGGTCTTTTTTGCTTTATCCAGTGAAATGGTGCCATGTCTTGCCACTCTAATTGCAATGAAGTCTCTAAAGTACCTAAAATTAGTATTTTCTTTTAGGGCCAACTTAATTTTTTCATCTTCCTTTAATGAAAGTACAGGAATTGTGACAAAGTGTGAGGAACCTGATAAAAAGCACTTCCTATTTTCTCTTCAAGGAAAAACCCACATAATCTCAACATCCACCACTGGATGAACCACAAATACATATTCTGGTGAATTAATAATTAAAGCCTCCACCTCATATTAACTGCTCTTAGCCACTTACCTCTGGCTAAATAACCTAAGAAGATGGAGTATCTAAATTTTATATTTGCAGCCCTTCAGCAAACTCTTTGTTGTACCTCTAATGATAGAGTTTGAATGGACATTAGAAAGTTTAAGTCTAGCACTGAATGCACTAGACTGTCTCCTCTTAGACTTAATTCATCTGCAGACAACTTACCAGCAGGAATGTACAGCAGCAAAGGGGTCCAAATATCACCTACTCTCAGCTGTCAATTAAAACTTGTTCTCTTTAAAGTCTGAAACCCATGACTTCAGGATTCCCCAAAGCCAGCAGGAGGTTGCCAGGACGCTACATAAGGAGGAAGGTATGAATGCTTTTGGACATGAAGCATAATGCAGAAATGTGAGCATTACTGGAGACCTAACCCAGGAAGTGCTCCTGGAGCCACGTGCAAAGCAGGTACTGTCCTGTTTGTTCCCTGCTCTATCAGTCCTACACCAGGCTCACATGACTGGGCTGACCTAGACAACAGCAGCCTGGAAAACCTACCTAAACCCATGCCACACTTCCTTCTTCAGTCCCACTGCCATGAAAACCCTTGCACTACCCCAACTGCTAGAAAGCAAACAGATGCCATGACTTGAAGTAAAAGCATGTGTAAACAATTACAGTATCAGAGAACCTTTAATATACAAAAGAAGTAACCAAAACCAAGAATCTTCCTTCATAGCTCCAAGTCCCATATACACACCTACTGGAAGCTGCAGTCTGTAGTCCCATCAGTCATTTTGTCCAGAGTTGCAGTTGTCACACTGCACCCATGAACAAACCCTACTACTTCACAAATGAACAGATTCAAGCTAAGATGGTGCTGAAAACTTGCCAAATGGGATCTGCCGTATTTCCTGTGACTCAATACACTGCCAGATTTTATGGCGACCCTAAAGATAGGGCTGTTTCTTTACTAATGAAGAAACAACCCTACATTTCAGACCGTTTTTGAAATTTTATTTTAAAAGATCCAAAATTTAATCAAAGAAACAAGTACTTCTGAAAAAAACACACACAGTTAAAAGAAGTTTTTCAAAACTCGTAAGGGATCATAACTCAGTAAAAATACACTAAAACTGAGACACAACCATAGAACATCTTGAGTTGGAAGGAACCCACAAGGATTATCAAGTCTCGCTCAGTGGTCCTTAGAGGGGAATAACTGTACATAACTTTACACAACTGTAAAAGATTTCAGTTTGCTTTTAAATCATCTTAACATTTTAATTATGACAATAAATATGAACAATCAATGTTAAGGAACTGTGCAGAGCAAGCAGACATGAAAGCTATTGCACAATGTATCTGCTGAACCTCCTATGAGCCAAGGCTTTGGGTTTCAGTTTTTGGCACTGGATTCCAACAAGTCTTTTGCTTCATTTATTTTTGTTGCTAAGTATGGTGATCCACCTGAGAAGAGAAAGGGGAAAGGAATATTATTTACATGTTAGTATTAAGTGCCAAACTACTTCACCTGCAGCCTTTCTTTATTATTCACTTTCATTAGCTCCTTCCTACACAGATCATTTTGATACAAATGACATTGATAAGAAGTAAACTAATTGATAAGGATACGTGAGAAATGCAATCAAAACTGAAATCACTGTAGAATAGCGTGCAACAATTTGTCTCAGAGAGAAGACTGAAATTTGAAATCACTTTACATCCTGTGATTTAGATCTGCAGTGGGATGCTTCTGGAAATGTATGCAAGGTCAACTGTCCTGAACATTCACTCAAACCTAACAGCTATGACTTCACTCACCCCAAAAACAGAGAGGTAAATTTTAAAATAATTTTGACCATGAATTATTGTGCAAGCATCTCCTGTGTGAGATGCCCAGAGTTACCAGCCAGAAACCATCACATTAAAGCTACTTAAACATGGTACGCCTTCTAACTTCTAGTGCTGAACACTGTCATTGCTCTACGCTCCATCTAACAATCTGATTACAGTTCAGCAGTCTTTTTGTGTTTGGGTTTTTTTCACTCTCCCCTTGAGTGCCAACCATCTGCCCACAGTCACCAAAAACAACACTACAAGGGCTATACCAGTAACTTACCACTTACTACAATACACCTATATTTTTCTGTGAAAATGTGATCCTAGCAGTACTGTGCACTGCACAGCCTTTTCCAAGGCATTTGTTTAACCATATTTCTTTCATTCACCATTTCATTCATTCTACTAATCAGAAAAGACAATGATAGAAGAAACATACAGAGCTAGCTGTAGACACATACAAATAAAAAAAAAAAGTGAGGCTTGCTTAAAGACTTCTTTAGGACACTGCTGCAGGAATCCAAATCAGTACAAAGTCATTTCATGGTGTAGTAAAACAACTGGAAAACAATAATGAAGTTCTTTTCCATGGTTTGGTCTTGTTTGAGTGTAGTTCTAATAGGTAAGTCACACTGGAGGAAAGTGAGGCAGGGTAAGGGATGGGTAATGAATTGGCTATTGAAAAAATAATTTATTTTTTTCTTTTTTAAATCAAGTAGCTTTGTAGCAAGGAATAGGATTTACCAGAGCAGTGCTTCTTTCACAGAGTAGATAAGAGGATCAAACAAATAGTAAAGACTAAAACCTGCAATAAACAATGTATTCCAAGCAATTTTTAAATGTGCATTGATTTTCTACACATCTAGAGTACAGCATCTTAAAGGAAATTCAAATCTGTTGTAAGTGTTTTCACTACATTTACATCCTTAAGTGCCATATTAATTTTGTAGCCCTCCAATGAGAGGAAATTCAATCTCATGATTGCCTAAGTGTTTGTTTATAATTAAGGCAAGTCCAAAAGGTTTCTGTCTTCCTTTTTTTCTGTGAGGAAATGTTCTTCCATAAAATCAGTAACTGATAAATTAACATACAACATATCAATATAAAAACACTTTCAAACTGAACTGTAAGGTTAATAAGCAACCATTTCAGTAGTACTCTCTGAGGAAGTTATTATGCAGATTTCTATATATTTCCTATTTATTTCTAATAATTCTCTCTCCAACAGTTTGGATCTCAGAACATATGTAACTTAAAATCTGTAATTACTGCCCTTTCTTCTATCAACTCCAGGTGGTAAAATATTATTTTAAAATTACATTATACCATTGAATATTATTTTTAAAACAACATCTGTGCTACCCACAGCCAGAAGCGATCTATACACAAGCAAACAAGCCTCTCTGTGATGCCACATGTTCAAGATTACTCCAGGCCCTCACTCTGCAGCTGAAGATATTACACAAGGTTTTTTCCTACAGCCATGCCAGAAGAGCTTCAGGGGCATCAGAGAGGCACAAATCCGTTCAGCTGGTGCTCCCACTGAGAAAGTGCTGCGTGTCTCACTATCACGCAGAAGGGCTCACTACATCCATCCAAACCTACACTGTGCCCAGCTGCAGGGGCATTAAAACTCCAAGAGTGTGGCATTAAAATCTTTGTTATGGTCATTAGGATCTTCCTAACAGGTACCATCTCTTCAGATCTACTCAATATTCACATGGAGATTCACACTTCTCTCTGGCTCACATCTGCACATACTGCTACAATAAACTTAGAAGTCCATTATTTAAAAAATCTTGACCTAACAGGTACTCTGGGGTTTAAGAGACTTTTGACCACTGTAATATACTAGAAATGGGGAAGAGAACTTCTTTTCTGGGTCTGTGCAGCTTACATATTCATTATCAAAAGAGTAAAAAATGAAAGTTTGAAACCAAACAAGCAGGACAACTTTAAAACTAAACTGAGGGGGGAAGAGAGAAAAACAAAGCATCAACTGAACACTTCCCATGGCCAGTGGTCACACTTACTTTTAATTTTCTTAAAATGGGGTGCTGGTGGGGCACCCTGTAATTCTGTCAAGAAGATATAAAAACAGTCTGATATCCCCTTTTGACTTCTGAAATACAGTGCAACTCTTCACCATCTGTTATTTTAAAGTAGAAACAGCAATGAACATATGGGCTTTCTTTCTCAACCAGCTGTAGTGTAGTTAAAGTTATAATAATAGCCTTTCTCTAAGATAAATTTACATTAAAAACCCGACCAGTAAAGCAAGGGTGCCCAGCTTTACATTCTTCCCAAGTGAATTCCATAAAGTCTGAAATTCGTCAATCATGTACATAGTAACTGCAAAACACTTCCCCACAGAAAGTTACTTTCATGCATGCAACTGGTCTGTCACAGCTCAAACCAGTAATTTTAGTTTAACATAAAATTTTTATAGGTTATTTTTCCTTATTTTTTAATAAGTTTTTGCCAAGTGTGGAAAACTGGTCCCTGAGCTCATAGTTTTAACTGAAGCAGCACAAGTACAGAAAACAACTTTAAAGAAAGATGAATAAAACTGGTTCATAAAGCTCAGTTTATCTGAGAGAAGACACACAGAAGCTCAAGTGAATAAATAAACAACAAACGTTTGCACTTGATGTGGTTATTTACACAGTCAGAAAACTTAAAGGATCCCATTTAAGCCTCTTCCTTTCCAGCCTTGGTTAAGAAAAGCAATAATTATTTACCTTTATCAGGATGATTCAAAATCATGATTTTCCTATGCGCTGTTCTGATTTTGTCCTTGCCAGCAGATGGACTGCAAAAACAAATTGAAGTGCTTACGAGAAATGCCAGAGCACTCAAGCTAAAAATTAACAGTTTATACTGGCTTCAAAAATAATTAAAACTTGAGATTTTCACCATCTTGTGGACAAAATATAAAACTGCATCTCTGAGGAAGCAATAACAACAAAGGCATCTAAGACACAGAGAATGACAATTTTCAAAAGTCTGTGTACTTGACACATACAAATACCTTTCAGGATTTTGTAAAATGCAATACATCCACTCATTTAAAATAAATAATTTGAGGGGGAAAAAAATAGGAATGCTCTAGCAGTTCTAGGGCATATCTGGTTGGTTATTCTAGCATTAAATGCAGAAAACACAATTTTTCCTCCAAGAAAAGAAATATTTTTATGACCAGTGACAAAACAACAAATATTTAATATTATCACATTTTGTTCCACCGTAAATATTTTTATAGCAGCTGTAAATATTTCTTCTTTCTGCTGAGGCCTGAAAAAATCCCTGTATGTGTTATTTTTGCAAAGCTGTTCAATGTGTTACATTCAGGGACATGCTGATTTACAGGTGCTACCTACATAATGTTGTTTACTTCAATGACATACATAAAATATGTATTTGGTCTAAATTAAATACAAAATAGGTACCTTACCAGACAAATAACCACTTATGGATGCAGTGTGCCAACACAGTAGGGCTCTTGTATGCAAAAGGACAGTTTGAATGGTTCAGTTTTTTATAATTTGTTAGTATGCAGAAATGAATCAGTATTTTCCACTTCAGGTGACTTCTTAATCAGTGATGATTCAATTAATTAATCTTTCTGTAGATACAGCTTGAATGCAAGGTATCAGCCCAACTAAATTCCCGAGGTAAACAACCTCTCTAATTATTATTCTGTCACAGTGAAATTAGAGTATGTTGCAAAAATAGTTCATAGAACTGCATAAGAAAAGAATATTTCAACTGAACAGAAAGTAACCTAGAAAGTAAGAATCAAACAGAGGGTGAAAGGCCTTGGATTCTATGAACACAAAACCAAAACAATTTATCATGCAACTACAAATAACAATCATCTATATTTTGATTTGTAAAGCCGTTTTTCATACTAAAAAGGAAAGCTGCTACACCACATTTAGAACCTCAGATTGGCCAAAACCTAACTGGGGAAAAGTGCCAATTGTATATTACAAAAGATCATGCAGGTCTGCTCAAAGAAGCAACTGTGAAAATAGGGGTTTACTTCAAATTTGCTTAGTTTATGAGATATTGCTTATGCTGCAATGGTCTCTAAAGATTCTTAATCACTATGAAACAAATACATAATGTCAAAATCACATTTTCCTTGACTCATAGTCTGAGTCACACCAATGTCATGCTGCCTTCTAACATCATCAACCGGCCACAAAGTCTATCACTGTGGTGGAACAGCTGATATGCCTGGAGGGCAGGGCTGACATTCAGGGGAAGCTCCAGAGGCTGCAGGAATGGGGTGATGGGAACCCTTTGCAAAATTCCACAAGGATGGGTGCAGAGCTTGGTACTTGGGATGAAAGTGTCCCTTGCAATGCTAGAGGCTGGTGAACGCCAGGCTGGGGAGTGGCTCTGCTTAAAAGGACCCAGGGCACAAGCAGAACAATTCTCCACTGCAGTATGTAACCATGCTTTCAATCCAAAGTCACATGTTTTATGATGATTTTATTGTTTGCTTTTTAGTTTAAGCAGAATATTAGAATAATCTACAAGCCATTAGAAGTCTTTTACAAAAAAGGTTACGGTTGTGGCAAGAGTATTCCACATTTTTGCAACATCCACCTGCTTCATTCAATACTTGCTAAACTAAAACACATTGATGCAACACACCTACCTTACACCTAAAATAAGGCTTGCTTCTCGCCTACTCATTTTCTGTTCAAATCCTCCTTTATAGTATGATGAAAGACTCTGAAAAGAAGAAAGGGAAAAAATGCAATAATCAGTTAATGTACAAGGTGCCAGGAACTAAACTGTATTTATATGACCTCATTCAGAGCATTACATTCATCTATAATTTATTTCGAAGGCATGCAATGACTGCAAACCAGATAATATGAAAGGACTTCTCCTGAGTGATAACACATGCAAAAACCAACTTAAAAATAACTATCTGTGTTTTCACAATCTTCTACTGTTAATAAGAGATATTAATAGCTACAACCATTAAAATCCTGCCTCCAGGCAAAAAAGTCCAGAATCAAAGTACATAATAGCATAGGGTGGTACAGTGCACATGTTGGGGTGGGCATGGGAGGGAAAATAGGATAATGGTTGAGAACAGCACTGGTACCCTCACAGTGGAAAGTGTCAAAAGTGACAATACTTTGGTATCCATGGATATTATTGACAACCACTCCAGATACTTCTACAAAGAAAGTAGGTAAAAAAACCCAATAGAGATAAGAAGAGATTTCCATGTGAAGGAACGTTACTTCAAAAAAATGTATCATGAGTTCTTTGAAGGAACCCTGAGAATAAACAAAAAGAAACAAGAAAAAAAAAGTCTTAGCATAAAACCACAACCTCTATTTCAGGAAATCATTGCACTGGAGAACACTGGAAAACAGTAAAGAATATAGGGAAATTCTAAGCCTTTACATCCCTCCTTCAGAACCAATGACTGACAACTATTAGACATAAGATCTTGGTTTAATTTTTTTAAACACATTGTCATATGAAACTTCATCCCCTGTTCTAAGAAGGGAAGAAAAAACAATGGGAAAACATTAAAATAGAGATGGAGATGAGAGCAAATCATTACAACAACTAGTTGTCATAAAGAATGGGTTTAAAGCATATTTGTCAACCATAAATCTATTTTAAATTATGAAAAAAAACCCTACTGAACCACCACTAATGGTTAGCAGTGATTTCAATGCGAACGTTTCTGTAAGTCCCAGAGGTAGCAGATGTAGCTCTAAGCCTTGGGGAACTGGCACACAGAAATCACTCTAGAAGACTCAAGTTTTTTCCTCAATGCAAAACCTATTAACTGGGGGAAAATAAGCTTCTTTTGTTGCTATCAAACGGAAGTCTGGCCCGAGAGCTGAGACTATTTTTAAGTGTTCCTTTTACCCCCAAGTAAAATGTGCCTGGCCCTTCATAAAACACTCTCCTCACTAAATATAGCCATTCATATTCAGTGAGAATTTTGCCTTATGTCTACACAAACTCTCTTACACAATTTCAAAAGCATTACAGCATTTAAAGGGCTCTTTATGATATCTAAGCAAAGCCTTTAACTAAGCTTAGGAGAGATATTCACCCAAAAGCATGGTTTAAAAACCTGTTGCTACCATAAGGTCACATGGAACCAGAGAAGAGATTTTTTAGTGTGCTGTTATGATCCAAAACTGATTTTATCTTTCTCCTTCCCACCCCAAACCATAAATGAAATGACCACTGCTGCAACACTTCAGGTATCAAAGCTGAAGTAACTGTGGACGTGCCACACCTACAAGAAGAATCTGTGGAGGAACCACTTCTGTAAGGGCAGGATAACACAAACCAGGTCTGTAACAGTGCACATGGACATGACAGGTGAGAGAGCGCAACACTAAGGGGACACACAGGGCTTCTCTGGTTCTCCAAGAGGGAATGATGCCAATAATTTAATAGCCAACAGGTAACACCCTTGAAGAGCAGAACTGCACAGAAATTTGCAACGACACCCAGTTACCACAAGCAAAAGAGAAAAGCACACTTTAATGTCCGCTGAAAGGTTTTCCAAATACATTTCCTCCCAAAGCACTCTAGGTGCAGATGGTTTCCTGAATTCTTCTCTGTCCTTCAACTCTGACATAGAACTCTTAACACAAGAGAACACTAGTTTTCTATTCATGTGGAGAAGAACAATATTTGAATTTTCTTTAACACAGCTTGTCTTTATTCTCGATAGATTGCATCTAAAAGACTATTTAAAATGAGAGACTAGGGAGAGATGGCTGTAGGCTTACATTCAGAAATATTTTTTCATGTTTTTAAAGCCTACTTCCTTGACACTGTTCTAACCTTAGGAAACCTCGGTTTACCTCCAAGAGGAATGAAAAAAAATTCTGCTGCCTGGGTCCTTTCACACACAAACTAAAAGAGTTTGTTGAATTGGTCTTCAAGAAAAAAAATATTTTCTTCTCATAAGTGAAGGATGTAGCAACAATAACCAATTCTTAAATTAGGATCTCCATTCTAAGCAGAATTTAGAAGGAAATTACATAAAAGCACTTTTTCCCGTTGGCTAGAAAAAAGAGGAAGAAACACTGAGACTTCATTTTAGGGAACACCATGGCAAATTTCTAGTTCCCTAATGAAAGCACTTTTGCATGCTACTCAAACTAAAACATTCTTTTTCCTTGTTGTAAATTCTAAGTAATTGCTGGAAAGATATTTTTCTGTTAGGAGAACTCCTTGATGAGCAGGCAGTTCTAGACACTTGTTTATTTATTAGCTCCAGCAATTGCAAAGAAAATTTTGTACTGGAAAAATCATTGAAATGAGTTCTTTATTTCTTTGTACTATTTGGGGGAAAGGGAGAAGGTATCATTTAATTTACTTAATTTTCTTGCACATTATTACTGTTTAGCAATTTATGTACATAAATCCTCCTTTCTGAACAAATGCTATTAATAAGTTTGGGGCACAGGGAGGGACAGAATATGGCTGCACTTGCTTTGCTAATGTCTATTCAGTCTTGCAAATTTTTGCAAAAGCAATCAGATAAAAAAATCCAGTGCAGAGGGACCATGACATCTTTAAGGTACTTTTTCTCACATAGCACAGGGAAAGCATAATCACTGGTTCCATGCCAGTTAAGAGACTGAAAACACCAAAACTGAGACCATACATTATATTACAAGGAGTAGTGAACTTTTCTGAAAACTCTATATATTGCTTTTCCAGCATCAATACAGTCCTCCACTAAAAAGGTAACAAAGACCAGAGGAAAAAAAACCAAATACAATAACCAAACTACACCCACAAACTATTTAGAAGCTGTGATACAATGTAATACACAATTTTGCTAACATCAACTTCAACTTCCTTTTTCTTAATTAGGCAGAAAACCTTATAAAATGGATTGCATTGTTATCTGGAAATTTTATTTTCAATTAAGGACAAGAGAGACGCTTGCTACCCTTACCTCTCAATTCAGAACCTTATGAGTCTGAGCAGAATCATATCCAGTAAGGGAAATACAGTGTGTAAGCCTAATGATGTGCTACAGAAGACATCCTTTTCTTATGGAACACAGAAATTCATGATTGTGGGATTTGAGTATTTTGACAGTTCATTTGGCCTAGAATTGCTGTTTCTGTCTTCAATATCTTCTATCTACCTATCTATCTACCTATGTATTTATCTAGGAATCTATCTCTCTATCTATCTATCTATCTATCTCTGTAACTATCTATCTATCTATCTGTCTTTCAACCCTCAATATCATTGACTCCACAAAGAAAGGTAATGAATGCTACTGAAATACTTGTTTTTTTATTGCACACTTTAAGGAAATATTAACATTATAATTAATGGCATTAATTCTGAGAAAGAAAAGCCAAATGTGTACGTAGAGCTATGCACCTTCTACTGGCACAAACTCTTCTCACTACACAGAAACAAAACAGTGTCACTGGCATTTATCACACCAGTGACAAAACTAGGCTCAAACTAAAAAACCATTTCTCTGAGAGCAAGCATTATGACTTGGAAATGACAATCTTTCTTCTAGTGTCTTTCTCCACTGAAAGAAGAATGGCAGAAAACTTCAAAACTACAGCAGCATTTACAAATATATATTCTTAAATATTAAGTAATTGCCTTAAAGTTAAATGAGAGGTAAAAATTCAGAATAAAACATAACACTTTCACTGGCCTCTACTTACTATTTTTGACTAAAAGATGAGTGCAGTAGTAGACTGTACATGCTACTTATTTACATAAGTAAATGGGAAGCATAAAATCTTCAAGATACAGCAAGCAGCATTTTAAATGATCACTTCATAATTGCTCAACTTGACCTTTCCCAAGTCATTTATTAGTGAGCAGGCAGAAAGAACAAACAGCATCTGTATTACCTTCTGTGACTGGGAGGGACAAACATCAGCTGAGCCTTCTACTGCAAACACAGGGGGGAATAGTAAATAGGGGAGGAAGAGTAGGGGCTCACAGAGGGAGCCAGCTAGCTTTTCAATAGGCAGCTGCTTCACGGACTCTCAAGGAAAAGGAAACCGTGAGGGACAAGGTTAGATTCTAGAAAGTTAGCATAAGCACTGAAAATTATAGTGACCAAGTTAGGTGACTTCAAACACCATAGAAACCCAGCAAAGTAACACTAAGCCCAGACACTAAATGTCACAAGATGCTTTTTCCAGTAAGCACAGGAAGTACCAACTGCTTCATATCCTTTGTCAGTGTAAAGGGCAATAACCTGTCAAAAAACATGACGAAAGCGCCAATTCGCAAATTACACTCAGCAGCTTCAAATTCTACAAAGTCATGTAAAACTACTAAAATAAGAAGTTTGGAGCATAGGCACTTACATAGGACCTTTGCATTTAATGTTTTCTGTATTGTTTCAAAGAAAATAATTCATTGTTAAAGGGAGGAGAAAAAAAAATATTAAAAACTACAAACCAAGAAAGTAGTAGCTGTGAGCAGTAAAAATCAAATAATCTTGGCTAAGAATTATATAAGGATTTTCAATTTGGACTATAGTTGTAGAAGAAAAGTATTATCACTATCCTCACAAATACAAAGCCAACAAATATACACAGTAAATGGCAAACAGGAAGAGGGTTTTTATTGTCGGCAGTAGATCTTGTCTTACACTGAAAACTTGTATTTTCAAGATCAGAAACAGAATAGCAGAAGAGATATCCTACTGAAAATCAACACACAATTCTGGGCAGAAAGGCAGGATGTGAAGGCAGACAGAGGATACTGCTCCAGGGACTAGGAACTCTTAGAATGCAGAAGCTCCTGGTTTGCTCTTTACGGTTGTTCATGAATTCTGCAGGACTCAAAGTCACAAGTAGAAATGAGATAGGTCTGTAATGAGCTTGGCTCAGTCAGTACTGAAGGGTACAGTTTCCTAGGAACAGACACTTCTCAGCGCAGTAGCATGTCACATTTCAATGTGTTAGAAAGAGTCACTGTCTGCTTTCTTATGTGAATGTATCTGAATTTAGATTCTCTAGCCTATATCTACAAATGGATAGAAAAAGAATTGCTGAAGTAAAACTGCTAGGGAGGGAGGGAGGGTGAAGACTGAAGCACTCCGTACTCTGAAGCCACATGTACTGCCAGCTACATCTAGCAAGCCTGCAAGTCAGCCTGTATCATGTGAAAGCAATTTAATTCACAGTACCTAAAGTCCCCTCTGTTGTTTTGGCAGCCAACATAGGAATCTCTCAAAAAATTACTTTGAAAAAGAAAAAAAAAATTGACACTGGTGTCACAACAGCTATGCACTACGAGGGACAGAGAGCAAAAAGATCCAGGAGCACCATTTCTGGGTGAAACACATGGATATTAAAAACAAACGTGGACCAACCCCAAGACGACAGTTGAGTCTTCTCCTCTCCAGGAAGCTTGCCCTGATCAAGCTTGTACCTTCAGCACATGAACACCAAGCACAAATGGTAAATGAATTTGGACTGCAGTGTCTGTCTAGACAGGCTCTGTGTTGCAACTGGCCTAACATTAGAGTAGGTGCAATGCTAATATCGTGTTTTTAAAATGCCTACCTTTAGTGTATTTCTCAGGAAATAATAATGTGCAACAACTACTCCCTGAACATGCTCACCCAGCAGCATCAAAAAGGGAACAGCATTCTTCTGCTGTGGATAAATATACACATACTATGAACTCTGAAGGAACACACTGCCACAAGCAGACATCTACCTCATTGGTAATTGCTTCAATCAAACAGGAATGGAACATATGTATTTATTTACCAGAGGAAAACATAGCCATTGAAGCAGTAAGTAAATACTCTCATATATTCCCTGCATATGCTCCATTCACAACACTCTGCTTCTCGATTTTTTACCTCATTATTGTGTTTTTTAATAAGTAGGGCAAAACCAAAGCACAAAAACTTGGTAGAAAGTTCGAATTAGCTGAGGAAGAAAAAAAAAGACAACTCATATGTTAACAAGAACACAAGCTCTCCCATCTCCATGGCAACCCTTCCTAGAAGTTCATCAATTTGTCTTCTTGATTTTAAACACTGTATCTAAAAGACTAAATTCTTTCACTTTTAGCTGCTTGAAATGAAACTGCATGTCATCACTTTGCAATCTTCAGGAATTAGTGACTTTCTTATAGAACACTTCAACAATTCATCTTTACACTTACTAGTAAAGGGTTCCAAAACAAGGAACATCAGCAGAATAAACGACAACTGTTTATCAAACTCATAAACATCTTTCGATACAGCTTCACCCATAGGGATTTAAAATATAGCAGACAATGTGCCAGAGCATACACAGTAGAGAGCAGCCCCACCCTGGGAAAAAAAATTATCTACATGGCACTTAACTGTATTTAGCACAAAATGTCTCCTTTCTGAATACCTGAAATACAAAATCATAAATTTAGCATAAAGTAATATCTAAACTTACGGAAGATGAAATCCTCTTTGCTGCCTCTGTAATTGCCTGCTCCAATGGCTTCCAAAGGCGGAACGCGTAACGACCTAAAAAAGACAGAGGTTGAACGAAATATTCACTAAAATGAAAAAAAACCAAACAAGCCAACCTCTACCTTTCATTCATCAGCTTACAGCAGAAAGAATTTTGGTTTAAAAAACCCCCAAACTATTGGGAGAGGGAGAAGAATTTTAGTATACTGCATCTAAAAATCTAGTCACGGACTGCAAAGATCCATTGTGTTTACTCACTCTTTACCGCACTAAATAAATAGATTTAAATACATTTCAATATGATAAATGAAGATATCTGCCTTGTGAACTTTAAGAAAAAGGGCAGTTTGGAACATTAGCTTTGGATACAAATTATTTATTAAATACTGTTCAAAGGTTATGTCTTCAAAAAAAGAAATCCATGTACTACATATTTCTTACTGTATGCTTAATCACACACCTTGTAAATACCGCATTTTTAATTTTTTTACAAAAAGATGATCTTTTGGGATTCAGAGCCATTCAATTACCCACTAGCACTGAATGTCTATAGCTAGGAAAGGCTAGAGGGATCCCTGTAAGACTGTGTTCCCACAAGTACAAAGCAGGTCTGTCAACTTCAGAATCAAGATTTATGCCATGTATTTGGAGGATTTTCCATGTGAATCTGCTTTCCCCAGATACTGTTTTGATTAACTATTCATTAGCAATGTAACTTACTATTACACAGAATGGAAAAACTATTCATAAAATGTGGCTCTGCTTCACTCAAATAGTATCATTCTTGAAACACATAATATGTCCATAAGTTTTAGTGACCTAAGCCTATGCCTATGTGAACACAGAAGTTAAAACCATGTTTAGAGTATCTCTGTTGAAATGTTGTGATATACTATTACCTCACTTTCTTCTTAATGCTTTCTGTTAACCATTATATCGCTAGCTGCAATTAATTCTTCAGCTCAACCAGCAGAAGAAATTCTATGATCATTCCTCTGCTGCTTCTATACAAACACCTAAACAAACCACTGCTTAATGGGAGTACATCACCAAAGGTCTTGTCTTTCCTTCCCCTAATCACAGTAACAATACAACTGTACCCACCAAACACCTGCTGAAGTTTTGTGCAACTTGTTCATCTATTAAATCTATTCTTGGTGCATGTACTTGTGCACAGCTAACCATGGTTGGTTTTGTATGCTGAAAATAACAATAATCGATTTGTACATTTCAAAACCAGAATGGACCACAGTTATCTACACCAAGTAACCAAGGGTATAAATCATGTTAAACTCATACCATGTATTCAAACTAGAACCTATTTTTCAGAGTAACAAACAGTCTAGATGCAAAGAGTTCAGGCAATAAACAACGTAGTATGGCAACACTTAGCATGATAAATCCCTGTAGTCACTAAAACCTTTTATTTTCCACTAGTTGAATTTGTCAAGCATCACCTTCACATCACAGGATCTTGTTGCACTCTTCTGTACTAAAGAGCCTTCACACTGAAATATGTTATTAGGTATATAAACTTTTCACCTTTCATTTTGCAGACTAAAAGCAGATGGAACCTTTTAGCTGCTGTCCATAAAATTACTTTATCCAGCTTTCTCCACCTTTCTCAAAAAGAATTTTGGAATTTATGGTTTTGTAGGGACAGGAACTATAGGTGGACACAATTCTTCATAGCACTCTCAAGCAACCTTTCCACTTTCCACTATTTATATTCCTAAAAACTTCATTAACCCTTTCGGAAACGGCAGCTCACAACTGAGAGTTCCACTAGTAATTGCCTTACCTGCAAATGCAACAGTTGCAACGCCAAGTCCAAGTGCTATCATAGTTCTGGCCTAAAGCAGAGGAACAAGAATCAGAATAACATACAAATTCTCATTTGATATATACACACCTTTAACAATGAGTATATCTAATTTCTGACATGGACACTTCACATATAACTTGCAAGGAAGATGAAAGTAAGTTCTGTATTCCACAGGCCGCATCAGATTTTATAGCTCAGTGCCATTAACCCACGCCAACACATCAGGTTTAATTTGAACTCCCTAGTAGAAAATCAGCGAACATATACTGCCACCAGCTCACAGTATGCAATGATAAAAACACAAGGCAGACAACTATACAGGATTACTTGAAATTACTTGAGCAGACTAGATCAACACAGTACATAACAGAAAGTATCAGTTTATTACAAAAACGTGAAGAAGTAACGTAAACTCCCATATCAGATATATGTATTTTCCTATACAGTGCTTGAAAAAAAGTCAGGTGCTTCAAGAAGGATAATAAGAAGTACCCCTGTTTAATCAAGAAGCTGATGAAAGCTATGAGGTAAACCTTGAAGAAAGGACTGACTTCTCACATGTTTGCAGAATTCAGGAAGGGTAACAAGCTCTCCACTTCTGAAAAGCCTCAATGTAATCTTTGAAACAAAGGAAATAGTCATCTGTGGCATTACCTGTCTTATCATATGACAGTTCAAAAATGCTTTGAATTTTCCCCCAGGAAACCTGAGAAATCAGATTAAGCTTGTTTATCTTGAATTCAAAACATAATGACAGTGAAAACGCTTTTATCACCAAACCGCTTCTTCTATATATGACTTGCTTCCGCAATTATCCCATCACTGGTTTATACCTTTTGTACAAGCAAGCTTTGGTAAAGCTCCAGTTCAGTGTGAATGCCCTAATAACTGGATCTGGAGCCTTTGCCATTAAGATTTCTGGGGCTAAAATACTCTGTCTTCAGCTGTACCCAATCTCATTTCTGGACAGTGGGAATAGGGGAAGAGTTCGGAAATACTGTTTTTAAAGATTTCCTAGAGCTGGCTTAGTAGGGCCTAAACCATGGGTTGGCAACTTCCCCAGCAAACAGGCAGCTGTACAAGATGTAGGCACTGCCCTCACACCCAGTGTCTCCTACAGCTTTGGCTCCAAAGGCAAGAGTGGCTGTAATTGCTGCTTGTAGCACTGAGCGTAGAAGAGAAGTTGCAGCATGCTCAGAAGTCACCAAGAAAGCAGCTGTATTCCTCTGGATCCTGCAGATTTTAACTATGTGCCTATTTCCCACCTACCTGGGAATTCTTGCCTCAAAAATCTGCCTGTATATCCCATTATAATAATCTAACTCTTCCATTTGAGTGTAGTCTTCAGTCTCAACATTAGCATTCATTTCTGAATGTAAAAATAATGTAGTTTTATGTGTTGTTCCTTTCAGTTCTACAAAATTTCCCCTCATCTTTCTCCATGAAAAAGTTTAAGCATGTTATCTTAAAAGATAGAAGACGTAAAATTGTGAAGCATACAGTTCACCTCCTCACTAAACAAAAATTCTTTTCATTTCTTCTCACAAATTAGTTTTCCCAGGCTCTCAGTATTCAAACATTCAAAAAAATTCTTCCAATTCCTCCATTTAGACACAAACAGCCACATTTCTGAAAATATCATAACCCTATAGCAATTCTATATTATTCTGTTCTGCGGTTTGTGACCATGGATTAATATTCAAGAGTTTCTTTGACTTATTCAGACTGACAGCAAGAATCTTATACTAAGTGGTTACAGTCAATTAAGAGCTCAACAATGTGTGAAATAGATCACACTGGCAAAAAAAAAAAAAAAAAAGTAGCCTGCGATTGTCCAAATTAAGTTAAACTTGCTTTGCCACCAAAAAGGTGGTTTAAGTCAGCAGTTTACAAGACAGGCAGGTTCCAACAAGGCATTAGCAGCAGACACTTCATGATATGCAGAGACCAGACTAATAAATAATACCACGATTCTGTCAGTTCAGGGCAGAAGCAGCTGAAGTGTTTTTGCCCAGCAATCTGGGAGCACAATGCAGAGACCCCTGAGGCCCTTT
Organism: Acanthiza pusilla; assembly: GCA_036630365.1. Taxonomy (NCBI): domain Eukaryota; kingdom Metazoa; phylum Chordata; class Aves; order Passeriformes; family Acanthizidae; genus Acanthiza; species Acanthiza pusilla. The sequence goes on from JAXCHO010000018.1 coordinate 14,798,706, forward strand.
GACAGAGCCCACCACGTCTACTGGAATGCATTATTCCAAGCTCGGTGAAAAGCACTAGCAGTTAGTGGAAAGCTAATGCTGGCTGGAATACTGCAGGTAAAAACGAACCATGACACCAGCTCCTGAATGGAGCAGGATGCGGGATCAAGGGGAAATGAAGACAAGACAGAAACTTGGTAAAAGTGGTACAAAGCTCAAGCCAGAGAGGCATGAAAGACTGTCCACACATTTAAGTGAGGTACAGGCATTGGAAAACCTGAGAAATACTGGTTTATGGTAACTCACTTTATTTGCATTACAAGCACATCAGAGGAGAGTCACTTGCCACTTATTAGCAAAGAAGTGATAACTTGACATATCAAAGCATCTTGAATGTTTGTGACAGTGTAAATGTATCCTAACTATATGCATGTGACAAAACCAGAATTTGAATCGGTCTGAAATTGCATGTTTGGCTTTTGACACGGACTCTCATAAAAGCAGCGGCAACTTCAAGTACTAACCAGTTAGTCCTTTAAGTCCAGCTTGACTCAGTTTCCTTTTCCATGCTCTCTTAACTCAGTTGAATATTTAAAAGAATCAGTCAAGGTTAGCCTGGTGCTTTGAAATGTAAAGTCCAAAGCTCTAATTAAATGCACTCCTTTCACGTCAATATTAAATGAAAGCAACTCACTCTCTGTGGAAGGCAGCAGTTCATTTAGAGCATGCTAATACAAGTACCACCACGATCATTTTTTCTCCTATTGCTTGAAACTGCATTTTATTTCAGACTCTTAAGGCATAAATAAATAAACACATACACACTGACTTTCAATTATGACAGCATTGACCTTCCCCCCCTTCAAAAATGCTGTTAAGAAACTTCCAAGATGTGGATTTTAAATGAAATCATTATGTTAAGATCCAAGAGGGAAAAATAAAGAAATGAAAGATTGAAAACTAACATCTGTCCCTTTCTTTATTCAATGAACCAGCTCCCAAAGGTTAGTCATCAACCCCATGCTACTCTGCTGATCTCAGTATTTTAATTTTATTATGTAGCTCAGTTTTCAGTAACGAACCCTGTTAAAGAAAACTAATGAAAAAGTTATGCTAAATGTGAAAAACCTGAATTTTCTTAATTCTTTTCAGAAATGTGTATAAGAAAACACAAGCATTAGAAAGGCAACTGCGAGACCTGATTTACATAAGCATTTGGCACAGGAAAGAGCATAAAGCATATTAACTAACACACAGTATGTGGAGAGGTATACATCATATACTGTTAGAAAACAGAGATTTTCTGTCTATTCCTTTAATATTTAATTCTCCAGTAGCCTTAATTTTTTAGCAGCAGAAACAAGGGAGAATGAGATATTATTTTTGCAAATTCCCAAACCACGGTGCTCTGCTAAATTAAACATACTTAAAAAATATAATGACATATGTTGTTCTTAGTATCAGAGCTTCTCCTTCTATGAAGCACAAGAAAGTTCATTTATAAACAAAAGGAGAATTTCAAATGCATAATTATAAAACTTCAGCACAACATTCCTACATCTGACAATGGACAAGTGGCAAGAGCCACTTTCCCAAATGTTAAAACCTATCTGCCTGCATAGGATTTGGATTTTATACTGGTTCTTCTACCACAACCACTGGAACACCCTTCTCAGTCAAATGAAAAATAGTTTGCTCTCCTCACAACTAAATTTCACACACACAGCAAGAGCCCTACAGTCTTTTGCCTCAGAAACCTACAGTGAGCAGAACAGAATAAAAAGCACAGAGAAAATAATAACTAGTTCTCATGAGTTGAATGACATTTTGCAATAAATCCATGCTTAATTATGGACCAGCAAAATAGGAGGTATGTACCTATATTCAAATAAACACCCAAGTGTAAATTGCTTAACTAAATATTTTTAAGGTTTGGTTTGTTTATTTGTTGTGGGGTTTTTTTAGTTCTGTATGCTGCTAAGAAGTAGGATTCATAAGTATATTAACCAAGTATACAAAAATATTTCTGAAAATAGATTTTCCCTTATACAAAAATTCTTGACTTGAGACACAAATGATTGTTTGTTATGGAAGATAGAATAAGGCTTCTATTCCTCAGAGAGTAGTTACAGTTTACTGGAATACTGCTCCAGAGCAAACCACCTTACTAACACTATATGGAGCCAGAACCATTTTGAAGTGGGATTATATTATAAACTCTATGCAACCAATCTGATTTCATAATCTAGTTTTCCCTCCAGTCTTACCTTCCTATGAAATTTAATTTGTTCTCCAACAGTGAAATAAAAGTAATTTCAGCTAGATGCTGTTGTCCATACTGACACAATTCTCATGTCAATTTGTGTCCTACAATTTACAGCGACCTTTTCGGTTTGTATATAAAGCTATGACTATAGTTGTGACAGTTTTTCATAGGAAATTGTGCCAGAGCAAGATTCACTAATAGAACAATTACCATAAGGTATTCAAATCAATCTTCTTGAGTATGTATTAATTAACAAAGGCTCTTATGGGTGACCTTCGAGAACAGACTCCTCATGCTTCCACCGTTGCTCTTCCATTGCTCCAAATGCTGTTGTAAAACAACTACAAGAGTAAACATGGCCATGATCAAGGGACTTTTCAGCTAGTACCCTGGACTAAAGAATAAATTTCAACAGAAAACTGCAGACATCGAGACTTTAGTCCTCTAAAGACCTACCTCAGTCTCCAGACCACAGTAAGAACATGACCATACTCACAACAACAAAAAAAATCACACTAACCCCAAATGCAACTTTTATCTCAGATAGGTAAGAAGGTCTAAAGACTCCACAAAATTCACTAGAAATTCCCTGCCAGCATTCCGCAGGGAGAATAGCTGTGACATTAATGAGTTTCAGAGCCAGCTTCTTAAGACAACACACTTGCTGTTAAATACACAGGAAGAGTCTCTTGTGGAAAAAAAAGAGTCCTAGACTGTAGTAACAATGAATAAATAACTTAGAGAACTGTGATTTTTAAAACTGTGTTTTAAAAAAGTAGAAATATTGTAGTGACAACTTCACACACACAATTAGGTAAGGCAAGTAAGGCTTTCAAGCCATTTAAAAAATGTGAAAACTTCACCATCTGGGGCTTTAAGCAGTGTGTTCTTCCGAATTCTCTTTTCCAATGGGAATTCACTGTTCCCTGAACTAGTCAAAGAGACAGGAATGAAAAAGTGGGATAAAGTCCCAGCACCCTTTCCTCTAAAGCACAATACCGCATAGGAAACTTTGGAGGCCCTTTGCCTCCACCCAGCCTTTCCCACGCTATAAAGAACCAGATGAGAATTACTTTTCTGAAACAGAGCTCTACAAAATCTTCAACATTCAGACCTGCCTGTGGTAATAACATTTGCCCAGTGGGTGAAAACACCTTAGGTGTCACCTCTTCACAGCAAGGGAACAAAATTTTGGGCCTTGTTTGTGAATGCTGGGGTCAAAGTGCTCCCATGTACCCTGCTGTAGTACAGAACGGTAAGGGGCTAATGTGTATGTTCCAAACACCCATTGGCTGTGGAGCCAACCAAGGACTCTGGGTAGTGACAGATAAGAACTGCCGGTAATAAGCACGGATTGTTGGTAATACCACGCTGTGGGAAAGAACAACATGTGGCTGGAGAAGGGGGCCATGCAAAGGCAGGGCAGCACTTTTCCTTGTTCTAGTTCCTGGACATAAACACAGCACAGTACAGTGCAAGGATGAGTCCAAAAGGTAGGCATGGACTGTAGGGAGGCAGGATCAAGACCACCAAAGACTCCCAAAGCCCTCCGGCCCATTTCCAGAGTTGCACGGAATGTGAGAAACCTGTCTTCTGGGTGGGGAAAACCTATCCATAAAGAAGTCCATACCCCTAAATCCAGGCAATGCCCCCAGGACATCCCATCAGCTGGGTCAAGGCTGGGACCAGGACTAGCGATTTCCTTTTATTCTCTCTCTTTTTCTCTTAATTTGCCTGACTTTCTTTCTCCCTCTTCATCTCTTCCTTTCTCTCTTCCCTTTCACCCTACCCCTTTATCCAAAGCCCATTGCCGTGTGCTTACATAGTAGGTCAGGGTCCAATACCTCCACGCCAACCATGTAACTCACTAATAAAACTTTCTGACTGTTTGCGGACCCCCGACATCTGTCCTTCCTCTGGACCCACGAGCATTTACGAGCCTTGGGCGCGCCCTCCCCGGCACGGGTGGGACGCCACGCCCGCTGCCCCCGCCCCAGCTCCACCCGCGGCACCGGGCACGGACCCTCTCCCCCCAGCCTCGCTGCCAGGCCCGAGGGGAGCAGAGAGCACCTGTCCCCGCAGCCCCGGCCCCCGCCCGCTGTGCCGGCGCTCGCACAGATCATCCTTCCCACGAGTGAAGGCCCCGGTGAGACAGGGCAGCAGCAGCCTCACGGCCCCGGGAGCGGGGGTCTCGCCATGCGCTCACCAGCCCTCGGTCCAGCTCGGCTTGGCCCTTGCCGGCGCCCGTAGGGGCCCGGGCGTACTCGGCGTAGCGCAGGCCCTCGGCGGAGGCCGCGGCGCCCTCCATGATGGCGCGGGGAGGAGCGAGCACTACGGGCCGGCCGGAGGGACAAACGGCGCCCAGGACGGACCGCGAAGCGCCTCCGCCCCCGCGCAGCCCGGAGTGAGGCGGGACTGGGAAACGCAGGGATTCGGGATGGACTCGGGATAAGCGGTGCGCTAACAAATAGGAGCAGCACGGGGAAAACACTCAGGCCACACGGAAATAATCCGCGCCCATCTCCAGAATACAGGATTTTAGAAAGGGGGGGACATACGTAAAAGAAGGGATAAAGAGAAATTAATCCGGGAAAAAAGCCCAAAACACTAAAAATACATTTTAATCTTTACATGCTTGCACCTCAGTTGATGTCTGTATATATTTCACTGTATTTATACTTTGATTCCGTGCAAACGCTGGCACTTTGGATCACATTCACCCTTCTGGAGCTGATGCCCTCCTGTGCAGGAGTGGTCCAGCGCCTTTCGTCCCATGCCACAGTCAGTGAAGTGCTCGGTCCCGTGTCCCTGCAGCAGTGAAGCAGCTCTTCTTCCCTTGCGCTGGTTTTCCTTCTCTCCTACCTGCTAGTGCTGGCTATGGAACTGGATCATCTGCAGGCTGCTAAGTGGTGTGACTGGACAAAAATAATTATTCTTCTTACCTCCTATTTCAATACCTCCTATGACGATTGCTCTTCTAGGCATCTCTTAAGTATCTGTTTAAAGTACCATAGAGGTGAGCTGAGCACATATGGCATTTCATTAACCTTAGAGAGACGTATAAATTTAACTTTCTACTGAACAGAAGTCACTGGAAGTTGTATGATGATCCATTTGTCAAGAAATGCATTCATTTTTACTTCTTCATTGGACATATACAATCATATCCGGTTAATTTTTTAAAGCTTCAGTGAAATTGGATTTCTTAGAAACTTAAAACCTATTTTAGAATCAATAAAAATGTTCCCAGCTAATCATTTTCTGGTTACTTATTTGCATAGAAGTGATACAGAATAGCACATCACTTACTACTTTCTTGATTAGCAAACCCATCTTAAAAAATAATAAATTGAAAGTTTTGGAATTTAGGGTCTCTTCCTTAGTTTTCCAAGCTGATCTCTAAGACGCCTTAATAGATCAAATTCTGTTCTCATTAATCCAAAGCTATCATTTCGCTTTTTTGCCCTAATATTATTGTCTCATGGTCATAGCCGCCAAGTTCTTCTTCATTTTTAAGTATCAGATCCAGAAGAGCGTTTGCTCTTGTCAGCTCCTTGATCACCTCTGGAAGGAAATTATAATCTACGAACTCAGGAAACATTTTATGCCATTGTAAGGGTAGCAAAATTGGGCCTTTAAAGACACTGGGTCATACTATGGTCCATACAAATACACCCAGGCACGCTCTGAGATGGAAAACAGTGCTGGAAACATCTTCTTCATATCACCAGCTGTGCCACTACTGCTGCTTTCTGGACAGAGAGCCTCAGGAAGCATATCGATTCCGCAGAGCAAACCAGATAATCAACACAAGGAAAATGTATCTTCTGCCAGGAGTGGAACACTATAGTTTGTTTTCCTTGGAAGGAAGGAGGGGAGGAATTAAAGCAGCTGGGTCTTTGGTTATGGTTCTCTCCCGAAGCTCCTCTCAGCATGGCACAGCTGTGTGCTATGTTATGCACAGGATGGTGCTGGTAGAGACAATCTGTCCATTACTATTTAATTTAATCCTAAACACTGGTATGTTCCAGCATATTGTCACTATTAATGTGTAGCAATGTTGTCCAGATTTGTTATGCCATTTAAGTTAATTGTCTGCATACTTTTGCTATAAATTATTTTCCTAAACAGTCTGTGCTACAGTATTCCGTGTTACAGTCAGGATCAATGCTGGCAAGAGGCTCTGTCAGGAATGAAGGAAAATCTAGAAATGGATGCCAGGTTAAATCCTGTGAAATTGATAAATTGATAACAAGGAGAATGTGTGTGTGTGTGTGTGTGTGTGTGTGTGTGTGTGTGTGTGTGTGTGTGTGTTTGGGGTTTTTACCACTGAGAATTTCCAAAGTACCTGTAAATGTAGCACCTGATCAGTGAAATTAGAATGGCAGGGACCAAAATTTAATCCTAAAGATTAAAGTTTCTGAGGTCAGGCAGAGAAGAGAGTATAATTGAAAGTTATCAAGGAAATCATGAGGCATATCATATAAAACTGGTAAAGTCAGTGCTTGAGCCTTGCTGAATTGTCATGTGCATACAAATGAATGAAGAATAAATCTTCCTAGCCAGGCTTAGAAGTTGGAAGAGTTAATTCTCCTACAAGCATTTGTATATTTAATTACTGCAATATACTATAAAAGTAAAAAGAGGCATGAGCTGTGGACTTCTAATTTCTTTATGTAATGTATTTGGAAACATTACACAAGAAAGAATATAATGTTCTTTCTAGATACTATAATTGTCTGTATGACACCTTTGGTTGACTAGGTACCACTAGGTAGTATATTATATAAAATCCTTAGCTGGAACTAATCATGGCCTTTAGGAATTAAAAGAGTATAATTATTCATTGAAGAAGATGGTATATATGCCAAAAAGCTCACATATATTTTGTGAATAAGAAAATCTATGCTCTAAAAACTGTTGAGAAAAAGATCTATTCAGGAACATTGCAAACACTAATTTAATACTGCCAGACTTCTCAAGGACCTTTTCCTTCTGGACACAATGCTGGAGCAATAGCTCTTGGAGATCATTGTTTCTGATAGCATTTGTGAAGCTTACCAGTTAATTTTGCCTTTTCCATTAGATTTGTTGCAGACATTTTTAATGGTATAAAACATTCATTTGTAGTCCTGATTGTTTTTATAACATCAGACCTTTAAAATAGTCCTGCTTTATTATTTAGTGTTATTTATATAGCAGTATAGATATGCATAGCACTCTCCGAGCACAAGAGCACTCCTAAAATGTAACAGTAATCTTCAGGCACTGTGTCTGGACCTCAATACAGCAAATTCTGGACATCAGGTTAATTAAATTTTTAATATCCACTTCCGTTTGCTGAAGTAGTATTAGCTAAAGGAGAGGTGGGCCTGTTGTAATGCTGAAGGATACTGTAGAGTAAGCAAGGGTCAATTTTCTTTCAGAGAGGGGAAGATGATAGTTTTTGACAGGTACCGTCAATTTCAGCTTTTTGCAATAAAATGGGAAGTGTGTGCAGCATTTTACATCTCCTAAATAGATTACCCAACACATCCACACACACACACTTGTCAAAGCTAATGGCATTCTTTCTGCTGAACCTGACAAATTCCAGTCCTAAATCCAAACAAGAATAAATCTTAGCCAAATGTTGATATTTTACCCTCCTTCTGGGACTCCTCTCCAGGGAGCAGACAAATTTCTCTTCTCCAGTATCCTCAGCTGTAACAATTAGTGCTATCAACCCTGAAGAAAGCTATCAAACTAATTGTACAGCAAGGTAGAGTACACAGCCAGAAAAACATTGGTAAAGTAAAATGCATCTCTAAAAATTAAATTTTTATTTCACCATCATGGTATAAAAACTCTATATGCATCGCTAATTATACATACACCTCTAGGGATATTTTCCATCATTTGTCATTGCCCTGAAATATTGGGATATGTTCCCAATGATCAATTACTCAATATGATCTGTAGTATATTCAGCTGTGTGTCTCACCTACTTAGCCAAAATATCCAGGAAAAAAACTTTTTATGTGAACCCTTGAGCATCATATTCAGCTGCTGGACTAGGTGTTTTAGTGCTGATGACAAAAGAAAAAGCATTTCTCCAGCAATCAAGGCCTCCTGATACCATTTCTTGAGGAACATAGTGTGGGCTGTATGAAAGCTTGCCTGTCCTGACTGTCCTTTCAAAGGTGTCCTGCAGTTTGATGCTTTTCTTCAGGCTTTAAGCTTCTAGTATCCTTGTATTAAATAAAAACCATAGCTTTTAATGAAAAGTGTCTGTGGTTGTGGGGGGAAAAAAAAAAACCTTAAAAATGCAAAACCTAAATATGCATAAACCAACGGTGAAATAATGAAGAATGCACAGGTGTCTTCATGGAAGGAAAAATAGGGAACATTACATTGTTTGGGGGGGGGGGCGTTAATACTATTTGTTTCATAGAAGAGAGTTTAGTTCTATCTAACATTCCCAAAGAAAATGATGACATGCCTGACCCAGATCCTTTATAGTGAGAAAAGGTCTCTGATACCTCTCATTTTTTGTATAGTTCATGGTCCTGCAGAGCTGGAAATAAAGGTTCAGTACAAAATGTTCCTTCACAGAAGTTATTTTGGTTTATTATTGCAATTTCATGAGAAACACAGGTGAGGGAGGGAATATGAGGATTCTTAATATTTCACATGTCCACTGAGAAATTTTCTCAGAGCAAAAGAAAGACCATTTTCTATCTTTCTGTCTCCCACAAAATAAAATAAAATAAAATAAAGTTGTTAATAGCTGGAGGCAGCAGAGATTTACAGACAAAAAAGCTTTATTTTGACAAATGAATTTTCTCACTCCTTTTCCTGTTTTCTCCCCTATCCTACGGGCAGGGAGGGAGGGAGCCACCAGCTGTGTGAGCACTCACTTTATAGCAAGGGCCAGTGCATTGCAGCCTCAGATCCAGTCAGGGGTGTGAGACAACTATAAATATAATCCCTCAGATAAAACTGGCAGCCAGTATTTGGTGAGTCTAAAAATATAGGTACTGAATTAAAATCCTTATGGAGGACTTGGGAAGGGTTGAAATTGGTTGTGTTCGCATGTTTCAGAAGACTGAATACCTTGGCATTCTGATATTTCAGCATCTATTTAACATCTACAACACTAAATAAAATAGGGCAGGAGGCTGATCCTTTTTCCTAAATACAGCTAATGCACACATATATATGCTGCCCAAGACTAGCCTCCACTAGGCTGGAAGTACCTACATGGCTGGGTTGATCCTAGGGAAGGCAATGTGTATGTCCTTACTAAACTCCAAGTGTCCTGAGAGCCTTAGGTGGTACTGCCCTGATGCTAAACCTTGATTATTTGGGGAGTATTTCAGCTCAGTGTGTCTGAAGCAATGTGAGGGATGGGTTGCAGCCTGTGAAATGTTATGTTTTAGTTGCATGAAACTGAAGGGCTGGTGAATGATACACGGGAGTATGACACAGAGGCTGTGGGTTGAGTTGGAGATGTGGAGATTGCTGGGATAGTGATGAAGAGATGCTTAGGGTGGAGAAAGTTAAGTCTAGTACACTTGTTAATACTGCCTTGCTGGGAGTCATGTCTGACAGGAACCATCCTTAGAGCCAGACCTGGATTTTGTCCCGAGGAGAGTTAGTTTGGATTGTCTACAACAGTGCTATGAAGTAAATGAGCATGGAAGCAATAAAAGTGATCTAGCTTCTAGTGCTTGGGTTCATTTCACATCCCTCTTTTTTGAGCAATATAGATGTAAATATTTAGATTCTACAGTTACTGTTTTCAGCCAAAAGTTTCTAAATTTCCACAGGAAAATGACACTAAATCTGAATTTTACATAACATTGTAGGATTGAAGATACAGCAGCAGTGGCCACATTAATTATAATCAATTTTCATAATTAAATATGGGTTATTAAGACATCAATCTGCTTGGGTAAGAACACTCCAGATGTCAAAGCTGGATTTTTACCAGATAGAGTGTCTGTAGGCACAGCTGTTATCCCACAAATCTTTGCAGTCCTCAGACATGACTTTGCTATAATTTCTGTGCTACTTCTGGTGCTTCTGCTTCTCCTGCATTGACCCTGCAGTTCTATGGAAGGGAGTAAGCTTGAGGCTTGCTTTCATTTGCCAGCACCTTGTACATTAAATATATATATTTGTGAAGAGAAGTGATGCAAGGGACTATGCACCAGTCCATCTCTTTACAACACACTGCCCTTGCACTCCAGAATATCTGCAGAGTGATTTAGGTACAAATAAAGATCATCTCTGCTGCAGAGCATATTAGACAGAAGGAAGGAGAGGCCATTGGGGCTGCCTTCTTGGGGCAGCCCTAGGAGATGCATCCTGGATATGGAAGCTCTGGGAGGTGAGCTGCTGGTGATGAGGTCCCAAGGAGCATTACAATGACCAGGCAGCCTGCGGCCTTCCATGTGGCATTTTACTTTGCTCCTTTCCCTGCATGTGTGCAGAGTGCTGTGAGACCTAGATGGTCTAGGCAGTCAGGAAGCCTGGCCAGCAGTGTGTCTTTAGTGTAGCTTGATCAGCTGAGGGCAAAGAGTGACAAGAGCTGCATATGTGGAGCTGGATTTCCCTAGCTCTGCTGCATTAACCTGGAATAGCATTACTAGTTCTTTTTCGCTTGGGTTAGAAGTTGCCAGACATATTTTCTTTACTAATGATATTACAAAGGTCGCTGGTTATCCCCAGCCCTGCAGATCCCAGAGATACACTACCAGCGGTTAGATGTGATCACTCAAAGGATCTCCATTTTCAATAAGTGGATTGTGTATTTATCCTCTATTCAGGTAGAGTTAGGAAAGTTAAAGTAAAGAAGTTTTCTGATGGAGCAGAGTTGAAAGGCAGAATTTTTCAGGACCATTGCCTTAAGATTTATCTGAAGGTTAGTTTTTAGTTTTGTATACTTTCTTTGTATGCTCGTGCAAAATAGCAACCAGAAAAACCCCTTGTGACAGATTGGACTATGATTCAAAACAATTGCTCATTTGTGGAGGCATCAGGGTGCTTTGCTGAGACCAGGTTTGCAAACCCCCGAGGAGAAGGTGGTGAGTTTTTGGGTGTGTGATGGCAAACCTCTGCTCTGCATAAGACAGAGGGGGTGAACTTATAAGCGCCAGAGGCTACAAGCAGGCTTTGAGGCCAGTAAGAGACAGACCTTGTGGAGAAAGGAAGGTGCTTTTTATCATGCCAATTTACCTTCCCTTACACACAACCCCCGCTGATGGATCAGACCTTCGATCACCACTTCGCCCAATAGTAACGCTCAAAGTCTCATCATAGATCCATGGGTGGTGATTCTGTATCTTCCATGAACTCTTACTGTTCTCTTTCTTCCTTTCTCTTCCCTTATACGTTTTCTTAAGTGATATTTTTATGCTTTCATATTGCCATATTGCTACAGATAATAATAACCAAAATGGCTACATATCTGCCCTCCATTGCAAACAAACTGTTCTAGAATAAACCCTACATGTGTATATATGTATATGTATATATATAGATATATATAGACATAGATATATATAGACATAGATATATATATATGTATTTGTAAACGCCAATCATTCAGTGTTGTTTCACTTTAATCTGCCCCAAGGGATCTATTAACAAGAACCTGGGTTACCCTCACTTTCAGGGGTGGGTCATAACACCCCCAAGAATTATTCCCTCTGTCATAGGTAAATGTGAAGAGTTGGGTCAAAAAAATGTCAGAAATACAGCTTTCAGCCAGACCTCCCCATGCTTTTGCACGAACTATTGTCATCTGGTTTATTAGTACAGATCAGCTTTGCTGTCCCCCCATGACTCCTGTCTGCCTGGGTGCTGTGATTGAGATGCTCAGACTTGCACTTCAGCTGGAGGAAACAGCTGTACACACAGCTGTATACTGTGTACTGACAAACCAGTACTTGTACTTGCATGCCTGCCAGTTCAGTGATCAGGAAGGGGTGGAGCTTATCAGGAATTGAAACTGGTTTTGGTAACTCTAATATTTTGAGTCTTTCCTTAGCTACAGCAGCAACACTAGTTTCAGTCAAGGCAAGGTACTTGCAAAACAATGTCTGGGGTTGGAGGATGGAGGGATGGCAGCAGGTACAGGACAGCTACTGCCTCCAATACTCCATCTTCCTCTCGGGGTAACCCCTGGAATGGCAACAGTGAAAGGGAGAAAGGTGAAAACACCCAGAACCTCACATCTGAAGGGGGGCAAAGAGCCCAAGCATCAGTCTACCAACAACAGCAAGAGCAGTGGTAAGTAACAAGGAGCCTGACTAAGATAATTTACCTTTATTGGGTGCCTGTTTTCCCACTTACTCAAGGTGTACACCTCTAGAGTATCTGATACTTTATAGAGCACCTGTGAACGTGGCTGAGTACACAAGGAGCATGTCGTCATCTTCTCGAGGCTTCCTACATGGTACCTGAGTTGTTCTGGCAGGCTTTGTGATAGCATGGCTTACACCCTGTGTCACAGCAGTGGCCAGTTCTGTACTTTGGATACTGGCATATGTGGTGTCTGTTTCTTGGCATCTTTTTCAAAGTGAAATTTCAAATCTGGTTCTAGCTCCCTGTTTTTTCTGTGTCTCTTAATATTTCATCCTCAAAAGTCTAAAAATACTTACTTTGGCTTAAGAGACGGATATAGGCTGCATTCCAGCACTGCTCTGAATGCAGTCAAGGACATAGAACAGCTTCCTGCAGCTTCATGCTGACAAAACTAAAACCAAAGCTTCAGCTCCTTATTTAATTTTGTGCTTTATTGGAATCTGTGCTTAGTCCATCTCTGGCTTTCCAGTGACAATTCTGAGATCGCTTGCACAAGCTGTGTCTTGCAGGTATAATACAGAATAGAAACGGAAAGTTGGGTCTCTCTGTGTGTGCATGTGTTTAATATAAATATGCTTAGCTGACCATAGCTAATTATTTAGTCTTTTTCCCCAAATGTGCTTTTCCTGAGCTGTTAGTAACAGTGCATGTAATGCCATGATTATTATTATTGTTGTGTGCTGATTTTGCTTAGCTTGCTTTTTTTCTCTCAACTTTCAAAGGGCAGCTGATGAAACTGCCAACTGTTTCAGTTTCCTTTCCCTTCTTTCTGGATGAAGAAGGAGGTGTGAAGGAGATGTCAGGCAGCTGATGGCGAGCAGAGATCAGCAGCTTTCCACTGAAACCCATGAATGCTTGCCCATTAGGTAGTAATCATACAGGGACTATTAAGAGCTGAGTCTCTTTAAAATCCGTCAGCGCTTTAATGACCGACTTTCAGGAGTGCAAACAATAATTCCTCAGTTACAGCCTGTTTATTTTCTGCCACCTTCAAATATGAAAAGGTCTCTGTCTTGCCTGGTCTCATGGTGACATATATCCACAGCGGGGTGAGGACAGCCCCAGTTTCCTTATGTAGTTGTGCTGTGTGCATTTTGTTGCTGTTTGGGGTTTTTTTACGGGGAGGATTGGGCAGCAGGGATAGTGGGAGTTTTCCCATTGGCATGACTGGCCTTTGCCTAGATTTGGTCTGGGATACAAACCTCCTAGTACAGGTTAGGTGAATAATTAACCAATTGGTTTGCCAGAGCTCCCTGCAGAATTTAAGGTCAAGGCACATATGATCACACAGATCCCTCTTCCCTCTTTTCATCTTACATGATGCTTGCAGGCATAAAGCTATTGTGCATCCACTGCAAAGACTGAGTAGTACTTTTTGCTATATGAAAAGATTCTCTCTGTGTCTTCATAAAGTTCTAACAAAGAATTAGTTCCTAAATCTTGGATGTACAAGTTAAAGTCTGCCTTAGTATGCAGTTAATGAGAAGAAGGGATGAGGGAAAGGCAGGTTGAAATAGAAACCATCTAATATGAGTGGGAAACAAATATTCAAAAAATGAAGTGAATGAGACTGAGAATGAATCCTTCCCTTGAGAAGGGGAGTGCTACCTGGCAGTTTGAATCTGATGAAGCCACTTAAACTGCAATTTCCTTAACTAGCCCAGATTAAAGGGGAAGACAGTATCTGAAATACTGAAACAGACCAGGGGAGATCTTTGTTCTTAAAACAGAAATTGTTTCATTCATTATTAATTTGTTCTGTTTTCTCATGTTACATTTCAAGAAAGATTTCAGATTAAAATATCATTTTAGCTGTGATAAAGCTGACTCAGCTTTTTAGCCACCAACCCATTTTAGTATGACCTTTAAAACTAAAATACTGGAACACCCTCAGAATGGTCCAGGTTTTCAGGCTTGGGAAAACCAGAGCAGTGGGAGAGTTGAAGTCACAGGATGACAGTAGGAGAAAAAAAGCACAGACTAGCATTACTAAAGGCTTTCTGGACTACGCATAGCAGAGGGAACATGAGGGGTCCAAGCAGGATACCTCTGTGCCAAGTAGTGTCTCTATTCCAGCTTCTGCTTGCTATTTTTTGGAAACAGACAGGGATGTGGTTTTTCTGGCAGCAAAGCAGGAGTTGGAGTCTCTTTTGAAGGCTCTGTTTGAATTGTTTCCATGCAAACTCTCAGTCTCAGGCTGTGAGAGAAATTGGGAGTGGGAAAACATCTCAGGAGCATCTTAGGGTAGGATCAGGAGATGTTTTGTTTTGATTGGACACGTGAAATATGTGTGGGATGTAGCATGTTGCAGTCTCGTTCAGTACTCGATATTCAAACTTGACTATTAAAAAATACAAGGTGGGCAGTTGGTATTAGAGGATAATTTTGCTTTTGAAAAGCCCTTATATGACATGTTGAGGCCAAGAACTGACGATAAAATGGTCCTAATTAAGAAAAATACTTGTTCAAATGCAAAATTGAAGTCACGCTTTGCACATCCCCATCCGGTTATATATAGAATGTGGTTTCAGGCCATGGAGCAAAAAGTCACCAGGATGACAAGTGCTTGAAACTGCTTATAATAATAAGCTTGCATTTAAGTGGCTTCACTTTGTCTGCTAAGTGCCATGAAATTAACTTGCAGAAAGTGAATTCCCAAATTGCCCCTGTTCATACCTATTCAGAAACAAAAGTCTGTACAGAAGAAAGGTGGAGGAAAGTGGGGAAATTAGAGGGTGAACTATAGCTAGTGCCTGAAAAAGAAACTGCTGCCCCCATTCAGCAGTCTGTCTTTAGTGCCTCTAAAGCTGCCAAGAATAATATTGGTTCTGCTAAAATCCATTAAAAAATGAAATTCAAAATAATAAAACCTGAAGATATATTGCCGCACAGCTGGTAACAGTCCCTCATCATTTTGTGTGAAAGGAGAGCGAAGTTGCTAGAATGCTTGACTCAAGAAATTGTATTCTTTGACTGCTGGAGCCAAATCCATCAGAGCTTTCTTTCTTTCCTTTTCCAATCTTAATCCTGAATTGAAAAAAAAACCATAACAAAATATCTATAGGGTTATAAGACCCCTCATCCTTTTGCTGATAGACTATACTTAGCAGTTCTGATTTTTTTTTCTTTCATGAGCTGAAGTTTATTTAAAATGAAAAAAAAAATTAGTCTATAAAACTGTAGGCATACTTTTAGCAAAATGCTTGTTTTGTCCACTGCCCAGCCACTGGTGGGAGTGCAAGAATGGTAATTTGAATTATGTTCAGAGGTGAGCTCTCCACTTGCTGCACAGGAGAAGTCTCCCAACTCTCTGTCTTTCAGACTGATGTACTAATATTTACAGCCCAGTGGAGCAATTCAGAGGTGCCTGGCTTCACTGTGGTGAGTAGCCAGCCTTCTCTCCAGCCACATGCTTGGTGGCAGAGTCTATGTAAGACAATAACTACACTGATAGTCTGGACTGTGGGGTTGCTGTTCCATATAGTGCTTGAAGGGGGGAAGGAAGTCCTTCCAAATTCTGTATGAGAAGGCTTTTTTGGAAGAGCCTGTTTTGCACGAGCCCTGCCATGTTGCCTTGATGCATAGTTTGGTGAGGAGCAGTGCTGAGGTGATGAAGAAGGACTGCAGGGGAGGATGCTATGTTTGGGCAAGGGTGATGAAAGGACAAATTGTTGAAAAGAGAAGAGGGTGGAAGCAGAGGTGAACATGCCACTAGCTTAAATCTCAATCTTCATGTGATACAGCACCTGACCTGCCGAGCTCCCCGGGCATGCTGGCAAGGCTGACGTGGGACACGCACGCCTCTGCAGGGGACAGCTCAGCTCAGCCCTTGGTGCTGCCAAGCCCAGCTTCTGGCCTGCCCACGGACCGATGCTCCATGCCCCTCATGGCCAGTGATTACCAGGTGCTCCAGCGGCTCTGGCATGCTCCCTGCATCCCTGACATTGTGCTGCCCTGAGGCAGCTCAGCTGCTCTAGGAGTTGGGGACAGCATGAGCATGGCCATGTCTGACTTCGCAGAATTTGCCGGGTCTGATGCTGATCTACAACATGGCCACAGTGAACTCTGCTCCTTTGGTGTAATCTGGCCACAAGCACAAGCACAGGCTGACTAATGGCACGTTAGTGTTTTCAAAGGAGAGAGCTGTGCTGTGAGCTGGGTTTGGGCTGAGAGCTACCCCTTGGCTCCCTGATTTGATCCTTCAGGGCGGCAGTTTCCTTGGAGCTTTAGAAGTTGGTTGAGATTGTCCAAAACGGTACTGGCTGAAGCAGCTGCCCTTCTTTCTGATTGCTAAGAGCACAACAAGCTGCTGAGTCTGAGTGTCATCTAAACTGTTGCAAATTCCGTTCCAAGTTTCAGTTTTAGTCTCTGGACCAATTTTAACTTCAGAATTTCTCTACAAGTATGTGGGTAACAGCAGAACCTCAGGTCTGTTTCTTTCCTGCAGATTTCTAACTCTTACTTTCTCCTGGGGTGCTATCTGTTCCTCTTTCCCTTCTCACTCTTCCCCCTTGCAAGTTCACTTCTTCAGTATTTAATTCTTTGCTTTAATCCAAAGCCTCACAATGGAAAAAAACTTGTCTGTTCTTAATGAAAGCTTTAGTTAACCAGAGAGATCAGATTCAGAAATGAGTTACCCTGGTTTAATAATCTTCCAGACATCATTTGAACTGTGCTAATTAAGTGCATTCCTGGCCCATAGCAAACACAGGACAAAATCCATGGAGGTAGATTTTTGGTGATAAACATTTCCTGCTAATGTAGTTAATTTTCTGTCTCTCATGTTAAGAGCACACATGCACACATGCAGTGAGGATGAATCAGACAGTGTGTAATGCTAAGCCCGAGTAAATCACTTTTGTCTCTGAGCTGCAAACTGGTGAGATGATGCCACTGATAGAGATGGAAAGCCAGAGCCCCAAGCCAGCATGCAAGACCCATACACCCTCCTAGAGCTCTGCTTATGGCACTGCTGGGACATAGAGCATATTGCTCAGCTGAGGTCTAGAACTGTGGCTGTCAATTATCATTAGCATCTGGCTGTGTGTGCATTGCAAAATAGGGATACCTACAGGACAGTTGTCTGCTTGCTGGGATTTGGCATCCTGTAGCCCTTTAATTTGGCAGCCTCTGTGCTGCTCAGCGGCATATGGCTGCTCCATCAGGCATGGGAGCCTTGGTGAAAACAATAGTTTGTGGTGGTGGGGACTTGACAGCTCTTGAAACAATTCCTGATAAATGAATGCAAAGTTCAGCTTAGTGTATCTTTGAAGGAAATTCAACAGTTGACTTTGGCAGTTTGGTCTCTTTTCTCTTTTAAATTCAGTCTTTAACATACTATCTAATGCAGTATCTCACCCATGTCTTTCCCTAGGCCCCTCCTCAGACTGAATCTGCCCTGATCTTCTTCCCAAGCTTTAGTTGTTTCTGTTGCTCTCCAACATCTCTTTAGTTTCTGTCTGTTATGCAGAGAACTTTGCCCAGCAGAGCAAGATATTTTGCTTTCAGCTCTGTGACATTCATGTACCAAGGCACCCGCGGTGTAAAACACAGTGGAACTGGAAATAGTTTATACCAGCCATTACTTTTGTAACTCTTTAAACTATTTCACACTTCATTTGAAAATCTCTCCTGTGGTAGATGGTTGGAGTGGACTTGAGGAAAAACTGAAGGGCACAGCTCTGCAGAAAGTATTACCAGTGATCAAGTCCACATCTGGTTTTTCAGTTTTAGAAATAAACTATTTTATACATATGTGAAAGAAGAACAAAAGTTGCTATGGTCAATGCCTTGAAAGCAGTGAAAAGGTGTCCTTGAGTGGTACTAATTAGATCAGTAGACTTACACACAGGATTCAGAATTTAAGTTTTCAGACATGGTGTTCTTTATGTTACTAATCACTCAAAGTGTAAACTATCATTGCAGATTATCTGTGGCTGTATTGCATGTTTCTCCTGACTAAAATGCTTCATATCTCTCTCTCTCTCTGTATATGCTGATTTTGGCTGGGGTAGAGCTTATTTTCTTCACAGTAGCTGCTATGGGGCTATGATTTGGATTTGTGACCAAAGGAGTGTTTATAACACAGGGATGCATTTGTTACAGCTGAGCAGTGCTGACACTGAGTCAGGGCCTTTTCTGCCTCTCAGCCCAACAGAAAGAGGGGCTGGGGGTGCACAGGAAGTTGTGAAAGGGCACAGCAGGGACAGCTGACCCCAACTGGCCAAAGGGATATCCCTAGCATATTGTTACATAGGTATTTATAATCCCATTACTGTGGTATATTATGTGTATCTGCTTGAAAAATTATAGGAGGTTCCTTTTTTTTATTTCAGTATAGATACATTTCTTATTGGGTTATAACATTCTTACTCTCATTAATATCTCTTCAGTCTGTGTAATGAGTCAATACATTCCCATTTTCTGCAGAGAAAATAAACCAAAAAACACTCGTCAAGATTAATATGACCCGTAAAGGCAGAAGATGATTTTTCTTTTTTGAAGAGGTATAACTGGGTTAAGATGTTCTTCCTCCCCTTTCCAGTGACTTCTATATTTGTATTTATTAAACAACCCTACCTCAAAGATAGGCTTAAGTCTTATAACAATTAGAATCATTATTAGGGAAACTGTAAAGTTAAATTCTTTATAATCTTTCCTGTCTGTGGATTTTGAAGCACTTCATATATTGGTATAAAGCACAAAATTCTGCACTCCACTGATAGCTTCAAATCTTCACATTTCCTTAATTGCTCCCCAGGTAAGTAGGATAATTTGCTCCAGACTTATGGCTACTGTGGCAACCTAGAAACTGACTGGAATATTAAATTGACAGGCTGTAGCAGGTTTTATAGGCTTAACTGGATCAGAGGTTTTGCCTGAACAAAGAAATTACATACAGTATCCTGCAAACGGGATAAAAACACAAGGTGAAAGCTGGTGGTGGGTTTTTACATTACTTTCTTTCCTTCAAGAAAAGAATCTCAAGAAAATAAGGGATACTAGGTGTGGATTTTAGGACTGATAGAGCAGGTGGAGTTTTTCAGGCAACAGCTCATCTGGCTCCTCTCCTGTAGGGCTAAAAAGCAAGGAACAAGTTCGTACCCTGACTTTCATCCCTCCCACAAGAAGTTTACCATCTACTTGCTCTTCCTTCCCCCTGATCAGAGAATCATGGAATGGACCTTTGAGAGACCTTAAAAGTCATCTAGTTCCAATGACCCTGCCATGGCCAGGAATCCTTCCACTAGGCCAAGTTATTCAGAGCCGCATCCAGCCTGGTCTTAAACACATCCAGGAATGGGGAATTCACATCATCTCTGGGTGACCAGTGCCAGTGCCTCACCACCCTCACACTAAAGAATTTCTTCCTAGTGTCTAACCTAAACCTGCCCTTCTTCGGCTTAAGACCATTCCTGATCCCATTACCCAAAGCTACACTCTGACATATCTTTCCAGAGACCAAGATGAACATTAAGAAGCTAGATAAACCCAATATTGCTTTTTCCCCCTTTTTTTTTCTTGTAACTTAGACTAAAAGAAAGCATTAGATAAAAGACAAACAAAGGTTGGTATCCTGTCCGCCCTTTCCCACCCCCACTGGAGAATTGGCATCCTCATTTTATTTTACTTCGCCTTTCTTTTCGTAAAATGGAAACCAATTTGGCTTTTAATTAAGCACAGTTTTAAACACAATGACTCTTAATCGAGTCTGTGGAAAACAGATGGTAAATGTACTGTCACCTCTACCTGTTTCATACACTGACTGATCTTTGCTATATTTCATGTCCAGTCCTTCTGAGTTCCTGATGATGAGGCCACGGTCAGATATCAGAAGAGTGGGCCCCACATGGCCTCCTGGGGTCTGAGCCTTCCAGCCAAAAAGCAGAAGCAGATAAAGGAAATGATTCATGGCATAAGGGCTAGATTTGGTAACGTGATTTCTCTTACATGTTCAGACGAGCAGAGGTCCCTTCTTTTTTAAAAAATTGATTATAACTTAAAACAAATCAACTAGACAAATGCTGTTTGAAGTAATCAAAGTATATGGTATAAAAACACTTCTGCCCTCTAGTGCTGTGAAGCAGTGTGATATCTTAGATGCACTGATTGATTTTTGGGAGGGGAAGATATGTGGCATTGCAACACACAGTTTCACCCACTTTTATCATTGCCAAAGGGAAGGGAGGGGAGTGTAAAAGGTACTTAATAATTTTTGTGTACGAACTTGAGAGAAATATGATCTTAATATCTGAAACAACAACAAAAGCTACTAAAAAAAAATTTCGAAACAGATAAATTGTGCAGCAGCTTGTTAAAGGCACTTTGGGATAAATTGGAAATGCTACTACTCAATCAAATAGAGAAGAATCTGAAACAACATCACTGATGGGGAATGTTATGCCATAAGTGAGATGTGTTGTCAAAGCTTCTTTTAAGTAATGTTTGCAGTTGTGTGGTGAACGCCAGTGGGGCATTGCTGCTCTCTTCACTCCTGCCTTTGAGGGTCTGGGATTCAGTGGAGACGTGAAGAACAGACTCACAGTCTCAGGGGCACCAGAGTACGCTGGCAGAAAAGGAAAGGATCATGTTAAATGGCACCATTAAAGCTCACGGCTCTATCTTACTAGTTTAATCTCATAAATTAATCCACATCCTCCTCGAATAAGTCTTCAAAGAGAAAGAGGTAATTGGATATAAATACTCTCTTACCAAACCCTGAATTACAGCGATATGGCAGCAGACAGCTTTGGGCACTTTGATCTCTTTGCATGATTTTCATTCCCCTTTTAAGCCTTAGTTTTAGGCCTTATTGTTTCATTACTTTTCCACTGCCAGCTGTGCTCTGTCTGCTCTAGCTTGTCCTCTAGCCACTCCCTGTGGCCCTTCTGTAAGAAGCTCAGCCTTCACCCCTAATTATTCTTTGCTGGCTGTTCTTCTCCTTGTGCTTTCCCTGCAATGAAGCCAGATGAGATATTTGTGCCCACATGTGCATATAAAACCCTGCCAAGGCTCTGATGTGTGGGGCCAGCTGCTGCTTAGTGCATTTCTGGTAAGCCTGCACCCCCGTGGCACAGATTCTGCTGAGTGGGAGCCATATAAACTCCTATCCACACCATACACCATGTAGATAAAACCCTTTGTCTTCTCCAAGTGGAACTGACATGTTTTCATCATTCTTTTGATCACCTCGAGTCTCTTAATACACTCTGAACCCAGACTTGCCTCTTTGCTGTCACATTAGATTGATAGCTCCTTGAGACAGCAACTGCATTTTGAATTAAGTCTGGCAAAATAGGGCCCTTGTCCTGATTCAGTGAGTCACACCTTAGGCATGACAGCAAGATGAATATGACCAAGGAATTCCTGGCCTGAAAATGAAAGGCAGACAAGGAAACTGAGGCTCAGGACGAGAATAAGTCACCTGGGTCCATCACAAACAGTGTGACTTTGCACGTTCCTTGGATAACTTTTGGGCAGATTGCTCAAGTCTGCAAGGTTCTTGGTGACCGCAGGGTAGGGGGTGGGACTGCCAGCAGCAGTGCTCTTCCCAATAGACAATGGTCTTCCACGTGGAACATTTCAATTCAAGGAAGTGATTTGATTTGAAATGCATGAGATTTGAGGTCAGCAGTCTAGAGTAAGACTCGAATAAGAACAGCAAAGGCTATGCTAAAGGTTTCTGAAAATATTATCCTTGGTATCTGCTGTCAATTCCAAATATAACAAGTCTTTCTAGAGTACTTACTAAAAATTCCTGAAGAGCTGAATCAGAAAAAATACTAGCTTTTATATTAAGTTGTTTACTACAACAGCAGAAAACTAACTTTGTTGATGAAGGAACTCCTTCTAGTCCTGGTTTTGTGTAAACAGGAAAAATAAAAGTGTATTCTTTCATTTTAGTGTTGGTCCCTATGTCATGGTAACTCCAAATGAAACCAGAAGAAAAAGGTTGCAGCAAAGTAAGTTGAGTTTTCTAATATCATAATACATTATTTCTACTTGAATAACTTTAGGGATTTGTGCCTTTTATTGCTCTTGCAACTTTTATCCTCATTTTTACAGTGCTTTTATATGTACAACTATGACAGTAAAGGCAGTGCTATGAGCATTCTCCATCATCATGTGGATTTTCTTAAGACTGACTCATCATCTGGCTTCACTTTATGCAGAATAAATCTTGTTCACAAGGGCTTTGGTAATTTCAGTGCTGGAGCTGCTCAGGATGGCTTCTCCAGGACTATGGTGGAATTAGCTGTATCCAGCTTTTACAGGATTGAATTTGTATCGGAGAACTTTGAACAGTTTCTGGGTTAGGAGGAGGAAGAAGGAAAATATAAGTAAGAAATATTTTTGAAAATATTCCCATGTGGAAATAAAAGCAACAGCAGCTGCTGTTGCTGTATTTATTATTGCTGAACCTGTATTTAAGGATTGTAGGTGGATCTTTTATTGAAGCTGGTAAAGGTCATTTTAGAGGGAAAGTATCTGTGGATATATGTTCACTTTTGCTTGGCTTTAAGACTTGCTGGTGAAAGTAGTTGAGTAGGAAGACCTTGAACCTCTACCAGAAAGATCAGGCATATGTTGAAATCTTTTATTGTCAAAGTTACAGCAAGAGTCAGTTGTGAAATAAATTCTGTATACAGAGGTGGCTGACCACAGCAGTCCTACACTCCTGGGCATTGATTTATGCAAGACATGAAAGCTGAAAGAGTGTGAGTCAGCACTTCTCATGTCTTGAGTCCTCGAGGAAACAGTGCAATTAAATCCTTTCTTCTCAACCATTGTGAGTTTGGCGGAAATGCTTCACCAGCAGGCTGGTATGGGTTGGGTTTCCTTTGGTTGCAGGAAAGAAAATGGACTTACCATGAATGAAACTATAATCTTGTGGAAGGATGAATAGCAGCAGATCATCTTAGACCTGACCATGATGTTAACAGCAAAGGTGCTGCTGCTCTAACAAAGGTCTGTTTTCACTTTGTGGCACCAGTGAGAAAGGTCTGAAGCATGTCAAGTATTTCTGTCTTGGATGCTGGCAGAAATAGGAGCTCACCAAATGCAGTCTCTACTTCAAAGCTTGTTTTAAAGGTGAAATAAAAAGCTGGTGTGTCTTTTGGGTCTCTTTAGGAGCTTACCCAAATACTGCTTTATCCTCTTAGAGGAGGGCTGGTGTCAGCCTCTGATAGCCATAGCCAGCCATTAAGAAATACGGTTAGTGAAAGTGAAATGAGGTCCCAGAGCCTGGGAAGTGCTAGTGTAAAACACAGCTCCTCTTTCCCTAGGCTTTGTTGGCCTTGCTGTTGACAGGAATTGTGTTTTTCCCCTGCCAGTCGATAAAGAGGGAAGTTAAATCAGCCAGCCATCCTAGAGCATATGGCTGCACCCCGGCTGCATTGACTTCCACTGGCTGCACTGGGAGCTTGCTGCCCATCTCACATGTGGGCGCCTATGCTGAAGTGTCTTAATTTGAAGCTGATTCATGCATTCCTCCTGTTTTTATTTAGGGAGCATGTGGTTGGGAGGGAAAATGACTTTTCATTTCCCTGCTGGGGAGCATTACACCACAAGGATTTCCCTCTATGCAGCAATAACATCTTAATCGTAACAACTTCTGCTTTACCTGCAGGAGTAAATACTGTGGCACTTACCTACAGGTTCCTAGGGGTTAAAAAGCAGTCTATTAGCAGTCTCCTATCTGTTTTTGGCTTTGCTTTTGGGGTTGAGTCCTAGGGTTAGTCACCATTACAGTCTTGAGCTAAGGAAAATGTTTGCCATGTTAGCTGATCACACAGTGACTGAGTAACCTCTTGTGAGGGTGTCTGCATTAAGAACAATTTTGTTCCTGGATGGCCTTCAGGATTACACACAATTAGCACCAATGGCTGCTTTTTTAGTATTCTCTCTAACTTCCATGTATTTATTTCTTTTTATACCTTCTCAGTTGCTAAGAAAGAGCTCGATGACCTGGAGCGATGGAAGGAAGAGCATAGGCCGGGGCCAATTACTTTGGTGCCACAGAGACTGGGTAAGACATGTAAATCAGTAATGGAGAATAGCAAAATTTTATTTTCCAGGACATGAGACATTTTTGATTTTGTCTCGCATGCTACTTATTAAAGAGATTCAATGTCAATAAGGGCTGACATGAGCCTATTGTATGTGCTCTCTGCTTCTTGATGATCATGGCAAGGAAGATGTTTCTGAAACAAAACAGCACAGATTGTCACTTAAGAAATCTGTCAAGATCAGAGTAGAAAATCTGTACTAACATTTGGGGGAAACAGGTGGATTAACCCTCCTGCTGTTGACACTGTCTGTGGTTGATGTCTCTGAGGGGGCACACACTTGTCATCAGTGTGCAGATGGACAACATGTTGGAGACCCTCCAGTTACCCATGAGAAAACTCTTCTGTGTTAGTATGTGTGCTTTCCTGGCTGCTGTTTCTTGAAGAGGCAGAAGTGATCCCTGCAGTTTCAGCACTTGCAGGCTAAATGTGCATGAAGTATTACCAATTTTATAAAGATAACGGCAGACAAGTAAATGAAAAACAGAGTAAAAAGCTGGAAGAACTTAAGACACCCTGAACTGAACTGATGTATTTGCTGAGATAACCAAGGCATTTTCTAGATGGGTGAGAGAAAGTGTAGGAGATATCTTAAATTGCAACCCCTATAAAGTATTTAATTTCATGATATATCAGACTTATTTAAAAAACTTGTAGGAAAAGGATGCCCTTCCTTACCTTGGCTGTTGTGGAGAATTTGGGGTGCACAGTACAGGATGTTGTCTGCCTTGACCAGCAGATTAAGTTCTTTCTCTGCCAAGCTGCACAAGATAAGTTTGCAGTGGTGTACTGTATATAAAAATAGATAGCAGGTGGGAGATAGAGGAATTCAAACTAACTCCAACCCAGACTTGGTTTCTAGCCCAAAATGATACTGGTCCCACATGTTCTGCCCTGCAGCCTGAGTCACAGTTATTTGCAGTGGTGGCAATGCCCTGTATTGCCACCACCATGTGCAGTCCTGTGGCCAGGCACAGTGTTTGTGGGTTCATGCATAATATCTGCTTCTTGCTTGTGAGTAGCTCCTGGAAGACATACTTCTGTCACAAGAAGACCATGGAGTTTTCTACTGAAGAAAGAGAAATCTGGAAGCAGAAATTTGGTGCGTGGTGTCTGTGCAGAATGTGTGCAGGCTGGCTGCGTGACTGAGGGTGTGCTGTCAAAGCTGCGGTGACTGAGTGTCAGGAGTCTTAACTTCTTCTGGCCCCACTGCATTTTAAAACTTTCTTGGGAAAGAAGCAACTTAAGAGGAAAAAAAACAAAAGAAAATATGTCTTCAGTCACTGTCTAGCTGCCATTTAGACTCCTGGAGACTAACACACAGGCGCTGTGTTCAGTGCCTCTGAAAAGAAGTAAGGTGCAAAGATATGATCTAATAGATCGTATCATTCCCACAGGAACAAATTTGGAGCTGAAGTGGCATCTCTAATTTCACCACTGTAGGTACTCATTAAGGGATAAAAGTATCATGTGTTATTTTCTCAGAGTGATTTAAAGAGACTGCACATCTAGTCCAAATCACTAAATAAAATCTCTAAATAAAGTTGAAGTTTCTCGAAGTTTTTTAGCACTTGTGCTGTCCATAGGGAAATAAGTATTCTGGATTTCAACTCTGTAATATTTGACTGGCTAACTTTCAGGCACCATGGAGAGATGGGAGCAATGAAGGATGCAAGTTCTGCTCTCCTCCATAAGCAATGAGTGGAGCAACAAATCATGCCTGATAAATGCAGTGATCTCTTCTCTGATATTATTATATATGATTGGAACACACTGACTTCAGTGAAGCATTTGGCATGTTACAGCCAAGCCAACTTGAATGAATTAAACCTGGCTGAAAGGTTATAGGCAATTTCTAAGAATGATCAGAAAAATATTTGTTCCAAGATGATGTCCATCAGTATATGCAATGTCCATCATGTGTACAGTGCACGCAAGAAATTTTGCCAGTAAAAGGCTAGAAAAAAAGGGAGATTAAGCATCAAAAAGGTTTCAAAACTTGTTTAGCAGCAGTTTTATTTTCTAGACCTGGGGAGGAGATACTCTACAATGCCAGCAGTATGCTTATTGCTGCTCTAAGCTTGTTGCTTTTGTACTTTATGGCCAGTCTCTCTTGAAAACTTTTCTTTGGGATTTGTTTGTGTCCGTAGAAGTGTTGCCACACTTAGGGAGTTGATCTCCCATTCACTGAATGTCACAAAAGCACCTAGAGACTAGTTACCTTCCATTAGTAAATGGGGAAAGCTACCTTTAGACAAGAGTGATCCATCCTGAAAGGTCTCACATTTCATAGAATTGTTTGGGTCTGAAGGAAACTTAAATATCATTTAGTTTCAACTGCCCTGCCATGGGCAGGGACACCTTCCATGAGACCAGATTGCTCAAAGCCCCCTCTAACCTGGCCTTGGACACTTCCAAGGATGGGGCATCCACAGCTTCTCTGGGCAACATGTGCCAGTGTCTCAGTACCTCATAGTGAAAAATTTCTTCATTTTGTTCAATCTAAATCTCTCCTATTTCAATTTAAAGCCATTTCCACTTGTTCTATCACTATATGCTCTTGCAAAAATTCTCTCTCCAGCTCTCCTGTAGTCTCCTTCATGTACTGGAATGCTGCTCGGAGGTCTCCCTGGAGCCTTCTCCTCTCCCTGGAGCCTCTCCTCTCCCTGGAGCCACTCCTTTCCAGGGTGAAGAACCCTGGCTCTCTCAGCCTGTCTTCACCAGAGAGGTGCTCCAGTCCTCTGATAACCTTTGTGGCCCTCCTATAGACTCAATCCATGTCCTTCTTACACTGGGGACTCCAGAGCAGCACACAGCACTGCAGGTGGGGTCTCACCAGAGCAGAGCAGAGCAGAGCAAAGCAGAGCAGAGCAGAGGGGCAGAATCCCCTCCCTTGACTGGCTGGCCATGCTGCTTTTGATACAGCCCAGGATATCAGGCACCTCAGGTAACACAGGTCGGTCCAGCTGCTTCTATAGAATAAGGAGTCACATAGAGGGGAATTTCTCATGAAAACAGTAAATTGGGAAAATACAGCCTCCATCCTCAGAATGGAGTTATTTATTGCAACAACTGAGGGAATAGATTATTTCCTTTCCTAAAGCAACAAAATACTATGGAAAATAGAGCAGAGTAGTCAGCTCAAAGTCACTCCCTCCATCCCATAAAACCTAGTATCACATTCTTTGTGTGGCTCTTATTGGTTTGGGTGTTTGTTTGTTTGTTTGTTTGTTTGTTTGTTTGTGGAGTTTTTGCTTATTTTTACTGAAGGCTGAACATTATGGCCAGAGCTCTAGATGTTCACAATAGAGAGTCCATGCCTTTGGAAAAGAAAACCTTTTACTATCTGGATATGAATGTGAGGTCTGTGGGAAAAGGCTTTTACTTCCGTTTCAGAAAGGGAATTCTTCCTCAAGGCCCAAGACATTACTTAGAAAATTCAAATAATAGTGTACCATTAGAGCTGTCAGAGTCCAAGATCCTGAATTTGATAAAAGAGAAACTTTTTAGCAATAGAATTTCTGACTGTATGTGTGTGACAAACTGAGCAAACGTGGGGGTAGTTGGATGTGAAAATGAAAACTCACCTGCAAAGCATGACTGATTTTCTGAAAATGGAATAGCTCCTCAGTAAACTGATCATATATTGTAGGGACATATTTGTTGGTAGAGTGGATGATACAGTGGATGCTCTGTAAATAATAGGCAAGTGCTTTTGATGGATGAATAAAATGACCAAAAAGGTCTCCTATCTGTTCTCTTTAATGTCAGACAGCTGCTGTAATTATGAAAAATTTCCTGTATATGCATACATCCAATCTCTTATATTGCTGTATTCTGAAATGACTGGCATTTGCAGTTAAAATGTTCATACAAAATGCAATTTATATTTTTGGGGTTTTTTAAGGTGGAAATGAATCAGAGGCTCAAGTAAGACAAAACCAGCAAATGATTCTCATGCAATCTAAATACCAGAAAAAGGTCAGTAAGAATAAATGTGTTTGTTTATATTTAGAACTCAAAAGAAAGCTTTTCATGAAGTGTTTCATATGACTATAAAATGAACTTACAGCTGCTTGACAGGAGAAAGTCATGAAACCTGAAGGAAGCAGCAGAAAATCAGAAACTAATGTTCTGCACCAAAGAAGATGAGAAATCTGTCCATAAATATGTAGCAACCTGTATCACAGATGATATCTGAAATAACAACCAGTACAGTTGCAAAGCCACTTATATGCTGTGCTGTATCTTCCAGCATGCTGCCTGTGCTTGGACTAATTGATCAATGTACCACCCTATCCTGTGCTTATGTGGAAATGTTGTTCCTGCTATAAGAGGTATAAATGCTTGTAAGTTATCAATCAGCTGTGTGAGTCCTTGCATGGATGCCCATTTATCAGTCCTAGATTTCTCAGCCTTCTTAAAGCCAATATTGGAGTAGCTGTTGCAGAGCCTGCATTATTCAGTGTCTCATTTTAAGGAAAAAAAATTGGAAACTTTTCCCAAACACACTTTAGATTTGAAAGATGTGCACTACAGGAGTCAAGTTACCTTATGTATTCCTTGTATATGTGAATATGTAAAATAACTTCCTATGTTTATGTCATGCAGCACAAGAGAGAAGAATTCATAAAAGCAAAAAAGGCAGCTGAAGAAGCTGAAATCCTGAAAAAGAAAGCAATTCAGAGAGAAAAGGTAAATCTGGTTACTGCAGAGTTGAAGCCATATAATACTTCATGTCTTGATGCTTGATTTTGCTGAACTACATGGAACTGGTTAATTAATATAAGTGTAGCCCTGGATGGTATCAAACAATTAAGAAACACAATCCTCCTCCTTTTTTTAGCTGACTGAAGGATGCCTAATCTGGTGTTTTAGGGGGTCTGAGAATTCCTTTGGCTCATGAGAACCTCCAGCTTTTCAGTTGCATCCATCAGGAAGAGTTAGCAGAAGGGGAGAACACGAAGGTCAAGAGTAACATTGTGTGTGCAGCTTATGAGGTTCACTTTGGCATGAGCTTCCTTTGTAATCCTGGATTGTAGCAGTTCACACAAAGACCTTAGAGAAATCCATAATTTCCTCTGCACATGGGAAGAATACTAGAAAGTGCAGCCTGCCATGTTGGAAGAGATATCCAAACCATGAAAAGGTCAGAGCAGTCTACCTGCATTGTGCTGAGAGCACCCCTGAAATTCCACCGCTCCTCCAGACCTTCTGCAGCTTGTACACACAAATGTCTTGCTGATAGGTCAGATCACTTTTCCTTCTAATCTTCTCCATACACTGACACCAATGATAGCTCACTTTCAAAATTTCTTTTATTATTTTGAATTTGTTTTCTTCCTCTAGTTATTCTCACAAAGCATTTTCTCATCCTTTGTGCTGCACAATCCTTTGTAAAAGTTCGTTCGTGTCTCCTTGGTGGCAACCAAGTAGTACTTGCTTGAGAATGCAGTGTGGAATTTAAATGAAGAAAGAAAAGAAAAGGAGAGCATGATACTGATGTGCCCATTAACAAGGAGAGAAAGGGAGATTTCAGGTTTGCAAGTTTTGTCTCCACAACAGTAAAAATGATTTTCTGTGCAGAAACTGAATGCTGAGAGTTAATTAAAAAGTCGTCAATACTGGCTGGCGTACAAGGGCATGCATAAACAAAAATAACAGTAATTGCCTCTAGGTGAGGGTTAGTCTGTTCCCTGTCATTCAGTGGTTAGCATTACACTTTGGGCATAAGCCCATACACAGTGACAATAAATATTATCACCTGAAAACACCATTAGCTGTTACCATCTCATGTATAGCTCCAGAAGCAGTGATAATAGCAGTGGAAGAAAGTGGATTAATTATTTAATATGTGTCGTTTGCCCATGGGTATTGGACAAGAAAAATGTTACAAGACTGCTATAATTTCTAGTTACACCTGGAAAATATATTGATGTATCAGGTTTGTTTTCATGCTCTTTAATTTCCTCGCCTTCACTCCCACAGATTATAAAATCTTTATAGATGTTGTAGACAGTAAAACTGTAACTATCCAGTTTTTCTGAAGGAGGATGCAACATCGTGGCAAACATCTTTGCCAAACAGACTGTCTAATTTGACTAAATAAACATATACCCACGAAGCAATCAAACAAAACAGAGGTGCTTGAAAGGGAACTCTCAAATTTGAATTTCTTTATTCAGATTGTCTTCCACAATCTTGATTGAGCTACTGAAAATTTCATCTTGGAAGATTATTTTGTATTAAAAATTCAACCTTCTGTTTAAGGAGAGCATGCTGCAAAGCCACTAGAAGGTGTCGATTTGGCTGTCTCACCCTGCCTACAGATGAAAGGCTCCCAAGACCTGAGAATGACAGGGATCCTACTGGTGCTGTACAGCCAGTGCTGAGCTCTGTTTACCAAAGGAAAGGAACTTTTTATTTGGAGTGATAGATTTGTATTCAACTGCACCTGTAGCACATTGGCTGAGAGCATGTCTTTCTGCAAATTCACAGGCCGTCTTTTCTTGCTGGCCAGCCCTTCATTTGCTCAAGGTTATTATTCATTCAGTAAAAACCAAATTGTGTGACAGTCTGAGAGGAGATAATAGCTAGCCAGCTTTATCAGCAGGAGCCCTGGAACTTTCACAGCTGGAAAGCTTCTTTGCCAACAAACATGAATGGTGAAGCCCTACAGATTAATGTGCGATGACTAGAACGGGTGCTGGTACTCAGCTCAGTCCTTCCTTGATTGTAAGGATGATGTGCTGTAAGCCAAGGCTGCCTGTGAGCTCAGGATCTGTTTATGTTACTGTTTTAATGCTGGTTTTGCAGAGAAAAGCAGCATCCACTTTCCATTATCTCTGTGAACAAGAGAAAACTGTGTGTGTGCCAAAGCAGTACCCAAATATGGAAGGTCTGCCTCACCATCTGTGCGAGTCCACCTGCCTGTCTCTGTCATTCTTTAATTAACCATGAGGTTATTAGGTGCTGGAATACCAATGCGCTTGGCATCTACCTTGTCTCTCTCCAGCTCCCAGAGAGAGGAAAGGTTCTTCATTCTGTGTTCCACAGGACCACTTTGTGTGAATAAATACTCATCTTCCATGCACTTCATGACAGGCAGCTTGTCCTGGGACTGTTGTGGTTTGTTCATGGGGTAACCGTGGGCTGCGTGAGTTTGGGTATCCGAAGCTAGTGATCTCTGAGTACTCATGGAAATAATACAGAAAAGGCTTTGTAACATGAGCAGGGAATTCCCTTTTTCTGTATTTTTCCTTGTGTGTCTGATCTGCAGAAAGCATGGAAGTACATGGGAAGTAGTTTTTTAATTATTTGCTCATTAGCAGTAGATGTCTGCAGTTGGTATCTTACGTACAGCCCTTCACATCACAGAATTTGATCAGAATGGACCATAATTTCCTTTGTGTCTATTGGGTGAAAGGACTGTCAAAGTTCCCCAAAAAATAAGCAAGCAGCTGATACCTGGCTTCTTGTTTTTTAAACTTTTCTCATTTGTGCTGTACATAAATTTGGATGACTTCATTGCACGGGATGTTTCTGTTTCCTGCCACTGAATTTCTATTCCTGTTACCCTGCCTTTACCCTTTCCTTGTGTAGTCCAGATCTTGATTGAATATTAGAAGATTCAAACAATTTGAAGTGAAAAGGCTCAGTGTAATTCCACTACAAGCAACTTTTTTTTTTCTCTGACATTATATAGTAAACAGTCCTGCCATTTTCAGAAACTGTCTTATTTAGGATAAGCTGTAATTTCATTTTATTCTTTATCAAATCATGTGCTCTTTAATTTGACTGTGTTAATCAGCATGAATGGCCTTTTTTTCTGGAATTTGTTAAAACCAGGCACTTTACAGACCTTCTGCTAACATTTTTCAACGTGTTTACCTTCAATATCACAGCTGTTCCACTCTTGGCTTTTTGAACATGGTGCCAAATGTGGAGTGCTTTGGCAATGCCTGTTGATAGATTGTCATTAGTTAGAGAATGTCCCAGCCCTGTTGCCTGTCACTTGCATGCATCCTAAGCAGGGGTCCTAGGGCAAACTTCCAGACTAAAGAATAAGTCATGCCAGACACAAGTAAGTAATTTCAAGATGGAGGAGTTTTCTTCAGTTCCCATTCTGGTGGCAGAATAGCAAGCTGTAGGATATTCCCTTATTTTTTTCATGCAGTGGAAGACAGGGATTATACAGAAGGTTTGTATTTATCAAAGTTAATTTTACTGTTCTCTAGGTGTCACTAGCTGGGAGCTAGACCACAAGTCCTGCGAGCTTGGGATTTTTTGGAACTTTTTAATTTTTGTAAATTTGTTTGGATTTTTTGTTTGTTTTGGTTTTGTTTTGCCTTTTTTTTTTTTCTTGTTTGTTTTTTTGGAACTTGCGGCAGCCTTGCAATATGATGGTGGATCCCACATCCAATGCTTTTTCAGAAGGGAATGCATCAGCTTGCAGTATTGGGTAGTGTTGGGGAAAAGCCTGGGAGCTATGGTTGATGTCTTGAGGGTATCTGCATCACCTTTGACAATAACAGAAGCCATAAGATTTCTTTTCCACCTCTTTCCTTTCTTTCCCTGTAAATTGTGAAGCTGCACAAATGGGTGGGAGGTTTTTTTTCCCTAAAACATGATGTGTGTCTAGATTAGGAGCAAACAATATATCCCCTGAACACTCTAATTTCACCTATACTGTGTAGTGATGCTCCTTACTACAGTTTGGTTAAATTTTTGAATTGCATCAGTGTGTTATACGTTCTATCACTGTCTCTGCATGTCAAATGACTGAACAATAGGATGTCTTATTCAGAGATTTGCCTTTTGTTTATTTGCCACTGCCTTTTTCCAAATAACAGCTTCTAAGTCTTTTGCCTTCCAGCAGTTTATATCATCACACAACACAGTGGCTCTTTTCCTATCTGCAGACATCTGAAAGGATTTTTTTTCTTAATCCAATGCATGCGAAGAAGGAATTTGCACTTGTTTTGCAAATCTCTTTCAGACAGTCATTCTTTATCCAATTAAAGAATACCCATCCTGAAATTGCTAAAGGCAAAGTAATTGAGTAACTGCCAGTAGAACTGTAATTTTTCTGAAATGGTTTTGATTGCAGAACAGGAAGAAGATTATGGAGTTGGGGGTTTCAGCCCCGTTCTTAACACCACTTTCCCCCTCCTTTTTCTCCCTGTGCTTGCACAGCACATCTGCTCAGGCACAGTGTTCTCTCCCCAGTTTGGGGCTCTGGCCAAAGAAACCATTTTCACCTACACCTCCCTTCTCATCTCTGCAAGGTATTGCCTGAAATTTCCAGGCCACTTCATTCAGAGCAATGTCTGGTTGCTGGGTTACCAAGCAATTACCTTTTTTCATTTTGAGGGTGGGCAATGAGCAGAGTGATAGTCCGAGGCTGTATTTTGCTCCACATGCAAGTTGTGATCATTGTCTGGAAGCTTTTACTGAAGCATCCCCCCACCAATGACAGTGTGGGAGCTCAAAATATAGTGGGCTGAAATCTCAGGTTGGCACTTCTAATTTGTGCTTTTAATACACTGAACTGCCTTTTCACTGCTCTTCCCACTGGACCTAACTGCATCCTGTGAGCCAAAACAAAAGTTTAGCTGGCCTCCTTTCCGCTGTAGTTTAGCTTGAACTGCATATTGCTGTTGCAGCAAGTTCTCTAGTTTTTGCTTTATTTGAATGTTTTATTCTACTCGACTTTGGGGTTTGGGCAGCTTAGATGATACTTCCATTGGAAATTATGTGCAATTTTGTATTAAAGGACTTAATCATTTGTGTGGTATCCAGATCTACAGAGGGGTTTTATGTGCCAAGGATTTGGTTGACTCTTACATTAGCTATGGTGTCTGAGGCAGAAAAATGCTGGTTAAGTACAAATGACTCCCACTTTCATCCATCTTGGCATGTATTTAACTGGCCAGTTCCTAATGCTCCTGCAGGTCAGGTCTGTAAGCCACATGTACTCACATCACTGCACTGTCAGTGCCACAGGTCTATCATCTGCTTTGGTGCAGTGGTTTGGGACTTCTACCTTCTTGCAAGAGGACCAAGGTTGCATCAGTTGTGCCCCGAGATGTCCCCCAGCAGGGCTGTGACATGACAGCTGGGAAGGCTCACAAGGCCTATTGGGTAGATGGGTACTAGGAGCACCATGTCATTTTCTATTTTAAACAGGTCTCTTGACTAAGAGATGTTTGTTCATGAGTGAATACCTTTAAATTTGAGATTGGGTCACTTCTGTACCCAACTGCTGCTATAGATCTTTTAAAAATCAAAATATTGAAATATTGGCGTTTAAATAATTGATGTTTGTTTCTGGTTTATTGGAAACCTCAAGTATGTTTTCCTGGTTTTAATGCTGTAGGCAGAGAGACTTGAAGTTAAAAAAAGAACAGAAGAAATGCAAAGAAGAGAGAATTTCTTTGAAGATCAAAAGTAGTAAGTAAAAATTGAAACTTATTACCTAAAATACCTTATTTGCTTGTCCTTCTGTTTTGTTTGCTTGGGTTTTTAATTATTATTTAATATTATTTATTTGTTTACATTTTTTTCTTGGTTTGGGGCTCAGGAAGGATTTGACTTCTGTGCTATTTTTTCAGTTTTTGACTTGAAACTTTTGACTTCAGGACAAGGGGCAAAAACTGAACCACAGGAGGTTCCTACTGAACAACAGGAATCACTTTTTTTACTCTGAGGGGGGCTGAACATGAGCGCAGGTTACCCAGGCAAGTTGTGGATTCTCCATCCTTGGAGATATTCAAATGTTCTGGGGAGCTGTCTCAAGATGACCGTGCTTGACCAGAGTGTAGGACAAGATGAAATCCAGAGGTCCCTTCCAACCTCAATGATTTCATGATTCTGTGAAATATTCAAGCCTCTTCCACACCTTATTCTGTGAGAAATTTTGTTCTGTAGACCTTCCTAAAACATACACTTTGAAATTAAAGTTGTGAATTATAGGATGACTTTGTGCTTTCTAACTGCGTCAATATCTGATCATTCAATCCAAGACTAATTATCAAACCAGAATCTAAATTACATCTCCACCCATTTGTTTTGTTGATTAGTTAAGAAGTCTAACCCATATGTAAATAATGAGGACTTCCTGTGATTAGCATAGTCCTACCTAAATGCAGAGATCTGTTGTGAAGACTTGTTTCCCAAGAATACCTTCTTCATCAGATTTAGATACAGCCTGAGTCCTGATATAATTAATTCCATTGGCAGTGAAGTTCCTGCCTTGTCCATTCACTCTACCCTATTTGTTTGTTTTTAACTGATCCAAACTGATTCTATCACATAATTAACACACAATGCTGTTTAGTCACCTTTACCATTTTTATCTTTGGCTTCTGAAATTACTCACCTGTATTTTTAGCCTGATTGATTGCTTTTTCCTCCTCTGTGACCTTTGAAGGAGTCACTTTTGTCCCATGCTGGTAGCTCCAGTTCCTTCATCATTTGCCCAGACTCTGTTCTCTAATGTATAGACATTTTAGTGCTTTCTTACTGATTTCAGCTTTTCTTGTATTTTTCCTTTTGTTTCTTCCCATTTGGCTTTAGGCACAGCTCTTTCCCTTAATATGTTGCCAGCATCTGTCTCTAGATATTGGTGTTTGGCTTGCCGTTTGTCCTGGTGTGAATGTCTACACACACACAAACACCTTGATTCCTTAGGAATACTGAAGACTGCACAACTTTAGATCTCTGCCTTTCTGACAGACTTTGATTCCCTTTGAGCCTAAATCAACAGCAGACACATCAGATCCTTGCAGTGCAAGGTCCTCAGTTATGGGCCTTGCTTTTTCCTCAGGGGATTGTCAGGGTTCTTGTCTTCCCATTTAATCTGATCTTTTATCCTAAGACATATTCAGTTACGAACAGACACATATGTCTTCCCTTCCTTCACCTTCCCTGTCTGTACTTTTTATTGCTTAGGGTGAAATGAATTCTGCTGTTCAGTGCTCTTTTCCATTAAAAGTAAGTTTGGTTTTGTCAAAAGCAGGCCCAAACCCTCTGAAACACAGGAAAAGAGGAAATGGCCACACGTGAAAAACTTTAGCGAAAGGGTGGACAAGCGAGGGAAGAGGCAGCCCAGAGAAGTGGTTGAGTGTTGCAGTGGTTCAACCCCAGAGAGCTCCTTCCCCCCTGAGAAAGCTGGGGAGACCCAGGGATGAAAACACCCCTGGGGTAGGGCGAAGGTGGATTGCCCCAGAGAGGGGTCAAGGTTCCCCCCCTGTCCCTCAGTTCATAATGGTATTCGTATCTCCCTCTCTCCTCCCTTCCTCCTTCCCGATTGGTCCCAGTCCCTTTGTCCCTCCCTGGTTCCTCCCCTGTGCGGTTCCAAGATTGGTTGTTACCCTCTGAATAAAAGTCTGATGCCCGGCTGAGTGCGGGGTCTCCAGCCCCAAACTCCAGCTGCTGACCATCGCGGGACTCCGTGTCTGCTTTCGAGTCCGGGCGGGAGAACCCTCTCTCTTAGCAGCACTCCGGCTGAGATGCGGCGTGGCTGCATCTGGGACGGTACAGCTCGCGGCCAGGAGATCTGTCTCTGACTGCCGCGAACTTGGACCCCAAGAACGCGAGCAGACGCCGCTGCCGGGCTGTGACCGATCCCAGGTGGCCAGCGAGACCAGCGCGCTCTCGCTGCGTCAGTTGAGTCACCATCCATGGTGGTATTTGAATACGTGGATGTGATGCTTAGGGAAATGGCTTAGTGCTTGACTTGGCAGTGCTGGGTTAATGGCTGATGATTGTAGAGGTCTTCTCCAACACAAATGAATCTGTGTGGGCAGCCAGAGAGTCCCCAGGTGGTGCAGGAGCTCTGGATGCCTGGGCACTGGTTGGCAGCCATTCTTTCCACCAACTAAGGAAAGCCTTGCGAGCATTCAGCTGGAAATCAAACTGACCAATACAACTGAAAGTGAAGGTGGACTGTCCATTGGAGTGTCTCAAGCACCATTGCTTGAGTTTATGTGTAACTATCAGAGCATTATTTGTGTGTTCTGTATTGAACATACACCAGGAGGGCCCTGTAGATACCACACCTGGAGGAAGTGAGCTGAAAACCTACCTTCAGTGAATGCAATTTTGGTCAAGCAAAACCCTCCTGTGCTGCAGTGTTAAGGAAACTTGCCTGTGCCACCATGCAGGAGCCACCCTGTCAGTCATTCTCACACCTCCTGAGCTGGGACTGAGGTCCCTTCACAGCCACACCTCCCACGCTCACAGTCTCACCAGGTTCAACCCAAATTTCCCTACCAGTTCAACCCCAGGTTTCCCATTGCAGAGTCTCAGGTGTCCAGATACTTAAAATAATTTAATCATGGTGCAATAACTAAATAACAAAATAGCAGCTTGAGCAGGTGGTGCTTCCAAGGAGGGACTGTGAACAAAGGAACTGCTGGGTTTTTATCCCCTCACGGTATAGCACTGGGAAGTCTGGGGGTCATCAGCTCCCGCTGTGTCTCCCAGTGTCTATTCCCCTGGCTGGGTCATGGGTCCCCAGGCTCTTTGTTTAGCAGAGGGTTGGCAGTTCATGGCCCTTTGCCTGGGACTCAGGCTCCAGCCCCCAGAGCTCAACCTGCAGCTGCACACGGAGCCACCTGCACTGAGTGTGTTCCTCAACAGACACAGTGGCACCAGCGCCTTCCCTGGCCTGAAGGAATTCTCTGCTGGGCACAGGGAGTGTGTACCACCGGATCTTGTTGAGGATGCATTGCTGAGGGACACGGGCATTAAGGAGAACAGCATCTATGAGTAATGAAAAGCTTCTGTGTGACATTTCAGATTTTTTAAAGTAACTCCATTGAAGTACTTCAGGTTATTAGCGGCACATTCATGTAGAAGTGCTTGGTATTTAAAAATGTGCTTTTGCCTACCTTGCAAAAATGAGTGACTCATTACTTCCATCCTCTAAGACCCTTCGTTTAGTGGCGAAGAGAACAAATATGAGGTTGTGCCCCTTTCCTCACTGTCTCTGCTGGAGTATTTTGATCTCCTCTGCTTGCTGGGAGTGGGGGGAAGGAAGGTCATGCGCTGCATATAAAGCAGTGACCTCTGCAAAGTCATGGCCTGTAGAGCCATTTCAAAAGATAAGCTCCCTGTTAGTCTGTCCTCTGTAAGATCTGTAGTTGCAACATCACTATTTTCCTGAGGAGATCAATGCCTACCAGCAGCCTCATTAACTGGGAAACCTTTTAAAATTGATCACCACCTCTAGTTGTATCAGCCTCCAAGGGGTACAGCCCAATCAGTACCTCTCCTGCATGAAGTGCTGCTTCTATTTGATAAGGAAAGGCACTTAAGATTCTCATGTCATTAACATGCTCTGACAATAAAGTATGATGCTGCCCAGAATTTCATTTTTTTAATTAAATCCCTGTCACTATTAAAAACAAGAACTTCTCCCTGAAATCCCCTTTCAAAGGGTCTAACATGAAGTGAGTGCTGAAAAGGAAGATTGTCTGTAACCATGTCTGCTGTTTACAGAATACAGTTATTTCCTATCTCTTGTAGGCCGTGTTAGCTTCTTTGTGTACAGTAGGCCCTTGAAAGTCAGCTATTATCTCTTACCAGAGTTGCTTGAATATGTGTTTGTGTCTTGTGAGAATATAGTCCAGACTGGCCTGCAGAGTGCCATGGAAAAGTCTGCAAGCCTCACACTTTTGGGATCAGCCCTTCCTCTGACCCCTGTGGACTCATGCTTTGTTCAGTGACTAGAACAGAGAAAACTCAGTAGGTGTCTCCTGAAGTAACTGTGTATAAAAAGCCTTAAGAACACACAGGAGCCAACTTTGGGGTGGAGAAGTTGCTGCTTAGCAGGATTGCTAGAGTTTGTGCTTACAGAGGAGAAGAACATGAGGGATTTGTTGGTGACAGTGTTGCTGTGGTTCTGTCCCTGCAGATGCCAGATTTAGAAAATGGGGAATATGTGTTGACTTTTTACCAGAAACTACTTACACATGAAACTGAGTCCTTCCTTCTGAGTCATGGTATCTTGGATGCATTTTGCATTATTGGCCTGATTGTGTTTCTGTCACAGTGCATTAAAAGGTAATGGAGGTTTGTCAGGTCTGTACTTTGCAGTTGCTGATCTGTGCAAGGGAAGAACTGAGTGCCCATCTTTTCAAAAGGAAACAGCGATCAGGACTTTTCAGGATGTCCCTCTTTAGTTAGTACACCACAGTTGTCATTTAAACAGTAATGAGGATGGATATGTCATGACTGGCTTTTCTCAGTGACTTGCTGTGCTGGCTGTGTGAATCTGTGTCTGAACTGTAGGGTGTCTCACCATACGGTTTTCGCCCAGATTTCTAGTAGGATAGTTTTGATAAATTTGTATTGGACTTTCCAGAAATTGTAGTGTTGGATGTTGTCCACTTTTTTCTAATAGCCATCTACCTATATATGCAATGGAAAAAGCAGTCAAAAAAATAGGATTACTTTCTAATGGTACCTGATGACTGTTGTGCCGCTTCGTCCTTCCCTTTGCTACATATTCATGCCTCTGTTTTTGTGAAGGTTGTATTCCTGTAAAAATTCCTGGCACTGCTGCACTCGGGGACATGTGTGCACTCAATATATTGTGCTTAGAATTTGGAACTGGAAACAGAATTTGCCAGAGTGTCTCTAAGTGCATATTCCAAACACAATGCAGGAGGTTCACCAAACCAAGCTGATATACACTTGCCTGCCAAAGTAGTTTTCTCAAAAGTCATAAAATGCAGGAGAATAGAACCTGAATCAAAACAGAATTTTTATTTATTTATCAATTTTTACAGGATAAATGCTAGTGTCCTTGCCAGTTTTCAGTCCCCTATGATGTGTGGTTCAAACAGCAGGCTGGCAACAAATTTTCCCCACAGAAGTGCAAATGTAAACCTGACCAGACTTTTAATATAGGTTGCTAAAGAGAATGAAAGAGGGCTCGCACAAAAAGCATTTGCAGCCTTGAGAATCCTTTGTTTGCTTCTTTTCACAGCAATTGTCTTCATTTTGTTCATTTGCTCCTGATTATTTTAAGCGTTGTCAATTATTTAGCTAACAGGCAGAAAACTAGGCTTTTATAGACATCCAAAGGGACTCTCTTGAGTGTAATAATGAAGGCAGTTTATTGAACGCCTGTGAGGTTGCTTTCTAATTGTACGCATTAATCTGCCCATGCAAGCTGGCTGAAAATATAGAAGCAGATTGCATATGCAGATGGAGCACACAGAATGGAATGCAATAGACTTATACAAAACTGCATTTTCCTTAAAACTGGATTTATGCTTATTACTTCAGATAATAAATGAAACTTACATCTAAAATAACATCCAGGAATACTGGATGACTTGGTGGGAGGAACGAATATCCTAACTGTGTTATTTCATCATCCAGTCAGGGAAACAAAAAAAGCAGGTGGGTTGACAGGATAGATTAGTTTGGGGTGTGGGTAGGAAGTGATGAAAATAATTCTGCTGAGAAAGTTGTTTGGGTTTTTTTTTTTTAACAACCTATTTTTATATTTTCTTGAAGCCTTATACCTAGGATGAACTAGTGCCACGTTTTGTTTTTCTTTTATCCCCAAATTCAGGAACAGATGCTCAAGAACTTGCAGACAAGAAATCCTTCTAGCCAAAGATAGCAGTGTTTGATAACTATCATTAGCTTTGTCCAAGTTGTCTGTACTGTGATCTTACATTACTGCTGTGGAGTCTGTGAATGCTGCATTAAGCTTGGTCTGTGGCTGCTGGGAGGATTGCTGTTGGAAAGCAGGTGGGCTAAATATCCAGAGGATTGCCTTTCATCACAGTAAAGGGCATTGCAGAAGAGCCATCAACATCATCATGAATTTAAAGTGTTAATCATTTCATATAATTTTTTACCATATAGCTTCCAACAAAAGAGGAATCTTCCACCTACACACATTCCAAAAACAGTCATGCCAGTTCATGCTGGCAATTTTGCACATGGCTGATGTTTGTTTATTATTTTTACCTAAAAAGTGGGCTCTGTCCTGCAGTTGTGGGTAAGAATTGGGGTACAAGAGAATCAGAATCATGTGGAATTGTAGGCATGTTTGTTGCTGACAGACAGATGTTT
Source organism: Acanthiza pusilla (assembly GCA_036630365.1). Classification (NCBI taxonomy): domain Eukaryota; kingdom Metazoa; phylum Chordata; class Aves; order Passeriformes; family Acanthizidae; genus Acanthiza; species Acanthiza pusilla. The sequence continues at coordinate 14,840,472 of JAXCHO010000018.1, forward strand.
TTACTACTTTGCCCCTTGTCATGGTCCAGCTATGGGAAACAGGGCATCGGCTTGTAGCCTTCTGAATTTATTTAAACCATTTAAACTTCTGGCTGTGATAAGTCTCTGCAACGAGTAGGGGATGTGAGAGGAGGCATGTGTAACTGTGTGCTAGCCAAAGCGATGTACCTTTGGCGAGATTATTTTCACAAATGGTATTATTGGCCTCTCCAGCTGCATTCCCACTTTAACAAATTATTTTCAGTAGTAGAAGTCCCAGCTACACCTCCCTTTGGAATCTCTTTCTCCATCTTCCAATGAAGAATGTGTTGGAAACCTTTTTCTATTTTAACATTTGCTTTTGTTAGGCCATGTGTCAGAGGAGCAGCAGTGGCCCCAGTACCAGCCAGCCTATCCTGGCAAATGCCTGACCAAGTTGCATATGGCAATGCTCAAGGCAGAGCCCTCACTGAAGGAGGAACAAGGGCATCAGTGAGAACACACCCACCACGGACCTTACTGAAATGAAGGGCAGCATTTCTTCTGGGTGGGCCTTGGTAGGGTTATGCAATTGGTCTTAATTTCTGCAAAAGTTGAGGGCATGTTGTCATGCTTAGCCAATTTAATATGTTGAAGTAGGAAGAAGTTGTAAATACGCTTGCTGGAGCAGCAAAAAGGTGTGTCTTGAATGAAATTCAGATTTGGGGTTGGGTTCAGGTTTTTTGTTGTTAGTTTGTTTTTCTTTTTTGAGAGGGAGAGCCCTGCTATTTTTAAAAATTATCATGAAACTTCTGGGTAGATGTGTGAAAGCAACATTATCTATGCATTATGCATGGTTCTTTGTTTTTCAGCTGAATTGGAAGAAAATGGTGAAATGTCACTTTAGTATTGCTTACAGGCAATTAATTTGGAAGCTGATGTGTCCATGTCATTCAGCACTAAATGTTTCGTCTGTGGTCTTAGTGACTAGTCAAGTTATCTCCTCTTTGCAATGGCTATAATGATTTATCTGCCTGGGGGTACTTTATTTTGATTTTTTTATTACTATTTTTGAATGGCTCAGCATACTTGTGGACATTCATTAATGCAGAATTGTAATGGTGGAGGTCTTGCAGCTTGAGAAAACAAGAAGTCAAGGAGCTGTCTTGTTTTCAGTAGTAGTAAGAATTGGCCATTATATTTTGCAAATTGTCAAGAGAAATAAATAGATTTATGATATATGCAAAAGTATTGTGCTGCCTTTTTTTTTTTTTCCCAAATGTACTGGCATAAAAGCCAGTATATTTTTTGGTATACTGGCATTTCAATATCCATCAATTAAAGCAAAAGAATTAACTGCCACTGGTTCCATCGGGAAGAACTAATGAAGATTACAAGAAGCCTTTTTAATTAATGCATTTTTAATGTTAGTCTGTAAAACAGACTTAAAGCCAAGAACTTTATGTGTAGGCAGAAAAATTATTTCCTCTCTGTGACTTTTTTCTGAGAGGAATACAGTCTCAAATGAAAAGCTTAGCAAGAGGTGCTGTGCGACTCCTGAGGATGCTGAGGCCTGAGTCTGTATCCTCATTCATGTCCCTAGGGATGAATCCTTTTTAGGACTGTCTTTTTTGTTTGCCTTGTAGATGTAGACGTAACAGTAGTTAAAAGCAAATGACACACGAAGTTGAAGACCTTATTCTGCACAGGATTTTAGACCTTGGATCTTGCAATGAGATCACTGTGGATCTTCAGATCTTTTGCAGTTGCATTCTGGAGTCAGCTGTGGAGCTTTCTGCTTCTCAGCGGTCAGGGCTGGTGATCCTGTTGAAGCATGTGAACTTCTACGCTCACTCTGGCTTTTATAACCATCCCTTTGTCTCACCCTAGTGGGAATGTGAGCAGCATTTAGTCCCAAACAGTAAGAAATGCATGTGGGCTCACAAGTAGCTTGTGAGTGCAGGGTGCTTGAATTACACCATTCTCAGTGGAACATCTAGCAAATTCATGTTTCTGCACTTTACATATACTTGTTGATCTTAAAGGAAGTGGTTTTACGTAGCAGTTTTTAAAAAGGGACTCTGCCTGAAGAGGAGTTGTGAGATGTAAAGCTGTATATCTGAGGACCCACAGAAAACATCTGCAACATGGACTGATTTCCACCATCATGCACCACCCCCTCCTAGCCCATCACTCAATGATCCTGGCAGCAGAGTTAGTATTTTCCCATGACAGCTCTTAAGAGTTATTCAGACCCCGAATCCAGTATTGTGCTTCACTCACCCACCTTTGGTTCTGTACTGGTAAATTAAATGCTGTCAATCACTGTCACTTCTGAGGCCAACAGGCCTGAGACTGCCCACTTCCATTGCTGGAAAACTTTTTTACCTCCCAAAATGTGCTGGTAGCATCTAAAATGCCTGTTGGGTGTTGTGGTTGATACTTATTCCTGGACAGAAGCCAGGAATTATTTGGGAAAGTGTTGTTTGGGATATGTCAAGACTATTCCAGGAGTAGTTACCACACTGTAGATGGCTGAGTTTCCATGCTAAGAGTAGTGCTTGGTGCTATTAAACATGCCAGGATGGGAGAAGGCTGTTTTAATTAGCAGAGCAAAAGGTTTTTTCCCAATGGTGTAATGGGAAACAGAGCTACCAAGACAAAATACCCTCATAAGATCACTCCAGTTTAACCAGGGCACCAGTGGCACTCTTCTCTTCAGACTGATGCTTGGGGGTAGTCAGAATTCAGGTTGGCAGCCTGTTAGGAGAGTGCCTTCTTGGTTTGTCTAAATCTTGTATCTCTTTTTGCCTAGCTGTGTTTGAAGGGTATCAGGATTCTGCTGTATTCAAATCAATTTCTTCATCTCACGCCCTTCTTTCCTTAATGTTACTGAGTTTAGAGGAACACATTTTATTAGCATTTTTCATTAGCGCTTGAACTTCTAGCAAGTGAGTGAGATGTTGCCCCAACTGTCTGACTGTGGAACACCTATTCATATGCTGATTTCCTTCTGGAGATAGTACTTTCCTTTCCAGGACATTAACTGAACTGTCATCTCCCTGAATTCCCTCTTTCCACGCAGCCTGGTTTAAGCTATGCTCTGCATTGTTATGACTGCAGGTTTAGTATTATGAAAAATACCATTCAGACATTCAGTCTGGCAGCCCTAAGTGCATTGCTGGGTTTCCATAGAGATGACACACAACAGATTAACATATATAAAACCTGACTTGTCTTTCATCAAAAAGCTCAGAAGCCTGAGTCCCTTTCTTGTGACAGGAACACTTCATTAATGTGTTACTTAATTTGGTGAAGTTGGCTGTTTCTCTATTCAAAGGCAGTGCACAGTCTTGCTGAGGAACTTTATTTGCTTCCACTCTTGTAATCGTCTTTTCTGATACTAAAACTGAGTAAGCTTTTCACCTATGAGTGTGCTGATCCGGGAAATTCAATGGCCTCCACCACATTTTTATGCAAATAAGGAGAAATTCCACATACTCCATGTCATTCTCTTGCCATCCATAAGGAATTAGGACATCTAGGTATAACCCCAAGTAGCCAAAACATATTTTTTCACAGAGCTTCCACCTTCTCAAATATATTCCAGATTTCCTGCAGGAGTTCTTAGTCTTTCTGGTGTAGAAATAAATTGGTATTTTATCAGTTTTAGCATAGGTAGAGAAACACAAAATATGCAATTTAAATCTTCAAGTTCCCAAAATTATTCTGTCCAATCTTATCACTTAATAACCCATCTTTAATGGAGAAAATGTAAGTGCTTAACACTTGTATAAGAAGGCTATGAATTTGTTCAACCTTAATATATAGGTACTTTGTAGATCAGGGAAAACAGTGTTTCATTTGGTTCTTTCTGTGTTGTGCATTGGCTGAGGCCTGTTAACTCCTCAGGTAATGGAGGAAAGGGACAGAACTGGGAATGGTGAGAGTCTAAAAGCCTGGCTTGCTCCAACTTGAGCAGGTGCTTTGTACCTGAAGTGGTCAAATGGTTTTGTATTGTATGGAGTAGCAGAGAAGAACTTGGGTGTTCTTGTTCTTTTTCCCAACTTCTCCTCAATATACCGCTCCTCACTGACCAGCAGGACATTTTACCAAAAAAAGAATTTACTCACAGTTTTAGATCATGGATTGAAATATGAAAAAACACTTGGTATTCTGTTTCAGCTATTAATCATAGTCACCCTTCGGCAGCCAAGGCTTTTTCTCCAAGTTTAAATCTTTAGTAGTGGCGTCTTCTCCCACACAGAGCTAACTGGTCACCCTGTTAGCAGAGTAAATCTTTGTGTTGAGTATCTCTTGAAGCACTCTTTCTGCTCTCACTTCAGTGCTTTCATGTTTTCCAAAGCTGTACACAGAAATAAAATTGCCTCTTTACTCTAACTCTTTCTTTGAATGAGAAAAAACTTCAATAGATATGCCTGGGTCTGCAGGTTAAGAAACTGCTTCCTGATCATGGCACACAAACTCCCTTTCTTTGTTTTTGTTTGTGGCCTAGTTTAACTGTACTTGGTTGAAACTGTGAGCAAAATGATGCTAATTTGAAATTCTGGGTTTATTAGGAATGCAACTGAAAAAAGAAAATTGCCCTTTCCAGAATAAGAAATGACAATGTTGTGCATTAACTAAAGACAAGCGCTTTTTTTCCAATGGTACAAAATGCTTGAAAGCCTTTCTGCTTGATAAAGTAATCTGTTGTAAGGCTGCCTTGTATTAACTGTGAAAGAAAATTCCTGAAAATAGTTGTTTAAAATACTTAGTTGAGATTTTTAGATCTCAAGAAGAATTTGCAACAATTCAGTGAAGCAGTTGCATCCTCATGAAGTGCAGTGGTATCTGAGTCTGTATTATAGGAGCTTTACAATGAGGAAAGCATAGCCACTGTACACCCCAAATATGCAAATGACCGTAATTGTTTGCCTAAAAATACATCCCAGCAAATGTCTTATCCATAGTACAACTTCTGTATCCTCTTTCCCATTTGTCTGTTTCCATAACCTTTTTTTTTTTCTACCTGTGATGTTTTTCAGCAGACACATGATAAAATGTCTAGGCTATATTCCAAGGGTGGAATAAAAAGCTGTGTTTATTTTTATGGAAGCACTAACAATTCTATTTGGATTGAATTTCTTCATAGCAAAACCAATGAATTATTGAACAGATTGGACGTGGGTTTGCCAAAGAGTGATTCCTGTCAGATTGCTAATCCTGGCCCAAAATCTACAGCATGGGTAAGCAAAACCGTGGCGTGTTCTATCAGCTTTCCAGATGCTGTCAATAGTGTAATGTTAGAATATCCTAATTGAGCTTAATTGCTGAGGCATAACTCAGTGAGTACCAAGGAGCCTTTCTGTGTGAATGAGACTGCCTACCTTGTCTCACACACTGGCAGGGTATTCTGCATAGTAGAGGACTGCTCACTGATCCCTTTCTGATAAATGAGAGCCAGATTTATATTCTAAGGTCAGATGAGAATCTCAAGTATGCCCTGTACTCATCCACTGGTGGTAAGCTTTTATGAAATCTCAATTAGTTCATGTCAGCGGATGCTTTACTGCATAAAAAATCTGGTCAAAAGAGAAGCTTGTTTCTCACTGCATCCTAAAAGTGACGCCATACACTGCTTGGGGGTCTTTGTCCCAGTTTGAACGAGCCTGGTAAGTATCAGTGTAATTAGGAAATAGATAAAGTATTGCTTCAATTTCATTGTTCTAATTGACTGTAAGAGGCTTTTTCACATACAATTAGTCTCTTCATGTCTAAGCCAGGCTTTCCTACTAATGTAAAAACTTTCAGTGAGCAATACTAACACTGAGAGAGAAGTATTTCTCCTGTAGGGAGGTTTGTAATTGGGGAAGGAGAGAGGACAGGGATCCAAGTGGACAGAAATTAATGTTGCAAGCAGCTTAGCTGAAGTTTGGAAGTGTCTGATCTGGGCAGCCCTCTGTTGTATAGAGCCTTGAGCAACAACAGTTGGGTAACAGGAAGGGAAGATTTGCCTCCATATTTCCTCAGATGCCTTAGAAGTGGACAAAAATCCTTACTTTATAGAAATTACTGCCAACAGGATATATGACACCTCTGTCTTGCCTCTAATCTCTTCCTGGTTTTCATTGCATGAAAAGGGAAGGTGATATTGAAGACAGGTTCCTTTCCCCTTTAATTCTTTAGGATATCTTGTGTCTCTGAAAGCCCTAAAGACATTTTAGTAAATGTGGACAGACATATAGCTAGAAGGAGCCAATTTCTGCCCAGCTCTGCTGGACAGAAGTCAGTTGCAGGAGAGTAGCTTTCAGACTGAATTTTGTTGTCCTGGGTGAACAACCAAGATGAAGGACTATAGAAAGGGAGAAAAGATGTCTTGAAACCAATTCTACCTCCCTCTTGAAGCATCCAGCACTCCAAAGGGTGGGGAGTTTGTTCTTTGGTACGGAAGGCCGAGCTCTGCAGCCTTCATACGGTGTGAGCATTGGACTGTGAAGACACGTGAGCTCATGTCCCCACGACTGACTTGGATTTCAGCATTTTGGTGTGCTGTCTTCATATCCATACAGAAGTCGGTGGATGGCTGAAGGAGCACTGAACTCTTTTACTTGTACAGGTCCTACTTTTAGCCTTGGCTGCCTACTCCACCTGCCTAGGTGGGGCTTTCTCATTCCATGTTTTGACAGGTTACTCCGTAAGTTATGCCAAATTGCATCCCATAGTTCATCTTTTGCTTCACTATTGTCCAAGTGGATAAAATACATCATTTATCTGTACTGTTCTTAATACTGACTGACATTATACCTGTCTTTTGCCTGGCTGCATTTCTATAGCTTTGTGAATAAAATAATCACTTATTTATAATGCACTAATACAGTTCGCAAAGCCTTCCCAACCAGCTCAGACAAGGTCCGGTCTGTAGGCATAGTGCTCTGTGTGAGGGATCTCTGTGTGAGGAATCTCTGTGCTCTGTGTAAGGAATCTGAAGCACGTAAGCAGTGAGTTCTTATCTAAATAAACTTGGCATAGTACCAAAATGCTAAACTAGTAGGAAAACTAGGACTCTAATTTGGATGTTACCTTGAATGCGTCCTTTGTCTGGAGTAATTAAAAGATTCGGGAGCAATGCATTTGAAACAGTGAAGTGTGATAAGTGTGCATGCTAAAAGGGGCATACATCACATATATGTGGTTTTTAAATTTGAAATCCTTGTTCTGAAAACAGTTTGGGACAATGTGATGCAGATCAAATATTTTTCCCCTCACATAATTTCTTGGATAGTGATACTAATTTAGCACACCTAGCTCAACTATCCTTGCCAAATGTTACTTCGCATTCATTAATAAATTTGACTTCTTTTGAGTGACTCTGTCATTGATGACTTTTTTTGGCCTGCTTATTTAATCAAGCTCGTAATTAATTTTAATCCTGTCTTTCAAAGTGTGACCAATCCTGTGTAGATTTTTATTGTCTTCCAACTTGATTAACATACTCTCCACACAATTCTCCAAGCCATTACGGAGAGTAATGAATAATATCGGACCCAAAATGAGTCTCCCTGGACACGTGTAACAACTTCTCCCAGCTCAAAATTGAGCTATTAATAATTGCTTTCTCTATTCAGTCTTTTTAGCAAATTATGTGCCTGTTGTTTTAATTGTGTCATTCTGTACGCATATATCAAGTTTTAGGAATATTCTGTATACCTGTAACAAATTCCTCACTAAAGTCAAACCTGCACAATTCTTGTATTAAATTATACTGGCGCTCATTATTTAGTGTGCTGCACTAAGTCCCTGCTCAAAGACATTACAGTAGAAGTTCCAGTGTATAATATGCTAAGGATCCTATGAGACCCTAATTGTAGTTTGGCTTTTTGCTAATAATGACAACTTGTGAAAGACCAGGGTTAGTTATTGTAACAAAAACCTATTGCACAGTTATTGCATTGTTCATAATGTGTAGTTCAGATTTTAGGTTGTCTTAATGCCCCACAAATAATAGCAGATTTAATCTCTCAGCTCCTCTGTTGCCTTACCTCCACAAATAATCCTGTGTTCCCCTCTGTTACAAGGCCTCCATTCTGCTTTTTTTCTTGGTAAAATTTTCATTACTTTTCTTTCTTCCCAGAATACCTCATCTCACTATCATTTATCCCAACTGTATTTTTTGACAGCTCAGGATATCTTTGTGGTGGTCACTGGGACACAGAACAGCACTTTCTGTGGCTATCTGGCTGTGATGTGCAGGTGGACGGTCCTCCAAACCAGATGACTGAGAGGGTTTTGGCCACTTCTTGTTTAAATTGTAGTGTTGAGAATAACCTCTTTCTTAAGGAACTGGAATCATTCAACCGTTTCAGTTTGTTGATTACCCATATAACAATTTGAGAATAAGGTTTGGGAGTTTGGCCCCCCTCTCACCACACCAATATATTTTTGTTTTCTGCTGAACAATAGAAAAAAAGCCATGCTTATAAGCAAGCTCTTCGAGAGGATGAAAACAGAAGATTAGAGGAAATGAAGCAAGAACAACAGAGAAAGGTAATTATACATTACCAGTTCGCATATTGTATCATTTTTGCATGCTGTGAAACCAATTAAATACATTGATTACTTGTAGCCTACGCACAGAGCTTCTCTTTAGCAAAAGTGATTCAGTCACTGTTTTCAAATATTGTGAGAGAGACGAGTCAAGCTGTAGAATTTGAACAGGGACAGGACAATTATCTTCTGTGTTCAAGGCTGTTTGCATCTGGAAAACAAGCTCCTTTTCACCTCTCCATTTGAATAATTTTGCAGAGGATTTTTTGACCATGGCAACCGATTTCATAGGCTAAAGGAAACCAGTTTACTCTCTTGCTGATAGAAGTTGTCTCACTGAGATATTAAGGATGATCTCTCTGAATTGTCTCTCTCTAGAACATTGAGGGCCACAGGCCCTGCTTTTTCAAATGGGAATGTAGAAATGTTCATATTTGCTGTTAATTATAATACACCTCTCTGTGCCCTTGCTGACCACCTAACTAAAGAGATTTGAATTGTCTGAAAAGCAGGCATGCCATAACTGCAATTTGGAACTCCCTATTCTGCATATCCATCATGCATTGCCTGAAACGTGCAGTCCCTCTGTAAAGATTTGGGTACCATATCTGCATCAAGTTCATCTACCAAAGGTGATGGCGCTGTCTGAAGTTACCTATCTTGGCTCCAGGTCTCACTGTGAACGTACAGGAAGGGCAGCACGTGGAAGTCATATTAGCAAATAATTTGAAAACGTATGAGCAAATACTGAGCCCCTTTCTGTGCCTCTGCTGTTACTAATATCCAAATTAATGACAAGCTACTTCCCCAGCAGCAGAATTTTAGCACAACAAATTCCATGCACTGAGTTTCTCCTAGAGCTGGAGAAGTTACTCGTCCCCTCTCAGGGATATCTTTCTTTACATGTTGGGGGTGTGTCCTCATTTCATAATATTCTAACAACTATGTTACAGGAAACAAAAGGTGAGGCAAAAAGGAGGCTCTTAATTGCTATCCCATCAGGGGTGTGCTTATTCCCAGAATCTATACAGAGGAAAAATTTTTGAAAGCAAGTCTGGATGGGTGTAAGGTACATGTTGTAGTCCGGACATGGACTTTTTGAAAGAGAAAATAACTACAGATGTAAATTAGCATGCCCCTAAATCATGGCTTAGGTTTAAGGGACTTGTGTAGAGCTGTAGACTCTTGAGCAATTTCCATGGATTTCTAAGGAAGTGTTGGCTATTTCTAAGGCTGCTCTTGTTTGCTATGTGGTTCCAAGGTCTCGTTGCCTCCACAGTTGCTGCTATGTATTGTGCAGAGTAATGCACTACTTACAAACCTACTGTAAACAATGTGTATTTTAAGGGCTCCAATAATTGTCCCTCAGATATATGTTTACTCGTTTCTACTTCAAGCTAATATTTATTAAAGTAATTGCGAATTCTGTCTTGTGTGTACCTCCTAGCACAGTGCGGCTATAAAATGTGTAGGTATTGTCAGTTCCCTTTTTTCCTTCAGAACAGGTTTTAGTATGTATTGCTTGATTTAGAAATTTTCAGTACACTTCGAACACCGCATCATATACACACAATATATTTCAGAACATTACTCCAAGAGAGAAGTAGGCATATTGGAAAGTCAGATACTGAGTTTTAATTTTCAGGTTGAATAGTTATTTAAAATAGTGAAAATTGAGGTTGGCTTTTTTATTTCTTAATCCTGTTTCTTCTTTTAGGGCTAGACAAATATTGATACACAACACATTCTCAGTTATTGATTTTCTCCATACATTTATTGCATAGTTTTTACTTAATGTTCCGCTTAAATTGATTTAAAAAAAAAAAAAAGTCTTGTGGTTCCATTCAGTTATTGAAGCTTTTATCTAACCACATAATTTTATTTTAGTTTCTATTCCTACTGCTGTGCAGTTGCTATGGAAAATATGAAAGATGGGTCTGTTCCTATCCTATCCTCTTGCCCTGAAAGCTGAATTTCCTTTGCAGAAGGCTCTGCATCTTCAATTCTTGCATGTGTTGCAGGCAGCAAGAGCTAGACAAACCAGCACACACATGCAGACCAGAGTCATACAAACTGTTTCCTTCACAGTTCTGGCTAAAATTGCATGAGCAAACTCTCCTCTGAAAATAGTTCCTTTTGACACTCTTTATATCTCTTAATGTTATGTAGGGATGATGATCTGCCGCCATGCAGGGAGACTGAATATGCTTCCACCACACCAACAAGTACCATTTGCCCTTCTCACCCTGGTGGGAGCCCCAGGGAGCTGGAGGTGACACACCACACCCCATACCCCAGATCCCACCTTCTCTTTGCACTCTACAGAGGCAGGGGGCGAAGGATGTCTCCTTCTTACCCTGTGGGCATGACCGCTGTGTCTACTCCTGACTTTGGCTGTCATCCCCCTTGGACCCACAGGGAAGTTCACACCGGTGTGTTGGGACAAGGGGAAGCAGACTGGTGTGTGGCACGCCCCCTTAAACACAGGACTGTAAATGTCTGAGTCCTGTAACTTCCCACTTTTTAAGGCACAAACAAAAACTACCCACATGCTGAACAGAAAAACCAACTCCGTTTTTAACGTAGTGCTGCCACATAATTAAAATACTGCTGAGAGAAGTTCTGGCTCTAACTGAGGTTAACATCATGTGGAATTAATAGGGTTTGCAGCATAAGTATGTTAATTAAAAGTAAGTTTGTTTGCTTATTTGTTTGTTTTTTCACTTTTTTCATTCCCAGGCTGAATTAATGGAATTTAAACAAAAGCAGGAAGAGGAAGCCTGGACAAGAGCACATCAAAATGAACAGAGGAGGTATGATGCAAAAAGTGCAGAATAGACTCAAATTGAATTCCCACCTGGCCAGGGTCTCAAAATTGCAGGCACCCATGCTTTATAAGACTATTGCAATGAGGATCCCTGACCTCATCTCTTGTTGAGCTTTGCTTTCAAATGAGCCACTGATATCTATCAGTACAACTGCTCACCATAATGCAGTATGACCCAGAGTGCCTTTTTCACTTTATTTATCCTATCAGCATAGGATGCAGCACGGGGTTGAAACTATTAATAGTTTCATGGATAACTACTAGTACAGTAGCTTCAGCTAGAATACACCTTATCTGTGTATCTATATATAAATCCACATATCTATATATGTATGTATGCATATATCTATGTATCTATTTAATTTTTATTTATTTTAGAATGGTCTACTTTGTCCATGCCACATCTTGTGGTTGACTGTCTCTGAGGTTAGCAGACAGAGCTAAACCTGGGATTTGGTATCGATTCAGATGGAGCCTACAGTGCAGCAAGGCCTTCTGCAGCTACATTTCTTTGCGCCCCAGGCTGTGCCCCACTGCTGTGACCTCTCTGTGCTCAGCGGTTCTCATCTTCTACTTCTGTCACTTAACTGACTTTCCATTATCCTGAAGCACAGCTTTATTCTCAGCTTTGTTTTCTGCTGGTAAAAAGAAACAATGCTCAGGCTCAAAAGTAAAAGCACCATTTGTTTCCTTTTTTTTTTTAATTAGGGAAATATAAAAAAAATACTTCTGTAGGCAACCACTCTTCAGACTGCTTTCATTTCTTTTTTTTCTCTAGCAAAGACATTCAAATAATTACCCATAGAAGTTAATGAAGGATTTTTGATTCAGTCCATCTCATATCCCTAGATAGAAATAAGCCAGTATTTTGCTTTTTATCTCATTCTTACCAGCAGCATTGTAAAACATTAAAACAACAGTCATGTCTAAGCATGTGTGTCAGTTGTAAGCACTAATCAAGGGGAAAAAGAAACAGTTTTCCACAGAATCATAGAATCAGAGAACGATTTGGGTTGGAAGGGACTTTAATCTAGTTCCAACACCTTCCACTATACCAGGTTGCTCAGAGCCCCATCCAGCCTGGCCTTGAACACTTCCAGGGATGGGGCATCCACAGCTTCTCTGGGAAACCTGTGCCAGTACCTCAGCACCCTCATAGTGAAGAATTTCTTCCTAATACACAATCTACATCTACCCTCTTTTAGCCTAAAGCCATTCCCCCTTGCCCCTTACCGCTACGTGCCCTTGTAAAAAGTCCCTCTCCAGCTCTCCTGTAACCCCCTCTAGGTACTGGAAAGTGCTGTGAGGTCATCCCAGAGCCTTCTCTTCTCCAGGCTGAGCAATCCCAATCTGAAAATATTTAAAAGAGATTAAGGAAAGATGTGTCTGTATTTGCCCATGCTTTCCAGATTGATAGAACAGTGCAAGAAAATGTTAGTATTTCAGAGCTGGATGGCAGAGAAAGTTGTCAGCTGCATAAATTGTCTCATAGTAGTAACAAGCTTAAGTGGGTTTTTCCTTTTTATTAGGAAATCAGTACTTCTAGAAACTCTCCTTGTGCACTAAAGGCTGAAAGATTACCTAAGGTGAATTGTAAAAATAGGTAACCTCCCTAAAACGGTGGGTGGTGGTATGCAGGCCATCTTTCTATGGAGAATTTTGGTGCATTTTGCACAGCAGCCAAGGTGCGCCTTTTAATCACAGCAGGCTGATCACAGGATAAGGATGCATCTGGTGAACTGAAAATTTAATCCACCGATCTCATGCTAGTCCATGGTTATGCAGCACAGGCTTGAAAATTATAGTCTGATGGGCACTGAACAGAGGGAAGGGAAAGCCACTCACAGAATGTTAAATTTCAGTAGTTTGTGAACGTCTCAGCTGCCTTCAGTCATTATTCATTTTTTATTGTACTTAAAGGGTAAATAATGCTTTCCTGGACCGACTCCAGAACAGAACACAACCTAATAATGTCCGCCAACCTGGATATATGGGACTACCTCAATAATGGCACCTCGGTAAGTTTTTGGGTACAGAATGTGGAAGCAGTGAGATTATTTAAACGTTGGATGTTTCTCAAGACACTGTTGTGTGTCTGTGTGTACTTAGCCTGCCTGACAGAACTTACAGCCCTGGCTGGCTGTCCTCAGTATCTTTCAAGAAGAAATCCTGTCTTAAATATAAGCTATTCAAATGGGAGGAGGGAAGAACAGCTGCTCTTGCAGCAGAACTCCATGGCCTTGCATGCAAGGTACTCACTGCAAAGAGCCACATCCAAGGTACTTCCTGAAGTTCAGAACAAGGACAGTGAAATCATTAGGGGTTTTTTAAAAGTTTTAAATGAAAGATGCTTGGATATGCTGTAAATATTTTAATATTATATTGAAATTGGAGGGAAAAAAACCCATATCTATCTCTATATCTGTGTACCTATATATCTATATATATCTGTATCTTTCCATTTATAGCTGATAATTTTTAACCTATATAAAATTATGACAAAGAAGGCTCAACTACATCTGATTTAAAATCTGTATTTGTAAGGATTCTTTGAAGAAAAGATATCTTGACTGTAGTCTATTAAACATCCATTCATTTTTTCAACTGCCATAATGAGACATCAATGTGACTGTTGTTTAGAATTGCATTCTTCAGTGTAAAAAAAAAAGCCAGAAAGCATATTCCCCATCATGGAATTCTCCATTAAGTTGAAATTCCATTGATGAAAGGACCCTAGTACAGAAGTGGAAGAGTTAGGAAGACTAAAAGGCAAAACTATGAGAGTCTAAGAGAATTTAGTGTGTGTGACAGTGTAGAGAAAGGTGTTTAGTTGATAAACTGTAAAAGCTTGAATTGGATTTGTTGGTGAGGATGTGTATGTTGGCCAATGAATACCAGGAAGAGTTCGGTTCAAGCATTTCCCAAGTCAAGGCACAGTTAAAAAGCAGATATTCTTGCTAGTGGAATATTCCATGTACTGGAAGTGGAAAAAGGGTGTCTTCATCACTACAAGCTTCCGGAAAGCCCTGGGCTCAGGAACCTTGGACTGGTTCTTGATCTTGGTGAGAGGAGACAGGACATGCCAGCTCAACCTCCCATAAGATGTGTGAGCAGACATTCGAAGCTTTACTGATCTGAAACACATGTCAGGCAGTCCAGAAGCTGCTGGAAGCCAAGCTACAAATGTCCAGGCTGGTTAAAGAGTGTGAGTAAGAGACCACAGTGTATGGCTGGCCTGAGCCATGTCCTGAAGGAAGGCATGTCTGCAGATAGCAGAATTAGATACTGCAGGTAAGGCAGAGCCACCTGACGTCTAGTGAAGGGCAAAAGGTAAAGTCTGCTGGATGATGCATTGTTAACAAAGGCAGCAAGGGCGCTTTGTGTCTTTTATCCCCATGTGTGTACTGTTCCCTGATAAACTCCAAAGGAAATGTGTGACAGCTGAGATCCCCTATATCTGACTCGAGCATCTCCATCAGGGCACCTGCTGACACCAGTGGAAGCCTTGCCATTGTCTGCAGCAGTGGCAGGGGTTTGCCTTTAGCCAGAGGCACATGCCTGCTGTCACAGGGGGGTGTTGGTGCCAGCAAAGGAGTGCGCTCAGCCCAGGCACAGTTTGAGCAGCAGATGACTCTGTGATGTATACAGCTAATCCATGTGAGGGTTTTTTATACATATATATTCAAAGAATGCATCAGCACAAATGAAATAAAAACCCATGTGTAGTAGTGATAAATCTCCTACTCTGTTATTTACTTAATGACTCCCAAGGAGCCTGCCTTCTGTTGGGTAATGCTAGATCCATTTTTCCTTTATGTTATAATGTGACATTTGAAGACTAAACAGAGCAGGAAAAGATTAAACTATGAAAGAATATGTAATAATGGATAGGAATTAAAAAATTAGTATTGGTAACTAGTACAAAAAAGAAAAATAATCTCTCAAAAGATAGGCTTGAGGCAGCAATCTTGGTGTCTTTGATTATACCAAGATTCTTCTCCTCTCCCTTGGAATTTTAAACAAAAAGAACTAAACTCCAGACAGGGCTTACAAGCCATGCAGTCTGCAGCCTGGCATTTTACATTACAAGGGAGCTAACTGAAACAGGTCACACCATATACTAAGATTAAAAGAAGTTAAAAAGGTTCCCAAAGTAAAGACCTGAAGGTAATTTTTGAGCATGTTCCATCTGTGCAGTGGCACTGAAGAGGAATTATTTGTTCTCTTTCCCTCTTGGTTTTTTTTTTTTTTCCCCTGTTTGAACACTTCACAGTCACAACAGCTTCACACTTAACAGAAACTGAACAACGGTTGTGCTCTGTTGTTGATGTACCTACTCTATTTTTCACTGTTAGTTCTATTAGCCTGGTTTCCTAAAGAAATGAAGTTTATATGATCACGCTGTCTGTCTGCATGTAATAAGGTTTTCCAGCTGCTGGCCAATCTCAGCCGAATTTGAAAGGGATTATAAGTCTCAGAGATAATTAGATTTCTGTGTGTTTTGTGAAAAAGCAGTGACTAGCATAGGAGACAGCCTTAAACAGTGCCCACTCTGAGGAGTGGTCCATTGGCTGCGCTGTTTGACTGCAGCCCTCTGGCAGATTGGTGTGGGCACAGCTCCAGAGCAGCTGCATCCCTGCCCTGACTTCCTGGGGTCTAGGGGATTTGGAAAGGGACATGGATATCACAGAAGACATGGAGAAAAGGGGAGGAGGCTGAATAGATTGTGTGTGTCTGGGCAGAGGGCAGGAGAGAAGTTACATTGTCCAATTGTCCCCTAAGCGATAGGAAATGAGTTTTCATTAATTCAAATGCCCTCCAGACATTTTGTGGTTTATTAGGAATATTTATAAGCTGTTATATCAAGAAGGATCTTCATGAATGTAATTTTTTCTGCCTTTTTGATTATAAATGTCAGGGCACTCTCTGGGTGGTTATGTAGTTTCCTTTTTTAATGGGAAAACAACGTAATGAAGTTCCACTTCTATCTGTGAACTACTGCACCCTTGAGAAAGCCCCGAGTCTTGCTGTATGCTATCAAGAAAATGTTAATGCCCTTTGCACTGCCTTTGTCTCTGACTTAAGGATAAACCTTTTAGGATAGGAGGGTAAGAAAATAATGATTCTCCTTTCAATATCAAAGTTTAATAATAAGACCATATCATGGGATCATAGAAGAGTTTGGGTTGGAAGGGACCTTAAGGATCATCTCATTCCAACCTCCCTGAAATGGACAGGGACACCTTCCACTAGACCAGATTGCTCAAAGTTCCATACAGCCTGGCCTGGAATACTGCTAGGGATGGGGCATCCACAGCTTCTCTGTGCCAGTGCCTCACAACGAAGAATTTCTTCCTAATTTAGTCATTACTCAGCTGGGACTTAGAACTGAGGCAGTATTTGTTCACTGTTGCGACACAAATGATCAGTTTTATTTGAATAGTAAAACACTTCTCTTGTTACAAAAGAATAACTTTAAAACAGTTGCACGTTTTTGTATTCACTCCCTCATGAGATTTGCCCATGTCCAAGTATGTCAGGATTTGCAGAGGCCAGAAGCTAATGCATGGCAAGCCTGTAACAGAGACCTTGTTAATTTTTTCATGAAAATGGGGAGCTGTCAAGTACCCTTTTGTTTATTCTGTTCGTGGAGAAAGGTCACATTGTGAAGATATGAAATTTGTGGGTCTGCTCTTCCTTAATGAAATACTAGTTGTCTCACTGAAACTCTGTGAGCCATAGCAAACCCAGAAACTGGAAGGCAAGGTGACATATTACATCTTCCTCTTCCACATCTCCATTATACCCACTGTGATGCATAAGAATGAGAAATGCTCCCTCGGATGCTGACTCTGCTCTTTCAATGGATGCATAATTCTAGAAGTTTGCTGTGGAAAGCAACTATGCCCTGAATACACAGGTGCAGTGGGACAGGAAACCCCATTCCCTTCCTTTCCCATGTGCAGAACAGGAACTCAATGAGATGCTGGATAAATTTGTTTTGAGGAAACATGATTTATGGATAAAACTATTTTAAATAAACATGGTTTGTGGGTTTGCACTTTGTTTAGTTCTTGTAGCGTAACCCATGGGAAAGTTACTTTCGAGTGTGAACCAGCACTTGATTTATGCTATTTGTGACCAGTTGAAGAGTGAGCAAGTCATGAAGTTTACTGTTGCACAGCAAAAAGAGCCACAGCTCAAAGGCCCCTGAAGTCACAAGGCCAGACTGCATGCCATAGGTTTCTGTAAACAATCAGTCTTTAATAAACTTTCAGAAAGATCAAGTTGCACTGAAAATGCTGGTTTTCCAGCACAAAGAAACAGCTTTTATTTAACATGGGAATATTGAGAAAGAATATTTATGTAAGAAGGTTCCAGAATGCAATTCACAATGGTTACATCTGTTTTAAAGAATTATGTGATTTTCTAACTTAGCTTTAGCTTGGTTAGTCTGTGTACAATCTGAGTTGAAAACATTATTAATTTTTTCCCTAAAACTGGTTGTTTTCTTATTTGTTGGGGTTTTTCCTTTGATTGAGAGTAATGTGCTTGTCTCTTCTGGCAGAAAAGACAGAAACTACTTAGCAGAATTATCAGCTTGGATAAAGGGACCTCAGATGAGTAGGTCCAGGCAGGCCGTAGCTCAGTTTAATGATTTACCTCTGGCAAGGCTGGCAAACATCATATGCAGATGTATTTCGCCTGCCTGGATCTGGAGCTCAATCATTCTTTCCTTTGAAAATCTCAGCCTAAAAGAGAATAGTGTCAATCTGGGCAGGAACAGAAGAAGCTTCTCACTCTTTCAAATTGTGTGAGGATAAGAAGGGATTGAAGCATCTGAAGATATTTGAAACACTTCTAGATATTTTTTCCCCCAACAAAAGCCAGATATGTTTATCTCTTGAGTCAATACATCCTGCTATTCATATCGAGTTCAAATCAAAGACATTTCTTGCTAGAACCAGAATCTTTGAGAAGGGTTTCCTTGTTATTTTAAGTGTTGTTAGAAATATCTTGGTCATGCACCTGACTTTTAGGAAGCATTAAAATGTTGTCATCTGTCTCAGAGACAGGGAGACACAAATTAAATTCCATTGGACTAGAGGGACAAAGAAAAGCAAGAACTTAAACTTCACCTTGGAATAGTGTTCCCAACTCCTGTAACAGAAGATATCATGGTAAAACAGGCAAAGAGAAAAGACGAGCTTCAAATAATCAAGAAAGGTCTGCAGAACTAGATAACCATAATTCCTTGCACAAATACGTGATGGTACTGTACATTGTACATTGAACTGTACTCATGCATTTTTTTTCTTTTATCCAGGAGTCAAACTGCTTGGAATGAAGGAAGAGATGGGTAAGAGTAATGAATTTGTTTGTTCTTTTTAATACCAATGTCAGTATTAATTTAGCTTTGAATTTGACATTTTGTTATGGCAACTTATGTAGTTTAATTTTGAAAGAATATGAGAAGGGATCTTAAATGCATTCCAACTGTGGTTTTGGGGCCATGACTTTCTTCATCATTTACTATTCCAAGAGTTATTTTAATATTTTTGCAGCAGGGCTTTATTGTGAAGACAGTATCTAAATAATATTTTTGGCCTCCCATGAGTTGTCTTTTCAGTTTTATGAGGAGTAAAATTGTTATTAAAGATTTACTCAAATTTACTAAAGAAATGACAAGGTGTAGATAAAGGCAATTCCCTGGAGGGGCAGAAATGGCTATTTTTTGCAGTCCACAGTTCTATTAGGTTTTATAAACTGTGGGCAGCTAAAGGAATTCAAGGCATTGGATTCTTTGTTGGTTTTCACAATATCTACAATACCAATAATATTAATATACCAATAATATATTTACATATGAACTGTACAAGAAATATGGGTGCGTGTACTTTTTAAGCTTTGTTTTACTGTTGTTCTGAAAACACATTTCAGCCTGCTACATTAATATATTGTTCAAAGAGTTATTAATATGTCTGCAGATAATGAGGATATTTTTTGAATTAAATTTACAAAAAGATAGAAATCCCTTCATGAAGGCTTTACATAATTAAAAGCTAAAACCTGTTGGAAGAAACAGAAGACTTTATTTTCCAGTGGACTTAATCCCTGCGAAGTTGACTTTGAATTTTGTTTTTGCTGTAAAAGATAATTTTTAATTCTGTTTTCTCCCTCTTGTTACAGGGTATTGCAGAAATATTCACTTTTATCTGGCCTAAGCCAAATGACCTCATAAAAGCTTCAAGAAACCGCTCCTTTATTGTGATTTTTTTCTTACCCTGACTTCAGATGCACACCCACTTCATGAGCAGTCTGCAGAGAATGGTTTCTAGCTGTCATTATTCATGCATACATATTTGAAACAGCTGATTATGAAAGTCCTATTTAATTTTTAATAAGAATATGTGTCTTTTTTTTTTTTCCCATAAATTGTTTTGCCTCTTGGAGGATGTAATTATCCCAGTCTTCATGATCTCAGGGAAAGAAGACATTAGCAACTTCAGAAACTGCAGTAATATCTGTGTTTATTTGCTGCTCTATACCTAGGAAAAAAAAACATTTCAGAGACAATCTAAAGAAGGTAGAGAGTTTTCTTTCGGGAAGGAGAAATGTTGCTGGGGTTTTGTTTGTTTGTTTGTTTTGTGTTTGTTTTGGTGGAAGTTTTGGGAAATTATTTTACTGTTGTACTCAACAGCAGACACTCAAGAAGAAAAATGTGTATTGTAGACAGTATTTTTTAAATATGTTCTTAGAAAAAATACAACATATGAATGAAATAAAGTTTGAAATAACACTGAAATTTATTTGATCTCTCCACATCTTTTGTGATATGATGTACCTTCTTTTCTCTTTGCCTGTTTTACCATGGTAACTTCTTTTACAGTAGTGGGGAACACTACTCCAAGGTTAGCTTTAATTTCTTGCTTTTCTTTGTCCCTCTAGTCCAGTGGAATTTAATTTGTGTCTCCTTGTCTCTGAGAGATGTGACAACATTTTAATGCCTCCTAAAAGTCAGATGCATGACCAAGATATTTCTAATGTAATAGAAGGGTACATGTGACATAAACCGCTCAGAGAAGAAAAGGTACCTGTGGCATTTACAAGTTTGTCTTAGGCTGAGTTAAAGGTTTCCTGAGCGATTTTGTTCACTGTGTAGGCATACCATGCTATTTTTCCACCACCCTTGCAATATGGAAACTTCACAATAAGTCACCTGCAGGTTTTTGGGGTTTTTTTGACCTGTGGATGTTGCAATGTTTACATTCCCCTGTGGAACACTTGAGTTGCCCTTGGCTCAAAGAATTATTCAGGTCTCTCATATTACTAGCTAACTGATGTTCATAGGAAATGCTGGAGATTGTGGCAATATTTTCTGGTTTAGCCTTTCTTTTAGGTAAAAAATTCCTGGGAAAATTCCTTGGGAAAACTTTTACAAACCTGCATAGTGGCACCATGTTGCAAGCAGTATTTGGCTGTGCCATTGGACTTTTGCTTTGGAAATTAAATTTACATCTCCCTCCAAGAAATCCCTCACCCAGCCTGCTTTGGTAGATATTAGGCTGGGCCTAAACATCTGCAGAGTGGGTAATACATACATGCATCCACATATATTTTAAAGGAAATGTGTTTGCTGCAGTCAGAGCCTTGTATTGTACTCCATAGGGTCTAACAATTGTAGGTGGTCTTTTTGAAGCAGTGAACCCAAAGGGTGAGTGGGAGGGGAAGTCACCATTGTCCCCAACAAGTTGAAATTCTGTCTAACTGTGTTGCTATCTTTCTCTATCCAAAGAAAAAGAACTTTTTATTAACCTGCTACTTTCACATTCAGGAACAGGGATGACAGGTCACCTTGAGTAACCTCTTCCATTAAGCTTTTCTGCTTTCTTTTGGCTGTCTTCAAAGATGAAAGTTGATCACAGTCTTCAAAGTGCTTCCCCTTATCCAGCATTTCAATCTCTTACTTGAAATGCTGTCTACAAACTATTTCAGACATTAACTATTCCAGCCCTTTTAATGGAGGAATATCTGAATTTTTCCTCCCCTATCTTTCTGAACAGGACAAACAAATCTATATGAACAGTGGCCCAGGAAGTGTCTTTGACAGCCATGCCCTGCAATGGAGATGATAAGAAGTTACATCCATCCACAAATTGATGTTAGCAGGATGTCTGGAAAACGCAGTTCTTATCCTGTTGGAAAGCTTCCAGTAAATCAGAATTACCACCTCCACCCACACATACCCTGCCCAAACTGTAAGTTTGAGAGCAAAGGGATGTTATGACATCTCTTTAAAGGCATTATAATGAAATTAACTGGTGATAGACTGGGAAAATGGCTTCATGCTTGTCGAGAGTTAGGAACTGATGGTTGGGCATGCTTTCCATCTACTTGTTAGAGTAAAGCTTTGATAAAGGTTTTCAAACTCAAATAGTTCCTCTAGTTACAACTTACACCAACTGAACTAATTATCTTTGTGCTGTGGTGTAAGCCCAGATTTTATTAGTGTATAAGAGTAAATGGCAGGTTTAGGTTTTTTGTTTTGTTTTGTTTTTAAATTGTTGTTGTCTCAGTATAATTTTGGCGGATGATCTCCTTGCTATATCAGAAAAAACCTTCCATCAGGGAGTTTTATGGGTCTAGAAGTTGCAAGAGGAAACCCCCTTGCTTTTTCATTGCTGAGTCCAATTCATTTTAACAAACTGACTGAGCCATGATCAGCTATTCTGAATTCCAATATAACTTGACAGCAAGAGTTCTATGTTTAGATTTTACGGTCTGCCTTAATCAGAAACTACCTTTCCATGAAGAAATGTAATATTTATTTAAGGACTTACAAGACTGATTCTCTGTTACGTACCCAAAAGTTTGTTCCAATGGTTTACCTATCCCTACTTTTAAAAATATGTGCCTGACTCTTAGTTTAAACTTACCAAGTTTCATAAAGCTGTTAATGGATTTTCTTAAGCATTTACTTGGTAAATTACAGGCCTTTCTGCTCCTGAGACTCTTATTTTTCTTAATGTACATATTTGGACTGCTTGATTCAATTTACAGGTTTTGTTCAGCTTTTATTTTTAAAAAGTATCCCAGATTTACAGAAAGCCTTTGATGCAATAGGATTTGGTGTAACTGTATCTTCTTTTTGGTATGTGCCCCATTACTCAGACACTAAGGCAGAATATTATTAGCTACTCAAAAGGGAGTTAATCCATAGCTTACAATTCATGGTACTCATCCGTGTTCAGTTCACGCCTCTGCATCAAGAAATCCAAATCCCTGTCTCCTGTCTTGGAGAACATTTTAACCACCAGGCTCTTTAGAGTAGTTCTCAGCACCCAGGCTGTGGTGACTCTTCTGCTTTATTCAAAAGGATAGAAATTCATGTGAAATGAGAAGGCAACATGACTTTATCTAGTCCATGAGCTGGATGTTGCTGCTGTAGCCCATGCCATGACTCTGCTCCCCATCACAGTTTTTGGAGCTCTGAGTAACCAGATCCAGTGGAATGTGTCCCTGCCCATGGCATGTGTTTGGAGCTAGATGATCTTTAGGGTCCCTACCAACCCAAACCATTCTGTGATTCTAATGGCTCCCTCACATTGATTCCTTCACATTTCCAGATACTTGTTTTCTTTTCTTTTGCTCCTGGAGTACAAACTGTCTGGCAGAAATCCCTTACCCTCCCTCTGTAAGTATTCCTCCTTATTGCCTTCAGTCATTCCCCCTTTCTTGTAACCCATGGGTTCTTCCTTAGTACTCTTGACTGCTTCAACAGACTCTTTTTCCTGCTATATCCTCTGGAATTAAAAATGGAAACAATACTATTGCTACTTGCTGCTTCAACATAACATTTATTCTTTTGCAAACATTTTCTTTTCTGAGGGACCAACATGTTTTCCTGATTCCTCTCTATGTCCCCTATTTATCCCATCCTTTTCCATCTCAGCATGGGGCAGCATTAGGAAGAGCCTTGCCTGTGGATCAAGGGATGTGACACTTCCAGGCAGCACAGTGAGGCACATCTGCAGTTCTGGGTCCAGTGCTGGGCTCCCCAGAACGAGGATGACTTGGGCATGCTGCGGTGAGCCCAGCAAAGGGCCATAGTGAAGGGGAAGGGGATCCAGGGACTGGAGCACCTTGGATATATGAGAACCGACTGAGAGAGCTGTGACTGTTCAGCCAGCAGAGCATAAGGCTCAGAGGGATCTCATCATACATGTCAGTAAATATTGGAAAGGGGAGTAAGGGACATGAATTCAGGTCCCGAACAACAGGACAAGTGTCAATGGACACAAGTTAAAATACAGAAAATTCTATTAATTCTATTTAAACACATAAGCTTTTTTTTTTTTTTTTTTTTTAATTTATAAAGCTTATCAGGCAGTGTCCCAGGTTGCCCAGAGAGCCTGCTGAGTTCCCATCCTTAGGTGACCCCGCTCTGAGCAGGACTAGATGTTGTCACAGCCATGGGCAGGCACTCAGCAGAGGCTGACACTGTTAGTAGAGGCGGGAGCTTTCACTGTGACTGTGACTGGACTGGGCAGAAATGTAAGCTTGAAAAGGGAAAAATCACCTGAGCTTCTTCAGTTTCTCATTAAAGACTTTCCAAATTTCAAACCATTCTAGGGATTTCATCTGAACTCTCTCTGATCTGCTCTCATTAAAAAGAGTGGGTTTATTTCTGCCAACATTAATTCATTTTTTGTATTTCACTTTGAGCCCCCATTCCCTTTTCCTAGCTGTTTGATCTTTGCACTTAGCTCTTTAATTAAAAGAAGGCAAGCCAGCTTTTCCTGCTGCCCAGACCTCTCTCTAGGAGCTATCTTTCTCTCTCATTCAGTTAGTGCCAACCAGTCTTTACCACCAATTTCTCTTGCCTTCCCTCCCAATCCATGAACTCCCTTGAACTACATTTGGGTAAGAAAGCCCTAACAGAAAAGTTTTTTTGAAAGATGATTCCCATTTAGTATTTTCTTTTAAAGTCTCTATAGCAAATTCTCAGTTTTCTTATCTAGACTTTGAAGTTTGAGTAGTTCTTTATTTTTAAATGAGAAAATCATATGGCCTTGTATAACACTGCTTTTTTTAACAAATGCACACTTTGTCAGACTAGAAATTCCACCATAAATGCAACTTCTACATATTTAAAGTTTTATCTTTCATTAAACCATGTTGTCTGGTATTAATTATGCTGTTCACCCTTAATTCCTTATTGAGCACATCCTCTTTCGCCTTCCTGAGATTTTGCCCTGGGTAAGCATTAAATTGACAGACCTATAGTTAGATTTTCAGCACATTATCCTTTGGAAACATTGAAAAATTTGTTTCCTGTCTTCTCTGTTCAATCTTGTGGACAGTCACCGTATCTCAGAGGATTTATCCAGTATCCTGCTTCAAAAACAGCATTTTTATAAGCTCATCAGTTGATACATCTACAGCCAGTGGTCCAAATTTTCTGCTTTGTTGATATTTAGTAGTTCACTGCTTTACAAAAGGAGTAAAAAATATGTATTTCCCTATTCCCATCTGAAATAGTCATCTGTCTGTTTTCCAGAAATAAATAAGTATGTACGTTACCACCAGAACTGAGAATTTGCATTTTTGCCTCCCCTCTGGCACTGTGTTGGTCATTGAGCTAATATGTGGGGGTGGCAGAGTTTCTGTGCTGGTGTTCCTTTGGTCTCTGCTGGGAGTGGGGTGCTTTCACCAGCCATGGTATGTGAATGGTGGCCCCTGGAGACGCAGGGTATCTCATTATTGTCAAATTTCATCCTCACAGTAGATCAGCTTTCAGTAGCCGCCTTCCTTATTTACTCCCCCAAGGAAAAGGTTAAGTGTTAGACTACAAAGGTGAAAATAAAGTTATGGAAAGAAGAAAGTAATAAATGCAGTCTTGGCATAGCTCTGATACCAAAGCTCTCACCCAGCTAACTTCAAAGCTGGGAGTAATACCACGGCCCAGCAGCCAAGAGCAGAACAGCCAGGTTGAATCTTTACAACCAATTTCTCAGCTGGTTAGTTCAACTGAATATGATCAATAAAAACCAAGGAAAAAAAAGCATTTCTCACCCTAGGAATCTGCAATTTCCTCCTTAATGTAAATTTTCCTATACTATTTCAGTCTTGCTCTGCTTTCGTGGAGAGACTCCACTGCTATTGACAGTCTCTCTCCTCCCTTTTTTTTTTTGAATGTGCAGAAAACTTCTTGGCATGCTTGATTTGTGTTTGGTTTGCTGATCTACACAACTGAAGTTCTTCCCCCATCTTCACGGGGAGCCTGGTAAACAGATGTTGTGCTGTTTTAGCACATCCTGAAGGTCAGCAATGGTTCGAGCAGCAGAGACCAGAGTCCTCAATCCTGGAAATTGGCCTGCTTGTCTTTATTCACTTACCCAATCCAACCACATTTAAATAAATCGAAGACATTTGTTACAAAGAACTAATCTGGACCTTTTACTGGAGGTTAAGGTAAGTGCAAACTTTGCAAAGGTAAAATGTGTAATACATGAGGAAGTTTCTTAAGTAAATTACATCCACAGTGCCCAATTTCTTTTTAACCTGAATAAAATGAAAAACAAGCAAACAGTAAAGAAAAACAGGAAAAAGCATGCCAAACACAGACCAAAAAAACTGAATCAATTTAAAAAAACCCCAACAACCAAACTCTTTTTTTTCATTTCTTCCAGAGAGAAGAAGTGATTTAGTTTGACAGCCTCCTTTTTTTTTTTTTTTTTTTTTTAATTAACCTTTATTTTACACGTCTTTTCAGAAGTTCTGTTGTACCTTGTCAGTCTGGATCAATTATTTTGAATTTTCTGTTCTCTTGAACTGTTTTTTCTATATGTGAGATCAAAATGCAAAGTGCCAATTACTTAACTCTTTAAATCAATGTCTCTTATGACTCTTCTTCAAAAAAAGACTGTTTGAAACAACAATTCGTTCCACTTTCTGTGTTTAATCTGGGAAAATGCATTGCTTGCTCTTTGCACAGTGATAATTGTCTCCAACAGAAGGCAACAGAAAATATTTTAACTGAAAGGTTAAACTGATAAGGAAGAAATACAGCCATGAAGATAAAATAATTTAATATACAGATTCAATGTGATTACTGTCTTACAAGTTTCAGCTCCTTTTGACTTCAGGTAGGATGGCCAGCACTTGGGTCTCCTACAGGTTACCTTTCTGGCGTCACAAAAGGACCTGCAGAAAGGACAGCTTTTAAGGTGTGAGAGTGGTCTGTGTGCTCATGGACAAGCACTGAGAACAAGTGCTACTGTGAGAGCATTTTGCAACATCTGTGATTCATAGAGGATATCCCTCTTATTGGTTCTATTTTAGTTCTAACACAGGTAGGAGTAATCTTTGCAGCAGTCTTCTAATAGTGCGAGACAAATAAAGTGCAAAGGAAGGAGGAATACAGATACAGGGTGATACAAGTAGAGCACATACAGGTTTGTAGTTTGCATGTGGAGACGAGAAGTGAACACAAATTGCTCCTGAAAGAGAAGTTTATTTTCTGTTCCAAGGAGTGTTTTTACTGAGGAAAGGACTCAGTTTTCTGAACTGTCTGGAGAGCAGATCTGTGGAGCTATCTGTTAGGGAATTTTTGACGCCTAAGACAAATCAGCCTCTGAGAATGTCTGTCTGTCTTTGTTTTCTATGGAGAGAATAAAAATGATCACCACAGACTATGTTCCTATGTTTTTGGATTATGTGAATCCCAACTAGAACAGCTAAGAAAAGTTGGTTACTTGCAGTATATTCCCATAGTTGCAACTATATTTGTAGTCCTGGAGCCTTTCTAAAAAAAATTGCTTTCACAAATAAACACAAGGGTTTTCCAGGAGGTTACAGCACTCCACACTTCAATCTGTCTGTTTTCACAAATTGGTCTTTCAGGCAAATGAAGGGCTCAGAGTTTAAAATGGAGGCCTTGGCACCAATTGATATCTATTAGCTGAAATCCTATGTTGATATTTGTGGCAGGTTAAGCTTAAGGGCCAGCTGAGATTAGAAACCTATTGTGTGAGCACACAGCACGGTGCATGGCTGTTTGCTAAGAGCCCTGGACCCTACAAGGCTGTGGTTAAACAGGCAAGGCTGAGGGCAGGGGAAACACAGAATGGAAAACAGAATACAGAATATGAACAGTGACACCTGCTCATATATATATATACATATACAAACATACATACATACATACATACAAATATGCATTAAATTAATTCTGTGATCTTACATTGGTGCTAGAGTTGGAGGGACACCACTCAATATCCCTGGAGTAGGATTGTGAGGAGAAAGTTCTGACTATGGCTAAGTGGCATCCTCCCGTTTCTTCCCTTTCTACAGCCTGCAGTGGCACCTCTGCCATTGATGGGCTTTCATTCACATCCCAGCTAGAAGACACCTAGGCAGGGTCAGGCCTTGAGAAGATGATGGATTACGATTTTATGATTGCTAAAAAGCTTTTTCATCCCTGAGCCACCTTGCTTCACTCAGCTGTTTGCCAGGCATACATTTGAAAGGAACAACACCGCCCATAAATACCCAGTGCCAGTACTGAGGTTTGTGTCACCTGATACACTATTTCATCCTAAAGGCAATATAGGCCACACAGGCATATAAGACACCTTGAATGTGACAGCAGTTTAAATAAATACGTATGGTCAGATCATAAAGAGGGATAAATCAGTATAACCTTGGTGAAATTGGGTCACTTGAGCTGCACCAGTTACATCTCTCAGTGCGAGTAACTCTGAGCAGCTGAGTCTCATGCGTGTAAGGAGCCACACAGCTGCCTCCAGGCACATTGGGGGGATTTGCAGACACCCCCTATGCCAGACTGGACTGGCAAGAGGCTTAATCCCAGGAATCCTTTCAGCAAGTTACAGCCTATTGCTACCACACCTGCTCTCACCTCCTAAAAACACCAACTGTGCACCCACTTGGGTGCCAAAGCAGTGGGCTCATGCAAAATGGTAAAAGATATCCTGGTGATGCCCACGAGGGTCAGTGATATGCCAAGCCAGGCCTGATCTCAGCTACAGCTAAAGCCCACAGATGATGGCAGAATCAGCCCACTGTGCTTAATTGCAAAAAGACAGCAACTGCAGAGCTGTGTGGCCAAGGATTTGGCTATTATTTTCAACCCATCCGCATGTCAGAGAAAAAGGCCAGAAGTATTACGTTCTAATAGCTCCCAGTAGTGACGACTTAGTCTTTTCCATGAATGCTTCCTTGCTAATGGATCTATGAACTGTTTTTCTGCTATAATAAGGTACAGATAGCCTGTCAGAGGTGGTCCTCTGTGCCAAAGCCTACTCATGCAGGTTCTACAAATAATTTGTTCCATTTCCCCAAGCTCTCAACAAATGGTTAATCATTCATTCAACAAAGGTTGCATTTCTCAAGTGTTAAGGCGCCAGTAAAAGTCTATCATAAACTTTTGCAATCAGCTCTGCACTGGGCATCCAACAGTGTCACTTTCTCTATTATCTGGCCTTGTGTATGTATTGATCAGATACAGCTGGGTCTGGAGTGACCATGTCTGTTGTTAGGAATAGATCATGCTGGAATTTATTAACCCACTTTGCTGAGCTCTGCCACCCCAGTCAGCACTGCAGGATAAGTTGTGTTCACTCAGGACTTCCATTTCTTATTGAATGATGATTACATCTGAGCAGCAGGGACTGGTGAGTCATCAAAGGGTGTAAATTCCAGGCTCTGTTTAAAAGTTAAAAAGGTGGTAAATGTATGATATATGAACAGTTAAAGTCTTCTACAGTTGGGAAAGCAGTGTGCTATAAACACGATTTATTTTCAATATATTAAAATTTTCTTGAGAATTCTGCTGATAAATACCACAAGGGGCTTCATTCTTATTGTGCTGTAATTAAAATGAATGTTTCAAAAATGCCTGCCCCAAGGCTGACAGTACTGACAGCAGAAATAGGTGAAGAAAATAAAAGTTAATGAAACCGGACCAGAGTTAAGGGATGTCACAAAACTGACTTTGTTCCATATGTGCAAGTTCCATTTAGGAATATTTAACAGTAAGCATATAACTATTATTACACTTATAAATTAATCTTTGCTGATAGCAAATGGTTCATTATTGGTTACACAGAGTCAGAGTTTAACACTGAGCACACAGCTTGCCAAAACCTTTCAGCTTAGGGACAGCAACCTACGAAAGATGACAGTGACAAATATGCCACACGTTTAATCTTTTGGACAGTGCTCTGTGATGTTCTGAGGGGCACCTCAAGACAGCTTTTGTTGGAAATGTTGACCTGGGTACCCCACAGGGCTCCCCCCACAGCAGAGAGGAGTCTGTGCATTCGAGTGTGCCTATGGCACTGGCGCTCAGTCTGCTGCCAGCCCACTCTGCCATCGGGGTGGCTGGAAGGCATCCATATGTCTGGGAGCTGAGCAAGTCAGGGAGCACCATATGTTCCTCCCTGATATTAAAAAAAAAAAACAAACAAACAACAACAAAAAAAAAACCAAACCAAAAAAGCCTTTACTATTAATTCCTAGTTTGATCATCAGCACAAGAAATGGGACAAGATGTCTTTCTTGTAGGGCTCTGCAAAAAAATGCAAGCATGCAGCAGAAATACAGAATACAAAATGCTTCACCTAAGCTGGCACAAGGAGCAATTCTGTCTTAAAACTGTCACTGGATGCATGGCCAAACAAAACTGTCTCAAAACCATAATTTTCTTGGAATAAAATTCCAGGTTGGAACAATACCAGAAGAGATATGAAAAACAATTTTTAAAAACTTTTCACCAAACATAAAAACTCATTTGCTTAATTACAGTAATCAGAAGATAAAAGCATCTGAAACAATGAAATAAGAAGATTATTATGCTCTATGGTCTAAATAAAATACTTATAAGAAAGAAATGCACTTCTAGCCTGATAATATCATGAGAAGTAGATCAGGAAGAAATATATTGAATTTAGGAAGGAAGTTCTGAAAGAAAACAAAGGACTGAAAGTCATAAGAATAAAGGAAAGAGAAAGGAGCCAAGGGGAACAGCTAGATAGAGGTGGAAATTAAGTGCCAGTCAAGCCTTTAATAGCAAGATGTATGAGCAGGATTTACGTGTGATGTATGGCTCAGAGCTATTACAAGCCTTTCTTCCACATGCCCGGGAGATAAAACTTCATTCTGAGGCCCATCTTCCAAAGAAGTCTTGTAAAAACAATTGCACTAAAAAGAAGTCAAAAAGCCTGTATACTTTCTTTCACAAGGCCTTTATCCATCTTGTTCGAGTGATCCATAGCACCAAGCAGCAAAAGGGCAGTTGTTTGCTAAGTGCAGTGATATGGTTTTAAAATGCTATAGGCAGCTTTACAAACTCTACTGGTGTCTATATGACTTACAGGAGGACAAAAGTCAAAGAATCAAGGAAGAAGGAAATATGTGGCAGAGAGAGACCTAGAATTCCTATTGGTTGCAAAGGACTGATACCCAAGTACAGTATGGAAAGCACATCACTAAGATGGGACAATAAAACAGAGGGACATTTCTCTAAGGAGAAAACTTAAATGTTCTCATTTAATTTCGGTCGTGTGTCAATTCATATACCAACTGTATTGAAGAATAATAGGGAGCAAGTGACAGGACATAGCAATTTTAATGAATTGTGATGACATCCACAAATCCCAGTCTGCTGACATGAATTATCCTCATTTCTTTACTCTGTAATAGGAATAAATGAATAAAAGGAAGGGGATGAGGGTACTTTCCTATTGCCAAGTAAAGCAGCAGTGCAGATGAAAGAAAGGACTATAAGGTGTGAAACAGATGATATACCATAACATGATGATATACCATAAAAAGAAATTACAAATGCCTTATCCTCACCATGAAGGGATAAGGGTGAAAGAACTCACTGAAATGACATGACTTCAGCAGGGGAAATTTAGCTTAAGACAATGATGCGAAGCAGCAGAGCTAGATACATTCTTTTCGACAAAAAGTCCGGAGAGTGCAACTCTTAATTGATAATTGCTTAGTGCATGTATCTTATTCTGACTGTGGACAATATTTTTATCTCAGTTAAATTCTTCCCTGTAATAGCAAACTCTGTCCCTGTCCTGTCACTGGAGGAAATTTTCATAGTTGTGGACATTTTTATTTTGTTATACTGGGATTTATAACAGCTTCAGTAGAAAATGTAAATTTCAATTCTCTACTTCTTCAAAATCTTCATTTTCCATCTCTTTCTAAGCAGTTCACAGATAGGATTCATCTGCATCTAAAATCAAAACACTTAGATCTGACTTAATTACCTTTGGCTCTTTTTGGTGTAGTAAAAAAGGTGTCTCTATTGGGGGAAAAATCCTATCCTAAGATGAGTTTCTAATGTATGTAATTTGAAATTATTTTTGGAGGCCCATCTCTCTTCATTGGCTACAGAAGGAGCGTCCTGGGAATAGCTCAGCTTTAGATGTCCACTGCTAGATAATGAAAGCAAGCTGGCTTGGATCCCTTGAAAATAATGAGACCTTCATATTCCTCTGTGGGTTGTGGGTCAGTGGAGCATGATGAAACTGCATCAGAAATCAGTGAGCAACATCTAGGAGTCTAGATTCTCCCAGTTCTATCAGGTCCTCTGCTTTGTTCTTAGAGAGCCCAAGCTGATGACTCTAAATTGTTATCTGTAAAGGTCAGATCAGACTGCAGGGAATCTGCCTTTGTGAAAACTAGGAATCCTGCCTGGGGCTGGTAATAGAATTGATGGGAAAAAAGTTTATATAGTAGGCAGTAATAATGAAGACTAGTGAGGATGTTGCTTGAGAAATTGTGTGCATTCAAAAGTGTGCTTTTGTTAGGTTGGCTGGAGTACATAATCTATGTCATATTGCAAAGGGGCTTGTTCCATTGGATCAGATTTGCAGAGCAAAACTGTTGTTGCTGATGAACCCAGGCCCACACTATCCTTATTTTCAATGGTTTGACGATGAACTAACTGCAGATTTAAGGCCCATTAGTGACTGGAGCATGTTGGAAGCACCCCAGGAATCCTTCTGATGCCTTAATCATTTCTAGTTTTTTACTCTTCATGCATCTGTAATTTGGTGTAGTTCTGTGCTTCTTATGAAGTGCTAAAACCTCTGTTGCCAGCTCCTTTAGCCAAAACAAATCCCTCTGAATAGAGATCCAAGGACACATTCGTTGCCGCAGGGCCCGAAAATATGTAAACAACTGTGAGTTGGGGGTGAGCAGGCCTGGGGTGGTTATCATCACCTGAGGGTGTGATTGGAGAATTAAGGACCAATACGCTAATGAGACAGAACTTATAAAAGGTGAAGGCAGGGTCCATTTTGGGTGTAGTCCCACAAGGGGGACTTTGCTTGCCTGAATGTACCTTGAAGATCTTGAATAAATTTGTCTGCTTTTTACACTCCCAATTTTGTCTAGTCCTCTGTTTCAGGTAACCTTCATCTGGCATTCACTTCCAATGCTTTAGCTTTGCCAGTGAAGAACATGATCCAAGACTATTCCGAAATAACAGTCCAAGTGGGGTGACTGGCACATCAAGAAGATTTGCTTCAAATGTATGCTGTTGGTCTGAATTGAAATATTGATGTAATTTTCTGCTGATGTACACACATAAAAAATTTTGGTTCCATTGAAAATCTTAAGACTTTGAAGAAAATGTTCATGCAGAGTCAGAATGAACCTAAAGAGGCAAAGCATTTCCTTCCTTTTCCCCTTTTAAAAGTATTTTATTTTAGAAACACTGAGAACAATTTTTTCTTCTTATAAAGATGTATGAGTTCCCTGTATCTAAAAGCAAGGCTTCTCTACTACAATGCACAGAGGACTCCTTGGTATGAGAACTCTTAAGGCAGCTTGCCTGGGAATGTAGTCAAGACGTCAGAAAGTCTCAGGTGTAAGTTTCATCAAGTGCAATATGTGTGTCCCCATCTTGTCCCTCTGAGTTTACTGAATCAGCACTTTTCCCGTGTGTGCTGAAAGTTCTCAAATTATTTATTTAAGTGATGCCAAATGTAAAGTCATCCCTCTAGAAATAAAGAGCATAGCCCAAATGGACTAGATGACTGTCTTACAAAACAATGCCTTAGATACCTGATTAGATAAACAACTATTCTTTATCTCCTAGCAGCTTACTCCGAACTCCTGTGATGCTGTCTGCTTGTGGGGACACTGATGCATTTCTTACATATGAGTCCTGGAAACTTCCCCTTTCTCTAGCATTGAGAAAAATGTCATGGCTATCTGGTCTGATCTTGTTGTCACTGTTTTTGAAAAAAATTATGTAAAACAAAAGTCAGAGTTCAGAGAAAAACATGATAGATATGAAGCCTGGAAAATGCATTTCAGCATGACAGGCTGAAGGCGTGCCATCTTTGGTGTTTGTCAAGAAGCTGGTAGGCTTGTTCATATTTAATGAGCTATATTGCAAGGATAAAGCATAGAAGAGCCATCTAGTTAAATGTAGAAAGGAACCAAGGACTGAATGTAAGTATATGGGATAAAAGGACACTGGAGGCTAACTGGCAGGGCCAAGAAAGGGATATCCATCTGGAAAAATGAGAAAGAGACACCAAATCTTGCAAGTCAAGAAGTTTTTCCCTATTTCCACGTTAAGACTTCCAAGAGAACATACCTGTGTACTCTTCCTCCAAGGTGCTAGCAAGTTTTAGGCATTGTGCCCCTAAATCACTGTCTCAGAGTGATGCCTGTTGGAGTAATGCTGAAGAAGCAAATGACCAGAAAAATCAGTTATTTCTCCATCATTCCAAATCATTAAGCAAATCTAGATAACTGTCTAAAAAGATGCATTTCTATTCCCACAAGGAAGGCAAGTTTGACTCAACAGTTAAAAAAGATTACAGGGCTAATGATAACAATTTCCCATTCTCATTGTGACCATCTACTTGAAATTAGGACATCAAAGGTTAAAAAATGTAGCCATACTTCAACCACAAATATACAATACTGATGGGAGAGCATTTTTTCAAGGTAATCCTATGGTCTTTGTTGGTATATAGGAACTCACACAATCAGTCCTGGGTCCCTTAAAATAAGGAATTATTCCAGTGCACTGTATGGAAAACTGAGCTGTGTTTGCCATATTTCTGAGTTAGTGCTAATGTGGAAAACAATCTCATATGAATTGGAAAAGAGCAGGTGAGCTGAACTGTAGCTACTGTTTGATCTATGCTCCTCATCTTCCATATCTCTGCCTTCCTCTATGTAAGAGACGGTCTGAAGACCCTTCATTTGTCTCACGATCATCTATGGGGACTGAGGCTGAACCCCCATGTCCAAAGCGGGGCAAGAGGACTTTTGTACAGGAGTCCTGGCCAGGCTGAGGAGAGATGACTGCCAAGTCCTATAGGTGTGTCGGCTGAGAGGCGCCGAGGGAATTGGTTGTTACTGTTCCTGACTGCCCAAGCGAGAAGGGACTGAAAGTCCCCTACACCTATGCCTATGGAACTCACTCTCCCAAACTTTGGCTACCTGCCCTTCGCTTCGAGAAGGCCTACGCCCGTCTCCCACCCTTTTGGCTATCTGCCCTTTGCCTTGAAGAGGACTATAAAGGAGCTTTCTGAGAAGACACCTAGGAGAGAGAGAAATCTCCCCACCGAAGAAGACGGACCCATCGACAGAAGATCATGAGGACTCCGCCTGCCGTTGGTAGCTATAACCCCCTCCCCCCCTTTTTCTATCTATCCCTTGTTTCTTATAACTCTCCCTCTCTATCACAATAATCGTGCATTGGCACACAATAAAGTACCTTATTTTGATTGAAACTAAAATTCCCCGCGTCCGCGTTTCTTTTGCGCTCTGAGATTCCGAAACGAACCATCACGAATCTCGCTTCACATTTAGCGGATCGTGACACTCTAACATAACCATGGAATGGAAATGCTGAGGTGATCCCAAATTTGGGTTATTTTAATGTGCTCCTGAGTACTGGCATAAGGACTGGGGATACTTTTCCTTTTCTGCTGAAGTTAGCGCAGGCACATGCACCGTGAATAGTGCAATAGAAATAATAAACAACATTAATAAGCTCTGTTCTACTGTTTTCAGTCTTGTTAAAATATATGGCATTCCCACACTAGTACTCTTCAACTAAGTAACATTAATGTGTGCAATCCCTATCTAAAAATTAATTACAGATAGGGTTTGAACTCCCACATTTTCCCATCCCAATACAAGACTGAAAGATTTGGCAATGTAATTTTCTTTCTAAGCTTTTTTCTTTTAAATTGAATTCATTTCTCTTCCTTGCTTTGTGTGTGCACAGATCAATCCCACCTGCTATCCTCATGTCAGTAAATCTATTGACACAATGAGACCACTTTCAAGAGAGAGCGTTGCCTGGCCTGGGTTTCATGGTGCACAGCAAAGCAAATTTGACATATTTTCTAGAATTTTATGGCATTACAGCTGCTTTCCTCCATGCTGCTTTTGTGTCCCTACAAGCTCATGTCTCCCTTTCTCGATTATCCTTGCTGGAGAGCTGACTGCCATCTAGTGATCCCTGAACCTCCTTGTTCCCTATTGTCACTTTACAATATGCTTGTCTTACACCTCCAGTCTCTTAGTTTATAGCCTGCCCTCTTTCTCTTTTCCCCTGGTGTTATGAGCAATATCAATTATAAAGCTTTGAAACACAGCCTACCAATCCGAGCAAAGGACAGACCAAATGTGATATGAAGTCATAATTTTAGTCCACGTAATTTTTTTCTCCATCTGTATTTTATGGAAGGGGATATTGGATTTCTGTGTTTCACTATAACCTTGCTGTCAAATAAAATCCTTCAGCAAGGAGGTGGGTTGTTTAACCCACCAGCAGTGAACCATTGATGATGGCTGAATGTATTAACCACGTTAATATGCCCATCCACTCTGGCACATGCTGTCTGTGCTTTCTGGCTGCTCCTCTGAGTGACTTGGTGCAGCTGCCTGTGTGTTGAGGGAGAGACAGAGCTCAACTGTTTCCAGCACCATGGCAAGAAAACCTGCTCGGAGCAAACCCTGATGACTCCATGCTGCAAAAGTGAGAATCCTCACTGCACAAGTTCTTAAACCTCAGCCGTCCCCCAGCAGGTACTTCCCCCAGCAGTGACAGAATGAGACACTATATATAGAAACACAGCTCTTTTTTAAAGTTGTTTAGTCACCTAATCCAAATTAGATACACACTGTCCTTAATTCATTAACATCTGAGCAAAGCTTGGAGGAGGTAAAGCTGTCTCTAACTGCTGATAATTAATTTCAAAGTCTAATCCAATTTTAAAAACAACTTCAAAGGGATTTTAAGCAGGAAATCGAAAATGTAAGGTATTTCAAATATGAAATATTACACTCTTTTCCCATTCCCTATGTATTTCCACTTTAGGAAGTGAAGGTCTTCGTGCGTATTTGTCTGTGTGTCCATTTGGAAATGGATGAAGGAGGAGAAGGAGAATAGCAAATTAAATATTTCACAGTGGCAGGCAAACAGCATACTCTCCAGACTGACATGTAGCCAGTCTGATTTAAAAGAAAAAAAACAACCAACAACTGTGAGACTAATGTTGAGCTGGCAGATTTTTCCATGCATCAGAATAGCAATCATATTAAAAAGACAGGTGCTCAAAAACACTAGAGAAATCAGTGTGATTTATTCAGTGTGTTCAGGGAATCCCAGACACAGGTTGATCCTGCGAGAAGAGCTCAAAGCTTCATTTTTCAGCAAGCAGAGAAGGAAGGGACAATTTGTCCAAAGACCACGAGGACTCTAGAAAATGCAATATATCAAAGCATTATAAATACAGTTTCTACAGGCGGAAGCACCACGTACACCCTAGGACAAACCAACCAAAAGCTGAAATGCAATATGCCTGGGGTAGCCACACTGATCACTGAGCTTCATAGGTGTAGAGATGATGTAAACAGCGCAACTAGCTTTGAAAATTTTTCCGGTGAGATCTGTAATTTCTTTTCTCTTAGAAAAAATGACTTCCAGAAGAACTGAAGAAGCAAGCATGCACAGATACTAGGGAAAATGCATGGAGGAGGGATTTTGCAGATGACCTGGGTCTCTTTTCAGCCTCTACCACTGCTTTCTTGATGACCAAAAGTAGTTGCTACTGTGTCCCTACCTCAGTCTTCCCACCTGGAAAAGGTGATAATTGTGGCAGTCTTTGTCAAGCATCTCACAACCTACAGAGGTAAAACACTACTCAAAAATGCAGGTATGTCTATTAAACAAGGTCAGTGCCGGCACTGCAGGTCGTGGTCATGTCTCCATCTCAGTTTCAAACTGCCTTCAAATCTCCTTCTCAAAAGCTGGGTGAATGGGGTGAGCTGTACACCTCCCACCCTGCTAGCAGCACCTGGGCTGAGAGCTTGAGGCCAGTTTGTCTACAAAAGCTCAAGCCACGGGATATGCTATGGAGAAGGCGCTGTTGGTGCTGGGCATTTGCATTGCTGGCAGAAAGCCTTCACACCTAGCAATCAGCTGCTAAACTTAGCAGCGAACAGTGGGGATGTTCCAATCTGGCTGTGGCGGCAGGTGGCTTAGCAATAATTAGTCACATTCTTCTCTCTTCACAGGCATCAATTCATTTCCACATTATGTCTCTGTGTCTGTCTTATTGATTAGTGATACACGGCGCAACCTAGGGAAGCCATTCCTGGTAAAAAAAAAACTCTCGACTAACATGCCGGAAAATAGGCCATGAAAATTGACTACCCAAGCAAAGTACTCAAGAAAAACAGAAAATAATGTCCCTAGGAGACAGCCTGTCTTGTTTGTGACCCTGTCCACTCATAGCAGGTTATAGCCAAACTGCAAACCTAAGTTCTGCAGGCATCTATCTTCCCAAGGAAAGCATTCACAGGGAGGTAGGAGCTCCAGAAACCCAAAGGGTTGTGTTCCTGTGAGCTGGGACCTCTGGCTTGTGAGGCTCAGGGCTCACTGAAGTGAGATCTTGTCCCAAGGCAGCCTGAGAGGTTGGTGTGTTTTTGCAAAAAACAAGCTGTCCTTGAGACATGAAACCAGGCTCAGCAGATATCATTAGTAGCATCGACTTCGGCACGAGCAGCGCTTCCCACGGCAGCAAACAGTGTCACAGAGGAGCGTCCACCTTGCAGGCTGGAGTAATTAAAGGGCAGCTACTCTGCCAGCTGGGCAATCAATGTCTTTTCTACTGTGACTACAGAAAGTAATAATTTGCTGGATACCTTTATGAAGTAAAATAGCTCTCAAGGCCCTCTGATTAGAAAGAGGACAAACACCACCACCTTCGATGGATGCAGAGAATATTTTCTGTTTTCCTGGTTTAGTACAGCATCAGAATTTGAGAAATCTTGAAAATGTTGGTTTCCACACACTCAAATGAAGGAATTCCTTCCTTCCAAACAATACCCACTATTCCGTTGGACTGCTGGGAAAGCACCAAGAATTGAGTTGTAACATTGTTTATTTCATGTTGCTCCCAGTAAGAATGAAGTACTTTTTCCTATTATAAAAGAACATTTCGTATCTCTCTTCTGTTATTTGGGCTATAAAAGGTTTGCTTTGAGATGTTTATTATTTACTCAATACTTAATTGCTACGGTAGAATGCATTCACAGAACAGCACATACTCATTTTTATTATCAATTGGGTGGTTCTGGTTTTCCTTAAGAAGCAAACAAACAAAATATTTCCTGTCGTGTTTCAGTTACCCATTGATCCTTAGGCAAAAACAGCAAAAATTCGGAATAATATGGCTGTGATATAATACACATACAGTTTTATTGTAGAATTGGTTTTGTCAATTTATGTTTCTGATTGGCTGCTTGGGCAGAAGGAAATTAAGCCATAAAGAATAAGTTACTGTACATGATATTTCAATTTTGGAAGAATGGCAATAGAAATGGGAGTGCTGGGGGCCCACATACATTCATCTCTCTTGGTATCCACAAGTAAAATGAGATGTCACATAGCGCTGCCCTTGCTCTTCTCAGCTTTTTTCACTGCAACATTTCAGTAAAAAATGGCATTAAAAGGAAAACCAAACCCTCAACCAATGTTGCTGTAAACAGCTTAAATGTGACTGTTTTTACTACACAGATGACAGCTTCCTCCTTTATCTCTCCAGCCATTCCTTTTCAGTCTGTCTGACTACCATAGCATTTCACTGAGCACCAAATGGGCAGCAGTGTGGATGTGCTCATATTGATTATAAACAGGTCTGAAAGGTTCTCCTCGGCCAGTGTGTATTTGAGTGGTCTTTGCATGCCTTTGAGTAGCTGGATAAGAAACCACAGCATGACCGTGCTGTGAAAAATCAAATCTATTCTCCGACCAGCACTTCTGCTTTCTTTTACTCAATTTTCCTTTTTGGTGGTTTAGTTTTTTGGGAGTTTTTTGGGGGGTGTACCTGAACAATCAATTAGCAGGAGAGAGTAAAAGGAAAATAAGTCGCTTAAAATACCCTGCCACATTAAAAAGTACAGATTTAAAATGCAGTTTGATAAGTAGCTCATTTATTCTTTTGCAGACACCTTTGCTTTTTTCTGCAGTGAAAGAGAACATTTTCTTTTTCATGGCCACTGGGATACCAGTGGGGGGTTGACTTCAATGAAAAGTACACTTAGCCATAAATTTAGATATGGTGTCAAACTGTCATGATCAAGGAATTACGTTACGCTGGATCGTGAAAGGTGAACAGAAATATTATTAAGAAAAAATGGCATTGTGCTACATAGCAAGGCAAAACGTCCTCACATGTATTGTTAGTAGACACTTCAATCATTTTTTCTTAAGTATAAATTTTTCTCACGTAATGGGTTCATTGTGCTGCTGGTGCACTGCTGGTGTCCTGCATGGGGCCAGCCCAAGGGCTCCTGTAGTCCCCAGGACTCCATCTCTTCTCATCAACAAGTTCTGGACAGGATTGGCCATGAGCTCTCCCATGGTTCCCAAGCCAAGAAATCAGCAGAATTGGTGACTGCTGAAAAGCAAAACCTGATGATAGAAACAGGGAAAGACTTTTTTCCCCCTGATGTTCATAAAAACAATTTTAAAGGACCTTCTTTTTTGTGGTATTTTTTTTCCAGGAGAACAACATACGTATATAGAAAATCACTGGCTGTCAAGTTTTTGTTAATATAGACTTAGAGTTCAAAATAATCTGAGTTTTAATGTAGAATCCTATTGTCTGTCAGAGTTGATAGCTGAGCAGCAGTATATTAACACATAAAGTATATGTCTTAGTCTTTTGATTGTTTATGTTGTACTGTACCTTGTACATATGTATAGTACATATGGATTAGATTATTTTTATGTGCACTGTTTCAAATATTTGTATATAAAATATATGTATAAAATGCTAACATAAACGATGTAAATGTATAATAGAAATTAATATATGTATATAAAATATTTTCAAAGACACCCATGTGTTTGAATATACAGACTTAAAGGTATCTATACATATTGGAAGTGGTATGATATATTTATGTTTTTATATATATATATATATGTATATATATATATATATGTTTATTTGTTTATTGAAATTTAAGTAATTGGATACTGTTTGCTCCACCATGTGTCTTTCACTTTTTCTGAATTCAGAATCTGTTTCAGTGTTCTCCTTATCCTTACTATTATCATTACTGCTTTGCTCTGGATACCACTGACAACCCTAGAGTGAGATGCAGTAGGGCATTTACCGTGGGCAGAAAAGCCTTAGGTTGGGGAATCCTGCTTTAGGTAGTTTCTTGCCAGTCGACACAAACACCTACTAACTTATCTGGGCATTAATAAAAAGAAGAGAAATGCTAGATTTTTAAATTGTACAGAAATATCTATCTCCCCTCTTCCCTACCACATTGTCACCTATAGCCACAGTCCCTCTAGATGTTCTTGTCCCAGCATGGGCTGCTCATGGCTGCAGTCCCTCAGGGCTGTCCCTGTCTTAGCATTGATCACCCACAGCCACATTCCTCATGGATGTCACTACCCTTTTGGGCATCAATTGTCTTCTCACAGAATCATTAAGGTTGGGAATTACTTCCGTGATCATCAAGTCCGATCATTAATCCCAAGAGATGGCTGCCAATGGTTTATTTTTTAAATTTTTCTAAGCAAGGGCACTGTGTTTTTCACTGACTGGATAATGGTGGATATTTGTCAGGCAATAGTTTCTGCGTCATTGCTTTCTTGTGTCCTAGGGCACTGCACAGCTGATTTTAGCAGACATGAAGTGGCCTGTGACCCTCTCCAACACAGTCCCCTTGATAGGACAGCCTGCAGCATGTGCCCCAGTCCATAAGGTATGACCCTGAAAAACTCCACCCATCACCCCTTAGAAACAGGTATTTAATGAGCATCTTCTGACTGCTACAAGTTAACCTGAGCAATCAAAGTGAACAGCAGCCATTGCTCCACACACAACCAGTAATTCATTCCATGTCATTCTGTCTTGTTTCCGTACCAGTCTATCTCATGACAGCAGGAATGACTGCACTAAACAATGCCCTTTCTTGCGCATACCCAGCCCATCCTTTATATGGCAATAAAGTCTCTTGTCAGTAAACCTTTGGAGACTGGCCAGTCCTGGACAAGAATGGTTTCTCTGCCTTCACGCTGATTCATGCTTCATTTGACTGTGTGGGTCCGGCCCTCTGGAGCCATTTGCAAGCAACATACACATTGAGGAACTTTTTCCCATTTACAGCAAAAGTCCTGGGAAGCCTTCAGCCCATGGCACACTAATGACACAGCTCTTAGAACTTGGCAATGGCTTCTTCATCATCCTGTGTGGTGGTGGGTGATCAGGCTGTGCATCCATCTCATGCCTGGAACTGTCGTACTGGCATCATTCTTTACCAAGGAACAAAGCCATAAATCTCTTTTTTTATTTTTTTTCCTGAGGAAGTAATTTGCATGTGCCTCCTGGACATCTTTTGGCAAATGTGCTGATCAGTGGTTTTGCGTCGCTGATGTTTTGCAGTGGAGTTCCAGACTTCAGCTGTAGCTGATCCACCGAACTGTAACATTGCAGAAATGGTGTTGACTTGGAACTGCCTTTAATCTTACACAAGCTGCTCCTTTGGTCTTCCCCACTCATTATGTGGTGACTGTATTAATAGCTCTTGGCCTTCTGACACAATGTGCTCATCCATGGATGGCAAATCTTTTAGATATTGGCAGCAAATTTAGCTTAAAAAGCACCCCAACTCTCTCATTACTGATGGTGCCAAGACTAATCTCTGTCAATGTCAAATCTGGTAACAGGGCCAAGGACTTAGCATTGCTTCCCTAATTTGAATTTCAGATCTATTCTCTTCTTTTCAATCCAATCTTGTCTATTTAGTCCTTTTCCCTTGGTGCTTAACCATATGCTGAAGAATCCAATTCTTTTTATGGCCTTGAATCAAGATGGGGAGACCTATTGTCTTTCTAAATCCTGATGTTAGGTTGGTTAAATTTCTTCTTTTCAAGCTGAACCTGATGATGTGCACTTCTCTGCTCTCTATTCCCTGCTGAGAGAAAACAGGGTGTGCATTAGGTTATGCGCTGCCAAAGATGTGTGGTTTCTGTTGCTGTATGGTGGACCCACATGCATGTGCAGGGAACTATAGAGACTTCCAGGAAAATGAGTCTCTGGGTAATACACACTCATGAACTCCTTTTATTGTAGATAAGAGATTTTCTTCTTTTTACTGTATGCTACAGATTTTTTTTACTGGTATTTCCTGCCTATCTTGCAATA
The DNA here is from genome assembly GCA_036630365.1 of Acanthiza pusilla. Classification (NCBI taxonomy): domain Eukaryota; kingdom Metazoa; phylum Chordata; class Aves; order Passeriformes; family Acanthizidae; genus Acanthiza; species Acanthiza pusilla. The sequence continues at coordinate 14,883,564 of JAXCHO010000018.1, forward strand.
ATTATGTGAAAATGAATCAGTAAATGTTTACAAAATACTCCAGACATAAAACTGCTAGATAAGTACTAAGTATTATTTTAATTAGAATTAATAGCAATAATAGAACTAGATTGAGAGCCTTTCCATGACTGTAATACTCGTTTTCAGAGGGAGACCTTAAACTGACCTGATTATTTAGCAAGTTACAGCTACATAGTGTAGATAATTAAAAATAAATTACTATCAGGGTTCTAAAAGTAATTGAAAATCATGTTAATAAATTTAGATGGGAGAGAAAAAAGAGCCCAGTGCAAAAACCAAACCAGCTCATCTAGCCATCCCAGGGGTTTCTGAACAAGTGCAAAGGATTGAAGTCTACAGGATATAGAACAAACCTATAAATCTCAGAACACCACTGGCAATTATTACTGCTTGCCTAAAGACCTGACCTCTTAAGTGGAGCAGAATCAACGTGGCCACGTGTGTCTAGCAGGAAGCTAGATGTAACCATCCCTTGAGGCAAAACTGAGAGCACAATATGATGACAACAGTTTGCAGGTGGATCAGGTCATGCTCTGTTTGGATTAAGTGCTGTTGGAAGCTGGAAAAGGCCTTCGCTGTCCTATTTATTAGAGAGTCAAAAGCACTGCGGTGGTTGATGGCAACAACTTCCCCATGCGATATGCACAGCCAGTGGCTCCCCAGCTTGAGATAGGACCGTCCATCTGGAAACTGCAGTTTTTACCACTTGGGCTTAAGATAGACACAGCTGACCAAGTACATGTAGACAAAAGGAGCAATTGAGCAATAAGAAATAATCCCAGGCACCAGCACACACTGGTGACCGACTGACTGCAAAGCAGCTCTTCAGAGAGGGTCTTCAGGGCCTTGGTGGACAGTAACCTACTAGGAGCTGTAGTGTGCCCTCACAGCACAGAAAGCCAACAACCTCCTTGCATGAGCAAAAGCATTGCCACAAGGTCAGGGGTGGTGACCCCTGCCCACTGCTCAGCCCTGGTGAGGCCACACCCGGAGTCCTGTGTCCAGCAGAAGAGAGATATGGACATGCTGGAGAGACTCCATGGAAATGCAATGAAGATGGTTAAGCAGCTGGAGCATTTTGAGACAAGGAGAGGCTGAGAGAGCTGGGACAATTAATCCTCTGGAGAAGACAAGGCTGAGGAGAATCTTATCCATGTGGACAAAGGCTTGATGGGGGGAGTTAAGAAGATGGAGTCAGGCTTTTTGTTTTTCTTTTGAGCAATGGGACAAAAGCTGTCATAGTGCAACACCTTTCCCAAGGCCTGCTCTACACTCACTGTTAGGTAGAGGAGCAGAGCAAAAGTGCTGTCTCTGAAGAGCTCAGATTCAGTCCACAATTTGCAAGTAAGAGGGCAGCAAATTTTCAGGATGAGCATGATATACCATTTTGCAATTCAAAAGCCTGCTGGTGCTACTGACTGCCCTTAGGGAAACCACTCAAAGTCTGCAGGAACCTTATCATTCAGGAAGAAGGATCATAGAACAGTAACAATTCAGTCCTATGCACTGTCTTTGGATGTTCAGCAGCTTTGTCAGGTCAGTTTTCCCCGTTTACATGGCAGAATAGTGAGTAGGAAAGACTGAGCGATAACTCAACAGCCTAGGCCCTCTTTGCCTTATAGAACCAAGCAGTCACTACACCATCCGTGGGTTAAGAGCCAAAGAAAAATTGTCAAGATTTTGCTAAAAGAGAAGCTGGAAGAAAGAAAGAATCCTGTAAAAAAAAAAAAAAAAGGCTGGAGACAAAACTTAGGGTCCCCCGAAAAAGCAACTTTGTAAAAAAAAAAAATAGAAACCAACAGGATAGAAAAGAAAGTCTGCTACTTTGGACTAGGTGCTGAGGGAGAAAAACAAAATCAAAGCACTACTTTCTGATGAACCAGAGCTGCCTGTACCTCTGTAGATGTGCATCAGCCACTACAGGGATGAGAAAGAGAGAGTTGCAGTAGGGAGGAGTGAAAGGAGATGTTGCAGATAGTTGTGCTCAAGAGATCAGTCACTCACAAGGAATTTGTGACATTTGCATACATATGCTGCCACAAGTACTACCACAGATTTTTTTCTTCTCTGATTTTAGTATCTGTGCAAATGGCCTCAGCAGTGTATGAGTTAATATTAATAACAATGGTATGGTTGCACTTTATCTGCATATACGTTGTTATCCAGCTCTTTTCTTATTCCTGCTAGGTTGCTCACTCCTTAAGCTTGGCAGCCAAGAACTGCTGCACTAAACGTGAGTGAAATGAGAGTCTTGACTGTTCATGGTTTAATCAATAATAGATTTAGGAGATGAAGTCGCCCGTGCTCTTCATTTCTGAATCTCAAGCCCCATCTGCTGCTCGCTCACTGATTTGGTCTCATCCTGTGAATGCTTCTCTCATGATCTTGTTTACTACAAGTAAAATACTTGCCACTCAAGAGTTCAGTCAAGTATGTACTTTTGCAGTCTTACCAATTATAGAAAATATTGGTATTGTCAAAATACACTCTCTTTTGCATCATAAATGCTGCCTGATACCACATGAATGTTTATCTTTGAGCATTTTTCACCTGAAAAAATCTCTAGAAAGACTGTAAAATCAGACAGAGGAGTTCTGGATGAGGAAATCCTTCCTCCATGTTGTATTTAGCTTTCTGCTGATGAATAATCTATAAGATATTCTGTACTTCTAGAAAGCACCTTAACGTAGCAGGGTTACAAGCCCACATACATTTTGTACACTCTCTTTTGCAATTTCAGTGCCACAGTTGCACATACAGAGCAGGTATGAATATGTAAGGCAACTCCCATGGATTTTCTTAGGAACAGTTGGCAGCAGACTATTAATATGGATGCTCCAGTGCTGACAATTAGGAATAGGGAAGGACACACACAGGTTGCACTAAGCATCCCATCAGCAGAACATCTGCCTCTCCCTCTCTCCAAAGCAGGCTGTACCTGCCCCAGCTGTACCAGGTGCTCTCTGCTGACTGCTCCTGGTGTAAACAAGCCTCAAACCCTTTGCGTGCAGAGTATTTCCACAAGCACAACAATATTGTGGGAACTGTGCAAATGAAAGTGGAGCGCTCTGTTCCTAGGTACCACCTCCTGGTGTCTGCTGAGCTGTGGTTTCTGCTCAAGAGATGCATCCTGGCAGATCCAAACAGCATCATAAGCTGCTATGGGCAAGGCAGGAAGATTAGGGGAGTTTGGTTCCAGGAGTTTTACCACAACCTTCCAGTGATGTTTCAGAGTGTGATTATCTTTGGGACAGAGTGGACAGAATGTGCAAAATCAGTTATGTTGCTGAATCACAAACTCTTTTCTCCCTCAAAAGCAGACCTGTAAGCAAAGAAAATTTCCTATCACACTTGAATTCAGAAAATAAATTTGATTCAGCTATAATGTAATTGGGTGCAAATCCCTCGAAGAGCGTGAAATTTCACCACTTTACACAAAAATTAAGTGCTCTTTTTTACGAGGCCACTCACACTGAAATACTGAAAAATCTCCATTGGAATGGGGGTGGGTCACATGCCCTCTACAGACTTGGCATGCATGGTCACTTCATGTCGTGCCAGCTATGGGTGCATCATTTGATTTCTAATGGCATTTGTGTGAGATAACAGTCTCATAACAGGTTGATCTGTGGCTCACCAATAAACACAGAAAAGCACAGTACTTCAACCATCAGGAAAAGACACACAGTTCCATGTGTAGCTGTAGAGGATGTGTGTAATAGAGTAACTACAGAGTGATATTTTAAAAGCAATTATACTGATTCAGTTTCTAATACAGAGGACAGTCTATTATCTCAAAAGCTGTTCATTTCAGCTGTGTACATCCTGGAGAAGGTTTGTTTTGCTTTAGCAAGATCACTCCTATCAAGAGAAAACAACATCTGCCTGTGTACTTGAAAATTTAACTTGGTATCCTAATTGAAATAGATGCACTCACGAGAAGACCTTCTTGTCGCACTTGTGAAGAGAAGTTCTCTGCAGAAGTGTCTGCAGTTTTTCCTCTCTCAATACTGGCTGTGTATTGCTACTTAGTCATGTCTCTAATTGCAGCATATTGGCATGAATATTGGATGATGATTTGGAGATGCTTAGTACCTCAGGAAAAATAATTGCAGCATGACCTCAGGTTTAACCCATCACCTTATTCTTATGCATGGCAGCTACTTTACTCTGTATTTTTAATAGGGATAACTCTTAATTTCCTCCATCTTATTTGATGGAGACTGCTTTATGAATGAGATTTGGGCATTTTCTCCCAAAGCTCAGTAGAATGCTGATCCACCTCTTTAAAAAGTTCATGTCATCCTTTTAAAGAATTTTAGATTCTACCAAACTTCATTAACTGGGGAAAGTGTTAAGGAAGCCTTTCTCCCATTAACAGGTTTAAGTTGCCCAGTACAAGACAGACAATGGCTTAACATTCCATTCTACTGCATGTGAATTTTATAGTGCCTGCTGGTGTAAGAGAAGAGCTGGAGTCAGGCCCCTCACTTTGCATTCCCCAGTCACCACTTTTCCACTTACAGAATCACAGACACAGCAGCTGCTGCACGTGTGCAGAATTGCACACTATCGCTTTTCCTTTTGTGTAATTGTCTTGTCATATTGTCAGACACTTGACGCAACATGTATTTTCAAAAAGCCAACAGAAGAACAAAACAGCACAGTATGGTAATGGCAAAAGAACAGGCAAGTAGAGAGCATGAAAAACATAAGAAGTGATTTGCCATTTGCTGGACCATGCCCCCACAACACGAAAGGTGAAGTAGAAGCATTTGAACTAAATTTGAGTATAATAAAAACTTCTAGCATAATTTTCTGTGAGAGGTCTGCCCCTATTTCTTTTATGCTTTTTTGTGTATTAGATCCATTCTTAATTGAAAGCAAACACTTTTTTTTTTCTTATAGTGCATACCTGAAATAGAAGATATGATTAGAATGAGATGTATTTTTTTCATTTGCATCATTTATTCACTAAGGGAAAACATGTCTTGGACTGCCAATATTTGAATTTTTGGCAAAATACACAAATATTTGCAGATGAAAACAAATAGATTGTGTGTCTGTAATGCAATTTTAATATATTATTTTTTAATACTGGGGCAATCAAAACATTTCAAAATTTGGAAACATCTAGTATGCTATATATAATAGGTAGTATTTTTCTAATGGTATTTCTAGACTAACTTTAGCTACATTTTATTTTTAAAAGCATGAGGAAAACCAAACCAAAATATCTCATTTGGGATTGAACTAGAAGAGTTTCTGTCAGTTGAAATGTGTTTTCTTCATTATATGTTTGTTTTAGTTGTAGATTAAATCATACTCAATCCACAGCATTATTGGAATAGGCTGGGACATAGAGACATGATGCTTTATAGTGCCTATTGTCAAAGATGAGTGAAACACTGGAGACAGGAAAGCTGCTTTAGAGCAGAGGTGCCACTGGGAACAAGGACTTTGTGCTGCTCTTGAAAGCACCTCTTACCCACTAGAAAGCAATGTATACTGCTCTGTGACTCAGCCTTCTGGAGAAAGCTACCTGCAACTGCAATCAGCCGAGTTCGTGAGAAGAAAAGGAGGCAGACAGAGGAGTCTATCAACAATCCCTGTGCTGGCAAACAGGAGTGAGTCAGATTAAATATGTGATGGGTCCCGGGACCACCAAGACACCTGCCAGTAATTTCACACAAAAGGAGAAGGGTCCCCAGATCCCTGAACTCTATGTCTGGTCCCTAGGAGATAAGGTGGAGGCTGAAGAAGGTGGTAGCAGTGACAAAACAGAGAAATCTGAAAGATGCTGTGGTAATTTTAGCCTGCCATCCCCTTGGTGGGTATTAGACATGGCACTAGCAGAACCCTGTAGCAGAATACTGACCTCCTTCAGACTGCAAGTCCTTGTTATAGCATTTCCAGGAAAATACTAGGATACCCTAATGATTAAACCACGCTGGATATCATTTTGTGACAGGCTACCGAGCAAGGGCTGCAATGTCCACTGCTGCTCTTACGGAACAGGGAGAAGAAACGAAGGAAATTATATAAGACCTCATTGTCAGATTTGTCCTGGGTACAAAGGATCCAAAGTATTTACATTGCAGAAAGTTGCAGAGTCTAAGGTTTCTTTTCATATTTCCACTTTATTTGCACAATATCCTTTTAGTGTTTTCAAGGAAATAGTTAATCTACAGAGATACCCGAAGGTTAAATACAGCACAGCAGGAGGGTACCACTGGGTGGATATGTGATTTCCAGACTCATCAGTTCACCTTTCTGTTTGGTTAGCTTCCTTCTTATTTGTTGATGCTTTGACCAGTGCAGGTAATATACAGACTTTACAGTTCACTGAAGATGAGTGATATATCATTTAAAGTATTCCTTTGCTAGACAAGAGCTACGTACAGATTCTGTGCTGTCAGCCCTTAAATCTCCAAGACCACAGCAGCCGTCCCCTTGGATCTAGATGATGGCATACATATTTGTTTGAATGTTCTTCTCTAAATCGTGAAGATCATGCACTGCAGATGTGTAGTCCCTGGAGAATTTGGTACTGCTTATCTAACATTACACCCCAGCACTGTAAGTTAACACCCATACTCCAGTTCTGTATCACCTCGTTGTGCTTTTTTTCTCTTCTTTATTTTTTGCTTGCCTTTTTTTTTCTTTCCTTTTTTTTTGGGGGGGGGGGGGGGTTGGCTTTTTTTTTTTTTTAACAGTTGTGGACTTCACTGACCTTAAAAACCTTTTCAAATAAATTGGGGGAAAAAAGCCATACATTTCCTACAGAAAAAGCAGACAGCCATTTCTGAGTACTACTTCCAATTATCTTCTCCGTTTGCTACTGATCATTTTTCGGAGAGCCAATTCTGGCCAGGGTCTGAATGTCACCTGTTATGTCTCTCTCCTTCTTTCAACTTCATGCCTGACCTAACATGACATCTGTTTGTCCAAAAGGTGGCACTGCATCTTTGAGCATTTTGTGGACTGAAATTTCCCTGGTGCAGAAGAGGTCTTCCGTATAAATAAGTAGAGCTGCTCTGCAGATCTGCTAAATATTTTCCACTAGCTTTCCAACCATGGACCCTTTCGAAAGTGTGTCCTTAAAGTTTTTAATAATTTAAAACTTTGATAAAAACAAAAGATTGACCTTGAGTTTTCTGGCATCTAATTTTAATGTTGTGGCTAAAAGCAAGCTCTCCAGCCATTCACATCAGGGTAAGAGATAGCTCCATTTTGGGAAGCTCTTTCAGGAGAGTTGTGATTCTGAGCTTCCAGAAAAGCCCAACTTCTTCCACCAGTACAGGGAAATTGTTGTCCTTTTTGATCACTGTCTCTCTCTCTCTCCCAAATTTTGTGCCATGCACAAAATATATTTTTAATATAAAAGGTAAAATCTCTTACTTAAGACAACTCTTTCTCCTCAAGTCAGCAGGCACAAGCCACAGTCACAGTTTTTCAAGCCCCAGATGGTCTTAGGAGCATACAGTTTGGTAAAAAAAATACAAAACTGTCCTTTCCACAACACTCCCCACAAATCAATTGGACTCATATCATGATGGTATGTCCCAAATTATCTCCCCTGCTGCACTGCAGTCTCTTTCTCACAGTTGTCTGGTACCTCACAGATGTTAGGACCACCACTAACCCATCTCCCTGATTTTTGTCAGCTTTCCCACCAAGGCTTTTTTGACCCCTCCTTTCTTGCTTGCTTTTTGTGTTTCTGGGTCTTGCTGAGCCCTAGCTCGAGACAGCTGTTGCCTGACTCCCAAAGCTGCTGCAGAGATGCCAGACTCCCACTCTTACTGCCTTCTCCAGTCAGGTCCATGTCTATTCCTTCCATGTCTTTGGAAATTCAGATGTTTTTTCTATCTTCTGGTGCGTTTGATTTCCTTTTTCCTGAATTCCCATCCCCCTCCCTCATTTCCCTTCTTTGGGAGACCAGGCTTCAGTTTTCATGTTGACAGTCAGCCTGGCTCTAGTCTTTCACTCCTTGAATTAAAATTCCTGGATTGCTGTCAGCTTTCAACTTTCCTGTTGATTTCTAGAGTTGCTCACTACAGTTTCCACCCAGCCTTTTCACACCCTTCAGTCACTTCTTGCTTTTCTTTCCTATAATCTAGTCTTTCCTGTGTTTTACAAGCCCTCTGATGAATTTCAGTCTCCTGGCACATCCTTTAACCTGTCTTTTCCTCTCCCAAATAGCATTCCACCCCAATTCCCCTGATTCCCCTCCTGTGATGTTTTTATTGATTTACATCTGACTGTAATCAGCAGGCATCCTTCAAATTTCTTTCCTCTCTTTTCTGGCCTTGCTGCTGTAGTTGTGTTGTCCTGATTTACTTAGAGCCCAGTAGAGCAAGAAACCCCATGCAGGGCCAGTTCAATTGCAGGAAGCTGTGCTATGCAATTGAGAGGGAAAAGAAACTCCCGAAAAGCTTGAAGAAGCTCTGTTTCGGTGTCTGAGGTTGATCAATGTCACAGAGCCTTAATGAGAATTTGCCGTCAAACTCTTGCCTAACTTTTAAAAACTGTACACTATTATATATTGCTGGTACGTAAGATGTGTGCTTCAACAGCACTCATGAGCTATAGGACAGATGTTGTAGCTATGCATGGCTTTGTGAATGTTTTATAATGATCTCATGCTCCTGATAGAGTGGCTAAATGAACAATGTGAAGTGCCATGATGATGAGAACTGCCTAACTACTCACATGGATATGGGAGCTATGCATGGGGTAATTAGCGAGCATTACCAATAAAAGTTTAATTTTTAAGAATCTATTGTAGCCAGAAAGTCTTTTTTCTATTTTTTTTCCTCATTAATGCAATTATTTTCATGTTTAATTCACTTGTTCTCCAGTGAGAGCTAACAGTACTGCATAAAAATATCTTTTGCTGTAAAGTACATCTTTAACAATTTGGACATGATACAAAACCAGATTCCCACCAGAAAAGATTTTTATCTCCAAGCATATTGCAGCCAGTTTCCTTCCTAATTAATACTATATCCACCCCCAAATTCCATTTCAGTTCCCAAATGAAAATTGATGAGGCAGTCAGCCGCAAATAAGCACAGCACACCACCGATAGTTCAACCAGCGCCATTTCCAGCATAGCGCGTTGCTAAAGCACAACCAGCTTTTATGGTTTCACGTCCCTTGGACATTTCCTGCTTCTACCATGCTGCTCCAAGTTAGATTCACAGAGGGGTTTTCTGACATGAAGTTTGATCAGAGTCAGCTGTGTACATGTCAGAATGAAACAGGATGGGTAAAGCCTTTTTGGAAGAGCAAAGGCAGGGCCTGAGTGGTGGCATGCTTGAATGGGAGATAACAGTTTGGAGCAAAGTAGGGGTTCATGGACCACAGAAGCCCTTCCGTAACCCACTGGACACTTTACAATACCATTCCCATGGCAAGGTATACAACTGCAAGGCCACCAAGCTGCAAACAGCCCTGCAAAACAGGCCTTAACCTGGCTTTTCCCAAGGTGAATTGTGTCCCTGGTCAGCTGTGATATTGATTTGTCTGACCCAGTGCTACCAGTCAGTGTAATCAATGCTGATGATGGTGCCAGCGTTTGTAATGTGTGCAGCTACCTTGAGAAGGAAACTCTGACTGGTTCTTGTTGGCATCCTCGTCAGAATCTTCTTGGGAGCTGACACCAGGGAATGAAGGGACAATTAATGTGTTTAAATATGCCAGCTATCATCTTCCAAAGTATATACAAAGCTTAAATGCCTACAGTGCAATCATTCTCCACCCTGAGCAGAGCCTATGTGAAATTCCATACTGCCTTCCGGGAAATCAAATGAGTTTAGCAAAAGAACTCAGACCACCAAAGTCTTTGAGTTTTGGATAAGAGGACACTCTACATTGATCTTCAGACCCATATTCATACAAATGAAAAAGCTTCTGGTTTAGAGTAGCCCTATGTTTGTTCACCTTGCCTCTGTAGAGAAAATCATGGTGGAAATCCTGAAGGGTATGTTTTGCAGTTTAGAGTATATTTAGAAAATAAATAACTTTATTTTGAAGTTACAAAACACTGAGAAGAAAGTGGCAATGCAATGTATTGGCAACAGCCTTTTAAAGTAGATGTAACAGCTATGGATGTTTTCTACTGCTGGGGCTTATCCATGAAGCGCAGCTGTTGGTTATTTTTTTAAAAAAGGAATCTTTTCATGTAGATAAAAATGCTCTGTCTCTAATGTTTCTAAATCTATTTGCCTAGGTCTAGTAAAGTTTATTTTAAAGGGCAGGTTTTTTCTTTAGGAATTTCTCAGTAAATAACGTATTATGCATATCTCAGTGGAGGTATTCTCAAAGCTGCTGCAAAAGCTACTTTGAGGTAATGCTCCAGAAATTGGAGGAGTCCCAGCCAGGGGAAGTACACAAGAGAAAAACTGCCTTAAACATTAACTCTAGCTGTAGCCAAACAGATTATTGAAATAACCAAAGAGATTAATAAGAACAGTAATAGGGGCAATTAGTGTGGTGGAACTAGAAGACCCCATACTCCCCATAGACCTCCTTTTCTAGCCCCAAATGATTAGAACTCCCTTGAAAAAGAGCAGCCAGTTAATTTATTATAATAATTCGTTGTATTTTGTTATTATAACTACTACTACAACTAAGACTGCTTCCATTATAACTACTGCTGCTACTGTTGCTACACCACAAATAAATGGGGTGCTTGTAGTGGACCCAACCTACAACTCCCTGGACTTGTGCTCCATGTGCAGCACATGGCAGGTTTATCCTCTTCAAGGGCCTTAATCCTGACCCAGAGGAAAGAGAGCACCAGTACCCTCTGGCACCTTCCAGCCCTTTGCACACCTTCAGGCTCTCCACAGAACAGGGAACTAATGCCAGTAATGATTTTTCTTTCTCATCATTAATATTACTAATGCCATCTATCAAAGGGCACTGCCCAGAGACACCAGCCAAGCTGGGGTAATAATGTGCTGAACAAGCACATAGTGCCAGATATATTATCATCCTGAAGGAAATAAAACTCCAGAAATATGAATTAACTGTCTTTTTTGTAGGGCTGGGAAGTTAGACTGAGTGCCATTCTCTAAAGAAAGCCTTGAGCCACATTCTTCCCAGATTCTTCCCTAAAATATAACTGAAATTGAAATTCAGCTATTTACAGCAGGTGGCCACTATACATGGAACAAAACCATCATCAACTTCAGAAAGAGCTGGATTCAACCCATGGATTGTGAAAGAGCAACCTCATTTCATTACATTTTCTCTTCATTTTCATTCAAATGGAAAACAACTTTCATAAAGTTTGCAAGGCTGCTCAGGCCATCTGCCATTTGTGTAATGATGTCTGGTCCTGTAGTGTTCCTACTCGTTGACTATTCATCTTTTAGTGATCAAGTTTCCAAATAAGAAGAAATTACCCTATGGACTGCTCACATGTGTTAAGCTCCAGTTTAAAAAAATCAATTTAATAGGTATATAAACCACTCCATAAATATGTGCTGCTTCTACATGTTACCTTTCAGTCAATTATATTTGCAGTCCCCCAGTTTTCTAGAAATCAGCATTCATTCTTATCCCTGCATTTCCATTTTTATTTGTTCTGGTTTACAGAAGCAAAACTTTGCCTGATGGAAAACCACTGTGTCTGTTTTCCAGATACTTAAGGGACATGCTCTATTTTCATGGAATGGAGGCATTTCCAGCCCCTCATACATTGTGAGCAGATGAGTCACGCCACAGCTACAGGTTCTCAATATTTTTTCCCTGGGGAGCAAATAAACTGTTCAGACCACTACAGTTTCTGGAGTTAGCCTCCCCTGGGGACAAGTCAAATCTTGTCTTCAGCAGAAGTTGATTTCAGTCAGGTTTCAATGTATGGATCACAGATCTCCAGAGTCCTGGAGTCCAGGAGACACAGCTTCCCCACCTCTCCAGTTCATTGTATTCAGGCTCCACTAACACCTATACCTTTCTGATTTATTTCACTCTGTATAAAAATTAACAGCACTGACAAAATAAAACTTGGCTATATGTTCTCTTTGTTTTTTGGCTGCTAAAAAAACAAAAAAAACCAAAAAAAACAAAAATTAAAAAACAAAACAAAAAAAAAAAAAAAACACCTTGGGAAAGCTAAATTCTTCATGTTATTGCTGCCACACTGTCTAGACTGCCTAAAAAGAAATTGTTCTGGAATGGCCTCATATTCTTTTTAACACTGACTATTTGTTTCAGTGATTATTTTGTCGGTAGATTTTGCTAGTGTTATATTTGTTTCATATTTGGGGGCTTTCTTGAGGGGTGAAAAACAATGAGGGCTTCCTTTCTGGAAGAATTGCTTTATAAACATCAGTCTTCTCAGTTCAGTAAAACCCAGAGTATGAAAAGGTTTTGAACAGTTTCTGCCTAAACAAAACAATATGATGCCAGCTCTAAGCAGCAACATCAGGAATGACAAGTGATTATTTAATATTCAGGGCTTGACCTGGCTAGTCCTCCATATACATGAGTCAATGTGAATTCCACGCATGGAGGTTTTAAAGGATCAGGTTTGGAGTTTGTAGAGCACTAAAAAGCCAGTGCTCATTTTTAAAATGTCACTGCACATCTAGTCATCAACACAGTAATATAGCACTGCTTAGGCTGTTGTGTTTCTCATGACTCAGTGCTAAATGTCACGTTTTTCCTGAAGAGCAGCTACCCTCTGATGTGTGAGAAGTCTTGCTTTCATTTTGCAAGGGGCAAACTGCTCTGAGTTTCTAAGCATCTGCTCCAGCCCTTGTCCTTCTGCAGCAGACTTCAGAAAAGGCATCCTTTTAGTACCATATTAGAGAGGAAGGTGGAACCACACAGATCCAAGGTGACCCACATTTCCCCCTTGGAGTTTGCATGTACACAAGGTTTGTACATAAAGGTGAATCCAGACCTTATCCTGTTTTACATAAGGATTGCAGTCAGTGGTCAGGTGCTTGCTTTATTTGCCCTGTGGATATGTCACCATAACTGGTGATTCCAGTTACCTCTACTTTTTTTACTCCCTGGTGTCCTTTTTTTCTTCTGTGGAAGGCATTTGGCAGAAGCACAGCAGGTTCAGCACAGAATACACAGGTTCCAGTCTTTGCCGCAATCTTCTCAACACTTCCTCAAATGCCCAAACATGCAACTCATTTTCCAAGGCACGTAAAATTCTATTTCTGCATATGATCTGCACTTCCATGATCTCTCCAAGCTTAACATAGCCACATTGATTTGAAACCATGGTCTGAAGAGGAGGAAAACACCATTTCCACCCTGTAGCAGTGGCAAGAGGAGTGACACCGCCACAGAAGTGAGACGTGCAAGATGGATTCCCAGGGACATTTTTACTTTAACAGCTTCAGACTGTAACCCAGCAAAACATCCTAAGCTGTTCTGTGACAAAACCATTCTGCTCTCCACTGCTTGAAACGAGGACATTTGGGAAAAATAACATCTCACGGAGTCAGGAGGAGTGAGCACAGAGTCATAGAAAAACTGGATTGGGAAGAACATTCAGGAGCTGCCTTAATCTGTCCGCATAGCCTAAGGAGGGGTCATTTATACCTCCTGCTTGTCTAATTGCTACTGATCCTCCTTGATAGAGACTGCCATATCTCCATAGGCAATATGTGCTAGTGCTTCCCTATACATAGATTTAGGAGACATTTCCTGTTATTCTTGTTTGTGCGATCTATTATGGAAAGAAGGAACAGATTATTCTCTTCTCTCTAAAAATGTTTGTGGTTTGTTGTCATGTCCCCAGTCAGTTTTTAAGCTAAACAATCTCAAGTCCTTTCATTTTTCCCAAGAAATCATACTTTCAGTGTCACTTTCTTCTAGACTGTCTCCAGTTTCTCTTTCTAATACCCAGAACTAAATTAAGAGCTTCAGCTGAGTTCTTGCAAAAAGTGTAACAAAACACTATGCCTTGGAAGCTGGTCCTTTGCACGTAAAACCTAATTCAATGCCTCCCATTTTTTAATGGAAACTATATTTTAGTTTGTGATACCCAGCAGTATACATGTAAATTAGTATTTCAGATGTTACAAGAATACTTTTGAAGTGGTTGACTTTATCACCACATAACCTTTTTTATTTTGTATTACAGAGCAGTTTTGAAGTGCATGACCTGCTTTCCTCTGGGATGAAACTAAACCAGAAGATGCTTCTCAAGAATGTAGTTATTGAGCATTTTCTGCTAATGAACAGTCAAGTGTAGTATGGACAGTCATGTGTAGATTTTTTAATGAGAAAGTTATATGAGATCGTGTTCAGATAAAAATGTGCAAAATTCACTGCTTCAGCTCTAACTGCAAGATCCTGGTATAGACAGAAGCTAAACTGGTTTAATGCAATCTGGTTGTGATGAATCCCAATGGACTATTATTTATCTTCTTGCCACCCTTCAGGTTCTTATACATAGTGCAGTAAACTATGTGTTCAATTTTTTTTCTAGGGACTGATGTTGACTGATCTTTTCCCTATTTGAGCAGAATAACTATTATAGTCTTTTTGGTCCTGTCTTCTGGTACTTTATTTGACCTCTATGATTCTCAAAGGCTTTATTTTGTACTACCAAATAAAACAGACCAAGGAACACACTCTGGTCCTGAGGCCAAGTGTATAATTCATCTCCACATACCAAATCTTTCCTCTCACTCATCAGAAAGGCGTGCACATATTCAAGCTGTCCCTCATCCAGGTTATTCCCCATCTGTGTCTGGGAAAATAATAGAACAAAAAGACAAAAAATATACCAGACAGCTTTTAGCAATAAGCACTTTGAGTGTCCTAGGACAGCATGTTAACCCATAACCTGTCTCTGCTCTATTTGTCATTACAGGAGTAGCCAGAACATGGTCACTAAACCATTTGAGATGGCCTAAACCAGTTTCATTGTGATGATGGTGGCAATGATGCTCAGCTCAGTGTTTGTGACACAAGGTCCTTTGATCCCCCTGAGAACTGCAGTAACAGCATAGGGAATGGGAGAAGTCTTTTCAAACCTGCAGAGATAGAAAATTGTCTGTATGTGCCAATTTAGTCGAGAAATTTAACTTATTCCTTGTTCTGCACCCACTCCATAATGAATGTCTCCTTTCTTTTCATTATATCTAATTTTCTTTCCTTTAGTTGCTTGCTTACTTGCCCTCATTTTCAAATGACCTTGTTATTGTGATTCTGTAATATTCTCTGCTACCCATTTCAACCCGGGGCTTCTTTTTAGCTGTCATATAGTTACATTATGCAAGAATCATTATTCGGTCCTGTCTTAAAGACAGAACCCCTAGCTGCTACATAATGCATGTACAGATTCAATGCATTTCTAATGCCGAGAATTTCTCTTCTTTCCCATTGTTCATACAACCAGAAATATTCTGTGAAAAAACTAAAAATAAATCTTCACCCAATAGGATATGGTTTGTAATGTCTCTTGATATGGGCGTTATCTCAGATTTAGCTCGGCTCATTTTGTATGGGAGACAGAGTGAGATTCAGCTCTAATTTAATATCTCTGAGATTGATCAGAGCTGTTTGCAGTTTCAGTCACACGTAATAAGGTGAAGGTACAGTGTCTGACTGTCTGGCTGAACATTTATGCTGTGCTTATCACAGTAACATATCTAAGCTGCTTTGGGAAAAAAAACCCTTCTGAAAAGGCAGCAAAAATTAATAATGACCTTCCAATATCATTAACCTAACCTGATTCCTTTGTGCTTGACACCATTCATTTTCATTCCTTTAATGTTGTGCCTCCCCATTCAGCAATCCTGAAAATAGCTGGAGTAAGCTCTTTTCCAAGGTTGAAGCTGTGTCAGATGCCCTCTGAAGGAGTCATGCCTCCTGATGGAGGCTGGAGCTTGGAGGGGTTGTAAGGCTCATGTGGCTGTACTATGGGTTTTGGGATTGGAAGGGAAAACACCACAGGAGGCATTGCTAATAGAAGTAGGAGGGAGAGATGGATGGAACCTACAACTGCAGTGCTAAATCTCTCTCTTGTGCGTTCTTATCAAAGATAATCCAAAATGAGTAACTTCTGAAATATCTAGGCTACACAATTCAGCCTAATGCTGTGGTCCCTGAATTAGCCCCAGAAGAGGTATAATTACATTGCCTTGTCAGTCGGCCCAAGCTCCTTATTCTTCTTCAGAGGCAGATCAAATTACTCTGGGCACAGCAGCAGCCTAATGCAGCCACAGCGCTGCTGGGGCTGAGCCAGGACAGTGCTGACACAGTGCTGGACTGGACACTCTGACCAAGCCTGCTCGGTGGTGGCTCCAGATTGTCCTCCCAAGCCCTTGTGGTGCATTTCAGGTGTGTCTATAGCCAGCCTGCCGAAGTAGACCCCAAACACAGATGAACTGGGTTATGGCAGCCATAATCAGGGAATACGTGGTTTCTCCTTCCTATTATTGCTGCCAAGCAAGAAACAACATCAGGTGTCAGATTAAACCTGTTGGTCACATACAGTCATAGAGCCATCGGATTGTGTGGGTTGGAAGGGACCTTTGAAGGTGATCCTGTCCACCCCTCTGCAATGAGCAGGGACATCCTCATCGGGACCAGGTTGCTCAGAGCTTCAACCAACCTGAGCCTGACAGAGAGTTTCAGAAGAAAGAATGCAGCCCTAAGAGAGTATAAAATAATTTCCTACAGCACTAAGAGAAGTATCCTAAACTAGCTTGTACTTAAATATTGCTTTTTCATGTTGCAAACCAGCATGAGACAAACACTGTAGGTGAGGCAAACAGAGTGCCAGCTTCATTTTTAGGATGTCTCCCAGAATAATCTTCTGTATTGAGAGGACTGTTGGGTTGTTGTTTTTCTCTATGACTTATTTTGAAATTCAAGCTTGTTGCCTCTGCTTCTTTTCCTTGTAACTTAATCAATACATGAAAAACTGTTTGGATTCCCAGATTCATGTAATGGGACTTTCACTTCTAATGAAGAAGGTGACTGGGTCTATCTGTACAGTTTGTGATTGTCATCTGGTGTGACAGCAGTGCTACCTCATTAAGTGAGGTACTGTGGACCACTTGCAGTACCATCAGACCCAGCAGGGCTTACAAAGACTTAATCCAGTGAATACAGCAGACATTTTTGGTGACTTAAAGCAGCCACTGGACCAGGCTGATAAATGACACAGAGTAACCTGAGTGATGGTGACTCTTTTTCCCATCAGTGATATAAGAGGTGGGACCCTGGCAGCTGTGGGCTGGAGGTAGCCTGAGTTGCTCACCCTACTTTTGTTGTCCCCCACAGTGTGAGACAGAATAAACATTAGTTAAATTTCTCAGTATACCATGGTTGTGCCAACACCACTTTTGGAGAGTTGCCTATCAAGCCAGACCAGCCTGGATACCCTGCTATTTCTTGTATTCTCAGCAGTTCCAGCAATATCTCCAGGTATACTGGCTCCTGCCTTTCAGCAGCACAATTTGGATCCATTACACCTTTATTTCACCAGAAGCCTCAAAGAAATCAAGAGGATCAAGGGTGAAAAAAGCATTCTAGCATGAAAACCTAAAAAATCTAATATATCCTGAACAAGTTCGAAATTCTAGACTAAGTATCTCATCCTTTCCTTAGATTCCATTCAGGCACATTGTTTAAAGTACAGGAAAGATTTGAAGATAGCCTCATTATGTCTTTCAGGACGAGGTCTATTTGTTCATTTCTGCTTGAACAATATTTGGCACAGGACTCTGACTCCAAGACTTCAGGGCACCTGGGAGTGCAGAAGACTGATAGCAGTTGGGAGATGGAGTGTCTGAAGCCAGGGGATAGTTAGCCACTGAAGCCAATCCACAGTTCTTCATTCTCCATCAAATTTGGGAAATCATGCTGAACTCGGTGGAAAGTCCTCTTGGGTAATCTTGACTCATTTGAGTGACTATGGTGCTCTCCATCAAGCCATGACACGTTTATGGGCTAAACGAACTTCACTGCAGCAGCCGTGCTGCGTTTTCCATTCCATAAAATACACTGTGCAATTTACTGTCCTCTCTTCTCCTTTCCAATTTTTGTAATTGGGAAGAACAATAAGCACATATATTGCTTTTATGAGGGAAAGTTCTGAGAACCTGGCCACTTGCCTCGTCTCCTCATTTCTTTGTGTTGGGGAACAGGCAGGATATTTTCCTGCAGCAAAAGAGTGGAGCTCTGTCCCTCTGAAATCAGCTGCTGAAGAGTGCAGGACAGAGCCAGCATGTTGAGGTCTTTGGGAGAGACAGGGGATAATAAATCACCTCATTACTTCTTGCTTCTCATTACAGCCAATATCAGGAGGTATGTGTCTAATCTCCCTCTGTGGCACTGCTTTGGCGTGGGTGAGGGAAGGGTAAATAAGGTTTAGAGCCCATTCTGTCAGCTTTACTCTCAATATCTCCTACCTAGAACAGATTCTGACATTCTCGTGGCACTGGGGTGGGAATGGGGATTCTGGATGAATTTCAAAGCGGCAAAGAATAGAAATTGTGCCTCACAATTTGGGGGTTTGTCCCAGTGTGTGTGACAAAAGCCACCCCAGGACTGCCTAACTAAGCACAAAATTATTTTGCATATCTTCTAGAGCTCCAATACCAGCCTGTCTATTCTCCGCCTTGACACACGAGGCTCTGTGACTGGATTTTAGTAAAGTGGATGATTATTTTTGGTTTATGCGTGCCTCTCCTTCCTCAGCTCTCCCAGACAAGCCCTACTACTTCTCAACCACTTTCTAGTGCTCCTTTCTTTCAGTGCGGTTCCTGCACTCAGTGTAAACAGACAAGAACAGGTTAAGGGACCTTTCCTTAGTGCTTGGTGTACCACTGCTATCCATACAGTGAGAAGACCTTGAAGAGCCAAAGTGCTCATGCACAGAGTGATCAGAATACTTCTGGGGAAGGACCCCTCTTTACCTGATTTTTTTTCAGTATGTGGCTGAGTTAGGAATTTCCTTCTCATACAGGTGAGTTATTCCTTGAGTAGTCACACTGGAACTGTTTGCATCAACATTTTCACTTCTTTATAGGATTGCAGTTCTCTGTCTGCCTCTTACTTGAGGACTGCTGGATCTGTTTGTATTAGACATCTAAGGCAGGACTGGGACTAGTTCTACCTGGCTGTGTCCAAAGGAGAGCCTGTGCAATGCTACTTTCAGGTCTGACAGCATCAGCCCCTGCATCCTCCCTGTCTTGTACCCTCTCCTCCAAAGCAGGTAGAAGTGGAAATGGTTTGAGAAAGGGACATGTCTTCTGTGTCAATTCACAGTTAAAACTACAGGGGAATTTTCCTGTTCTCCAAGCTAGGAGATAGACCACTTCTATGTTGGATGAAAAATCATCAGATGGAAAGTGTTGGTGGAACTGTTGCTGTTTTCCTCCGCATATACCCACAGTGGCCTGGTAAAGGCTTCTCTCCACTGATGTCCAGCATAAAGACATGGACAAGTTTCAGATGAAGTAATTGAAGTGACAGTAATATTTTAGCTGTGACAACATGGAGCTAACTGTCTACCTCACCCTTCCTCTTCTAAATTATTCTGATAACTAAAAAAGGAAAGAAAACATTTCCGGCTTCACTCACTCAAGGAGCAGATGTTGCCATTGATGAGCTTAACAAAATTGCAGCAACCAAAGCCTCTGAGTCATCTGGTTCATCCCTTTAGCTCAGAATTAGTTATAAGAATGCATTCATTAGCCCTTTTGCAGTATAGCAAACATAGCCTGCTGTAAAAGGGAGCAGGTGGAATTTTAAAAAGTGTTGGTCCTTTAGCACAAAAAAGTAGAAGTCTACAAGGCAAGGTCATGCATTTCTGTAATGCTTGAGAGATGTCTTATATAATGTAAGTGCTACTGGAACTATCTTGAGTGTCTGAGGGTCTCTCAATATTTATAGAGGTGTTAATAAATACTGTAAGCTGTTTCCTAAGTCAATGTTTAGAATGCAGACTTTGACCTAGTCAGGTATATCTGGCTTTTTCTCCTCTTTTTCCTACAGGGAATATTACATCAGCCTGTGGGCTGTGTTGCATAACTGATTACATTGTATGGGGCTGTGGGAACAAGGGAACAAGGTCGAACATCCCATCTTTGATCATCCAAATGGTTCATTTGGTGATTCATCTCAGCCAGCTCTCTCCAGACCAAGGCTGCTGCTCTATAGGGTCTTGTGCAAGGCACATTGTCCACCCTACTTGGCTTGAGGCTCTACGGCAGGGTACCTGACCCTTTTCTATTTTAGCAGCACAGATATGGACCATATTCAGATGACTTGCCATGGCACCTAAGCCAGGCTGAGGTGATGGCTGTTGAGACATCCTTCATGGTAAGAACAATGAGTGACTCAGCGGGGTAGCAGACAAGGCTGCTCTTTGCAACTGGCGGAAGGACTTGGTGGATGTGAAGAAGAATGCCACAATCCAGCCATTAAGTAAATGGGTTTGTAGTAATGCCCAAGTCAAACATCCAAGTCTCTGATGTATCAATTTGATCTGAATATTTCAGGATTAACTCCTCTTGGTTTTGTTAAATTCACAAAACTGCAGGTAAAACTTGTGATATATTACTGTGTTGCGCAGCAGCAAGTCGAGCGATAATTGCTTTAGTGTAGCTTTTGTCCCTGCTTTTTATTTTACCCTATTTTCTTAGTCTTCTAAATTATCTGTTTTATAATCAGACCCTTTGCTAGTGTTGGTGACTTCAAGGAGGCCAAGTTTGTAGGTTCTGTAACTTAAATCACCCAGTTTTTCATTTTCTGGGTGCTGACTAAAGGGTTCCATTCACATTTACTCAAATTGTTATGAGTTTTTAAAATGTTTTTTATAGAAAAAAAGAGGTTTCTAAAACAAAATGAAATTATTTCCTGCTGCTTCTGCTGGATTGGAACAGTTGTTTTGTTGAAACATGTTGTTCTAATTCCTTAGTTCCAATGTACATTATTGGTTTTCATACAAATATGATGGATCTGGTTTATTGCAGTAATAGTGGATGCCAGAGAGATGTAAATGACTATGACACAGTAGGGAGTAAGGTCTTGTGGATCCAAAAGTTTTGCTTTTGCCATCAGCTTTTAGAGGAGATTTTAACCATGAGACATTCACTGAATTATTCTGGAAATCAGCATCTTGGATTTGTGTGAGGAGTTTGTGCAGTCCTGGCCATGCTATGGAGAGCTGAGAGTTTCCTTCACCTTTGTGCTCCGTCTAGGGTGCCATTTTTTAGTTTCTTCACATAGCATCTTCCTTCCCTCATGATCAGTTGGCACCTCATCCTCATGACTCGGGAGCTACACTGAGACTTTACACTGGAGACCATGAGAGTGGGGAAAGAATTAACGGGATGCTCCTGAGCACCGTGGAAACTCCTGTTTTACTCAGCAGGGAAGACCTTTTCTCACCAGAGACAAGCTATTTTCCAGTCTGTGGTTGGTATATCAAAAGGGACAGAGCCATGCTCCCACCCTGCAGTACCAAATCCTACATGGTTTTGCTCAGAGAAGCTTTCTTAGACTACAGTATTACAGGTAAATATAAACATTAGTATACTCTGAACACTTTACTGACATCTGTAGCATGATGCCACTTAATTACTACATTAATTAGTTCCATATACTGAATAGTTTTAATTATTGTTAGACTAACTGGACTCTACCAAGCAACATGTTGCAATGAAGTAGCAAAATTAAATTGCAAAAACATGCCATGCTTGACAAAATCTCATCTTGAGATTACAGTAATATTTCTAATTTATATTCACTTATATATATGCCTATTATAGTCAGAAAGAGGGAGCGTTAGTTTAAATTATCCTTTTCTGTGCAATGCATTATATTTTGGGCAACAGAAAAAAAAAAAAAAGAGGTTTTTTTTTTTAATATTATCCCCTTACCAGTATCTAGCTAACAACTAAGGCTGTGCTTTCCTAAAGAGCAGACCTCTGAAGGTATTTGGATGGAAACTGTGGTTGGGTTACTGCCTTGTACAAAGTGGACTTCTGCTTCCCACAGTACATCTTACTCTTACAAATTCCTTGTCCTGAGGCATATGTTTCTTCCTCTCTGTAGTCATCCCCTGAGGGACCAAGAATTACATGTGAAGTACATCCGATATCAGTATTTCATGGAATTGCATGGTGGTGGAAAAATGCTTTCATATTTTGAAAGCAGATTTGGAGACTGTGTACAAAGTCATAGAACACTGCTCATTGTACACAGATTACAGAATGCTGCTCATTGGAATGAATTTCACTGAAGAACAATTTCAAATAGTATTTTGACACTTAAATTTATTTATGAGATAGTAAATATAATCTGGCCATATCCAGATATCTCCTCCCCCACACACCTGGGTCCTACTGTAGCTCTAATATTACCTTTTGTCTTCCTTGTGTGAAACTTGGTGTAAACATATCCTGTGTTATATAAACTTTCATGCTGTATCATTGATGACAGAATCTGAGTACTGCTATTCAGTTGCCATGGCTGCCAAGAGATGGCTAGATTGCAATGATAGAGGGATTTTATTTACATCCACCCACACAGCATGTTGTTTAGTATCCTGGCCAAGTACATACTGGCAGAAGATGAATTTACTAAACTGGGATTTTGTGGGTGTACTTGGCAGTGGGGGACAGGGATTGTACTCACCTCTGCACAAACATTTGATCCCAAATTTGAAGAGACCTGAGACTTTCCAGGATACAAAACCCCTCTTTCCCTTTCCATGCAAGTGATGTCAGACCCAAAGGAGATGAAAACAAGCAGGTCAGTGATATGCATCACTCAGTGAGGAGCCAGGCATCAGTCTGGGGCTGCAAACAATGTGGCAAGGCAGACAAGGGAGATGCCATTTAACACAGTCTTGAGTCATTACCAAGCCCCCAGTGGCCCTGGAGTGCAAAGTCCTGTCGCAAGGGAGCTCTGCCCCAGGTACAGTTGGTGCAAGTCTTGTTGCACAGTCTCTGCAAAACTGGTCATCCCATCAAGCTCTGTGAAAAGGGAAAATCGACCCTTGCAGAGATGCAATTGCTGTAAACCACTCACTGGGTGGAGTTTTTGAGGAAGGTGGAAGGTGTGTTGCCAGGAGACAGGAGGTGAAAGGAGCTTTTCTCCTTCTGCGATGTCCGGGTTAATGTGGACGCTGCACCACACTAGATGGCCATTGTAAGTTTTAATTAACAGTTAGGGCATCTAAATATTTCCAGATTGGTGGTTATTAAATTTGAATAAATGAATAAATTCAGCATTGAGGCTGGAGCCTCACACAATATTTCCGAGTGCAATTGAAAGCTGGAAGGATAGCTTCCATTTTTGATTAGTGATAAATCTAATTGCAAAGGAATGGCTGACTTTCAGAGACAGGACTGTATTACAAGCCATCTGAGAGCAGGAATCAGGCTAAATGAGCCTGATATAATGATTTATTTACAGCAACTCTGATACTTTTAGCAATCCATTATAATTGTATAGACAGACTTCATTATCCCTTCTCGTCTCCATGATCCCTGCAAGGGCTGGGAGCTGCAGAGCAAACCCACAGAGAGGAGCACTCAGAAGGCTTTATCCTGCAAGGCACTGAGCACACTGCACCCCTTACCAGGCCTAGCAGGGTGTTTGGTTCTTCGCACAATTTCCCCCTGCGAGTTATTCAAGTTGATTGAATGAATGATTGAATTTATTGCGTTTAGTGTCTAATAAGGCAAGCTAGTTAATTTCTGCTGGATAATTAGAATAAATTTCTAATTGAATCAAAGTCAATGCAAGTAAATATTTTTATTAGATTGATAATACGTTGCTTGAATATACTCCTGCACATTTTCATAGCTGTCTCATTTTGGGGGTGGAGGGTGTTTATAGCAAATATAAAATTAACTAAACTTGTAAGAATTTCTTTATTTTTTTGGAAAATATTTATTACTAAATCTAAAATAGATGGGTCTCTTCTTTTACTCAAGCCTACACATTTTTTTTTTTGAGAGAAATATGCAGGGGCATTGGGAGGGTGGTAGAACAATAGGATATCACACCCTATTCTGCCTTCAAAACTAAGATTACACTTTCCAAGTCAAAGGTTTCCCTTGGGAAACTTAATTTTCTTCTGAAAAACAATGTAGATGGAACTTTTATGACTAACCGTAGTTGGGCCAGTTCAGTTTGCAGAAAAACTGCCAGCTAGGGCAACCCTTAGGTATGTCCCTCTCATAGTTCAGCAACAGCAGCAAGGATAGGCATCAGCAGTGCTGGTTTTGTGTTGTTTAAGTGCTGCACTGCTGCCAGGAACATCTGTACCCAACCTCTGTTTTCTCTCTTCCTCTGGGAAACAGTCCATTGAGGACACATCCCAACCCTGAAAGAAGGTTTGAAACCTGTCCAAAGAGCAGGGTTCCTTTGTGTTTTTCAAGAGCATTAGGTAGGCTGATGTGTTTTTCAAGAGGTCCACATACAGCATAAGATCACTTCTGCCCCGTCTAAGGCTGCAGAAGTCAAATGAAGAGTCTTAGTTGTTCCTTGCTCATTTCAGGTAGGAATCTGTTTTTTAAGCTGTTGTTAAAGAGATGAATGTTCTCCAGGGAATGGAGGAGCAGAATGGCCTGTTAGCTCATCTATGTATCTGCCAGACCCACATTGAAGACTCACATTGACTCACATTGAAGGCTCTGAAATGTGAGCAAATACTCTGAAGTATTACTTTGACAATTGCAGCTGATGGGGAGAGCAGAGAGAAAGTAAAAGCACCAAACTTATTCAAATCATTTCTCTTAAAAAAAAAAAAAAAAAAAAAAAAAAAAAAAAAAAAAAAAAAAAAAAAGCTGGTCAGCAAAACCCCCAGAAAGTGAGCAGGGTCAAACATTTCAGATATGGGCCTTTCAGTGATGCTTTTTATCCCACAATAAAGTCTGGGAACCTGACAAAGAATTCTGGCTTTGGACACCTCACTATATCAGGTGTCTTTAAAAATCCCAGTCTAAATCTCTGCCATGGACAGATGGGAACAGTTTTATGCTGTCTTTTGTAACAGCCAATTTCTGAGCTGTTTCCATCACAAATCTGTCTTTTCTTCTATCACTCACGTCAACACACAGTTCAAAACAACAACCTGGATTCTTTATTTTGTTGTTGTTGTTGTTGTTCTTGTTGTTTAAGCAAGAATATATTTGCATGATTAACATGAAATGCACCACGTTCACCTGGAAGGACTTAATCTACATTAATTCCTGGATGCTGATAGGACAAAAGGAAATAATACAGGTTAATATCACTGTAATAATATATCCACCAGAAACAGAGACTCCAGCTGAAAGTGATGGCCAGAAAGGAGCTAGCAGATCTCTTTTCTTGGGTTCTTTATGTCTGCATAATCCATTTGATTTACACCCAGCTGGACCCTTTCCGCTGAGATGCTCTTTGAACCTGAGACTATCCCAGGGGACGTCCCATAAGCATTGTCTGGAAAGGAGAAGTAAAAAAATGACTTATTCTTGGGTAATATGACCTGGATGACAGGTGGGGGAGATGAAATTAATTCTGCTGTGAGATGAGGACACGTGCAGTCCATTGCTGCTGCCCCAGTCCCATGAAAGCTGGAGCCCATGAAAGCTGGCTCCACCACAGACACAGCAGCCCTGCTTAGAGCAGCAGAAGGTTGTAAGTTTGGCTGGCCTTTGCCAACAGCGAATGATGGAGTCTGGAGGTACCATTTGCAGTTAAAAGCTGGAGCTGCTGAGCTTTCTCTTGGCAGTCCTGGTGCTGTGGCACTGCTCCTGAGGTCAGTAAAAGCAGCAGCATTCTCTCATGCGCAGGAAGAATGTTATCTGTACCTGCTGGTGTCAGCATCAACTCTGCTGAGAAGGGCCCAGCTCATATCCATAAGCTCCCAGAGGTCCTCCCAGCCCCTGGCTCTGTGTGTGGTGATTGCGCAGCTCATAAGCCTCCCCTCATCACCCCCTCCAACCCCAGCTTTATCCTCCAGACTGCAATTCCTTTGGGTTACTGACACACATTACGTCGCCAGCAGGCACTTCCCAGTGAGCTCTGCCGCTGGAGGCTGAGCTTGGATCGGTGGCACAGTGATTCCTCACAGGTTTGCTGTCATAAAGCTTCATGGTGCTGTAGAGATAGCACTTCTGCCCTTGCCTCAGGACCCACCACAGACGGGCTGCACATAGCAATTTGTGAACAATAGGATGGAATTTGCATCTGATTCAGAAGTAATTTCACATAGCTTTGAAAGGGTTTGTTCTTTTTTTTTTTTTTCTTCCTCTGTTCTCTTGCAGGGGATTTTATTAAATTAAGCATGGAATAAAAGTAAGGAAGAAAACTATAGACTGAGAGTTATAATGCAACATTTTAACCATTTAAAACCACTTGGAGCATGCTTTCATGATGCAACACTTGTTAGGGACCCGCTTTTTTACCTCCAAAAGCATCGGTGCTTTTGAGTGGCAGATGCCAATGGCCTGAAAAACAGCAGCTTGAAGACACAACATGTCTTGCCACATGCCACTCACTCATGCCAGTGCAGCTCTTCACTTTCTGGGGACTAAGAGTCCAAGGATGGGGAAGAAAGAAAGCAGTAAAGTATTTTTGCCAATTTTTATTAATGCTAGTAAAGCTGAGGATTCCTTAAACACTGTTGTTGACTCCCCATGGGCAAGCACAGTAATGACTGAGTCTTTGCTGCCTTGCACTAGTCGGGAATAGAAGTTTGAGAAGTGTACACCAGATTTATAAATATTCTGTTAGTCCTGAACACTGAGCATAAATTGAAAAGATGCAAAAGGAAGAGAAGGATACTGAACTTCATCAATAAAATGCTCCAGCTGGAAAAGCCCAAAGAATGTGGAGAGATTTCTTGGAGTCAGAAATGAGTTCATTAAAAGATACACCAGAAGTAATGAGATAAGATAATGAAAGGATGGACCTGTGTCCCTTTTTGCCTCCTTAAAAAAAACATAAGGAGACAAGTGGATGAGGGGGAGAAGGAGGACTTAGAGAAAGAGGAAAAGGGCATAGGCCAACCTGCAGCTACTATGCTTCAGTAACACAGCCTCACTGGACATGAGGAATCACAATGGCTCCATGAGATCCCCACTGGCACCCTTCCCAATCGCATCCATTGGATGGGCAAGGACCCCCAAAATATTCAATCCTTTTGTGTCCCCATCCCTCAAAGCTCCTCTTTCATCGTCTGCCTTTTCTCTCCATCTTGCACTCAGCTTTTCAGCCATCGTGAGACTGACTGTTCCGCAGCCAAAAGGCTGAGATGTCAGAAGCCATCCACAGCTCTCTGTCCAGACTGGGAAAAATCTGTAAAAAGGAGTGCAAGAGAGCTGACCAGGCCACACAGTTAACTGGGGAAGGGAGCCAGCAGCCTGAGCAATAGCTGTTGTGGCTGACCTGCCAGCCCAAGGCATCCATCTGTGACTGACCATCTGCCTTGGATCCTGCAAGCATCAACAAAACACCATATTTTTCTCCAGCTCTTCTATCCTTTCTCCCCTCCTTCCTCTTACACCGTCCATGCCTGGCCACAAACAGGAATGCAGCATCTCAGAGCAGAACAGAATTAACCACAGCCTCCCATTTGCCAGGACATCCATACACCAGTGTCAGAGCTGCACAGGGCTCCTCCAGCAGCTAATCTCCTTCCCCACAGGAAATTAAAGTGCAGAAAAGCACCAGCTACTTACAAGTATCTACTAAGACATGTTATCAGGACATGACAGGACATAGGACACATCCAATGAGACATAACAGAAAAGGCACTCAAAGGAAAGGTGAAGTTCTTACTTAAAAACTGACAAAGCTGCTCCTTTTGAGCTTTGTATTACTGAATCTTGGCATTTTAAATTGTGCTGCATTACTTTGGAAATAAGGGCAACATGAACATAGGAGTCACTGCTGATGAGAGTTTCTTTTGAGGAGGAAGATAAATAAAATATAAAATATAAAGTAGACTGGAAAGACAGACAAAGCAGAGTCCATTTAAAGCAAGGTGATTCTAAATGTTTTCAGCCCAGTGTGTATTCAAAGCTTCTTGTGGAACTTACCAAATACTTCCCACTGAGAAACACTTTGAGGAGCATTTTACCCCTATTTCTTTGTTAGTGAAACTGTTTCTAATGACTACAGCAATGCACGTTGCTGCTTAATGCACAAAGCCTGCTGTGTTTTCCTAGTAGCTTCCCAAGCTGGTAGCATTAAATTCACAGCTCTGTGCTCTGAGTTACTCTCCAGAATGAAAGACTTCATATATAAAACAAACTCTACTCAGCTCTGACTCACTCTTGCTTTTCCACAGGAGATAGCATTAATATTAAATTCAATTTCTCCTTGGGAACAGCATCATTTCCATTCTGTTGACAAATATCTCAGCAACACAGGGTTAGAGGAAAAGGAGACAGAAACTGTGACAGAGAGCTCTGGGAACAGATCTAAGTGTTTTGCACGACCTCAGCCATGGCACCGCTGTTTCTTTCAGATGACCGCACCTTTGCTGTTTTGCAATGCATCTGCCTGCTCTGATCCTCCCTGCGAAACCCCTGCCCAGCCTTCAAAGTCTGTCTCTGCATGGGTGCATGGGGATGCTGAGAGCTGGAGTGCACGAGTAGCATCATGCATCTTAAGATCAGGCAGAGAACATGTCCATGCTATGCAAACCAGACAGCAAACAGCTATCTTCATGCAGGCAGAAAGAACAGAGCCAGGAAAATCCTTTGAAAATGTTTTGTGATTCAAACAAGCCAGTTTCAGCTGTGCTAATAAGGCAGAGGCGGAACATTTAATTTAAGTCCTAATGAAATGGAATTACAGTGTCCCACTGACTTTCATCAGGGGGTTGTGGGTTGCGAAGTCTGTTGAAAATCTTA
Source organism: Acanthiza pusilla (assembly GCA_036630365.1). NCBI lineage: Eukaryota > Metazoa > Chordata > Aves > Passeriformes > Acanthizidae > Acanthiza > Acanthiza pusilla. Next base: position 14,912,444 of record JAXCHO010000018.1, read on the forward strand.
AAAATCTGAAAATCCCATTTTTCAATGGGATCTCTGAACCTCTGTAGCTTTCTATACCACTTTACCAGAAACATAGTACCAAATTAGTGAGTAAAACTGTAACTTTCCAATAAGTACTGGAAGATATTAACAGAACCCAAATTTTAATTCACAATCTGAAACCCTACTGCTGAGAATTAATTGCACTTGGTCAGGAGAAGGATGCATGTAGCATGGCTTATGCATGTCCATGAATATTTGGAGTATGGATGCTCACAAAGAGCCCACAAACCAAGGATTATTTGTCAGAAGTGTGGACTGAATAGTACCAGGTATTGGATACATTTCAGATGATTCACAGTTCTTCTAGAACAAAACAAAAAGAGGTGATGAAATGTGTCAGCACTGTAGCTGCAGTGAGAAAGCTGCTGTTTAGCAAATGGCTAGCACTCAGAAATGACGGCTTTTACAAAAATTTTGTGGTGAGACTGAAGAGACGGTAGAAAACACCGTTCACTTATTTTCCCTTGTTCTCCAGAATTAGCACAATAATCCTCATTCACTGATGTTCATCGCAAAAGACAGAGCACATCTTACACTGTATTACTTGGAAAACAAAGCAGCTTTCTGAAGTGTGGTTTTGCAGGCAGTAAATCAGGTAACTTATCTGGAGTCTCCTGGTGTGATTTTAGATCTCAGTCTCCTGTACTGTCTGTAAGAGGCATCTACCATGCTTCTGGACATGCCCCAGAATGGACTTTCAAGTCCATGCCCCGGACTGGACTGCCCCCAAAGCTGCTGGACATTTAGATCTTGGTGATTGCTGAGCAAGCTCTTGAAAATCACCCACACTGCACTTAGGGAAGATCTGGATTCCTGTCTGTGGTGTCTGTAAAAAGTATGCCCTCACCAAAACACATCCCATCTACAATTAGGAGTAAAGAGTAATTTTAAGGAAAAGATTTCTCTGGGCCTAGTGGTGTATTTGTAGTCTGTATTTGTACAGAGGAAGGATGGAGGCAATTTCAGCCCCTTTACCAAATATTTGGATTTTAAATAAGTACATCAGTGCAAATGTGCACTGTACATAAGTGCTTTTTTAAGGGATCATGGAAGTTATTTGCTGTACACAAGGATGTTTGAACAGGATTAAAAATGGGTAGAGCCTATGTAAATTTAATAGAACTTGAAAAGCTTCTCAGCTCTGTCCCATAACATTGTTTCACCAGCAGACCTCAATATTGGCATTATGTGAAAATCCTCTCCCAAAGGCACAGCTTATGCAAAATCTGTGTTAGGTGTTGCCCTACTGCTGACACAGTGATAAGTGGGCACCTCTCCACACCACAGTTCACACACAAAATTACAGAAATCAAATCCCCAAGTGCATATCTTCTTAGCTGCACAGAAAGACTTTTCAGTGCTGGCTGAAGTACTGGGCTGTGTCCCATACTGCCTTTCATTCTGAGACAGGCATTTGGCCTCCGGACCCCTATGACTTCACAAAGAATTGTTCAGCTTAAAGGTTTGATACACAAAGACACTTGCAGCCATGTATAAAAAGGTGCTGGGAAGACCAGATCCCACCCGTTTGAGGAAAAATCTTTGTACAACAACAGCTTTCAGGTATAATGCTGGAAGTGGATTTATTTTCAGGGACAGAGAACCATGTTGGTAAAAGCTGGCATAATACAAATACCTCAAGGACCAAGATTTTTCTCCCTACACAGAAAAGGATGAAGGAATAAAAGGGAAGAAGAACACACATCCATAAAACTGGCATCTATCTCCTTTTTACCATATCCTTTCTTAGATCCCCCTCAGTTTATTAGTAAGACAGTGGATTTTAATACTCTTTGCATATTTTTAATACCTCTACATAGCTGTCACACACATGTGTATGTGAGTGCACATATGTATGCATACACATCCATAAAAGTGTATGTAAGAACACATTTACACATAGCTGCAACTTTCTGTCCTATAGAGGCACCACTTCATTTTGTGTCTCTTCCTTATGCCTTCTCTGTCTCTTTACTGGTATGGATTTAAGTTTTCCCCATGACAGATGTGATTCCAACATTTTTTACTGCAGTGTCAGTCTACAGCCATCACAATGATTGAATTCAGATCACTCTGAGGATCTCTGACGGCGCAGTGAGGAGCAGATATGGGCAAACTGAGTCTGGTTTTGTCTCCAGCGCCAGCACAGACGCATTTCGCAGTTACTAAGGCAGAAGATCTGAACTTTTTCCCAAATGTAAAAGGAATTTAATGTTATCTTGACCGATTCAGAAAAGCACTGAGGGTAGAGCAGAGTTTAGAGACAGTCTGTGTGTGACCTTGTCCCAGCACAAGCTTCCCTCATGCAAAGTTCTTCAAACTGTCGTCAGGTCCTATGATTTATCTGTCTAAATGAGATCCTGTGGTTGATCTGAGACTCCCTTTCAAACCCAGAAGCCCAGCAATTCCCATGACAGGGACTCCCTGCATGAAGACGCGTTCCCTAAAGTGTCACAGGGGAAGCCAACAGAAGGTGGAGAGTTCTCCTGTGCCTTGTTGAAGTTGTATATGAGGAGAAACAGATGACAGCCAACCAAGGCAGAGCCAATTGTGAAATCAGCCTAGTTGGATCAGCCTTTGGTGGCACGGTGCTCTGTCAGGGTACAGAAATCATGACTTCGGTGCTGCACCCTGGCCTCTCCAACAGAAGAAAGGCTACACAACTCTGGCAGAGCCACGAGCAGCCCCATCCACAGCCAACCCCACCACTTGGGATGGCCTGAGATTCCCAGGCACTCAGAGGCAACTGAAGTTGCAATGTTGTGAATCTCCTTTTAGGAAGCAGAAAACAGGGAATGGGAGCAGGAAAATGTTTATTGTACTTTCCTCCACTTTTTTTTTTCTGGACTCGTGTCAAGCACATCTGGCCAAAGAGAGGGGAAATGTGGTTTCCACAAGACGAAACTTTGAATGGATACAAGCAGTTTCTAAGGAGACCTGCTCTATAATTGTAGAGGAAATTACAAGCTGAATCATCTGTGGTTTGGGGAAAGAAATCAATGATATTTTGTAAGTTGAACCCAACTGTGCTGTCTCTTACCAATAAGGAAACTGGAAAGAAATCAATTCCAAGAACTTTCAACAAAAATCCATCTTAATTCACATCTGACAGAACAGTTTTGTTCTGCTTCCCTAAAGCAACAGCATGCACCAGCCCAAAATTCCCAATATCTTTGCAGACAAGCCTTTCACAGCAGAGACAGATGAATACACTACATCCAGGTCTGACAAACCACCTGACAAAGAGTCTTGGGAATGCACAAAGACCTGCACACCTTTCAGGGCTGGCCTGCCGAAACTGCTGGTGTCTCTCCAGATGACAGATCCAAAGCAGAATCCACCAACTGTGATGCATCGCACCACGCATTGAGATGGATTGCTGAAGCACAACTGCAGCCACTGGACCCTGTAATGACAGCAGCAAACTAATTCTGCTTATAAACTAAATGGCATCTGACTCTTAAATGAGTACTCTTCATATGCTGATGCTTTGTACAATTTAACTTTTTTTTTAAGGCAGGGAAAAAAGTGAGATCCTGGATATCTTCTAGCATTTGCCCTTCACTTTGTAGTTTTATGTTACTGTATATCCCTGTGAAATGCTAAATTCACTTTAATCATAAGGGATAATAGGGAAACAATACTCTATTTTCTGCTAAGGTGAGTGAAACTCTGCTTTTGTGTTTATTCAATGTTTCTTTCTGGTGTTGAGAAGAGTCAAAAATTGCAATCCTTGGTTCTTGTTCTTAATCTTTGGCAGACTTAGTCCTGCACACAATGTAATTTCTAACCCAAGTCATCAGGACTCTTCCACAAAACAGGCTGACAAAATGTGTGTCAGAAAGGCAGATTAGTTGCGAAGGTCACTGTTGCTTACTCAAAAGAGGATAACGTGAGCACAAACTGAAGCACTGGCTTCTTCAAAACATTAAAAAGAAGTTTTCACAATTTATTCTATACTTCACACAGTTGTTCTTCTTGTACCTGTCCCCTTTTTACCTTCTTTTCTTCTTTTTTTGTATATCAGTGTTGACCAAAACCACCTGATATTAAGCTCAGTGCTGCTGGTGAGGTTAGTTGCACTCTGACAGCCACAGGACACACTCAAATCATTTCCCTCTGTAAACATGGAAATTCTCTTCAGTCTCAGCAAAACTAATGAGTTATTAAAAACTTGTGGTCTAAATCTTTCTGTGGTTTTGTGGGATGAGAATGGGGGAAGGTAGGAGTTTTAGGGGGAAAAAAGTTGAAGGGGTAAACTCCGATCAACGTCATATTCCACTTATATCTAGAACAAAGTTGAGGCAAAATTTTCAAAGGAGAAGCTGAATGGTGGGGAATAAGTTCTCTGTTTAATCATGGGCAGAATGTCAGGTCACTAAGCTAGACTCGGTGTTACAAAAAGATGTATGAATATTTTCTTTCAGATTCTTTTCATTAATTCATTCAGCACTTCTGCCTACTTCCAAATATTCCAGTCAAAGAATCTGCTGGAACTATTGCTGAGATGGTGAATTTAGAATTAGCATTGCAGAATAGTAAAAGTAAGTGATTTTCAGATGTGTAACTACATGTTGGAAGTAGAAACTTGATTCTGTATATTTTACCTGTGTAACAGGGCACAACAATGACCAGTATGTCCATCCTGAAAGTCTCAATTCTGAATGTCACCTACCTGCAATGGATGACTCATGAGTTCTATAGTCTATTCTGAATAATAAATATATTCAAGAAAATTACAACTTATTGGAGGACAATTCACAAAGAGAGGATGAGATGAAATTAATCTAATATGGAATTAAAAATGAATTATTCATGCAATGCTACAGGACAATTATATCCTCACAAGTAATAACTGTATTGACATCCATGTGGAAGAGGGCCCCCAGCTGGTCCTTCCTCTATCCCATCAAATATGAGTGTGCCAAACTTCTTTCAGAAATTAATAACAACGTGTGGTTTCTGTGTAAGATTCTGGATTGATTTCTTGGCCTGTAGGGGTCATTTTTTAAAAGATGGATTGATGAATCTCTGAAAATCTTCATCCAGAGGCCTCTGTTATTTCTTTTCAGATCTGTTGGAGAACAAGTTAACATAAAACTATTTTGCACAAAAATTTGCCCGAGACTTAATATCCAAGTTAAGAAAAATCTGGGGTGGTTTATGGTTCACATAATTTACCTTGTTCTTGAACCTCCGTTATCCCTGTGGGATAAGTATTTCCAGGATTAGACAGAGAAAGCATCATCTTATTAAAAAGTTGCCCAAAGCTGCAATATACATACTATGGAAAGAGAAATTAAAAGAAAATTGGATTTCCAGAGACTGAGACAGAATGATTTCATGTCAGGAGTGAAAGAGTTCCCTTTTCACATCTTCTTGTTTTCCTTTGTGGTCTCTCTTTGTCTTTGTTTCCAGACAGGGGTGAATGGGACCAATCTCCCTGCAGCGAGTGGCTACCATTCATCTTTGTTTACAAACCAAAACTGATGCACCCTCAACCTGTCACTGAACCACTGATGAAACCTGACTGGATGCTGCAGGTCCTGGAATAGAGTCCAGCTGCAATCCATTAGTGCAGAAAAATTCTTTGTGTGGAAAAATCAGGAGCTTATACTGAAAAACCAGAGCTGTTACAGCATGACACTTCTCTGTTCTGTCTGCATTATTGTGGCAATGTTCTTGTAAACTATGTTTAAAATGAAGCTATAAAAATAAATTCTGATTAGATTTGAATGCTTGATGAAATCAGCATACAATTTAGTTTTTCCACAGGGTGTTCAAGAATATTCATAAGAGCTCTTTAATTATTAAATAATTACAAATCACTCATTAAAACATTATTCATTTCACCATATAATCATGCCAAGTCATATATTTCAAACCCTAGAATTTTTCGTTTCTTAGTGCCAGACAGATCCAAGCAAAGTTAATTGAATGTTTTTAATATTTATGTAGTTAAAAGGCTACTTCACTAAACAGTAGTAGAGTCATAAGATGAGACCCAAATCACAGGGAGAGCTCATGAGCATATCATGGGCTCAGCAGGCAGTGCACCACTTTGTGAAATGCATAGGATGACACTTAGTTAATCGAAAAAGTACCCTTGCTACCCCATTAGGTTTGTCTAAGTTCTCCCGTGAGGAAACATGTTCACTTTGCTGTCCTTAGGTCAAAGTATCCCTGTTGCTTTTGACTCCAGCAGTTACTTGCCAGATCCTATTCCAAGGTACTTTCCCTCACTATCCAAGAAGACAAACGGAAAATCTCGGACAAGGAATGCTTGTTTGACTCCTCCAGATGATGACAAAAACACCTCATCAGTTAGGAGGGTTGAGGACACTAGCAAAAAGTTAGTTAGCATTTCAGCCATCCAATCATCCAGCATGACCTCAGAGAATGATTGCTCTGATATAAAGAGGAGATGCCTTTTTACCTAAGCATTTTTGCGAAGCAGTTGTCACATTTCCCCTTCCATGAGTAAACTGAGGGGATGAGCAAGCTGAGAGTAAGAGTGGTGCAGGGGGCGTGTGGGGGTCAGGCTCCCCTCCTGTTAGGAGGACAAACATCTAGCCTGGGCAGCACATACCTTTGCACATCCTGAGGCCGCCTGAGGTGTGGTCGTGCCCAGGAGAGCTGCCAAGGAGCAGAGGGCACCAGACAAGAGGCCACTCCAGAGACTCATTGTCCTGAGCACTGGGATAGCTGTGCTCCCTCAGAATCAATGATTTCCCTTGTAATTATCTCAAGGACCACTAACCATAACAAGATTAAATTATGTTTTATGTAAAACAGGGGGTTTTTTCCCTGTCTGGCTGTTATTCCAGTACTTTAATAATGTCCACAGGGGTTTGTTCAGGGTCACAAGGGAAGATGGTGGCAGAGCTGGGGACAAAGCTGAGGAGAATCTCATTCTCATTCTTTCTATCCACCAAGGAATGCAGCTTCCCAAATCAAAGTGACAGGATGAGGTCAAAGGCCAAGCAGCAAACTTACCAGTTAATCCAAGCATTATTTCTACAAATGATACTGTGTCATACTGACAGAGATGAGGCCCACTCCTTGACCTTATTTTTGGCAGAATTGCTTTCTCTGGTGAGAAAAAAGCATTCTGTATCCTTCATGTAGAGTTATGAAGAACCTTATTAGTAATTGAATATAGTTCCTTTTCTTACCCAGCAGGCTATTGAAGATTCAATATCTGCAGAAATAGCCATGGAAAGGCTGACAAAATATCCATCTGCTTACAAAGTCTCAACACAGCGTGGCCACCAGATTCCTACAGTAAGAGAGTAAAGGTTACTGCCATGCTGTGCCACAGAAAGACAGGTCAGAAGAGTGGATGACACTGCAAATATGCAGGTGTAGCAAAACAGAGGTCTGTGGCACCTAGAAATTATAATTGCATTAGTCAGAATATAATTAATATGTCTACCTTCATTTTAAATATGTACAAGGGTGGTGTAAATAACAACAGAATGTAAGTATTCTGTAACACGCAAGGCACAGCAAGATGCAATCCTTAAATATTTTGCATAAGTATGTGAGCAACATGACTACCAGAATGGGTGAAGTTGCAAGTAGGTGGCATGCAGCTAACAAAAATTGCCAGACAGTAAGATAAGCACATGGAACTGCAAATAGCCTGGACAACCTGCATAGTACACGAGAGCGATGACTGGCAAAGCATAAAGCACAGTAAGTGATACTGGGAGGAGGTGAGTTCTTCCTTACTGAAAGCAGAAAACAGCATAAAACCATCAGGCATAAGAACATTTCAAAAAAACAGAGAAAAGAAAGATGGCAAGCCCAGTTCTGGCTTCTCCCATACATGGGCCTGATCACCAAACCTTGGCAAGCTGGGACCACCAAAGACCAAAACCATCAGTGCCAGCTGTGAGGCGGCAGCCCCCACAGCTCTGGCTGTTAAAGACCAGCTGTGATGATGCTGAAACAGTGGGTGACAATTAGCTGTGAGTACAGAAGCTGTCCTTAAAGAATGGATTTGGTAAAGGTAAAAGTTTAAAACTTGCCTTATCTGTCAGCCATCTAAACATTTCCATGAAGGCAATCCCTAATTACCACACTATATATGCACACCCAGTTTCCATACCTGCAACACAAGTTTTCTGCAGCAGTAAGAATTTCTTTGCAAGAAGTCCTAACTAATCCTGAGGAGTGCACACGTACTAGGAAAATCTAGGTGTTATAATCATTATTTTTCAAAATTTAAAAAAAAAAAATCCATGGCTAGGGGAGAAAAATTAACAGATTGGGAGGTTTGAAATGTGCATATCTTCAGTATCAATGTGAGCCATACTACAGGATCTGTAGCCTAATCTGCATTCAGTGGATCACTGTTAAGCTATTTGAACTGAAGCAATTGCTTCAGTTAAGAACCTAATGAATATTTGTTCACACCAGGGAAGCCTTATCACATTTAGCAGTAACTCACAATTTAGCATATCTTGGGCAAGGTCAGCAGAAATAGCAAGACTTGGGCAATGAACCTGAGTCTTGCCCCAGAATGAAAATAGTCACTTTTTATCATTCACTGATCCAAAAGGACTTTGTGCAAATGCACAGAACTGCACCTTGTTTACAAATGGGCAGCAATGAGGTGCAGGAGGGGGTGTGATTAGCTTACGGCTTACTTTAACACTGCAGGACAGTATCAGTGGCTGGAGAGAGAAACCATAACTCAGCTTCCAGCCCTGCAGCCTTTCATCCAGGCTGCCTCCTTCCAGAACATGACAGCACCAATTGTAAGGTACCTCTGAATGTCAAAAGACAGAGAAAAAGTCTTGAGGTGGAATTTTTCTTGCCAGCACCTTTAGGCATCCAATACTTTTGGAAATGCGACCACCGGCATTCGATCTGACAGCTTTCCCACATCCTTTTAATGACCAAAGGCCTTCCATTTTCAGACAATAAATCAAATATCCTCCCTGAGCTTTACATGTTTAAGAATACTGATTATTAACTCCTTTTTTAAAAGTAACTAATTACTGCATTCCTAACTTGCATGAATGAATCTATCTGTATGTTGTGACCATGAACTAGAATAATTTTACCGATAATTTACATTATGGTGATGTCTATAGGCTGTAAGAAGGAAGGAGGCTTCATTATCCTAGGCGTTATCCAGGCTGCCAGGAAGACATGCTCTCTTTCTCTACCAGCTTATAAATTAAGTCATGATAAAGGGCACTAGGGCTGATGAAAGAGGAATGTTCTTAAGAAGCTGTGACCTCTTTTGCTGTTCTGGTTTCCCATGCTCTCTTGCCATGATGATCACCCTGTTTGGAAATGTCTGGGCTGTTCTTGTGTGGCAAAACCCAACATGGAGGCATGGGGAGGGAAGTGCCACTCTCTGCTGAAGGCACATTTGTCTGGGCGTTCATTAAATTGTCTGCTCTCACACAACTGGAGGGAAATGTGAGACACTGCAGCTGACAGGGCCTCGCCAAACCATCTGAGCTTTGTGGTAACCCCATGCGAGGGTTTTATTGCCATCAGTCAATCAAGCAGCGTGGTTGGCTTCACTTGTGGGTTCTCTTCCCTCAGGCAGTCAATGACATTAGATTGATGTCATGTTAACACAGCTTTCTGAGCTAAGCAAACAAGAGTTTAGGCCTGATTTGTGTAAGCAGCGACCACAACATGCAAGCAGAGGGGGTAAATGCAAGTAATTAGGCGTTGGGTTTGCTCTGTGACGGAATGGGCCAGGACAGCACACCAAAACATATTTTGGAAATAAAAGAAGATTGCAAGTTGTCCTGGAATTTGATTGGTGAAAATCCCCTGGATTGGCATTCTGAATCATCCTTTCATACAAAACTAACTGTGCTCGGGCTGTAATTTCACACTTATGCCAAGATATAATAGTATAATCAGGAAGCATCAAATAATAGGAAGAAAATTCAAAATAAACAAAAGAAAGTAATTCCCTGCCAAAGGATGTTGTTGTAGACACAAAAAGTGTTGATAGGTTCTGAGGAAGACTGAAGAGATTGGAGAAGTCCACTGGAGGTTAATAAACCTTGGTCAGGCCCAGAAAATTTGAAAAATTAGAAAGTATTAGAGGAAAATACTACTATTGCTCTTCCTCTCTAACACTCCTCTCTAAATCTCCAGTTCTAATCAGCATTGGAACCAGTACACAGAATTAGAACAACACTTTATTTGACCTGCCACTTTTGTATTATATTTCATGTTCTTAACAAACATACCAAATTTATTCAACTTTTTTCTTTTGAAGTTTTTCTGGGTTTTGTCTTCTGCCTTTGACAACCCAGGAGGCAAAAACCAAAATCTTCATGTGACTATGTAAGTGTCAGAATTTACACACTGCCTCACATGCAGGTTAGATGTCTTCTTGCAGGTACAGGGATGAGATTAAATATCATCCTTGAATCACAGAAAAAAAAAAAAAAAATTCTGCCAGGTCAGAACTGTGCCTTCCACTATTAAAAGTGCATATCAGGGTTAAGGTAAACACCTTAGAATTTAAATAAATATCCCACCAGAATCCACAAACTACATAGATCAAATGCACTTAATCCTGTATCACCATGCCAAAAGGATGAAAAATTACAGCTCTCTTCACTTTGATCTGCTAGGAAATACATAAATTCTTTTTCTCCAGCAAGAAATCCATTTCTGTAGCCATGTCTGGCTGTGCTGCAGGGGGGGGAAAAAAAAAAAAAAAAAAAAAAAAAAAAAAAAAAAAAAAGGCAGGTTAATTCAGCTTCCAAACCACTACAATACACCACAAAGCCCTCTGCTTTATACACAGCCTTCACCTCAAGAGACTCTAACAATTTTCTTCTTGCTTCTAGGTGATGATTAATACACAGGCTCCAAATACACAAAGGGGTAATAAAACACCCTATGCCGTGAACACATATTGGATTGAATTCATTATTTCTTGAAGGTGTTGAAAGCCCTGCCAGCAGCTCCTCCTGGGGAACAGCCCCTCTCTTTCTGAAATGCTGTGTCCTGCTTGTGAAGGGACACCCTATTAAATAAATAAAAAAACTAGAAGGAAATTCCATTAGACAATTTCAATAGCTGTTTAAAAGCCCAGAAATTAAATACTTGCTGAAAGAAGGTGCTCAGGACAGGGCCTGTGTTATCACAGAGAAATGTCTCTTCAAAGATGGCCCAGTGGAAGAGCTGACAATGAAAGGAGAAACAATAAGCACTTGTAGCTGCACACAAGAGAGGCCTGACCCCATGCAGGAACCATCCTGGGAGCTAAACCATCAGGACCTCACATTTCTTTTCTTACGCTGCAAGGAAGCAGAAGAACTGCCCTAGTGTAAAAGAGTGAGAAGGGTGGGTGTCTTTTGAGCCTCCTCTCTAGGGCATTGTTACACTGAGTTCTCACAGAAGCATCTTCCACTCTTGCGAAACCTTCTTTACTAAGCAGTCACCACGTTGGGAGCCTTAGTGTCCTGAGATCAAGTCCATCTTCATCTGCTAATGAAGAACCATCGATGAGCTCAAGTTAACGAGTGCCAGTCCATGCAGATCACTGACAGCATTGGGCATGAGAGCTTGATCTCCTCAGCACCTCACCAGCTGAGCCAGCTTTAACAGCAACCACAGTGCTGGCAACACTGAGAATTATTACAAGTGAGAGATTGATCACTCAGCTAAAAGCATATTTCACAAATTCAGAGCCATAGAAGAGCTCCTTTTTTATGTGTCTGCTTCTCCCAGCGTCATTGTCAGAGCTGATGAGCTACAGGATGGCGGTGTCTTGGAGCCCAGCTGGCAAATGGCAGCTCTGATGTGCCAAATGCAGTAAAAAAAAAGAGCAGCCTGTGTGGGTTTCACTTAACCCTAGATATCTGCCTGTGTAGTCATCTAGGGACACTCATCCTACCCTCCCTCCCTAGACTCTGGAAAAAAAATTGGCATGTTTAGGGAGCAATTTCTCTGACCACAGACAGATATGCTAGGACAAAGTGAATCACACCCAGAAGGTCCCATTTTGCTGCAAAGGCTCTGAAGAGAGTAGAGAGCAGACAGCTTAGATGTCAATAGGTACCTATATGTAGGAAAATAACATCATCATATCTGTTTGTGGTGGTTTTGCCTGGCCCAGTTTTTGCCAGTGAATAGGGTGGGGCACAAAGATGGCTCCTGCATGTCCTGAGTAAAGATTCTGGAAATTTCTCCACCATGTCCAGCAGAGCCAGTCTCTGATGGCTCTGAAGATGATGGACATGCTGCTGGCCAAACCTGGGCCAACTAAAGATGTTAGTTACGCCTCTGTGAAAACATATTTAAGAAGAAATCAAAACAATGTGAGCACGCACTTCTTTTTAGCCAAGGAAGGAGGAGGAGGAGGTGAAAATATGTGAGGGAGAACAACATGGAGGCACCAAGGTCAGTGGAGAAGGTGGGGGAGGAAGTGCTCTAGGCGCCGGAGCTGAAAAACCTTCTGCCAGCCGTGGTGAAGACCGTGGGGAAGCAGGTGGTCCCCCCTGCAGCCCATGGGGTCCAGGGGATGCAGAGAACCCCCCACAGCCTGTGGGGAGGTGCCCACGCCAGAGGAGCAGGTGATGCCTGCAGGAAGCTGTGATCCAGTGGGAGTCCCAGAGACTGAGAGTTGCAAAGGCCCTGCAGGAGAGAGAGAGGCCTTGCTCCCGGGATGGAAACAGCCTGGCCTCGGCTTGGAATTCTGCAGCCTGGACAGAATCTCGGACTGCAGCAATCGGGCAGGTGCTGCTCGTGAGATTGGACCCACGCCAAAGAAGCTCCCAGAGGACTGTCTCTCGTGGGAGGGACCCCATGGCTAAGTAGAAGACTCCTCTCCCTGATGGACTGACCCTGACCAAAGGAAACCCCCACACCCTGCCCCCACCCCGGAGCTGTTGGTTAGAAGGAAGGAGGGAGGGGGTGAGCTGAGAAATGGCCTTAATAGGGAGGAGGGTGAGTAGAGAAACAGCATTTGCAGCAGAAGAATTGTGGCATTGGACTGACTAAAAAAGCCACATACCTTGCCCCGGCCCGGATCTGTGAGTTGAATGGAGAGAGGGGGCGAATAGAGAAACAGTGTCTGCAGTAAAAGAGTTGTGATAGACTGATTTAAGAAAACCCCACACCCTGCCCCTGCCCGGGAGTTGTTGGTTAGTTGGAAAGGAGGGAGGGGGTGAGCTGGGAAGCAGTGCCTTAAGAGGGAAGGGGAGTCAGTGAAGAAACGGTGTTTTGAGAGCTTATTTTTACCTCTGATTTATCCTCCGACTCTGTTAGATTAATAAATCACCTTTTTTGCAACTTTAAGTCTCCCGCCTGCTTTTGCCCTGTCTGTCGTGCGTCCTCTTTATCAGTGGTCTTATCTCAACTCATAAGTCCAGTGTGTTAGTTTTTTTCTCCTCTGCATAACCACAGCAGGAGAGACCATAGAGAGCAAACGTCGTAGGTGCCTGGCATTTAGCCAGGGTCAAACCCACGACACTGTTCTTAAGAGCTTATGTTCAAAAGGGAAACAATTTACTGGCACAAGTACTGCCAACAAGATATTTTCCAAGGATTCCTGCTTGAAGTGTCCATTCAATCAAACATTATCAAGTAATCCTACTGTACTGTAAGGCTACAGAGTCAGGTAAAAAAACAAAGTCAGATATTCTGAGGAAAAAGACAGCCTCTTCCACCCCCTTAGGTGATTGGGTAATATGAAAATCCACTGCTCAAACCAGCAGGAGGAGAGTAGTGGAAGTTAATCAGTCACTCTGTTCTAGCTGAGACACTGAAGTCCTGGGCAAAGTGCATTCCAGCCTGGTGGAGAGACTGTGGAGAAGTCAGGAGGACAGCTGAGCCCTGAGCATCACCAGCAAGGCATAAGTCCCTGACATGAGGCAAGAGTCAAATTCTTCGTCCTTACAAATTCATGCCTTGGAAGATGCCAAACTGACCCCTTTCATAAAGCCACAAGGCCCTTTGCTGTGAACAAAGGCAGCTCTGAACTTAATGAGCCTGAGGTTTCTGCAAAGGCAAAATGTTTTGTATTTGCAGAGGATACCTGCCATCCAACACCCCCATCTCAGCCTGAATCGCTACCTGTGTTTTTTCTCTGATACCTATTTTCCTCCAAGCTCATCATTTGCGTGTTTAGCAAGTAATACAAATCACCTTGAGGACACAGCATTTTTGCTTCCCATGTGTAAAGTATCCACATATTGAATGAAAAGCATTATTCATCTACAGAGCAAAGGAAGGTGATCACCAAGTTCAGCCTTTGAGTGAAAAGAAGGTGTTCTCATTATTTCGGACCTATGTTCCTGTAATCAGCAGCTGACACTGCAGGTGAGGGAAAGCAGCACCAAGACTGATAGCAGAAAAGCTCAGGTTCAGACTGTGTGCTTATAGATTCAGGCAAAATATGCTTCCTAGTGTATAATTAGTCAGATCTGTATGCACACTAATGGCAGTTGGAAAAGTGTGTGCTGCTTTGAGTTTCAGGAGTCTTCACCACAGGAAACAATGTTTTGTAATAATGTAAATTTCTGCATTATTTGGAAAAGTCCTCAATGTAGGACGCATATTTTCACCACTCACTGCCGTATCTAAGGAAAAGAGATGGTAGAAGGAATTTGAGAATAAATATTTTAATAAACGAACCAAGGAATTATTAATTCACTGCTTCTCATGCTGCACATAAAGTATATATAATTTCCAGGAGGAAATGATTGATGGTGTAGCTCAGTGAGAAAATTTCTTTATTAGGCTGAAGCAGACACTCAAAGCATGTGAGACCCCAATGGGCCTCTCAGGCAGGGCAACACATTGGGGTCTCCAGGAAAATCATGGGGTGAGAGAAAAGGTGAGGGAAGGCTCAGGCAGTATTTTCCTTCACTCATGTTGCCCAGAGAAGTTGTGGATGCCCCATCCCTGGCAGGATTCAAGGCCAGGCTGGACAGAGCTTTGAGCAGCCTCATCTAGTGGGAGATGTTCCCTGTCCATGGCTGGAGGGTTGAAACAAGATGATTTAAGGCCCTTGCTAACCCAGGCCATTCTATAATTCCATTATTCTACGTGGATTTCAGGCCAGACACTTTGAGCAAGCAGAGTGCTCAGCATGCAGGCCTCCCTTCTGCATTCTGTACAAAATAAGCTGTATAAACTCTTCTGCTGTCAAGGGCTACTTTTTCCCATCTTCACACAGGAAAACATATTGGAAGCTTACCA
Organism: Acanthiza pusilla; assembly: GCA_036630365.1. Lineage (NCBI taxonomy): Eukaryota > Metazoa > Chordata > Aves > Passeriformes > Acanthizidae > Acanthiza > Acanthiza pusilla. Next base: position 14,927,687 of record JAXCHO010000018.1, read on the forward strand.
CTAGTTACAGGTCTTTCTCTATTCCACCCATTGTATTCAATGGTTTTCAGTGTGTCCACAAAAATAAGGAAGATAGTGAGTAAGAATTATACAAGTCTGAGAGGAGGTGTGGGAAAGGCACATTTTTTCCTGTGTGTAGTTATCTAGAAGGCAGCTGGTCCCACTAGAAAGAGCCAGCTTGTTCCTTTTTGTTCCAGTTCATTCTTTTGGTTTATTGAGAGATGAGCTTTTTGTTTGTTTTTCTTCTGTTTTGGGGCATTTTGGGGTTTTTTTTGACACATTACTTTGTAGCATGGCTCCAGGGATGAAAATATCATGTAAGCTGGGTTCTAAGACTTGAAATTAAACTAATACAAAGTGACAATCAAGAGAGTCTTTTTTCAAGTCTTCTGAATTAAAAGGGGATGTTATCAACATAACATGAAATGGGAAGAGCTTATTTCAGTGCAGCTTTTCTGCAGATTCTTTGCATCTGAAAGCATAAGTCAGATACAGATTTGATATGAATTAATACATCCCAAAATACATAATGAAAACAAACATTTGGGATTCTGCAGATTCATGCAAAGGATGAATGCTGCTCACAAAAGTCCTCTTGCTGACACAGATTTTTTTGCACTGTTTGTATAAAAAAAGTTGAGATGTGTTGGTCAACCCAGCTGTTTCAGGATAAGGAGTGGGAATCAGATGCACAGCCTAGAATTGCACTTGCAGATAGAGTAAGGAGTAATGTGATCTTCAGCAAGAGGAAAAGCCTGCTGCATGCACATTCTGCATCAGCTCATCAAGGTCTCTGCTTCAGGCCTTGGAGAAAGATAAAAAAGTGAAACCACAAATGGAAAAATAGATCACTGGAGTTTTTCTAAAAGGCTGTGTTAGGTCTTTCACTGTGTAATTTTGTTTTAGGTTACAGACAAAATAATGAGTCATCTTTAAAAGCTGCTAATTGATTGGGCTGGGATCACGTGACCCATCAGCATCCTTTCAATATATTTCATAGTGAGCAAATAGAGAAAAGATGGAGTTGCAATAGAGGTAACAGGACAGTCCAGAGAGACACCCTGTTTAAGCAGTCACCTTAAAATGCCCTTTCTTTAATATTCCATTTTTGTACTACACAGTCCATTTTTGTACTATGCACAATTCAGTATTCCTTTAAAGAGAGTTGTTCAGTACAGAAGAAAAGGTTAGTCTAGACAGTTAAATTGAATAAAAACAACGGAAGCATAGAGTAAAGTACAGCCTAACCTGCCACAGGATTTAGCTGCCCTTTGCCAATTTTTTTTCATTTAGACTGAAATTTCCCATTCTGCGTGTCTGCTTCAGGCCAGGATTTTTTGTTTGTTTTATCTATCTATCTATAGATAGATACACATACACAATTTATTTGAAAAAAAATATCACCAGTTTCTGTGAAGGGGGCTAGGCAAAACACTAATTTCTCTGTGTGGTTCCCCGAGACACCTTTTGTGTCACTAGACGATAGGTGTTCAGATTTGACAGCGAGGCTTCATCTTGCTCGAGGACTTGCCCAGTGCTGTTAGGAAAACAAAAAATCATGTCTACATGGGGCTCGGTTATGAGGGTTTGATAAACTACCATGTGTGCAGGCTTAATAGAGCCTTGCTAGTGCTTTATGTGCCCTGGCTGTGCCCCAGTCCAGGGCTCAGAGAGACTTTTCCTGTAATTTCAGCCATAGCCAGAAACCGAACTGAAATTACAGGAAGGCTTTCTCTTGCATCCTTCCTACCTGTGATGCCCAGGTACTGTAGGGGAGAATGACAGCAACAATCTGGGTCCAACCTGAAGGGAAAGAGCCTGAAGGCAAGAGCCTTGGATAGAAAGAACTTAGGGAAGACAAGGACAGAGTTACATCAATTCGTCTAAAAATAGGTTACAGAATGAAATGTAAGAGTGGATACAAACAAAAAGGCTTCCAGAAAGTAAAAATGAAAATATTTCAACAGTCCCATTCCCATCTTAAAAAAAAAAAGAAAAACTCCCTTTTTTTGAAAACTAAACAAGATTGAAAATTAATGTGTCCCTTTTTTTTTTTCAATCCTCATAGAATAAGAGATGTAGCTTTCACTGCTCTGTAGTCAATTCCTGTAGAACATTTAGTGCTACCCCAGCTCTGTTGTTGTTCTCAAATCCCTCACAATCCCCAGAAGATGAGGCAGTGGTATTCCCTCACTATTAAAGACCAAGAAAGGGGGTAGAGAGGGAATTCAGTGAGAAAAAATATCCATCAACCTGATGATTTCTCCTTTATAACATCCTGTGGCCTGGCTGTTTCTACCTTCAAAGTGCAGCTGCTGATATTCACTTGCAGCTGTGAATGCTCAGCTCTTTCACAAATCAGATCTGAGGCTGAAGACAGACTCTTGGAAAACAAGAACTGCACAACACTTCAGTGTCCTGCCTAGAAACACAAAGAAGGTGGAACCCTGCCTTGTCCTCTGCACAGAGAGCTGAAGACAGACATTCTGTTTTGGGCGGCATCGTCCTCATTGCTGATGGAAGACGCAGTATTTATGGTCTCACAAGGGGTCCTTGCTGTGGTATTTCATGGCTGATAGGCAGCAGGCACAGTTGGCCCTGTGATTAATTTCTCTGGCATGCCTGTGTGACAGCTGGATTGGGAGCTGCCTTCCTGCTCTCTGTTTCCGTGCCCGGTGCTGGAGTGGTTCGAATGCACTGTGACCCAACCGTGCTTCCAGAGTCAAGGCTGATCTACTAATATATAAAGATAGATCTCTCTGAGATTCTGGGTGACACCTTTCAGGCAGATAAATTCACTACATTACATTGCCTTGCAAAACCACCTCATCCACCAAACCAAAGAAGAAATTCTAAATTATCAAATCAAGTGTGACAGCTCTGCTAACACAAGAATACATTGTTATCTCAGGTGAATAAACTGAAAATCTAAACTATCGGCTGAGGAAAAAATTTGGAAAGGCATCCTGTCTCATTACATAACCCAACAGAAATGCCAACCTACCCCAGCTGTAAAATTTGGAGGAACAAAAGACAGAAACACACAGCAGTCTAAAACAAGACAATTTGCTCTCCAAGAACAGAAGAATTTAAATGTATGAAGTTAATTTCGTTGCTGGGTTGAAAAGTGTTTTATTTGCTGTATGGGAAAGGTATTGATCCGAACACTGTTATAGCCTAACTTCTTCTTTGGAACTTACTAGAAGTTCAGTGCCAAGTCTCAGGCTAGAAGGTAACTGGTGCAGGGTTAGACTCTGAATACTTACTTTTGTTTTGGCCTTCTGCATTGCTTTAAACAGAAGGGAAGAGCATGTTTTCCTTCAATAGCCCTTCTATCATGCTGAGATTATTGGATTAGGTCCCCAGATCATTGGGATTTGAATAAACCATGTTTTGCTCAGAGTAAATATGCACAAATACAATTTCACCCTTTGATTTCAAAGTATCTTGGAAAACTGAGGAAGAATTAGAACTGCTTCACTGACCAGCCTGAGAAACAGAGATGCTGAGAAGCACTAGTCAATATTCCAGGGCTCTGGAAGAAGGGCCAGGAGGCACCTGGAAACAATCAATCTTCAGAGCATTTGATAGTAAACACAGAAATACAGGACTTCAACAATGAAACCCCAAAGCAAGCAGGTAACTCAGCAGAATTTTTAATTTCTTATGGCCACCATACTTGGTCAACACACTCCAAAACATCCACCCGGGTTCAGAGACTGCCTCACAACTTTGGGTTGTGGCTTGAGTAAAACAGGGATGAGTTTCAGTCAAATAGTCCTATTTATAGTTTCCGGCAGACACCAGGCCAAACTCTGTGGTTTTGCATGGTTTCCGTCTGAAAGACAGCAAAAATTGGCCATTTCAGCTGATTTTTTGCTTTGGGTTTTGGTGTGGATGAGAGAAAAGAGGGAGGAAGTTTCATTCAAAAATTGAAGTGATGAGAAAAATAAGTCTACGAACCTCACCAGCCAAAACTACAGAAGGTTGACATAGAGCCCTGGGAACAAAAACCACGGTGATTTTCTTGTCTCCCATGGTAAGCAGAGACTATGTGGTGAGTGATAGTGCTGTAGGAAAGTGTCTGAGTGGAGCTCCACAAACAAGAGGTGGATTGAATGGACAAAGAGCCAACTGATTTCTGCTGCATGGATCCTGTCCCCCTACATTAAGAACTTCTGATCTAAAATCAGGAGCTCACATGTTAGCAGCAAAAACCTTTACAGCATGCACCTCTCAGCTGTGAGACCTCAAAGCACGCCAAAAAGAAGCCGTGTGGTCTTCTCAATGGTTGGAATAAAAATATGGGAAGCCTGGAGGTACTGAGCCACTGACTCAGAGTGTGACTGTAAGAAAGTCACTCCACCTTCTTGTGCTTCAGTCATACTAGTCCAAAATAGCTTAAAAAAGTAGCAATCACTTAAAAAAACACCCACTCTGACTAACCCATTTGTTGAGTAACTGTACATGTGATGTCTCTGGAAGCTTTCTTGGCATATGGAGCACTTTCCCAAAAAGATAATCACCCAAGATAGTTCGGGGTCATGATACTGTAAAGGGATCTCCCTTTAAGGGAAACAAGAAAATGCCAACAGAAACTATCAGTGGAATCAAAACTGACCTACAAGTCCAGATGCCATCTTCCAAAAAGACATCTGGAATCAATATCATTTTATTGTTGCTCATTTTCACAGGATTATTTTCTATCTCATCATCATTTTCAAAGGGATGAAACATAACAGACCAGAAGGAGAAACTACTGAAGTGTACTTGCTAAAATGGAAGAAGACATCAAGGTATACCTTTTTTCCTTTTCCACAACTGGATGGAAAACCAGTGAAGCTGAATTATATTATCATGCACTCATCTTACTTTCAGTAGTGAAAGGTACATAGCAATTTGGCAAACATTAAAAAGACCTCAGTAAAACTTAAGTGAAAAAAAGTTCAGTAAAATGATGTTATTCACACAGGATAATGACATGAACAGAAAGCACATTAAAAGTGTCAAGCCTGTTCTCTTCCTCGGATCCCAGCGGTATTCCCCCAAAGCCTTTACTCCATCTCTCAGGTAACGCACAAAGAAACAGGGACCGACACAAAAGCTGTATCTATTACAGAAAATTAAATGCAGGCTGACAGCACCATGACCTTTTGCACCGGCTTTAGCTTAAGAGGAGCTCAGACACAAACCACACCTTTAGTGAGCTAAGGAACAGCCAAGCCACGGACACCTGCTCTAGCCTGACCTATTGGATCCATCCAGGTATTACAAACAAAAGCATTTGATCTTGCCGAGGTGCCAAACATGCCCAGTGTTGCAGTTGCCAAAGAGAGTGAACAGATGCAGCAACATGCCCACTCCTTCTTTTTCCTTTGCCTGTAAGGAACTTTGACTTGAGGCAGTGCTGAACAAAAGACTCTTAAGCTTATTAATACAAAATATTGATCAGTCTCAAGAAAACTGGTTTTAGCCCTAATCAATGGATATAATTGTACTGTATGGTTATCAACTGGAAAGATTCTTCAGGGAAAAAAGCAATAGTAAATCCTAAATTATTTCTGCAAGAATGAAGGTTGACAAAATACAGTACACCACATGCTACTCATGACAGTTGAGCACAGTGTGGTATCAGTCATGCAACTCAGCCTGTGTATAAGTAGAGTTTTAGAATTCAGCTGATGCAGGTGAAAATTAAAAAAAAAAAAAAGCTGATTCAGGTGGATAAGGACCTCTGGATGTCATCTAGTATTACCCTTGATCATCTTACTCCCTGAAGAAAGCAGGACTAGCACTGAAGAAAGTTAGGTCAACCTTTCCAGCTGAGTTTTGAGTATCACCGAGGATGGAGATTGCAGAGCTTCTCTGGATAATCTTTTCTACCCCATAAAGACCCTTGTGAACTTCTTTTACTTACACTGAGTTGGAATTTCCCTTTCTGGAACCGGTGTCTGCTGCCCCTTTTCTTCTCTCTGGGTGTCTCTGAAAAGGGTCCAGCACCACCATTTTTGCATTCCCTGCTAAGCTTGTGTTAGATCCCTGCAAAACCATTTCTTCTCAGGCTGCACATGCCAAGCTCCCTCAGGGTCTCCTTGTACACAATGTGCATCCATCCCCAACCATCCCAGTAGCTCCCTAGTTGCTGCACTTTCTCAACAATCCTTCAGACCTGCTGTGAGCAGTGGCCCAGCCACAGCCAACACTGAATCATAGGAAGATTGCAGCTGGAAGAGACCTTCAGGTGTAGATGCTGATATGGGCTCTGCCCGCTCCTCAACAGCAGCAGCATTCACTGATGTAGCTGCTGCTGCTGCTGGTTTTAGTGGTATCAAACTGACAAAGTCTGAGAAGCCTTACTCCAGGGCAGAAAATTCTAAAATACACCCAGATCCCACAACTTCCTGCAGCTGCTCAAAAACTCCCTGCCTTCATATGCATGCCTGAAGCTGCAGGATTTCATATTTAAAGGTTTTAGTAGCACACATATTGCACTGTAGGGGCTTTTATAGCTCACTGGTGCTCACAGCACTGGCTCTTTGTACTGCCCACAAGTCATGTCACCTGGCTGCTACCCAGGACGGTGTTGGTGGAAGACAGCAGGCACATTGATTATGCTTTGAGAAGTGGCCAAGAGGCAGCTGAGCACAGTAAGGGACATAACCTGGACCTTTGCCCTTCCCAAATTGTAGGGCTGGCTGGGCAGTGGTCTGATCCCCAGGGTATTTATACTTCCATTTACCTCATCTCACAGACAAACCAGAAGAAAATTCCTGGCCATACACAAACTTGGGGAAGCAACTAAGCCGGACCTCTCTCCTGACACTAACCAAGCATCTAAACCAGAATCAGATGTGCAGGTTTAGGTGACTAACTCTCAACCTTTGCAAAGACTGAAGGACTTGGAGGGCAACAGTCTCCCACCCTCCCAGGAAAGACTCTAGAGACAATCCACCCTCCCAGAGCCATGCTGCAGACTTCTCTCACATGATCTCGAGCAGACTCATTGTCTTGTTCCTCCAACATTTTCATCTTCCCTTTCACCTCTTCCCCCATCTGCAAGAAGAAATTTCTTCTTCCCTCTCTCTTGAGCACCAGCCTCTCTGGACTCACCTTCTCCCATTCTGTTCTTAGGAATAGCTGACCAGGCTAATGTTTCCATGGTGAGGGACAGGTAAGACATATCCCACAGTACTGCTTGTATTGCATTGTGGTCCCAGAAATTCTGAAGTAGTTTTCAACCATCTTATTCCTTCCAGAGCACGGACTGCCATGGTTTCTTAGGCTGGCATTAATGCAGCTTTTAGTTGCCTGAGAAGCACAAAGTGCATGTACATAGCAGAGAACAAGGGTCCACATATTTATTTAGTAGATTAAATATCTTCTATTAGTTAAAAAGACACAAAATATCAAGGGGAAAAATGACTACACAGCATAGGTCTCAGAAATAGTCAGATTCCAATTACTGTAATTATATCTTTCAAAGGTAAGGTATGAAAATTATCACTTAAACGAGGGAACAAGAAAAGCAGAGAGAACAGTAGCTTATTTCTCATCTTATCTTTGTCTCTATGCCATTGTACTGAATTGCCATGATTACAGTTTGTTAAAGCCTTTTCATTTTTCTCACTGTTCTCTTGAGGATATAAGGCTAGGTGAAAAAAGCAGGGTTATCAACCAAAATTCAATTTCACAAACTCCAAAAGGGAAATATTTATGAAAATGCAGACTTCTGAAAGATCAGATTCCTGTCTAAGTTTCCTTTATGAGTTTGAGAAGTGCATGAACAAAAGCAGATGCTTCTGTGTTGAGGTTCTTTTTGGTTGGAGGCTGGGCGAAAATAAGGGCATAAAAACACCTCCCACAGAAGGAAGTCAGCAAAACCTGCCCTCTTCTCCAGGTTTTTCTCCTTCCTGCCTTCCTGAAACCTGCCCATCTTCATCATCTTAAGAAACTAGGGGTGGTTCTATGTCTCATCGAGCCATTGTTGCAATTGCCTCTCACAGCTGGCGTGTTCCTGCACCGGCTGCTGCTGAGCTCCCCACCAGCTCCAGCTTTCCTACCAACTGGATGGCATCTCCTGGACCAGGAGTTACACTTCGTGGAACCTTGTTCCACTACATGGTGTCTCTATCAGGGAGAGCAATACTTTTCTCTTTGGTCACCAAAACAACTCTGCAAATATTTTTCCAGCAAGCTCAGTTCCTCAACAAGATATGGGGCGTTTATCCTTCTCAACAGTCCAGAAAACTCCTGCAGGCTTAACCCCAAGAACTGCAGAGCACTGAGACCATTTCATGTCCGTTGGGCATGAGGCAGCCTCAGAGTGCAGGAGTTGGGCACAAGCTGATGAGATATTCCCTGTGGCAGAGCCATTCGAAACAGTGTTTTTCTAAAGGGAGTCACAGGCAGACTTTCTGTCATTTTCTCTTTTGGCGTCAGGACAGAGGGTTCAGAAGAAGAGGAAGCTAAAGGAGGAAGAGATGTTAGGAGAAATAATGATGAGGAGCAAAGAGAGGAAGGGGTTCCAGGGTTAAGGTCCCAGACATGAATGGGAAGGTAATGGGAGGAGGCCACCCAGCAGAGCATCTCTGACAGCGTCCCTCACCCTGCACAGAAGACATCTGGGGTGGTGACCAGTGTCTGACAGTGCTCCACTTGGACATGCAAGTGGACCAGCTAGCCCCACAGGTCCAGTTATATCCTCACTAGGAAATTTGGGGTTGCTGTCACCACAGACAGACAGCTTGATGCAGGCCAGGAGAAGGCACATGATGATATCCTGTGACTGGGGGAGGGCTTGGGTAGGGAGGGCACGGATCAAGAGGTGGTGGAGCAGCTGTAACAATGACTGTGACACCACATGCTTGGGGTAAACCTGTTCCCAGTCCCTGCTTGGCCTGGATACACCTGAGCAAGGAAGGCCTGGACATCCAGTGTGCCTTGCCCCTCTGTTCTGCAGAGGATATTTCCACCTGATGTCCCCTCAATCAGCACCAGGCCAGGCCAGTGGGGATCCTTGGGATGGTACCTTATCCTCACTTGTGACTGGGCAAGACCTAAGGCTGAAGGAAAGGAGAGAGCAAGGGCAAGCATGCATTGGTCTGCCTGGGAAAAGGAAGTTGTATCGCACTCTATGTTGGTGAGGGAAAAAAAAGGGAAAGCACCACCAGCGATGCTGCTAGGAGAAACACACAGGCTTATTTATATGCTCCCAAGCCCTTAAATGACTCCTGGGGAATTCACAGCTACACATAACCTGTCATGGAAATAGGACTGAACTTAGAACAAACACAGAAAGAAAGCTGTTTTGTTGTAAGAAGCCTCCTGTACTGTATTATTCATATTTCTCTGCCTCTAGTGAAAGCCCTGAAAAGACTTGGTGAGGTCGAACAGCTATATGGATCCAGCTTCCTAATGCAGATAATTCACAGAACTAGAAGGAACAAGACAGAAGGAGAGTTATTAACATTGCTTTAAACTTTGATGGAATAATTTGATGACTGAATTTCAGCCTCTTTTTGAAGTAGAAATTAGTAGTCATGAACGCTGCATTTCAAGGTAACCCTGCTTAAATTAAACCAGACAGTACTGAACTCTCACTGGAACCTGTTAAATTAATGGCAGAACTCTTTAGCAAAGCCTTTTTCTCCCCTTCTAAACTGTGATAAGTGAGGAATTAGTGTTTTTAAAACAAAAATGCAATCTAAAAACTCAGAGTGTTGAAACTCATACAGAGCACTTAGCTTCTCCAGTAATGCCAGACAACTCCTACACACACCAGCTCAGGGTAATAGGGGTCAGAAATTAAAAAACGCTGACAGAAGCTTAGTTATAAACTATAGACATAATGTTTGTAGAAACAACTGGTAAAAAACTAAGTAAAATTACACATGTGATGGCTGGAATTCCAAGCAGACAAGAACCAGATGAGAAATGAAGTGTGTATGTTGAACAGCCCTTTGAACACTTTCACTACGGGATACGGTAGATTCTCGTATGAAGTCTTGAAATAAAGGATGTCTCTTTTCTGAGAAGCTATGTTTTGGCACAGCAAGGAATGCTGACCTCAACGTGGAAGTCTTTAAGCAAGATTTTCTGCCTTTTTTTGGCTGGAGTCCAGACTTAAGGATAATAGAGCTACCTTAAGGATAATAGAGCCTTGGAGCCTTTGAATCTCTGCATAGGCATGGATGAGCAGAGTGTATCTAAAGCTCTCCATCTAGTGGCACTTCACAGAATCATGGAACCATAGACTCCTTTGGTTTGGAGGGGACCCTAAAAGGCCTCTTAGTTCACCTACCCTGCAATGATCAGGGACGTCTTCCACCATATCAGATCGCTCAGATCCACATCCAAACTGACCTTGAATGTCTCCAGGGATGAGGCATCTACCTACCCTCTGGACAACCTGTGCCAATGCCTCATCATCCTCACTGCAATTAAAATCGACCCTCTTTTAGTTTAAAACAGCGTTGTAAAGAGCCATGTCACATTACCCATTTGGTTGAGGCTCAGTCAGGTTTTTACTGTGCATCAAATACGTACTGCATGTGCACATGGAGATGCAGGCAGCACTGGCCACACAAAGCCAACCTCAGCCCACTGCCCAACACCATCGCTGCTGACAGTCTCCCTCCTAGCTGGAACACCGGCGTCCACAGTCGTTTCCTGTTTCCAGTAACAATTGCAAGGGGAAAAACTGACGATTCTTCAGCTTCCTTAGGACTTTCTCACCCTATGGGTGTCTCCTTTGAGATGAGCTATCCTTGTTATTATGTTATCCTTTGGAATCCTTTCTAATGTGGATGTTTAAACCTGGGAATTGGTGCAGGTGGGATAATGAGACACAGAGCAAAGCAAGGATGAGAGGACCACCAAAGATCCTAGCCAGCTCTGTGGACCAGAGTCTCCAAAAAAACACCATTATAAGGAGTAGATAGAGTCTGTAAGGGAAAAGGAAAAAGGGAGGAGGAGTACAGGGAAAGAAATAAATATTTCTCATTCAAACTCTTCTATGCAGTTACCTATAAACCAAACAGAACCTCTCTGCAATTCCATTGCAGTCACTGACTCGTTAAATGCTGGGTCTAGGGACATATCAGAGAGGGTAGGGTTAACCTTGATCCTTCATCTGTGCTTCCAGAGTGGATTTTTACATACCTGAAGGTTAACTCTGAATCAGTGATGAAGTTAAGAAATGTTTCCTGGTCCCTCTGTGGTGAAAACCCATGGGTGCCTGACAAGTGTGGGCACAAGTGTTACTCTTCACGCTTCCTCTCCACTACAGCTCTCACTGGATTTGGTGGGAGACAGCCCCAAACAAGGGCTGAAGGTCACTAAAAAACCATCTGCAGTTTTTCAGGCTTTTATCCAAGTTTTATGTGGTTGATTTTTGTCTGGCTTGCAGATTTTCCAGCTGTTTGATTGAATTTATTGGTTTTTTTCTCCTGCTCTCTAACTTATGGGTTGATATTCTGGCCAGATGGTCCCAAGCTGGGACTGACTATCTTGCCTCTCTCTGCTCCCTCATTGTGCTGTTGATCCAGAAGTCAAGTTGCCGTCTGCCAGCCTTACTTTTCTTAACTCTATTGCCTTATGCTTTTTTACATAAAGTTAATTTCATATTACCTTTACGTGCCCCATCACTGTCTTGAAGCAAGACTGGCTGAGGAACAGCGGGAGCAAAGAAAACTCTTTTATGTGTCATGAAACAGAGCAGAGGCTCATCTCTGACTTCGTTCAGGGCAGAGTGAGTGACAGTTGACAAGTCTAGCAGAGGAGAACCATCTCCTTCCCCAGTGCTACAGGTGGGATCCACCCACCTGAGATCATCTAAAACTGTGGTGTCAAAATGTGACATAGTCTGGAGGAGTAAGCACACTAGAAGGCACCTCTCCTGGCATATCATTCCTGGCTAACCCAGAAGCTGAGAAACCTACCTCAGAGGTTTCACTGCTTTGCTTCTGCCTTTCTATTTGTGTTTCTCTATATCAACCCCAAGGGATTCCTTGGTTCCTGTCTTTGGGCAGAGGAATGCCATCCTACGCTGCAGGGACCTTGAGCAACATACTCAGAAAAAGCTGTCTGCGTGACAGACAGGCAGATTTCTCAGCACAACTTTTTTTTCTTTAGCTCTTCATTGTAACATGAAAAAAATTATTCAACATACTGAATCTTTTGGAATTTCTGTTTTGGAACTACATAGTAACTGCTCTTGCCTTTGCTTAAAAACAATAGTTTGATAAAAGTATACAAGATATGCACACCCATACAACTTAAGAATGACAAAGCTTTAAAACTTCAAGTGCTGTTTTAAAATGGAAGAAACATAATTGTTGGAGGCAAGGCCATAGAATCACAGAATCATTAAGACTGGAAAAGACCTCCAAGATCATTGAGTCCAGCCTTTGATCAAAGACCATTATGTCAATTAAACCATAGCACTAAGTACTATGCCCAGTTGTTTCTTGAACAATTTCAGGCACGGTGACTCCACCACCTCCCTGGGCAGTCTGTTCCAATGTCTGACTCTCCTTTCAGTGAAGAAATACTTCCTGATGCCCAACTTGAAGGTCCCCTGGTGCACCCGGCCATTTCCTCTTGTCCTGTTAACAATGTCAATCCAACATTTTTTCTTTTTAACTTACGATAATACAACCGGTGAGCAAGAAACCAGATTATAAACAGAACAAGAAATAAATCCATGCAGATGATTTCAGTATTAAACAGCTTGCCCCTTTTGCCTTCTCTTCAGGAAAACAACTTATCCTGATGTCATAACATTTGGATATCCAGAAAAAGCATTACAAATTACCCTTAACAGGACTCTGCAGAAGTGCATCAACAGGGCATTCAGTAGATGGAGGTGATTCATTTTGAAAACTATTTCATTTAGAAGGTAATGCAGCTTGACATTTCCACTCTGGTGACAGACTTCTGAGAGCTGTCACTTCTTTGTGGCAGCATCCCACCTTTCCCTGCATGCAAATATTCCTTCCCTTTGAGTTACAAACTCATGTACAAGGAGCAGATAGCTGCTGAGACTTACACAAAGCTCATCTTGGCTTTTTTGTGACCTGCTTCTGCTCCCTTTAAACTCAACAGAAAAAATCCCCGAAATTCTATATGAGCGGGAACTAACTCGCTGACCTCCTCCATGCACATCTCTTGGGTGGCCTTTGTTCTTTGTTGACTCTGATGAGGGTGTTCTCTGGTCATCTTCAGCGCAAAGAACTGTGGCAGCATCCTTCAGTTTTGGTCTTCCAGCATGCAAGGGGTCACAACAACACAGCTTCTGTCAAAATACACAAAGTTGGATGGGGAAGAAAGGAATGTTAGGGGCAGGGAAGGACATAGATGATCTTTCGGTCCCACGGAGTGTCTATTGCTCTGTTTTTTCTCCATTTTTCTTATTTTACTTTCTTAGTCAAGAGAATTTCTATTAGCATACTGTTCATTTCCTAGTTTCTTAACCATCGAAATTTGAGATTTTCATTCCAACCCATTAATTAGTTGTTTTTTTCTTTAAAACATGTGAAAAGGGAAATTACAAGACCATTTGTGCTGTTACTGTATCTATTACAAACCACTAAGGAAGTGAAAAAAAAAGTCTGGAAAGCTAAAGGGTAAAAGAAAAGATATATCCATGTCTAATTAGCAAAACACTGGATAAAAAAAAGGAATCAGGTATAATTCTGAACTGGCAGAGGACTTGCCTCATTAAAAGCTACAAAGACAGGAAAAGTAGGGAAGATCCTTGGGATCTAGGTGCAGTGGAAATTCAACTTGCAAAGCTTATGTGGTGGTTTCTTCCTCTAAAAGTAAACCACGTGAAAGTTCCCAATCGGTTTTGTACACAGTAAATTATTAATGTGTAGCAGCAAGAAAATCTCACATTGTGACTCTGACTCAACCTGTCAAAAGATAAAGAAATGTTGTGGAAAGCAAGCAATTGAAAATTATAATTGTAAATGAAAACAGCTCATGCTTCTAGAAGTATAAGATAAACATTTACCAAGTGGCCTCTTGAAGCAGGCAAACAGAACGTTACTGAGTCAGAGTATATTATAGCCAAAAACTGCTTGATGTTTTACTGGCAGCAAATAATAAGTCCAAGTGCCCACCCCTGAAATCCTTGTATGGTGATTCTGATATTGGCTGCAAAGACAGAAGATGTGTACACACCTGGGGAATGGTAATGCCCCTTCAGGGATGGTACTGTAAAAATTAATATGAGAGAAAGAATTGAGAGTAGTAAGACATTCTGGACATTTCTCATACTGGGAATCTCACCTCTGTGAAACACAAAATGGGCAATTAAAAATATTTATTGAGCTACCTCCCTCTGGATATCGAAATATGAAGAGTTCATTATGCAATGCTGTAATTGCAGCAAGAGAGGACAATTTAAAGTAGCTAAAAAAATTAATTTTGACACAATTGCAAGATCATTCCTTGACTGGATAATAGTTATGCACATGGGAGGAAAAAAAAAAGCCTTTTCTAACTGGAACTGAATCTTCATTTGGAAATTAAAGGAAAATAGGATAAAGGGCACAACTTGAATGCAGAGCCATACAGAATGCAATGGGCAGCTCAGCAGAGCTCTTGTTTCAGACTGAAAAAACAAAGTGAGAAAGCGAAGAGAATTTGCCTTGAGCTTTTGCCATATAAATTTCAGCATGCTACAGAAAACACTGCTGGGAATAAAAAACAGCAAAGGAGGAGTTACCCTCCTCATGGCACATTTCTCAAGCTATTGAGACACTGAACCTGCCCTTACCTTGTACTCTTTCACCATGACAGTGAGGAACCAGCATTTCCTCAGGCACTTGCCTTCCTGGGAACCAAATTCCACTTGAACTTTGTGCTGAAAACAAGAAGGTTTTTGTCTTTTGAGTGCAAGCTGCAGAGCAAGCCTCTTCTGGAGATGACAGAGTTACTTGTTCATTCAAACGATGAGAAGGTGACTGGGCCCTCTCCTAGGGGAAATCTGGCTTCTTTTGCCTGTGGGGAGAAATAACAGCAACTAAGTGCTGGGAGCTGCAAACACGTTTCCTTGAGGAAATATGAACAACTGAGCAGGATTGGGAAGGGTTTTTCACCCCCCATATAGTAAGTGCACATTTTTTGCTGAATCAGTAAAAGTGCATCTGATTAAACAAAAACTAAGAAGTGCAAATCTTTAAGAGAACAGGTTGTCATGAAGATGGCTTCAGCTGTTTAAATACAAAAGTCCAGTGATATTCTAGACTCCCTACAGCACCTGGCACATCTGCATGTGGCTAGCAGACAACTAATCTCACACTAGTTTTCTGTTTAGGTACTTGTGAATAACTTCGGCCAATACTCTGTAATAGGATAAAAGAGCTGATGAAACCATCTGTTGCTAAAATCTGTCTACGTCTAGAGTATTATCAAATGAAAGGAAGTTTTATAATTCAGTAGTGCAGCTTTTCAGCTTCCCTTTTCTTTTCTTTTCCTAAGAGTTTCCTTTCTGCCTGGCCAAAGAAGGGCTGTACTTACTCACAAAAGATGTTCATTGATTTCAGCATGCTGAGGAGTGAGCCCCCAGCAGGGCTACGTGTGTTTTGTGCTTCACATCATTTTGTAGATAGATAGGCAGCAAAGAAACAGGGTGCATTTTGCCTAGGGAAGGTGGAAAAGAAATGCAACAACCCTGCAAGCTTTAGTTCTTTGAGGTGAAGATTCCCTGATTGAAGCAGGGTTTGAGTTCTCCACTCCTGGGTACTTACAATGCATGCAAATGCTCCATTCACTGATAGCCTGGTGTTTCCAAACTTTACTCATTCTGCCTGCCTCCGCTTTGTGCATTACCCTTTTGACTCTGTGAAGAGTATTTGAATAGAATGAAACAACTTTGTTCCCATTGTGATCACAGTTCTGATAAACACTCCATTTCACATGGTGGTGAGCTTCTGGCATCTTTTAAAAGACACACAAAAAAAACCCCAACAAACAACCCAACAACAAAAAGAGAACAATAATTTAAAACATGGGAATAGGGAATTTTACTGTTTCCCCCTCTGTCATGATTCAGAAAATAACTTCATAGGTTTTACTTTAACCGCTGCACCTTGGTCAAATCTGGATGAAAATTAAGAGTGGAATAATACATCCTGTGGTTCATCTAGGATTTGGGTACAACAAACCAAATATTTATAGAAAAATTACTAAATATTTGAAATCTGTGTTTCTGTCTATATTGTTTAAAGTATTTTCAAAAATAGCTTCCTACTCTACTACAGTTTTATTAACTTGGATGACTTTGTTTTCTGAAAGTTTCTTTTCCAGTTGTTCTTAGTTTTTCTCTCTTATTTCAGCCCCTTCTAAGCATCTGAATTTTTTCCTGTGCCAATCCTCCTCTGAAAGGTGAAGGAAATCTCTGAGTGGAGTGGCAGAAAGAGGAAAGGGAAGGAATATAATGAGCTATCCTTAAAACACTTACAAACATTGACCCTGCAAGAAATTTTCCAGGTGACTTCTGCAAATTATATGCTATAAACAATTATTTTTATTACAGTAACATACAAAGCACAAAGCAAAGTTGAGAGCCTGATGGTGCAAGATACTGGCAAAAATAACAGAACAAAACTTCTTCTGACCCCAAGAGCCATGACCCTGCTGGGAAAGGGAGTAAACTCTCTAATTCAAGGAAATAGTTGGCTTTTAAACATTCTGCATTAAAAGTGGATGGAACTTGCTTTCTAGAGAAGCAAAGGTTTGGGTTATGGTCCAAATCCTGAAGTAAGAAGAACAGATCAGCATCTTTAGGAAGAAAGACTCAACCAAATCTTGCTATATTATCATAAATTAATTAAGGAAACAAATGCCTCATATTCACTCTTCCAAAGGCTTAACTTTGTTTTTCTGAGTCTGATAGTCTCCAAGATACCTCATCTCAGCTGTCATTATTCAGGACATCACTCCCTGTGTTTCACCTTCTAAATAACA
Organism: Acanthiza pusilla; assembly: GCA_036630365.1. NCBI lineage: Eukaryota > Metazoa > Chordata > Aves > Passeriformes > Acanthizidae > Acanthiza > Acanthiza pusilla. The sequence goes on from JAXCHO010000018.1 coordinate 14,944,661, forward strand.
GCCTTGTGTTTGACACTCTTGATTTTATCATAATGCTCTGGGCCTTTGATTGTAAAATTTCATCTGTGTCTTCTTTCTGTGTTTAGAATGGAGAAAAGCAGTTGAAAAAGTAAGTGCAGGAACAGAATTGTGCAGATCAATGAGCAAACAAATTAATGAAAATACCTTTACACACACAAAAAAAACCCCAAACAAACAAACAAACAAACAAACAAACAAAACCCCAAACTTTGCTAGTCCCCATAAATAAATATCAGGTGGTGTCATTAGGAACATAAACACAAAAATGTATACAACCTGAAAAATTATGTGCAAATTTGAAATGGATGGAAACTGGGGAAAAGTAGAACATTTCTGTCCACTGGGACTTAAGCCTCTTCCTCTCCCATTTATTTAAGAGTTAAAGATCTTATTTAGTATCCAAAACTGGGTTTGGGTTTCTCCTTCTCCCAAAAGGGCCTTGGATCTTTCTAAGTGACTGCCCTGCTGTCCTGTACTCCACTTTGAGCTATTTCCTACTTTCTCCCATGAAAATTGCTGAATCTTGGCTCCACTTTTTTCACCACATTGTAGGGGAAAGAAAACAAAAAAGATACATTCTGTGTGCATGAATGAACTTATAACCTGCTGTGCAAAGTACCAAAGAAATATATTGGGTTTCAAACCCGATTTCCAAGCGTTCTTGTTTATTCAAAGAGTACCTGCCCCAATGCATCCATCCTGTGACATAGGCATTGTTTTTAGGTATGGGATGCTCAGATTTAAACCTATCAGGCAGCGAAAACATTTCTGCAGGATATCCTGCAGTTTTGTTGAGTGCCCACACCATTGACCAGGGAGGGTGGTGCTTCTGTAAATGAGGCTTTGAATTGGTTTGCCTTTATTAAAAACTAAATGAAACCATTTTGTCTGTACCAAACCAAACTTTGTTTTTCCCTTTTTTTTGGCTTATCATTCTGTTTAATGAAAAAAACAGAATGTTTTCTGTTCAGCATTATCTAAATCAGTTGCCTTCCTTGATTTGAATTCTGAAACAAACCGCAGTTATTCACTTGCACTTTATTCATACTGAATCAAACTTTCACCCTGGAGCTGGTGCACAGGGATCTGTGCTGGGAATTCTGGAATACAGGCACACTTTCTCCCACCATCCTACACACCTATTTAGATATTTTGCCACTGTTTGCTATTTATAAATAAGCAGCTTTCCATTGCATGATAAAGACTCGAATGAAAAACACTTCACAATGCTGATGGAAAACTATTTGAAGTAGGAGCCATGTGGGTACTCAACATCAGAACAAAGGAGGATTTTAAGTGTTTGCTAATCCTTGTGGACCTTTTATAGAGTCAATTTCTTTCACTGACTTGAAAAAAAATTACATCAGATGAAGACTGTTAATATCTGTTAAATTCTCAGACAGCATTTTGCAGTACAGCTAGGTGAAATCTTTCCATTCTGCCTGATAGAGATGAAGTTCTTAAAAAATGGGACAGGAAAAGCTGATCTTACTATAGTAAGCAGAATAAACCAGTTATACTTAGTCTCGTTGGTGTTTATAAGAGGTTTTAGCTGGCTTCCTTCCTGACTGGCTATAACTGGCACAAACAATTTCCTTCTTTGAGAGCAACTGTCACTGGTGTAGTTTCTCTTAGGGCCAGGAATGGCATAAAGCATTTATTCTCTCAAAACATCCTCTTTCGTGTGGAGGCCTATAAACAAGTGGTAATGATAACCAGACATTCATCAAATTGTGGGGAGGTGATTAGTGGGATGCCACAAGAAGTAGTGCTCAGCCTAGGTATAATTGACATCTTTAGTCTCTCACCCAATCTAATAAAATCTAGCTGCTGGAAAAACTTTTCTCATTTCATTGGTTTACTTGCATAGTGTCAAGGTAAAGATTGTTAGACCACCTTTTGCAATTCCTCTTTTTTACTGTGGATTTTTCCACTGCTTTTAAAGGACTGACTTATAGACATCTGTCTGTACTAGAATGCAAAGCAAAGTAGTTTAGAAGTAACATGACAGTGATAGATGTTGCTATTTAGCACAATTCATAACCTCTTAGTCCAGAGGGACCACAGTGTGTGAGCCTGACTTGTACAGAACTGAACCAAAGGGATTTTTCTGAATTTGAAGCAGAGAACACAGAACCAGGTGAGATATGTTAAGCTGATGAATCTATCTTGGTTTTGTGGACAATTGAACGAAATACCTTAAGCTGAAACTTACCAGGTTAGATTTCCAAGAAAACAGCCCTGTCTCTCCTCACCATTTCTTCTGGAAATTCATTCCAGGTCGCTATAGCTCTGTCATTCAGAAAATTAAGAAAAATTCCTAGCCAAATTTACTTATTTTATTTCAGTCTCTGTACATTTGGAGACTGACTGTAAGTCTCTGAACTAGGAAAGAGAGCTTATTTGTGAGAGCTTTCTCAGAGGTCAGGCTATACTTGCAGTTCAGACTCTCAAAAGCTTGGGGCCAAGCCACAAAAACTTACATTGCACTTTTCACAGGTCTGATTTCGCTAGCTTTGCTATATTCCCCTATTCCCATAGTTGAAAGTGGGAAAAGTTATCTCCCTTATTAAAGTATTCCAAAATTTTGTATAAGAAACCTTAAAATACATGTTTGGTCAATGAAAACAACATAGCATTGGTTTGTGCAGTTTCATACCAAACTAAACCTCCAATTAAAATTTAACACTAGGAGGTAAATGCTTTAGACCATCTAAATGAAAGAATGCACATAATCAGGGGTGCAACTTCTGTTGATGGCAAGTTAAGATTTCATAGTTTAATTATGTATCAAACACTCCATCAGCTTACTGAAACAGAAAATCAGGTTAATGAGTTAATAAAGATAACAATTAAGAAAACACATACATATATATTTCTCCATAAAAAGAGAATGATAATTAAATACATACCATTATAAGAAAAAACATTTTGAAGAATGTTTGGGGTCTTGGAAGCCGTTACACCCTGTCCCATCAGTGCTTGTTGTTGTTTGAACTAAAAAGCCCTATATGCGTCATTCCCGATGTCTTTACCGATGTTTGGTCCAAACACAGGTATTTTTATGTAACTACCAACTGCCTATTTAGTGGTCTCGCTAAAAACAGAACCTACACAAAATGTGTACAAGTGCAGTGCCACCCCTGATGTGTTCTGAAGATACAAACATCTTAAGGCCAATGCAAGATTTGCAAGGCTTAGCTTGGACCTGAAATGTGTGCAGATATGGACATGGTTTACTACTGAGGAACGGTGCCTAGCCATGGTGAAGAGCAAAGCAATGACCAAAGAAACAAATGGGAAGGATTTTTGTTAATCGACACAGGAATAACCATTGTGGCTATTAGTTGCAAAAAAAAAAAAAAAAAAAAAAAAAAAAAAGTGCCTAGATTAGAACAACAGCACTGATACCACATTTTCCTTTATTTTAAACATTTTTTTGGTCACAGAAGATACCATTTGGTTTTTGGTGTCCATATAAGGGGTTAAAAAATAATACCTGCAGTGCATTATTTTGTTGTACTGGAATGAGTTTAGAAACTGAGGAAGATGGTTGATAGTAAGTTTGTTTAAAGATATTTACGATGTCAAAAATAACAGCACAAAGGACTTTTACAAAGGTACCAGTAAGGTTACTATCCCACGAGTGGGCCGAAAATATGGAAATTACACTTGGTAAGTGGAAGAGGATACACATATTCTGATACTTATCTAATAAATATGTAATTAATATCAGCTGGGACATCAAGTGACCTTAATGAAGGCACTTTGGAGCTTTTCTCAGGATTATGCCTTTGAAATCTGTTGATTTTCTTGCTTTTACAGGGCAAGAAAGGTGAGAGTATTAGAAAGTCAGCAAATTACAAACAAGATTTTGTCTTTTTTATATTAAAGAATTTCAACTCTTAATCATTTTTTACCTAAGCAGAGTTTGTAATGATTTTTACATGCCTGCACTGGATTGACACTAATAAAAATATTGATTGTTAATTAAGTTTTATCTAATCCCAAACAACTTTGATGGTTAAATCATTTCATGTCAGCACTGTTCCCTCAATAGTTTTTGTGATTTTAACTTCTGAGGTATTTAGAGAGAGAAACCATAGTCCTCAGTTTGCTACAATAAACAAGTTTAATAGAAACTCAATTCCTTGCAGACAATAAGACTTTTGTGAAATTCCACTGATGATTTCAGTAACCTTTACCTCTTCAATCATTAATCTTGAATACAGTAAATTGTAAAACAGAAATGGTAGCAAGACCCAGTAAAATAACATTAGGATTTTACCTCTAGAAAGCACATTTTGTGCAACATGCTTGAGGGTGCATTTGTCTTTTTCATGGCCATATCATAGTCCTGACTGATGGGATGCTGCTCCAGAACTGGACTCCAAAATTTATGTGTCTGTATGTGTGTGTCTATATTACAGTCAATAGCACCCAGCTAGCTATTAATCTCAACCTTAAATGAGCCTCTGCAGACTCCATTTTCTGTAACAACTTGATCTTGGTTGAGTACCTTAGCACCTCAGCAATCCAGCACACACAGAGGCACGGATATGCCTGAGTCCACACCCCACTGTACACCACATAACCAGCTCATATATATCAGTGTCTTTTCTTTCATAGAATCATAGAATTGTACAAATCAGAGAATAATTCAGGCTGGAAGGGACCTTGGGAGATCTTTTGTCCAACCTTCTGTTTGAAGTAGGGTCTACTTTGTACTGTGTGAGCAGTCCAAGCTGTCCAGGACTTTATCCAGTCCAATTTTCTCCATTTCTAACTGATGAGCTTCATTTACACCAAAAATTCTTGCTAAGACTACTGAAGCAGTGACTTGCATTTTTATACTGTCAAAACACTTTCCATTTCTCTTTCTCTATTTCTATTTTCTTGTATTGGTTCCAGAAGGCATCTCAGCCTTGCCTCTGTTGCGCATGCCCAGCTTCAATTTCTCCTTGAAGTAAAATATAATTTTTAAAATTAAAAAACTGTCTTCCCAATGACAAATTCACCACAGGTCTTAGTAAGTTGGTTGTTAGTTTCTTAAATTTGCTGAGTTTTAATTTCCAGCCCTGTATCTTACCATTTCTTCAACTGACGGGTGGAGGAGCCTTCAAGAAGCCGTTTCCCGTTCCCTTTTTGAAAACATACACGAATATAGGATAGTGCATCATGTTTTACAAGCAGAAATTCTCCATTAGATTGCCACTCACTGGGAAGCAAGTTCATCAGGTAGGAGCAGAGGGCAAGAGACGTCCACCAGGCTGTAGCTGAAGAATGGTAACCCAGCAAGGCATTTCTGGAGCTCACATTCACACTTAATGAACTTGTCTAGTAAAAGCAAATCCCCAGAACACAGATGTCTATCACTGCCAAAAACATCAGCAACAAGTAAGCATAAAGGCAAAAAGTACCAGGATGATGAACGGTCTGAAGAGAAAGACTCATAGGACAAGTCAGGAGGACTAGATGCAGATGCACAGTTTGGCTCAGTGACATCTTAAGAGAGGCTGAGCGATGGCTTCATCTGCTCTTTCCATCGTATGGGCTAAGCAACCTTCCTGTGGCAGGCTCGGACCAAAATAGCCTTAAGCATAGTGACATTTCTGCTTCTCGGGAAAATATTTACACACGTGAGGATAAAGCATATGTGTGGGTGGTGACAGGGAGAGGTACAAAATAACTACATTTTCCTATCACCCCTGTGCTCATAGCCGGCTTTAAATGCCTGCCCGGAACCTGGGGACACTGATGACCTGACTGTCCCTGCCCACCCCTCATGGGCTCCCTTGTCCCGGGGTCCCATGTCATTCCCCAGGCAGTCATTCCTTGCCCCAGCAACTCCAAGAAGGGCTGGTCTTGTTATCCTGTATATACATTTTATCTATCATACTAATTGTTTTGCAATATTTGGCAGTGTTAATGATCCTGACTCAGCTGTTTCAACTTTCAGGCTGTCACAATAATTTAACAGAACAATACCTTTCTAAGTTATTCTTAACTGAGCTGCGATTCCCTTCAAAACCTTTCTCATGCACTTTCCTTTCTGTCTTTTTCAGGTTTTTTAGTGAATTCTGCTGGAATCTGCCCTCCCAGGTCGGATGAGAGGGCATTAGGACATACCCAGGTGACAATACTACACAGCAGTGTTGCTGTCATCAATCCCGTATGGCACAGAAACACAATGTCTTCTTCTTAATCCCTTCCCAGCTGAGCCATTGCAAGGTACTTGCTAGAGCATCCTCTGTCCCATCAGTCGGAAAGTTTTGTGGCACACAGTCTTGGAAACAGTTCTTCCATGACAAGGAAAATCTTGTCTCTTTGGAATAAACTGTGATCAACTGCACAACAGAGCTTAGATGCTCAGTCACTGATCTGTATTTTGACACTTCAGAGAAATATGACAAGGTGTTTTGCCTTCCATCTGAAGCATCTCATTTCTCATCTAATAAGAAATTTGCTGCCAATTTTTTAATTAGGGTTCCATCAGAAAGCATTCTTCTTTGTCAGAAAATCATGCAACATCTGCCTGGTAATATATCTTTCCCTCTTTCCTCATCCAGACCAACAATTTTAAAAAATCTTTTAAAAATCATCAATTTCCTGCCTACTCAGAAAAAAGTACCACCCTTCTTCAGTCCTGTATTTTCTGACTCTCAGATGGATCAATTCTTCCACTGTCCTCTCCCTCTTGTGTTGTGCTCCTTCTGGGGAGCAGAGCTGCCCTGAGTAGTGGGTGGCATGGGAGGGCACTTTCTTTGCTAGAAAAGCAAAGAGAATTACAGCTGGCTCTGGCTGTCATGTGGAGCTGGCAAACCTGGAGAGTGAGCCAGCCCCACAGAGTCAGGGAGTGCAAAGAGAGTGGCACTGCTGCCTCCGTGGGGACACCCACCATCCCCAGCGGAAGGAGCCCATCCAAATGTACTGCTCTCCCCTGTGACCCTGAGCCAGGCACGCCCCACATTGGTATGATTGGTATGGGTCCCATCACGGGGAGAGAAGGTGCCAAAACCGCAGCTGCCCTCTTGTGTGTTTGAAGCAGCTGGACTAGCAGAGGGATTCGGGGATTCTGCGATAGTCTCATTTTCCCTTCCCAAAAACAGCCTGTTGGGAGCATAACTACGGGACTTCCCACACATGAGCTCTTGCTGGTACGTATGGAGGTTACAGTGTATCCGCAGATGGATTCATACACATTAAGAAGACTTGTAGCAGCTTCTGAAAATGTAAATATTTCTCATCTGCGACTTTGAGACCTCAGAGAGGAGCAGAGCGCTGAGGCAGGACACCCTGCTGAAGAGGCAGCTCTGTTTAACACTTTGTGCTAGGCACAAAGCTGGCTGGCGATTCATGTGAGGGAGAAGTTTTATCCAGAGGATTTATCAGGAACCTCACTTCCTAAGCTCTGTTAATTTATTTGCATGAGAAGTGTGAGCCTTGGGAGGAATTCTCTGGTCCTTTCTTGTCACTGCCTGCAGAAATGGAGTGCTGCTGTGCATCCATCTTAATTACAGCGTTTGCCTTGCAGTGGTTTGCATTTCCAAAGCTGTCTTCCTATGACAAAGGTGACAGTCTTCACTACTTTCTTCTGATCAAGAGCCGAGTCCCTCCATTACAAAGCCCATGGGCCAGATATGTTACTAATGCAGTTTCCCAAGTCCCCACCAGTTCACTGAAACAGTGTACATCCAGTTCTGAAAAATAGCAGATTGTTGCATGCCTCTGTTTAAATTAACTAGACAATCCTAATGACAACATTGAAAGAAGCCAAACTGTTTTCTTTCTTTACTTTGTATTCGTTGCTTTAATGTCCAGCATTGCCTTCCTGTGACTTCAACAAGCTTCTAATGGCCCTAGGAACTGGGCTACTGAAGACATATTCAGACAGTTTCCTTTTATCTGCCTACTTTAGACATCGAAGTTTCTTTTCTCCCCTTGGAATGATCTTTAAAAACAGGTAGATATTGCTCCCTTGTTTCAGATGGCACAATATTTGTAGTTAATAATTTACATGTGCAGATATGTAGGTCTAGTCCCGGTCCTCAGAAATGTGCAGGTGATTAGGGTGAATTGTGTTCCTGCACACCTTTAAAAAACTGAATTTCCATCCCTAAAAAGTAGTATTTGTGAGTGAATTTTACATCACAAATGTGTTAGCCTTAAGTCAATGGCATTCAGTAAAACAAAGGCATTAACTTCAGTGGGAATGGATAGAGACAGAAAACGCCCATTTGTAAACTGAACCCCAAATATACAGTTAATGTTCACTTGCCTAGAGAATGTTACCTTCTAAATTTGCCTGAAAAATAGTCTGAGATAGAAAATAATATCTGACTTTCTTTTCATTGCATCAATAATTTTCATTTGAGTATTTCTTTTCCCCAGCATCATTCCAAACACTTCTTAAAAGCAATCTACTCCTTGTCCTGATTTCAGAAAAAGCTTTTTTACTACTGTTTATATAGCACTGAAATCAAGTTTACATCCCAATGCTATCAGTGTTTCTTTTATATCACACAAGTACATAGAAAAAACTTCCTGGTGAACTACCATTTCTAAAAATTTCATTACTGAAATTTCAGTCTCGAGCATAACTTCTCCTCACAATCCCAAGTCCATTCCACTTGGGTAGGATTAATCTGCTACACAGATGGAGGTAAGACATTCCCATTATTCTCTAAGATAACTAGTTCCTCAATTTCTGCTGACAAGGTTGGTTTTGAGCTATTCTGACCCAAAAAGCTGACCAGAGTGTATTAGGAACTCAAAGACACAGCCCTCAGGATTAGTCACTGCATCTATGCAAAAAGCTAAGTCTTTTTTATTTTTGTTCTTTGCCTGGGAATATGGAAGATGGTAAAATTGCAGCTTCTATATTTTATACTTGATATAACAAAGAAGTAGAGTCTTGCATTCTGTAGGATCAGCTTTCTCCTGCAGGTTGAATGTTCAAAACTCACAAAGCCCAGTGAGTTCTTTGCCTAGGGGATACGTGCTTTTTACCAAATTTTAAGATAGTCTCTATAATTAGTGGTCTAATTTTGTTGTGCACAAATGACCTTACCCACCCGAGTGGGAACACAAAACTCGTATTTGTGAGCTCAAATTGGCTGAATGTGTGTCCTCAAACAAATATACTCTGGGTCTGCTGCATACTTAGTATTAAGTACAGCAGGCTCTGAAACTCCAGTCAACAAATGAATATGAAACACTGCAAAAATATTTTTGGTGCAAAATAAGTGAGGCTGGGAAAAGGCCAGAATGAAAACTTGGACTTTTCTAAATTAGCTCCAGTCCAGATCCCCAAGCATAAGCAAATTCTCCCAAGAGACTTGGAGTACTCAGAAGACTTTGCAGTGTCAACGAATTGCCCTATATAAGGATGTTAATATTTTATGTCGTGATTTCATCACTGCTTCAGTGTATCAGGATCTAGATATCCATTGCTGGAGTGCCTTGCGGCTCTGCATAAAGGAGGTCTATAAATACCTGTGAACCAGGTACCCTATAAACACCAGACAGAGCAGACTACCGATAAATTCATTCACAGTCCCCAAAATATACTTCCATCACACAGGCTCTGCACCAGCATTTATAGCCTTCATTTTCATACTGCACCTGTTTCTGTGTTGAGAAGCTGCCCACCAGAACAGCCCAAACACTCTTAGCCTGATCACTCTTTAACAATTGGCCATTCCTGTTTCAAAACTTCTCTTTCCTCTTCAATTATCCAATTAAGACTGAAGGGATGAAGAGCAGCAAAGGCACTAGTTAGTGCAGACAGTGATCCAAATCCCCAGGAAAAGCTATGGGAAACACCATGGGAAATAACGTGTGAACCACCATGGCTTGATTCCTTCTATGTTTTCTGCAATATTCCATGGGGAAGCGTAGTGCAGTAGGAACAATTTATCTTATTCGCCTACCAAATGTGGAGGGGTTTTGTACTCTTGGAAGTAAACATCCCAATTTCATTCTTTTCTGCACCCTTTGGTGCTATCTTCTCTATATAAGTAGAATTTATGTGAGCATCAGTTATTGTTACTACTATAACTAATAGCACATTTCTGAAATTGAGGCTATAGCTAGTTACATGACACAAAAAGCTTGAAACAGTCAGAATAATTTTCTTTTAAAAGTCACAAAATACAAACTGAATTACCTTTTTTTTTTTTTTTTGAGCTAAAAATGGAGTCAGGTTTTGCCCTAGGGCAAATTTCTATAGATGAGTTATAAATCTCTAAATAATGAGGTTTTTAATGAAAACAAGGCTAACTCAGTGTGAACTGTAGCAGAGCAAATTGTGTCACTATAACTGTAACTTAATGGAAATCTAGAGCATATTGAATTTTTTTTCTGATTGTTCTTAATTTATCAAAACCATATCATTTACAGCACACTCTAAATGAGGCAAAAGCATATTCAAGGATGTGGCAGAGATAATTACAAAAAGCACCAAGGAGACAAGTAATGAGTAGGTAGAGGAGTCAGTCACATGAGAGAAGAAAGTAGTATTATTATGTAAATCTGGGATATCAGTGATTGTGTCAGCTCTACATGTGGGAGATGGTGGGAAGAGCTGAGGACAGGGGGTGGCTAAATGGAGGGAGGGATACAGAGCACGAGTGGAGAAGGCTTTGTGACTGGTGAGTCAGTAACATCATCTCTAATGTTTTCTTCCCGGGGCATGGTATAACTGCTCCATGTGTAGCATTTTTAACTGGAAGCTTGAGATGCAATTAAGCAAATGAACAGCTAAACCCAAAGGCTCCCGAAATAAAGAAAAGGTTGGCAAATTAGCTCTGAAGTAAATAGCACTCATCATTTGTGCAGCATTTTATTTTTTCAAGGCATTGTACAAACATTGACTAATGAAGGGCCTTTTTTTTTTTGTTCTCCCTGGAGTTCATATGAATTAAGGAATCTACACATGAGCAGGCCAAAAATGTACTGCATTAACCAAAGATAACAGAAGAAGGGATACCAGGCAATAGCTGGCTACTAGGTAGACTCATGGAGGACAAAATCCCGAACCAGCCATGAATGGTGCAGTGCAGCCCTGGTGCATTAACACCGTGCTGCTCCTCTGCAGAGAGTCCTCCCTCCCAGGCAGGCACAGCACATGCTGGGACCAGCTATTGCCCCATCAGCCTCTGTGCCACACTTCACTGCACGTGAAAGGTGTGCCTGCAGCCTCACAGAGCTCACCCAGGGGATCACAGACCAGGGAATTGCATCCAACAGCAGCTCACACCAGCTGCAGGGAGAGCCCAGGACCACCACACTGACAGCATTGCTCTTTCCTCTCTGGAAACTCGACCATCGTCCAGGCAAGAATGGGAGATTCATGGAATGGAAAATACTCTAAAGCCTAATGTCCATGGAGTTCATTTGCTAAGGGAATAGCCATGTTCCTGGGCATTAATTTTATGTTGCAAGCTCTTACAATAAAAATGCATTAACTGTTTTGGGAATGAGGGAAGAAGCACTTGCCAGTGAGTGAGTGTCCTTATAATATGGTGATTTCGGAAGGAATCCCTCCAATCTTATAATTCATTCTGTTTCAGTTGTAAAATGATCCAGTTTTAATTTTTCTCCTCTTTCCCTCCCAACTGGAAATTTCTCATAATACCCTGGATCGTGGGAGAAGAAAGTACAATCCCTTTTCAGATGAAGACACCAGAAATGTGATTTTACCACTTCAGCCAGTTACAGAAGGTGGATGTCACTTTCCCTTTCTTCTGAACAAAAGCTTCTTTGATGGCTCACCATCCTGTGAGCTCAATAAACCAAAGTGCAGTAGTGGTTTCTCTGCTTTAAATGGAAATTGGGTGTGCTAATAACAAACACACCAAGCCTGACTGCTGGGCATTTTAAGCCTAGAGAGGCTTTGTGGATCCCATAGGAACTTCAGACCCATCCCACACTCAATGGAGGATCTAGCAGCTCTGAAAATGGATACAAGCAGGACTGCCAAGGCCAGGCAAAAGTGCAAGCACTTCAGTGTTCACTTCTGATGAGGAGTTAGGCACATCACTTGTGCCTCTGTTACACCTGTGTGGCATCTGAAGTACCCAAGTGTCTTTCTGCATCTGGGCATGAGTGTTAGAGATAACATTAACAACACATAAACAGAAGCCCTGCATGGCCTGGACTGTCAAACACTGACTCTTTAGCAATGAATAACTTCTGAGCAGTGAAGGCTGGATCACAGAAAGAGATGCTGAGAGCATACAAGTCATTTTGTGACTTTGTAGTGGCTGCTTGTGCAAAGGATATATTTTCAAGTGTTTCCAGTACTACAGAAGCCTTGCAGCTGCTTCTGAGTCATTCTGAGCACCAGAAAAGGTGATGAACATTATAGGAAATTATCTCCAGTTACTTCAAAATATTATTCTGGAATGGAAACTTCTATGAGTTATTTGCTCTAGGAGGTATTTTGTGGTTATTAGGCTCATTTCTGTTCTGTTTTTGCAGAAAAGCACTGCCTACTCCTGCCCACGACTCTGCAATGATAGGCACAGCTGCATCCCATGAAGACTATCCAAAGCATCATTAAAGAAAGCCAATAAACAAAACAACAAATTATAACTCGCTCAGCAGATGCCGAAGATAGTGTCTTATCTGGCACATGGTGGAATTCTTTCTCCTTACACCATTACAGTGAATATTCATCAAAGCTCTCACAAATCAGACTTTACCACCTAAAAGAACCAGACCCAATTATTACAAACTGAGCCAGAGGATCCACTTAGCAGCCTCTGCACCATTCTGCTGACTGCTCTCAGTTCTCCTCTCCATGCTTCCAGGACTGTTTCTTCCTGGATTAGTATAGCTCAGCTGTTCAGCCCAGGGATGATACAAGATCACATAAGTGCTTACTGGAGATGGGGATTGCTTCCAGGTCTGGGAGCCAAGACACACAGGCCAAGCAGCTGGGACCACTTGCTGATTGTAAATGCAGTGAAGATATAAAACACTAACGTTGCAAATTTGCAGAGAAAATTTTCATGATGCTGACTTCCATTCTATTGCAGTCTAATACCTCAAAGGAAATGGTAGAAGGTTCTTGACTTAGGCAATTAAGTCTCACCTGCTGAACAAAGCTTAGCAAAGCAGACTGCTGTGAGTAGCTTTTCCTGGGCAAGACGACAGCCTCATCGTAAGGGCTTGTTCTCTCACATGTCTATGATTCCTGACAGATTACAGTTAGCCAAGTAATTAAGGTAAAAAAAAGTAGCTTAAATGGGAACCTAAAACTGTGAGAAAGGAGAATCATTATAAAAAGTGTAGACTATATTAATGGATTACAGTAAAAAGAAAAAAAGTCTCAGGAGGATTAAAGTGTTAAATAGTAGCTAAATAGCAAAGAGAGAGTGAGAAGACAGTCTAATGCCTCTTCTTTTTTCTTCTTCTTTTACTTTATCTTTGTAATCCAGATGTAGCAGCAATTTTTGGATGCCTGATGCCCTGGTGTGTGAAAATTGGATGCATTTTTATGAGATTAATTTCCCCAACAGGGATGGGGTCAGGTGAGGGAGTTCCTTAACTTCTTACTGCCAGACAGCTACTAGGACATTGGTGGAGGTCCCAGCACAGGTCTTACACCTTGCTCTCCCTTTCACTGGGAGGGAGTGCCTGCAGGAGGGAATGGTTGTGCCATATGGCTGGAGCTGGGCAGCCCTGTGAGCACTGTTGTTTATTTGGAGAGGGTAGAGGTGGCATAAAACAATACTTTTAGTATCTGACATCAAAAGAGAAGGACACCCTTAAAAGAAAGACACAGAGAAGACTTGTCCGAAAATGAAGCACGGATTTGTCAGAGGGCACCTTATACGCCCCTATGGAGTGGTAACCCAAAAAAAGATGTATTTCATCAGGAAGCAGTTTATGACCACAGCTGATTTACAAGGTGAGTCACTGAAGCACATACTCTAAAAGAAGGCAGTGCCCAGTAAAAATTGACTACATGTGGCAAACCACACACCAACCCTGCCTCAAATTCATCTGTGCTGGCCACGTTCCTGTGTCCAGCCTATGGACCAAACCTAACCCAGAGTGAGACAACCCTCCTTTCAGGCTTGGCAATGCCTATGACAAGAGTTTAGCTTAGATTCAGCTAATTTATCAAGCTGTTTGCACTGTGGGCCTTTGTCACTTGAGTGAGGAAAAGAGACCAGCTGAGAATTTGTGTTTAAATATAATTTAGCCTGTCAAGCAACAGTGCTCCTCAGTGGGGGGTGTTTAAACAGGAATCAAGGCACTTGTCATGCAACAGCAAGGTCAAAGACACACTAGCACTGTCCAAGCCCTGCTTCCAGCTCCAGGCTCTGGGGTGGCAAGAGAGGAGCCTCTGAAAGGAGAAGACAGCCGTGCAGAGAGCTGAGGAAGCCATGCTGCAGGGGCGGGAGCAGGCTGATGCCAGCTCCTGGGGCTTGCATTTCCGGAGGCAAACATCCCTCCTTGTTTTTCCTCTGCTGCTACCCACTGTCAGCGAGCCAGTCTGCCTGTGCATGTATCTAGCTCCAAAATCAGCCACCTCCACAAGTTTTCTCCATGCTTTCCCCAGGTCTGCCTTGGGGAAGCTGCCTCCGGGCGGGGAAATTTACCCCCCTTCAGGCACAGGGATGGGAGCGGTGCCAGGGCCACCTTGGCACATCCTGCTCCATACACAGTCAGCTTGTAGCTGCCTAGCTACACCAACCCTTAAAAAAATCATTCCAGGAAAAACACCTCCTTAAATAGCGGCGATTTGGGTGATTTTAAAATGCCACCACGCTGCTGCATGGATCTCCTGCCTGTGGCTGAAGTTTTCAGTGCGGGCATTCACTTCCCATTAGTACTGAATTCTGCAGCTCCGGCTCCATGTATTATTTTGAAAATTTGCCCGTTTGTACCTTCCAAGGTCTATCAGCTCAGTTTACTGACACAATCAACGCTTACTGTTTTCAGTTCTGCAGAGCCCAGCTAGCTGAACAGCAAGCTGTATCTACTTCTTGCAGCATCATCAAAATTGCCAGACACATTTTGAGTTCTCATGCCTTATTATTGCAGTGAAGATATGAGGAATACATTTTTTTTTAAAAGAAGTTTTATTTTTCTATTTCCAGTACCCCTATGATTCTTGAAACTGTCATTGAAACAAAAAATACCCACCCCCACGATCCCCAAAAAAGGAACGTATTTTTCCTGAATGACAAACGAGCTTCTCAACATAAGAATTAATTAGCTTAGGAAGAACCAATGTATCACCTTTTCCTTTAACTCCATGTAGATTTGTCAAAAAAACTGTCATTATTTTGAGCACAAATTTTGCCACCCATGATTGTATGAAGTTAGTAACTGAACATCGTGATGTAACCCAAACTTCAACTCTTTTAGCATCCCCTATGTATTTAATTGAAAGCACAAATAAACTCAGCATAGACAGTTCTTTGCGAAAGCCAGACACCCCCACAATGGGTGTAGGCATTTTGGGACACACCAGGAACATCTGGTTAGAAAAGACCTGGTTAAAACAAACAAGCAAAACAAAGCAGATGCTCAAATTCAAACACATGCAATAAAAGGACCCTTGGAATTAAAGCCTGAATAATCAGACTTGTATGTTCTGGTTGCTGACGTGGCTTCTAGGACTCAGAGTTTGGTGGTTTGGGGCTCACTGAGCTATGAGCCACCACAGGGAGTTCACAGTTCCCTGGGGATGACAGCTAAAACCCTTGGGCTTGAACGTCTCTTCTTTAAGGGCTTTTCAGCAGGGTGATTGTTTTCAACATCTTGCTTGGTGGATAGGACCCTTCCTGAGGAAGAACAGCCTCAAACTGCTTCATGCTGAGGATAGACCCAGAAGCAAGCTTTACTCAGGCACTCTCCTTGTCTCAGAGCTGCTCACAAGGCTCCCAGTCAGAACGGAGGTGGAGTTTAAGATAATCTGCCTCTGTTGCCCGCCTTTCATCTTCTACTTCACACCTAGCCTGATGGCCTCCTGAATATGGAAAGCAAGGCCCATCCAAGGAGGCAATCACCAGAGCAAAAGCCATCACTCTGTTCACACACTGCTTCAGAGGAGGTTGGCTTTGAGCAGCCAAGTGTCCTGGTTCTGCACATCTGAGCCCACCACACTTCTTTAAAATCCACATACTTGTAGCACAGAGCACGTGTGGAGTCAGAAGTGAAGGCAAGCAGGAAATATTATGGACAGGAAGAGCACGGAACACAACACAGATGATGAAGAAATATGTTTTGGACAGGGAGGTTGCTCCCCAAGGAAACTCCATGGAGGTGTGAGAGACCAGAAAATGTTTGTGCAGCTGTAGCTCTGACACACTTAGACCTGTCAAGCCTCAAGCTGAGAGGTATTTGTTCAGCTGAATCTTGAACTGGTGCTCTGCAGCCTGGAGAGCAGCAGCAAGGCAGATTTTCTCCGTCTTTATGTCCATTGACCAGCTATACCCACTGCACGAGATATCAGGCCTAAGGGAGGCTCTGGCAAGGGATGGAGGCAATGGAGTTTGTCTTCCCATTGGGCCATCACTGGTTGGTACCCTCTGGTTTCATTAAACAGCCACAAGTCACTTAACGTAGAGCTGGACTGGGGAAATGTGGTGTCAAAAGCCACCACAGCCATCTGTCAGGTATTCTGACACCTGAAGTTTGTTACCTTGGAAATGGCTGGATGTCAGTCCTAGGTGAAGCGAGTCCCATGTTCAGATTGCAAAGAGCTTAGGTTTAACAAAAAACAGCATTATCATAGATATTAGTAATGGAAGTATTGTTATTATTGCTTGTTTGGCACACCTTCTAGTTTTAAAGGCCTGGAGAAACCTGACAGCTGATATGGGGATTAATGTTGTCATTTACTGTGATTACCAGCAAACCTTCCATTAAATTCATTGCTGCAAGGTAAACTGTATTTCCACATTTGCTCTTGTTCTATGGCTGCAGCAAGCTGTTAAGGTAGGACTTGGGATTTAGCTGTTTCAACAGAAATGTGGGCAACTGATTCACTCTAATTTGGCTGTCATGCTACTTGGCATTTGTTGTGGTTTTTTCAGTGTTTATAGATAATGATTACTGCACAGGCAGTGAGATTTAGCCTAATTTTTAGGGACCTTCAAGGCACAACTCTGGTTCTGACCCATCTCTTGTCAATAATTCTTTGTCGTTTGAAATGACTGAAGCACATTCTTCACTCACCAGGCATTAAATGAAACATACGACTTTGAAACATCTCCGGTGAAAATCCTAGATGGAAATAAAAGGGCAACTGCTTTGTAGTTATAGTTCTATGCAGCATCAATATTAAAATATTGCACATTAAAGGTTATAGAAAAGGCCATGCTGCAGCAATAGTTTGATTTGTACTGCTTTTCTCTATAGAGTATGTAAGTCCTGTCTTAATTTTGTCAGATGATATGCCAGCTCAGAAGAAGGTATGCAATTAAGAATGAAAAAAGCACAAATAAACAGTGCCATCTTTTGGGCACCGCTTAAACTCCACATATATTAAATTCCACATACAAGTGATGTACGAATGTTATACAGGAGTGTGCAAACACACGTATCGATGTGGAAGGTGATTTTAGGGTATCAGCTTTATTGTCCCTTGAGAGGTAGTGATAGGGACCGAAAGCCTGGAAGTCTCCATCCAGGCTCCTGCAGCTGATCACTTCTCTGCTGTGGCGTCCTGGGCTCCAGCAGCGTGTTCTGGGGTGCAGAACAATGCCTGTTTCCAAGGCTGCCTGTGGCATGTCCCTGTTGGATGTAAATCCTGTCAAGACAGATGGATGGCTGAATATTTCTTGCGAATTTTTCTGTTTTGAAACACAAGGAATGTGAGAGTAAGGTAGAAATGCAGTGTTTTCATTTCTGTATGCAGGAAGAGCAGCTTCATATTTTACCAACACGATGTCCGAATGGATTACATGCAATATCAGACTGCAAACTTCTAGGACAGGTTTTTAATGGAATCTGTGTGAATAACTGTCTCCCTGACTGATACAGGCTTTCCCACTCTGATCTACGCTTCTGCTGCTGGGATTGACTATTAAAACACATTGCTGTGAGCAGAAGGTGGGTCTAAAATGAGCTCCTGCCCCATCAAAACAAGACTTCTAAACCATAAACACCACCACTCTGCCCCAGGCACTGCCTTAACACTTTCTGAATGCCACAACAAATTTCATAACTTTTCAGGAGCAATTATATGGCCATTTGGGCATGAATTAGGTGCTCAAAACTCCTCTGAGAATCCAATCCGGCCTTGAAAAGAGACTAGATGTTCAGTTCACACTCTACTGAAAAGATACCCATGGAAAGAGTTATAGGAGGTCATGGGCTAATTACAAGATGATAGAAAAGTGCTGCCCTTACCAGTGACATGTGTACATTGCTGTCATCCCCATCATGGCTGCACCACGGCTGGTTGTAAGCAAGCAGTCAATTCCTGGCATCATAACAAGGGATTAGGCAGCTCTTGAAACATGCAGCAGCACTCTGGCCAAGAAAGAACTGTCTAAGGAGATAGGAGGGTAGTCAATCTACTTCCAGGTAAAGGTAAATTAATAATTTGTGCCCAAATTGGGCAGTGTGATCATTGATCATGTATGTGTTTAGTCCTGATTAATATAACCTCTCAAAGAGTTATTATTCAGTGATTCTGCATGAGCTCAGTACACGATGAGTTCAGAAGGTCATGCCCTGGCAGCTCCTTCCCTGACCTCCTCGGAGACACTAAATCCTACAGCACTGAGCAGACATTGCAGTCCTGCCCCTGGAACTCCAGAGAAAGTGAGGACAATAAGGCAGAATATTCAGAAATAGAAGAAGTTCAGACACTTGAAGTGATTACTGTTGCAGTCAGGAACTGAAGAATACAGACAGGCAGACAACGCCTGAGATCAGGCTGTAGGGGAAAATAAAATAATTTCTTTTGTTGCACAGTTTTTTTATGTTTAGGCTCCTAAATCTTCTTAAAGAAATTAATGGGGGTTTGTTGTCTCTGAGATTCAGGTGTACAACACCCAGGTTTCTTTGACAGACACATTCCTGTCTCTGTGCTCTCCCTACTTCCTTTTTGCTGCACATCTCCATGGTGGGAAAGCAGTTTACTCTGTTACATTTCCAGATAAAGGTACCACTCCTTAATGTCTCTCTAGGGAAGACCTACACAGAAAGTGATCTTTTGAGGAAAGGAGAATTAGACCATAAAGCACCACAGATCAGACAGGGGTCCAAAACGAACCCATTTAATTTTGAAATCGCCAGATTTCCACTGCTATTTTTTAACCTTAGCTATGTGTTGGGTGATGATTCTCTTTTCAGATTAGCTTTCTCCAGCTAACACTGTTCTGCCCTACATTTTCCTTCTTACCATCATCAGATGCTGAATTTGTTAATATTTTCCCAAGAATACCAAAAGTTTGAGGTCTGATGTGCTGTCTTTATTTCTGTAAATTGATATGCTCCGTTCACTTACTCAGAGGAGTTTGGCAGCAGTGGCCACAGCCCAGTTGTGCATGGCACACATCGCACATTGCAGAGAGATCAGCACACAGATCTGCCTACTCTGCTTACCAAGCATATCATTTGCTGCTTTGCAAACAGCAAAAGGCCTGATTAAATTCAGGGATTGTGTGTTTGCCAACCTGACTTGAGTTCGTAGTCAATGGAATCAAAATTTCATTAGAACTGGTGTATGCTCAAGAATAAATCATTATCTTTCTCATCTGCAGACTCTTCAGTGACTTGCATGCATTGTTTCTATGTGCAAACTGCTTTACTTGAATTGTTTTTCAATAATAAATGTTGTATCCTGTTGCTTTCTGGTGGCAAGAATGCATTGTTTGACGCTGTTTGGATACAGTGGATGCATTTTCAAGATGTTCTTGTCTGTATTACCATTAGGCTGAAGGCCCAGGGTCAGCCAGAGGAGTGTTCAGCTGCTGGTGGGCAATGAATGACTGACCAAGGACATGATAACTGATGGCACCCCTGCCTGCTGGGACCATGAGCTGGTAGAGCCTATGACCCTAAGGCAAGTGAGGAAGACAAACGGTGCAAAAACTTATTATGAATGGAAGGAGAGTAGACAGGAATTTTTTTCAGGGCAGTAGTAGGCAGGGTCTTGCGGGAGGCTGTTCAGAGAGCCCAGGAGGGCTGGCTGTGACACCATTTTGGAGCACAATAATAGTCCAGCCCAATGTGCAGGACAGAGCATCAATATAGCAGGAGGGACCAGCCTGGCTGAATGGGGAAATGCCAGGTGAGCTCAAATGCCAAAAGGGGATATAGGAAATGGGGGGGCAGAGACAGGCTGTCAGGGAAGAAGACGAAGACACTGTGAGAACATGACAGAGGAAGTATGGTTGGAACTGGTGTGAAAAGCAAAAAGGAGCAAAAGAGCTTGAATATTCATGGAGTGTGTATGAGACTCAGGACTTGTACATCCTTGAGAGATTCACCCCACACAGAGTCCTTGCCTCACACTTACTGTATAAGCCTTGCACCAATAGTACAGAGATGGCTGGAACTATTTTAGAGGAAAAATATCTTCATTCTCACAAAAAAAAAAAAAATAAAAAATAAAAAACCGCAATTTTACATGAGAAAATTTTCAATTTTGCTCAAAAATGTTTTGATTTTCGGTCAAGCAAATTGAGCAGACAGCAGCCCAGCTGTTGACTTGGAAAGCTCTTTCTTCTATGTTTCATGGAGGCAAAAAGTCAAATCAACCAAAGCCTGCCAACGGGGAAGCTAAAGGCCGCTTCCATCTCCTTTGGTTTCCAGTCAGCTCATCTTCACCATTTACATGTCCAGCAAGGAAGGCTAAGCTCCTCATCATTCTGCCTTGCTGGGTCCTGCTCAGCTCATCTCCAACCCCAGGGCAGGAGGGAAGGCTGGGTAGCCCCTGATACAGCTGCCAGAGCTGTGGGGGCAAATCCTTGTTCCTCCTACCCCAAGAAACACGGAAACTGCCCACTGATATCACCTGACACCCACTAATAAGAGCCTTCAGATGAGCAGCCAGAAACCTTCCCTCTGAGGCTGCTTTGACTCTTGACATCTCTTTTATCATTTCCACCTCTACTTCATATGTTTTGTTTATGTTTTTTAAAATGTTTGTTTGTGTTTATGGTTTTTTTAAATCCAAAAGCTTTCCTTCTGAGGAGCCATCATTGTCCAGACCAGGATGACCACAAGTTGCTCCTGCTGAGTCCCTCAGACCACATTGCTACAGAAAAGAGTTCCAGGGATGAGCGTGAGGCCAAGCCCACAGGTGGGCTCCAGGCCATCCTGCAGACAGCTCTGCCCTGTGCAGAGCAGGGCTGCAGCAGCAAACAGCAGAGCCACAGCCAGACAGCACACGAAGTGTGGCAGTCTGTGCTTAAACATTCATCCTGCTCCTCTTTTATTTAGCAGCAAAGCCATAGCCTTTAGCACAGACCAGGACCATGCTTCAGACCACTCCAATATGTGCCTATTGACCAGCGGGAACTTAGAGCTTCTTCTGAGCCCTCGTTATGCCTTTTGACACTGGAAGAGGTGATGTCTCCCCCTGGGCTCTCCTCTTCTGGGAGCGCAGCAGCAGCCTGTTTTCCCCTACTCCTGCAAACCTGTGCAGCTGCTCCCGGAAGGCATGTGTGGGGTGACCCCAGAGACCTGGGATTTGCCAGTGATACTGAAAGCTGTACTCACCAGGAGCAAACAGGTCTACCTGGACAGCTGCAGTGGTATAAAGATTTTAAATGGGATTTTAAAATGTCTCAGAAACCTAATTCTCACATGACTGGCACTTCAAAGGCTAAGGACCATTGTGCCCTACTAGTGGCAGTCCATTTTATCCAGGCAGTTAATGGCAGTGTTTCTCTGGCATCATAAACATTTATTAGGGATGTGTTTTATCAGCCAGCACAAGAATTTTCTTGGAGCCATTCATACTACTGAGGTTCCAGGGAAACAAAATTAACAGTTAAGAAGTGAAAATTTTCATTTGTAAATGGATATCTAGAAAACATTTAAGAACTTACACACATACATATATATATATATATTCCATCATAACCCTACTGCCTAATTTGCATTGACATATTGAGAATTTCAGCTCCTAGGCGAAAGTGAAGAAATAACCCACAGATAACAAAGTAGAGCAGACTGTGAATGGCTGCACCTTTACTAGGAGAAATTAAATGAATAACAGCTCAACACAATTGAACTTATTTCCAGGACTAGAAGGCAGGCGATGATTTCTGGTATGTACTGAGGTTATACCAGATAACAACATCATTTGAAATTTTACCAGATAACCCATTTCCTGCTTCAGACTTTTTATTATGTATTTCAAATGAAGAGGAAATTCTAGGTAGTGCAGCTGCCTTGCTGTGTTATACCACTCCAGTCTGCCAGTGGCTGATTTCTGGTGCAGTTTTAGCGCTGTGGATGCTGCCTCAGAGTACGATAAGCAGCACAGATCCTGGTTAATGCAGATACATCCTTTGGTTCTGCAAATGAGGCCAAATCAGAAACTGCAAATATCTCAGTATCTACCCCTTGCTTGCTAAGAAGCAGTTGCTAATGCACTGTGCCCAAAAAAGGTCCCTAAATCTGGTCCCTTGATGGTACATCCCATTTGGGTGTTTTGGGGTGAGGAGAAGACTGATAGGAAATAGAAGTCTGCTTTGATCTTAGAGTATTTAGATTTTAGACATAAGAGAAGGAGGAAAGGTCTTCCCAGGGACAGTCACTAGAGAAGTGGGGTTAACATCTCCTTAAACACAAAAGATAGAGTCCTCTAAATCAGTGCACTAATACTGGGGAAGGAGAGGGGAGGATGAGTAACCCCTACCTCACTTGGAGGGATGTGTGCTGTTCTGTCCGTGCTAGAAAGAGGGAAAGCTTCCAGTGCATACAAATAGGGGTCAAAAAACCCCCATTTGTCTCATTATCTGACCCACTGGGACGAGTTATTTCAGCTCCATGTAAAACATAGTTAGCTTTGATCACAGTTATTATAGTGAAGCAGAAGGATTAGCCAAGGAGCTCACCAGGCTAGGGCTTACACAGGCACCAGGAAACAATCTCTGTCCTCTGGAAAACAAGTCATTGTGGCAAAGATTTTGAATGTCAAATGGGTGCAGAGCTTCTGAAGGGTAGGAAGGGGATTGCTGTGGGGCAGGTGAGCCAAGAAGGAGGGAGAGGGACAGGGTATGAAGGAGAGGAGGACCTTGAGCTGAGCAGAGGTGGGTGGCAGAGATGCCACAAGGAGCAGGAAGTGAGCAAGCAGTCAACGCAGGGAGAGAAAACGAAGGCAGCAAAAGTCCCTGGCGTGCTTTCTCAAGCCTGCTGACCTCAGGGTTTCCCCTGAGCGGAGGAGGATGTGTTGTCATGCAAGTCAGCCAGGATTTAGACACAAGAGGGGTCTTTCCCCATCAGACTGGGGCTGAATGAAGGTTCTGTTTGGGGAAAATGAGGCTCCGTTTTATCTCAACAGTTATCCCAGCATTGCTCATCTTTCCCTACAGTCCTTATAGTATGGACACTTCTCATTCTATACAACAGGTAGGAAAATTCAGAGGACTGGGTTTTTCTGGGACAGTGAAAGAATTTCAGTGCTCTGCTCCCAGGAAAATCAGTAGCTAAACACTTGAGTTCAGCTTCAAAAATCTCAGGCAGATCAGTCATTGCAGTTGTTATTCTGCATTCAGACACTTTTGGCCAAGTGAATTATTTATGATCCTAAATAATGTCCCAGTTACTGTTTGCTATGACACTGAGTTGGGACTCACTGGGAATGTTAAGAAGAACCTGCAGGTACCAACCCTTTCTTGCACAGAAATCAATTCTTGCAAGAATCCGCACAGATATGTCAAATTGTCAGAAGAGTTAGTTTTGGGTCAATTGATTCCACAGACGTGGGGGGCATCTGAGGCTGCTTCTGCCATTAGTGAGTCTAAAGAACCCACTGAGTATTCTGGTTTTTATGTATAATTTCCAAGAGCTACCTACTTTGCATGGTATTGTGAGGATTATTAATGTTAAAATGTTTTGTTGGTGAATTTGGAAAGCTCTAAATTTCTCTTCTGACTCCTGCAGACCCAGGTAACTTTCAAACTTGCCAGAGCAAACCTCCCCCATACTTATGCAATTTATAGGAATAGAAGCAGAAAAGTATGTGTTGAACGCTCCTGCTCAGAAAACTTTAAATTACTCAGCTAAAACCACAAGCAACATCAATGTTTGCACCACCAATTATTTTGAAAAGGAAATACATTTCCATTTTCATGAAACAGAGGAAGATAAAGTGATGTTTTATGAACTTCCTCTTATGTGTCAAGCTGGCTTGGTTGATTTTTGGATAGCACTTCATCGCGTTGGGTCGTTTCCAGGAAATGATAATTTACGAGCTTTTGAAACTCATACTCCCCCTCTTCTCTAGTCAGAAAGTATGACCTAGTTTAAGTTACAGCTTGAAGATGTGACCTAGTTTTACAGGTAGCCTGCACCCACTGAACTCATCTCAGCATTGTAAAATCTGGGAATCTTTTTTTCATGAAAAGTGAGTCGGACTGTCACCTCAAATCATTGTTCCTTTTAATCTGCCCCCTGAAAAACTAACAGTATTGCTTAATTTAGAAAGCTCAGGCCAAGAAAATTTTAGAGGTACTTGATGTCCTAGATTTAGCCCTAATTATAAAACAAGGCCTGAGGGCTCTTCTGTAGATCCCTGCAAAGGATGGTCATCTGAAGGCCAGTGAAAGACCGCTGAAGACACAGCTGGGTAGTGCTGTGGTAGAGAAACTTGAGCACAAAGATTGGCACTGCTGACACAGGAACAACCTGGGAGAAACATGATGTGGTGTGGGGAGGGCAGAGCTGCCAATTTTTTCCTTCTCACACAAACAATATGCAATGAAGGAGGAAAATGTTTCCTCTCTTTCTGGTCTTCATGGCTAAGAGTTTGAGCACCTCTAAACACCAAGAAAATACACTGTTTTATACAGGGCCTGGGCTTATTTGTGGCTTGATGTTAGCGCAGCAGTTGGCCTATTTCCTCCAGGGCAGAGAGCACCCGAATGGTTTCTCACAACTTTTCTACCTGGCTCAGATGGGGGCAGATCTGACCATGTGCAAAATAGAAAAATATGCACCCTTGAAAGCAAAGACAGATGGTGAGGGTTGGTCTTCTACATAAAAATGGTCTAGCAGCTTTTCTGGAAGCAGTTTTTCTCATAAATGCTGTGATTCTAGCAGAGCTTATCACAGCTCTAGCGAAGGAATCAAAACCTTCATGAGTTTGTCCTATCTGCTGATGACATTTGCAGAGATGTTCATGCAGTCTTCCACTACTTTCCCAAACTTTCCACTGCATTAAGTTTCTGCTTTAAACAGTGAAAATACCTGAGAGCAGTGCTCATTGTGACAACCAAATAGATGAACAAGAGGAATAATACTAGAGAGAAAAGTTCGCATTGCTTAACCAAGGGAGCACTCTGTAATTAAAATGGAGGTTCCTCTGTGTTGGAAGCTACCCATGATCACATCCATCACCTCAGTGGGTTTGGAGTGATGAGCCAGACTTCCAACAAACATCTCACTTCCGCAGCAGAAGAAACATCAAAATATGCAGCACTGAAATTTAGGAGGGATGCAGAATTTAAGCCTTCAGAGGCACATGCTGAGTTAATTTTCCTGTAAAGAAAAATTAATTGCCTTACAAACATGAGTATGGGGGAGTCATGCTGATGATTACATGTCATCTTCTTTGCAAATAAATAGGAATGTGTTAGGTGAAAATGGTAGTGCAAGGGTTATTTGCGTCATCTAAATCTAGGTCACATCATGAAATTCAGAGAAAACTTCTGAGTTTACCAATACGTTTTTAGCAAACACCACATTTCCAAGTACGCAGGAGTTGATAACATGAGAAATACCAGTATTTCGTTTAGCCTGGTCTTTTCTCACTTTAAAATTAGTGTTGTGGTGAACTTTTGGGTAAAGGTAATATAATGTGAAACAAACACGTAGGGAGGGCTTTGGTCTAGCCCAAACTCATCTGCCTGTTTCCATGGCTGAAGCAGCACAACGCTCCTGTCACCTTCAGTGCTGTTTTACTCTCCGTGAGAAGCAGATCAGCGTGTGCTGGTCCTGATGTTCAACCCAAACTACTGACTCCAAACAAAAGACCACGATGAAAGATAGTTCATCGGTAACCATTGGGCAGCTTCAACTATAATTACTTTGAGAGGAGGAGCTGGTATTAAACCCATGGTACATTCTTGGTGTTGGTCCTTATTTTAGTGGCTCTTATAGTCTGTTATTTTTTCCTCCCTCTAATGGCCAAGAGGGAGAGGAGATCCTGCCCTGGCAGCAGGAACTTGCTCCAGCAGACTCTTTGGTAACCGGCCCATTCCCATTGTTGATTCAGACTGTCTCGTGTTGGGAACAAACCCACATTCGTATACTTTTTCTTTTTCTGTAAGAACTTAAATTACTTTTCATTGAATGTGTCTCCAGCCCATAATGGCCATAAAGGCCATCTGTGCTCCCGGGCATTTGGCTCGCAAGAGGAACAGCGGATGCTGACTGGAGCCTCCTCTGCTGGCCACCTTTCAGTTTTGTAAGCATCATTAATACCTGGCAAAAACAACAAAAGGAGAACAAAAATGCCTCCTTACCACTGAGGCAGAATTTCTGCTTGGGTCTTATTTTACACAAATTGCACAAGCACCTTAGATACGGAAGTGTGAAAATCTCTGGCAAGTCAGGTGTGTGATATCACTTCTCCCTCACTAGATTATGGTCTCAAAACTTGGCATGGAGCACCTAGAAGCCCTCGCTCTTGTTCCTGTTCCTGGCCTATTCCTGGCTGGGATGCTGACAAAAGACAGGTCATTCTGGACATTTGGTGAGCAAAGACATTTGCACAACCTATTTATTTGTTGTAGATGTCGTCAAAGTCATTTGGTATCATTCTTTTAACATAAGCACAAAACTGCCCAAACAAGTTAATAATCTTTATTCATGGCAGATCTCACAACAGAAACAAAAATAAGACATGTCACCAATGAGCAAATATTATTCTCAGGGCTGCATTATTCCCAGATGCACGTAGACTGTAGATGTTATATTTGAAATAGATACAACAGAAGAAACATTATTTGCATTGTTGCTTTGTATTAAAGCAATTTTTACTGCACAGAGTGACAAATACCAGCATATATTAAAATAGTGACCACCTAAAAAAGGCTTAAAAAGAAACTGTCTCATATAAAACTGTTTATAATAATGTTATTGGTGTCAGCATGAAAACATCCACTAATTTAAAAGTGGGAAGCTAAGCCCTTTCTTACCAATGCAATATTAACCAGGATTAATAAAACTGAATGAATTGTAACAAGCAATTTATGTATTTGGGAGGAATTTTTCACATTCAGCAAGTCTCACAGCACAGCTGGGCCAATAGAGTTCTCAATTATCTTTTTTATGTGAGCTGCTTTGTTTCACAATCTCACACATCAGCAAAATTCTGCGAGTGTGCAGATGGCATATACCAAAGGACAAGAGTAAAATTGAGGAAATTTGTTTAGATATTTTCAAATAAATCAAGGGGCATTTCTACTTGGTTCATATTTTGGGGAAAAAAATGGTTTTTAAATTTTAAGCCAAACTGAAAAAAAAAAATTAGCCAGATAATAAAGCAAGAATAGAATAAAATGCTACAGGAAGCAGAATGCTGGACTGCAGTCCAACACATTTTTGAGTGAAAAATACTAATCATAATATTACTTTTTATATACAATAAGACTAATGAGGTTTAAATAAAATTATCTCTTTTTACATAGTAGTATGATAGGACTTTTAGATTTGAGAGAAAATGCAGCCTCACATAAGCAGTAATTCAATTATACATTTACAAGTGACAATAGATGGTAAATTCAACAGTTGCTTTCAGGAAGCAGTAAACATATTAAAAATACTTTGTGCTATGAGATTATTCTCTAATTTATTATACTCTATTGACAGTGATAGATTTAAAAAAAAAAAAAAAAAGAAAGAAAAAAAAGAAAAAGCAGAAGCTCAGTCCTGGACCTTCGCTGCCCACATGGGTTTATTTTAGCTCTCTTGCCAGCCCTGTTTGACCTGCTTGGAGGAGCCCTCTCTGTCGAGCCCTGGGGCGTGCAGCACATATGCTCAGTTTCATGTGATAAAAACACAACTTAGTGGGTTGCAACTTGGTAGGATCTTCTGCTTAGGAGGGAAGCTGGCTTAAGCTGCAAGGCTGTCCACCACTCAGTGCCTCGTAACTCCAGCCCTCTTCCAGTTAGCAGGACAGAAATAACCTAACTATCCATTTCCAGAACTGCAGATGTTTTCCCAGAGCAAAGATCTGGAGCCATGATGAGTGATAAAACATTAAACCAGATGGACCTTGTTTTGTTTTAGATGTGTTACTACATATGATACTGCACTGCAGAAAAAAAAACATTTAGTGACACTAACATTGTGAAAAGCTACAGGTCAAGCAGGGAGCTGGTCAAATTTCCACGTAACACAGAAAACTTTGTATCTGGGAGATGTTTACACAGAAAAAGAGCAGTCAATCTGCAAATTTCTGCTAACCAGAGCAGTGTCATTAGTGACCAGTTCCCAGAGGGCAGAATAAGCATGTACAGGTCACACCATTTGCTGTACATCAGTTCCGTGGGATGCCAGCAGGGTAGAGAGCCCATGCTGGGGTCAGAGCAGGCACAGCAGCAAACTATGGACAAGCAAGGAAGGTCTGCATTCATAGCCAGCATCTGTGGAGAACTGATCTTATCTATGTCCATGGAAGGTTGTCATTGTGGCATCCTGGTGTTCTTCGGTAACATGGTTAAGGAATAAAATTCCAAACAGTTCACCCAAACAATTAACAGCAAAGAGCAGGTTAAAATCCATCAAATTGGTGGGATATGAAGTAAAAACATTATGTACAGGAGAGTATCTGAAGTTCCCAAAAAGTTATCTGCCATGTGATCATGTTTCAGTGCTCCAAAATCCATCGCCTGTGGGGGAAGGGACAAGGGGAGGAGATCCTGTTTGTGAATCCTCCCCTAAACGAGCTGGGGTCCCCAAAACCACCCACCAGGCATCCTTACTGACACCTGATAATACAGACAGAGACTGAGGGAGCCTGGAACGAAGGATGAGGAAGCAGATACATTATGAAGAGGTAATAGTACCTCAGTAGCCAACGGAGGATTCTGGCATTCTTTGCTGAAAGAACAACCAGGGATTTCTCATGCAGTGAATGAAACAAGATCCAGAAGGCTGGAAAAATGAATCTATCATTTTGTGACTTGCAGCATGTAGGGAGCTGAAAGCAGTTGGAGTTCCTGCTTGTCTTCTGTCACAGCCAAACATAAATTGATTGGCATTTGGTGATGTGCAGTCTGGGGAAAAGCAGTGTGACACAAGAGAGCAGGTAGTAAAACAGCACATAGCTCAAGCACTGAACAAACGGAAGGAAAATATGCCCTCCCGAAACTTCATGAAATGTATTGTAAACAGACAGCAGTAAACCAAAGATATCCCTCACCTCCACCCCAGCACAAGTATTTCCTTGGAAACACAGCTAGAAACCCCAGCACATTCAGACTTAAGGTTAAAAAAAAAAAAAAAAAAAAAGAAAAAAAAAGAAACATCTGAAGTTGCCAAGAAGTTTTGAAATTTGATTCAAACAACCTCAAGCTGACACAGGTTTCTCAGCTTTCCATGACTGAGCTTTGCTTTGGAACTAGTCACAGATGGAGACATTAGGCAAAGGTATGGGATCTACAGGGTCAGACCCCAGTGAGCTAAAAAAAAATAAACAGTTGGCCAAGTCCGCAGGTTATGATCCCAAATACAGCAACCAGGAAATACTGGACAAGACAGCAATACAGAAATGGAGAAAGAACAAGAAACTCCCTGTATATATGTGCAGGAGCATTTTCTGGTTTAGATGTGATTTTTCTCCAACCATCACAGCAAAACGTTGCACACAACCATGTATGTGAAGTTCTGCTGGAGATTCATTTTTTAACAGCAGAATACAAGCATGTGGCTATTGTCTGGAGCCCTCCAAAGCTGCTACACCAAACCAAAGGGCAGCACGGACTGCTTCATGTGTCCAACCTGCTGATTCCTTATTCCCTAAGGACTTTCCTTCATTCCTATCCAGCTCAGTCTTTGCACCAACGGTTCAAAAATCTTTTTGACAAACAAAATTCTTGTTCTTTTCCATGCAAAGGCACAGCAAAGCTACCTGCAAGTGGACTAAATAAGGGGGAGTATACCTAGATCTGACCCAAGGCTGCTGCTACCACCAGGAAAAGGAGCTGTAAGTCAGTAAGAGTGAAGGGAGCAGAACACAGCGGCAGCTGGAAGGAGCCAGAGAAAAGGAAGTGGGATAGACAGAAAAAGAAACAGCCACTGGCTGGAGCAAGCTTGGGAAGGCGGGGGGAGGAGTACCCAGGTGCCAAAATATGCAATCATAACCCCATGTATAAAAATTAACTTAGCAAGAACATGGTGAGAATATACAGATGTTTACATGCACACAAATACCCTGAATTACAAATAAACGACTTCCAAGTAAGATTTTTTTAACTTCAATTTTCAGCAAATAATCACCCTGTATCCACAGACCAAAATTACCTTTTGAAGATTGTAAAATAAGAGTCACAGCTACCTTTCTTAGCCTAGAGGACATTATCTTCTTCTCAAGGTAACTCTCTCCATTAATTGATTAGTCTGCTCTTTTCATTAATTGAGTTCTGACGAAGCAATTAAATAAATGAAGCAGATGCAAAAGAGCGGACACGTGAGGAAGAAGACTTGGTTTTAGGAAGGTCAGTGGTGGAACAGGCAGGTTTCATCGTCTTGGAATACGTGCCCAGGTTGCCTCAAATGACACCACTGATGCTTTTCAATCTGCAGCTGCTCTGATATAAAAAGCGAAGTCAAAGTGTACCTAGAGCTCTACATGGAGCTTCCTGCCTCCTTTTGAATGCAGAGAGGGTAAGAAGTGACCAGGGCATGACCGGAAGAACAATGAGATCTCTCATTTGATTTCTACCTTGTAGAGAGCAGAGTAAGGCCTTGGCTTCTAATTGTTACTCCCACAGTAGCCTGTAAAGCCCCATGAGGACATTATCACATCCCTCCCACCCAGCTCATCACTCAGCTGGACAATTTGCAGACAGAAGATGCAAAGGAAGAAAAAAACAAAATCCACCACAACCCCCAAACCATCTAGGCTTCAAAGTTGTCACACAAGGGAAATTTAAAGCCCCATATTGCATTGTGAAATGTAGATGCTTAAAGCACTCCTAATGAGGACATGCATGCTGAGCTGAGCCTCAGGAGTCCTTTTCCAAGCTCTGGTGGTGGCTTAGGATGCAGAGGCAGCCAACAAGGGTGCTCAGGGGCTCAACACACACTGCAGGTGCTGTGACCTTCTCCAGAACACACTCACAGCCCACAGCCACAGTCACTGTGATGACATTTAATGCTGGTGGCTCCCCTCCTTCATATCACACCATCCGTGGGCAGAGCACTTGCCAAGGTCAGCTACTAAGTCTAACTTTACTTTCAAATCACTTGAACCCCCATCTCTACTTCCCCAGAGTGTGACTTAAACCCCCAGAACAGACATGGAGTAGACGTTTTTCTCCCAGCCTCCCCCAGGACATCTCTATAGTGGAAAAAATGATTGTGACCTGTAGCTCCTGAAATTAAAAAAACAAGAGCCTCAGATTCCTCACTCATTTCTAGTTTTGAACTGACAACTGTTGGATGTGAAACATAAATGGGAAGTCTTCATTTTCAGCTGAATTTCCAACCCCTAAAGATGTAATCTGACCTGAAAATGGTGTATTTAGAGCTGCAGCCAAATCAAAACTCCATAAAATTCCTCAAAATAGTTGATATGTGCCTCTGTTTTCTTGAGTTATACCATACCCAGCCTGTGCATTTTGTAATCTGAATAAAATTATCAAAGCTGCACAAGAAATACAGGTACACATGAAAATAAAGAAATCACAAAGTTTTGGTTTTTCTTAGAAATATATTTTGTAAGAAAACAATATTAACATTAAAAAGAAATGTTTATTATACAGTATAAAATAATCACTTGAATTCAACTCAGTTCCTTTACCAAAAAAATTATGTAAAAGTCTGAGGATTTGTACGAAGCCCCAGTTCCTACAGATTTGATTCCTACTGCAATAAATAGTGGGCTTTCCCCACATCATCCATAGAGCACACGAACACTTCAAAACCCTCCCTCACTCCCTGACCCAAAAAGTTGCTGTCCCCTGTCCAAATGTGCTCTGAACATCACCTCAGTACTTGCAGCCCTCCCCCATGGCCCCCACGCCCACCCTCAGGTTCCATCCGCCCCCCTCTCTTGGCCAAGCACTATACAAGCGGCAGCACACGCTGCAGGAGTCTCCCCAGTTAATCTGTTGGCTAAAACGAGCAGTGGCCAGCCACTGACAAATAATGTATAAATGGCTGAGTTGTTCTCAGCTGTCTGTCCTCATAAAACCTGCAAAGAATATCTCTTAACTCTGCCACTCATCTGCCAAAGCTGGCAGAAGTGTACAGAGCTTTAAACGCTACAGTGGGAGACAAGAACAGGCAATGCAATGACATAAGCTTCACTTTTTCAGGAAACTAAGCTAAAAAAGTCATTGTTCAGTTCCAGAATTTAACACTTGCAGATTTTCTTGAAAGAAAATACACCTGTTCAGTAATTATAGATACCCCTAATACATTTCTGGGGTTTATTATGTATTAATTTTTTTAATTTTATTTTTACATAACGCCAGCTTAATTACCCTCCAGGTTTGAAAGGCACCCAGTGACCAGCATTCTGGTGTCATTACTCATGGCATTGGTGTGATTTTGCCTCCCTTAATACTGACAAGTTTAAAAGAAATCTATTAAGTTAAGAACAAAGATATATATTACATTTGCTAATTGCAAACAACCTCTTATAGCTGCATTTTTTCCCATTGGGATTAAAAAGTGCACCAGTTTAACATGTCTGTACATAAAAACAGTTTAAAACATTAAATATACAAACAGCAAGAGATTTTAAATATTTTGTATCAAATACTATAGGACAATATAATTTACATTTTTTTTTACACAAAACATTACACCTGAAATATAACTTTAGATAATACAGAATATAAAAATACATACTTTTTGTTTTTAAAATGTATTTGCAGGTTCTGGCACAATGTAATACTTTAAAGGCACGCCATATTTTGGCAATCTATATTTGGAATTAACTGTGCAACAATAATAACATGACCTGTAATTAACCTTTTAGAACTGCAAGGCAAGATGATCTCCCTTCTTCCTACAATGGCCCTTTTAATCAGGTAAAAGTGAAGTTGAACTGTTTAGGTGTTCTCCAACTCATTTCTGCCATGGTCTGAGCTCTCCAACCCTAATCCAGTGAAGCAAAATTAGCCCCAACTCATCATGTGAAAAGCGACATCAAATGCAATGGGATTAGCCACACTTCCATAATCTTCGCTGTTTCAGGGTCAGAACACTCAACCCCAAGCAAAATGGAGCCCTAAAAGCAATTTGGGAGCCAAGTTCTGCCCTGCCCTATGTTTGCAGACAAAACCCATAAGGGTAGCAGAGATTAATGAGTCAGGGCAGAAGTTGGAAACAGAAGCTCAATAACATTAATTGTTTTGATTTCAACTACACCAATACAAAAGGCACGATGACTCTAGTGAGGCCAGTGGAAACAGATAAAGTAAAACTGCTTTAAGACTACATCAGGAGAACTGTGTAATTTTGCCTTTCCATGCATTTTCAGGACTCCCACTGGAGTCTGCATGGGACAAAAATGTGTCTTTAGAGATATATGGCTTATACAGATGAAATTGGGTTGCAGAAGATTTTCAGTTCTTCAAGTTGTTTCTAGACAACTAAAAACACAAACAATTTTCAGCACACTAAAGAAAGATTCAATCTAAATCCCTAACTTTAAAGGCTCCAAAATAAGTTGCTTCTTGCGAAGAATCCAGTAGCAATGGATTTGATACCTGGATGCTTATCATTTCACCAGATTTTAATTTAAAAAACCCTCCTACATTTACAGAATAAAAATGAAATTCTGAATTCCCTGACCAGTATTTGGTGCTTCCTCCCTTCATCAACACATCAAAGCGCCTTATTTTAAGGTTTGTCTTAATCACGTACACCATCAGCTGAAGCCCTCTTTTAGTCAAGTTTCCTGAAGTTTCATGATGTCTAAAACATATATTGGCATAAAGGTAGTAAAAGCCATCTTGATTAACAATTAGTTTTCCATCATTGAATGTCATATTTGATAAGTTTGCCTGGCCTTTGTCGTGATGCCAGGATGTGAGGTTCACTTTGCGAGTTCCTGGAGACAGAAAAAAAAAAAATTATAAACATATACCCCTGCATTTAGAAAGCAACCTCTATGTTTTTAGAATCAATAGCTACTACAGCTCTATAGGACATTAAGCAATTATTATAAAAAGTCCCAAGAAATTTCCTTTTTTTCCTCATATACTCCCATATTCTGCTTGCTCTTTATAACTGTGCCCTCCCAGCAGAACACCACTAGACTGCAGTAAAACACACTTGCTTGGCCTATAGTTTGATTATGCTAAGCAATCATGCAACAAGTTCTACATAGACATTGCATTCCACCAAAAACTTTATTCAATCTACAAATAGTTGAGAGGAACCTGAAAAGTCATCATTAGTCTTTAACCTGCAAGTGTTGCTAAGATTAACTAAAATTCTGGGAAAAAAGCTAAACTGACAATTCCTCAGAGAGATAGCTTATGAAACCTTCCCATATTTTATATTCTTATGACTGTAGTGGTAGAAGGGTAAACATATTTTCATTTCACAGCACCAGAAAAATGAGGAAAAGTCAGTACAATTGAGCATGTTTAGTACTACAGACTAATTTCCCTAGACTTCACGTAGCACTACAAATATTTATGACATAACAAACTTCCTGATAGGCACAAGCCACTAACTCTCTATTATTCAGTGTCGTACCCAGGGCATAGCACAACAGATGGGAGGTGGCCAACCTGTCCTCCAAACCACCAGGAATTTCCAGCACACAAGACTGACTCCACTTGCTCCCTCCCACTGCAGTGGGCCCACGTAGGTACCATAGGTACCCCTCAGCCTCACAGTGTATCTAAATCCCCCCTTGAAATATTCCATACCTTATTCTCCCAACATTGAACCAGAACAGTCCATCCCACCCCAGCTTTCTATGGCTCACGGCAGGGCACAGAGCCTTCCGCTCCAAGGCATGCCCCAGGACCACCAGCACTCACAAATGTGCTGGGGAAACGCCCCAGGTATGTTGGATTAGTTCAAAAGATGCCTCTTGCATTTGTCTGTACAGAAAGCGAGGGGAAATAGGAACGGGGGAATTTCAGAGAGATGAGCCTTCCATAACTGCCCAAGGCGAGCAACTTTTCCATGTGAGAGGAATAGTGTAACAGTAGCCCAGAACAAAAACCTTCTGGCGTTTTTCCATGAAGACTTAAGCAAAGCACCAGTTGTCAAAGGCAGATCACAAGTAGCTGCTCCCCTGTGGCTCTAGTGCAGCCAGGTAGAAATTATGAAAGCAAAATCATACAGAGAAGCCATCTTCCATGCAGTGCCTCAAAAAAGACATCTGAAACCCATCAATTAGCTGGAAGAGACACCAAGATCTTAAGTCCCTTTGCCTGCAATTATTCACCTGCAAGATATGCTGAGTTAGGGGTACCAGAATGCACCTCTGAAGCACTGGGAATAGCTGAGGAAGCTGTAGAACTTTGTGTGCACAGAACTAAATCTGGGAGAAATACTGCCCCAAGCAGGCTGGGCTACCTTCCAGATGAGGACAGGCAAGAAATCACCGCCTGGGTCAGAGGAAAGGCACGTCAGATGTAGGATGGGAATGTACACTTATGCTGGAACAGAAAGGTGCTACAACTGCCTGGTGGCGCACCAGGTCATCACTATGGGGATATTATTTACCAGACAAGTAAACTTTTTAGTTGCCAGTCAAGTTGCAATTTGGAAGAAATCCTTAGTGGGAAGATTTTCTGCTGAAGAAGGGAAAAGAGAGCAAATAGTTGCCGCAGTCACTTGAAATTGAGAGAGGGGCTCTGGGTGAATTTTGTTCACGCTATTTGGATGTTCAGGGGAATACACTGCGTTCATCCACGGTTAGGTAGATGGACAGGCCAAGAGACGATGGCAGATGACCCTATGTGTTTCGAGCAGTGGATTTGCAGAGATAACCTCTGGAAGTCCCTTCCAAGCTAGATTGAAACACTATGATTGTGTTAGCTGAGGCAGACAGGCATTTTGCCACAATTCAGGGCCCTGGAAGAGGCTGCCACAGGCAGCAGCACAGCACATAGATGCTCTGGCAGGAGTTGTGTCATGCAGCCTTTAATGGAAGGAGCAAGCAGGTTCTCAGCACTTCTGGTGGTAATACACCCAGATTTGGACACATCAAAACAATCAGTACCCTGGAACACAGAAGTGGAGAAAACTGGAGCATGCAAGTGCCGGATCAGCAATCTGACACATAACCCAAGCCATGGGACAGTCAGAAGTTCTGTAATACACTATCTTCTGTGAAATAATTTACTTTGGAACCATGAAAAAAAGAGCACAAGGTAAGTCCTGTTGACAGAGAAGGGAGTGGCTGGGAGATAATGAGTAAAATAGCCCTCTAGACAGGGAAAAAAACATTCTTTAAAAACTCAAGATAATACATACTCTTCCTCAAAACTGAAGATAAATAAAAACAATGTCTTGTTTATTTGTGAGCTTGAACTAAGACTAATACAAATGAGTGAAACAAAATTAATTAGCAAGAAGGAAGATGATGTGAGGGGAACAGAGGAGAAAGGAGCCCTGTTTTGGTAATTTGTTTGCATCCTAGCAGCTTACAGGTATAAATAAAGCCTGAAAAAAGGACCAAAGTACTATTTGCTCTGAAAAGTCTTTCAGAGGCAAAGGGCAGCTAAGTCAAACCTGTAGCTGCAAATAGCTCAGAATACTACAGCATTTCCTTAGACAGCTAAAGGTATCAATTCACACCCCAAATGATATATTTAACATTTATATTTATTTCTGTTTGTGATTTTCCCCTTTAAACTGTGACTAATTTCTGTAATCAGTTTATAAACCAAAATTCACTGTTTTCATTTAAAACCTAGGTAGCATTTATAGTGAGCTTGGGAAAAAACCAACCAGCAAGCATCCAGCTCTAACCTAAGGCAGCAAACTTAAAAAATACACACAGCAAGCCAAACCACTACAGCTTCTGTGCCAAATGGTGGGTGGGGACACCAAGGTCTGGGAAGGGTTATTTTCCCCCTTCCTTGCACTATCCCCCCAGCTGCAAAAGTCCACTTGAGGCTCGATATTATTGTCAACCAGGTCAAAGCAAAATGGTCTCTCACGGACACTGCTCAGTGCCCCTCCACAAAGGGTGTTCAGTAGAAACTACTGAAAATCCTATTTGACGGTGATGAAAACCTTTTTTTTCCTGACACTGTTTATTCTGGGTCAGAGTGATGACAGTAGAGAACCTTAAAATACTAAGAACAGATCCGTCCAGACTCAGGGATGGCAGAAAACAATTTAGATGTATTTCAGACACGTAGGGTAAAGAATCAGTGGAAGAAAATAGAAATTGCCATTTGCAGTCAGAGAAAACAAAATGGGAGAGGAAAAACTCCTGGTGACCCTCTGGCAAATTTTTCTTTCTTTACGCCTGTCACTAACCTTTTTGCTACCCAGCCAAGTGGGTACTGCCTCATGCCAGTGAGCATGATATCAAAGTGCCTCACAACCTGCAGCTTCAGGGCTCCAGCTATCCCCAAGGATGCAGCCCCTCACTGCTGCAAAGCTCACAAGGGCTGCAGAAGCTGTGCTCATGGATTAACATCCTGGCAATGCTCTCCCAAAAGAGGCAAAAGCCAGATCAGAAGGGAGTATATGCCCGGCTCGTCACATCGGTAAGGAGTTGATCTTCAGTAAAAAAGAACAATGTCTCCCTTGCCATTACCCATAGATGTGCTGTGTCACTCCCTTGAAGGTTAATGCAGCAACAGTAAAAATTATCAGCTGCTGTAAACTACAGTTTTAAAATTAGTTTACAGAAACATCCAGGTAAGTAGCAAATAAATTCCACATAGAAAAAGGTGGATTTCACAGACTGTGACACTGAGACACGCTCCACTTCCGCAGACAAGCGATCTGTCTCTATGATTAGCAAATTAATTGAAACCTTCCAAAGATAAAATGCTAAGACAAGTTTACTGATACTGAATCCTCTACTACTGACCTATTGTAAAAGTAGGTCAAAGCCAAAATCTGACTAAAATAGAAGCTTGTCAAGAGGCATTTGAGCTAACAAGAAAGCTTGTGGAAGTTTTGACTGCCATCTGACAAGTTGCTTAAGCTCTCTGTTTATAAAGCACTGGATTGTGGCAATGCCAATGCAATGAAAGAATCCTATCCCTCCAGGCAAGAAGCTGTACAGAAGTGCTTTGTCTTTAAATAGAGCAAGAGCAAGGTATTGCTATGCAGGCTGCTAAAATCTCAGATTTCAAGTCTCAACACACCATTCCCCTTTGGTTTGGTTACATAAAGCAGAAAAGCAATGTGCATAGCTCAATTAACAATGAGTTCAGCACTGCAGAATGTATAAATCTTCAGAGAAAGAAGACAGTGGTGATCAATGCACCCCTTCTTAAGATGCTCTACCCGATAGCTTCAGAAAAAACTCTGGTTTACTTCTGCCACACCAACTGCTGTACTGAGAATACAGAGAAAAATCTCAACTGACAGTGCCCCAGGGCAAAAAATAAAACTGTTCTAACATATCTTAAAATTGTAGGAATGAATCTTTTCCTCCGGAGAGTGTTCCAAGGCACACTCATGTCTTGTTCCCTGATATTGTACTAGCAAGGATATTCCCAAAGCCATCTGAATACCTGTGTGCACGAGAATAAGAGCTCTGGCAAGATAAAAGAATGCCACCCTCTTACCACAGGGGCAGATAAAAGCCACAAGAATAATATTTGTCCCCTACTGAGTAGCTCAGCCAATGTTTGTGCTGGTACACACTTGTATGTATGTGTGCATCCTTATGGCTGGAGTCCAGTGGGAGTGAGAAGTCCTGATGGGCTCTACAGGCCAAAGGAAAATGAGAAACTTCAGAGGAGAGCCTTCAACACAGATCTTCCTTCACCTGAAAACAGCACAAAGGGGCAGGCCAAGCCCTCAGAGGTTGATCATGAAAAGTGGCAATTTGAAATGGAGGCCATTCAGCATGAGACTGATACAAAGGCGAGGCATCCTCTTTTTAACATTACCCCTGCTGCCTCTGATATCTTTTAATGCTTCAAATTTATTCTCACTATCTAAAGAGATTTCTGAAACCCCAGTCTATTGCTGTTTTGCTGAACTCGTTTCATAAACTTCACTGTTCAATACATTTATATTACTGTTCAATACATTTATATTAATATTGGAAGTACTCACTAAAAAATTGAACTTACCAGTTGGAATATTCTTATCATCAATAATGAGATGGGCAAATGGCTGCTTCTCAGGTTTGTTCCTCCTGTACAGTTCAAGTCCTAATGCCTCCATTGCAGCTAGAGACAAAAGAATTGCATTATCCCAAAAAGACAAGTTTAGTGGAACTAAAATATTTCTTATTCACAAACAAAAACCTACCTTTTTCTGGTCTTGGTGGCGTTCTTCCCATGGCACGCTGGACTTCCTAAAATGAGAAGGAGACATTGCTTTGATGTTGTCTTGATTTTGTAATGGTGTTTAGTTTGCACACTTACAATACCCTGTACATATGTCTGGGGACACTGTTCCACCTACAGCATATTCAGATGTCTGGGATATGCATCATGTAAATTTGTAAATATATGTAACGAGCACACACCATCAAATTACTTCTAGTAATTTGGTAATTCTAATAAAGGTGGATAGGGATGATAGTAAGTATGATCACTGCATTATTTATTGAAGTAGTGGTGACAGGACACTTACAACCATTCCTACTTACTGTACTTGGAATATTTCTCTAAGTGTAATGGAACAATGATTGATAAGAAGGCATCCCATCAAACAATGGAATTTATGAACTAATTTAATTACTTGGAGTCTAAAGGCAAAGAAAAAGGCAGTTCTATACAGGAACTAGTGTGCAATCACTTTAACAACTAAGGATAGCCAAACTCTGAATTTCCTTTGTGATGAGGTAAATAAAAACCTCCACACCTCATACTTGGCCCCCCACAGGGAAGGCTGCAAGGCTTTACAATCAAGGCTCATTTCTAACAAGGTACGCAGGAACTGAAGGATTATGCCTCTTCCCCATCTGTAGTGGACCAAGTGGACTCGGTGCCAGGCTTGGAAAGTATGTAATTCTTCAAAGCTTTGATTTTAATCATTCACACCTGTATTCCTCTTGAGAGAAAGATACAAACAGCAGATTTCAAAAATCTAAACAGCCTGTTCTTGTTACAAGCCTGGACTGAGTCTTAGTATTAAGCTCAATTCTCAGTTCTGTCTCCTTTTTCCCCATGACTCTCCATCTGTTTTCTAAAAAAATGGGGGTAATATGCTTGTTATTCAGAACGCCTCATACCATGGAGCCATCAAGAAGAAGTTTAGTAAAAGGAAACATTTTGCTGAAGATAACAAGTCATGTCCTCTTTGAAACCTAAAAGTGGTCCTTTGTTTCATCTTTATGCCACACACACTGCTCTTTGCCTGATTCAATACATGTATATGAAGTAAGTCTCAGATTTGGCCAGATCAGCAAAGTTCCACTGTGCTCTCAATCACTGGGTGTTTTAGAATTTGAAATCCTGCTCTGAAAACACCTGAAGTCCTGCTTTTATGTAAATTTTGCAACCACAGTGAAATATGTAGTGCCTTAGCTGGTGCATTTATTACTCTCACTTTCCCCTTTCAGTAGGTGTTCAAATGTTAAACCAAAATGAAAAGCCACAGCAGTATGGAAGTTGTAGTATGACTATCAAAGCATAATACTTCTGCTGAGGTATGTTGATTTCACAGATAAGAATCACAAAGATGCTTTCTGCTCTTCATGAGACGAGAAGAAAAGCAGAAGAATCGCAACTTTAAAAGCAGCAAAACTCACATCCACCTCCTGCATTCACACTCACTTTGCTTCTCTGATCTTCCTACTTCAATGTCAGTTCTAGGAGCATGAAAATGAGGTTCAATTCTAGGAGCTGCATGTCAGCATCAGCCACTAGCCACACTTTAGTAGGAAATAGGAAGTTGCCAAGAATTTGCAAGTACTAGGTGCTGTGAAAAATGGCAAAAGCCCCTGAAGAGAACAAGACATAAGGTAAGAAGAGCCTGGGACATGGACCACACTCTCAGAGATTATTGCAGCACATCTATCCCGACACTTTTTCCCTTGAAGGGGAGACATCTTTGTTTTCTTGCTTTCTTAGTGGAAACTTCTCAGATGTGGAGCTTGTTTTAATATCCTTTCCTTTGGGAGGATGTGATAATGTCCTTCCCCGGAAAGCCTACTGAGCAGATCCAAAAAGAAAAACCATGTACATTTTAATCTCCTATTATCTAGACTTGGCACTAAAAAAAAAATCCCATGGTTGGTAACTGCTCAGCCCTTGAAATCCCTGAACTGGTCAACTGCTATTCTACTTTTAACTCACATTTAGGAGCATTGAGTCCTTCTTCTGCACATTTCCAAAAATGGTCTAGCTTAAGCAGCTGAATACCTCACCTTCTGAGACCCAGCAGCCTGACTCAGCTCATCTTCCACACAGAATGGCTCTGGTCCTCATGAAAAGCACTCTGAGCTGCCCTTTCTAACTGCTGGTGGTGCTGTTCATCTGCAGCCTCACCACTCAGTAAGCAGGACAGCCACCCGGGAAAACATGGGTGCACAACTCCTTGTCTGGAGCCCATGATTAGCTCAGCTGGTTAGATTATGGCTCTAATAACATCAAGGCTGTGGGTTTGAGTCAATCATTCATTGACTCTTCTGGGAGCTTGTCACTGGATCAGAAGTAGCTAGACTGCGGACAGAAAATAAAATCCTCCATCAGTTCTCTAAGCTCTGGACTAGTGTTAAGTTCTTTACTTGATTCTGACCAGCCTCATGAAGTTTTGATTTTTTTTTTATGTTGTCCCAGCTTCCAAAAGGAAGATGAAACAAATGAGCTACTCCCTAGAAAACAGAGTTGTAGGTTTCCTCCAGAAGAATAAGTAGTTAAACACTTCTTGATTAATTTTTTTTTACTAGATATTCATACAGTTCCAAGGTGCTGATAAACAACCTACCTGAGAAAAGCATTTAACCGTGTACTTGCTTCTGACCTTAAAAGTCATTTTTCAGTGGATGTCTGAAGGTAGCCTCTTAATGGGATTATAAAATCTCCTGGTATTCTTACTGCATGGAATTAAGAGCTGTGATTTTTCAAATCTCTGAAATATCAGCTGCATTTTTTAGCTCCTGAATGTTCTGAAGTGTGTCATACTTACTCACAATGTAGACTCTTATTAGGGAGGCAGAAACAGCTCAACAGAACCCGTGATTAAGACACTGCTACAATGGCACGAAAACTGCTGACAAAACATGACCAGTGACTGCCATCCCCAGAGCCATGTATGATAGCAAGCTGTTCAGTTATTTTTAGCAGAACTGTACACAAAAATCACACCACTCTTAATCTTACAGCAAGCTGCACTTGTACACCTTTGTCATTTGCTCACTGCCCACCAAGTCAACTCCACTGGCCTGCTTCCCACATTCCAACTTCCTCCACTGTTTAAACAACACACAAGGAGTTAGTCACAAAATTGAAAAACATGTCTTCCCTTCATTTAAAAAAAAAAAAGAATAGGCCACTAAGAAGCTCCAAAACTTTCTCATTTTAAAGATAAAAATCATGCTTTAAGTGCCTGGAAGGTTGGGAACTGCTCTCTACCTCATCCACAGCAGGCTGAAAAAACAGCTTTTGCTCTTGGAAGTTATGTCCAATGCTGAGGATGCAGAGACAAGGCTACATCTGAACACATCACATTTGCAAAAGGTTTTGAGTCTCCTTTAGCTTTTACAATATCCCAGTATCTACTTTGAGCAGCTTGAAGTAGCCTTTTGAGATCAAGAAGAGAGCTCCTCTGGACAGTCACTTATTGCTTTGGCTGTGGTCTTAAAGCTTCTTCATGCACTTGATTCTTTTATTACCGAGTGCTTTAAGTACAGCTGATACCAGGAAGAAGTATCTGATTCTCTTGCCGGAAATTCAGCAATTTGAAGAATGCTAGTCAGGAAGGAAGTGAAATAGAAAGTACATGAACCAATATTCATCAGACTATAGTTTAGAGACAGCAATACAATCTCTCTCTAAATGAGCAGTCTATTGCTTGCAGAAAAAAAAAAAAAAAAAAGAAGAAAAGCATGTAAGATTATAGGATGGAAACCTACAAAATTGTAGGTGAAATTTTAACAACTTATAGCAATCACTTGTGAAACCTTTACTTGGTCCATAACTGTGCTCTTTAAATGTCTGCTAAGTATATAGATCTCTTTCTAAATGCTGCCCTGGTGGTCTAGCAAAGCACTCTGTTGCCA
Source organism: Acanthiza pusilla (assembly GCA_036630365.1). NCBI lineage: Eukaryota > Metazoa > Chordata > Aves > Passeriformes > Acanthizidae > Acanthiza > Acanthiza pusilla. The sequence continues at coordinate 14,988,411 of JAXCHO010000018.1, forward strand.
TGTGGGAGAACAGCTTACGCCTGAACTCCACAAGCAGCTAGAAGCTGGGAGCACTGCCAAGAAAAGTTACTTATGGATTGACCCAAGATATGTTTGTAGTCCTTTCTACTTCAGGCTCATAACAGACTTCATAAGGACTGTGGTTAGTGCATCTGGACTGCCAAAAGCTTTTTAGGGTTACATGGAAAAAAATTAAGCAAACAGACTGGTTAGGAAAGTATATTATTTGTCTGCTTGAAAGTTTATATGCAATATTGAAAATATGCTCTCTACTTAGTAAGCTGCTCCTTAAGCAGAATTTTTATCCTGGAATATATTAGGGAAACAATAATTAGATTTTGATTAAAAGAAAAAAAAAAAACCTTAATTATTTTAGGAGACAAGCATTTCTAAATCAGACCTTGCAGCCCTACTACACCAATTTTCATAAGAGCACTTTCATTTTCAACATCAATCCCTGCTTTACATTTTAGCACTATGTCTACAGGTATGCAAAGAAAACTGATGAGAACTGGTGCAGGAAGCCAGAAGCTGTAACCAGACCATAAACCTGAGCAAAAGAAAGTTGTCTATTTTCATTTCCTGATCAGCTCAAATTGCAAAAGACAATATACCGAAAAATCACAAAACATAAATGGTATTTTGAAGTGCTCCATTTCAGTCACTTAGCATGCTGCCAGTTCAAATAAGGATACTGGTTCTTAAAACACACATAAGTTAGATTCTCTAGATTCTCCTTAAGGAAAGTGAGAAAGTACAGACAACAGGAAACCTCCAAGTCCCATCAACTGGATCCCCACACACAAAGGACTAGCACAACTGCAAGTAAGCTACAGCTGCATCTCTGCTTTTCATTGTCGCAGGGTAAATGAAAGGCAGAGCTAACAGGTGATGATAAAATGTAATTCTACCTTGACACTGTTACTTTCACTTCTCTGATGTTCCAAAAAGATGCAAAAAGCCTCAGGTCATCACCTTCCTATCTGTTTTATTGCTCTCTCATTGATATAAGATGACAAAGCATCCAGACCACCAGTGCAGCTGCTTAATAAGCTCCATTGTATCCACAGGAAATTCAGAGTCTAATTACTTTGGCAAGGGAAATTTTATTGTTCTCAAACTAATGTTCATCAGCCAAAAAAGCTATCCCTACTCACTACTTATCTTGGCCATGGACATTGCAGCATTTAACCTCCATCCAGGCTGGCAGGACACAAAGCCTCAGCTAAAGCCAATGCCTTTGTTGAGTAACCATCAGCCAATGGCCAGAACACAGGGCTTCCCAAAAACTTACTGTAACGAGCTCCTTGCTCTGTCATGGGAATCACGTGAATGATGCCCAGCACCAGCACACAGCACACGTGGAGGTGCAGCGTGAGAGGCTCTATAAAATGCAGGAGGAAAGAAATAATCCTCTAGGCTTAACCCTTCGTTTTCCATTTAGGCACCTGAAGGAGGTCGCTAGCAAAAGGGACAAGACATGCACTCCTATGTTTCTTGGTGTTTTGTTCACAAAAAGATCTGTCACTTCCAGTTCTCTGTTAAAAGCAAATTCACATTAGCACAATTCAAATACTCTCAATTTAACTCAAGTTCAGTTCACGCTAAAGCATATGTGAGCTCAGCTCAAATCTAATGTAGTACCCTAAATGAAAAACTGCCAGTCCTACGCAGATGTGAAGCAGTAAACTTGTAATGGGCCTGATAAGCCAAGAAAACCAAATACCATAACAGACATCCGTCTGTAACAAAGCCCATAATTAGCACTAAACACTATCATGAACACAAAAAGATCAAAGGCAGTAACTGCAGTAAAAGGGGATTGCTGCATATTTCCAGCTTGCCTTGGCTTCTTCATTAGGGCTGACTACTTTTGTCATTTGTGTTTTGGGAACCAGCTCTCATTCTCAGTTCCTGGGCAAAGACCACCCAGTTACCATGCTATGGCAAAGTAGGTATTCTGCCACTTTGAGAATGGTCCACAAAAAACTGGCAAAGTGAGCAAAACCAAAGCGGGTACTGTCCCTCATTTTGGGCTGCAGAGTAAGAAGCAGGAGGAAATGTGAGCAAGTGCAGTCTCCGTTGTCTCTCAGGCAGTATTTTGCTTGCTGATGATCTTGATTTAAGAGAATCTTGTCTGAAGACTCCTTTGAAGAGTGCGGAACTAACACTTGTTATGAGCATCCAAAGTGTTGGAAAATGTATACAAATATTAGCATAAATGACTATCATCAGGCCCATCCAAATGTCAGAATGGCTAATCACCTAACTGCAATCAGTTTTCTTAGTACAACTTCAAGCATTCCTTTCTTTAAAAAATGAAACAAATAAAATGTGCTTGAATACAGAACTGGATAACCATTACCAGGTTCATGAGCAAACACAGTCCAATCTTGGAGGAAACTTCAGGTGTTATTCAAACACCAGAAAATAATTTATAGAACTTACCTCTGAATACAGATTTTGGAAAAATTGTTTTAAGTTCAACAAGACCATGAAACAAAGGAACACACAGTCTGTGCCACTTACCCTCTGCACAGCCCTTTGGAGAGCCTGTTTCACACTTCTACAGGATTCTGGCATTAACTTCGCTTCTTGACTTTCAAAGGATGCATCACGCAAGTCTGTACTTTCTTGGTGTCCAAACAGCGTTCTGACACAGTGTGCATGCTCTTTTGAAATTCTAGTAGGGTCCATCTGAAACAAAAACATAAGCACAACCACAGTTCTTAGTGATAGAGACACTTTTCAAGCATCTAAAAGTTTGGCACCTGGCTAAGTTTACTATCTAAATTTTCATTGTAAACAAAGCAGAGAGAAAAAGTTTCCAACATCAAGGTTTATTTTATCCAACAAACATGTGAGATAGGAGAATGAATTATCATTTAGTGCTGCCTATTTTATTAGCTTAGACTAGATATGTGACTTTCAAAAGTTAAAGATAAATCCCATTTCTATGGTAAAGTCAATAATCTTGAATTCCATTTTTCAGCCACTCAGTGCAACATCACAGTCATTTTAGCAGGGAACATACACAGTTATCCTACATCAAAAGCTATTGTTTGTAAGATGACACACAAATGCCAAGTACAGAAATTTGGGGAAAATATGTATGTGTGTGTATAGTGCATCATTTTCAAGAGGAGAAACAGAAGTTATCTCTGAAACTATTTTCTCACTGAAACTATATCACTGAAGCTGTCAGTCAGATATCACTGAAACTATTTTGTGGATATACTCACTGTGGCTGGGATAGAGTTTATTTTCTTTACAGTAGCTGGTATGGAGCTGTGTTTTGGATTTGTGACCAAAGGAGTGTTGCTAACACAGGGATGTGTTTGTTGCAGCTGAGCAGTGCTGACACTGAGTCAGAGCTTTTCTGCCTCTCACCCCAGCAGAGAGAGGGCTGGGGGTGCACAAGGAGCTGGGAGGGGACACAGCCTGGACAGCTGACCCCAGCTGACCACAGGGATATCCCAGACCATATGACATCATGCTCAGCATATAAAGCTGGGGGAAGGAGGAGCAAAGGGGTGACATTTGGAATGATGGCATTTGTCTTCCCAAGTCACTTTATGTATGATGGAGCCCTGCTTTCCTGGAGATTACTGAACACCTGCCTGCCCATGGGAAGTGGTGAATGGATTCCCTTCTCTGCTTTGCTTCTGTATGCAGCTTTTTCTTCACCTTTTAAACTGTATCTCAACCCACGAATTCTCACTTTTACTCTTCCAATTCTCTCCCTAACCCCACCAGGGAGTGAGTGGCTGTGTGGAATTTAGTTGCCAGCTGGGATTAAGCCATGACAGTGGCAAGAGGTATTGCTGTGCAAAAGTCACCAAAACAGCAAAAGTCAAAGACTAAAAGATGATTAAACTGCACAACAAAACACCTCTGCTTCATTGGACAGAGAATGGTAAATTTAGAGTTATCTGCAAGACATTTTTAGCAATCAGTCTTTGTAACTGAATCAAGTATATTTTTAAATCTTGCATCCTCTCACTTAGGTAAATTGGAAGATATTCCAAGGATTAGGATTGTACCATGACAGTTTTATTGCATAAACACTACTTTAAACCATTTCACCCTCTCTTCCCATACTCCAAATCCTTTACACTCAAGAGATTTTAACAACTATCTTTCAGGATGGCCTAGGACTCTCAGAAAATTGTTCTCAACCTGCATTTATTCTGCTTTTACTTCAGGGTTGAAGAAGGATTTATGCACCCAAAGTCTTGTCTAGGTTCTCTAACTGTATCACTGGGCCTATTAAAGAACATTTACTTCTATCTTTCTGGTTAGGTAGAAGGAACAAATTTATCTGAGAATTACAAAAAGTTATTTGTAATTGCAATGCAGGAATACCAAGACACAAAGGACAGTGCCTAGTGCTCGCTTTCCTTTAACACAGAGCTGAACAAAACAGCACATCAAAAGGAAGTTTTTCACAATACAAAGCAGCCAGAGCGAATCAAGCATGTTCTATCATTTGTTCACAGGAACATAAATTCAACTCCCTAACCCCCAAGAAAATAAATTAGTTAACTTGAAAACATAAGGTTAGGATTACAGAGCTGAATTAAAGTCTACACCAACCAGGCAGCCACCCAATAGTCACACACAGCAGAGAGACATTTGTTGCACAGCCAGCAGCACCAAGTGCCATCTCCTCCATCACCATCCTTCTGCTCAAGTCTCCAGATGGAAAGCTCTTTGCCTGATTCATTCAGACCAATATGTGACCCTGTGACCTGGTTTAGCTGTCTCAGTCATCCCTACAGATTTGGAATGAAACAGGACATGAAAGGTTCACCTGAAGATCAGAAGATGCCACAGCTTTGAGCAGAGGAGCAGCAATGAGTTACAGAATGGCTCAGAGGCAGTAACATCTTCCTGTGAGGCCTGACACAGCTGAACCCCAAAGAAAATCTGTGTATAGCCTTTGCAGCACTATGAATTAAGTGCTAAAAACTACACTAATGCCTTCTGAAGTCAGCGAGTGCAGTGCAGCCTCATTAACTGCATGAGGAGATCTAAACCAGCACCTCTGTGCTCTCACCCCCTTCGCCAAAGAATTTAATTCCTGGATTTCAGTCTCCTCTTCTAAGTCAGTAACAAGGGAGGAATTTTTGCTGTCATAATTTCCTGCAAGATTAGTTCCCCAAAATCAAGTCACTCCAAATATCAGGTAAGCATTGGAGCCAGTACAGGGATACGCACAGGAATGAAATAGGAGGAAAGCAGCACTAGCTTTAAACGAGTGTAAAACTGCACTCTAAAAGCATCTCTCACACTACGCTCCACTCATATTCAGAATTCAGAAAATCAACTGTAGACTAAAATAATAAAAAAAACAAGAAGCACAAAATATTTACCAACATGTGCTAAAAGGTAGTTAATGCAGAATGACTGGCGCTGGAAGGCACCTTTGGGAGGTCTCTAGTCCAGCCCCTGCTTGAAGCAGGGCCAACTTGTAATTTAGGTCAGGTGGGTTAAGGCCTTGTCTAGACAAGCTTTAGGGAATGTCCATCAATAGAGACTTTCAGCCTCTCTGGGCAAACTGTCCTAAAACTTCACCACTTCTAGAGTGTAAAAAAACTTGGTTTTGATGCCCAGCTACAGTTCCCCATGCTGCAGTTCATGACTGTGCCTCTTGTTTTTGCTGTGCACTTCTGAAGAGCCTGACTTCTTTAGGTACCTAAAAACAGTAATTTGTTTCCCTCACCTTAGTCTGTCCTTTGTCAAAGAATCCAGTCCTCCATTCTTTTATGCATTATGGTTCCTACCTATCACAGTGGTTTTCTACTGGACACCTTCCAGTTTGTTGATACACTTCTGATACCAAGGGACCCAAAATAGGACCCATATTTCAAATGTAACTTCTCATGTTGGGATCATTAGAGGCCTGAAGGGATTAATGTCTCTAACAGGATCTGGATATCTGAGTCTTCTCCCCTCTGCACAAATCACAGGATAGAACACAGAAATCAAATAACTGCCAGTAAATACTCATTTTTTTATCAGTAATTCTACTAGTCAGAGGCTACTATTCCAGTTTTGGATTCATTAAAACACATCTTCGGAATAACAGGCAAGAAAAATAGGTTTTACAGCACAAGGATCTTGACATTCGTAAAGGCCTGTGTCCAGCCTGACAAATCATGCCAGCATAGACTCACAGCTATCACCCACCAGCAATCATTCAAATGTGTCACACAATTCTGTGCCACAACAGTAACAGCAGATTGCACAGAATCCCTTGCTCAGATTATAATTTATCTGCTGAAGGCTTAAGGTAGAAAAACAGCATCCCTGCATCTACAGGCAAAAGATTGAAGGCTTAATGGCAACACTGCAACTGATGGCTTCAGAAACTTGCAGCTGTGCAGTCCACCCTGACAAAAGCTGCAAGTCTCCTGAGATTTACTGTTTGATAAGGGGAAACTCTGATTTTGGGACTAGCTAACCTAGCTGTTGCCCTTACCTTTTTCAAAGAATACCTAGTCTTCACCACATTTAACTATGAAGATCAGCTCACTTGCCTGAAAAGGCATTCTCAGAAATCCTTCATCTTACATCTTTACAAAGAACACACACTGAACTGCCATGGCTGTAAACAAGCACTACCAAGCACTGAGATCAAAACTGTGAGGAGGCAGTGATGCAAAGAAAAACTTCCAAGGACATGTTTTGAGAAGAGCTTCTAAAGAACAAGAAAATCATGATGAAATACCAGAAGCATCTTACTAACTTGCAGGGCAGGGCACCTTCAGCAAAGTGTCCAAAAGATTTAATATCTGGAAGAAACATCAAGATGCAAACAAAAATAAAGGAGAAAGCTTTATAAAGTGTGAAGTAACCTAAATACCCCAGAGGAATTAAACTGAGGAGAGGGGTGTCTAGCTTATTTTTTAATATCCATTATCCCTGACCTTGAAATCAGATCAGACTCTTTGGTGCCCCCAGCATCTCTCATCATTCTAGTTGCATTTCTGGATTCTTTTCACCCAATTCAAGGCAGGCAAAATTAACCCCAGCATCGTGGGTGAGACCAAATGAACTTACAGAATCAAGAAGCAATTTTCTGATGTGAAAAAAAGACTCAGTTGGGTTTTAAAAGACACAATACATTCCAGCCACCTTTACTATTAAATTTTGTATCAATGATGCACTGTTACAATATTGCATTAAATGCTCACTCATTACAACAAACGTTTAACATTTATACTTATTATCAAACTTAAACCACTTTCCAGACAATCAAATATCTCTTTGTACTCCATGACCTTTCTCAAGCACCAAGAAGGGGTCCTTCCAGGCTTCCAAAAGATGTTAATGACCCACAGCCAAGTAAATTTTTCTGTTAGCCACAATGCTCACAAAACTTTAGATGAAGTCTGAAAGTTTGAAAACATACCAGAATGAAAGTCAGAATTCCACATAAGCATGAGATGACAATAAAAAACTGACTTCCAGGTCACCTTTTATCCAAGTATGAATTCTTCAATCTGGTAGAACATCTAACATTTGTACAGGCTTTTTTAAAAAGGGAAAAGTGCATCTGCACTGCAATCTTACAGGTCTAGCTTAAACTGTGGAAGTTAGACACCCAGCCACCCCATTTCAACTTGAGAACTTCCAGTTTGCTTCAATGCCCTCCAGTTCAGTCAGTGTTAGACCAGATTCCTACTCTTTTGAGTTCTAAGTGCACTAAGGAAATGGACCAAAGAGTAAAGCTTAAAAGCTAAGCTTTTGAAGAGTATACCTCAGCATTTACCAGTGAAAATTAAATAAAATACTTTGCCCTCTCATCTTGTGCTGTCCATGAGTGTCTCTACTGAGTGATGATCTCCAGTTGCTCCTAGTATCTAACTAAATTTTCATAGATAATGAGAAAATATTCCTCAAAGTACAATCAAAATAAATGCTTAAAACCAATACATTTTGTTATTGTTTAATTTCTTGGATTCAGTACACAGCACAGGATGGACCAAAAAGCAAAGTTAGAATATCCTAATGTTTTTACATTTCAGAACACTATTACGAGAATATTGGTAAAATTCAAACTCATTGCTTTTTTTTCTTTCTTTTTTGACATACCAACTCATTGTCTCACTTGCATTGCACTGCATTATTTCTTGGCCACAAACATGTGTTTACCCGTGAAAACCTAGTGTCAGTCTTAGTTATGTGTCTTGTGAAATTCCAAATGCTCAAACCACAAAATAAACAAAATTAAGGAAAAACCACAACCTCAACTATTGTCTCAGCTTATACTGTGTCATGATCTAGCCCAAATGATTTTATGCGAATACAGACAAAATGTGAATGGTAAAACTGAGTCAGAGTTTACTCAGACTCTTAGGGTTTTAAAGAGCTTCCAAGATGTATAATTTGTTAATATCAGCATATACAGTCAAACTTTCTAATTCATGTTTTCTTAATTTAGCAAGCAAACAATTCAAATCTTTTCATGCACAGCCTCTACTACTAACTCCTCGTTAGTCTAATGAAGTTAATTAAAAATAATTAAGTTCTATTATTAAAGTACAAATTTAGATAGCTGAAATTTTCACTGAAAAAGCCAAATTGAGGTAGCTTAATATAATCAAACTTTAGAGAAATCTTTTCAAAATAAAGAGGTCTGATCATGTCCCATATAAATAAAACAAATCTCTAAGAGAATGAAATAAGAATTAACTTCTGCAGGACTTACTATATTTTTCCATCTATCTTATTTCACAATTACAAATGGTGAACAAATACGAATTATCATATCTTCTTATAGTGAATTACATACTTACTGCAGGAGTATACTTATTATTCTATTTCCCAATGATGACATTTTCTCCATTAAACTTTTTTAGGCAATGACTTTAGTCAAGCCTTCATTGAGCTATATCACCTCTTCCAGACGTTTTGGAAATTCAGATTTTCAAAGGCCTCCCTTCAACAGCACTACTACAAATCTGCAGGAACAAATACCTAGCAAACGAGTTAAGCTGTCAAATGCAGAGTTATGCCTGGACTATGTAATTTTTTTAATCAAGGAAGCAGAAGAAAAAGAGCCATTATGGCTCTTTTTACCCTTTGCTAGGCACACGTGAAGAACTGACATGTACCTATCAGAAAGAGTCTTTAATAAGGGGGCACACTTTGATTAGTTGTTTTGATTGCATTGGCTCTCTAGCCCACTAATGAATGTATAGCTGTGCATCTCTGAGCTATGTTTTGACAAGAATGTCTTTTCAAGTTCATGAACATCTGGAGTGAAAAACATTCCCCTGTCACAAGCTGAAGTAGACATTCATTTATTTCACTGTCAAGCAAACAAGTAGCTTTAACTACTTTACAATGAGTCCCAGAAATTAGATGTCACTTTTCTGAAATATACAAGTTATGATTAACTAAGTGCTGTACTGCTGTTACATTTTATTTTTGGAAAAATGGAAAATGCAAAGCCATTGTCAGTAAGAAAATGCAGAATGGTCTGCATAACAGATTATCAGCAGCGCTACTGTACATTTGACAGTCAGTCATTCATCTGATTAAGTGGGTATACACTTGTGCAACACCTGTTTTCGGAGTGCACTTTGTTAAGAAATCCAACCTGCTACCTCAAGATCAAGTGCCTCTACCTAGAAGGCAAACCGAAAGAATCCGGTTTCCACTCTCTGCCGACTTCAAATGAAAAGTACACACAACAGAAGCACCACTTCCATGACGGCACTGAGACCCACATTAACAGAACCAATTAGCATCCGACCATAAAGCCAAGCAGAAATCTAACACCTAGCCCTGAGAACCAACTAGCTGGCAGCTCCCCACTTCCTCTGAGAGGGCTCAGCCTCGCAGGGTAAGAGATGCGGCAGCGGGGGAATCCAGGCAGCCGAGCCATTTCCAAGAAGCAGGCTCCTCTTCTCTCCGAAAGCCCAACCGCTCCTCACCGCATCTGCCCCACGGCCACACCTCCCCGCGCTCCTCCCGCACGCAGCGCTGCCTCTTCTCAGGCATCCCGGCAGACCTGCGGCCTGCCAGGTGAGGGGCGGCTCTCTCCCAGAAATCCCCAGAATCCCAGAAAAGCTCCCCAGTTGCAGTAGGTACCTATGGCCAATGCCCACGAGCACACGGACCCTGCTCCTCTGCAGTGCCCCTGCGCAGCCTGAGAGACAAACCATCCCAAGTGGTGTTGCATGGTGACATTTTTTGTCCTTAAAGCCATTTCTCCTGCTGGTGAAATATTCATGGCAGCCCAAGACCTGAGCCATGTCACAGAATATGCTGAGTTGGAAGGGACCGTCAAGGATCATCAAGTCCAACTTGGACCCCACACAGTACCATCTCCAAAAATCACACCGTGTGCCTGAGAGCATTGTCCAAACACTCCTTGAGCTCTGACAGGCTTGGTGCTGGGACCACTTCCCTGGAGAGCCTGTCCCAGTGCCCAACCACCCTCTGGGTGAAGAACCTTTTTCTAATATCCAATACCAAACTTTTGTCCAGCAGAAAACTGAAAGCCAATCATTAAAACCCAAAGCCCTGCAAGACTTCAGATGAAGCATCATGACTAAACTGTTTCTCCAGTCAGGGAACCTCTCATGTCCAACCTCGCTGCGAAGCCCTGTAGCCCAAAATGCACCCCATGCCCGGAGCGCTACCTGGAACCCCTCGGCCTGAGCAGCTCCGGTGACCAGGGGACAGCACAGGCTGGACAGGGCACTGGGAGCCCATCAGCCCCACCCCTTCTCAGAGCTGGATCAACTTCAGAGACAGATAAGGGTGTTCTCAAACTTTTTCTTGTATTTTGCGTTTTAATTAATCGCCTCCATCGCACCGACACGAGCGCCCTCCCCTCTTCCGAGGTGTGCGAGGCAGCCGCGCTTCCCAGGGAGGGAAGCGCCCGCGCCAGTCCCCGCTTACCTGAGCTCGGAAGTAGAGGAAGAGGGCCACGCTGCAGACCACCTGGCCCAGCCCCAGCAGGACGAGGGCGACGAGGAGGGAGCGGGACGTGGGCGGAGGGTGCGCGGGCGGCGGCGGCGGCGGGGCCGGGGCGCTCTCGTGGGCGGCGCCGCTGCCCAGCTCCTCGGAGCCGCGCAAGTACTTGGTGTAGTCTCGGCTGGCGCGACGCATCGCAGCTCCGCTCCGCTCCGACGGCTCCACACGCGGCTCCCCCGAGCTCCCCAGCGCCGGCAAACAACCTCGCCGCCCCGGCCGGGCACCTCTTATAAACTGCGCGGCCAATCAGCCCCGGGCGGCGCGCCCCTGCCGCCCTCCGCCTCCTCCCGCCCGCCGCCGCACACATCACCGCCGCCCCCTCCTCGCCTCGCCTCCCCGAGCACAGACCGGCCCCCCCGGCCCGGGTCGGGTCGGGTCGGGCCGGGCCCGCCCCTGCCCCCGGTGCCCCGGCCCCCGCCGCCGGGCAGGTCGCCCGGGGATCGCAGTCGGCGCTGCTCCGCCCCGCGCAGCGGAGCCCCGCGCCACCGGGGATGGGCACCGCGCGGGCAGCTCTGCCTCCGCTGCCTCCTGCCCCCTCCTCACCCTTGCCCCGCTCAGCTTTGCGCTCCACCAGGGAGCCAAGGCTGCCCTGAGCCCCTGGTTGCATCTGGAGGGTGCTTTACCCCTAAAATTCCCGGTATCTGGAATAAAGCGTGCACCTCAGGCGCACATCCCCTGGCCCCTTTGGTGGGTCCAAGCCCTCAGAGGACCAAAGGCCTGTCAACCCCTCCCTGTCTCGCTCCTCTCTCAGGCCAGGCTAAAATGGGCACAAGTGCTGTTGACTTGCACCATCCAAAGAGGCAACACAGTTCACAATCTTGTTTAAGAATGGGTTAAAGAAATGGCAGAGGTGTGCTGGCACCTGACTGCTGGTGAAACCAGCTCAGAGCCTCCTCATCTCCCACACGCAGCCAGCCTGCAACAGACACATTTCTGAACCCTTGGTTAGGAACATCTTCTGGTGTTCCCCATGTCTTGGCTTGCATTCAATTCCAAAAGCTCTTCTTCATAAGGCCACGCTACAGTTTGTAGGTACTTTCTTTCTCATGGTCCTCTAGCGTCCCATTTAGGCCAAGTCTCCCCTTCATACTGTTCATTTAAAGTTTGTTTATAGCCCTTCCTGCCTCCATGTAGTCTTTCCTCCGTCTGGACTTTCACTCATCGGTTTCCCCACTTTTTGGGATTCACCATCTCTTCGGTGGACAGAGCTTATCTGCCTGGCAAGTTCACTTTGTGGAAAACACTCTCTTAATTCCTAAGAAAGTGCTTGGTGGTACAGGTGTATTAGGTCTGCAGCCCTGCAAAATTCGGTGGGGAAATGGTCCAGGTATAAAAATGAGTTGAAGTCTGGTTCAGACTTTGAACAACATGGGAGAATGACACAGATTCATCTTGTAGGTCATCTTGTCTGTAAAAAATAGTCTGAATTTCAACTCAAATACATGACACAATATCCTGTTTAGGTCTGCCTAATCTAAGAAACGGAGGAAATTTTGCCTCCCAGAGAGGTAACAGAACCATAATTATGTGTTCCAACAAATTAACGGAAACGGAAACTCACCAAACCACCATGCAACAAATCGCTATCAAAAGAAGCTGATATTTAGCACTGGACCCAAATAGTCCGATAGCAATTCCTTCACCAAGAAGACAACATCTGAGAAATGATGATGAGAGCGCCTGCATCGCAACATCATCCACCACAAAGTCATTGGGAGGAATACCCCAACCTTGAATAGCTACCACTGTATCTTCTTTCTAAATGCTTACTTTCGTGCTCGGAAACATTGGAAGCATTGTGGTCTGTAGTCCAATTGGAGGAATTGTTCCTGTAACTGTGTCTCAACTTTTCTGGAAAAATAAAAAAAAACAAAACCCAAACAAAAACAAAACAAAAAAACCACCACTATCACCTGTAAAATAACCATGAAAAGCATCCCACATTATTGTGAGCTGCACCCTCCTAAATCAATTTTACGTTGGTCTAAAAAACAATTATTTAAAAAAAAATTTTTAAAGGTATGACTGGGGTTTTTTAGAGCCTACATAGTTTTTTTAATCCAGTCACTAATTAGTTATTAAACAATTGATAAAGGAGAATTTAGGATAATATCAGTGATGCTAGCAGATGATTCTTTTATGCTTTCCTATGAGAAGGAACTCAAAAAAGACCTCTGTTTTTATCACCTCAGAATTCAAATTTCGTCCTAATGAAGAAGAAAGAAAATTATGTCAACCCTTGCCACCTTAAGGTGCTCTTCTGGATTCTTACAGAAGGAAACAGGAGACTTTCAGTGAAGAGCTATGAGGATCTGCAGACACCCTCTTTAAATATTTTGTTACATATGAAAACAACTTTCTCCAGACAAACATGCTTCCTCCAGGATCACTGCTTCATTAACTACCTTCTTACTGGCACTGTCTTTAGTATTGCTGTCAGTGGCTCCAGCCTCCAAACTGGTGCCTTATATGTGCCAGTCTATTGACACCGAATAGCCAAGCCCATCTGTTTCCTCTTCATCCACAACAATTTCATCCTCACACAATTTCAGACGCAGTTCCAAGCAGCCAGGTACTTGTATCCAAGTGCCAGGATGTCAGGCTCTTTAGGAGTCCCACTGTGTAAGACATGAACCTTCCCACCAAACCAACATGGGTTCCTAGGGTTCACTGGGGGTGCATAAATGACTTCTGTACTGAAAACTTAGATTCTCTCATTGATTTCTACCACAAATTCAGTAGCCAGAGTTGCCCATCAAACTCTCTGGAAAACTTACATCACCATCAACTTTCTAGACACCAAGGTCAACATAAAAAATAGCAACCGTCAAAATACCATATGCAGAAAATCCACAGACCAGCACACCTCCTTCCACAAACCATCAGCTATCCAAAACACTAGAAAAACTGATACAGCCCACAGACATCACCTCATTTGCTCTGAGGAAAGCGCTCATGACATGCCCTCACAAAGCTACAGATGATGCTCATCCAACAGTGACACTCCACTAGGATCGCATATTTGAAGAAGCCACCTAAACCTTATCCAAACTTACTGCAATACAGAGAGAAAATCCCCTGCTGGGTCTCATATACCACAGTATGCAAGAAATGTATACTGGAAAATGTTAACAAGTTGTAGCTTATATTGGAAGAAAATCATACCTTGAAATGATTTTTCCTAGAAACACCCATCCTTCTCTTCAAACCACACTCATTATCATTAGCTTCATCACTGAAAGCAAGTTTCGGCAGACCAATACATGCTGGCTAGAGCCAGATAGCTCAGGAAAATCATACCCAAATATTGCCACAGCCCTCATGATAAACACCTGCACCAGCAGAATTGTCAAAATGTTGTATAGAACCTACATGTGAGCATTCTGAAACATCACAGGCAGCACACAATGCATTCACTGCCCTTAGGGAGCTCTGTGGGTGAAACCAAACATCCACCACAGGCTACCTAATTAGGAAAGAACAGTGACACCCAGTTAACAGCTGGAAATTTATATTCCCAAAACAGCTACTCCATCTCTAACTTTGCAGTCCTGACACTCCAAGACCAAAGACGGGCCAGAGAACTCTGCAACTCTGTTAGACACCAGACAGTTGAGAAGTTTCCCAATTTCTCAAGTCTTGCTGATCTTTGATGGGAATCACTGTTTACTCTAATCATTCTGCCTCTGTCACCACTTATACTCTTAGCAGGGTCAGGATCACCCTCTGCTCCCAAAATTGAAAACACTTTTTTCTCAAATGTCCAACTGATTAAAATAATCAAATGGAATTCAAAGAAATGAACTACAATCACTTTCATATTTTCTGTTTACTTTGGACTCAAAGAGTAATTCATCTGCATGAAAATGAATCTGCTTTATCTGATACCTTCTCTACACAATTGTCCCTGTGGGCCTAATAAAAGTGCTTTCTTCCTAAAATATGTGTCATTCTTTGGGTTGTGTGAGGACTAATAACAGTTTCCATAAACAAAGTCCTGGCTCTGTAATGTGAACTCTTGGCCCCTGAGCAGAACACAGCTCTTTGCTGTTGTCTACAAAATACTTGTGTTGCAGGAGATGATCACAAATATACTACCTGTTGTGATAAGACTGCATAGCTGCTAGGATTTTTTTTCATCATTTTGCTTTGAAGCAAAACAGGAAACTGTGTTTACATAAAAAGGCTGTGTTGAAAGTAGTTCTCATTGTGAGGTTGATTCTCATTGCAAAATTGAAAGTCTTGAAAAATCTGAAAATATCAAACAGCAACAAGCCTGCAGGTCAAAGTAAAACATTAGGGGGGAAAAATCAGGCTTTTTAATTTTGGTTTGTTCTCTTTCAAAACAGGGAGAATCACAACTTCTTGTCCTGACCTACACTTCAAATAATACAGCTGTTTTTACCTTGAGAGAGATTATGCAGTTGAAATATTCCATTTTGGTAAAGCAATTAAGCAAGTGTTATATTCTTACACCAGAAAGATTTTTTTTCCTGTGGACAGATGTTTGTAACTGAAGTGTCTGGTATTGCTATTGTTTGGAATATTGTCAGTGAAATTATTTCATCAGGCAAAGGTGGGTTTAGACCTAACACAAATGTTTAATTAAGTCGCATCAATTTTTAGCATGTTTTGGACAGTAAAGTTTCCCAGGAACAGCACAGACTCTTTAGGCAATGTAAAGAGAATCCTATACTGAAACTGTGATCTACTGGGTGTGAATGTGGGATGTTTTGATGCAAGAAAATAGGCAGAGATTCGTACATGTTAGGAGGAAATTTAATTCTACGACGAATTTCACTTCTCCACATGCTATACTGTGGTTAATATAAGTAAATATGTAAGTGTAAAGAGAAGGATGGCAAAATATGACAATAACAGAGAATGCCTTAATGAAAACTTAGCTTTTATTTAAAATACTATTCTAATAAAAGGCTTGGAAATGGTAATTGATACACCAGGAAATAATTACTGTATTTTAAAACAGTGGAAAAATGCATTAAAATGTCATTTAAGTTTTCCAGCAAATTGCCATTCTGCTTCTTTCTGGTCTAGTGGGTATTTCAAAGGTCAAAACAATAAAACTGATTGTGAAATCTCAACAGAAAAAAATTAGTATATTAAAGTCTTTTATGTTTATGTAAAAACTCTTAAGGTAACAGAAGTAACTTCTTTTCCCTGTTCAGGAAAAAATTACCGGAAATGAAATTGTAGAACTGTTCTTACACTGTTTTAGAGCTGAAGACAGCAACAGGATATTGGGGAAAATATTGGGAAAACAGTTAATATCCCTCTAGGTTTGGTAGAAAAGAAAAGAAAAGAAAAAAAGAAAAGAAAAGAAAAGAAAGAAAAGAAAAGAAAAGAAAAGAAAAGAAAAGAAAAGGAAAGGAAAGAAAGGAAAGGAAAGAAAGGAAAGGAAAGGAAAGGAAAGGAAAGGAAAGGAAAGGAAAGGAAAGGAAAGGAAAGGAAAGGAAAGGAAAGGAAAGGAAAGGAAAGGAAAGGAAAGGAAAGGAAAGGAAAGGAAAGGAAAGGAAGGAAAGGAAAGGAAAGGAAAGGAAAGGAAAGGAAAGGAAAGAGGAAAGGAAAGGAAAGAAAGGAAAGGAAAGGAAAGGAAAGGAAAGAAAGGAAAGGAAAGGAAGGAAAGGAAAGGAAAGGAAAGGAAAGGAAAGGAAAGGAAAGGAAAGGAAAGGAAAGGAAAGGAAAGGAAAGGAAAGGAAAGGAAAGGAAAGGAAAGGAAAGGAAAGGAAAGGAAAGGAAAGGAAAGGAAAGGAAGGAAAGGAAAGGAAAGGAAAGGAAAGGAAAGGAAAGAAAGAAAGGAAGGAAAGGAAAGGAAAGGAAAGGAAAGGAAAGGAAAGGAAAGAAAAGAAAAAGAAAGAAAGAAAAACCAAACCCCACCTCAAACCCCCCCCCCCCAAAAAAAAAAACAACCCACACTACTTGACAGTAGTTAAAGTCCTCAGTGTCTGTTAAAAAGCTCAAACAAGTTTGTGAATATATTTTTCAGGACTTAGATATTTTTGGATCAGGTTTCTCACAGTAAGACGGTTGAGGTCACCTTACATGGATTTGCACAATTTATTTCTGCATTGTACAGGTTTCACACATTAGGATTACAGTACCTTAAGGCCTCTTTTGCAGAAGAGAGACTTTCTGGATATTTCTTTAAGCCAGATTTGCTGAAACATTTCTGAATATTAAAGATTTCCTTAGCCTCACGTGACTGTCATAGCACATTTCTTTGTAGTGTCTGAGTTTCAAGTATCTTGGGCCAGACAAAGTCCATGTCCAAGTTAGAGGTGACATGCCGAGCTATGAAACTCCTGGGATTAAGTCAATGGACAGGTGAGAGTCCATCCCAGTGATTATAATCCATACCAGGAACACTGGCAGTGAAGCAGTTTGGTTAGAAGAGTTTGATATTGGATAAGGTCTCTCCAGTCAAACTATACATTAAAAGTGTTTCAGCTTTGTTTTCCAAATTAAAAAATCTAAACATCATACAATACAATAGGCTGATTAAATTGAAGCATTGCAGAAATAGTATTTTTCATTTAATGATGCTGTCAGAATTAGTTGAACACTTTCTGTCTCATTTCACTGAGCAACCTTTCCCTTCTCCATGACTTTATGTAGAAATACATGCAGCCCTACATTATTATTAAGACCATATTCCTAATTTTAAATATTTCAATTTACATTGCAGCTGGGAACTGCATAACTTTACCTTCCTGTGGCTGTCTCCATGCTGCTCCTACACATCTACTGCTCTCAGCACTGCCTAGAAATGGTGGAATTGCTCTGATGCCAAGGAAGAACCTGTTGCTTCTGTCACTGATCAGACTGAGTTAAGGTATATACAACTGAAAACAAATCATTTGTTGACGACATCTTTGCCACGGGACAGTTTTCTCACGCAGGAGGGTAAGAGCAGTACTGAGTCAGACGGAGATCCATCTCCTCGCCCTGGCCTGTGTGGGTGGCAGCTGCTGTGGAATAGGAGCAGCCATGTCCAGCTGTGGAAAGCAGTGTGGGTAGCCCAAGCCCTGCTCTTTGGAAACCAGACTGCAGTTTGCCTGGAGCCTGTCCTTCACAGGGACGGTTTTGTTAATCAAATGGAGTCTGGAGCTCCAGCCACCAGGCTGGAATTTCTGGATCTGAGGCTCTTGAACTGGCTGGAAAAATGGTTCAGGCAAAAAAAGTGAAAATACTCCCAACCCAGGATAATGCACTAGCACCTGCAGTTCTGCATCCACAGTGACAGGGAGTAGAGCACTCGATATCCAGACTCTTGCTGCCCAAGAAACCAAGAGCCGCAAAATCAGTAGTGAGTAAACCCAGCTAAGACAAGAGAATAACGCTCTGATTTCACAAGTAGGACTGGCCAACAGTTTATGCCCAGGAAAGAAATAAAAGGACAAGCATGTAATTAGACTTCCCAGTACACTCCAGCAGCCTGTGGCTCAGAGCTGCCCTAAGCCAGTGGTGGTATTTTTTGTGTTTGAGTCTGCCTGAGCATTCTGATGGTGTGTGGACATGTGATGGAGCCTTGGTGGGAGCTGAGCCTTGGATGGGGCAGAGACAAGAAGATGTGACACAAAAAGAAAAGGCATAACACAGCAGTGATCACAACAAAGAGTATGAGTCAGAAGCTGTCAGACATGCCCAGCAGAGCTTGTGGCTCACAAGAGGGGACAGAGAGTACCAGATAGTGCAGCAAAAATCCCATAGAGATGATCTTGAACAGAGAAAACCTGGAAACATGAAGTACTGGATGAAAACCCGTGGGAACAGAGGAAGATGAAACACTTGGAGATCAACACCACAGAAAAGCTCCTTCTTAAAAAATAATGCCCCTAAATCATAGAAAGTCTTGGGTTGGAAGGGACCATAAAGGTCATTTAGTACTA
Organism: Acanthiza pusilla; assembly: GCA_036630365.1. Lineage (NCBI taxonomy): Eukaryota > Metazoa > Chordata > Aves > Passeriformes > Acanthizidae > Acanthiza > Acanthiza pusilla. The sequence continues at coordinate 15,007,313 of JAXCHO010000018.1, forward strand.
AAGACATAGTGATACTGGAAAGGAAGTCAATTGAGATAAATTAATTTTCCACTTGATGTAGACAAATCTTCATCTTGCAAAAGGGATATGTCATTCCAAGCCATACTGGAGGAAGAAAGAAGATCTGCTTTTGGAAGAGACAAGACAGTGCCTCTACCCTTCGCATTAAAGTTTTGACAGTTCACTCATCAAATCCCATCAAATTTCATCAACTGCTTTATTCCCACTCGTCTTGTTGTTCATGTCTGTAGGTGCTCTCTGGGCTTGGCACAGAGCAGCCATTGAGGAGGAGATGCTGGGCTCTCCCACAGTCACTCCACAGGATGTGGGAGGCTTGCCTTTACATTTCTTTTTTTCCAGTGGGATTCAAGCCCACAAATATTCCAGGATCCCTAAGAAGAACTCCTAACCACATATCTGTGTGCTGGCTGAAGGATGAGCTCTCCCAATTTGCACAGCAATTTTAGGGATTTTGAAGAGGAAGGAAATGGGAAAAAGAATAATATGGGCAAGGGAGGTGGTGTATAGGTGTGTTCCCATAGAAAGCAATGTTTGCCTTAGAGATAGTATCTATCTATCTATCTGGAACGTCTGTCTTCATCTCTCACTTCCTCTTTTCTCCACATATTTCAGTGGTTAAAGCATGGGGCAAGAGCATCTGGTTTCAATTCTGCCTCCATGAAGGCACAGAAGCATGTCCCACGTCCCCTAAAAGTAGTACAATCATTGCTCTTCTGACGTGGGAGCAAATGCGTTTGCGTAAGCCCACCTGTCAGAACTGTTCCACATTGCTTGGAATAATTAGAAGGGGAAAAAATTGGATTTTCCAGCTTAGTAGGATGCTCAATGCAGAAAGGAGATGGCATGAGTTGGAGAAATGTTTCATGTAAATTATGATGTGATGTTGAATGTATATCCTGAAAGCAGGGATGCAGGGCCGAGAAGTTTCATTCCAAGTACCTACTTTGGAGAACAGACTGCAGACCCAGCTCAGGACAGTGTCCCAACGCTTTGGCAAGGATAACATGAAGTCTGGTGTCACAGTCTGGTGTCACAGGCCAGCCCCAGAGCGCTGCAGATGATCAAAGCCTGCGCAGTAGCTGAAGTAACCTGCTGAAACACGTTTCACTAGTTTTTTCCTCCTTCATCACCTCATTTGATCCTGCAGCCAGGACCACTTAACAGATAAATAAAGACTGGGGTAAAAGCTGCCCAGGAGCATTATAAAGCACAGGCAGGTTTTACAGTCTGAGGCCACCTAACATAGCATAGCCACTGTAGCATAGTCAATAGCAAAGAAATGCACTTGTACTTGTTACCTTTTCTTGTATTAATCAGTTATCAGTAGGGCTGTAGTGCTAAAACTTGTATAAACCCTTCAACAAATGCAGCAGAACTGCACAGAATCAGCAATGGTTTCAGGAAATATTCAAGTAGAAAGCAGCAATTCCCTCAGCATCATTTAGCTTGGAGCCTGAAGAAATGGTAGTTTCTTCATGAATAACTGCTTGCAGACGATTACACCCTATTCTCCTTCATCATACAAAAGCACAATAAAAGAATTAACTGAAACAGGGAACAATACTGTTTATTCTGCCACATTTTTTAAGATCTCAGTCCTAATTACATATCATAAAATACTTTGATGCTTCATATAAAAGCAAAGTGTGAAAATAATACTTTGCTAGTTGAGAACTTCCTACTAATTATGGTTTGAAATGTTTGCATTTGCTTTATTTCTTCAATTACCAGCAAGCTGGTGAAGTTGGGTGAGACTCCAAACACAGTGCTTTTGTTCCACATCTATTTACGCAGGGGGATAGGCTTAAAGCCCTGGTGAGAGCTCACAATCAGTCCCAATCTAGTACCCACACTGAAGAAAATTTTCAAAAAGGAAGCCGAACAAAGAAATGCTACCAGAATATCAGAGGACTGAAAAGCTTTCCGTCAACGCTAAAGGGGTATAATAACTTGCAACAAATACATTAGGGGTATGAGAATGGCAAAGGATCTTATTTAAAGTAAGGGTCTACAGACAAAAACAATGAATATAAATGGTCAATGATTATTTAAACAGGAAATCAGAAGAAGTCTTTCATAAAATCATAGGTTTGAAAAGACCATTAAGATCATCAGGTCCAACCATTAACCCAACCCTGCCAATCCCACCACTAAGCCTTGTCCCAAAACACCACATGTACATGTCTTTTAAATACCTACAGGAATGGGGACTCAAGCACTTTCCTGGACAGCCTGTTCCAATGCTTGACAATCCTTTGGGTGAAAACGTTTTTCCTAATATCTAACCTAAACCTCCCCTGTTACAATTTGAGGCCATTTCCTCCTGTCCTATTATTAGCTGCTTCAGACCAGAGGCCAATCCCTGACCCCCACCTCACTATTCTCTCCTTTCAGGCAGTTGTAGAGAGTGATAAGGTCCCCTGAGCCCCCTTTTCTCCAGGCGAAACAACCCAAATTCCCTCAACTGCTCCTCATAAAACTTGTGCTCCAGACCCTTCACCAGATTCATAGCTCCTTTTTTACCCATTTGAGGAGTAATGTTCTGGAATAACCTATCAGTTAGAGTAGATGGAGCAAGGAATTTGTCTAGAAACCTCATTAGACAGACTTTACTTAGTCTGTGAAAGGGATTATTTAAGTGTTTTGTAAGTCTTGCAATAGCAAGCATCTGTCTTGTAAGGTCCTTTCCAGTCCTCCTCCTTTGGTGACTTCTGCTTCTGGATATCAAGAACTTTCAAATACAAAGGGGAAGATGCTGCTCTGCTTGTGCAAGGTGCACGTGCCTTGAAGCACAGAGGAATTATGTGGTTTCTACCTTAGATCTAAAAAATAAGTCTGTTTCTCGTGCAGTTTTAAAATTATAATAGTGAAGAGTTTTATGTGACAAAGGCTCAACATCTAGGTATTATCACCATGAATAGAGATGTTTAGAGAATGAAACTGCAATATAAGATTGCAATTTTAAGTTCTGTGCAGCTTCCTTCTCTCAGAGACCAGTACCTCTTCTGCCTGTAATTAGCAGAAAACTGAATCCCAAAAACAAAGGGAAAGTTTCAAATTCTTGCAAAAAAATACATGCCACTGGTAGAAAGACCTCCATGTTAACAATTTTGCAAATTGGAAATTGAATCTGGAAAGGAGATTTCTTTCTTAGAGGGAGAATTCTCCTCCATACTAATGCTCTGGCCTTGCAGCCAACATGCACTGCAAGTCCTTGGACTGTATATGCAGGTGATGGTTTTATCTCCCTCTTTTACAAGCAATGCCTTTCCCTGGGAGCAAGTCAATGGATTTTACTCATTTTTGCTCTCCAGACATCTTTTAATTAAAAATAAAAAAAAATTTAAAAAAAAATCAAACAAACAAAAAGCAAACAAAACAAAGCAACAAACAACACTTGGCACAAGGTTCGTTTCTAGCTACGAGACTCATCATTTATTAAATGGCAGCTTTTTAAGCCCATCACCACACTTATGGACAGCAGAGTTCAAGAAGTTCATGAACTGGTTCCCCACAGTTATCTTGAACATGAACTCACTGTTTAGTCAATAGCTTAGGAAAACAAGGCTGGACAGCTGGTCTCTGTGCTACTTACCACAGTCTCAGGGCAGGGACAGAGGAAATTTAGAGAATATTTCCAAATGCAGTCTGCCAGATTATTCGAATCTACAATGCATCCACATAGATGTTAAGTATTATTTGCTCTGGAATTTAATGTACACTGTAATATGCTCCCTGTTTTATGGAGTGTGAAGGCTGACATTTGAAATTAGTGCTGTTTCATAGCCTGGTATCTGGTTGCTACATCTGGCTGTGTCATGTAGTCTGGGGAAGTGCTCTACCACAAGGACTTGAGCCGCAGAGGATGGTGAGACAGATGAAGCTAGATAATCTTTTTTATGTCCATGAGGGTCAGTGTTTCAACACCAAGAAGAACTAAGACAAATAAACAGAATGAGAACTCACTGTAATTAATGGCTCCAGAACACAATAAATCCAAACAGCTTCTTATTTTCTATCCGTGGCTCACTTCAGACTAATATGAAAATTTAGAGGGAAAAAAAGATCTTTCCTCTTAACTGTTGAATTGTAACTTTCTTACAGAACCACTTTCAAACTAAATATGCACACAGACAGAGTACTCCCCCCACCTAAGGTCTCTGTCTGTATGTATGCATGTCTGTGCCAGTATGTCATTTGAGAGGGTTCTTCCTTTCCCAGTGTTTCCTAATCCTAAGAAAACACCATGTCCTCACGTTATAACTGTGCAAGAGCATTCCAAAAGTGTTGCCACGTGGACTGAGATATCAAATACAGTTTGTTCCTTCTCAGTTTCTCATGTATTCTCTGGCAATCCAAACTGATTTTCACTTTAAAGTCCTGAAATATGAGGCTTGAAGCAGAGATGGCTGCAAAGATTATTTTCAGCACAGATAACCAGATTCACACACACTTCACTGTTGCTCTGTAATTTGACAAGTTTTGCCTTCTGAAAACTGAAGATTCATACAAGGGGTTGATAAATATGATTATTAGTACTATCCCCAGCCCCAAACATGCACACACACACGTGAAAACTGCAATCTGGACTCAGCAATCACTTTCATCTTCCCAATGGTATGAATCTGAATCTTACTTTATTGAGTTGTGGTCACAATAAAGTTCTTTGAGTACAACAGGTCTGATTCAAAACACACTGAAGTCAATGAAATACTTCCATTTAGAGTCAGAGACTGCCTCCTTCTCTTTTACACCCCACCTCCAGCACCCCAAGGCATCGTCTCTCTTCCTCTTTGGCTTTGTCAAAAAAGAAAGAAAGGAGGAAAAGCAGGAAAAGGGTAGGAGGGACAAAGTGAAATTCCCAAGAAAGGCTGTGTTTCTTGTGCAAGCTTCATGTTCTGATGCCTGTTCAAATCAAGCCTGTAATCCTGCACAGTATCTACTAAACATATACTGCAAGATTTGAAGAAAAACATCTGGTTAGACATCATTCCTTGAGCCTGGTTCTTTGGTAGCATCTTCTTTACAACTGATTTTGAAGCAGTTTATCTCATTTTATTATGGAAGTTCAGGCAGTATCTCTTTACGAGATGTGTTAAATCCCCAAACACACACACACACACACACAAGGTTTTGGTTTTTTCAAATTTATTTTGAATAGCTGCACTCATGTGGATTGTCAGTGTGCCAGCCCTTGTTGCAAATAGCATGCTGTCCTTCTGTGCCCTGGGCCTCCTGGTTGGTCTGGGAAATGCAGTGTGCTAGGAGTTTCTGGCCTCCTTTGGGGTTAGGTATGATGGTCTCCGTTGTGCGTAAGCAAGTGGTTTCAATCCTTAATTGCAATGGGGAAGTGGTCAGACAACATACAGTCCTGGCAGGATAATGGCAAAATGTCTTGGAAGGAAACCAGAAAATAACAAATACGTTACATATGAAGTGAATATGTATTTCTAACATAACCTGGAAAATGTGTAACATATCAGAAAGCAAAATGCAAATATGTTTTTTATGTTTTTTTCTTTGAAACTGGTGCATTATCTCATGCTATTCCCTTATTCCTCTTTGCAGAAATTAAAGAAGTGGTCTAAACTTTTCCTTCTTACATCACAATTACACAAATCCAAACACTTATTATGAAGAAATGGATGTGGGTTTTGACTATAATTATGAATTAAAAGTGAGTTGTCAGTCATCAGTAGAGAAGCACCAAATTACAGGATTTTGCCTTGTTTTATCTAGGAGAGAGATTGCTTCATCACAGATGAACACTAATACCTCACATTAGACAGCTCACCTCTTCCAAAGAGACAGGAAATCTTTCACAATATCATTTTGGTAAGTTACTACATCCTTCTGAGATATGTTTTACTTTGCTCACTTTACAGAGGATTAAACAGGGACATAGAAAACTTAGCAGCTCTAAGTCTCTCTATAATTCAACATGACAGCTGGGAATTACTTCCAGGAATTGTGTTTCCAGTGCTTTCTTGCAATCATTTTAGTGATTCTCTCAAAAACGTACTAGCCAGGACAAAATCCAGCTTATGCTCCCAGACTTGTCTGTGAAGCTGATTATCTGAATCAACACCAATTATCATGTGCATCCCTGAAGGAAAAAAGAACCCAACCAACCCAACCAAAATCAAAACAAAACCAAAAAACCAAACCCAAACAACAAATAAGGAACAACCTCTCATCTGAGAGTTTCAAAGGCTATTTGGCCTTCCAGCTCTCACTGCTACTTTCAGACAAGGCTGCACATCACTTAGATTCAGATACTTCTGTGCTTTAACTGGATTTTTTACAGGTGTGGATGCATTTCCCCACCTGCTGACCTTACTTTGTATCCGTGGTTTATTTACACTACAGACACTAAGGTGGCAGGACATTATACACGTAAGTTAAACAGGCAATAACAGCACTGGAGATGCTGGTGCCCCTTTTTCAGCTTCACCCTCTGAAGTGATACACAAAACCTTTGTCCTCATCCCACTGCTCTTGCAGCTGCTTTTCTGTTTTTTACAGAGTAAAGTTCATGCACATGAAAGATCGTACATCCATGAATAGTACCTCTGGTTTTAGATCACAGACTTTCCTGGCTATGTAATAAATGTTCCTTCTTGTTCACTAAAGGTCAAAACCTATCTTTTTAATGTGATTTTATGTGAGAAATACACAAATACAAGTAACTCCTATTTGGTCCCAGTCCAAAATAAAGTATCATTTGGAAAATAATACTTTAACACTCTTTTTGACAGTAGAAATTGCTCCTTTATTGTCTTAGAATATATGCACAAAAAAAGGCATAAGGGTTGTAGCTTAATTGAGCAAAAAATGTATTCGTTTACATCACCTGAGAGGTAGTGACAGTAATTCTTACAGAGCAGGACATGGTCTCATTTAAATAATTTCTGTCTTCAGAAACAGGAGAGCTGCCACCAGATGCTCAAGGGGCTGTGGAGTCATCTTGTTCTACCAGAAGAGGAGCCTGTAAGCATTCAGCTTCTCCAGGACATGTTTTGCTCTAAATCCATCTTGATTCCAGGGGATGTGTGTGGATCTTTATAGAAAAAAAATATTTATAGCACCTTGTGTCGCTAGCTGTTGTCTGCTCAGCTATGACAACGTAAACAGCATCTCCTGATGTACCCAGCATTACTCCAGCTACTCCCAGAGAAGGCAAAACCTGAACAGGAGCTTTCCTTAGTCAGTCTGCTGCTGAGTAAAGCATTCTTCCACGCTTCCCACAAGGCAGCACCCCAAGACACTATAAAACCTGACATGTGTGTTAATGGCTACTCCAGGGCTGGTTTGGACCTATTTCTCAGTTTCTATATGAAGCTAAAGTTTATAGTTCACCTGAAGTTCACCAGCTTGTTTGAAGCTCAGTCACCATCATGTGGGGAGAAAGGAAATATCCATTTAATTGAGTCCTTTTTCTGCCAGTCCAAATGCCTTTGCTGATATTGAAGAGGTTGCACTCAGAGGCTCTGTTCAGTCTGACAAGAGAATAGCAAGTGAATGGATTGCAACTGCAACTGTTGTTTTGTCTATATAAAGGGGGAAAAAAGAATAGGGGAGAGAAGGGGGTTTATTACTTCAGTTATATTTCTGAATTAAAAATACAGTACTTTTAATACAGAATTTTTAATATTTAAAAATGATTATTCTAGGAAAAAAACCATCAAAACAACATCTATTGGTGGGGTGGGGGGGGAGGAGAACTGTTCTACTGAGAACATTGCTTTTGTTGTTTATAACTCTTCTCACTTAGGATTGACCAAGTATTGTGCATAAAAATATCTTGGGGAAATGTCACTGCCATTTTTCAATATATTCGAATAGTTTCAGATGGCTAGAGAAAACTGCTAAGACAGTTTCAACCCAAGATGACATTCAGAGCTCTGAAGCATAAGTGAAAAGTGCAAACTGGTCTGTGCAGTTTCCATTTGCTCTTTTCACTTGCCTGCAATACACCATTTTCAGTATTAGACCTCAATACCTGGGGAGTTAGTTATCACAAAACAAGCATAGCTCTCCATTCTGGTAAGAGTTTCCCAAAGGTCCAGTGTTGTTCACTCCAAAACTGTTAAAATTTAAGTTTCAGGTACAGTTTTTAGAAGTTGCATGTGGTCTGTATGGGAGTCACTAATGGTTGAATTTGGGGGGATAAGAGGTGGATTAAGCTTAAAATTAACCTGAAAGTAGTTCTGCAAGGTACAGTCAACACACTGGGAAAAAAAAAACAACCAAAAACCAACAAACAAGATGGAGTGGGCAATTCATTTTCTCTGATAGATTTAAAATTAGTGGCATTTACCACAGAAATTAACTAAATCTGTTTTTAACTAGCACAGAATATCTACCCTCCAATATGATGAATATCCCTCTGCCAAAATGAGGAAATATTACTTTCCCAAACCCCAAATAGTCACCAAATTCAAAATGCTGAAAAGAAACCCAGAAGGAACCAAGATAAGACGGCAGCACCGCTGTTTTATTTTTGTAGTTCTTTGTAACTCAGTTTCCTGTTCCGTAATAAATTGCTTAACCTCTTACAAGACTAAGCTTATTTTCATCATTAACCTTGTCCAGTAAAAGCGAAAGTGAATTGGCAGATGCAGGTCGGTCTGTTCCCACAGCAACAGGTAATCTACTGGCAGCATGGATTTGCATAGTATCGATGAGCCTGCAGCCCTGCACGTCTCAGTACAGCTGCAGGAGAGAGCTTAGAGACAGCTGACAGCAGGGAGGACCTGTGTGGGGAAAGTCCCCATTTTCCAAGCACAAGAAAACAAGGAAAAGGTGGTGGGAAGACAGCTGATTGCCTAAAATGCCAAAACATAGATTTTCTTCTAGATCTCACCCTGAGCTTGCTGGTTTGTAAGGCTGCAAGGAGAAATGAGCTTTGTCTACGGCACCAAAAGATACAAAGGGTAATGCCTCAAGTCTAGGCTGCAATTTTCTGGCTCTCAGTGCGAAGTCAATGCCAAGTTAGGTATCTGCAGTAGGACACTGTGCATCATTGACACCTTTGTGTTTCTTGAATATGAAGTCATAGTTTGGCCATCCTAGGTAGCAGCCTAAATCATTCCTCTTGAGCTCAGAAACTGTTGTCACTGCAACACCAAAATAAGGCAGCTATACCAAGAAATCTGAATGTGAACCAGACTCACCAACACCAGCTTTGTAATCTGGTTTTAGATATGTTGTAATGATTATCAAAAAATTCAAGAGAACAGAAGTGAGAGAGGTCAAGAGAGAAAAAGTAAACGGGCTCATCGAGATTCTTGCACAAAGCAGCATCCTTGTGACCTAATACCGAATCTGGAAGTGCATTTGGGCTTGTTTCCTCACCTAGGTAGATGCCAAAGATGGTTCTGCCTATTTCTAGTCTCTCTCAATGCTCTTTGTTATAACATTCAGATCAAATCTAACTTCTTATCAGTCAGTAGATTTTTTATTCTCCAAGTTGAAATTGTTGATGTTGTATATGACAAGGGAAAGTTTAAAAAGAGTCCAAAACTTCTGTTTTGGACATGGTTAATGAGATATTATCAACTGGCGGACAAGAAGTCATTTTGCACTACAGATGTTTCAGTATCTGGCTTTAAAGGGTTCTTCCCTGCAATTATGCTACCCTGCCCACAAACTCAGTTTCTCCCTTAGTACAAATGGCAGAAGCCCATGTACTGGATTGAAATGTTCCAGTCCTTCAAATTCACGTTGCACAATGATGCTGAGTGCTGGGGCCTCTTTCCTTTCATTTTTTGTTTTTAAAAATCTAGGAGGGAGACACACAAATCTGTTAAGAGCCAAAAAAAGGTGGCAAATGAAGATAGGAAGCGTGGTACATGTATATACACTGTAGTATGTTATGCATATATCACAATCGTACACAAATTTAATCTCTAGAGTATTTTGTTATTGTTTATTTTCTGGCAAGCCTTATTTGGAGATATAAATACTTTGGGCAAGGCATCAAAAGACAGTGTTGTACAGAACTGGCCGAACTCTCTCTCTAGAGTCTCAAGCAATTCTAGACCAGCTCCCACAAGAAAAATGTGTTGCGTGAGCCCATGGAAGTGGGCAGAAATGTACCTCCACAATTTTGTCAGTCCTCTGGGCCTCAGTTGTGCACCCAGCCTGTTTCACAGTGAGGGGGGAGATCCCTGAATATCTCCTAGCTATGGCTTTTGAGGTATTTTCCTTTCCCTTTCCCTTTCCCTTTCCCTTTCCCTTTCCCTTTCCCTTTCCCTTTCCCTTTCCCTTTCCCTTTCCCTTTCCCTTTCCCTTTCCCTTTCCCTTTCCCACCTTGCCTGTCTCTCTTTTAATGTTTTCTACTATATCTTATTTAAAACCAAACCAAAAGATAAGCAACAGTTGTAGGCTTTAGTTGTCCTAAAGTGCAAGTTTTGTCTTAGTATATATTGTTCCCAAACGTAATAAAATTTCAGGAAAAGACAGATTAATGGCAAAGGAGAATATGTATTCCCATGGCCAGAGGAATAGGGATAAAAGATGGAGCAGGGGAAGGAAGACAAGGTTGGAGAATGAGAGACAGTGATGACATTTGTTTTCTCAGATGAAAAGCTGTTGTCCTTTGAGAATACTTAGCATATTTATCTTTTAGGGGAGGAAAAAGAATTCCCACTAGATAGACTGAAAATTTGACAAAGGTCTGAGAAATAGGATCTTCTCAGAAGATCTTTGTCTGTAGGTGGGTAAAGTCATAATAGCTCTGTTTTTCTTGGTTTTCTTTACATGAGAAAAACTGAGTAAGAATGCCTTACTATGCATAATTGTAAGGATATTCATTTCTTGGAGTCCATTTTACACTGCATCTCTGTCAATTGAAAGGTCAGTTTAGTTATTTTTCCCTCCCTCACATCCTATACTGAGGGAAAAAAACCAACACCACAACATGTAGACAGGTCTTTCAGATTTCAATGAAAATAACAGCTGCTACCCATCAAAGCAGCTTGCACCCAGAGCGAGGATGACATCGCCACAGTGACTGAGATTTTCCTCCAACAGGCAGAGCTTTATCTCAGGCGCTGCTTTGCTTAGCAGAAGCAACTGTCGTGATTTCACTGTCGAACCTCCTCTGCTTTGGGACTGAAAGGAAACCTTTGATCTGACTGCATGCACCAAGTTACCATGCAGATGATGGAGCATATTGACTTCAAAAATCGCTAGGCTCAGCATTTGTTTGTTTGTTTGGCATGGTGCATGCAGAAACTTTGGTTTCATATTGTTTTGGTCAGATGTAGGTTTTACATTCCCTTCTTATTGCCCGATCAGTGCACTGGGAAGACCACCAATCTTTTGGGTGGGCTCTACAACAGTCTCTTATTTCCCAATTTATTTAGATTCAGGGTATGAAATCATTGCAACAAAACCACAAAAGCCATGGAGTTTACAGACAAACTAAAGCTTCCAGACAAACTTCTCCAGTGACTTAGATGCAATTACAGTATAATACTAAGCAAGCAAATATTGTTTAGCAAGGACTTAGTTTCCCTCCTAAACCAGTGAATAACTAGGAAGACAGTCACTTCATGTGTGCCTCACGACAGGCCAAGCATTGATGTGATTCAACAGTGATTCAAATTCAGCAGATAAGCTGGAAACAATCATGGACTTCCCCACTGACCTTAGCCCACCAACATGTGTCCCATGGCCAGATGTGAAGATCATAAAACACTGCAGGGCAGAGGAGCAGGCAATGGGTTCATCCACAGCATGGGGCTGAGAGATAGGTGAGCAACTGAGTGTGCACAGAGCCTGAGGTACTTTTGACAGCTCTAGGACCCCTTACATTAAGCCACCAATGCTGGAAAATATATTTGATAAGAACATTTCAGCTGAACATTTCAGCTAGAGGTTGGAAAGGACACGTACTGTGTTTCCCAATGACACTCAGTAAAAGTCTTAGGTTGAGAGTAATGAATTGCATAAGAGCCATAAGAGATACAGAGTTTTAATAACTAACTGGGGGTAGACCTCTCTACAAAAAAAATCTGGCTCTAGTTGGAGGTGCGTGACATGCTTGAAACTGGGTTCAAGATTGTCAGAACCAAAGTGTTGCTACATCAAGCAGTGGTGGGCGGCAATAGACAACCCAAGGCTAGTCATGAGTAAGGACATTCGTCTGTGTAAAAAGGCAGCAGCGCCATTAATTTTCTCCTCCAGCTGCTGGCTTTCAGACAGCCTTCAGCAGTGTCCCAGGCTGGCAGTGCACATTTGGGTCCTGGGGTGCACAGTGCTGTTACTTCTGTTCGCAGGCAGGGCATCTCCCAGCAGAACTAACATTTCAGCTCCTGAACAGCTTTCACTAATTGAGCCCTGCACATTAAGTGTGTGGTATTAAGGGATAATGTTGTGGCTTTTTACATTGTCTGCAAGTATGCAGAGCTGCTGTGCATTACTGAGGCTTCTCAAGAGGCCTGTTAACTGCTTTTTAATATTTCAACCTCTGACATGGGTGTTAATGTGGTGTTATAATTGGAAAAGTCTCTCTCCCTTACTCAGCAGTTTTGCTCCATGTGTGTGTTCCAAGACTTACTTGCTGACTTTATTGACACACATAATAAGTTTATTGCTTCTCCTCTTGCTCTATACTATTATTGCCAAGTCCCAGGCATGCAATCTTCAGTCTTGATGGAAGTACATAAGCTAGAAAAGAATAAAGTCTGACTTATTTTATCCAGGCCTGGGGTTGCAAAGTCGTTAGGTAGCAAAATGAGAGGATAACGGGGAAATGCATCATTTCAATTAAAAAAAAAGTTAATCCAACCCAGCAGTCCTGTCACTACAGGTTGACAGCGTACTTTTTCTTGGTCTGTTTCTGGCCATGGAGACCATTTGTTTCCCATCAGTGTAATACCGGGCTATCCCTTAGTTATTTAAAATTAGATTTGTCTGGTATTTTATACTTTCCAGGTTTGTCCACAAAAGCCTGAACCAGAGTTCATAGAAACAGAATCACAGTTTATTCTGAGTTAGAAGGCACCCCTAAGGATCATTGAGCCCAACTCCCTGCTGGTAGTTAGGGCTACCTGAAACTAAACCATATGACTCAGAATATCATTCAGACACTCCTTGAACTCTGACAGGCTCAGAGTTGTGAACACTTCCCTGGAGAGCGTGTTCCAGGGACTGACCACCCTCTCAGTGAAGAGTTATTCCTTGGCCCACAATTTAGTCATATTGATTTCTGCTGAAGCATGGCCAAAAGTAGCAAATTGGGCATTTGATTTTCGCTTTAGGTTTAGGAGGAGCAGTGTGGCCTTGAATAAAATTACTTTTTAAGAAGGGAAAAAATAGAAGAGTGGCAGTGAATAGTTAGGATCAATGGGAGAAGTGAAGATTGCCTACCACCACACAGGGAGAGAACAGTAATTTGAAAAGGATGGGTTCAGTAAAAAGAAACTCATTTGATATAAAATGTTAGCACATCCCTAGACAAGAAACTACTGAATCACATTTCCCTGCATTCATTAAGGTCGTCTTTATTTTCTTCTTTTTATGCTCCGTTTTAGGATTTCCACGGATTTGCTTCAACATCAGCTTAAGTTTTTCAACAGCGTAGGGAAAATTGAGTTTGGGGATTTGGAAGCTGATAGTAAGGCTAAACCTAGGATCTGGCCAGCGTCATGGCTGTTCAGCCACCCCGAGGAAAAGAAGGAGTGGTACGAAAGGGGCAGAGGAGGGGAAAGCCTTGCATAGCCAGGTTTGTGACTTGTGCTCCCTCTTAGGAGAAATAAGCCATAAAATAACGACTTGTAGGGGGTTTCTCACCAACAGAAATTTTAGTTGTATCAGCTTCCTGAACTGACTTGCCACATGTTCACATTCAGTGGTACCAGCAATGGAAATGGGTGCGAAAAGACATTCGAGAGCAGGAGAAGGGGAGCTGGACCACATCATCTTCAGCTCACGTGAGCTTCAGCTATTACAAAACCACAGTGTAAGAGCTGTGGCTGTGGGAGAGGGCTTACAGCAAGGCACACTCCTGCATCACCATCTCCAAGTACATCATCTGTCCATGAATCTGGTCTGATGATTGTCATACCCTTGTAGCCACTACTAGGGCAAGGTGCAATTTTTAAACAATTAATTTCATGCCACGCTTACCTACAGTGGTAAGAACCACAAATGACTCTCTAGGTTTCATTTCCTCTGTGTGGTCATGGATTTTCCAGCCAAGCTCAGCACCTTTCCGTGCAGCCCAATCAAGCAGCCTTAAAACCCCACAGCAGAGATTGACTTTGTGCTTTCCCTCAAATTTGGCTTTCATTTATCCCAGCATTGATTTACTGTGCTGCTTCTAAACTGTGAGTGGGTGCTTGGGCTCACTTTGTCCATGCAAAAATGAGCCTCATAATCCCACAATATGAGCAGACCAGCATGAGCCATGGCAGCACAGCCTCTCGTGTTGAAACCTTGCTAACATCGCTGAGTGGCCTGTGGGAGACAACCACATTACCTTCCCACTGCACAGTTTTGACAAGGATAGAAGGAAATCCTCAAGTGTCCTGTGGGAATGTGGGTGATCTCAGATGCGAAGGAGTGAAATGTTAATCAGTCATTGAGTTTTCTTAATGAGGAACCACATTAACTGTGTCATTTGGTATCATTGCTTGAAGGGCTCAGGAGCTGTGCTACATTCATTCAGCTCATCCTGCGCAGAGTGAACACTGTGTACAACTGCACACCTTGCCATAAGGAATAAATCTGTTGGAAAAATGCTGTGATTGATTAAGAGTGGTCTTGTTAACTAGAGACCCTCCCAAATGGCAACATCTGCTTCAACAAACCATGAGAAATGGGAGTACCAGCAAACACAATAATACCAAACTCACAGCAGCAGGTGCTGACTTTGGAACAGTTGTCTTTTCATTTTTAGAATCTGTTACTACTTTGCCAATGTTCTGTAGGTATGCCAGGTGACTCAATTCTCCTTTTTTTTTTTTTTTTGTTTATTTTTAGCAGACTGAAATAACATTCTATATTTGAATAAATATGAATATAACAAGAAATATCTTGTGAGGAAAATATATTTAATAAAACTTAAGAAAAAGTTGAAGGTCTGGTAGGTCTGGTAGTGTTTTTAAACAATATATTTTTGTTTCAGGAGCTGTTTTTACTTTAACCATTTTTGTTAGCACAGCAAAAATAAAAAGGACAAATATTTTTGTGTTATTCCGGATGCACCATTTGTGTGCTCCAGCATAAAAAAGGATTATTTTAATCACTCAGAGATGCAAGATTTTGGATCTTGGTGCAGCTCCCAGGGTATCCGTCTGCTCCTAGTTCCAAACCATTGTGCAGCAAAGGGGAACAGCACATTTCTAGCCTCTTTTTGTACCTGTGAAAAGCTGGGATTTGCTGCAAAGCCAGGTAGCACAGAAGTTAAATAATTTGGAGAAATCCTCTGCCAGGATGGTGGCTCAACATCTGCCCAAACTCTGCCCTGGCACTGAGGCTGTCGCAGTCAGGGGGAGCATTTCCACCCCCCGAGGCTGGGGCTGAGGGCAGCAGGCTGTGCTTGCAAGAAGCTCTGGTTACCATGTCTGCCTGAAGATTGAAGGTGGTGGCTTGCTGCCAGAAGGAAAAGGCTGGGAAAAGCTGATGACTTTGGGAACAGTAGCTCATTGCCAAGCGAAGAACACCACTAAATACCCTGATGGATGCAGCCAGTGCTGGCTGGGAATTGTAGGGAGGGGAGGGATGATACGGAGGAAGGGCATTTTCTCACTTCCCAGTACTGTGTTTCCGGTTAAGGGAAGTCACCATTAAGTAGCTGGATGTTTCGTGTCTCTGGCAGTGTCCTGGGGGCCCAGGAATACTTTACCCTCTCCCCTTCCAGAAGGCAAGGATGCCTACACACACTTGGGCATGGTCACTTGGAAATCAGGTCCCACTTGGCACTTCGTCATATGGTTTTGCCCCCTTTTTTTTTCCCCTAGCATCAGGCAGGAACCTGAGTACCTGTAACCATTATATGTTGGGTTTGGGGGGGGTTTTGCCCCAAACCATGGTCCCACTCTTTTCAGGAGATGGTGCTGTGGTACCTTGATGGCTCCACGCTGATGAAAAGCATCAGATGTGCCAACTGCCTGACTCACCTTGTGGGTGTCACAAGAAAGGGACAGGCCTATCCCACTTAGTCTTGGGCACACCACAGGCAGGGAGTAGGGCATGGTGACACAGTTTTATAGGGCAGCATCGTTTCAGCCAGGCAGGGTTGAACCCATGTCCTTTCAGCACAAAGACAGGCAGGAGGTTTGCTGGCTCCTCTGTTCCTTTACCTGCCACTGAGTATAACCTAAGAAGTGGGAAACTGAAGCAGAGCATTGATTTTTGGGTAGAAATCTGGGTGATCAGGAGCCTGGAATGAGTTCTGTTTCCTCGGCTCTTGGTTAGCTGCATCTGTGAAATGATGTTCTGAGCAAGGAGAAGTCGTACTCTTTGTTTTTAGATATTTAACTTGGCAGGCTCTGAACTGCTTTCAAGCTAAATAATGAAGATGTTTTCAAATAGAGATGTTGTGCGCTCACTGAGAAAATTCATTAAGAAAGAAACAGTCTCTTTAAAAATGCCATAATACAATACTGCACTGCAATGATGCAGGAAATCCTTACATTTACTGTATTACCAAACAAGCAGAAAGAGAAGCTTGGAGAAGGCTAAGCCCATCTATTTGTTATCTCACATATTGTTTGGAAAAAGAGAAAAAATCCTGCTGTTTGGGTGTGTGTTATCTTGGAAGCTCTAAGCCTCAGGCACAGACAATAAATATATGTATATATATATAAATTACAAAGTGGGACAAATTCAGGTGTCATTTTCACTTTCTTTTACTGTTTGGAAGATTAGCTGGCTAAGCGAAACACTTCTGTATCTCTGGGTAACAAAGAAGGATTTGGCTTTCCTTCACGGCTGTGGGTGTTCACTGTGGATTTACTGACACATTCTTGTGTGCTTTAGGGGGAAATTGTCTTAGTGTGGGATGGGCAGAAAGGGTTAAGAAGCCACTGCTTTGTGTGAGATAATATTTTTTTCTCTATTTCATTTTCGCTGTACAGCAAAATAGTTGTTTTGCTTTCTCCTGTTAATGAACTGGGCACTGCCATCTTGTGGGGATTTTTAGCAAGTGAAATTATTCTTGAAAATTTGCAAAAGGCAGGAATAAAAGCTGTCCATGAAGACCTTACTAACAGATTACTTTCCACCTCCATTATGATGCCGCTGTTTACATCTGCAGACTTTGGTTGTGTAAACTTAAAAATGCAATTAATAAATCTATATTAAAAATGTAATATAATTTTAAAAGCATATCTCTATCTCTTCTTACTTTTTTTTTTGTATGGAGATTTACCAGTATCACATGATCTTCACAATCACAGGCCTCTCTCTGCACATTTCTGAGACACCTTCACAGACCATGAGCTCAAAATCCAGTAATTGTATTTGAAGTTTTTTGACTCATGGACTCATGGTGGACGGGTGATTCTGTGAAGATATGCTGGATCCAAATGTATCAGCTCTTTCTGATGAGTATATATTGAAGAGCCGTTCTTTGAATTCTCTTTTAGGCAACCGCTGTGAGACAGCATCATTTGAAACACTCTAAGATGAAACCAGGATCCTGAGATATTTCAGTCTCAAGACTGCTTAGCATGGTTCTCCTGCAGAGAAGGATGCTGACACAGCCTCCCTTTATGAAAATTGTTGAGTAAAGAATAAATTTAAAGAGAGTTTCTCCTGTTGTCTAATGAATCACTTTTTACACAGGCAGATAGTGATGGGAAAAGGGAGAACCATTTTAAAAGAAGGGAGAAGAGATTTAGGTTAGCTATTAGGATAAGAACTTTTACCCAGAGGGCTGTGAGGCACTGTCACAGGCTGCCCAGGGAAGCTGTGGATGCCCCATCACTGGAAGTGTTCCAAGCCAGGTTGGATGGGACCCTGAGCAGCCTGGTCTGGTGGAAGGCGTCCCTGCCCGTGGCAGAGAGGTTGGAACCAGGTGATCTTTAAGGTCCCCTCCAACCCAAACCATTCTGTGATTCTGTGGGTTTAGAGAAACATTTCAAGGAGAATTGTCAGTGTAAGGGGATCAAGGTATACCTATGCAGTGCCACTAGAGAAGTCAAAATGCATTACAGAGTGTCAAGGAAATGAACCATACACACTCACTAGAGTTTTGTTTCTCCAAGAGGCATTGGCAATGTAAGTATGTCTCCAGCAATGTAGGTAAAAGTATGGCAAGAATATTGTATATTATATATGCACGTATTGGCAAGAACCCACTTCTGCATAACATAATTTTTAAAAAAAATTTTAAAAAGGGTAATTCAGCAACATATCACAGAGATTGCTGAGAGCAATTCAAAATGGGGAGGAAAAGCCATCTCTGACTGGTGCTTCAGATGATGTCTAGACCAAGACAAGGCACCAAAGCCATTGGCTCAAAAACCTGGTCATTGCAAACAGCCTGGAATAAAAACGATATTGTCCAAGACAACAACATTTATTGCCTCCTGCCAGGAATAAAGTGTGTGTCACTTGATGGTGAGGGACTTTTCCTCTGACTCAATGCCTGAGGTAAAATCTTCAATGACCAAAGTCCCCCACTTACAATCCCTCAGTCCAAGAACCGTGCCCTCACACCTGCCTTCTGCCATTTTTTGGGCTGTGCTTAGGCTTGTGGTGAATGCCACAGATCCCAAGCCAGCTCTATGGACCATCTCCAAAGAGAAGGCCCTCAGACTAGAGCCAAAAGATAGAAAGTTGGAGGGAGCTTCCCATGTCCACCAAGCGATCCTATTGCCAAAGCCTTTGGAGAAAGACAAGATAGATGGGGCTGCATGGCTGAGGCATATGCATTTTTTTTTAAAGTACATATATGTATGTGTGTGTGCATGTATATGTATGTGTACATATGTATGTATGTTTTGCAAGCAGATCAGCCCTGAAGAAATTGGCACAGGGTTTTGTCAGTACCTGAAGTCCTACAGCACAAATGTGCAATGCTCATGACTTTCACTGCGATGAGAATGTGTGA
Source organism: Acanthiza pusilla (assembly GCA_036630365.1). NCBI lineage: Eukaryota > Metazoa > Chordata > Aves > Passeriformes > Acanthizidae > Acanthiza > Acanthiza pusilla. The sequence goes on from JAXCHO010000018.1 coordinate 15,026,406, forward strand.
GCAGCCCACCGTGTGAACATGCATGGCACTCTCTACTTTGGGATGTGCTCACTGAACAAGATCTAGGAAGCAGCCTAAAGAAACCACACTGACATGACCACAGGAGGGCTGCTTCTCCTCCACTGGCCTTCCAGTTCTGCCCCAGATATCCCCCATGACTGGGGAAAACAATTTGCACCATGCACATGCTGGCATATAAGTATCATTGGTTATATATCAATCAGTCAGTCCTGGGTCTTTATAAAGCCTTATTTCTTCATCTGTAAAACAGGCTTATTAATAATATGGTTTGGGTTTTGTTTGAGGTTTTTTTTTCAAAGAACATGGAAAGCCACAGCTCAGAAGTCCTTCATGTAACAGATAAAAGCTATTAACAGTGTCTTCATTGCTCTGGTCAATAAAGCAGAAATAAATTGCTTAGCTAGAAAGGATTATGAATAGTTTTATTAATGTTTGCAAAGTACTTTGAAGCTCTAACATGGACAGTGGAAACAAATATTGTATAAACATGCTGTTATTAAATGACCGCTTGTCTCTGGGAAATGGCATGGGAGCGGTTTTTCCATATTTGTTGTGACTCAGTAATTCCAGGTAAAACACACGCGTTTCACGAGTTAAAAAAAGAGAGAATTCTTAGCTGTCAGCTCTGTCAACACATCTGAGGAGTCAAAAGCCAAGCCATGTTTTTCCTGGCTTGCTGATTAACGCCAGTAGTGGTGATGTTACAGGGCAAATGCTCCTTGCTGTGGCGCTCCATCCTATTCCACAGGATTTCACCTGAGGGTGTGAGTATTCCGCCTGTAGATGAAGGGCTGAGACACTGTCAGTCATTGCTTATTTAACAGTGCTACTGACAGACAACAAATCCAAAAGCCTTTTGCTCTCCCTCCCCGTTCAGCTCTGGCTCAGCAGAGTTTCCATATGTAGAACTGTTAAACATTTTAGATTAATAGAGGCAGCAATGACTAAATTCACATTGAGGATAAGTATGGTGGTTAAAAAACACCATTTTCACACAGTAACTCTGAAGAATGCAGTTTGAGGTAATGAATTACGCAATTATTTTTTGTCAAAATGCAGAAAATTATTCATCTCCCTGCCCTAACAACCCATCAAAATGTCACTTCTTTTCCAGTGCAGCTTCTAACCAGTGATATTTAACACGGGTAATTATGCCTCTTCAAATGCAAAGTAGTCAAGTTTTGCAAAGCATGATGCATGAAGCAGTTTTACCAGCTGTTTTCCCAAGTTTGAACTTCTGAGCTAGACTGATACATTGTGATCCTGGTGCAGGACTTCTGGTGGTTTCATGAAAAGCATCAGGAGGCAAAAACATTGTTGTATTGTATTTCTACTGTGCTTGGATGCTGGCCCATGTGGGCTCCAACACCCCCAGAAGCAAGCTGGAGCTGGCCTTGCGGCCATCGACACGGCTCTGAATATGGCTTATGGAAAAGTTCCATTTAGTTTTACACTTGCAATAACATTGTGCCTTGTATGTTGTTTTGTTTTCTTTTTTTTTTTTTTTTTGTTAGCTGAAAAGCATATGTTTTGACTTTTCCCATCAACGTAGGAGCAATGGCTTGTATTTTAAGTCATGGGACAGAAAAGAAATAACAAAGTCAAGGCTTTCTTTCCAAGCTGCTGCACCTACGCAACATTTTTATAAGCTTTTGTGCTAATTTGCATAATTGCTTTTTGCTATTTTTACTCACTTCTGCTAATTATCATCACTCAGTTTTTGCACAGAATTAACAACTTGTGAGGACATTTTCATAGCACAGAAGCAAATTTTCTCTATGATGGTATTTAATTATTCAATTCTAGCCAAAAAGTGCTGACATACATAAAATGAATCAAACTTATTACCCTCTTCACTGGTCCATAGAAAATCTAATAAAATCAAGAGGAACAGAAAACTTTTTGCAAGGTGTTCTGACACTGGAAATCTGGATTTCATGGTTTATATGGATTTATTAAAGCTAGTTGATTACCTATGAATTGATTACAACTAACTCGTGTCTGATTTTACATTAGTGGCTAACAGCCATCACTCTTCATCCCTCCTTGCCAGCTGATGCACAAGAAGGAGAAATTTGCTCTGATGAGATCAGCTGTGAAGTAAAAACCTACTTAAACTAGTAAAGGTATAAAGATCTGGCACTAGGTATAAATGCCACCTTGTTACATGCTGGACTTCTGTCCATCCAATAAGTATTAAAAATATCAAAAATGTACAGTTTTTTTCTAATACCACCATCACCGTTTTTGAAAAATAATCGCTCTAAAATTGAATAGCTGTAGATTTCACTAGCAGACCCGTCAGCTACTCATCTCTCTGATTACGCTGATTTCTACAATGATTGTAAAAGCAAGCTCCTCCGTGATGCTGAAACCATAAATAAATCTGGTTTATAACAAAAACCCACAAGATGTCTAATAGATCTAATTCTATTAGATTGTTATTAAAATTCTAACAAAAATTATATACAAATTTTAACAAAAACTACAAGTTGTCTAATAGATCTAATTCTGGAAGTATACTAATTTGACAGTCAAGTAAACTGTTGATGTGAAGGGAAGGACTTTTAAGCATGAACTGACTAGCATGATTCCATTTTATTCAATTAATGAGAACCACAATTTAAAAGAATTCCCCTTGACCAGTGATGGTGTACTGATACATGCTACAACCCAGCCTACCTTTTTGAAACTGGTTTGGGTGACAGTTCAATGTTCTGAATGTCTGCAGAGGCACTTTCTTCTTCTTGGTGACTGTAGAGAGAATCTTAAAACCCTGTTAGGAAAGAATGTTTCAACAAGCAAATCAAATTTAGGTCCCCTGCTAAGCTGGGCAGAATAGAGCCCATGTAAATACACAAACTGAGCATTAAAAAAAAGCTGTTTACTCATGTAAACACCCGTGCTGAGTGAACATGCCCACCTGAAAGCTGGCTCTGGTGACTCTTGTAGGTTGTGTGACACCCTTGGTATTTTTTAGAGATTGAAGCCCCTGCCAGATGACACCCTGAGCTGGGGGACTGTCCCCAACTCAAAGGGGACAGCGGCACAACATCCATTTTCATAATGTGGATTTACAGCTGAGGAGAAGATGGTTATATGTCAGAATGAGAACACCAAGCTGATAAACTTTGCCTATTGTTTTGTAGGATGGGGGATTCACCCGTGCTGGTTATTGCAGGCAGGGCAGCAATCAGAGGAGCCCTGGGGACAGTCCAGCTCACAGCAGGCACCACGGCTGTGTGTGGCTGCCTCTGCAAGTGCAAGGGACAGCGTGGCCATGTCCCTTGCTCTGAGTGACACAGCTCAGCCTCACAAGGGGCTTCGTGCCTGATGGGCAGGCAGATCAGCTCAGGAATCATGAGCTGGCCTTCTCCTGACCTGCCACTGAAGAGACTGAAGGTGTTGAAGGTGTCATCATTCAACAGAGCAGACACTGAGGTACTGATCCTGGAAAAGATAGAGCGCTACTTTTATCTAGCAGCAAGGAACTAGTTTTTTGAGAAACCATCCATTTGCAGAAAAATGTGCACTTAAAGTTCTATCCCCAGTGAGTATTTTTGATTTTTGTTCAGAGGCTGTGTGTAGATAATACCTCTCTCTTAGTGACACACCATACTACACGCAGAGGAGTCAGACACAGCGGTGATTATCTTGTGGACAATCCCTTGTTTCTCTTGGAAATGTTTCAGGGATGAAGTAACAGTAACCACACTGAAAAAAAGTCAAACAAACAGTACAGTATTATGGCAACTGATTACATCTTTTCAAAAAACCATTAAGGGTCCTGTCCTATCTTCTTTTTTTTTTTTTTTCTTTTTTTTATAACCTGCAGATATATTTTTCCCAATCCCTGTCCTTCCCCCAGCACCACCTCTCCAAAGTCTTCTTGCTGGGATTCATGTACAAAGCAAAATAGCTAAATTAACTGTTCGTTACTGTTCCCAGAGGAGATCCAAACTGTAGGATACACACTGGTTTCAAGGCTGCTAGTCAAGTAGTGCATTTGACTGTGAAATTAAAGATGGCCCTGGGGATTCCTTTTGTGGTCACACAGATGAGTAGGGTAAATTTCAGTATACAATACACAACATTCAGAGCAGGATGATCACAAAATTGGTAGTTAAGGCAAATTAATGGTCATCCAAGTAAAAAAAGTTTGTCACGATCATGCAATGATCACTTACCACTCCTGTAACTTCACAGATTGTTTCGATTCCTAAACAAAGCATTTTAGGGTATCCCAAATATTAAAGTGCACCAAGAATGGAATCATTCTTGGAAACAGCCACAGAAATATTAAGTTCAAGACTAGCTACCATGTTCCACCACAAATTGTCTGGCCTCAAGCACACATTTGCTTCTGAACTCCTGGAATTTATACACAAATGTATAAATAAGCATTTACCCTAAAACAATTTGGTCTGGGAAAGGAAAAGCTCTAATTTAGAATACAACATGAAGGATGCACTTCTGGAACCTACATTTCTTTAAAGTCAGGAGACTCCTGGTTAAATACTTCCTCTGATTTCAAGGCAATATGGCATGAAGCAAGAATCCATTTTTTAACAGAGCAAATCAAACCAGAATGGAAATAGAGTTCACTGTGGTGGAAACCATAAACTCTGGGATGACTGACTGTGAAACACCAGTGTCACAAGCCGGCACTAAATTACACCATGTGTTGATAGTGCTTTGCTTCAGTTTCTGTAAGGGGTGAAGGTACAGTTCTACAGTACGGCGGGAGTACTGCCTCAACTCCAGCTGGTGTGTGCACAGCTCTTGGTGTCGGAGTCTAGACTCAGAAGTAGACACAGCCTCCTACCCAGACTGGCTGAAAAGAAGTTATTTATTTGAGCCACTGCCACAGGGATGAGCAGCCACCACCCACTTCTCCTCGTCTGGTAGTGCTTGGGCATCACCAGACCAAGCCAGAGCTTGTGTCCTCATTCCTATCATGAGTGTAATGAAAAGGAAGGGAAAGGGAAAGGGAAAGGGAAAGGGAAAGGGAAAGGGAAAGGGAAAGGGAAAGGGGAGAAAGAAGAGGCATGATAGAACAAGAAACAAAAGATAAAAACTAAAAATAACTATACCACTATTTAAACACTTTTGAATGTCTCCAACGCTTTTAAAAAATAATAAATTATTTGAATACTTTCTGTCATCTGTGTTTAAATCAAATTTCACTTAGAGCAGCAGATTTCTGTATTACTAATATTTTGCTACAGGGCTACCCACTAAACCGAGGGCTGTGTTCCAGTAGACCCCTCACTCTGCCACAAATTGCACAATACAAGCAAACATAAATAATGCATCTGGTAACACATGACATATTTAAAGCCTGCAATCAAAGACAGCCCAACAGGGAGAAAGGAACGCTGGAACAGGCTCTATGGCACTTATATAGCATGGACCCTTTGCCCCCGAATACAATCTGCCCGATACATGCTGGAAAACCTCACCGGGCCAGCCCTTCATTCCTGATTGTCCTCGGCACGGGTCCAGGTTTAACCATGTTGGCTTCAGCCAGATAGATTGCTGAGGGAATGAGGGACGATGGATAAATTCACCCACAGGTCTGAAGGCCAAAAACATCTGCTGGAGTCATGGAGTTGTTGGCTGGCTGACTTCACATAAAGGAAGCCCCGCTGGGAGTCGGTACCCAGCTCTTTTGAGTTTTGAGGGCTGTCCTCGGAGACCGCAGCGTTTTGCTACCTAGGGGCAGCAGAATGTCAAACCGAGCAAGAAATCTTGCAGCCTATTAGTACAGCATGACACAGCCAAAATGCTCTTAGTGAGTATCAAATAGATACTAAAATCGGGAGGGTTTTTTTGAAAGAAATCCTTGAGGCTGCACACAGCCCAAAGTCAGAGCTCTCTCCGCTAAATTAAAGGTTTCAGATGTGCAAAGATTTGTAGTGCATCCATCTGGGGAGATGTGAGTGTGGCACCAAAGTGATGGGCAGCTGCACAAGTGCTGAAGACAATTAAAATGTAGCAGCTTTTCTTTTTGAGTAACAGGACCCAAACAGAATTAATATCAAGATTAAATAGGAGGATCATTTCTGTGTTAGGCAATTTTCAGAAGAAGTTTTTTATCCCTGATGCTTGGTAAGTATTTCATGTGGTGGTGTTTGGTAACAGTGTTATGTCAGATTCATTTGTGTGATTCTCTTCACCAGCTTTTGGAATCAATGAGTGGTACTGGAATAACCTGCTAGTCCACAACATTCTAAATTGAATAAATCTTAGAAACACCTTAATCTTCAACTCCGAGATAAAATTAATCTTAAAAATCCATATGTTATGTAAGTAAATGAATAGTCCAAAAGCTGTATACCGTGACCCCGTACCAGACTTTACAACTGAATTTTGCCACACTCTGATGACTAAGGAGTTGCAATAAGTGTTGTCCTTGTGGTATAAATACAATTTCCTAGCAGTCTGCTGTGTCTGAGTCATCCCAAACACTAGGCAACAGAGGAATAAAAAAGTCTCTCCCTTTATTTTTGCTTCTCATATCTGAGCAGGGGGCATGGAACATTTTAGAGACCATTCCCTGGTTCAAAGCCCATTGAAATCAGTGGGAGTCTTTCTGCTGTCTTGCTTTGTTTTGGATCAGAGCCACCACTCTTTAATACATTAAACAGTGAAGTTTAAAAGTTGCCTTCTTCCATTACTAATCTCAAAGTATAGAGGTGCTTTATAACAGTTATCTTTATAACTGGAGATTGCAAATCCCATTAACCTGGTCACTATGGGAAATACATACATAGATATGAGGCAAGAGCCTGATCCCCTACAAATATTAACACAGTTTCAGCTGAAAGGTATGTCTTTGGCACACATGCAGATGTTGCAGGTGGGAGTTAAGGCAGGAGTTAATGTGTATTTTAGATGGGCATCCTAGAATCTTTTGAAGAGTAACACCACTCCAAAGCATGACAAATTTGCTTCTGTGTATTGCTATACACTGCTTTTTCCTGCCAGTTACATCCTTTACTAGTTGGTTTATTAGTTATAGATCACAAGCCACAGAAATGCCAAACCTATTTTTCCTGGGCTTTGCACTTCACTGGCTGTGAATCACTCGGAAATCTTCGGAGTATCTTGACATTCAAACTCAAGCCCCTTAACAAAGGGACTGAAAAGCAGGAGCTCAGAGCTTTATCATCAAACACACACTGTCTCTCTGCACCTAAATTTCCACCGCTGTAGAAATGGGACCACTTCAGAGTATGACAAAAATAAAAGTTGTGTTAAATGTTCTGTGAGGCATTTCAAACTTTTTTACAGAAAATAATTTCTGATTAGAAGATAGAACTTTATTTCATGCCTTGGATTGAAGGTCAGACTGGATTAGAAGGGGCTTTTTCTCACAGACTTGTTTCCATAAAAACTCAACTCCCATGCTATGACATAGGCAGCAACACTGATCCGGCCAGAGTTTTAGAAGAATGGGAATGAATTCTTTTACACATTTATTTAATGGGGGAGGGAGAAGATAGGAGATATGCTCTGTTCTTTGTAAATTTACTATGTGGTTAACAGATATATGGAGAAACTATCCTATTTTAGTGAAGTGCTGGTTAAATATTTAAAAAACGAAATACTAATTCCACAGCAATTTTTAAGTTGCTATCCATCCTATTTCTGTAAAATGTCTCCTAAGAATTATAGTGTTGAATACTAAAATATTTATTGAAGCAACACTATGTTTTCCCTGGGTAAAAACTCAGTAATGACTTCAGCATATAATTCGTATTATTTAAGTCATAGGCAGGATCCATATTTTAAGCAGTATGTCAGCTCCCTTAAATTGTATCAACACTGTGTTGTATAAGCTTGTGGCAGGAATAGAAGCAGCTTTTGTTTGAAGCTACTATTTAAATTTTCACCAGAGAGAGAGAAGGTAGCAATTTATCCATGGAAATAAGATGTTTCTGAATATTACAAAATAACCATTATTTATGGTTAACTGCATCCAGAACCTTTTCTAAACTTGATGTGAACTTCTACAGTCCTTCCAAAGAATGTTTTTAGCCAATCCTGTATGACATCTATAGCCATAATCTGGGGAGAGTAACTGGATACCAGTATTTAGTACCAGTAGGATCTACTCTGTCTCTTACTATTTATCAATTATGTTTATAATGCCCAAGTAACCAATGAGTACAATAAAGACACTGATTGCATTCTTGAGAAATGAGCCTTTTAAATTGTAATGCTGAACTACTGAGCTGACAGGCAGCCAGATAAAGAATCAAATGAATGTTAAAGAAGAGCTTTATTATACTGTGATTACAATGTGATGTAAGAAACTCAGTGTAAGTCAAAAAACATGAAAAAGTTACTATCAACATTGCTTTTTCATTTGTTGAAAGAAAATACATTGGGGTTTTTCTATCAAAAGTGAATTAAAAATCTTATTTAGTTCAGGATGAGAATCTGAACACAAATTAACTGATTTTTAGGTCTATGAAGGTTTGTGGTGGTACTACTCATGACATTCCTATCTATCAGTAGGAGTAGACATTATTTTTACTGTGTGCATGTGTGTCATTTTCCTGGGCCTACTTTAAAAAAAAAAAAAATCCAGGCGCTTTTGGGAATTAAAAGTCAAAGATCCAAAGAAAGATAATGTTCCTGAAAAAGAAGAAAAATAAAACAATGAAACAACCCAGGGGGGTTACATCAGGCTTTCGTTTTTAACATGGCCATGATTTCATCACTCTGTGGTTGGCGAGACAGATCACTAACATTTTTGGTAATTAACACTGTTTTTGTCACTTTGTGGAATTGTTTGCAAATCTATATTTACATAATTGGTTCTCCAAACTGCAGCAGAATCTGGCACAGGCATGCATCATGGAACGAGCTGGTTTTAGACCCCTCATTGTCTGACCTCTCTGATTGTAACACATACAAGGTTTTACCTTCATCATCCTAATTAGCTGGCCCCGGTTGTGTTGAGGTCTTTTACAAGCTTGAAAACAAGTAGCCTCTGTTTCCTGGTAACCAATCTTTAACTTTAGAACTGGCACAAACACTGCAAAAGAGATTTCATTTTTGAGCTGCAAAATAACACTCATATGGATATTTATCTTATTTATCTGTTTTCTGTACTTGCTCATAAGAGTAAACCTATATTTAAACTATGTAATGTCAACAGACCAAGCCAACAGCTCCAGTCCTGGTCCTTCTGCAATCTGCCTGTGGAGCATTAAATCAAGGACCAAGGCACAACTGGGGTACCCAGTTTCACTCTTACTCGAACAATGACTGCATTTTTATTCAAAGAGATAGACTGAGCAGTGAGGCACCACATATTTATGGCTTTGAGTTTCAGCCCTCTCATGGCCTGGAGACAAGTGCTCTGAAGCTCTGGACCCCATGGTGAGAGGGCCAACGCAGAAAATACAGCCTTTGGAAAATCAGAGTTATCTTGTCTCAGGAATTGCCTGTAGAGTCTCCTATTATGGATGTGAGCTTTTCGTGTTTCCATTCTAAAGTCTATTGTGAATGTTGCAATCCTGTCCTTCTTTCAGCCCTAATGCTTTCTGTAAAGCAGCTATAGAAAAGAAATTTCAGGCTGTGCCTACTCCTTTCTATGTGAACAGAATATTAAACTGTGAGAGAACAAGAACACCAGAAAATAAAAAAAAATTGCAAGAAGGAAAAAAATAAACATGCTTTTAGTCTTTCTGTTGATAACAGTCATACAGCAGCAAACCTAACCCACCTTTCTGAGCTGTCGTTGAAGGGTCTGTCATGTTTCTAATCATATCTCAGTCATCCACAGAGTCTGACACTGTCCACCACACAAACTGAAGATGCATTAATCCCAATAGCAGACTGTTACATTTTGTGTTCTGCTTCTTTTTATGGCTTCTTTGGGGCAAAGAAAGATGTTTACAGGTGTTCCTATGCCCTAACATCTCATCACCCCTTCCACATTACTCTTACACACCTTTCTATGGCACTTCTGGCATGTCTGAAACAACTACAAATGAACAGCCTGTTTGCTCTGCTCCTTCCACCATATGGAAAATCATATAGGATGCAACTGGGCTGTGTGGCAGAGCAGGAAGCATATGAGTAGCTGCCACATTACCATTCAACATTTCCTCCATCCTCAGCTGCAAGGTCCCAGATGAAAGGCTGTTGTGGCGGGGGGGATCCACATCTGTTTATTTGTTCAATGTGTTCACTTATGTCAGATGTTCTAAGAGGTTTCTTAAGCCACTTAAGCAAGGGTTAGCCTGTTTCTCAATATCTGACTGGTATTGATGCAGATGCATCAGTAAAGTATTTTAAAACAACAGACAGTAAATAGTTATGGTTCAGTATAAGTTACAGAGCAACCTCTCTTTGGAACCTCATCATTCCCTCTGCTGTCTCCTTCTCTCTGGATTTATCTGGGAGGGAAAGGTGTGGGGAGACAGTAAAGGTCAAGGAAGGAGACTTCTATTTTGAGGGGCACGAATCAGCCATTCACGGAGCGTCTAATAAATGTGCATCAGGTAGAATAAAGTCCTAGCTTCCTCTTTGTGGATGGTCACACTAAATTCCTGGATTACTGATGACTACATAGCCCCTTCACATGGATAATTGGGGTTAAAAAAAAAAAAAAAGAAAAAAGAAGCCAACAGAAGACTAAAAAGAGGAAACAGGATTATAAGGTATCTGTAAATGTGAATTATCACTAAAGGCTCAGGTCTGTTGCCCACGCACAGATATTTAGAGGCACTAGATGCACCCTGTGGAATCCTGCCTGGACTCCATCTCCTGGCCCACAGCTCCTTTGTAGGCCTTGTGTCCTACCCCTCAGTCCACCTTGGATGTCTCAGACACCACAAGGCATCTATGTTTAGGCAGCCTAATCCCTAAGCCACAAGTGTTTGATACTCAGGTCCAGACTGTAGACACATAAATATACTTTCTAAATGTGAGTGTCTTCATGTGATCCAGCTCCCATTATAGCAGGTGGAGATTAGTCCATGGGGCAGAGGAGTCTGGAGAGCTGTTCTGCTGTCCCTAGAGCCAGACCTGTGTCTGGCTGGTTGAGCAGCCCCCCTGGCTGTGAGGATGGGGCTGATCAGCTTACTTCACCTGAGCAGCAGCTTGCTCACGGCTGGGAGATCAGTGCTTAGACCTAGGCAATGTTCACAGCCAAGAACTAAATCCTGCCCTGAAAACCCAACCATTTGTTGTGAGAAGCTGCTGGTGAGAAGGAAGGTTCCAGCCTGAACCCTTTATTCCGCAGAGTCTCAGATTCTTCTGAATTTCAGTGACATCAGTTGTGGTGAGTTGAGCCACTGAGAGGTCTCTGCAAGCATTTTCTGACAGATTATACTGCGTGGGCTTTGCCATAGAAATAGAGGTAGAGGGGCTGTGAAGACACGAGATGCCCATTAATACATCCTCCAGGGAAAGACCCAGAAGTTAAACATGGCAAAGACCCAGCACAACACAGTGCTGCAACAGCTCCAGGGGTCTTGGCTTCAGCTGCCATTAACAGAGAATTGTAGACCGAGCAGGGGCTATTAAAATTATTCTTTTAAACCACACAGAGAAAAAAGCTGCTAATCCCTTTTTTGCACTCAATGAATCCGTTCTCCAGGGTTCTTCAAAGGCATCACTGCTTTTCTTGGCATTCCACTGATCTGGTGCAATACATCATATCTGCAGGGTCCCCATGAAAAACTGTATTAGCTCTATTAACACCACCAAGAAAACCCTTGGGCAAGATGCAACAAGTTAAAAAAGCAAGTTATTACTGTGTGTTTGCCTGTAACACCCATTCCACAGGACCAGCTAAGATTTCTCTTGATTAATCTCCTACTGCTTTACGCCTAAGAAGCTCATTTTTAAAAAATTTGAGATACATTTAAAAAACCAGAAAATTAAGTCCTAGCCCATGACCCAAAGTAAAAAATGTTTACCAATAACTAAAAGCAAATTCAAAACCATCACCCATGCTTCCATTTTCAGAGCAAGTTATCCAAGGAGCAGCAAGAGACATTGAGAGCAATTGAACAGGACAAAAAGGGGTAAAAAAACCAAAACATTTCCTGTTGTCCATCTCCTGCTGTAGAGAGCAAAGGCTTGCAGTATTGGGTGCTAAAATATAGTCAGTGCCTACCATTAAATGTGCAGAGAAGAAACAATGTAAGTAGCTGGGGAGAATGCTTTTTTTTCCCCTCCTTTCACTTACTAGTTCACATGATTCATACGTCTGTGTAGCAACTTGAAATTAGTGTGAATATCAACATTCAGCACCAGCATATCAACAATAAAATAAACGATTTCTGAAAAGCTTCTGCAAGTCCTCTGAAATTCCATTACTCTGCCAGACCAAGCAAAAGACATGATAATATCCAGGAAACAAACAAAAAAACAAAACACAAAAACAAAAAAACCCCAAACAAACAAAGAAACAAAATAGTAGAGGGGGGAAGAGTTTAATTTTCTCCCTATCTAAATATTTTAGTGATTTCTTAGGTACCCATCCTTGTGGACTTTTTACTGTGACAGACTTTTGTCTTGTGAATCCCTTCTTATATTTTGATAAATTCAATACACTTTTCACCTAGTCTGACAATATTCATTACACCTATTTACTTCATCGTGTTTTCTTTTTTTAAAATTTTAATTATTATTAAGGTAACTTTAAAAGGAAGGTTTATGAATTTTTTGTTTTAATGGGGAAAGGAAGTTTTGGTAGGTTTCTACTGCATTTGAAAATGCCTTCAAAATAAACTTCAAATATGAGAATACAGCACCCAAAGGATAACAAACTCCAATTCTGGTCTTGCTCAGAGCCCAGGGGAGGGGCTCATATGCTTTAAGCAGACCCTGTGTTTGGCCGGGTACTGAAGCATCTAGCAGTTTTCAGAATGAAGCCCCCACTGAAAAAAGGTGTATGCCAGTATATGACATTGAATCAGTATTTAATAATTATTTCGATACTACATTTCTTTTCATATAACGTTTTCAGAACTGCCTGTTTCAGTATTTATTCTGAATACCACATGCAGTGTTCAGCCAGGCAGACGCTGAGGCATCAGCATTAAGCTGAAAAGATGAATGCCCACTCCATGTATTTCCTTTCGTCTGTTCCACATCTTGGCGCACACTTACTCAACGTTCGCCGTGGATTTCTGACATGTCTTTCCAAAGTCCTGAAAGACAGCTTGATATGCCTATGCCATTGGACACTGGCTTCTTTCCTATCAAGAGAGAGGCCTCTCACTCTTCCTATAAAATACCAATAACTATGATAATTAATGAATTTTTTTTTGTTATGCTTAATTCCATCAGAGAAAACAGAGAGTGAGCGGAGAAGACTTTCTAAGGAAAGAGGATTTGAGTAGTCTCAGCAAAGCTTTACACACTGTTTAAATATATGTCTTTTTACATTAAAAAAAGTCATTCAAAGCACCTCGGCTAACAGTTTGCTGCCTGGTTTGGGGCAGTTTAACCTTAAGGTGTGGCAAGCTCTGGAAACTTAGTGACTCACTGAGTAATAACCAGCTACAACATAAAACATCAGCCTACACACAATTTTCCAACCTCATTCTGTAAATCTTCTACTTGAAAAGAAAAATAAAACAATTATCTCATTTAGTCTGTTTTTAATCTTTATGGCAAAAAGTAATATACTTAAGGTATATTATTCTTTCTTGAAAACATACTAAGATACTAAAAAAAATCACACATCCTTGGAAACTTCTTTGAAATTCTACTCCCCATTTCTTCTTTTAATTTTATTTTAAAGTGAGGATAACATTTGTGATATAATATGCAAGTATCTACAGCACAGAAAAATAAACTTGTAATATCCACGGCATTACTATTATTATTATTGGCAAGAAAACCAAGAATGGGGCACACAGATTTTTAAAATAATAATACAAGAAAAACCCACAGAAAATACATATTTTCTTTATTCTTTCAGACAGGATAAGTGTTATGTTACCCCCCCACCCCCATGTGAATAATCTTTGTTTGCAGAAATATCCCAAATTACTCCAGAGACGGGACCAAATGAAGAATGCCGTTAGCCCTCAAAGGCTTCACTTCATTAAATTTCCCTTTCCCAAGGGAAAACCAACATTTCTGAGGAGTGAGAAGTAGAAGGAGGAAGAGACACAGGAAAGGCAGTATCTCACCCAAAACTGTAGTCAGGATGTGGCTGGATGCACACCTGGATCTGAAAACAGCAAAGTGCTCCTAGAGCCTCTGTCCAGGATTTAGTGTCTGCATACACAAACACATAAATCCATACACCCTCGAGTGAGTATGGAGTGACGCCACCCCCAGACACAAGCATTCTCCTTTTACTAGAATGCAGTCAGGTAGCTGGGACATTCAGGATATGATCTCCTCTCCTGGAGCTGCTCCAAATGCCTTTGCCAAGAAAAAGAAGTCTGTTTAAAGGTAAGAAAAGATGGGAAATATCCCCACAGCTGATGGAGTGTGGTAGGTTGTTCCTGGCTGAATGCCAGGTGCCCACTAAAGTTGCTCCATTGCTCCCCTCTTCAGCTGGAAAGGGGAGAAAAAAATCTAACAAATGTAACACTCATGGGTCATGATATGGGCAGGGGGAGATCAGTAACCAACTACCATCACGGGCAAAGCAAACTCGACTTGGGAAAATTGACTGAATTTATTACCGAACAAATGAGAGGACAATGAGAAATAAAAGCAAATATTAAAATACCTTTCCCCCACCCCTCCCTTCTTCCCAGGCTCAACTTCACATCCAAATGCTCTCCCTCCTCTTGCCCCACAGCACAGGGGCATGGGGAATGGGAATTGCGGTCATTTCATCACACATTGTTTCTTCTGCTCCTTCCTCCTCAAAGGGATGGACTCCTCAACCCCTCCTCCAGTGTGGATCCCTCCCTCACTCCAGACAGTCCTCCAAAAACTTCTCCAATGTACAACCTTCTCCTGGGCTGTAGTTCTGCATTAACTGTTTCAGTGTGGGTCACTAACATGGGGTACAGTGTGGGTCCCCTGCAGGGTCACAAGTCCTGCCAGCAAACCTGCTCCAGTGTGGGGTCCCCTCTGCATAGGGTCACAGGTGCTGCCAGATTTCTGCTCCAGAATGGGCTTCCCACAAGGTCACAGCTTCCCTTGGACATCCACCTGCTTTGGTTCTCCATGGGCTGCGGGTGGATCTCTGCACCCCCACAGACCCTCATGTGCTGCAGGGGCACAGCTGCCTCACCATGGTCTGCACCAGGGGCTGCAGGGGAATCTCTGCTCTGGTCCTGGAGCACCTCGTGCCCCTCCTTCTCCACTGGCCTGTGTGTGTCCTGTGTGTGTTTCTCTCACATATTCTCATTCCTGTTCCCTGCTGCTGCTGTGCAACATTTTTTTCCATTTATAACTGTGTTGTCCCAGAGGCACTGCCACCACCACTGATGGGCTCAGACCTGGCCAGAGGTGTGTCCATCTTGGACCCAACTGGCACTGCCTCTGTGGGCATAGCAGGAGCTTCTGGCAGCTTCTCACAGGAGCCACCCCTGTAGCCCCCACACTATCAAAACCTTGTTACGCAAACTGAAAACAGGCACATGCTTTGCAAAAAGACCAGAGGGATGAAGGGATGTCTTCCAAATAAAAAGCCTTTTATCAGTACTGAAACAGCTCATCCTACTCAGAACTAAACTTAGGAACAAAACTGTGAAGCATCAGTTTTGCTTTCCTCTGTGACCTTGAATACCAAAAATGTACTTATTTTGAAAGACTTTGGGATATAATTCACTGTTGTATTCTGCATCCCCTTTCCAGATGCCAGAATTAATGCAGCTATTTCCAGTTTCTATTCCAGGATTTAGATGAACAGGTTTGGGGAGGCAATTTTCTTTCAGGTAAGAGCCTCACTTCTCGTGGCTTGACTTCTTTTACTGACAAGCCTTTGGTTCCTGTCTTGGACAGCTTCTTCTACCAGATTATACCAAATGAAGGGATTCATCAGTGGCAGAAAAATAAATAAATGCAGAGCTTTCCACAGAGTTTAAATTCTTTTTAAAAAGGAGATTTTTGAGTCCAACATCAACTGCCTAATTTTGGTAGGAAGCATGAGGTTACTCCAGAGAGGGGAGGCAGTGAACCATGTATTTGTGGCATTCAGATTGGTGATACAATCATGTAACTCCAAAACAGAAATAAACCACACTGCCAAAAGCTACAGAATTAAGTGTGATGCAGATGATGGGCAGAGGTGCAGGAAGACAGCAGACTGATTGTTTCTAGTGACTGCTCCAGTATGTGCCAGGTGAACAGGTGAGGTTCTGTTGGAGCCCAGCGCTTTCTAGAACGAAGCATAAAGGCAAAGTTTGTCAGTGTGCAGGCTGGGAAGTATTAAATACACTAAATTGTCATACTGATCCTTTTAGAGTCAATTTTTTTTTCACTAATCACCACGGCTTTTCCAGCAGTGTGTTAAAACACCAAATGAAACTGAATGGCTAATTTAATAAAATTGCCTTGGCATGTGTGAAGCAGGTGACTGCATGTGCAGAACCCCTAAAGCAGCCAAGAGGCCACAAAGGCTCTCAGCCTGTGCCTGTGATTACTTTAACAGCACAGACACGGTCTGCACAAGCTTTTGTCCTTTGATATTTATTATGTGAATGTTATATGATAAAAGAAATTTTAAAAAAAACCCCAACACCAGAAGTTTTCTGAGCCTGTGGAATGACTTATATAAGGGTTTGGGGGATTGGGCCCCAAATGCAGGAAGCAGTGCTCTGTCCTGCTTTTAAATTAAAAAGGTTTGGTTTTTTTTTTTTTTAAAGGGGCAATTCTAAATATTCTAAATGTCTAGATGGCACAGGGTATTATGCTCCGCAGCATCTCACACAGATTTTGCTTGTGGCCATCTTGAATGCCTACAGCTCCAGATACACTGTAATTACCCCAAACCATGTGATGCAGCATGTGCTTTCCTCTGCCAAAGGATAGATGTCTTTTCCATACAGCAGTTTCCTAGCAGTACACTCCACGTGCCATAAAGCTCATTCTGAATACAGTAGGGATATGGCTGGCTAATGCAAAAGAAAAGCAATTAATCAGGATAATTTGCAGCCTTTGAATTTCCTAGACCTATTTAATACAAAGCTTATATAAACACTATAAGTAGAAAAGCTAAGCCACTCCTACGCACGCATATAAAATCACTCATTTATGTTTGCTGGATGCAAGAGCACCACAAAAACCACACATTCAGTTAGAATGGCATTAAAAAGCAAATGTATAAATGCATTAAAAAGGAATTAAAATATTGTTGTCCCCCGTCGTCCCCCCCCCCAGACTATAGGTAAATATTTCAGGGAATCAAATCTGCAATTGAAAAAAAAATGCTTTGAAAAAACATGATAAGCTTCAAGGATTTAATGGCAATGATGGTAAGAAAGGAAAAGAAGTGCTCAATAGTCCACTTTTCCTGAGCCAAAGAAAATACAGACAAAGGCAACAAGCTACAGCTACAACATGAAGTCAAGAGATGTAAAGAAGCCCATGCAAATATTTACTGCTGAGCTTGAAAGAAAGCTACTGAAAATTACTATCAAACGCGGGAAAGTCTGCCCCAAAAGTCCCAAGAGTCTGAATTCTCTAACTAAGCAAGATTTCCAGTCTCAAAAGTAGAAATATTTTTCAGTGCAGTGAAAATGCTGTACAATGATAATATGTTTATTTTGATAAATGCCAAGTCAGTGTGGTTTTCAAAATTAATAAATGTATGGCTAAAAAAATGTCCATCAAGCTTAAATTGAGCAGCATGGAATAGGTCTGTTGGTATGTAATGTTTCAAATTGAATATGGACTCCAAGTGGGGCTTTGTTACTTAAATGGATAAATTCCATTCAAGCATTTCTAGCTATTCTTTGTCCAAATTTTAGTTTATTGAAAAATTAAGGAGCAAGGCAATGAATAATTTTATAGGTACATGTTCGCATTACAAGCAATGGAGGGGGGAGTAACGTTTTATGATGGATGTTAAATACATCTATGCTATTTCAGTGAGGTTATTTTTTCAATAGCTGTTTAAATTTCTAAGGCTTAAGCTGTAAAACTTCAAGCTTTACCATAAAAACAACACAACTATAGTAGCAAAAAAAGAGTGCCTAAAGAGAATTTGCAAAAACTGAAAATAATTATGTCCTCTTCATAAGTGCACACACAAATATGTAAGAGCACAGAAAGTGATCATTTGAGGCACATGAATATTTGAATTCCTGCATTTTCAAATATGCAATTGTAGAGGGCTCAAATTGCTTCATTACTTTAAGCTGCAGTTGAAAAATCACTGACCTCTGGGAAAAGTAACAAAGAGCTGACAGAAACTCCAGCACTCTCAAAACATCATGTTGTACTTTTTTCCCTATTTTTTAAATGGCATCTTTCTTTCAAAAGCTATAGAGGCACATGTGGGGTTTTTAAGTAATTGAAAAGAGTGTGTAACATATGAAACATTAACATTGTAGCATATGAAACATTTAAATTGATGCTTAATTATTCATATATTCAAAAGTTTGTCTTTTGACCAGTAAACAAAAATAAAGAAAAAAGCTAAAGCCATCTTTGCCCAAGCTTCCTTTGGTTGCACATTCATGTTTCGCCTGCTTATTTTGAAAAGCTGTCCATAAATTCTGTCCAAGTGGCATTGTGGCTCCAGGGTTCCTAGAAGTAAGAGATAACAAAACACTCCTAGATCACTCAGTTCATCTCACTGCTAATGTCAGACAAAATAACAACAAAATAACAGCTCTTACTGCCAGGAAATTTCTCTCACCAGCTACCAATGGCATTTTCTCTCACTGTTTCGCTCCCTTGTATATGCCTTGTGCACAAGCCTGAGTTATTTCCTCATTTTCTGCTATTCCACCCACCCAGTGACACGTGGCAGTAGTGTAAAGCTACCCTCCACTAGGCACCCATAGCATGTTAACCTCAGGCATTCGAGAATCGTAAGGTGTGACCCCAAAATTACAATGTCTTTAGAAGAAACCTAAAATTTTTTAAAGTTATCCACTTGAATTCTCTTTATTCAACCTTTCAGTCTCGTGGGGTTCACAGATTAAAATGTTTTTTTATGCAGCTCTAAGGGCTTGGACTTCTCAATGTGCTTTTAAGTGAAAGCTTTGATTTTGCGCATTTACTCAATAAAAAGGTTAGAGTTATGAACCTAAAAAGATACAAATTCTTAAGACTCACAAAATATTTACAAGTTTTGGAAGTATCTTTCCCCTTTCCTGCATTTTCCCCTGCATATTTCACGATTTACCAAGAAATACTGCCCAACCCTTCTGGCAGATAAAAGGACTGAGTTTATGATTGCTGCTATAGACTTGGCACTTGACTCTGCATTTCCAAGACTCACATTTACTGTAGAACCAATTTCCTGGGAGTTTCCTGCATCTGTGGAGGGAGAGGGGAGGTGACTGCCAACTCACTGTGGGAGGCACAGTCTAGTTCCTTCTCCATACAGTTCTGATTTTACTAAAACACAAGAATCACTTGAGCTTGTGCTTGTCTTATTCCAAGCTGTCTATCAGCTGCCAGTCTCCAGACCATATCCCACCACCTCCCATTTTTAATGAAGACTTTTGTTTTCCTGGGAGTGCAGAATGGAAACAACAATTGAAACCTCAGAAGTTGCCACACAGCAAATTTTTCTGGCAGCTCTGTTCACATGGGAATTTTCAAAGAGCTTTTAACAGTCTTAAATCCAGAAATATTCCCATGAATTTGTGATTTTCTTCTGCAATGGTCAACAGTTTCCATGAATTGCAGTGTAGGAGTAAGTCTGTCCAGAGGAAGATCACTGCCTGCTTTCCCAAGCCTTTGAAGGAATAACTGAATGAGCCGCCTCTGAGAAGGGTTTCTGTCTCTGCCTGTTTCCAACGAGAAGAAATCCTATCCCGCTGTCTCGGTTAGGACGACACTTCCCCCTTTTCTATGTCCATTCCCGACAAGGATGAAAAAGTCAGCAGAAAACCACAGCTGGACGCTGGCTTGATCCAGAAGTGTTGACTGGGTGGAAGGAAGGAGGAACCAAGAGAGGACAGGGAAATCGCTGGACAAGAGAGAGCAGGATTTAGGGACACAGGGATGTGTGGAGAAAGAAAACAGATCGTGCAGGGGGAAGCGGATGGAGCTCCGGCAAGAAGAGAGTAGAATGATTTGGTGGGGGCAGGACCAAGCTGCCAGAGCAGCTGAAAAGTGACAGCTGAGTGAAAGAGCAATGCAGGAAGAAATGACAGATTTACAGTCTAAATTACAAGCCGTGAATAGGATCTTCTTTCCTAGAGCGCGGGCGAAATGGCTGGACCTGCATGGACACGTTTGCCTAGCGATCCCTAAGCAGGCAGAAGAACAGCGGGATGCGTTTGCTCATTTCCTTCTCATATCCTGGATTTTAAGGCTGATCTCCAAATATCTGAAGGCGGTAACAGCGTAATGACAAGACTGAGGACGCCGAAATGACAATTTCAGTTTATATTATTAAAACACCTGCCTGCCAGCTGCCGCTCAGACGAGCCCTCAAGTGTTCCAGCTGGAAATGTTTCTGAACCAGGAAAGACTGAGGTGCTTGGGGACAAGGGAATTTCTCTTAATAGAGAAAAAAAAATGTATTTAGAACTTTTAGAACCATGAGCTGGCATTTTGACTGAGATTTTATAGGATCCTGGGGTCCAGAAAAGAGTTCTTATAAAAGACAAATTGGGGATATCTGATACAATGAAGTGGAAAAGGTCATATTTTGCTGAATAAAAAAAATTTCCTTTGTAACTGGGGACTGAGTTTTGAGAAAATTTTGATGTATACAGGAAAAGCCTATGGTATTCCACGTGGGAATGTCCTTAAGTCAAGAGAGTGAACAATGAGGCTTCTGAATGACTTTTTACTATTCCCCACCTTCTGTTAAGAGAGATTAACATCAAGCTAGGGAATTGCACTTACTTGCATCAGAAAACCTCATTCACATACCAAGATGTCAGGACACATCAGGAAACCCTGAATTGCGCAAAGCCACAAGTAGCCTACTGTGCATTATATTTTTACTATGATGAATTAATATGTAGTGGTTTTCTCTATTTGTTTCCTGTTCAGTATTGTCTTTAAAAAAATTACTCACTTGTTTGCTTACATTACTGGAGGGAATGATCACACTCAACAGAATCTGAAGGGCAATAATAACATGGAGCATGAAGCAGGCAGCACTGCACTTCTCTAGTAGCTCTACTTCTTTCATTTGGCTGCACTTAGTAAGGAGGTCCTCAACATGGAATTGTGCCACTGTTTCTATGGTGATATGTCACATACGTATCAGCTCTTTGTTGCATTTGCAACCTTCTGAGGATTCAGTTTAACCTAAGTTGGTATGGGTAGATGACTGGAAATGCTCTTGGCAAAGGTGACTGGTTGTGGTTAACTGCTGGTGTGCAAAAAACTTTTAGAAACAATGAAATGTGACTCATCACTAGATGGTGTGGGACTTCTCCTCCCTTATTATATCAGCATTTGGTTTTATATTTGTCGTGGGTTTGACCCTGGCTAAATGCCAGGCACCTACGACGTCTGCTAACACACTGGACTTATGAGTTGAGGTAAGACTACTGATAACGAGGACGCACGAGAGACAGGGCAAAAGCAGGCGGGAGACTTAAAGTTGCAAAAAAGGTGGTTTATTAATCTAACAGAGTCAGAGGATAAATCAGAGGTAAAAATAAGCTCTCAAGATACCATTTCTTCACTGACCCCCCTTCCCTCTTAAGGCACTGCTTCCCAGCTCACCCCCTCCCTCCTTTCCAACTAACCAACAACTCCCGGGCAGGGGCAGGGTGTGGGGTTTTCTTAAATCAGTCTATCACAACTCTTTTACTGCAGACACTGTTTCTCTATTCATCCCCTCTCTCCATTCAACTAACAGATCTGGGCCGGGGCAAGATATGTGGCTTTTCTTAGTCAGTCCAATGCTACAATTCTTCTGCTGCAAATGCTGTTTCTCTACTCAACCCCACTCCCTATTAAGGCCATTTCTCAGCTCACCCCCTCCCTCCTTCCTTCTAACCAACAGCTCTGGGGTGGGGGCAGGGTATGGGGGTTTCTTTTGGTCAGGGTCAGTCCATCAGGGAGAGGAGTCTTCTACTTAGCCATGGGGGTCCCTCCCACGAGAGACAGTCCTCTGGGAACTTCTTTGGCGTGGGTCCAATCTCACGAGCAGCACCCGCCCGATTGCTGCAGTCCGAGATTCCTCTGTCCAGGCTGCAGAATTCCAAGCCAAGGCCAGGCTGTTTCCATCCCGGGAGCAAGGCCTTTCTCTCTCCTGCAGGGCCTTTGCAACTCTCAGTCTCTGGGACTCCCACTGGATCACAGCTTCCTGCAGGCATCACCTGCTCCTCTGGCGTGGGCACCTCCCCACAGGCTGTGGGGGGTTCTCTGCATCCTCTGGACCCCATGGGCTGCAGGGGGGACCACCTGCTTCCCCATGGTCTTCACCACGGCTGGCAGAAGGTTTTTCAGCTCCGGCGCCTAGAGCACTTCCTCCCCCACCCTCTCCACTGACCTTGGTGCCTCCATGTTGTTCTCCCTCACATATTTTTACCTCCTCCTCCTCCTTCCCTGGCTAAAAAGAAGTGCGTGCACACATTGTTTTGATTTCTTCTTAAATATGTTTTCACAGAGGCGTAACTAACATCTCTAATTGGCCCAGGTTTGGCCAGCAGCATGTCCATCATCTTCAGAGCCATCAGAGACTGGCTCTGCTGGACATGGTGGAGAAATTTCCAGAATCTTTACTCAGGACATGCAGGAGCCATCTTTGTACCCCACCCTATTCACTGGCAAAAACTGGGCCAGGCAAAACTACCACAATATTGCAATTTGATTTATGCTTCAGTATTTCTAACCTTAGGTATTACCTAAGCAGTGCAAGGCTGTTCAAGGGATGATGTCACCTCCACCACTGTGTCTTCTATTAGAATGTAGTCACAGTAAGGTAAGGTGGCAAAATTTTCTAAGAAGAGGATTTCTACTTATAATGTCTCTACGAATGACTTTGTGAGACTGTGTGCTCGTCCTTTCCTGTATTATATATAAAACTGCTTGTCAGGGAGTGTGAATGACATTGAGTCAGAAAGAGACTTTTAACAAGGGACTGCACATCACTGGTTTTATAGCATCATTTGTCAAAGCGGAAGCACAATTTAAGCACAATGACTTCACATTAATTTGAGAATTCTGAGTCCCTTGACATATATTTTTTCATCAGAATATTTAAAAAAAAAAAAAAAAAAGAAAAGAAATAGAAGGAGGAAAAGAAGTAAAAGCACCCCCCTGTTATAGTACTGTGAGAAATGCATTTTCATCTTTACATGCTGAAAAAAAATCCTAACAGCTTTAAGTGTCCTGAGCTCATTTCCCATCAACCAAGTTCACATTTATCAGGAAAGCCTGTGGATTGTCTGGTAATGGGGGCATGGCGGGTGTGTGTGTCACATTTCTCAGAAATGTGGAAGAATTGTGACAGGTCCTAGCTGAGTGACAGATGTTCTGCCTCAGTGTCAGAAGTTCTGAAAGCAGCATTGAGTCCCACAGGTCTTGACTTACCCTCTGATCAGCAAGGATACTTACGGAGACCCCACCCAAAGACACCAACCCAATCCTAAAATCATTTCAGTAAATTGTTTCCCCTTTAATAACAGAAGTTCAAAGCTCACGTCAAGCCAGTCCTTCATATATACAGAAAAGTGAAGTGATCAAAGGGTCATGGAGCTCCCTGCCAGCCATGGCCAAATCATCCGGCCGTGGTGTTCTCCAACTAAATGTCCGCTCTGGCATCACCAGACTACTCAGCTGTTGGAAAGTGGATAAACAGCTGAAAAACTGCTTTGCACATGCAGTCAGAATTCATAACAATTGCTATTATTTCTGCTACATCTAATCCAACACAAACTATTCTGTCTATCCACTTACTGCGTTTTACTTTTAGCAAAGTTTGTAGGCTAAGGGCTGCCTTTGCTTCTCACGTGTTCAATCCACACAGCAAAATGAGGTTCCTGTTTTGATAGCAGCTACTGATGGTTACAAATAATAGCAAAAATAAACTGCTGCTACTATTTGACATGACCTATTTCCAGATAGGAAATGGTCTATCATAGCATAACTGAGAAGATAACCCATTATTAACTCTTGTCTCCAAAACTTCCAAGAAGACTGATTATATGGTTCACCCTGAAACACTGCAATTTCACTAACATATTTGTTGAAAGCAATTATAATCTATACAGTACTTCATAGATCTTGGAATACAATAAGTTTAAATGGAGTAAATAGCTTGCATGTCCTGATCTCAGTTGAAATGTGACACTATTATATCTTCAGAGGTTACCAACAAATCTCTTTCTCCTGCGTAAACAAAGAAAATCATGAGGAGGAGAGAAAAAGAAAATATTTTGAAAACTTGTGAGCCTGGTTGCTCTCTGCCAGCAGCTATGCCGACAGTGGGGCTGACTTGTTGCCAGAATCAGCACACTAGTTAGAAGTCTCACATTCTGCAGGCAGCAGCTTGACGATAAAAAAGGAAAAATCTTTCCCTTCTTGCCGCCTTCAGCAGATGACTCCAGCCTAGAAGGGAATCAACCCAAGTGTTTTCAAGAGCAATTTGTTGAGTTTTTGCTCATTAAAAACTTTGCCAGAGCTTTACTCCATGACCCGAGCTGCTGGCTGACTGAATGCCTCTTCCCGGACTGGGGAGGCTGAGCCAGGGTGGCGCTGCTCTCTCTGCCTCGTGTCTTAAAAGGTAAATTGAGGGCTTTCCACTTCTCAGCCAGACAGGAATACAATAGAGAACTGCTGAGTGGCTCACAGGCACCAGGGGCCACCTGGGGCATGACAAGAGGTGCTGTTCCACCAGCACAGCAAGCAGCTCATCCCTTGGGTACAGGCAGCAAGGGCCCCGGTATAGCGCCTTGGTCTGTGCTCAGAGGACACTGGAGACAAAGCAATAGCTTAGGTAGCTGGAGAGTTAGATTTTTGTCCTCTACCCTCTCCTGTGTCAGGGCACTGAAAGAGAGCACTGTAGGCAGGGATCATAGAACTCTGGAATCAGAATGGTTTGAGATGGTAGTGACCTTTAAAAATCATCCAATTCCACCACTCCCACATGGGCAGGGACACCTTCCACTCAATCTGGCTGCTTGAAGTCCCATCTAACTCGACCTTGAACACTTTTCTGGGGAGCAGCCCTGCAGAAATCTGGGGGTGCTGGCTGGCAGCAGGTGCAGTATGAGCCTGCTGTGTCCTGGCAGCCAAGAGGGCAAAACAGATCCTGGGGTGCATCAAACCTGGCATCACCAGCCAGTCAAGAGAAGTGATTATCCTACTGTATTCAGTGCTGGTGCAGCCCCAGCTGGGGTACTGTGAGTAGTTCTGGGCCCCATTAACTTAAGAAGCACATGAAGGCATTCGAATGCGCCCAGAGGAGGGCAACGAAACTGGTGAAAGGGCTGTAAGGAACATCCTATGAGGAGCCGCTATGGATATTCAGGCTTGTCTGGTTTGTAGAGAAGGACACTGTGGTGTGATCTCACTGCTCTCTACAGCTTCTGGAGCAGGGCAAAGGGAGAGGGAGGTCTGAGCTTTTCTGCCTGGGATCCAGTAACTGAATGTCTGGAAGTGGTTGAAAGCTGCATCAGGGGAGGCTTAGACTGGACATTAGCAAGCATTTCTTTACCAAAAGAGTAATCAAACACTGGAACAAGCTTCCTAAAGAGGTGGTCGATACCCCAAGCCTGTCTTAGTCTAAGAAGCATTTTGACAATGCCCTTAATTGTATGCTTTAACTTTTGGTCAGCCCTGAACTGGTCAGGCGGTTGACTAGAGGATCGTTGTAGGTCCCTTCCAACTGAACAGTTCTATTCTATTCTATTCTATTCTATTCTATTCTATTCTATTCTATTCTATTCTATTCTATTCTATTCTATTCTATTCTATTCTATTCTATTCTATTCCTATCATTTCCAGTGATGGGGCATCCACAGCTTCTCTGGGCAACATGTTTCAATATTTCTCCCCCTTCATCATAAAACATTTCTTCCTTATATGCAGTCTAAATTGACCATCTTTTTGATTAAAACCATTAACCCTTATCCTATTTCAACAGGCCCTGCTAAAAATTTTGTCCCTGTCATTCTTACTAGCCCCCTTTAGGAACGGAATGACTGCTATAAGGTCTCCATGGAGTTTTTTTTTCTCCAGGCTGAAGAAACCCAATTGTCTCAGCCTTTCCTCATAAGTTAAATGTTCCGTCCCTCAGATCATCTTAGTGACCCTCCTCTGCACTCACTCTAACAGGTCCATGTCCTTCTTGTGCTGGGAACACCAGACCAGGACACGTTACTCAACACAGGACTCATAAGTGCAAAGTAGAGAGCTGGAATTGCCTCCCTCACCCTGATGGCCTCTCTGCTTTTGATGCAGCCTACAGCATGGTTGCTTTGTAGGCTGCAAGCATATGTTGCTGGTTCATGTCCTATTTTTCATCCAGCAATATCCTCAAGTCCTTCTCCTCAGGTCCTCTCCCAATCTCTTCATTCCACAGCCTGTATTATACTGGTAGGAATGATTTCTCCAATCTAGGGTTCAATTATTATTATTTAAGTAGCTCCCTGCCATCCTTGACTGAAGATCTATTGCCTTAGGCATTCATCCCACAACCCTCTGGCTGTGTTATAGAAATAACACAGATTTAGAAAAAAAAAAATATTTAGATGACTGTGAGTGGGGATTCTAAGGCACCCTAGTCCTTTCTCCTGACTGGGTGGAAGTGACTTCCCGAGAGCATGTTTGATGCTTGATGCTAAGAGCAGGCCTGTAACTCCATAACAGAGGATGTCCAGAATGATCAGCATTTGGGACCCCCTCCTAAGGACCAAAATCTTACAATCATCTGTATCCCTTTCCATTTCTGTTTTTTAATATGTCCCCAACATGGAGGTCTCCTTTTGTTCCAAGGCTCAATGCCCAGATAAGGTGAAGTCAGGGGTTTCTGCTGATGAACCATGGATGTGAAGGAGGAACCTAAAGAGGCAACAGCTGCTTCTCCCTTGGTGAAATAGATAAGAAAGGATGAGGTTCTTCTTTCTCCATATGGTATGATTTTGTAGCCAGTTTCCCAAATGTACTGAGCAGAAACCAAAGAAAGTAATTTGTCATGCCTCTTCCTGCCTGCACACAGAAAGGCAAGCTGCGTGTGCATCATGGAGCAGACCTGGTAAGAGGAAACTTAGGGAGGATGTGATGTACCAAAAGGAGGCTGGGGAGTTTTTGGTGGTTAAAATACACACCTCTGTCATCAGTTCTTGGCAGAAAATGACAGTCAAAAGACCAAAGTATCTATGAGGTAATTTAGAGAAACTAAAATGTCCTCAAATTAACAGAGGTTTTGTCTCTGTAATCATACTGCACTGAGGAGATCCATTATCTTATTTACGGTTTGTTTTTCAGGGTCAGAGAGGACATGGTACTACATTTTGAGAAGCACAGGTTGTAATGCTGTAACAGCTTGGGCCACCTCTGTGGCTTTGTCATACAGTCCTGTACAGTTTGTTTTATCTGGGGTGGACTCACCAAGTTTAGAAAATCAGTTAGAACTTTAATGAAAGCCAGGCCACTATCAGCTAACTTGCAGCATTTTAATTCTGTAAGAAAGTCCAAAGGAGGTTTTGCAAACCTGTCCCAGGAAACAAGAACTCAAATTTAAGAGAACAGTAGCTAAAAATGTCAGAACACTTAGTGTGTTTCATTTGGCCAGGTGAAAAGCCAACCAATTTAACTGAAAACGTCTGCAAGGGATGGGTAGTATCTGCAGGGCTCTTGAAACGAGATTCACAAATTCTATCAACAGCTATCAGCCAGATATTGCCACTCAGAAGCAAAGCGGCATTTTGCAAGTACACCATGTCTGCACAACAGAAATAAACCCAAAAACCAAGTCACTGTTTATAGCAGAAATAAACCCAAGAAATAATTCAGTGTTTATAACACCTCACAAAGTATCCTGTGATTTCTCACCTGCTTTCGTTAATGGAAATACCCACAGTGGCTGTGCCTTGCATCTCACCTAGCTTTGCATCAGTTCCATGTAGCAGTCAGCTTTTGAGCTAGGCTCCTATTGCTGTCATCCACCATTTTCCTCTGACCTACTTTAAGTGTCATGGAGATTAATATCTCCATAGAAGTGCTTCTTCATTGACCATAAAGGGAGTTGGGGTGATGAAGTTGACTGAGATCAGCTAACACAAAATCTGCACAGAGAGATGAAGACTCATCTGTTCAAAAGTGCGATGGTATCACTTCTTGGTTATCCAGCTTGAGGATGGTGGAATCAGAGAAATTCAGATATGCCTATTCCCCAACTTTCTTAATGGCTTCTCATGGCAGCTTCTGAGGAGTCGTTTGGACAGTGTCCTGTCCCAGAGGGCTTCAACATCACTTTCGGACAACTTGGAAACAAAAATCCAAACTCCTAAATTACTCTTGAAGTGTTGCCAGTATTTGTGGTTTAATGGTTGGGACTGAGCTTATTTAGTTGTTTGCTTAAAGCCGTAGTCCCTAGAATCAGGTTATTTATTGAGAATTCCACCTACTTTTATCTGAAAGCCCTTGCTATAATCACAGGGAGATCACAGGAGGAAAACCACAAGCGAACAAGGGGGAAAGCATGTGAGTATAAATGAAAAAAATAAAAGTAGTTCAGAAGTAATGATATTAGGAGCCTGATGACTTTTAAGCAAGTGTCTTGATTTGCTGGAGTCTGACCCAGGTTTTGAGAAAATGGGGCTATTCCTTGTCACCATTAATTTGATTGGTTCTTCAACTCCTGAGGATTTTTGTAATCTCCAGCCTTCTGTCAGACTTCCAAAAATGAAAGCATTTGAGAAACACGTTCTTCCATCTTAGACAATTTTCTTGTAAGTTAATATCCACAGATAGCCTAAATGATTCATTTCATTGAGACCAGTCTGGAAGTCATTTACCCAGAATGATTCTTGTGCTGACCCACGGTCTATTCTTGCATGTCAGCATGACAAACCTCATGCACTGAAGGAAATGGCACATCAAGGACAGAAAGTTTCCAGGTTTCCTGCCATGAGGGATCACACATTGCTATTGCCTTGGGGTGGTGGGCACATGTCATTTTCTGAATTTCCACCCTCCCCCACTGCTTGCTTTCAGTCTGAGTAAATCTGACCGATACTGTGACTAGGCTGGTTTCAAGCAAAGGCAGAGTGGGATGGGGTGGGTGGATAGGGTAGGAGCTAAGATACCTGGAAATATAGCATTAGATGGCTGGTGTTCATTCATATAAAAAAACCCTTGTCCATCCCACCTTCTGGACACAGCATCATGATCCCCTGAACTGCTGGAGCCTGCTTGTAGCTGTTTTGGCACAGAGATATCCTGGCACAGGCAGGATGTGCCACAACATAAGAAGAATGTGTCTTCCATCCATCTGGTTTACTGATAGCTGCCTCCAAGTGCTGACTGAAGATGCAGAGCAATAAATCCACACTTTGCCATTCAAAGCCTCAAGAAAAATAATAACTTTGCACCCTGTCCTGCACTTTTTCACTTTATGTTCCAACAGGACCTCAATGTCCCAAAAGTGCTATTCATCTTGAGAGTCAGTTTTATTGGCAGCCCACTCTGACACAAAAGGGCTAAGAGTGCATGCCTGGCCTTAAAAATACCCACTTGAAAGTTTTCTGAACAGAGTTTCAAAGTCTGCCTGGCTGGTGGCTTGGTTTCTTGCTCCACTACCAGTAACTGCATTTGCTGTGTCACTGGAAGCCTATCCTGATGATCTGAAAGCATCTCTTTAGAAACTGCTGCAACAGTACTGCTGGCTTGGCCATGGCTTGTGAACATATTTTCTCCTTACAGAAGACCCCGACAGGACAAAACAAAGGCCTCCCCATCCATTTGCTTCTCTCAGGGTTCCCATGCCTCATCGCAATCACTTCTGGTGTCCTCAGCAGCCTTCTGGGGTGCACAGGGATCTGACCACACTGCTCATTGCCTTTCATCTGATCCATGCAATTGTCTTTCCTTCTGCATTTGTTGCCTTTGATGTCAGCTGCCCCCATAGCCATACGAGATCAGTCTTTTCTGGGGCTGAGAACATCTTTCTCTCTTTTCCTCCCTCTCCTGTTCTCCAGCCATTTTTCCACTCCAGTTTCTGCCTGAAAACTGCTCTCATGTGCTCACAACTGCTCTCAATCCCCTCATCCTACTCCACTTCTTTTCCTGGCAGCTCAGCCTTGTTCTGTGACCCACATCTCTTCAGTTTAGCCATCAGGCCATGCCCAGTGTGCTGATGGTGTCTACAGATAAGTAAATGGCCTTTTCTGCATCCTATCCCAGTGCTTTTTACTTCTCTTCTGTGGGACTAAACTCTGTGAAAGACCGCAGTTCAAAAAAACTCATTCCTATGCATCATTCATTTTGCTTGTGTCAAAAGTTTACTCCTTTCATCTTTGCTGATGAGTAAATGCATTTGCTCTTCAATCAGGCGCTGTAGGCCCATTTCTTTCACAATATTTATCAGCAAGCAAACGGGATGGCTGCCCACCATCAGGAACCAGCAATGCTAGTGGCAGGGAAGAGTGATTATGAGGGTTTTCAAGGATGAACCAAGTTAGCTGTATTTACTGAAACACAATGATAGAAGCAAGGCACAGAAACATGTAATTTCCCCAAAAGCACTTGGAAAATCTGCAGGTCAGAACTATGTCACTACTCCTCTAAACATCATCCTTTGAATAGGGCTGTCTAAAACATTCCTGAATATTTTTTTCTTACAGGCAAGGGTACTTCCAGCATACCATCTGATTAAAAAAGTCTCTGAAATGTTCTGGGGAAGGTAAAGCTTAAAGGCATGTTCCTTCAAAATCTGAATGTTGTATAGGGGCTGTGATAGGAAACATTTGCTGCCCAGGATACTAAATATTGCTCTAACTTACTGTATGCCCAGGTACATCTCTACTAGTTCTGTCAGCCCAAAGACAAGATGCATGGCAAAATTAATCTCTGCACATATTAACCCTTCCATCCCATAATAGCCCTGCTTCTTCCATACCCTCCCTTTGGAGCAGTCCCTTGGCCACACCACCCTCCAGTGCCTGCACAGTATGTGCTAATTACGGGTACCAGTGTTGCTAGCTGGTAGAGCCCATGTGGCATTTCTAAAGCTTTCTCTTTTGATTTCTAAATTGCAAATAGCTAGTGATGAAAACAAGGCTCAAGGACTGCCACAAAGCTTCATCCAAAAGAGGTGCATCTTTCCCTATCGGCTTAATTCATGTAACTTATTGCATGTGGGAGTCATGGGCGATAAATTCTGTAACAGCATTACTCTTCTGTCCAGTAAAGGTATGAGACTCAAAGAGAGAACCATTTGGTTCCCAAGCATGCACTGAGAAAGGAGGCTCAGCTAAGTGCATGGATTCAGCCATGGGCTGTGAAATTGAAGCTTGAGGCTGAAGTGAGACCTTCCACTCCTGCTGAGAGAGGCAGGAGCTAGCAAAGCTTTTTTGATAGCATAAAGCATAGTCAGCTGCATAAAGCTCCTGCTATCCAGGTTAATGTGAGATGAGACAGGGCAATATATTCTCTGATGACTGCTCGTAGGAGGGAAAGTTTGGGACCCAAATGCTAGGGATCAGACAGCAGGCCTGTCGCCATATCATTTTAGTGATATAACACACATTTGCAAATCCTCCCTTGGATTCTCTGAGCGAAGAAAAAAGAAAAATATATATTTAAAGGCTTTCATCTCATTTTCAGCAACTGCTGATTTAAGAAGCTGAGCAACTTCTTCATTATCTCCTTGTTTAGAGAGTTTAAAAATCATGCTACATTTAGCCCTAGAATTAACAGGTGCCTGTTTGCACCAGAGGTTAAATTTGTTGGAGTCAAAATACACTAATAAGAAACAGGCATTCATTCTTCATGCTGAAGGCAACAGGGTTTGTTCTTGTTTACAGAGCACCCTTATATAGCTGGAACAACTTGCCCGAGCAGAGAGGGATGACCTGCCGGCGACTGCCTGTCCCCCTGACAGAGCCAGGACTGACCGTGCAGCGCAGGGCGGAAAGGCAACAGGAGACACGGGGAGGATGTCCTGCGCCGCAGACAGGGCACAGGGTTTAGTGGTTAGGATGACAACAAATGCGCACCTCTGTCATCAAGCCCTAGCAGCAAGCCATATCCATGGAGAAATTTAGAGAAACCAAAAAGGTCCTCAAAAACAAGTGAGGTTTTGCTTTTTGAATAATGATAATGTACTGAGGAAAGCCATTATCCTATTTATGGTTTGTTGTTCAGACTCCCAGCCAAGAGTGCACCATACTCCATGAATATATACATTCTAATGATATGATGGGGCAGGACACAGATGTTACGGGTTTGTCACACAGTCCTGCCTGGTTTGGCTTAACCAGCATGTAATTGCCAAGCATAAGAAGCACTTGCAATTTATAATGACTGCCAGGCCAGTGTCTACTAATTGCTGTAACATGACTGCACATGACAACAAGAGAGAAGGCAGAATACGAAGGAAGTGATAAAGGGAAGGGTTCAGGGGACCAGTCCAAGGAACAGCAAAACTGAATTCAAAACAATTCAAGTTGAAACCGCATAGCAATTTTGTTATATTGAAGCAGAACTGCGACTAATCTAATTGACTAAAGAATGAAAGGAGAGTCTGATCTCAAATACTGTCAAAGACCACTTGCTGCTCTTCTCTAGCTATGGCCAGGCAATAGAAAACCTAACAGATTAGGATTATGTATCACTTTGACTCTTCCCAACAGAACCACTGAGGTGGAAATACGTTTCTGAATCACCATTCTCATCCTCCTTTGCATGTGTGCTTTTGTAGCCAAAATCTTCCAAGATTTTAAAAATATGGGCATTTTAAATATAAGTGCCTTCCCCCTCATGCCCATTTAACATGTTACTTCCCAAGCAAAGCTTTTAAAGGTAAGAACTATTTGCAATTCCCCTTGACTTTAATTGCAGAGTTCTTTAAATTTTTGGTCTCTACTCAGTCTCCAAATATTTGAGGCACTGAAAATTAGAGGCCATTGTTGTCAGATGAGTTTTTCACGAATAGTTTAGGTCTACCATCGTGACAAATTAGACAAATGTTCAGAAAAATTTGATTAGAAGACAAAAGGTTAATTGCTGATACAGCACAAATAGGGGTTTACTTGTATGTGGGGCTGGATTTTCAAAGAGCATTGAGTTTTGCAACATTTCAGGGTTAGATTTCTACCTCTTCTGTACCATTTGGTGTCTTAAGAGATAAATGAAGGAACATGAGTACCTGAACTGGGACCTGAGGTCCAGATGGGCCTTTGTCCTCACTGCACGAATCTAACCCCCTCTTCATAGCAGGTTTGCCCTGGAGACAGCCTCTGAGGGATGTCTGACACTGTGCTGGAGAGCAAGCCAGCTCTTCGGCACTGTGGATAACTGGGGCCACTTCCCAGCTCTTTTTTATTTGGCAATGTAGACATACCCTTAGAATCCTTCCACTGTCTCTGCAACTGGACAAGTATATCCAGAAGCCAATTCAAACTTTGGAAGGGCTGCCTTATCTTCTTTTGGATATGCCTGTATCCCTCCACTGGGTGTAGCGAGAGCCAAGGCAATTTGGTGACTAAATCTTCTCGTAAATCTAGCCATTTACAAAAGAAAGAAACAAACTGAGATTCTTGTGGGATTTTAACCTTTTTTGCCAAAATATTTGAAGATTGTTGAGGAATAAATTCAACCCAGGTAACTCAGTGTGAAGATGGCAGCAGTGGGAGCTGCAGGTTGAGCTCTGGGTGGTGGGAGCCCAAGGCAAGAGGCCATGGACTGCTGGCCACTTGCTTAACAAAGGGCACAGGGACCTGTGGCGCCAGCCAGGTGACCAATCACTCAGATACACAGCAGGAGCCGAGGGCTCAGCTGGAAGAACCCAGACTTCTGTGCACATCGATGCTAAGGGTATAAAAACCCAGGGTGTCCTTTGTTCAGGGTCCCTCCTCGAAGGCACCAGCTCGAGTTGTTGCTGCACCATGACAAAATTTCTTAAAGGAACCAGAAGCTTGAGACTCTGCCGTGGGGAACCTGGGATCGAAGCAGTGAGGAAACCTGGTGTGAGTGGGGTATGTGGGGAGCCAAGGGGGACCCATCGGTCACTGGAGCCTCCCACTGTGAAGGGATTTCAGTCCCTAGCTTTGGGATGTGACTGCCAGAGTCCCCTTCTGAATGGCCAGACTGGGAAGGTTCCTTAACGAAAAGCCATCACACGTTTATGAAGATGTCAAAAAGTCACTAACATTTCAAGCACTTTGGATATTAGCTTATCTGAAATTTCATCCAGAAATATATTATATGCTTTAATTATTATCATCTGGTTCTGCTTGTAATCAGAAAAAAAAAAAAGCATTTTGTATAACAAAACATTATATTGTGAGTAGGAAAAAAATAACCTTTTCTCAACAATCTATAAGCAGAAATGCTTTTATGCAAACAGATTCAATAATACCTATGAACACAGCTAATGAAAAAGAGGAATTTCTGTCTAGTGAGGAAACTGGGTATGTCCAAATCTCATCACACTTCCTAATATGGGAAGAAGCATGAATTCTGTATTTTAGGGAAGTTATAGCTCAGGCAACTATCTAGGCTATCAGGTCAGTTCATACCTCCACGCTGTGGCAGTGTGACAGCCACAGATACGTGTGATGCATCTCATAGAGAAGACAAATAATAGTAAGTCAAAATCCTGGAATGGAAACTGAAAAGCTCTACTCTTTGAAAAAAACGAGGCTCTAGAACTCAAAAATAATCCTTTAGCACTTCAGAGGACATGGATTAATACTAATTCTAAATTAGTATTCTTTTTTTCATTTGGATTCTATAAAGCAACTCACCAAGCATCCTGGATCCTCCCAGCTTGAGGCAACAAATGTTACGTGTTGATGGAAACATGTCAGAAAAAAAAATTAAACCATCTTCCTGTGGTAAATTTTGATTTTTATGAGAACCACATTTTCCATTTTTAAGACAGAATTTCCAAGCAACTCTTAAGTATGGCTAACAAACATATCCACAACCATCAGGAATCATTGGTTAGCAAATGGAAAGAAAGCTCAGGTTCAAAACAAACCATGTGGGTTTGCAACCTTTTGTGGTTTCATTGTAGGTATCACGATAACCAGCCCTTTTACCCCTAACACCCAACAGCAAGAATTTGTTCACTGTCTCAAATCTCACAAAGAAAACAAAACTGTGAGCCCTGAATGCTCAACCACCAGCAAGAAAATAAAAACAATACAAAACACATTCTTTGTACATCTCTCAGATCTGACTGGTTGGGGTCCTGACTCATGAGTGTTGAAAGTTTGGGGTTGCCAAAACTGCTTTGTTTGTCACTAATAATCACTCATCCCAAGGAACATGTGGTTTACTGTCTCATGCCAGGCCTCCAATGCTAGGGGCTGAGGTTCCTTGGTGAGACAGCCTCTCCTAGCTCCAAGACATGTTCTTCCGCATTATCAGAATATTTTATTTTTTTTAAGCATCAACTGTAAAATAAATCGGTCTTTCCCTTGATAGACATTATGATTGTAATTTTTTTTAGGTTAGCTTTGTTAGCCACAGAAATTTTGCAATGTTTCAAGACCACTGACAACTGAGGAGGATGGAAAAGAACACAAGTACACGCAGCCTGCTGTTTGGTTGGTTTTAATTACTTTCTCTGCTATGGCTAGAGACTTCTGAAATTATCTTCGTGGTGGAAATAAAGTTAGGAAGTTGGACTTTTCTATCAAAATACTTAGCTGAGTCATAGGGGTTGGGGAAAAAGTAACACAGGATGAGTTTAGAGTTGTGTGGAGGTGTCTGGTAAGCAAAGGTTCATTCTTCAGAAGTGCCAAGGTAGATTGCATTTTCTAATGTGTTTTCATGCTCTACACTCTCCCTGATAGAACAGGCCCAAGATTAGCCACTTGGTTTTCTATATGTCCTCTTACAGGTGGCTTCAGGCAGTCCACAAGTACCACCTGCCCCAGAGAAGGCAATGCAGAGCCCTTCTGTGGCAGCCATTGCTGGAAGAAGCTCCCATAAGAAAATATTCCAGTCCATTTTCTGCTTAGCAACATCTCTGCACAAACAAGCAAGCCTGCTTCAAGCAGTGACTACAACTGACGTCCATTCCCTCCTCCCAGTTTCTTCCAGGAATATGGCTATCTCAGAACTACTCTAAAATTAATCCTACAAACAGGTCATACAGACAGAAATTTAGTGCAAATATCTTATGGGACTGAACAGTTAAGCCAAAGGGCCAGATGCCCAGAGTGGGACTCAACTCTACTAATGTCAAACTACTATGTAATACAAGAAAGAAAAATTTTACAGTGAGTGTAGTCATTCTCTGTAACAACCTCCACAGGGGCATGGAGCTGTTCCCATCACTGGAGGTTTTCCAGATATGGCTGGACAGGGTGCTAGACAATCTTATTAAGGCTCCCTTTCTCCCAAAATACCAGACCAGATGATCTTTCGAGTTCCCTTTCAACCTGGACTATTCCATGATTCTACGATACATATCAATACACTGACTAGTAATCCAGACTCACTTATGGTTTTAACCTGGTGAAAGGACTAAAAAACAAGTTTTATGAGGGGTGACTGAGGGAGTTGGAGCTGTTTAGCCTGGAGAAAAGGAGGCTCAGGGGAGACCTTATCACTCTCTCCAACTGCCTGAAAGGAGGTTTTATGAAGGTGAGAGTCAGGATCTTCTCCCAAGTAACAAGTGACCGGACAAGAGTAAATGTCCTCAAGTTGCACTAGGGAAGGTTTGGATCAGATTTGGGGATAAGTTTCTTCACTGGAAGGATGGTTAAGTGTTGGAATATGCTGCTCAGGAAAGTGGTGGAATCGCCATCCCTGGAAGCATTCAAAAATGTGTGGACCTGGAACTTAGGGACATGGTTTAGTGATGGACTTGACAGTACTGGGCTAACGTTTGGACTCTGTCATCTTAGAGGTCTTTTTCAACCTTAACAATTCTATGATTCTCTGTTTCTGTGATTGTTAAAAGTAATAGAGACCAATTCATTTATTCTGTTTTAAAATGTCTACATGAAATGAGACAAAACATGCTCCAGAAGGAGGGTTTTTTTCCCTTGAGTCCTACAGGGAATTTACAGCAGCTGATTCCAACAGAAGTGCAGTCCTCCAGTGAGGTGAATCACCTTATGTGCCTAGATGTCCCATAAATGACATTTCAACTCTGATAGCACTTTGCTCATGGAGTCTTTTATTGCATTGCAGGTTTTATGGTTGGGGTCTCAGTTATAGCCCAAAATCTCTGCTGCAATTCCAGACTGGAGAGGGAAGGGATTCAGAACATTATTAAATTCACTAGGGAGGCTAGTACCACTCTGCTCAAGCAATGTCTAAAGAATGTGGACTCACAGGAGATCCTTGCATAACTGAGACACCTCTCGCTGTTCACATACTTGTTTCTTGGTAGGAATATTGCTCCCAGAAAGGACACACTGCTGTGCCTGTCCCATCTGAGGGGCCTTTAAACCACCGAGGCACTTGCACTCCAAGAGTTGTTCATCAGTGCTACAGCAAAACTTGACTTTACAGTTCTAACCAAGCCTTGCTGAGAAATACTCTGTGAGCATCAGAGTGAGCAAGAGAAACAAGAGCAGCATTCCGACTGTAGTGCTATAAATTGGCATCTTCCCTGAAGACAAGGAATGTCTTGGCCTCCCTTCCAGGCCTGCTTATGCATTTTACCCATCTCGTTTAAGTTGCTTTGGAGAAAATGCATAAAGAGTTGTATTAGAGCTGCCGAAAGGCAGTCTCAGGCCCGTTCCTGAAATGCTTTGGAAAATGCCTTTCCATGTCCACATTAGCATACAGATCCTTGGCCTGACTAGTCATTGGCTGGAGCTTTATGCTGTCAGCCATGCCAAAAAGAACGGAGGGGAGGTGCTATTAGAAAATAAAGACATCCAGCAGCAGATCGGGCATTGCATCCTCTCAGCCCTTCAGAAGCTTCCTGCAGAAGTTTGCAGTGGGTGCACGTCTGGACAGGACGCATGGCAGACCCTCAGCCTGCCCCCCAATGGTCTCAAGCTGCCTCCGTACCTGAGGACAGACAGCCAACAGAGGTAGTCAGCAGTGGGCTTTGGGCTGAGAGATGTCTCATTCCTCTAATGGGCTGACAAGACCATTTTCACATGCTTCTATATTGCAAACAGTGATATTTATATACAGGCCAAGGACATTGTCCTGCATGTTTCTGGGAAATAAAAGTTAAGTGCTGTAAAATTAGCCCCTAATGGAAGAAATAGATTTTTGTCTGCATAAGCACACTGCTTTAAAATCCTGATAGTAATTTTTTGGTCCCATAAAATAAATCTAGTGACACCTCTGTGTGTTTATTTCTGACTGTGAACCTCAAAAAAGCCAATAACCCAGTAAGGAATTCTAGCTATTTATTTTCCTCTTGATTCTTACCCATTAGTGTATCAAAGTGGCAATTTTCCAAACAGGCATTCATTTTGACAAATGCATTTTACTGACCCCTTTTACAGAGGCCAGACCTTGGAGGATATGTAGAAGTTTCTATAGAAAATTACCTCAATGTTAAGTAGTAAGGACACTGGATGTCTCCATCTCAGCCATCCATAAGTCATCTTAATTTGTCAGATGCATTGGCTTTTATAAAAGCTCAAAGTAAGAATAGCCACAGGAATAACAAGCCTTGTCAGCTTCATTCTATGTTTCTAGTGGCAGTCAATAACAAAAATGTCATCTTCCCATATGATTCTTGTACTTCAAAAATAATCTTCCTTTATTTACATAATGCCATCAGTCTTAAAAGGTTTTCCAATAACTACAAATTACAGTTTAAATGATTACCTAATTGGAAATTAGGGCCAGGATTTTCAGCATTAAAATCCTTAGACTGCAACCATCTGTGATGTCTACACAAATGTATCTCTCCAAGTAACTCAAAAGCTTTGTGAAACCGCAAACTGGAAAGCTCTGCTTATCTTCCTTCTGTCTCCATCTAAAAAATGCTGCCAAAGGCTGGGATTGGTGGCACGGCACACGTTCTCTAAAGAGCTAAAAACTGTGGATTGACAAGCTTCCAACAGCAGAATTCATATCCTAGAGTTAGGTACGGAGAACACTGTTTATACCATGTACACATCTTCAGCTGGGTTTAAACCTGGGTATTTGCACATTCATAGCACTTGAGGTGCTCACCTAAATGTGAACTTACATTTACAGCCAGTATAAATAACAAGCAGAGAGGCATAAGGTAGACAGTGCCAAATTTGATGACATAAATAAGCACGTCCATTTGGAAAATCTGTTACTGAGGTTGGGCTTCACTAGGCCTGTAACTAACCTAACACCTTCACTTAACACCTCTACCTGGACTTCTATTTCTGGTTCTGCAAAGTGTGATGCTTTCTTCTTTGGTTGTACACTGGCTGGAGGTGCACATATACAAGCCAAGAGATCCATGCCTTTCTCCAAAGTTTTATTATCAAGCACTCACCTCACAGCAAGGTTGTCTGGTTTCATCTTTTGCATTACAACTCTGACACAGTATGTTGCCTATTTTTGCTTCTACTTAGAATTCCCCAGTTCCAACACCTCTTTGTTTTTCCGGTAATCTCTGTCTTTTCGCTGACCCATATACCCACAGTTCGTATCAGGTGCACCACCGGTGCTTGTGGGTAACCTCACTCACCTCTTGGCCAAATGCTCCTCTCACTCGCTTGCAACACTTAACAAATGGGAAAATCCCCTTTGCAGAAACCCACCTCTGTCATCTTCACAGCCTGGAAAATCTGCATTTTCTTTAACCCTGGCACTGAAATCACAAAATCATAACACATTTCCTATAATCTGGAATTGTCACTCTTACCGTGGTGAGAAGAAAGGTGACAGGGTTTTAAAGCAAAGCAAAGATTTTTGAAAGTAAATTCAGTTATGAGCTAGGTTTTACTGTAATTTCCAGAACAAAGTTATTAAAAGAAGATGCAGAAAAATGTAAAGAACTAAAAATGGGTCAATATCCTCTAAAAGGACACAGGACTTTACTTACGGGATATTGCTGATGCTGAGTCTCTCTGACAGTGTTTTTGATCAAGTGAGGGTGGGAAGCAGGTGGAAGATGTGGAAGATCACTTAAGGCTGCTGCAAATGCATCCACCTCACAGATATGGTTCACACGTAAAGACTTAATAGGAAAGATTTATTTCATAAGATATCCAAACCCACAACTTTACCTTTGGCTTCTGGGGTTGTATGTTCATCCTTAATGTAGGGGACATAAACATTTGAAACTTCTTACCTACTAAGGGACTGTATTTCCAAGAAAAAATATCTGAGTATAGACAACCATTCTATAGCATTTAAAAGTCTTATTTTTGTGTCATTCTTTTCCTTAAAAGGCTGTTGGAATTGCCAGTGATAAGTACAAAGATTAAAGCTGAGCAGAAGAACTGGTATAAAACTACGTATGAGCTAGAGAGGTACAGAAAAAGGGAGTAATATAAAACAGCAATTAAATCTGGACCGGATGTACTCACTCATCACTAGACATGTTACATGATTAATCACTTGTCCTCATTGTAACAACGAAGCCAGGAAATCCACAAAACCTCAGTATGTATGTAATAGTGCATTTCTAGCTAACAAATTACAGCTATCAAGCTACAGAGAGAAGCATGCACTACATTTACTATAATTTAACATACTGGCCCTGCCTGAAAACCTGGCAAGGTTTGCTACCATGCAAGCCCATACCATCAAAGCTCTGTATTTCTGTGAGGGTAAAAATCCAAGCATTTAGCATTTACATGAGATTGAGCCAGAAATACCACGATTGGGGCAATTTGCATAAAGCAGTTCACAGTGAAGGTGCTTCTGATGGTCCAGCCTGGCCAAGACATCCATCGCTAATCATAAACAGGGCAAACATTCTAAACAGGTTGTGGTGGCGTTACCTGGAGCCAAAGCACAAGCCTGGCTGCATTTTATGTCAAACCACTGACCAGCCCTGCTGCCGCTTGGAAAGTATGGCTGACATCCGATTGTGGGCAGCCCCGTGAGGTTCACCAAACCACCAGCAGGAGAGTGGTTATGCTGCTTTCTTCAAAACATTTTTTGTGGCTTTCTTGAGAGCACGGTATTTGTCAGGTGAGTAGCACAGCCAGGATGGTTTTATCTCTTTGTTGCCACTATATGTGCTTCAGTAGCATCCCAGAGGCCTCCCTTCTGCTCAGCTGTAAATAGAGTGTATGAAGAAACCTGCTCTGGAGGGCCTCCAAGCATCAGAACACATTTTAAGGCTAACAAGGAGCATTTTCTGTCTGAAATCCCGTACACCAAGCAGGAAATACCCAGTTATTTACGAAACTCAACATATTTTTCATTTCTTTTAAACATAACTTGAACATTTTTACCTTTCAAGCTGCAATTTTCAATCATGTCAATCCATGACCAAGACTTTCTCAATGGGAGAGGACTGCAATTCTGAAATGGTTACGTCAGGTCTTCTCATGGGTTGGTTAATTAGGTGTTGAATTAGCTCTCTGCACCTAAATTAACCCATGACCACCTAACATGCCTGTTAATATCCATCTGCCAAAGATCATCCTCTACTGCTGACCTCTTTCCCTGGAGCCTCATCAATCAAATTCAGCTTGGCAGGAGACTCCTTGTTCACATAGAGGAGACAGAGAGAGAATTCCCACCATCTCCCTGTGCAAAGGGCAGGAAGTGTCAGTCAGCTTCACAAAATGAGGATCAAAGAAGAATAAGACAGGAGACCTTACCCAAAAGATCTTCCAGAAGGCCCATGTCAGAGCTGAGCAGAGAATTCCCTCATTCCAGGCAATCACAGTGTTACAAATATCATGCATCTCAATGCAGTCTTTACTGTTGTAAAGGCTGTTGTTGTGGCTTTTATTACAAAGTCATGTGCTTGGGAAAACACAACAAAGAGGGATTCCAAGTGGAACGTTAGATCCTTGCATCTCTAGTGTTATCTTTGGGAATTCCTAGACTTTTACACAGCCATGGGTTTGCTACTGCATTGAAGGCGAGTCATCACCTGGAACAGAGAGAGAGGTTTCATATATTTGCCTCCCCACGGAAAGGTCAGAAAAACAGAGCCAGGTACTTAGAATGACCAGATGGCTTGGGTTAGAAGGGATCTTGAAACTTAGCCAGTTTCAACCCCTCTGCCGTGGGTAGAAACACCTTCCACTAGACCAGGTTGCTCAGCCTGGCCTTGAACAATTCCAGGGATGGGGCATCCACAAATACTCTCGGCAACCTGTTCCAGTGCCTCACCACCCTCACAGTGAAAAATTTCTTTCGAATATCTGATTAAATCTCCCCTCTTTCAGTATAAAGCCATTCCCCCTTGTCCTGTTACTACATGCCCTTGTAAAATGCCCCCTCCTAGCTCTCTTGCAGCCCCCTTTAGGTACTAGAAGGCGTCCCCAGAGCCTTCTCTTCTCCAGGCTGAACAGCTACAGCTCTCTCAATCTGTCTTTGCAGGAGAGGTGCTCCAGCCATCTGACCATTTTAGTGGCCTCCTCTGCACCTACTCCAGCAGGACCATGTCCTTATGTTGGGGGCCCCAGAGCCAAACTTACAAAGTGATTAATTTCCAAATTATGAGGATTTTTCTACATGCAACCAGTTTGGGACAGTCCCTGACTGGTTTCCAGATTTGCCTGAAAAGGCCCACCGTTTTCAAGCTTTATTACAGGAAAGTATCTGAAATTGTAAAATATTCATTTGATCATATTTGAGAGAGTAATAAAAATGCTAACTATTGTGGGATTTGGCAAATATTAGGAGTCACTGCGAATGTCCAAAACTCTTCAGAAGAGCCCTGGATCATTGTTCCATTTTACAGACTGACTCTTTCCAACAGAGATTTCACCTTCTTTGAGGGTATCAAACCTTCTTCAGGGTCAATGAAGTGTCTGCAGCATAGGACTTGAGGCTGGGAGACCTTTTAGGAGCAGAAAGTAGTAATAAAACCAAGCCAGGGAAGCAAAATGCAGAAATTCCAGGGAACAGGTGTGAAGAATGCCGTGTGGGGTCAATGCAATCCACAACCCCCACTGAAAGTTACCAGATTGAGAAAGTGCACTAGTTAAAAGGTCCCACCCAGTAAGGACACTACAACCAAAAAGAAAGAAAACCTTTGCAACCTTTACTCATCTCAACATCTCAAAACTGTAGAAACTTCACATTTAAAAACAGATATTGAATTTAGGACAGAATTGTGTTCGAACATAGGACTTGCAAACAAAAGACAGTAGGAAATTAATTTCAGTTCAAATTAAGTGAGCTCCAGGGTCAAGACTGTGTTATGACTGCAGTTCATTCTCTTCTGTTTTCTCCTTTTTAATTAGATACAATTTCATGAGCTTTAGCTTTACTGCACTTCCAGTCTAATTACTGAAAAATGTTTACATTTTAAGAAAGAATATTGAAAATGAACGATGGAAATAACCAATTTTCTCATTGCTGCCATGTATTCAGATTAATGGTTATTTCCCTAATTAATCTAAATCACTCATCCAGTGTAATTTGGATGGCAGCAGG
This sequence comes from Acanthiza pusilla, assembly GCA_036630365.1. NCBI lineage: Eukaryota > Metazoa > Chordata > Aves > Passeriformes > Acanthizidae > Acanthiza > Acanthiza pusilla. The sequence continues at coordinate 15,070,179 of JAXCHO010000018.1, forward strand.
AAGGATGACTTTTTATGTAGTTTAATTTTTTCTTAACAGTTATGTCAAGTTAATACACAGAGAAAAAGTAAAATTTTAAACAGGCAGACTACAAACTGGGCATATACCATAAGCAGTGCCATTCCAACACTTGCAGAAGATGAGAAAAATCTCATAAGATAATTTTAAACAAAAATTACCAAATTCTCTGAAACCATGTCTCTAGGAGCCTCTCAAAAGCACTTTGATCATACTGATGAGGACTCCTTGGGGAATTTCCAACACCCACCTCTTTATTTTCTCAGGCAGTCACAGGAAAAGAGGTTTTGTTGAAGATGCCAGCATGTACTAGGCTTGTCAGGATGTTTGAGGCTTAACCCGTTGAAGACTGATTGCCCTGAAGATACAATATTCACATCATGGTTTAGAGCAACAAATTAGGATGCAAGCCAAGTTCTGAACCTCCTAAGCTAAAATAATGAAAAAAGTGTATGATCTGTTGCCACAGAAATATTAATTATCTCCCAGTCCTGCAACAGTTAGCTTGGATGCCTTTCTATTCTCAGGGCCTTTTAACTCCAATGGATTTAGCTGTGAACTCTAACTCCTCTCTGATACACACTGCATAACATAGTGTAGAGTTCAACAGGACAGCTGAGTATTCACATTTCCCTTGACATAATTTCTCTGCTTTTACAGCTTCATTTCCACCAAGCCATATTCTAATTTCCTACAGAAACATCATGTGTCTCCTCTAAACTACAGCTTCCAGCAGGAGCAGATGGTTCTTTGCTGTATTTTTCATATTGTTTGCATTTTTGTAGCATCCTGTCTGATTGTCTGTGGTTAATCAATCCAGTTGCAGCATCTGCTCACAGCCCAACACTATGGGGCAATAATCATGAAAACACTACCTTCTTAGGTCTTGACTATTTGCTATTAAAGGTTACTATCTATCTATCTGTCTATTTATCTATCTATCTTGAGACCCGTTATTAAAGGTTACCATCTACCTAAATTGAGAGCTGATGCAACTGGATGGGAACTGGGATTTTGCCAGCTTTCAAAAGGACTGAGTTTTGCCCTGTGCTTGGAAGCCAATCAGCAGCACACGGCACATGCAACACAGGAATTATGGAGTATGTTAGAGTTACATTATACTTCAGTATCAACTTAAAAGTTACTTTTAGATCAGCATAAAATCCAAGGGTTTTGCAAGCAGTAAATTGAGTTCCAAACCAAAGCAACCACAGATTACTTTCCTACAGGAGTGAAAAACTCAGCCAAAAGCAAGTTTAGCTCTTCTTCACTGCTTGATGATTTCTGGTAGGCAAGCCTTATTCCATAGCCTCACAGCTAAGACTCCCCTTGCTGGTTTTTAACCACTTCCACCAGACAAGAATGAGAAGGCCAAAAGTCACATCAGGACAACAGAGCAGGGTCAAAAAAGAAGCTGAAGACAACAGCTGCACTACAAGACTTGACAAGGGACAGAAAAAAAGTAGAAACCAGCAACAGTCACAAGTAAAGTGCAGGAAGAGACTTAGAAGTTAAATGAGGTGGAAGCTGTACAACATAAGAGATTGGCATAAATGGGCTATGGGGGCAAATAGCAGAAAGGAGTACCACATTATCACACCCTTTCTTTTCTCAGTATTCATCTTCATCATGGTTGAAGCACTGGAATTTTAAAAAACTAAGTCATATGTGTTGCACAAGTGTTCTCTTTTGCCCTTTCTTAATTAAAAACAAACTGACCCAAGTAAACACACACAAAGCTTCCTCACAGTCCTACAAGGAGCAGCAATTTTTAGAGGCATAAAGGCAATGCAGACTATATGTTCTGACTACATAAAGGCCCTAATTTAATTTTTTGCAATTCCTGTGGAAAAGCGTTGTGTGGCTATGGACTAGATAACCAGTACCTTGACCACAGACACAGCCTCATGCTTGTCACTGTTGGTTCCCTTGCCCCAAGCAGTCACACGCTTCATGGTCTGCCTCAACAGCAGGGGAAAGAGACAGCATTTGATTAATATGGTGCTCAATAACCAGTAAGGTCAGGGATCTGGGTACATTTCTGCAGCCTTGGCATGACTCACTTTCCATAGCCACCTTCCAATCGGAGGACGGAATTCAGTCACACCAGAAGCTCAGGCTAGGGAGTGAGTGAGAGGAAGGTCTGACCAACAGCAGCAAGAGATAGAGTAGCACACATGTTGGGCGAAGACTATGGACTAGCTGGAGACTTAACTCTCAATTTCATACACCAAGGTTAAACAAAGTGCAAGGATACTGTTCTGTGGTTGAATAAAGTCAGCCAGAACCAGACTGCTGAATGAAAGAAAAATAAAGTCCAAGGCAGGAAGAAAAAAGCTCAGATTTATCTTCCACATGAATATCTTCTTCTTTCCCTTTACAAAAATCTTTATTTTGTTTCCAACTCACTACTTGTCCTTTTTTGGAAGTATAATATTTGAAGAATAAGTTAAAATATTTACTTGCTTAATTTAACATATATTTTCCATGTGATTGACCATGAGGCATTATACAAACAAAAAATCTTTGAAACAGATATGGTAATGAAACAAAAGAATGCTTCTTTTGGAAGCAATCTCAAAATACCTCCTTTAAACAACCATTGCAAAAATAATCAAGGAGAGTTGCTCACACTTACCAGTTTTAAAATAACTTCAGCACAAGTTTCCTAATCCTTGGAATGAAACCCAGCTAAGATGAGTAGATTCACAACTTATACATCAAAAAACATTAAGACCACTATTTGCAACAGCAGTACTTCTAAATCTCAGAAATAGCACCTGTGCATATCACCTCTGCCCAGCATTACTGTCTTGGGGTACTTGACAATATGCTGTTTGCTGGATTTCACAAGGTACTAAAATACTTGAGGATTCTCAAGAGGCCTGTGAAATGCCCTGTTTCATACATTTTCATTAGCAGAGTAATCTTGCAGTTGTCCAGAAGATTAAAGCTGAGTTCTAAGCTAATTTCCCAAGTACTGTACAGAGTGCCAAAGTCCAACCTCCATCCACATGGAAATACCAAGGCAACCTTACTAACCACCTTTCAGCCAAGATGAAGCTGAGGAAGACAGGTTCCTACATCCCACTTGTGCTGTGATTAGAGTCCATGGGACACTTTACTGCATGGCAGTGGAACAATGGGTTTACCTTTCAACCCCAAGAGAGTAAAGCGGTGTCCTCACTCCCTGCAGGACACCAACTGAACTCTGTAAGAAGTATGCCATCTACTGATGCACTCTTTACTATACCCTTCCTCACGTGCCTTCACACAGCCACTGACCAAGACCAGCCTTAGCTCTGTTTGCTGAAAAGAAAAATAATAGTCCATGAATTTACAAGAAATGACAGCACTCTCAAAGCCAGTGAAATGTGTTTTATTTTAAGCCACTGCTAAAACAAGGACAAATTTAGTGCAACCTGGAGTTCATAATCTGAAAACTGAATATAGTTAAATTACTAAAATGGCAAAATTTGTCACCATTATACAGTACAAGACCTTCATATTCATTGAGTACAGTTACATAAACATTTAGTTATTCAAACTGCTTTTGGTATACAATTGCATCACTAACTGGGCTGTGAATTACTGTAACACTGCACAAATAAGCAGCAGTTCCAGCAAATTATAATAAATTTTAGTATTAAATACTATTCAGACATTAAAACAGAACAAAGGCCCTCTAAAACTACAACACCAGCTATACAATAGGAATGTACAAAGATGGTACAAAATAAAGTGACTACAGTGGCTGGGCTCTGTACCTGCCTCTTCAGAGCTCAAGTACAGTAAATGCTTGACAGTAGTGGCTCTTGCTGAAAAGCCAAAATTCTTACAATGAAAATCATTCCTGAATCTTGTATTTTTCTTTGCAAATCAACTGTCCAGAACTACAGGGGTTTGCACTGGTGTTTACTACTCACTGTGTTCCCATCTCCAACAACATGTGACTCTTCATACAAAAGGTCCCAGACAAAGTTACCTTAGAAAATGCAACATTTAAAATCTGATACCATTTTTGAGAGACCTAATTAGTCTCGGAATGTGGGTTGCTGGGTTTTGGGGTTTTGGTTGGCTTTCTTCTAAAAAGCTTACACAATCTTTTAAAACTCAAGAACAAAGATATTACAGAAATTGCATTCATGTACATTGTCTGATCTACCTTTTCACATCCTTGTTTTGAGACAGCAAATCCTCTTTAATTCTAGAATATGGGTTTGAGTTTTGTTTGGTTTTTATTTTAAGGCTTTATGCATACTTTGTATCATTTATGCACTCCGTTCTGAATGTTTAAACTAATTTTAAATATAGCCCCTTCTAACTGTTGCTTTATAGAGGGACTATTTCTCCAAGTGCTTTTTCGACAGAATCTTACAAAACATCACAACACTTCCATTTTTTAGAACACCAAATGTACTTATGAAGTGTCTGTATGATTTCTGAAACAATAACATCCTAGGATATGTTTTCCTTGACATAAAACTTAAATTACCAGGGTTTCCCATACAGAAAAAATGCAAGATGAACAAACTCTACATTATTATGTTTGTTTATAAAGCAGAGTTGTCTGCTTTAAACGGACCAGAACGTGCCCTTCATGGCTGCTCCTACGGTGTTTTTTGTTGGTTGTGTTTTGTTGTAGGTGTTTTTAAATGTACAATTTTGTACATTTACAATACCTTCAGTATCCTTCTCAATGTACAGAACACTTTACTATACTATACTCTATCCTCATGCCCTGAAATCCCACTTGGTGAGCAAAATTTAGTTGTGAGGCACTGCTTTTAGCATTTTATTTTCTTGACATTTCAATTATATAGGTAAATTTGTACAAGCATATTATTGCTGTGTTAAGGGGAAGGTGTTACAGCCAGAGAACTGTCTCAAATTTTTGTCTAAATGTTGAAAATCAATCTTAAAAACAAAAGGAAGACAGGAATATGGGGGTTGGGAGAGGAAAAAAATATTCAGACAACTTTTGTACAATCCTTAAAAAACATTTGCTACTAGGCCCATCTTTCAAATACAAAAACTAAGATAACTTCCCCTGACATGCTTTAGGTTCTAAAGAAAGATCATTCCTGATGCCTGGATTATATTACCTATAACAATACAAAAGACCTAAAAGTGGTTTTTGGTCTTTTTGTCACATACATAGATTTTTCAATCAGTGAAATGATATATGAAGTGAAGAAATAAACTGAGCATAACAGAATTTTAATTTAGTGGTAGAAGTTTGCACTAAGAGTTCATATTGGTGAGATGTTATAGACATATAGATACACAAATATATCTCTGTGTGTATTCACATGTGTGAACACATGTATGTGCATATACAAAAACATGAAAAATCTTTGGCTCTGTGAGAAAGGTGAACTTCATGAGATCCAAGGCAGAAATCCAGATGACAAAGAGGACTAAAACAAACCAGGTCTCTGCAAAAAGGCCTGTGGAATGCTTTCCTGAAACACACACACACACTGCAAGGAGAGCGCTCTTGTGTTTACCAGTGTGACACTTCACAGTAATTCACGGGGTCAGGGAAACCAGAATTGTACACAGGCCACTAAAACTCAGAAATAGATTTGGAGAACATCCCTTTCTGCTTGTTTGGAATCACAAACTTGTGCACTGTATCAACAGTATATTTTTCTGTGAAAAAGCTATTAAGATTTTTTTGTCCATTCAAAATTAGTAAGGCTCTATGATTATTTGCCAAGTTTTAGGTGGCAACCTGGTAATTACCAGCACGTGCCTTTTTCTCTTAAAGGATATATAAAAACCAAAACCCAAAACACATTTTCAAACCACAGGATAAGTAAAGGTCCAGATTTCCCTTCAGACAGAAAGGCAAATCAGCAGCATTGGTGAGAAACCCGACAAGACTGCTAAAAACATTCAATTGAAAGTGCCTTTAAAAAAATTCTGTGAAGGTGGTTAACAAAAATGAAAAATCAATTTGCGAGGAATTTCCCCTTTACATTTTTATTAACTTTCTTTGCTAAACACTTACGTGCTTGCTGAGTAACAAAACTGTCTTTATTACTGAAAAGAAAATTCGTATGTGCCTGCTTTGAAATAAAGAATTAAAACTAGTCAAAAAGATGGCCAAAATCTCTGAAATTTTTATCTTCTACTTTTAACACATCTGTGTGAGAGACTAAGGTACAAATTCTTTGACACAGAACTAGTGTCATAGATGTATGCATACAAAAAGCTTCAGTAAAAAATTTAGCAACTTAAATTTGATTGGCATACTTCAAGAAACCTTGCTGAAGAATTATGTATGGAATTATACTCAGCTACTCACTCTGCCCTTCTACCAGAAGTTACCAGCTCTACAGTACTCAACAAAAGGGACCGTGCATTTGCACCTCAGCAGTTTCGGAGCAGACTCTGCCACCTTCACATAAAGTTAAAACTGATAAAGATGGCTATGAAGCCAGACTGCATTAAGGGGCTGCTCAGGCTGGTCATAATTTTCTTCCTGGCAATGCTGCACTAACACCTGGCCAAGATGGATAATCTTTTTCCATTGTCTACAGCAAGGTAATCCGGAGCAGATTCTTGCTGAAATCAGTGCACTGAGTGCTGCTATGAATATAGCACACAGAGGAGTGGGTGAAAGAGCTACCCTGGCACAATGGGAATCCTGAATATCACATCTGAGACTGTCTCCTCCAGACTACCATCATAGACAAGGGTTGTTCATAAATATCTCATTGGTATGAACACAGCAGTAAATACAAGTTATGCGTGGGCGGACAACACCGATTATGGACTGAATAAACATACCATGTGCACAGTATCACAAAGCACAGCACAGCTATTTTGACTTTCACCTCAAAGTCTTTTAATGCTGACTATTACTTAAACATTCACTAGCTGAATTTTACTTTACACATCTGTGTTCTTTCTATCTCCTTTCAAAAGAGGAATGAAGTGAAGATTGTTGCATCTTTGGATTTTTCAGACATTTTCCAGAAGCCAACTGACCAAAGATTTACTTAGAGCTTGCTCTCCATCAGATGCCTTCTCTATCATTTCACAATATTTCAGCACTGCTTGCAAGAGATCTCCAACTTTCCAATCTCTTTCTCTCAGTCTTCTGGAGAGCTAAAGGGGAAACAGGGGAACACAAAACAAAATATTTTGACTGGGACATCCTGATTAAGTTACAGAAGTTATTCCTGAAACATTAGGTCATAAAAGATCAGTTGTAATGAGTTAATCATTATTCCCACATCTATAAAAACAAAAACTTCCAGAAGAATCAAGCACTTTTCTTCAGGGTTGTCTTCACAAAACTTTCTTCTGGAGAGAGCAACATTTTCAAATTATGTGGTGCCACAGGTATGAGGACTGTGGTTCATCAAGACTGCAGAAAACAGGAAATTCTGAACACAAGATTAAGACATTTGCCACCCCTCCCATTCCAATAATGCATGTATAAAAAGACAAAACTCTGTCTTAATAAAAGGATGTGGATTTTCCTTTCACAACATATAGTGTGGTTGGGGTGGCACAGACACTACCCTCAATGAAAACAGTGTCTTCAGAGTTGGGAAATTATAACATCTTGGGGAAGAGGAAAAGGTGATGATTAAGTAAAACTACCACTCAGGAGGAGAGATCAGTGTAGCTGAAAACATTTCTTTTCCCCCAGGGTCCAAACAAAAAAATGTTCCATTGCTGATGTGTCAAGCTCAGCAATATGTGTAAGAAAGCCTACCCCTAAGGAAAGAATGAATTTGACAGCTCGCCCAGGAGTAAAAAACCTAACACCTTTTAGTTTAAATAAATAAATAAAACACCCACACAAGCAAACTTTATTCTCTGTAGCATTCTGGACACCTGTCATTGCTGCATTTAGTAACCACAGTTTAGACACCCTACTTATTTCTTTGGAGCCGTAGATTTTTATTCACTTTTATAGTCCCTACAAATATGTTCCATATATTAAGTTTAAAAAATGTCATAGACTGTTCGGGGAAATATTTTTCACAGCTACAAAATTAAAAATTCATACAGGTTCTACTGTGAGACCTGTCAGATTGCAATATAAAGCTCTATAAAAAATTAAAAGGAAGACAATCTTTCCCTCTTTCTTCACCTAGGGGATATTTCAACTACAACAAGGCAGGTGATAGAACTGGCAGAAAGAACATGGGCATAAAAACATGTATCAAATAATTAACTTCTTGAGAAAACCATTAACTTGAACAGGCAAAAAAAATCCTCTCTAATCCTGAGCATAATTTATTCTGAACACTGGAAACTTTTCTCAGTGGAAAAAAACCCCCATCTTTTCTACATAAGAAGAGACTGAAATCTGGAGCTATTTCTGTGAATTTTAAAGCAGGGCACAGGAAGTAGGAGTTTTATAGTCTACAACATGCAATTTTGTAAATGATGTTTGTTGGTTTATAAAAGAATGGTCATTTTTCTTTCCTCTGCCAGAGGAAAGTGTGGCTAATGTCCAAATACCTACTTCAGCAAATACAGTATAAAATTTCTGTCCAAAGAAGTTTTCCACTATGGTAAAACTACAGAGCTGGTATCTAAATTTTAATTCTGAATTCAAATTTAATCTCACTATTTCTTTAGATGACCAATCTGTTTCTTACCATCAGACAAGTGAAATATTAGTTTACTCAAAACAGGAATGTTACAACAGCTAAGGAAGATCTGATTAAAAACTGAATCCACATGATTTTTTAATCCAGACACTTGCATATCCACATTGTCAGGCATCTCAAAGAAGTGAAGAACTATCTATTCTAATTTACTGGTTTTTTGTTATCTCTCCTAACAAATGTATTGTTTCATACACAGGTATTTCACTTCTTTCTGCCTTGCTGAGCACAGCACATACCCTTAAGAAAGAGTTCACAGCCAGCAGCAGCAGTAATACCCTGCAGCACTAATACCCTGCCTGATAGATGCGAGGAGTACTTTTGCATTTTAGGCAGCCACATCACATCGGTGGCTCGCTACCCTCCTGTGATCAGCTCACACAAACCTTTCCTCCCGTCCAGAACTCACCCACTGCTTCTACTGGAAATCTCTGATCCCGATGTGCTCTAAGCCCGGGCCGGTTCCCCAAGAGGCCGAGGGACGCCCCGAGGGTACCCAGAGATGCCCCGAGGGTACCCAGAGGCGCCCCGAGGGTACCCAGAGGCGCCCCAAGGGTACCCAGAGGCGCCCCGAGGGTACCCAGAGGTGCCCCAAGGGTACCCAGAGGCGCCCCGAGGGTACCCAGAGGTGCCCCAAGGGTACCCAGAGATGCCCCGAGGGTACCCAGAGGCGCCCCGAGGGTACCCAGAGGCGCCCCAAGGGTACCCAGAGGCGCCCCGAGGGTACCCAGAGGTGCCCCAAGGGTACCCAGAGGTGCCCCGAGGGTACCCAGAGGCGCCCCGAGGGTACCCAGAGGTGCCCCAAGGGTACCCAGAGGCGCCCCGAGGGTACCCAGAGATGCCCCGAGGGTACCCAGAGATGCCCCGAGGGTACCCAGAGGTGCCCCGAGGGTACCCAGAGGCGCCCCGAGGGTACCCAGAGGTGCCCCAAGGGTACCCAGAGGCGCCCCGAGGGTACCCAGAGGCGCCCCCCGCCCGCGGCTGCCGCGGGACAGACAGCGGCGATGGTTTCCTGCTGGGCTGCAGCGCCCTCTGCAGGGACTCGCTCCGCTCTACAAGCGACAGTCGGGAACGGCGATTTCCAACTCAGAACCCTCGGCCCGGGGCAGAGATCATTCCATTGGGAAGTGGGATGGAATAAAAAACATGTAATCATTCTCTGCCTCCGGGGAGGGAAACGAAATTTCAATTTATTTTAACATAACTGCATCTGGAGAACTAAAAATAATCTATAAAACTAAGGGAAACAATTAACTACTGTAGCATTTTCAGGACTGCCTGCCTGAAGGTCTTACCTTCAGGTGTCAACTCAGTATCAATTTATGACTGAAGCGTCAAGTAGAAAAATATTATCATTTTTTAGGAGGGCACACATAACAGACACTGTTATTTTCCAGAGTGCTCTTCTCAGTATATTCTCTTAATAAGGTAGCTGGAGTCATGCTCAGATACACAGCCAGCTAATAATACCTTTCCTGTGTGTCCTGCAGCATTGGTTCAAATCTCAGCAACACAACTTTGTAATCTCTTAACTCCGAACTGGCTGAAGAATCAGAGATTCAAGGAAAAATTTTAAAAAGAGGCACATACCATCTATTTTCTGTCTTAGACATTATATAGCAATGTACAATACAGGTGTCTCACATAAACAAAAAATAAATTATTATTAACACTTTTGAGTCCTACCACTATCCTACCCGAGTATCTGCAACAAGCATGAAACAGATGAACAGACCTTCAAAAGATGGCAAAAAACCCTCATGAGGTCAGAATGACTGTAATCCCTAACCCCAACCCATTCACATCAAAAACCCTTCTGAGAACACTGGGTCAAGCACGTGAGAACAGAAAAAGTGAAGTATTTTCTTCTTAGTGTTAAGGCACTTATAAACTGTAACAAAAAAGAAACATATGAATATAAGGATTAAATTTAAACAATTTCAAACAGCACAGCAAAGTATTCTCAAACTGCCTTCCAGTTTACAAAAGCACAAAGTCTACTCTGTCAGAACTAATGTATGACAAAACACGTTCCTGAAATAATTCTAAATCAAACATATATACCAAACAATACCATGATCCAAAAAAGGAGCATAGGGCATGTATTTCTACATGCCCAAAGAGCATTTCCAAATTTTCTGGGTTATTCAAGTAAGAATGAAAAGCTTTCCACTCTCGAAATCAAATACACATTCCACACAGTTACAAAGGCAAAGAAGCACCCCAAAGTTATTCTCTTTGTGTGCTAGGAAGGGAGAAGCCACTCAGGAAAATTCAGACCAGGTACGATCTGGACTGGCCTCTAGGTACCTTTCACATTCTTACCACAAGTCTACAGTACCTAAGCACCATAGGTGCACACATCCATCCAACCCTGGGAGTCTGTTGTGTCATACTGACCTTAGCTTCCCAGTAACTCCCCTTTTCTCTTGAAATGATGACGTAAGCTTGGGAAAACCCCAAGCTGAAGAGTCAATATTAAATTTCAGAACTGAGAGCGAGCTTTTTCTTCCTTAATGTACTGGTAAGTACGTTAAGTCATTTTTGCCAAGATCTTAATTGTTAAAATCATATTAATGGCATCATGTTAATGCTTCTTCACATTACCAGGTCAGAAAATACAAACATTTGATAATTATCATTCCTATGAACTTTATCATTAGAGACAATGTCTATATACCTATTAAGTTAGCCTTTCAATAGCCAGGTAATGTTAAAGTAATTCCTTGGTCAATTAAAAAATACAGGTTTAATGTAAGAAGTTCAAGATTATCATGTGTAGTTTGGTGTGCAGTCATGAAAGAGCAGTTTCTATAATTTATAGGAATAAGAAGTGTTTTCTGATGGAAATACTCAGGACAGTATGCATACCGAAATACAGAGCCTTTCCAAAGAGACACAAATTGCTAAAGCCTAGTTCTTTGAAAGTGTGATCTATAAAACTAAAATAAAGGCACCTCAGAATAAAAACATTGTATTGAGACTTCTTTTTAATAGCTTTGGTTCAGTTGCTTACAGAATAAAGACATAATATTTACTTAGAAACTAAACTTCTTTCTAACAAGAAAATGTGTCCTTGCTATTAAAAAAAACAAACAAACAAACAAAAAAAACCCAACAAAAACCCTTGACAGAATATGTTAAGTTAGAAAATAATTTGCATGACCAAATTCTCAGAAAGATACAATCTATAGACAATTAAATACTAAGTAAAAAACACTTGAAAAAATAAAATTTTCACCTAACAAAAATGCTGTCATTTCATCCTTTCTGGAGTAAAACACTTGTAAAAGAAGTGAAACAATCAGCTTTGATGTTTATGTATGGTATATAACACAGGCTAAACAGGCTGTTCCACTTTGACCTCTCCGGATTTAAATAATGATTTTTCTCAGCAGAGAACAGTGAATGAAGCAATAGCAGCTGGTACATCACAGCAAATGGAAGTTAAGGAAATCCTTCCCCTTTCCCACCACCCATCAAACCTGGGTACTTACAAAGACAAATTCCCTTGCAGCAGTGTCACGAAAGTAAAGATCAGACACCTCTGTTTCAGAAGCTGCCAGCCACTGGAGTGCTGCTCTGAGCTGGGGGTCCACTAGATTTGGTTCCAGATCAATATTCATTATTGATAGAGTCTTTCGGATTTGCTCCAAACCTAACATTAAATAGAAAATCGTCAAATCTATAGCTTCAAATTGTTTCCAAAAAATCTCTGTAGTTCACTGTTTATAGACTATGTTGTCTTAAAAAACTTCATTTAGTACAGACAGATAATATGAATGAAAAAAACTATGCTGAAGTGTTTCAGGACTTTCCCATTAGGAAGTACAGTTTAACCCATTTACAACTGTGTACAAACACAGCTGAGTATTAAAAGATACCTAAACTATAATGTATATTCCAAATGAAAAGGAATTTAGCACAGACTTTCATAATCCAAACAGCAATGGCTCTCACATGGTCCATCACCTACTTCCATTTCCAGTTGCTATATTTCACTATGCCTTCACCTACTGATTTTAAAAAATGTATATTTCAGAATTCTTTCCTGTACTGATCAGAATGCCTCTTGAGCTCTTCCAAAATATATTGCTGGTTTTACTGAGGCATATCCAGTTTCTCAACACTTTTTTCACAGTGTAAGTTCCAAAAATTAGCACAGTATTGGAAAAGCAGTTATGTTAGTAACACTTAGGAACTACAGTATTGTCACCTTCTGTTCCCAAACTGTGATTCTGCAGTGATCTACCACAGAGATCCTCTGTCACCCTCCCAGAAACAACTAGGCACGTATATACTGCTCTCCAAGTTGTTCTTGAGGTCTCTGCATTTAGACTATTGACCTTGACACCAGAAACATGGAATATATTTGCAACAAAAACATATATTCATGTTCAATTTACCTCAATCTCACTGCTCTTCCAACTAAGGTTATGAAAATTGAGGGAAGTAAGGTATTCATTCCTAACTGGCAAAGTCAAGCAAGTTGAAACAGAGCCCCCAGGAAGTAAAGGAAAGAGAAAATTAACCAGCAAAACTGTCAAACAATACTGTGCTTTTAATGGATAACTGAGTATTTGTCTAGGAGCCCCAAAATATAACTTTTTTATAGGAGAAAGAACAATTAAAAAACAGTTATGGCATTTAGTGGGTGGAAAGCATTGTGGCAACATTGCTGGGAAATTTTGGTACATTTTTTGTCTTACAAAATGGATGTACATTTGAAAATAAGGCTTTGATTCAAATTCTTTGGTGAACAAGGCACAGTTAGCTTAGAAAAAGCCATAAATTACCAGGTATGACATGAACAGAACCTTCAAATGTATAAGATCAGGTACAAAGGTTTTCTACCTAGCACATTGTTTAAACAGTCCTACAATGACACAACAGAATGAGCCTTTTCAAAACAACAGTGAAAAGTGAAGAACTTAAACTGGAAAAATTTCACTAGAAAATCTTTAATACAGTATAAAGCAGTCTGCTGCACGACAGACAGTAGGTGACACCTAAACAGTGTAAAGAAAAATATCCAACCACTATTCTAATTGAGCAATTTGAGTAGTCAAGATGTCAGAACTTTTTTAAGTTGAGACCAAAAGAAAGCAATGACATTGATAAAGTAGATAAAACCTACAGGGCAGAAACTATTTCAATTATTCTGAGGAAAAAATATTCAATAATTTAGCTTTACTTTCTTATATTCTTACAGTCACATCTGATTTAACAAAATTAAGAGATGTTGTTCATTTATATACATTTTTCCAGGAGCTTGAAAAGAGAGAAAAAAAACCCAAACAAACAAAAACCCTAAACCCACACCACTCTCTGCATACATCAAGACTATTTGAAGATGTGCAACAAGACTGTATATCCTCTGCAAGGAAGTAGCCGAGGTTTCTGGAAATGCTTACTTTATCTTCAGAATATACCCAACACAACGAAGAGCTCTGTTACAATTTGTTCTAACATCACATCTTAAAACCATCATCTTAAAACCATCTTCACACACTGTGTATTGAGGCTGTTTTGAGTTAACAACCTTTGGCACATCTATCAGACTGGAACCAGAGCACAGAAATCTTCTACAAACCACAAGATTATGGACAGACCCTATATTATACTTCAATAAGAAGAGAGAATAGCAAATGCATAGAATGCAAGATTTTTGTTTTTCATGACTGTCTCCCAAGATTAATATGTCCAATTTTAGTAATTTCTTCAGCATCTTGAACATAGCTATGTGGATGTATTGCCATGGCTCCTCATGAAACATTTTTAAAAAGGTAATCCATGCATATAAATTCACACTTTCAAGAAGCTAATCAAAGTTCCCTACCTTATGTTATGAAATTCATGTGAGGACCAGTAACTAGCATTTCCCAAAGGCTTCAAATTTCAGTGCATTAAGAGGATTATGTAGGGCATTAATCTAAGAATACATTCTGACACTTGACTGACATTCATTATGACAAATAAGGATAATAGGGAGTCACCTTGTTTTGCAGACTACAAAGGCAAAGAATTAAAAAAATAGTTAATGTAGAGTGCACAGGACAAGAACAATAGTATATGCTGGAACTGACATTACCTGCTACAGCATCCTTGGAATCTTCATCTTTATCTTCTGTTCCATCACTGTATTTTAATTTAAAAAACCAAAAAAAACAAATATATTAATACAATCCAATATATGCACTAAAGGTAGTAATTCCTAAGACTGTAATGAAGGTTAAACAACTGGAAGATCATAAAAGAATTAAGGACTGGTCATGAAAAGCAGCTTTGCTTCTCACACCATTTCATGTTGTAAACAGATTTATCATCAACTTCACAAGATTTCCTCTTAGGAGAAGAAGGGAGAAGAGAGAAACAAGAGAAAGGGGTTAAAGGTGTTACTTATTGTTCTTAATAGCTTTTCCTCATATGTGAGAAGGTTGAGCCATCTTATGTCACAGATATGAATAGCTATAGGTAAGCCATAAGTGGTCTATAAAAACCAATTACTAAGCAATTTGGAAAGTTTACACAAGCTAAAGGGGAAAAAACCCAGAAATCCTGTAGGAAGCAAGCTCTAGTCTGCATGAAAAAAAGTAAATCTAAAGACTTGTGAAACTGCAGGCAAGAACATGCAAAAAAGGGACCCTTTTGCAAGCAAAACACATTCATCAGGTTTAGCACAGCAAAATTTAATCAATCAGGATGGATTAATTAATGAAAAAATCATATTGTGATTAAGTGAGAAGAGTGTGAATAATGTATCAGCATAAAAGTGCACTGTATTTTTATTTTCAAAAATGATGATTTCATGCATTAATTATGAGGAACCCATCTGGTTTATATTTCTCAGCTCAACCAACCTGTCTGATGTTGGAAAGGATAAATTCTCCTCATACATATCCCCTTCTAAACCAAGACTGCTCCAGCTACTGCTGTTACCATTACTGCCAGGAGAAGAAGAGAAGACAGCTGAACTAGAAAAGAACAATAGCTCAAACTAGAACCTTCATTTTCCTTACAACTGTTTAGTCAAGACATTTAATGCAAGAGCACTGAAACTTTCTAAACAGGTTTGCTGGAACAAGCTTGACTCTCAGTGCTATCCAGAGCAGCAATGTGCACAACAATGCAAAACTAGCAGGTTTCAGTACACAGGTGAAAGCATTAATTTGTACTCATTAATTTTCCAGATAAGTGCTAGCAGGAATTCTGTCCTCAGGTCTAAGCACAGCACTCATTATTTACAGAACCTCAACAATTTCAAAAGGATTACTCATAGGAATATGGATTACCTCTGTAATATTTGCTAAGGAGCAGCCAAGAGTTAATAAAATTATACATTGTGAAGACAACATCACATACAAAATCCTTCCATCTCACTCAAAAAAAAAATCCAGTAATGATCTCCAACAGCCTGATGCAAAGGAATTCCTAGAGTAATTTTTTTTTAAATTTTGAATATTGTTCTGCAAGTTGATCTTCTTTAAAAAAGAGGGTTTATAAACCTATGGAAACAATACTTAAAAGATGGCTTCACTCACAGTTCACAAAAATACTGCATTTATTCTATGACTACTTTTAACCCAATGCAAAGAGCTGAAAAAACTGAGCTTGTTCTTATGCTTGTTAATTTTAGTCATTATAAATAGCACAGTTTGTTAAGCCTGTCAATATGTACAAGATTGAGCAACTCATATGATTTAATCTCTGTTCCCCAACTTCATACCTCCCCCATAGCATGTCTGGAAGCCTTCCAAAACCAGGACTTCCAAATTACCAGCATTTTTCAAGAAAGTAGCCTGTCTACTAGAGATGGCATGAGATGCCGCTGACTAACCGCAGAGGACAACTGCTGCATGAAAATGCTCTCTTCACCTAAGTTTTATGTGACTGTTGAAGCCCTTTTCCACTTATACCACTCAAGGCAAATAGCAAAATGGTGGAAGAAAACACTTCAAGGGACAGAGCCTGTCTTTCAAGTGTTTGGCAGTAACACTATCACCTATGAGTGTCCCTTGCTCTCCAGTATGCCTGCTCGGATCCTAATTTCGAAACAGTGAAGTAACAGCAGGTTAGTAAACCTGAAACATAAACACACCTGAATAACATGAAAAAAAGTTTAAGAAGTTGCAAGTGCTTCATTCAGTACATCGTTGCTTATTTAAACTACATGTCCAAAGAAAATTCAAAGAGTCCTCTTGCTATGCAAACAAAAAAGAAAATTAAAGAGGAGAAGCTTCTGAAGAAACCGCCTTGCAGAGAATGCAAACCTGGCCTAAAAAACATTTCTGAAGCTACTGTGTGAGACTATCACACTGTAGATGAAGTATTTAATTTGGCTTAAAATGGTTAAATTACAGGCATAAAAAAATTTAATATAGCCTATTGATATCAATACTTTGCACTCACACAGCTTCTTTCACTGAAAGTTACAGATGCAGAACATAAATAGAAATAAAAGTTGTCCTGGTTCTCAGACTAAAGGATAAAGAATTTGCAATCTAACAGAGTAACCTCTGCACGCTACTGTTCTGATTAGTTAAGAAACTCAATATACTTTACAGAGGTCAATCTTGGTCCGAAATAATCATATATATAGAACCATATGATTGCAGTGAGGTATGAGGAAGGGATGAGACCTTCTTGTAATGTGACTTTATTTTAAGTTGCCAAATTAACAGTCTTTCAAAATACACTCCTGTAACCACAAAACAAGGAATAAACAGACAAAAGCATTATAATGCCTCTGTGATGGTTCATGCAGCTCTCCAACATGAGCCAAAAGAATAATGAGAGAAGAAAGAGGCTTCTGCTCTGAGTTATAACCCAGCTTGGATGCTCTGATGCATCCCCTGGAACAGCCTATGTCTGTGCCTATGCTTATACCTACACATAAACTAGAGAAGAAAGCTTAAGACCTTTTTAATTCTAATTTTAAGTCACTGGCATTAGGCATGAAAAGCAGAAGACACAAGCACTTCCCTGCATAACAAACTACCAAGTTATCTAAAAAACTTCCATCTAAATGGAACTGCCCACGGGAAACGGTGAATTAATTTCTTGTTTTGCTTTGCTCATGCATGGCTTTTGCTTTACCTGTTAAACTGCCTTTATCTCAACCCATGAGTGTTCTCACTTCTACTCTTCCAGTTCTCTCCCCCATCGCACCTGGGAGGAGAGACTGCCTGGCTGGATGGGGCTTAGGTGTCAGCTAGGGTTAAACCACAACAGGGTGTTATTACTGAATCCGGTCTTGCTACAGATCTCCCCCTGGCTATCTTTTTTCATGCCAGGCAATAACCCCAGATCCTTCCTTCCACCTGATAAACCTCAGTAGCACAAATGAACACAGGTGCTGTTACCAAGCCACAATTAGTTCTATACAACCAGCTGATCAATTTGCATATTCCAGTTTTCTCCATCAACACCTTGCTATCCAAATTATGCTTCCCCTTCTACAAGTAGTATGTTAATTCAGGTCATTCCTCCTCTAACGAGCCACAGATTTTCTTCCTAGTTATATAAATTACCTTCTTCTCAGTTACATCTGTTTTGGGAATGATAAACAAATAACAAATACAACCCAGGCACTACTGTACTTGTCCAGAAATTTTTTTATACTTTTTCCCATTATCAACTAACCTATATTTTATTGTGTAGTTATAACTGCCAATTTAGCTAATATTCTTCCTTATTCTTGGATTTTCATCACCATTTTCACTTGCTCAAGAGATGATGTTTTATTACAATAACTCTAAGTTAATGTATTCTTTTACAAAATTATTAAGTTGTATAAGTGATAAATTACAGTAGTGTTTTGATTAAATCATTTAGTTAAGCAAAACATATTAGAGACATTTAACTGAGTAGTTTCACATCGGTATCAAATAACCTATTTGTATATTACTTAAGCAAGCACATCTCCCATGCTTTCTTTAATCTCAGCAATGCTAGAAGTACTAACTAAAGAAAAAAACTGCTCACCCATTTCCACTATTCTTCAACAGAAATGCTGAACTTGGTTATATCAATCATAGAAAACTAAGTTTACTCATTCCCCATTACAGAGGCCTGGGCCACAACCCTCAGTATAATTCCCCCTGGAAACAGGTACAGACATTGCAGATTTCAGAAGTTCCATTCTAATCTTTGTTAGTTATCAATCAGCCAGGGACAGTGTAGTGAGAAGCTCTGCAGAAACAGTTACTACCCTGAATAGATAAGTTCCAGTATTACACACCTGCAAGTCCATGGTTAGCAGTATATAAATACTCCACCAGTATGAGTTAGAGCAGCTTATAAATTCCAGTCCCAAAAAAACCAAAAACAGCTGTAAAAGCTTGTCATGCAAATTAAGCTGGTATTACTTCTTTTCAAAAATAAATTAATCTATATTAAACACTTTCTTAAGGATTAAGTTTTAATATTTTAGAACACAACTTATAAACTGTACTCTCAAGCTGTATTTTACACAGGGTAGTTGTTTTTCAAAGCCTTACGTCACTTGCTAACACTTAAATTTTATATGTATGGTTTTACTTGGCGGCACTCCCTGGCATAAATGACAATGTACACGCCACATATTTTACAGAGTATGAATATTCATGGACAACAATGTTTTGTAAGAAAACAAAATCATAATATTAGAGCCATTTTTAATAAAAAAGTCATTGTGTGTTGAAGACAAAAATAACCTCTGCTCCCCCAAGCCCCAGGAAAAATACACTTGATGACAAGTTATTTGATGTCAAGGTAACTGTATAACTATACTAACATCTTTATAATTACCTGTCACTTAGGTGAAGAAAACTGCTGCTCTCATCAGGATGTTCATCTTCAAAACTTAGATTGGACCAACTCCCAGTGCTATCATCACCAATACTAAGGCTCATCTGCTGGCTAACAACAGATTCAACAGAGTGAAATCCTTCTCTTCCAACAGAGCTAAACAAAAATTTAAGACAAAAACATCACTGCATTTCATGCTGATCTGTGTTAGTTCATTCACAGCAATTTTAATACCACTCAGAAGACATTAAATTCCAAGGGGGGAAAAAAAGGTGGGGAGCACCTTCATTAGTACCCTATTCTCAACACAAGAAACAGTGCAACCAAATGAGTCTGAAACATCAGCAGGGTTAGGTCAGGGATTTCTATCTGGAATTCCTTCACTACAAGTCAAAGGGAGTGGTACAAACAATTCTCTCATTTGGAATATTATTTGCTATAAGGCACAGAAGGCACTGTAGCTGTGCAGACTGTGTATCAAGGTACCCTTTTCAAGCAGAACACTTACCATTTCTGAACTTGCTCACCACAGGACAGTTTGCCTATTTCCCATGGCCTCCTTTCAGTACAAGCAGCTAAGTGGTCTGCTACTGCAGGCAAAGTGCTTAAATATAAGCTGGTGTCTAAAATACTAGGATTGCACTTTTTAGAAAGATTTTTCTGTAGAAAAGGATTTGCTTCTCTCCTTCAAGAAAGTGTAGCGATGCATGATTTGTACAGAATTTTTCCCCTCAAGAAGTTTAATTTTTTTTATCCAAAAAACAATCAAGCAACTGTACCACATAAAGGTAGTCTTTAGAAGACACTTCAAAAATTCATTTAAAGAAGTTTGAACTCCTTATTAAAAAAAAAAAACAAAAAACTTACAGAACGAGAACATGCAGTTATGAACTAAGTTTCATGTGCAAACTGTGATTATCTATATATACATATATATGAAGTGGTAGGCAGTTCAAGAAAAATGATCATCCTACTCCCACACAGCAAGCAGCCACAGTAACATTCACTATTTAAAAAGCCAACCTTAACCACATCACTCCTAACACTTTGCTCCAGTGAGCATGAATTTGTACAAATACACAGCTGAACTGGAACCCATCAGGGTTAAAAAAAAAAGATCATTTTTCCCATTTTATTTACAGTTATACCAGCAGCAGTTCTCTACATCACACAAGGCGGTTTCTCAAGGAACATATGCAATACATACCACACACTAGATGACAATATAAGAAACATTTATAAATTCTGTAACAGTAAAATTCTAATACTGCCTCCTTGCCACAAATTTAATAATAAACAATATCTCTTTGAACCCTACATTTTGTTGTTGGCATATTCTAACTCGAATTTTTAAACAAAGTGTCATCTTTGATACCATAGGTATAGAAAAACGTCACCACGACTTTTTTTTTTGTCACACATTGAGTAGACTCAAACCTGCTGTGCAAAGACCAACAAAATACTACCCATGAACACTTCTATGCTGTTGTGTGTTTCATATCAAACCTTGAAAAATTTAGTTCAGTCCCACTGTGGCCTTTAGCCACTGAACATATAAAAATCAATTTTATTGTTCATCATGATGCCCCTCTAAACATCAGAGGAAGAAACCACTGTGAGAAATTCCCTTTAAAAAACCCCAGTAGGAATTTAAGCATTACTTCAAATTTTAAGAAAACCAACATGGTAAGGATAGCTGTTGGACCTGAAGAGATTTCACTCTAATTCACAGCACAGTCTGTTTTAGGTAACAGTTGTTTGCCACAAATTTATTGTGGCGCATATTTCCTACTTAAAGGCCTATTAAAGGAAAAAATATGTTACCCTTTGCTAAATACCCAAGAATTTCAAAGTCAATTCCTTGTTTACTGTATTACTATTTTATAAGCTAAAGTGTGGTTTAGTAAGCTGTCTTTTCTTAAAGTAACAGGTTATTTTTCTTTTTCCTTTTTTTCCCCTAGTAGTAAAGACACTACCACAACACAGCCATATTAAAAAATGAAGTCTTCATACTACAAAGCAATGGCTCACTTGGCCAACATCAGATGTTGAAGAGGAAATACAAACAGGGCACAAGCCTGGCTTCTGTCATGGCTCACAGATCAAGAAAACCTGTAAGGACTAGTGTTCCCTACTGTAGGTAGTGTTTTCAAGTTGAAACAGTAAGTTCCACTTACAAGTCCCCTACTGGAACATATGTGTGCTGATATACACAGTATCTTGGCTTCAAGCTCACACAGGTGGGAAAAAAGCTTTTTTTCGCCTAGTTCTGAGTCATTTGAATGTAACCAGAAGAATAAAAAGAAAATATTCAGAACATAAGGTGTATCTAAGAAAATATATATTAAAATTCCTTCTGAGCACATATTTGTATTAACAATACTTTTTCTGACACAAAATGCAACAAATAAAGAGAAAATTAATATTACCTTATGGTAACTGCCTGACCAATATTAGTCATAGCTGATGTCATTATTTCAGTAGTAAGGCTTTCAGCAAAACTGACTCCATCTTGTCCAATACCACTGTCAGCTGTCAGACTTGTGTAACTCAGCTCTCTTTCTGCTTTCTCTATGGCCGCAGCAGCCCCCTTGTCAGATAACACTGTCCTCTGTTCTACATCAACGTGAATTTTGGGAATATCGAGCTGAAACGCTCTTGAATTTTGACAGGCACCACCCAATCCAGAATGAAGAAAATGCCTCACTGGAATGCAGGATTCTTGTGCAGGGAGATGATGGGGCATACTTTCTGTACAGTACCGATGTTCCTTCATACTGCAGCATCTACAGACAGTTCCAGAAAAAGGAGACAGTTTCTCAGTATATGAGAGCTTATCCCCATTTTTTCTGTTTTCAGCCACATGGAGAACAGCAGACTCTAAACTCATTTCTAGAGTATCATCTGCTACTTTCCTAGCATATTGTTCTATAGCTTGAATTATGCCTTCACTGTAGCCATTTTCATTTATATTACCTGTACTATGATAGAGTTTGTGATCTGGGGAGAAAGGAAGAAATGTCCTAGAAAACCTTGTTTTAATGAGATCCCCTGTGATTTCATCAAATTCAGTCTTTTTATAAAGACAGGAATCTGTTAGAGACTTTGGCAAACATGCTCCCGACATTTTCAGTTTCTTCCTGACATCACAAGTGATACTGTGAGCAAGGGATTCGGAGAAATGTAACAACTCTGTACATTCCATTCTCTGCGCGCCGACACTCCTCTCGAACGTTTGGCTTTCACAGCGATGAATGCTGCTTTTCACTTGCTGTACTGCATCTTTATTCCCAGCTTTGATCAGCTCCAGCTTACCATTTACCTGTGCATTTTGCCCAGGAAATGTCTTTCTGCTGTATCTGAATTTGGTTTTTCTAGCTGCTTGCTGCAAGCCCGATTTGATAGACCTGTAAGCAAGTCTGCTGGCGTACTGATCCACTAAGAGCTCAGCATTACCTCCTTCTCTTTTCAGAACCCGGATAACATGATCTGCATATTCGTCAGTCACACTTTCACAGCTCGGGTACTTGGAAGTCAAACCCGTGGTGCCTGAACCTTGTGGTAGAGGAAGCACGGACCAATCCCTCTCCCCCAGCCACTGGTCCCGTACTGGGCCACACCATTCCTTTGAACTACCATCTTTATCACCTTTTCTCAGATAAAAGCAATCCACCTGGCAGTTAACCCGCTTCAGCCTCAGCAGCTTACAATGCCTTGATTTCACTACTTTCTTGGCCTCATTGATGACTTTTCCTGCCATATCACCTGCATAATTCCACAAGGAATTGCATGTCTCTTCTGGGACGTTTACAAGTGCAGCATATCCGCATCTTTTCTTTTGCATACCTAACTGAGCCTGCCTACCAGCTTGTCTTTCATCTGTTTTACCACCTAAATGGGAAGCAGCCATTTCAGTCGCTACTGAAATTATGTGGCTAGATAGGCTGTCCGCATACTGAATTGTTTTTGCTGAATGCTCCTCTTTCTCAACAGGCATTTCAGAACGATCTTCATCTTCACTACTTTCCACTTCTTCAGAAAGGGACCGCATGAGTTTCAGCACAAATTCCTCATTTTCTAAAGAGTCGTGTTCAGTTTCAGACAAATCAGTAATGGATGGATTGTAGGGTGTAGAAGGTGGTGTTGCAGGTGCAAATTCCTTTGCCAATTCTCCCTTGAGTTTCTTGGACAGTTTTCTTAGGTTCCTTTCAGAACTACCTTGATGTGGTATTAAAGGAGTTGGTGGGGGTGTATCAGGCATTAAACAGGTATTTCCATGTTTCAGGCCTGATTTTTCTTCCATCTGCAAAGCACCTTCACTGCCAAACACCTCTGTTGAAAAGCTATTTGCATGCAGAAAACAATCAGTTTGCCTGTAACTCAAAGCTCCTGCTGATAGTTTCTGGGTATCACTTTTTTTGGAAGGCTTGTTTAAGCATGTTATTGAACAGCTTCCTGTGTCAGTACAGTCCTCTACAACATGCCTAGCAAAAGTCACAGTGGAACAAGGCGGTGGTGATTTTGAAGACAACCTGTTTCCTTTTTGCTCCTGCCAGCAATCTTTAGATTCTAAAAAAGACTGAACAGAATGAGTTGGAGTAAGAAATTTACATGGATTATTCAAAGGCAACTGTTGCTGTTCCACAATTATAGAAACATTACTTTGTTTCTCAGCCTCTTGCTTCTTTACCACACATTGTTCTTTCGGATTGGTATCTCTGTAAGTCTGTGAGCTCACATTACATGTTAAATTCTCACTGGTGTTGCATAACACAGTTTTACTTTCTTCCACAGATTGTTTTATGACATACTTGGCCAAATGATCTGCAAACGTGCTCTTGGGGGAGTCTTCACCAATACTTTGCACGTAAGGTTTTTTATCTGTTACTTTTCTTGTCAAAAAATCTGTATACTCTTCTACTGCTTTTGTTACTCTGGATGAGGTTATGGCTTCATAAGCTTCATTTACTATCATATCTACCATAGTTCCAGAGAAAGTATTAATGCCTTTTGACCCACTTGTTAATTCTGAATCATTGTTCATTCCAGATCTGTTATTTGTTAGTTTGGTATCATTCTGGTTACAAAAGAGTGATGGAGTACTTTCAGTACTTTGACTGTGATCTGAAGCTAGATAAATATTTCTGAAAGAGGCTACTTCCTCCTCTCTCTTTCTGCTTGTGAAAAATGGATGAGTGTAGTCTGTGAATACTTTCATATTGTCATCAGCATTTGAAACAGTGGACACTTTTGCTTTGTAAGCATCGGAGGAAACCTGTTGCTGACAAAGAGCTCTTCCAGCTAAGGGCACAGGTATTGAACTCACAACACCAGAGGTACAAAATAGAGCTTGCTGTACTGTATATTCCTTCTTGGAGTCTTGGATTGGCTTTAGTGCTACCCTATCATTAAAATTAGGAGAAACTGTGGAAGTCTGCGTTGACTCTAACATACTTTCTGCACTTACATATTTGATATTGTCCATGGAAACACTAATGGCTGCTTGTGTTGTGAAAGTCACATCAACCTGAGATAGTTCAATAAATGCCTCCTGAATGACAGATTCAGACAAATCACGGGCATAGGATCTTACTACTTTGTTTTCATAATCAAATGATGAGGTCTGTGCAGTAGGTGTTGATGGATATGAAAACTGGCATACTTCCATGATTCCTTCAAACACAAGTTCTTCAGCGAGGTCTGCTGCAAACCGTGCAACGGTGTTGGTAAATATTTGTTTCTTTACCTGACGCAATTCTTTCAAAGCACCAGTTATAGCTTCACTCACCAAAAAGTTTGCTATTCCATTAATGGCACGCTCCTTCAGGGAGATTGCTCTACGTCTTCCAATCTCATAAAAAGCCATTTGAAAAACTGAAGAAGTCAACCTAGCAGCCAAATGACAAAGTGCATTTGTGCATGAAGAAACACCTTTTTGGAGGTCTTTAAATGCACTGCCAAAACTTTTTTCAACCAATTCAGTTGCAAATTTTTGAATGCTATCTCTGATCATTAGTGACTTATGTTTAGATTTTGTTTGCTTCTCTGATTCCTTACTAGTTTTTGTTTTGAGATCTGCAGCTTGCCTCTTCTTCTCTTTCAAAGTAACCCTTTTGTACTTCGAATCGTTCTCTGCACGCACTCGTTCTGATGAGGACTCAGCAAAAAGAACAGAACCCAGTATTTCAAATGAAACACTATCAGCATATGCTGAGTAACTGTTATGAGCTGCATCACGGTGACTTTGGCCAGTCTCATCTCCACCAGGATTAATTCGACATGAACATTCGGAAGAACCGCAGCTCCCTAGTGGACTGAAGGCCGATGTTCTAATAGGGCTGAAGAAGGCTCCGTTCTCTTCCCCTGCTGTTTTAACTGGGCGAGGGGAATCTGGGACCTCAAAGATGCTGCTGTACGGTGATTCCGGCTTACGAGGAGTTGGCTTCTTTACATTGGCTGGGAGAGTGGGACGATCAAACTTGAATTTCTGGGGATTCATTGTAATGCTTGCAGAAGACAATTTTTCATGTGCTGTCCTCCTTTTCTGGGAGGGATTCCCTAGGATGGGATCCCTAATAATTTTATAAGAGTTTTCCAAGGCTTGTTCCAGTTCATCAAACTGATCAAAACTATCAAAAAATTCACTTACTTCTGAGTCTGAATCCTCTATACCATCTTTTACTACTGGAATTTTTGGCAGCTGAAGTTTTGCCTTCAAGCTTTTTTGATATCCTTCTTCATCTAAGAAGATAATGGGGCTTGGGCTGGAGCAATCTGACTCAGAGGATTCCGCTGGAGAGGAAGAAAACAATGTTTTACGTAAAAAATTAACACCTTGATCAGAAGGATTATATGGCTTATAGAAACTCCTTTGTATCCAAGGATCAGAAATTGAGGTTGTAACTGAATTCTTTACTGAGGACACCTCCTTAAGTCCCAAAATATCAATCAAAGCAGAAGATCTGGCAGATGACTTTCGACGTGCAGAACCCACAAGAATCTTTGAGTCAACAGCTTCTAAACATTGAGCAGGGATGGTCTGTGAAGCAGCATCTCGATGGTTTTGAGAAGTAAAGCTGCATGCACCTGAAGAAAAAAAATAAAGGTAAAAAGAGATGGCTTCAGAAACCAAGAATTTCCACAGAATTATAGCAAATTGGACAGATTTTAATGGCACCTGCTGGGTTTACTATTGTTGTAAAATGCTAGCTCATCTTTCATGATTAAAGCAAGCTTTTGGTTTTTTTTTAATCCTATTATGCAAATCTAATCACTGACAAATTAATGTTATTTTTTAGCACTCAAAGTAGAACAAGATTCTATTTGATATCCATCTGACATTGAGATTAGAATCTGTCGATCAATATGCCACTGAGATTAGAATCTTTGGTTTACGAGTTGGTAAGCTGTTGTGAAAACAGAAAAAAATTAATTTTTCAATATCCCTTTACAAAACATGATTATTGTAAAAAAATTACAATTTATTTACATTTACTTTCTTATTAAAACCCAACAACCTAAATTTGAAATAACAGTTTCTACAAGTGTGAAGAACTTACCCGCACTTTGTATCTTTGAAGGTTCATCTTCATCTAAGTGTTCAAAAGCAGTGACGAAATCATCCTCAATTGAAGAAACTGACTGATTGGTGTCATCATCTTCTCCATGGGTTGCCTCTGTTTGATGTTTTTGTGAAGGATTTATTTCCACTGCATACCTTATACCTGTGGTGTACTTGCTTAGCAAGGTAAATATATAATCAACTTTGATTCTTGGGAATGAAGGGGACAGTCTCATCACACAAAACACTTCAGGAAGCTGATTCTTAAAAAGAGAGCAACAAGAAAACAAACATAACAATCTTCAAGGGATTCCTTTAATGCATTTTTATGAAGAGCAAATAATTTAAAAATATTTTAAATACAAGAAAATTAATTCAACAGTTTGTGTAGAGTGATAGCTAGAATGATTTACTCATTTTTGTAACTTCTGCATTCTGAATAAATCATTGCAATAATGTAACACAACCATGATAGCATGTACCTAAGAATCTATTAAAGAATGCATGTTAAAAATCTGTGGAGGAACACAGTATTTCAAAGCATGTTTATGCTGTATAATGCTTCAGTTTATAGGATATTTGTTTCTTCAATGTATCTTCTATCTCACATGCAGTGCTCGTAATTGGCAAGAATATAATTACCATGGTAATAATGGGAACAATATAGAAATAAAAATAATGGAAATTGTATCATTAACAGCACTTATAATTTTTTTTGGTAAGAAAAGCAATCACTGTTTTATGAACACCAGACATTCCCTTAATTTTTGGCACCTCTGTTTCAACAAAAAAGTCTTCTGAAGATGAAAGCTATCTGAGAAGAGCCGAGATAAGCTGACAAATTTCGTATTTTTTCCAAATTGCCAGTGAAAGGGACTATAGCCTAGCAGAAGCACGGGATCAGCACCACAATTTATTAAGTATTTTCTGTAAACAATACAGCACAGTTTATTTTCATGAAACTACAGAAATACAATATTGATACTACCTTGGCTAAGATGGCCCAAAACCAAAAGCAAGACAGGGTGTGAAAAACTCAATTCTCTAGGAGGCAAAATTTAATGCTTCTGACATGGAAGACACAAAAATTTTACCTGATGTTTCATGACATAAGGTTTTGCCAAGGTTTTCTTTACATCTTTTAGAAATATAGCCTCGTTTTCTTTTAGTTTGCGTAACTGGAGTGATTTCAGAACATCTGGAAGCTCAACAGAAACAGCTGACAACTCCTGATTTAAATTTAAATAAAAAAACATTGAGAATATAGTCCAAAAATAGCATGTAAATGACAACGGGCTTGATCTCATACCTCCCCTAAATCTTAACAGCTGTTAATTTGGGTAAAGTTTTCCTTTTCTTCCCTACTTCTTGCTCTATCCCCCACTTTCTCAAACTGTGATGTAAAGCTTGCGTAAACAAGCTTTAATTCAGTCCATACTTAGAAGATGCTTAAAAGTCACAAAGCAGAATCTTGTAAGTGCTGAAAAGCAGCTGCATATCCTACAGGGTACCCAACTAAACCGACCTCAGCTAATGATGGTTCCCAATGGATCTCTACATGCTCTTTGTGTGCTTTATTGGAACAGAGTTCTACCTCCCTATTACAAAAAGACGGACAAAGCACTTCCTTAACGTGTCCTGGACAACCTTTAGATTTATCTAATACAGAAGAAGGCTATGAAAGATTTACAACTTTTTTTTTCCCAAGAGTCCAAACACTACTGATCCCTACAGTTCAAAGCAAATCTCCATAAACCTGTTCTGTCCAACTTTCTCTAAATTCCATTTAACTCTAAACAATCAAACAGTTCTTACTCATACTTCAAACAACGTCTACTATTATAATTCGATGAATTAGCAACATTGATCAATGGATTCAGAGTTTCTGGTTTACATTTTAAAACATCAGCAAATTACTACAGCAATCTATCTACTGAGATCTAGACAGAACAAAAACATGGAATTTTACTGTGAACATGTGTTTCATGATTTATACGGATGTGTAAATTGCAAAGGAAGATTAAATCCTGAGCTTACGAAAATGGCACATCACAACCCTCCCAGTTTCCTACACTCCACCTTTTAAAATATTATTTCCTTATCTAAATCTCTAGAACAATATCTTAAGGCATAACCATAATCCTGAACCCCAACACCAACTCACAGCTAGTGGTCAGCTCAGTAAAGTTTTAGTTTCACATATGCAACTGCACCGTATTAATAAGCACAGCTCAACTAAGGATAACAAACCAAAATACTGATACAAGTAAAATACAAGTTTTTACCAACAGCAATAACAACAAAACCCAAACCAAAAAAGCACCCACAAAACCCACAACCAACCAAGCCCCTTCACACCCGAACACTCTCCCAATCAATCATCCCCCCCACTGCATTTAAGTTGTTCTAGACCATCCTAATACAAAGATTGCCTCAGGTAACATTGTAAATACATATAAAACAATGATTACCATATTAAAATAATTATTTTCAACCTTTCAATGACATTTGAAACCTAGGTTGTTAAATACTCAAGATACATCTATTTCATTTCTCATACACCAAAATTCTTCCATTTAAAAAACTAGATGGTACTTAGAAAAAAGCACCAGCTAAAGAAAATAATTTTCCAGAATACACAGACATATACTGTACCTGCAAGTGAGCACTACCCATCTCTTCAGCAAAACCTATAAATGTAATCTGTAAAATAAATTCATGAACATAGTCAAGAACAGTAAGGACTCTTTTTGTTTCCTGCAGATATTTAAGAGTTAAAAATAGATCAGACTCTAAGTTACAGCTTCATTCTACTGCCACAGAAACCATACCTTAGGGTAGCACAGCTTGCTCAAATAATAGCACACAGTCATACACAAAGAATAGTAACACTACACTATTTGACTTTGGAAAGGTCAGATCAGACTGAAGAACATTCACAACATTTAAAACCCACTACATAGGAGTTTTTCTAGTGGCTGGTATATACAGAGCAATGCATACAAGCCTCATTACTTAAAATAAAGACGATTTTGCAAAGATCAGTGCTCATCTGTCCTTGCTTCAGGCTGGGCACATATAAAACAGTTCCAGTCTGAAATTTGTCCATGTTAATAAACTGTTACACATTTGGATATACTGAATAAAGCATAATGCCAACACATTATGCAATTTACCATGTAAACTGTCTAGCCAAAGGCCAAAACACAACAGATTACTTAAACCACATGTTTGCATGCCATTGCCAAGTAAACAAATCCTAACATAAAAGAACTAACGTATCCAACCTCCAAAAAAAAAACCAAAAACCAAAAAGTCTTGTCAGGCTCAGGAACCCTGAATATGCCAGAAATATCAGTTTTACCTCAGGTCTTTGTTCGTGTGGACAGGGGAGATATTTTATCACATATTGTCCTTCTTCTATCTACAGGTGTTTTGTACTATTCAACATGAACAGACAGAAGCAAGACAGTCACTACTCAAATTTTGTTTCAAATGTCAGATTTCCTTAGCTCTCATTTTGTATTTCCCTAACAATAAATCAATAGGCTATCTGCATACTCAGAAAAAAAATCCCAAGGCATTTATTTTCAAAACAAGGGTGTCGGAAAATAAATTTTGATTCCATTTTGTAGATATGGAATAAAGCACAGAGACTAAATACCTCCACTGATGTTTGAAATTCAGTTTTATATGGCTTGGGTTCCATTTCTTCAGAGCACCAAGCAATAGACGGATTTTTAAGCCATAACTCATAAATTTGTAGCAGCTACTCCAGTTACTTCAAAGAACATCACTATGTTCATATTGATTTATTATTCACTGGTTCAGTTACCTGCTTGTTCATACACAGAATCTCTGAAAGCACAGAGCTAGGGAAAAAAATGGCTGGAAAACAATTCTATTTTGAACTGTATTTGTGTTTTGAACATGTTCTTTCAAAGTGTGACCAAAAAAGAAACCTCACACTTTATTTTCAACTGAAATCACACTATGAAAAATTCTGATTTGTTTATTTCAGAGTGCCTTATGCTGGGCAAAAGATCTCATGCCTCCAGTAAGTAACCTCCTGCTTCCATCCACTTATCCTTATATCAGCTATGACAAGATAATAAATGAAACAATGTTTCTCAGTAGCATTCCAAATAGCTCCAGACAAATTACACATCTTCAGCACCATATTCACTGTGTTAACTTTGAAACAATCCCGTTTGAGCAACATTACTTTTCAACTCCTACACCTTCTCTTCAACTCCTACACAGTTCATCTGCACAACATCTGCAAGACACTCTTCAACTTCTACATCTTTTTATCTGTACAGTACCTACAATGTGAACTGAATTCGTCCAGAGAAGAGGCAAAATATCAAACAATTTAAACTACCTGGGAAAAAAACTAGTTCTCTGAAGAACATTTTGAGAGGCTCTAAAGTTTGTTGCTATTTGGGGGGTTTTTCTGGCAGTTTTGTTTGGTTTTTTTGTTTTCTTACACACCCCTTCCTCTTCCTTAAGAAAATGATTCCAGCTCTTATCTTATCCCATGGGATAACTCATTATGCAAGAGAGGGCAGTGTGCAGGAGTCACAGCGTCACACAAATGAAGTGCAATATTACCCTGTGAGGTCAGCAGACAGCTGTCAAAGGGACCACACCACTACTGAGTCTGCCTATTTTTGCCTCAATGACAATGATAATCTGGATCTTTTTATTGTGCCCAAACTCCAGTTTTCACAGAAAAAATTCACCTTTTAATACCTTGAAATATCAGTTCAAAAGTTGTTGGGGAGGAGGCCAAGGAAATAAAAAGGTCATCAGTAACACAACTCCTTTCTTTAAACTAAAAGTACATGTATGAGACACTGTATTTGAAAGTTATCTTAAGCCAGAGGTACAGAGGAAAAGGTACAGGAAAACCTAAATTCTGGTTTTCTCAAGTCTGAGCTCTTCTAATGTCATTCTCCATATAAGCATGTATTTTCCTGTATTTCCATAAGAAAAAAATACCTGCTCTGTGACAGGATATTGACCCTCTTACCTTTCAACCAAAGGGCTCTTAATTGCTTGAGTAATAAGGTAACTAAATATAGTCAACTACCTTTCTCCACAGGGACCATCACTGCAGGCACATAAAATATGTTCCCAGCTATTTGTCAGGCAACTGCTAGAAGACAAAAAACCTTCACAGATTCTAAAGCATGGTCTGCCTGATCAGATGAAGGCAAGGTTTTGCTCACACCTCCACCGTGTAGTTCTTCCTCCTTACATTAACCTGTCACAGCTTTCATCTTTCACAAATTCAGTTTCTTGGCTGACCCCAAATGTTTTACAGTCACAACCCCTGACTGTGCCCACTCCGTCACAAAACCTCTGGTGTTATCCAGGCAAGCCTAACTCATCTCTGCTGGTCACACAATCTGCCTCTTGTTACTGCTTATGCAATTATCAGTCTCCCCTAACCACTTCCTCAGCTGTCTTTGCTTCAATACTCCCTATCTCAGCTCCTCCACATGGCCAGTTCAGGTCATCCTCTCCTCTAAGCTCCTTGTAAGGCTTGTCAACTACTAATTAGAAGGCTTTTACAGCAGGTAATACAAGTTACATGGTACAAACTGCTTGTTGCTTTTTTTTTTCCTTTGGAGAAGTTGATGTTAGCCTTGTAACTCAAACAGTTCCAGTAATTCCTCCTTATAGCTTGAGATTTACCTAGAGAGTCCCACATTCTGTCAGGTCTGCCTCTCTCCAGACCTCATCCAGCTTTCAGCCCATCCATAATCACATAGAACAAGTCTAGATCTGCAATTCTGAGGCTTCAACTTTTATCTTCAGACCTGAATCAAAGTATTCTGCTACTTAGTTAGGATATCATCCATACAACCTTGATCACAGCAGTGCTCACAAGTGCAGTACACCCAAGTCATCTATTTACACATCCTGGTTTTCTAGTTTCACAAATCCTCGAAGCAGAGAAATGTCATCTTGAAATGTCACAGCTCTGAGTCTTCAGAGACTAAATTCAAAAATGAGAATAGGGGATACACATTTTATGGCCAGTAACTTGCCGCACTGCTCCTATTTACTATCCTGCAGCTTTCCATACTGTTTCAGGAGAAATTGTTTTCTATCCTAACCACAAAACACATATAAATGGTAAAATTATGGCAAACCTCAATAAAATTATCTTGTTCTTCCCGATTTAAGCATTCATCTGCTGATACATTGCATAACTCTTTCCTGCTGTGTAGCAGTGACTTCATAGAGTGCAGTATACTTTCACCAAAACTCTGAAAAACAATGAAAAATAAATTTAAGAAAAAAGTGCATTTTCAGTTTCAGATACGTGGTCCATCTATCTATTCCCTGCTCCCAAGTTTTCCTACTCTGATTACTATTTCAAGTTATTTTGTATATAAATCACCAGGTGTGAAGTTTAAATTTACTTCAGGAAATAAAGCTGAACCACATACTTTATTTTCAAGCAATACTTTTATTCCAAAACAGCTTGACCATTCTGTATTTATTACAAAAGAAAAAAAAAAGGAAAGATGAGAACACACAGAATTGGAAAAAAAGAACAGATGAATGCAAGAAGAAATCCAAACCCCATCTATTCCTTGCATTGAAGCCTGTATATGGAACTTTTCCACAAGCTTTTCCTTAAATAGTATGAAAAGCAATTTTAGCCAAGAAAGTAATGGAGGTGGCTTCAAAAGTCAGCAGGGAAGAAAACAAACAAACAAGCAAAACCCCCCAAGAAAATCCACATTCTTTCCCATTCCATGAAGAATACAAAACAACTGTAACTTAATCCTATGTAAATAATTCTTGTAACATTTATTGTAATTACACTTATGGTGACAGGCAAGCACCCAGGGATGGCTAAAAAAGGCTGAAGAATCCAAGACCTTCTCCCAGAGTAACAAAGTGTAGCAGAACAAAAGAATCAACACTATGAAGAGCAATAAGACTACAGAACAACAAAAACTGGCTCACTTAGCTTGTAAAAAAGACAATATCCTCTCAATTGTTTTAGGAAGACAGCAATCTTTTTTTTTAATTTAAAATTTTCATCTTCACTAGCAAATTGTAAGTTTAAGACAAATAAGATCTCATGGTTAAAAATTATTAATCCAGTTAATTATTCTCTACAAGACTGCCTTGTTAAAAATTATATAAGAAATCAGTGTGTCCAATTTATGATGAGGGATTTCAAATTTGCATAGCTTCTCAAACAATAGCAGAGGTGCTAGATAGCCAAATTTAGCCTGAGAATGCTTTGCATTTCTGGTACTCCTTCAACAAAAACAATCCCTTTATAGTAAAAAGTGATCTTACATATTACAGTTACACTTCAAGAAAGATTTTATTTTTTCTTTGTATAAAAAGCAGTATCAAATATTACTATGGTGAAAACCAAATTATTAGAGCAGGACCAGTGTCACCATGGTTGTGCCCACGGAAACACAAAATTAGGAAAGCATTTCCAGAACGAACAGACAGAAGCAAAACAGAACTTCAGGATACTCAAAACTGCCAAAAGACAAATCAGATTGTTAGCCAACAAAGCTTGGGCTGCCACACTGACAGCCAAGGCCAAGTGATACTGAAGAAGTCAAAACAGTAACTTTTATAGAAAAGTAATACCTCAACTATTTTTCAAGTATTTTAGACAGATATTGGGTCATTTTAAATGAAATAATGAAGTGTTCACCTAATTTCCTCTTTTATCTATTCCCTTGCCTCTACGAGTTTAGTCGCAATTTGCTTCCACAGTTTAGTAACATCTCTTTGTACTTTCCCAAGTATGCTGTCGGTGCCTTTCTCTGATTCCCTGGATTTTCCAAGTTTACAGGTGGCTGCAATCCCAATATTGCTCAAAAACTGTTCCCCAGTAATTCCTTCATTCATCTTGTACAAAAGTAATTTCTGAAGCTAAGGAAGCATGTTGACATGTCTCATTTTCAGATTCTACAATAATTTAACCAGTCACAACACTCAAAATAGTAATTAGGGGGGGAAAAAATCATATGACGTGACCTGCTAATTTTCTGCAAGCCAACAGGGCTCCAGTTTGAGAAGGGATCATTGTTATTGTCTAGCTGGCTTTTCTAAAGCTATAAACTATTACACACATCTTATTTATAAGCAACTACCTTTCCCTAGTTTTATATCTGAAAGGCAGAATGAATAACTAAGAACCAGAGCATGGTACAAGGAATTACTTAGCTGATGGAAAATTCAATGTTTTGGAGAATATTAAGTTGAACAGGGAGAAGAAGAAAGATAAAACAACTAGAAAAATCTCCCTAAGGTCTGAGAGGACCAGCATACAAGACTATATGCAATTCTGGTAGCCCATGGTGGCACAATGCAACTGAAGAGATAAAATATCCATATTTAAAATGAAGGAATGAAGTGACACGTTTTTCAGATCATATTAATAAATACAAAAAAGCTCAGCATGTGAAAATAATAAAGATATGGAAATTAACAGGCACATTACATACACAGAAGAAAAAATCCCATCTATCTTGACTTCCACAGATCACTTACATAAATGAAGAGTTAACAAAACCAGATAAAGACAGAATTAATTAAAAGAGCTGATTTTGGAAATGAAGACTTTGCCTGAATGGAGATATGGGTGGAGAAAGGGGGGGCGTTTTGAGAACAGTTGATACAGGTCAGTAAGCAACCTCCTCAAAATTTATCTTGTGACTGATATCAAATATCATCATGAAAAAATTTAATCAGGAAAAAAGCAAATAAGAGATAAAGACTGTTGATAATTTGAAGTAAGCAGGTGTCATCAGCTAAGAAGGAGAACAGCAAATCATACAGGAAGAACGTACTCAGTATGACTGTTTTAAAAAACAACCACAAGAAACACAAAGTTATGTCGTTAAAAACGAAAAGCAGGCTTTAAAATTGAATTGTAAATTCACAAGCCTGGAAATAAAAGACCTGAGTTGACTTCTTGATCGTGGCATAGCAATGAATGAATGGTCAATATGATACTGCACTGAAAATAGCAAATATGCGTCCTTTACTGAAAGAACTGACATCAGAGTCACTGAGAAGGACATCCTGTGTAATTGCACATACAGTATTATCCACATGTAAAAAGAAGATTAACGCACAACAAGCACAGAAAGTAGGACTATGAAGGATAATCACTGGAATGCAGAGGCTTTCATATAAAAGCAGACTAAAACCTTAGTTTACACAGTTTCCAAAAACCAAAGCTAACAGATCACCAATTGTAATAAAATAAGAAGGGTGAACATCAGCAAAAGAAAAGAAATTATTTAAGCAGAAGAATAAGGATATCCATGAACAAACAGGTATAAATTTACTGTGAGTAGCTTCAGCCTGAAATTCAGTCTTAGTTATTACCACAGTGTAGTTCAAAAACATAAAACCAGCAGTAGGTTTGGGGGAAGGTATTTTAAACCTCTCATTAACTGAGAGTTTATATTTAGTAACTTTTTAATATTTTCATTCTTAGCAAAATTGTGCTTGTGACAGCAGAGGACTAGACCCAATTTCAGAGAAATCCTCCTGTCCAACAGACAATGATGCAAGTTCTCTCACTATCTCAAACTAGGAGATGCAACTACATTAGGAACTAAAAACTGGCAAGTTTGCAAGACTATCAGCTCAGTTTTGGTAAGGACAAGAGGTCATCTTCAACAAAAGGATGTAATTTGATTTTATAAATAGTAGAACTACTTCTAATGTACATCAACATATGGGCAAAAAACACCCAAGCAATCTATAAAGCTCTACTTGGAAGGCCTATAGGACTTGGTACTTCTTCCTCACAGAAACTCTTTCAAGAAATGCTATTTCAGTCACAGCACAGATTTCAAGTTTACTAAGTTGTGCCAGGGGAAAAGCACAAATATTGTCAGAGTGCTCAGACATGAACAGTGGAAATCCTTGTCACATCTCTAGCTTAACTGAGCAACTCAAAGATTTGCATTACTCCAGCAAATCAAGAAGTCTTTATCTAAGGATCCATCACAGTACATTGGAGTAGGTATTTGGTCTCATGAAGTGTTCTAAAAAGCAACTGTTTTCTAACACTTCAAACAACCTGTTGGATGCCATGACCTCTAGAGAAATGAAGTGCAGTGCTGGACAGTCATCCTTACTCCGCTCTTAAGCAACAAAGCAGCTCTTCCTGATTTCATCTGCTGAAAGATTTAAAGGGGCTGAATATTTTAAGGTAATTTTGTAAAAATAGAAACTTAGGCTTTAAATATGCACACCATAACTGTGCACTGACTTTTAAGAGCCACTACTATGACAATTCCTGTTAGCTGTGACAAAGTATGACGAAAAGGACAGGAGTCAGACTGCAATCTTCTGTAAATTAACAGAACATGAAACACAGTGCACATTCTGACCTCCCTGCCTGGCTCTATGAGAAGGTAAGTTCCACACCACAATCCAAATAGACACCTCCCAGGTAACCATCAAGAGGACACAGTCACAGATCAAAAAAATGGAGTCTGGCTGCAAGAAAATGCAAAATTCTGCAAGAAGGGTTAAATTCATGTTTCTAGAACCACACAGTCCAGAATGCTTAATAGCAATTAATGGAACAGTTCACAGAGGTAATATTTTAAGCAACTATTAGAATCAGTGAGTAATCACTGGTCACTGTCATTATTAGAAAGATGTTTCTATAACTCGTAGGTCTAAAAACCTGGTGGGGCAGGGAGAGTAGTATTTGTTTTGTTTAGTAAACTGAAACAGAAAAACAAATAAAGGGCAGATTTTAAAAATCCTGTAAAAGGAAGTTATGTTGAGGTTAAGTATGCAAAATTACTTGACTGCAGTTGAAGATCTCTATTTGAGCTGGAGAATTCCCATAAACCAATAAAATATTAGGCTTTATACCATGTGTCTTAAAGCAAAAGATTATCACCCATAATTACAAACTGCTTAATATATGGCAATTAACATTCCATGTCAGGACCCAGAACAACTGACTGCCTGCCTCTCTCAGAACACTTTCCTTTGCCTTCCAACAGTCTCTACAGGACACATACCACAGACACTGTTTCCTTAAAACAAGAAGATCTGTTTATGAAATAAAATAATGCAATTTTCATGTGATAAGATGCTTCCTTGCTCCGTTTCTCCCCTTACTGTTGCAGCAATTTGCAAATAAGGAAGTTATTAATAACCAAGAAAGACCTAGAAAATTACTCATCTGTGTTCAACTACCTAGAGAAATATGATCAGATAAATTTGTTCCTTCAGGATAAACTGCAAATTTCATTTCTTTAAGAGTTTATAGAAGTTGCAAGAAAATTTTAGGAAAAGTATTTTAGGAAGAGTATATTATGTTCTCCAAGTTAAAGTGACAAAATTTGAAGAATAAATAAATTTAATTTAATATTAGAAAACCCCACTAATATCCTTTGTAAATGCCAGACATATTTTCTTTTTCACCAAGGCATTTCCTAAATGTTCATGCAAACACAAGGATAAAGCAGACAAGAAATCAAGATCTAAAGATAAAAATATTACAAGTAAGCCCTAACACAGGCATCACAGAATTCAACATAGACGATATATTCGTATTTTATTACTATAAACTCAAAAAATCTGCTCTAAAATAAAAGCTATACTCCAATAAACAAGGCAAATTCTAGGAAATTAATACATCACGATTTTATCGCATAACCTTGAAAGACAAAAGCATGCATTCTTTCCTTAAATTATGCTGTCTCCCAGTTCAATTACACTAAATATGCTAAAGAGCAAAGCAAAAGCATTTTCTTTGCCTCCCTGAAATGCCAGACAACCAAAATTAAAACATAGTAAAAAAAAAACTCCCACACTCAAAAACCCAAACAAAATAGTTGACTTAATTAATTATTAGATCAAAAAGCTCTGAATTTTTTTTAATACAGATAATTACCTTTTCAACGGATATTCTTGATTTCATGCGATTGCCCTGAGCCCTGGCGTACATGTCCATGATCTTACCAATCCTGATATTCAATGAAAGACGTCAGCTCAAAAATGCCTACAAAAAACATTTACAATTGATTATTTTATGTTTATCCATTTAGTTTCCATCCACTTTGAAAATGCAAGTAGACAAAACAAAAACCATTAAAAACAATTTAAAAGCATTTTAAAACTAGGAAAGATTAAACAGCACATCATCCATACTGACAGTTGCCTTTAAAAAAGTACCGCCTTAATGACCTTCAAAACCAGACATGAAATGCAGAACACAGACACCTTGCAGCAAGTTTCATCTTTTTCCTTTAACTAGAATTTCAAGGCTGCATTGGGGTGGGGAGGAACATTACATGAAATATTGTTTTACTGTCATTATACTCTGGAAAGCTTATCAGCGGGTTCCCATACTATAAAATGCACTGAAACCACCCTTAAACTATCTCAGGAGGCAAATGTGCAACTCATCCACCCAGCCAACTGGCCTGGTCATGTCTGTCACCCTGAGGTTAACATGGATCATCACTCTTGTCCTCTGGCTCTGCTCTGGCAGCCCAGCCTGCTGGCAAAACACAGCAGACCCGATGCTTTTACCAGCACTCTCAACCAAGTAGGTCACAAGAGCTTCTGCTCGAGTCAGCTGCCCTTATTTATCTTAAGTCTAATTCTAACAACAAGAAGATAAAAAAACAGTTATGAAATGAAAGCGGTTTTTTTCCAAGTTTCCCTCTTTAACCAGCAGCAATGGATCCAGTTGGTTTCATTCATCTCCACATTCCCCAAAACAGGCAACAAATATAGAGTGTTAATAAAGACAGAAAGCACGCGCTGGTGTTTTAAGCTCTGTGGAGGTTTTAATACTTCATCTTTCCCCATGGTCACACAATTTATTCAGGAAAAAGAACTCCCAGACTACGCAAAATAAACCAGGCAAGGAGCAAGTGCATGTAAAAAAGACTGCAAAGAAAAAGAAAATAAACACCACAACATCAGAGTAAGGGTCTTCTTCACACAGCTGACCAGACTGGTTTTGTCAATCTCATCTCAAGCGCATACTTAACCTTTATATGGGAAATAAATCTTTATGTGGGTTCGGTCTTGAGTATAATTCATTTAAATAAAAGATTAGCAGAGTCGTCAAGTAACTACATTCTTCATTTTCCCCCACCCCAGCACCTCTAAAAGTAAAACCCCTTCAAGAATACAATAGCAAGAGATTATTATTAGGTACATCTATTCACATTTCACCTTGACTTCTGCTTTCCTTCACAAAGATGAACTTGCTAGAATCTTATAAAAGAAGTTACACTTAGGCAAGTAAACTGCAATATTTTCATCTCTAGAGCACAGCTTCTCTCAACTGGATGTTTGAAGTCTGGAAAATTAAGACAATTGCATGAAATAGCCAGGCACATGTTCCACAGATTATACACATTATATATAAATAAAATAAATACAAATAAAAAATTAATTTCACAGTAAACTATGTCTAGAAGACTAAACACTGTAATGCTTCTGCTGAAACTCATGTGTTTCAAAGAAAAAAAATCCACAAAACAGTATCAGACAATAGAAAGAACTCCACTTCAATTGTCCCTACTGCTCCATCTTAAATGGCTCACCTGCTAAAAATCCAAGTCATATTGGGGAAATACTCTAAGGCACTCCGCCTAAGAAAAGCCATCTATAGGAAAACTTGGGTTTTCACACAGGATTGCATACTTCAGCTCTACATTTTTGGATGGATCTCTCCTTGCAGCAATTTTGACAAAGCTCAATATACCAGGCTACAAAGATGACTCTTCAACCCTGTTGGGCGCTGCAGTGTTTACTCACATACATAGTTCACAATTACACAGTAAATTGCCTTCGGGTTAAGTATTTCCCTGTGTCACCTGCTACAAAACTCTAGAGCCCTGAACATCAACCTGCAGGTTCCTCTCCCTGTGAAACCAACAGACTTGTAAATCACAGTATGAAGACTCCGAAAGATACTGGACAGAAACCATGCAGGTTTATCAACATAACACTAAAACCATTTTGTCTTCTCTGCATCCTGTCTTTTAGTACTTGAATTATACAGGTTCTCCCCACCTCCTACAGCACCTCTGCTCTCCATCATGCATTTCAGAGAAATCTGAAGGGTCCCACTTGTCCAACAATGCAGCAAAACCTGAAGGTTTTCTTTTTAATATATAAAATTATTATCCATCTTCAATACAACAATGGTCCAATCCTCTGAGAAGAACACAAACGTTAAAACTAACTGAAAAGGAAGTGAAAGCACTGACAACAAAACAGCCTGGAAATAGCTCATTTGTATAAATAAAACCTACCATTCAAAATTGCTTTTACTTCTGGATATTGAATTTGACTATTAAATTTAATTTCCTCCCATTGTTAACTCAAAAAAGAGAATAAGTGGAAGAAGTAGCAGATATAAGAAGAACAGGACTTTCCTGTTACTGAATAACAATCAGCAGGCACCCAAAAAAAAGGAAAAAAAATTGATCACGCAACTAACTAATAAACCCCCATACAAAGTTTAACCATTTTTACTTTTTTAGCAAGTTGTATCATCTTAAATGCACACAGTACGGGCAACACACAAGAGGAGTTGGAAGCCCCTGTGCTGCTAGGAAGCTACAACTTCATTGCCATTACTGAAATTTGGAGGGACGAATCCCACAGCTGGAGTGTGGCTATAGACGGCTACAGGCTGTTGAGAAAGGACAGACTAGGAAGGAGCGGCTGAATGTTGCCTTCTACAACAAGAAACTGATAGTGTGAAGAGCTGTCTGAAGAACAGCCATGAGCAGGCCAAAAGCATATTCCTAAAAACAAGAAAACAAGGTATCAAGAGAACCCTGTGGTTAATCCAGGGAAGCCTACTGAGGAAGCCTTCTTGCTCCAGCTGCAGGGGGCACTGCACTCACAGGCTCTTGTCCTGCTGGGGGACTTCAAGCACCCCAAAATCTACTTCAAAAGTAGCACAGCAAGCTATTCCAGGTGGAGACTCCTGGAATGCATGGAGGATAGCTTGTTAAGACACATAACAGGCAATCCTAACCAGAGGGTTTGTAACACTGGACCTGTTGGTCATCAACCTAAGTGAGCTAATCAGTGACAAGTTGGCCTGGGCCGTAGGAGTCACACACTAGTGGTGTTTTTCACCCCTGAGGGACATGGAACAGGCAAAGAATAAGTTCAGGATCCTAAACCTTGCAATAGCATACTTCTGGATGCTCAAAGAGCTAAATCCATAGGACCACCTGGGAAACTCTCCTCAGAAACCTGGGAGCAAGACAGAACTGGCAGACCTTTAAGGACACTTCCATACAGCACAGCTGCCACTCCCTGGGTATAAGAAACCAGGAGAGGAAGGCAAGAGACTGGCATTGCTGAGTTAAGACCAAACTAAGATCAGCTGAGGTCAAACCAAAGAGCAAGGAGATGCACAGGCAGCAGAAACAGAGGCAGGTATTCCGGGAACAGTACAAGGGTGCTGCCCAGTTTTGCAGGGATGAGGTCAGAAAGCAAAGGTGAAACTGAAGCTGAACTTGGCAGGGGATGCAAAAAATTAGAAGGGCTTCTACAGATATGTCAGAGAGAAATGGAAGGTCAAAGAATGTGCACTCCCACTGATGAACATAACAGGCAAACCAGTAACAACAGATGAGATGGCTGAGGTGCTCCAACTTTTCTGCCCAGTCTTCACTGGCAACGGTTCTTCCCAAATCTCTCCAGTGGATGGACTCGGGGAGCAAAGTCCTCCCACTGTAAGAGAAGATCGGGTTTGCAACCACCCAAGCAACTGGAATGTACATAAGTCTATAGGACCTGTCAAGACACATCCCAGAGTCCTGAGAGAATTGACTCACGTAGTTATCAAGTCACTCCATCATATCTGAAAAATCATGGCCATCAGGCAACTGGAAAATGGGAAACATTGGACCCACATTAAAAAAAGGGTAAAAAGGCAGATCCTGGGAACTACTGACCTGTCAGTCTCACCTCTGTGCCTGAGAAGATCGTGGAAGAGATGCTGCTAGAAGCTGTGCTAAGACACATGGAGACAGGAAGGTGATTCAGGGCAGCCAGCACAGCATCACCAAGGACAGGTCCTGCCTGACCAGTCCAGTGGCCTTCTATGATGGGGTGACTACATTAATGGACAAGGAAAGAGCTACAGATATCACTTATCTGGACATCCCTAATGCTTTTGACAAAATCCCCCAAAACATCCTTCTCTCCAAATTGGAGAGATATGGATTTGATGGGTGGAAAGTTCAGTGGATAAGGAGCTGGCTGGATGGACCCATCAAGAAGAGATGAGTCAACAGCCCAATGCCCAGACGGACCCTGGTGACAAGTGGTGTCCCTCAGCAGTTCACAGCAGGACCAATGTCATTTACCATCTTCATTAATGACATCGACCAAGTGAATCAAGTGCACCCTCCACAAACTTGCCGACGGCAACAAGCAGAGCAGTGTGGTTGACATGCCTGAGGGATGGAACATCATCCAGAGGGACCTGGATAAGCTCAAGCAGAGAACCCATATAAAGTTTATGAGGTTCAACAAGACCACACACAAGGTCCTGCACCTGGGTTGGGAAAATTCCCAGTATGAATACATGCCATAAGATGAACAGATTAAGAGCAGCCCTGAGAAGAATGACTTGGGAGTGGTGGTGGACAAGAAGGTGGACATAACCCAGCAATGTGCAATCACAACCCAAAAAGCCAACCACATCCTGGGCTGCATCAAAAGCAGAGTAGCCAGCAGGGTGATTCTCTGCTCTGGTGAGACCCCACCTACAGCACTCCATCCAGCTCTGGGGTCCTCAGCACAGGAAACACATGGACCTGGAGGGGCGCGTCCAAAGGAGGATCACAAAAACAATCAGAGGGATGGAGCACCTCTGCTATGAAGACAGGCTGGGAGAGTGGGAGCTGTTCAGCCTGGAGAAGGCTCTGGGAAGACTTTACAGAAGCCTTTCAATACTCAAATGGGACTTAAAAGAATGAGAGGGACAATTTTTTTAGCAGCACCTGTTGTAACAGAACAAGGAGGAATGGTCTTAAACTAGAAGACAGTAGATTTAGATTAGGTACAAGAAATCTTATACAATGACGATGATGAGGCATTGACACAGGCAGTCTGGATGTCGTAGGTGCCCCACCCCTGGAAATATTCAAGGTCAGGCTGGACAGAGATCTGAGCAACCTGATCTAGCCGTAGATGTCCCTGCTTACTGCAGGGTGATTGAACTAGATGGCCTTTAAAGATCCTTTCTAGCCCAAAGCATTCTATGAATTTATAAACACATTTTTCCAATGATTTGCTGAGAACACCCTTCTCACCAGAGCATGTAATAAGCATTTAGCCAGCTTTTCCATATACATGTATCCTTGTCT
Source organism: Acanthiza pusilla (assembly GCA_036630365.1). Lineage (NCBI taxonomy): Eukaryota > Metazoa > Chordata > Aves > Passeriformes > Acanthizidae > Acanthiza > Acanthiza pusilla. Next base: position 15,114,587 of record JAXCHO010000018.1, read on the forward strand.
GAATATATGTAAGGAGCAAAATTTAATAATCAGCTTAAGGGAATCCAACAGGAAATGTGCCATGGATTTAATCTCTTTGTATAAGTCTATCCCATACCTAAATTTACTTTAAGTCAGTGTGTATTGGCAATCATTAGCTGGCAGAAAAGAAGAAACTTTATCGTTTTTCTGTAATGTGCTGAGTAAATCTCTTCAATTGCTATAGGGGCATATGTGGACATGTGCACACCTATTTAAACACATACAAGTTATGAGAAATTTGAACTGTACAGACAATAAATTCAAAACATATGTAATACATCCTTTTTAAAACTAGATTTCAAACTAAGATTCTAGGCAATAACAATAGCATATCTATACTATGTTTTTAAAAGGAGGTTTTTTAGTAGTACTAGAGCAAAAATAAACATCTTCCTTTTAAAATAAAAGTACTTCTTTTTTGCCTTCAACACACTGACCTGAAGCAGCCTAGAGAACTCTGACAATGATTTGCAAAAGCCAGGCCTAATCAGACACTGAGCTTTGAATGATTCATTCCAAATATTAAATTCAACAACACGTTAAGAAGAACGTTCTTTTAGAATCACAAAATCATCAGGGTTAGAAGAGGCCTACAAGATTATCTAGTCAAACCATCCATTTCCTCTGGTCCTCTCACTGCAGGCACGGCAGAAGAGACTGGCCCCCACCTCACTACACCCTCCTTTCAGGTGCTTAGAGAGCGATTAGGTCTCCCCTGAGCCTCCTCCAGATTAAACACCCTCAGCTCCCTCAGCTACTTCTCATAACATGCCTTCTAGACCTTTCATGAGATTTGTTATCCTCCTCTAGATGCACTCCAGCACCACAATGTCCTTTTCAAAGTGAGTGGCCCAAAACTGAATACAGAACTCGAGGTGTGGCCTCACCAGTGCCAAGTACAGGAGAATCACTGCCCTGGGCCTGCTGATACTTGCTGCTGATACAATCCAGGATGCTGATACAAACCAGGCCTTTTTCAGCCACCTGGGCACAGCTAGTTCATGTTCAGCTGCTGTCAACCAGAACCCTCAAGTCCCTTTCTGCGGAACAGCTTTTCAACCACTCTTCCCCCAACACAGAGTGGGGTTGTTGTGACCCAAGTACAGGAGCCAGCAACTGGGCTTGTTAAACCTCATGCCACTGGCCTCAGCCCATTGATCCAGCCTGTCCAGGTGTCCATGTAAAGCCCTCCTATTCTCAAGCACACCAACACTCGCATCCAACTTGGTGTTGTCTGCAAATTTACTGAGGGTGCACTCAATGCCCATGTCCAGATCATCAATACAGATATTAAACAGGACTTATGCCAGAACTGGCCCCAGGGGATGCCACTTGTGACTGACATCCAGCAGGGTTTAGCCCCATTCACCACCACTCTCTGGGCCCAGCCATCCAGCCCATTTTTTACCCACTGGAGAGTACTCCCATCCAAGCCATGAGCAGCCAGTTTTTCTATAATAATCTTATAAACATGAAGCAATGTAAGACTCTTCCCAAGTGTAACGTGGATAAATTTTGAGCACTGTGTTACCATTTATTTCAGTATCACTGATCTCTTCCAGATACAATCTAAGTGGGATTTTTTCCTCCCTATCTCACTCTGGCAATACATTAGAGATTCAGTGAGAAGGCTGTAGCTATATACAGTTTGGATCTACGGTTCATCCTTTTTTTTCCTTTTGCACATTGGATTTTTTTTTTAAACAGAGAAAAGTACTTGAGTTGTAACAAGAAAGCCAAAGAAAGCCCCTCAAAACAGCCAAGAAAGCAAAGGAGGAACGCTCCTTGTTCCTCCTCCCTTGAGGGAGGAAAGGAACTGGGAGGAGGACGTGCGGCGGGAGGGAGGGAGGGCGAGGAGACACTTTTATAGCGAAATGTTGAGAACAGGCTGAACTTCCTTAACCCGTGCGCGCCGACCACAACCCAAACAACACCGGAGAGGATGCGAACTCACGGAGCCTCCGTGCACCGACCACGACCGTCGAGCACCAGCACGAGTCCGTCAGTCCCCAGCCGAGACTGCGGACAGACAGACCCGGCCCACGGGGGCACCGGGGCGGCCTGCGATCGCGAACCCCGCTCGCCCCGCTCGTCCCGGCGTCCCGCTGCGCGACCCCCTCCGCACCTCGTGTCACCGCCGCGCTGCGCTCCACCGCGGCCCCGGCCCCGGCCTCGCCCCCGGCCCCGGCCCCCCACAGGTTACCGGTGGGGCCCGCGGGAGCTGCGCTGCCCCAGGGAAACCTTCCCTGGGAAGGGCGGCGGAGGATGCGCTGCCCCGCGCCTCTCCGGGAGTCCCCGGGCCACCTGTGGCAGCGAGCCCCAGCTGACAGGCCGGCGGCGGCGCCCCGCCCTGTGCGGGGACGGCACCGGCGGGCCCCGAGCACCCCAGCAGCGCGGCCCGTGGGGGAGCGGCCGGAGGAGATAGGAAGAAGAGTACCTGTGGCTGTGGCTGCCGCCGCCTCCTCAGCGCCCACCGCCCGCGGCCATGGTCCCGCAGCACGGCGGCCCCGCAGCGCCCAACCGGACCCGCCGCCCCCGCCGCTGCGCTGGCCCCGCCCCCTCCGGCCCGGCCCCGCCCCCCGCTCCCGCCCCCGGCGCGCGCTCCCGCTCCCGCTCTCGCGATGCTTCCCGCCCAGCCCCGCCCCCGCAGCCGCCGGCGCCGCGCGCTCCCATTGGCGGGAGAGCGGCGGCCGCCCCGGAAGCAGCCGCGGCAGCGCTGAGGGCCCGGGAGGGCCGCGCCCCGGGCGGGCAGGCTGCGCTTTCCCTGGCCCGGCTCCTGCCCTGTCCCTCCCCGCGGGCTGTGCCCGGGCCCGGGTGTGGCCTTTGCAAAGCCCCCGGGAGCCGTGTGCGTGCCCGGGCGGCTGGGCAGCTTCTGGCTGCTCCGCCGGGATAGGGGACTGCCCCCCGCTTGCTCGGGGTCGCCTCTCGTGGCCGTCCGGCGGCCTCAGCACGGCGGGTGGGTTGGAGGCTGCAGCCTGGCTTTGGTCAAACGAGGCGCAGACAAGACCGTGAGACCCTGTGTGAAAGTCCCGTGCCCTCCCGCCCTTCACACTGCCTCCCTAAATTCAGGATTCCTCAGGTGTGCTGTTTAGCGCAGCAGATACACGCCTGATTTTCACATCCTCATGCGCTGTTCTGATGTGTGTGTGTGTGAGTGTAGGTGCTGTTGGGACCTGGCATTTCTTTCGGTTTGAATGGAAGCGGTAATGCCGTGTAGCTTCCCAAGAGAACTCCCTTCCAGCAGCAGCAGCAGCAGCTCGTCCAGGCACTAACCTGGCAACAAGGACACAGCGAGGAGAAGTGTGGAACAAAACCCAGTGGATCCTTTGAGCAGTGTGGGCTGGCAGCTCCGTTCCCCCACAAAGGAGAGACTCCGGGAATCGGGACAGCTCTTCCTGGGACACGGCATGTGAGGGTGAGGCTCGGGGAGGAACAACCGAGCCCGAGTTCCGATGGGGCTGCAGGTGGAGACCGGGCAGCGTCTGCCTGCCTGCAGCAGCTTCTGCAACACAGAAAAAAAGGAGTCTTCAAAGCTACGTTCTGACCAAAAAAAGTCCCAAACTTCATATATTAGGGAAGAAAAATAAATCATAAAAAAATACTAGCCTTATAGCTCTTTCCCTCCTGAGTGGTTTCAAATTAACCTGCCCCATTTTACAGAGAGAAAGAGGGAAACTACCCTCACCCCCTCAGAAATTGCACTTCTCTTCTGAATACCACCTAAGACCTATAAAAAGGATATGGGATTTTGTGCTACTGGATCCTCGTTACTTTTCTAGATGACTCCTGCTTTGGCCTACCGTCTGTTTTTACTTGAGCTGTGGCTTTCATTTCTATTTAGTCTCTGAGGAAGGGCCATTTCTGGGTTGTACAATCATTTTAGACACTTCAGAAGTCAGGGGGTTCATATTCATTTTTGCCTACAGGTAGGTGAACTACATTTTTATTTACGCTAAAACCTTCTTAGCTGTGCAACAAAGCTGTACAAAGACTACATAGATAAAAGAAACAAAAGATTGGTTCTAAACTGTGTCACAGTGTGTGGCATAAGTGGGACAAATAAAATGTTTCTCATTTCCTGTAGGTCCCTGTGGGATGGAGAAAAAGTACATGAATAATAGCATCAAATTTAACTCAAGTTAGTCGTCATTTCAGTGCCCATCGAGACCAGCCTGATTTGGAAATACACTGTGGTTTGGGTAAAGACGTTTTAACATTTTGTTCATCTTCGGCTTAACAACAAAATATCTCCTTTTGACCAGCTCCATCATTAAATACATTTTTCAGTTTTCATGAAAGGTAAAAATTCTGTAAGAAGGTTTTGTTGTTTTTAATGTATCGTGATTTTCTGTGTATCAACAGTAGGTAAAAAATTTCCAAAACAGAATAACTATGGAAGCAATGTAAACATGAGAAAGCATGCTTTTAAAATAAATTCAGCCCTTTTATTCCCTTTGTTTTATAATTCCCCTTAGACTGTTCAGAATAATGAGTTCCTATGGCTCCCTGCCAAAACCTTGAGAAAAATCAAGGTTTACCCTCATCAGGAAACTATGAAACATAGCCCATGGCATGCCATTGTTTATCATAAAAAATATTTATTCTTTTTTACGCAATAATAAAAATGGGGATAACTTTGAAATAGTGATTTTTTTTTTTTTTTAACAATTGATTTAAATACCGCCTATGTAAAAGTACAGGAAACTTGTCATCCAACACTTCTTAAAATTTATATTAATTATGAAAAAATACAGTGTTGGTTTCTGGGCTCTGATATTTTCTGTCCTGTTAATTTTATATTTTTCAGGGCAGGATCTCGCCAGTCAGAGCCCATCCCACTGACCCCAGCCAGGGGGGAGGTCAAGCTCAGGACAGCCCCAGCCCCGGGGCATCAGGCACCTGTGGGGACAGGGATAGGTCTAGGCCAGGCTGGGATATCAGTCCATGTGTGAGGGCCAGGATCAGGCCCCATAAAGGGAATCAGCATCAGGCAGAGCTGACCATGCACCTGTAATGCTTTCTGCCCCATCATTTGGTATGAAAAATAAGCATCTTTAGAATCTTTTTTGTCAAAACTGTCATGTCCTTGGTATTATCCTGACTCACTGTCTGCACCTGTCTATTAAGCTGGATATTTCAGGATCACTGGTTTGGAACAACTTGTTCAAAGACTGTCTCAGACTGAGTTATACGTCATCTCTCTCAGGTATTGAATGCCAGCTCTGTGAAGGGTGTTGAAGATCTATGAAGGGTGTTGAAGAAATAGTCTGTGACTTTATGTGATGTAGTTTGTCCATTTTCTTATAGTCCCTTACTTACATTTTTTCCCTCAGTACATGAAAACGACACAGTTGTATGATTGTGTGTGATCATCGTTTTGTTGGCATTTTTTTGATGATATTGCCTCTGAAAAATGTGCCTCTATAACTAAAGCTTTTTTAAGTTTAGGCAAGACCTGAAATTATATCCTATAAGCTACACTTAAAATAATAAGGATTGCCTTCTCAAAGGCAGATGAGTAATTTATAGTATTATTCCTACCTTTAACAGGAGGCCTAGCACACTCTTCCTGTTTGAAAAGCTGTGTAAGCCTTTGCAATTGATCCCTTTGCAGCAAGCTGGGACGGATGTGCCATGCTTGAAAATATTCCCCCCTCCTTCTCCCCTTCCCCATCCCCCACCCCCCCAAAATAAAAATCTAAAGCTCGTAGCTCATAGTGTAATAATTTAATGAATGACTTCTAGTGGCTTATCTGTTTATAACACACCCTTCAGCTCTCCAGCCCAGCTCCCTGCTCCTGCGTCTGCGCTGCTTCTGAACTGTGCCAGCGAGAACATTTGTGAAATCAAGCAATAAATGAGATTGAACTGAGAGGACCAGAGAGCAACCTGCTTTCCTTCCATTTTGCTGATCCAGTTCACCAGCATAATAAATGTGTTAGTGTGGCACTGGAGACAGCACAGACACAACCAAGAACAGACACAGCTTACATGGCCTTGTTCTGCTGCAAGTGCACACCTGGGTGTTGACTTTCCTTAGCGTTTAGTGCCTAGTGCCTATTCAGTGTCTCCTTGAAAACACTCCTGGCATCTCTACCACCTCACTGGGTAATTCTGTGAGTCATCTTGTCGTGAACCTGGGCTGGACCATGGTCTTTGTCTCCACCAAAAGTTGGGTTTGTGGCATTATGTGGCATTTACGGTATCATGTGATGGCATTTTTTGGTTTCTCTTCACCAAATGCTTCACAAATCCATTGTTTCCAGTGGCACGTTTGAGGAGTCATTTCTATTTGCATGTTTATGGGTATTTTAACTCCTTTTTCAACAGCAAAAAGATAATAATCTTCATCTATGTAACCATGTTGCCACTATTACTGGTTCCTCTTTTTCTGGAGTTTGATCTGTAACTGATGTGAGTCATTTTCCAGAACAATGTGCATAAAGGGTGTAATCCACAGATTCTGTACTGAACTGGCCGGTTATGTCCTGCTGACAAATGAGTTGCCGGAGCCAACCTAATGGGCCTTTTAATGCGAAATGGAAAGCGTCACATGCTAACCTTATCAAAAGATGCATTGTACTCCATAGAGATGGTTGTAGATGCTATGAGATTATTATCCGAAGCCTTGGAAAGCTCTCTGAATTCACATCCTTTCTGTGCATTGTGTTTATTAGAGGATGTGATAAACGCCGTCACTGTGTTACACAAGACCATACAATAATAATTGGAGCTGGCTGGGAAGTGAAATTTTTATTCTGCAGGAAATTCCAGCTTGTCAATATTTTGTTTCATCGAGTGCTGGAACAAAACGTGTTGGCTCTGCAGCCTTTCTGGCAAAAATGGAACAATCTATTTCTTTGCCAGCTGACAAGCCTGGGAAGCCAAGAAACCAACTAAGCAGTCGGCCTGATGCCAGCGAGCTGGGTAGCCAGTCAGCTGAGCTATGGTAAGAAGCCAGCTTGGCCAGCAGCCACAACCAGATCACGCCTAGAGCTTCTGTAGAAAGTTTTGATGGAACCAGGACAGTCCAGAATTTCCAGTGCCAATCTGTTCAGTTAGAAGATGGTCAAACACCCTCTCAATAACTGACTGCTGTCAGGAAAGGGTGTAACTGTACTGCACTTTCTGTTCCTTATGTGTTTCGTTCTTCAGCTTTCGCCTTGTGTCTTAAACACATCTCTATTGCTCATACGAGCAGATTAAATCAAAGAATTTTCCTTAAAGATTAATGACGACACCCAAGCCCCTGAGGGAGTTTTCAGTGTGTCCCTCAGTGCTAGTTTTGTGTTTGTTATTTAAATAACGCTGTGTGCCAGCAGTACCTCGTGGCGTCTGCCCGTGCATGCCCTGCTAACCCGAGTTACACAGTTACTACAGGCAGTATACTGTGAGATTGGAGTAAACTCTTGTCTGCTATCAGATAACACACTATCTCATTTTCTTCAGCCCATATTTGCAGATGAATTTAAGACTAACTTGCCAAAATGCAATAACGTGGCAAAAACATCTTCTGAACTAGGGAAGTGATACTGATCTTTCCTGGGAAGTTGGTAATGTGAAGGTCAAACACAGATATGGAGAGCACCCTTCTCTCAGAACTAGCTGTGTTCAAGTAGTCAGCTGTTCTCTCAATGTAACCCTGAACATTATTGTAGAATTCTTGCAATGCTCTGGTTATTTTTCCCTTTTGTTGTATTTCTGGAAAGGTGTCAGACCGGTTTGTAAAAAAAAAGTTAAATCTTTGCCCTCCTTTTACAGTTATGGTATCATTATAAAAGGTAGCAAGAGCTTTTTTCAAATGTTTAGATAACTTCTGTTATACAATAAATTTTATAATTCCTTAAATCTGCAGACACTGTACATGCTGTACACATCTCTTGTTTGTTTACAACCAGTTGCTGCCTATACTTCCTCTTTAAAACCCAGAGGTGTCGTATACCATCCTTACTACCACTGTGGTAACTCCAGGGAACAATGAATTTTCTTGTAAATGTTCAGTGGTAATTAAATTTTCTGCAACTTCATCTGTTTAAATAGTCTCTAATATTCCTCTGTGAAATTAGAGGAAAACCAGATGCTTTACTGAGACATATTTCAAATCTTGTGCCTTCCACATGTAAACAAAAGTGACTTATTTTCTCTCTTGAATTCAACTACTGTGGATGTGCTATAGCTTCTGGATTCCAAATAAATTCACTGTCAGTTTTCATTGACCTTTATATCTTCTAAGCATGGCCCTGTTTATTGCTGGTTTTAAAGTTTATTCTTGAACTGGAATTCATTTTCATAGTGAGTATTTTCTCACAATGAAAATAGTTCAGTGTAATGTTCATGATGTGCTTTCTCCTTCGTTTCTGCTGGACTTGTTGCATAGTTTGCTGTGTTCTGCTGCAACATATCTTGAAATGTGCTCTCCATCTCAGATGAAATAACTTGAGCTTGTGTTTAAGGTTTAAGTTAGTCTCAGTATGACCATTTGCCTTGCCTTTTTTGTATTCCACACACGAATTACTGCTGCTGTGTGTCATTTAAATCATTCTGATTCTCAATTTCCTCAGGGTTGCCACATATCCAGAGATTATTTAATTTCCCCTCTGATTCATTCTATAATAGAAATGCTCTTTAAACATGAGCACCCTTTAATTACAGTGTTACTGTCTTTTTCCATCAAAATATTGACTGGAAACTACCTTTTTTATACCTGAAGTCCTTACATGTTTTGGTGATACCTTGTCAGTAAAACAGAATTAATAGCCTCCCCTGAACTTTGTTTTCAGTTCTCTCTCTAAAATACAATAAATAAAAGGAGACTAAGAGTGACAAGGAAATCATCACCCAAGACAAACTAGAAGTGCCTCATTCTTCCATCCACATGGTTGTGTAAAAACTTCTGTAATCCAAAGGATCCCAAAAAGCCTTGTGTCAGAGAGAGGGAATTTTTACCCCATGGGGGTTACTATTGTGAAAAATTCACTGTACACGCCTTTCCAAGGACTTCTTTGCAAATCACTGTTTGAAGACACAAAATCTTGGCAAAAATGAAACACAGAACAGAAATACCTGAAAGAAATGCTGCGAGTCCTTCCCTACCACTGTAAGATTTCTGAGTAGCTGAGTTGCCTTCACTGAAGGCAATTTCATTTTCCCAATTAAATTTTTCAAGGGACATTTCTTAACTCAGAAATGTTACATTTACACAGCCTACTGAGAACCAGATAAATTTAATTTTAAAACGGTTTTTAAATGGAAGCTCACTTGATTGTGACAGTAAGTTGAGTTTTTCAAGAGTCAAAATGTAGCTTAAAATTATCTTGGTACCTTATTTTACTACATACTTTGGACCACGTACCACTGAAGTATTAGTTGCTCTTGTAATTAAGAAAGTTAATTTTTAACTTTGTTGAAAGGAGTGTATCTTCTGTGTGGTCACTTATGCTTTAAAGCTGTGGAGATATATATATAAAACAATATAAATATATATTTTAACATATAAAATCAAAATCGTTTTCATCAGTCAAAAGGGGACTAATCCATTGTTTGCTCAGTTGCAAGAAACTGCATTAGGAATATTTGAAAACATAGTAAAAGTGTTCTAAAATCAAATTGTTTGAGCTTCAACAATGTGTCATCATTTACAACTGATAAGACACTGTTCTGTCTATAAATGAATGGAAAATGAGAATTAATATTTGCTTTTAGATAAGTGCCCGGGTCATATGTTGCATAATAAAACAGATGTGCTATAGATAAATCAGAATTTGATCCTGAAAGCTGTGTTGTTAAAGTATTAATTTATTTTTTTCTTATCTGCTAAAAAGTTTCCAAAATTACCAGTAGCTTTTAATTTAATCAGCTTTGAATACATGGAAATGTTGAGGCTTGTCCCTGCAGGTTGGTTATCTTGCAGGATTGCAGTCAAAAGCTTTCTTAAGTATTTTCCTGCTACTGAAAGTTAGGTAAGAATTGACCAACTGTGATTTTCTGTTCTCTAGGGGCAATGAAGATGCGGTACAGGAAAGAAGTTAGTGGCTGAGGCCTCAATAATGCTTAAATCTCTTTATGCTAAAAGTCTATGATAGTCATAAGTGTTGAACCACCCAATTCTTAATGAGTATAATAAAGCAACTGAAGGGTAAGTTACAATAACATACTGATGATGGATTATATAGTAATATACCCTTTAAAACACATCATATTAAAGGAGAAAAATGGAAATGGACTTCCATTCCCCTACAAGCCCAACTTTACAATTTCTCTACCAGAAAATGAAGTTACGTTGATCTGATTTAACTTATTGGCAAGATGTGTTGATTTTTCAGGGCATCAAAAGGATTTTTTTTGTGTTTGAGAGCTGATGGATATGAATGATTTGTGGGGGGAAGAACTACAGGGTTTCAGAAGAATCACAGAGCACTTTGCATGCGGTTCCTGTTAGGAAATAGTCCAATGTTTTGTTTTCTCATCTCGGTTCCCTCAGGCTCTGGCAAGACAGGTTTGCTTGAAGGCACAGTTTCTCCTCCTGCCTCCTTCATTATCCAGGGAGGAGGAGCCTTTTGGAGCTTTGCAGCTTTGGGGCTCATTTTTCCCTATCACAAAAATAGACCTTTGGGGGTTTTTGTGAGGGACAGTTTTAGAAGATGCAAGGCCACTCCTCATAGCTGGTATGTGAAATGAGAAATGTGCCAGGATCCAGAGTACAAATTATAGCTTCATCTCCTTTGGCTTGATTTTAATTCAAGGCTGGGTTTTTTTTTGGTCCCCTACTCAGGTGTGCTGGGGGAGGATAATTAGTTTTGTAAATGCACTTGATGAGACTGCAGAAACCTGATAAGTATTGATGATTGATTTTAAGGCTGGGTTTCCAAGAAAACTTAATTACAGTTTTATAGGTGATGAGTTTTGAGATATTTGAAAAATTGAAAGTAACATTTGTAATTAATATAAATAATAAATTGCAACTTAACATAGCTATATGGTATATTTGAGGGTAGTATACATGTGTGAGTGAGAAATACACACTGTGCCAGAGAAAATACATTATATTCATTAAAATAAAGTATTCTACTGAGGCTTTTTAGTGTGGGTGTTTTCCAGTTCTTTTCAGGAAAGATAATGATGCACACTGCAGGTTAAGGAGACTTTGCAGGATGATACAGAACTAATGTGAAATGATCCTAATTCAAAAGTAAAGTTCTGCCAACAGCACAAAGCACTGAAGAGAAAGATGACAGCTTCTTTTGAAAGAAGCTTGTTTAGAAATGTTCTTCTATTAAATTTCCTACTCCTATAGAAATGTCATCATTTCCATCCCAGATCCAACAGTTCAGCCTGCATTCTTGACAGGAGTTAACAAAAGATAGTTTACATGAAGGTGCCCATTATCCAATGCAACCCAAATATAGAAAACATTTATTTATAGCTTCTATCATTTGGTAGTTTTCTCAAGTTTTACAGTCTAAAACATAGGGTTTATAGAAATGTTCTTGTTAGTGATACAGATTGATCCTCTAACAAGGGTTAAAATTCCTTTTTTTTTTTACTTTTTTAATGAAAATAAGAGCTCTGCACTTATTTAAAAGCAGATTGGAATCAAAAATTACTGATTTTGCACTTTAACTAAAATGCTAAACCCATACAATAAACATATGCACAAAACACCCCAAACTCACCTCTCACGGAGAGATCTATCCAATTTATCCAAAACAAAATTCAGACAGGATTGACTTCCACCAGAACTTAGCCATTCTGTGAGAAGTGCCACAGGACCACTAATAACAGCAGGTGTCTGGGTCTTCTCCTTGCCTCACTGGGAGGAAGAAAGGAAGCTCCAGCAAAACGCTGGGATAAAGTATCTTCCCGGGACACTGGTTACATGTCTAGTCATACAGCTACAGAATTAGCAACATCATTCCAGGCTGTGCTTTTCTGCTTTCTTTGGAGATGTCACATTCCAGGATGGATACTACTGGCTCATCTTTTTTTAATAGCACATGTAAAGGATCGGGGCATACTTTTGTTCCTCTTATAGTGCCCTGGTGTCAGTCTGGAGGACGAGAAGCTGTCAGTGTTTCTACTTTAATTCTCTTTTTCCCTGGTGAACCTGAGGATGTGGTTTCTGACAGCTTGCTGGTGATGGTGAAAGGGGAATATTGCCTTCTCTTTCCCTTCTGTCTTTTCCTCTTTTCTCCCAGTACTACCATCTCACTGGGCCAGTCCTAGTGCTAGATCCTTCTACCACTTGGCTTAGTTCATTAATCCAGCTGATCCCAATCACACTGTCATGTTCCTTGATGCTTCTTGGCCATATTAGGGAGTTAACACTGGTTGACAGAAGAGGCTGACAAAACCCAGTGCTGGAGCTGGGCAGGGAGCAGAGAGCCAGACAGGGAACAGGCCTGTGGAATCAACAACCTAAAGCTTCTGTTCTTTTAAGCTGCATGGCGGCACAGTGTGTTTTGAAAAGTAGGTGAGCAGCTCCATGGTTTAAAGGGAGTGCAAAGGAGGGAGGGAGGGAGCAAACCATCGTGTTGGCAGTGGGCTTCTTTGTGTGCTGAAGCTCTACAAGCACTAGATGGCCTGCTTTTAAAGGAAATGGGCAATCCCATCCATTTCTGTGTGAAAGAGGACGTGGAAAATACAATTTGCACAAGTTGTGCATCTATTTTATGCATCATGCTATTCATGCTATAACTTCATTGCCTCTGTAAAATGATAATCCTGTGTCTGAAGGAAGAGACACCACCAGTGCTGGTGTTGGGTGCCCTCAAAGACACCGAGGCCAAAGGAGAATGGAAGGTAAGAGATGCAGCTGCCCTGAAAAGTGTGAGATTCAGACAGATAAACTCCATTTTAGCTGAGGTATTGAATGTCGTGTGGGACAGTCCTCCTAACAGCTGTAATTTGTGTATCTCCAAAAGAGAATGACTTCGATTTTGGGCCAGCAAAATGAGTCAGTCCAAAAGGAAAACTTTGATTTACTATACAGGTCTTGAACTACTAAATAAATAAAAGAAAAATCAGGTAATATTGAAAGCAAACAAAGCTTTGGTGAAATTGTGATTCTAACGCGTCATTTGAACAGCATCATTACACACATCTATTTTCACTGAAGCCTTACACGCTAGAGTCACTCAGTGCCCAAAACTAAGGTGCAACAGAATTTTAGCATGGCATGCACCCTAAAATTCTCATTTTTCTCTGTTTAATTTGAGAGGTGGGAAACTGGTGGCAGCAACAAGTGTTCCTGGAAGCCAGAATGGGAACATGAATGGGTTGGTACAATGCCGTGTAATATCTTTTCTGCACTGTGATTCTTCCCAGGCAAAACCCCTCCACCAACACAAGGGCACCTGATGGTCACGTTCCCACAAATCACAAAGCAAGTAGGTCTACAGAGGATAGGAGTCCTCTCTAAATTAAGGAAAAGTATTATTTCTTTCCACTCTCCCAGGGATTAGTCTGGATATCAGAAGCATTTAAACTGGGTATTAGCTAAGCAGGTGTAAAAGAACCACAAGGGTTTATGTTCCAAGTTTTTCGCCATTTAATCCAGCAAGGGAAAAAGTCTTTAATAAAAACCCAGATTACTCAGCCATCTAAGAAAACACAGAACATTGAATCTTGTTTTCAAAATATATACATTTGGAGAGGGGATTTATATTGAAAAAATAGGCCATGATATATTGTTGATCCTGCTAGGAAATGATACGGTAATTTAACTTCTCTTTAAAAACTAGCACTTCCATCAAACTTTAATTGAGCTTAATCTGCCGTTAGCAATGGTTCTTATTGAGTGAGAAGTAAATTGTGATTGATTGTCCTGACATAATTAATTGCTGTTGTAGTTTTCAACAATTTAGGCTCATTTGCCCAGGCTACTCTTTCCACAGTGTTTGGAAGATTTAATGATTACTCCTATCAATAATTTAAATAGGCTTAAGATTCTGGGAATTACAGAGTAATCATTTTCATGGCTGAGTGGTCACACGGAGATAAAATTATATTGAAAATTTTAATTCTGAGGACGTTTGATTTGTAAAGGAGTATATACCCTACTGAGACAACTCTGTGAAGGTTTCACACTGCAACTCTAGAATTTATGCTCTTCGTTTCTTGATGTTGTGATGGAGCAGAGCTGGTACAGGTATTGTCTCCTCCATCTCTCCTTGTCTAGCTGCGTAATTCCTTTATAAATTCTCTAAGGAACATACTTGATTTTTATTCATATATAAACTCATTCAATTATTTTCTTCTGATGATATAAGTAAGATAACAAACGATACATGTGACTTTGGTATCTGGCAAAATAATTTCATACTTCAACAGCATTTTACAAGGCAGTCAATGCTGTTTGATGCTCTCCCTCCTCTTCATCTGGAGTGTGGCCCCTGTAGCTACATTTCCTTGGGTTTAGGGCCTGTGGAGTGCCTGAAAAAAGATGCTCAAACCTGGTGGTGTGAAAGGTGAAGGCCCAGAAGAGAGGAAGTGAGAAACAGAATGCCAGAGCAGAACTATGCAAGGCTCATCTTGTTAGTGTTTAAAAAAGAAAATCTCACTTTATAACTTCCTGTTTTATTCAAGAGCCTGGGTTTTAATTTCAGGAAAGGGTTGCCCACACATCCAGGTAAAGCCACTCTCCTCTGAGCTGTCGCTCTGCCTTGGTTGAGGAATTGGCCCCAGAACCCACCTGCTTCTGCCAGATTTTACAGAAGCTGATGAAGGGGAAAGGATAGCCTGAAACCATTACTACCAAGCTTTTTGTGCAGGTACTCTGAAGTGACCTCTGACCCTACAATCCTTAAATAAGCAGCTTACCCAAAGAAACCATGTTTTGGGAACAGCTCCGTGGCATCTTCAACTTCTTGAACTTTTTTTCCTTTTTGTTCACCTGAAAATAGCCCCCTGAGATTTCTGAATTACTGAATTAATGCTTTTAAGCAAATTATTTGGAAAACAAGTCATCAAGCACAAATCAGAAGTACATACTCTTACACCACTTGCAGGCTCCTGTATGACTTGACCTTCAGAGTACTGATGGCTTCAACAGCAGATTGGAAATGCTGTGCCCAAGAGGTCACACCGTCAGCTGAATCACTACACCATTAGCAGATATTATTATTATTATTATTATTATTATTATTATTATTATTATTACCAGGGACATGTGTTAGGGATTCAGAGGTATTACATGTCTGATTCTAATTAATGAACTGCTCTACTCAGAGGATAGCCTGACTGATAGGAGAACACATATCTGTGTTACGTGAATGTCACTAGGCAGCAGACAGATTTTTTTTTTTTTTTTAAATGAAATTGAAGAAAGCAAATTGCACTTGGCAAAGTGTAATTGGGAAATGACAGTAGGTACCTGAGAAGGGCTGAAGTCTTTGAGCCATGGGAGATGCAAATAACAGCGAAAGGGCAGAGGGGAGGAATGAGTTCAGAGGGGCAAATGCAGACACAGCTGTGCACTGCTGTCAGGGAAAGGAAATGGAAACTAAAGTTAGAGCAAAAAATCCTGCTGCCTCAGCGAGGCATCTGCCACATCCCAGGATGTCCCATTTCATCACCATGACATCTCTCATCTCTCCCTCTATAAAAAGAAAGGGGCACTTCCGTGTAGATCCCTTCGGCTCTCATCGGAAGGAGGGCAGGGGCCAGCTGCTGCTTTCACTCCTCAGTGTGCATTTGGCCAGGACAGAAGCTATTGCACCTGCCTCGTGTTCTGTCATGCTTTGGAGATAGATTCAATCCATGACATTTTCCTACCATTAGACGGCTGGGGACGATTAAGGCTGTGGCTCCATTGACATATTTTATTTTCAAAAAGTATAGCTTTAAATATGATCAGAACTGCATTTATGTAATTAGGAAATAGTCTGCAATAACTCCAACAGAAATGGAGCAAACAATTAGTTAAATACACAGCCAGTTCAGGCTAATGCCATACTCCTGTATCTGCTTCCAGAATGGGCAGATTTTAATCTAAACAAAAAACTTTAGAGGCCTGAATGACATAATTTAAAAATAATTTTTCTCAGTTTTTACCATGCTCACTGTTCCAGGATTTTAATATTAACATGAAATGTTAATACTGCACCAGTTTCGTTTTTGCCCTTGTAGTTTATCATGCCATCCCCACTAAACCTCTTTAAATAATTTGCTGCTAGACTTTGGTTTAGACAAAACATCCATGCAGCCCTTCTTGATAAAATAACTCCAGGCAATGAAGCTGTTAGATTTGCTTTGGGACTTCGAATTTCAAAGCTTGCCTGTCTGCAAACTTTTTTTCCCAGATTTTTTATTAGTTTAGTGATAGGAGTTAAAAGTTAGCACAGTTTCAGACTTCATCCTCAGCTATTTGGTGCCACTGCCATGAACAAACTGATTATATGCCACAAGTACTAACACATGGTGTGAACAGTTCACCCATTTACCAAACTTTTCTTAAAATTAATAGAAATTTCTTTCAATGCATCTTCCAGGTTAAGGCTTATAATCCAACTACTTTTTCATGTTCGTTGACTTCTAATTCACAGAAATCTGATTTATGGGCAAGAAGAACTGTGGGAAGCCTACTTTATTGTTCAGTCTAACTGCTAGAAGAAATTCTGGAGAGTTCCCGGTGTCCAAGAATCATCACATCCAGTCTCCTCATGTACTGCACAGTACCACCCCTAGTGCTGTCCCCTACTTTACCCAGTGAGTTATTTCTCCTACTACAGTCTCTCATTTATGCCACAGCTGATCATTGAAACCAACCACTTCAGTTTAGTTAAAGAAATTGAATCTTCCCAAAGCCCACGTAAAATTAAAGTACAGGCTTCAATCCTAAGCACCTGGAATTCATGGTACATTAAAACCCCCAGCACTGACCTTTAAGCTTTCTGGATTATCCATAAAATCACCTCTCCAACATATGATCACTTCGGGACAACAGGATCCCAGCCACAAGACAACTTCATCAGTCACAAGATTATTGCCTTCATGAACTGACTTAGATCCCTATACATTCTAATTTTCCTTCTGTATATGCCACTGATCGTAGTCACTTTCACATCGTGTCTTGTGTTAAGTACCAGCCTGGTAGCTCCCTGACCTACGACACAGCAGTTGATGCTGCCTGCAGAATGGCTCTCTGGAAAAAACTCCGTGAGGGTTTATTAGGGTTGGTGCTGGCGAGGCACAGTCCAGACTATTGAGGAAAAATGTGCTTGCTTTGCTGCCACTTACCCGTGAAAAAGCTACTGAGCGTTCTGTTTTAATGACTGCTGTTACCATGGATGCAAATGCAAATCTGTTTTTACACTTAATGCGCTGTGTGGCAGCACGATCCAGCAGAAGATCCCTGCAAATGTAAACATCTACATGCACGGTGACCTACTTATATCTGGGTTTGCACATAGCCATGTAGAGGATGTATAAAAGCTGTATTCAAAGCCCCTAATTTTAGACAATTTTCAGGCAGTCTTTGGCAGACTGAGTAGAAATGATGCTCGATTGTCATTCACCCAAATTTTATGTAGTTTTAATACACAGAGTTTTCTTTTAAATTCCAAAGTCTTAGGCTATGCCAGGGACTTGCCATTGTATTGATTTCAATGGAGAATTCTGGTTTAGATTTGATGACATTGGTAGCAGCCCATATTACGAGTGGATAACATCTAAAATTCAGTGTCATGATGTTCAAGGATTTCCACTGATTTCTAGACACAAAAAAAAAAAATAAAAAAAATTCAAGGACTTATATACATTGAATGCATTCTGTTTATTTGAGAAGGAAGATCTCATACGAGTGCCTGTTATGGAAGGCATCTCTTATCATGTACAATAAAATCAACCATTGCTTCCAGCAGAATACAAAAATACACATCTCAGTGACTTCCATACAATAATAAATATGTAATCATGCATCCAACAATAAAAAGGCACGGAAAACTGGTCACTTAGTAGTCATAAAAATTACTAACTATATTAACAAAGCCACCCAAATTATCTGTACAAGGAAATGTAACAATATATTCCAAAGGTGAAAACACATAAAACATCTTTAAAATAGTATATGCAATAAATACCTCAATTGTTTTTATATATTAAAAATAAAACTGTGCCATTGTAAACAGTATGTAAACAAACAAAATTCACTGTTCCTTACCATTATTACAAGTAAATAAAGCCAAAAGTTACACCCCTGCTCTGTTAGATATACTTCATTGGCAAGTTTTGTCAGGCAGTTTAAAGTTTTACTCTTTTCTGCAGCAAACAGAGCCTGCTATGTGTGTAATTCTAAGTATTAGAGTAATTGCTAAGCTTCAGAACTGACCACCCAGGACGTAGTAGGTCATTAAAGAGAACTGGAACTAGGAAAAGCAACTCTTGCTGTGTTGTGGACAAAAGTAATTTATTTCTACTACATATAATAGTGTGGGTAAAACTCAGCGGTTCATGTAACATTGTTCTCCTACAGGACTCGAGGGGGGCTGTACAGAGGTGGTGAGCATCCCTATTCCCATGGGCGGAGAAAGTGAGGCACTCCGAGGTTAACTAAGCTGCCCCCAGTCTTACCCCAGTTCCATGACAGGAAACCAAAGGCAGAATCCAGACCTTCAGCCACTTCCTCCTCATTTCCTCAGATATCACATGGCCTTGCAGACAAATAAAGGTGTGTCCTGAACTCCAGTCCTGATTAGAATTGCAAAAAGACAACCAACATGCAAAAGGAAAGGTGACCGCTCGCTTGGGTGCCCATCTGCCCCCACTAAAACCATGGAGCCTTGCCACCTAGTGCAGCAGGAGCACAATAGGAGCTTTGCCCCCACAAATCTGTAATCAGATCCACATCAGCAGACTAAGGAGCCCAGGCAGAGCCCTGTGTATGCTTCACAAGCCTACTGATTGCCTCTAATGTTTATTCTTTGGAGGTCTGTTTCCACAGCCAACAAACTCCTAGAAAGTTCAGCCAAGGTGCGTACTTCCCACCTTATTAGCAAGGGGAAGAATAGGAATCTGAATATGATCCTTTCTTAAACAAAATTATAGGAAAATATTCCCAGAAGTGGTGGGCATTTGCACAGATATCTTCAGAAAGAGCATCATGAAGGAATGTGTCTGCTTTGCTATTTCTTCAGCTTTTGAAAACCTTGACATAAATACCTCATTTTACAAGTCTGACTATCCCTGGGATGATTATCTATGATGAATATAAACTTACCTGTTCTCAACACATGTATTTCAAAGTGCACGTTAGCTCATTTGAAAATTATATTTTTTAGCCTTATATGAAGAAATTAGGATGTATCTACTTAGCTGTTTCACAGCCATATGGTTTTTTTACAGGAAGAATACACTTCAAGCATACACAATTATATGATACCCTGGAAAGGGATTTAGGAAGCGCTGCATTACGGTATTTTTCCTCCCTTGTGCTATGAAAGAACTGATCCTTCTGCCTCTAGACAAGTGATACCTCTAATGTCAAGCAGTTGTCTGACTTGCCTTACCACTTAACATTTTCATCGTTTTAATTCATCCATGGAATATTAAAAGTCATTCAACGCACTGGCTCTGAAGATACCTCCATGTCTTGATGAGAAGCTTAAAGCCACATACTTACTATGTAACATTTTTTTTCCCAATAAGGTACTTTTGGATAAGGTACTTTCAAGTGTCTCATACCAGATCTGCAGAGACAGGTGAGCTGCATGAGATCAGTAGGTATAGAAAACAGACAGGACAACTTTTCATTTATCAATGAATATTTCTTCATATTCACCTGCCACATTGCATTTTCACTTTGTGGAGAGAGGCATGAAAGGTGATCTCTTTTTAGATGATTCTGTATTAAATCTTACAAAAGTTATTTTAGAAGGTATTTTCTTAGACATATTCAAGGACCAGATCAATGAAAAATTCTGTACATTCTCTGAGGCATATATTCCCACCTGTGTTGTAGTTTGCAGGTTCTGTAGAAAAATCCAAATAGAAACTGCAGATTTCACATTGGGAAAAAATAAATACATTTCACTCATTTAAAAAAATTATCACAGTAGGAAAATAGCCAGTAAACAATAGATTCAGAGGGGTTTAATCTTGGCCCCAGTGAGATCAATGGGAGTTTTGCCATGGATTTCAAAAAAGCCAAAATTTCACCCAGAATCATATACAATTCTTTAGCTGACAACAATCATAAACATCCTGCCACCCCATTGTATAAGTTAAATATTAATAAGCATCTGTAAACATCCTGCAATTCATCTGATATAAAAAATACTATAATAAAAACAATGCAGCATCTCAAGCACTGTATAGTTTTAAGTTTTTTTGGCTCTACACACAAGTTGGCATCATTATATTGGGTAAAACCAGGGTATGTATATACATATCTATGTACAGGTGTGCTCTCACATACACTACAAACTAGAGACTACGTATCTACACACATCCACACAAATACTGGCAAGAGAATAACGTTCACAGGTATGACATTTAAAAGTCTACCCATGATCAATCTGAGACTGTCTTTTATGTGAGGAGCAATTTCCCCCCACCCAAATCATCTGTAGGCTTACATGTAAATGCTATAACTGAAATACAAGAACAATCTCCAAGGGGCCTAAAGTACTGTGTAAAGCACAGCATATGTCTAAATCCCAACAGGTCTATATGTTCGCAAAGATGATGAACTTTCTTGGGGAGCGAACAGGAAGAACAGGAAACAAAGGGTAGAAACTACACACCAGTTTTTACCTAAGCCTGTACAAACCATGTTAGATGTTTTCAATTGAACATGGTTTTGAATTGAGTGGAAATCATGTGTTCCAGCTCTTTGTTAGAAACTGCTGCTTAGACCCAAATATATGAGTTATGCAGAGAACGGGACAGTGTCACCTCTCTGCAACTTTTTCATGTGTACTTCATGCATCCACTCGTGCATTTAAGTGAATGTTATTACAGAATTAACTAACAGTTGTACTTGACTGGAATACCAGTTAAGTTAGGAGCCTGGCTAATGACAGAAACCACCCATGCTGGTCTGGGATCCTCTCAGAACCTTTGAAATACCTTTAGATGAAATTTACCTTCTAAAATGCCAGAACACAGACTAAAAATACATTCATGCAATTTCATAGTGCTTGACATTTAAAGATACCTGCTCTAGACAGACAGATGTGACAGTGAGAAGGTTTGTTAGTAGCAACTGATTCATTTACCATCGCCATGAATTAAGACAAAAAGCTGCTAATATTAGATGACATTAAATTATTTGTGTGCGATGACAGCAATGAAGAAAAGCCAGAGGGGAGGTGCAGAGATCAGGCCCTCTTCAGCTTTTAGGAGCACCTCAACAGCTTGTACTCTTTATGCACAAGTCCCATCTATTGCATGTCTCATCTGCTACTGTGTATATCACCTTGCCCTTTGATGATCCTGTCAACATACCAGCATATTAAATTACTAAGGTAACTGGCAGCTCTAGGGAGGTGCCATGGTTTCAGCTCTTTTAGGATTCAAAGGACATGATGTAAAAAGGTGGCTAATGAAACGAATTATTTCAGGAAAAGTTCACAAGCTGTACTTCTTGAGTCAGAAAAAATGGTAATTTTTGTCATATATGGGCAACTGCATTTTTCAAGGTGCACAATTTAAGGAGACATAAACCCAAGACAGAAAGTACGGACACCACAAATGACAGATGCCTGTAGAAAATCCTCTGGGATCTGGCTAAGCACACGGTCCAAATGCCTGTTTCAACATACAGAGATGGCATCTTGTGAGAGGACAGGGCTACCAGGAGCTTTCACAGTGAGTATCTGCATGCCTGTGTGCTCATTGCAAACCTTCCTAAATTGCCCAGCTAGAAAATCTTGTATCCTTAACATTCTGATTAAAAGCCTCCAGGCCCTACTTTTCAGCACATGTGCTCTACCCCTCCCTGAAAAGCAAGACCAAGCAGCTTTGAATATCTTTCCTCAACCTCCCCATTCACAAAATAATTGACTGTGACTGCAAAGAGAGTTAGTCCCAAAGAGAGCTTACTTTAGCTAACACCAGGAGAAAAACACAGTTGTCTCTAACAACCCAACAGTGTCATTAAGAGGGAAAGAGATAAACTGTTTTTCATCCAATTAATGCTTTAATTTAATAAAATTGGGACTTAAAATGCTAATTCACTTTTTAAAGTCATAGAAGGGATTTGGGGCATTGTAGAGATTCTATTTTTCACTTTTCACAGTTTCCATAATCAAAACATAGTACCCAATTTTACTTTTAGTTCATTTCTTCCTATTTCCACCTTCCAGTTCACATGCTCTTGTATAGCTATATCTGGATCAAACACAGCTGCCTAAAATAGTTGTTTCCAATGAATTTGGAACAAGAGAGTTCCAAATTACTTTAAACTTTGTACCATATTCCTTTTATATTCAGTAGCTTTTCAATCCTAACACTAGTCTTTGAGTAATACGACAACTCTATTTTTCCGAAGTATTTGTTCCATAGAATAAAATATTCGTTGGTCACTTGGATATTTGTCATACTAATAGCTACCATAACTTTCAGTATTATCAATGTCTTACACAGTTGGTAGAGTTAGCCAAAACACTTCTCTTTCCAAGAGCAGTCAGGTAGCTAGTGTTAATTTTTAGACAGAGCTTCCAGCAGGGATTGCAGAAACATAACTTGAAGGATTTTAGTCCACCATGGCTATGCTAGGCTTTGGAGCCTGAAGCCTTGGTCTATCTTGATCTCCTGGACCACCCTACAACTTTTTCCCAGCCTGCCTGTCCAGCTCTTCTGAACAGAAACCATGGAGAGACATGCAAAGGTTTCATCTTTCCAGAAGCTGGGAAATTATGCAGACACAGGAGCTGGGAAGCAATGTAAAAACGTTAGTAAAGGCATGACCAGCGTTAAAACATCAATGAGGCACCAGCTTGTTCTACCCCCACTAATACAAGCAATAGGTTATACGAACTCCAAATCCCACCAGAGAGCTCACCAAATTTTTGTCAACTGAGAAATAAGTCTTCAATTATTTAAAAGAGATGTTTGTAATTCTTCCATGGGGCACATAGGTATTTTCTGTTGTCTGCTCTGAAGGTGGTAGGAATTTAACAATGCCAACTAAATTGATTGCAGTCTGTCCAGGAATGCTCTTGGGTATGTATTCATCAGCATTTTACTTGTTTGCAAAAGTGTTAATAGTGCTAATATTTTAGTATTTACATATGACGAGGGGATGATGCTTTAAAATTAATTCTATGCACTGAAAAAAACACAAACCTATCAACCTATTTCTTTCAGTTAAAATATTGAGGATGATCACTATTAAGCCTACAGAAGTTGCTATGAATTTTGGTATTAGCTCCAACTGGCTACAGAAATAGTCTTCTCAAGATCTCCAGATGGCTTCCAAATGGATTATAATTTCTGAGAA
The DNA here is from genome assembly GCA_036630365.1 of Acanthiza pusilla. Classification (NCBI taxonomy): domain Eukaryota; kingdom Metazoa; phylum Chordata; class Aves; order Passeriformes; family Acanthizidae; genus Acanthiza; species Acanthiza pusilla. The sequence goes on from JAXCHO010000018.1 coordinate 15,138,045, forward strand.
ACAGACTGGACTTCTGGTATGGCAGAAACAAACATTTCAAGAACATAAGCTAACACTTAACAGAGCTATGAAACCTAATGCAACAGCAGTAGAAAGCAACTAGAAAATTTTTTTCTTTCTGTAAAAAAGATCCATTCCACACTATACTCTAGATATAAATACAGGAATTTATACAACCACTTAAGATTTTCTATTGATAATTACCAAATGATGCTTTATCAATCCTGCTGATGCTACCATTCATCTCTGAAGAGGAAGCAGAGATATTTTAAGTCCTGTCCAAAGTTTAAATCCTGTCCAAACTCCTCAGCTTCCACAAGTCATCAAAAACTTTTTCCTTAAGACAGCAATATAGGCATGTACATTTCTTGCAAATATTAAATCTTTGCAGTTAGAATAAGCAGCATCAAACCTTGATGATATGAAAATCATACCACAAAACATACAATCCATGAAAACAGAATCAAAAATATGGGACAGTCTGTGATATAAATGTATATATAAACAGGATGCTGCATTTGAGAGGTACTTAAGTTATTGGGGTGAAACAATAAATTTAGAATTACTTATTTGATTTTATTTTCTGTGGCTCTCACTTACTCATATGAGCGACAAGATGATTTCCTGGTTGTAAGCTAAATAAATTGCTCCAGCTCAGTTATTTTCAACAATATACATTCCCTGTGACTTTACCTTTAACAAAGACTTTTTGCACTGCTAATTATTAGTTACCAGAACTGTTGAACTCGATAGGCAAGAACTTAATAATAAGGGGTACAGAGAGAGCACTGCAGAAACAGCTGTAAACACAACTAGTGCAATCATTAACAGGAAGCAAAATGGAATTTTTTGTCTTATATGTCCAATATTGTAAGACAATTTTTAGTCTTACATGTCCATTATTACAACTGTTTTTGGAGTAGGACTATGGAACATCCTCTCATATTTGCTTTATATATTAGTTTTCCATTACATGTGAAAAAGGCCTCCTGAAAGTCTTCCTAAAATGAAGACTAGAAGCATTGAAAAACACTGATATTTTTACCCTTGAAGTAAGACATGTTCATTATCAAGGCATTATGAAATTTTCATTAAATTAGCATGAGTGAGTTCAATTAAAAAGTAAAATTGGCAGGTTATCTTTTTCTCTACAAAAAGCATAGGAAAATATAAAATGGACGTTTATTAAGAAAAAAATCAATTCCTCTCATTTGAATTACAGTTGTGAAACACTGCAGTATTAATTTCCTTGGGCAGGGATAGAGGGAGAAAGATGATTTTTATTTATTACTTGCAAGACCATGCATGTTAATTCCAGTTCTAGAAAAAGAAATAACCAGAATGAAATAGTCTGGGAAGGTTTTTGATCATATGCTTTATACTTTACTGCTCTCCCAAGTTCAAAGTATTTTTCTTTGAAAGGCAGAGACATTCAGGAGAAAAGAATAGTGGTTATGGGGAGATACATAAAAATGTATCAAAGAAAATTTGCATTTGCCATCATATAAAAAGCTGATTTTTGAACCTTCTTTTCTTTGAAATATTGCAAAAGATCCCAAACACCTACGACCATGAGTTTGCTTGATTTCATTCAGTTTCTAAGAAGGCATGAGGCTTTATAAAGGCAAAACTTGAATGACCTAAATCAGAGGTTGCTACAGCAATCGAATACAGTGAACTGAGAAAATCCTATTTGAAAATGATAAAACAGAAACATACATTTAGCAACCTGCTGTCATTTTAAAACATGCATTTCTTGTGCTCTTCTCTCTGAGGTGTAGAGCTTTTCACCTATACGAATGCCAGCCACTACAAAAAAATGCAGATTAATGTGCATTCTTTTCAGATTTTAATGTGCAGTGACCACAGAAATCACGGGTATTCAACTAGGGGAAAAATTCATCCAGTAAACTTTGTATAGAGATCATCTTGATAAATCTAGCATGCTGAATCATGCTCCACAGGATCTATTAGGATAACTTCTTTTCTGAAAAACTAACTGCCTTTAGGGATGTGTTTACCTTGTTTTTGTTGCAATATTGGGATGTGTGCTTTGAAGCACTTTTAACAGCGGGATTAAATTAGAAAGAATACAGTTCATTTAAAAAAATAGCTATTTATGTACTTAGTTCTAGGAGCTGGAACTTTTACAGCAGTAAGCAAAAAACCCCAAATCTTAGAATAATCATGAGAGAGTAACACTGTGTTCAAAAGTCATCAGAAAAGCCACATCACTTAAACACAGTTACAACCCACAACCTCCACAGAGAACCCCTGTAAAATATTTTGAGCCTCCCTGTCAGATGCATTTGAACTTCATAGCCAGCACTAGTCTAAGGCGTAGAGTTGCATAAACTTTGCTCTCGTGGGCATCTAATACATACAGCATAAATGATGTTTAAAGTTGTTTTTTCCTACTCACACGTTAAAAAAAAACTGCTTAGGACAATCAAAGTTAAGTTCTTTGGTGGTCATTTAGAAAAATGATCATTGATCAGTTGTCCTATACTGAGGTAATTTGAGGAGTGCCATAAGAAAGTTGTGTTACAAACAACATTTGCTCATTTTCCCTGCCCAAAAGCAGCTCCCATTTTTAATATACGCAGTGTAGACCTCTACAGTGACCTGAAGAGATCCTGTTCCATAGACCACCTTAATGCATTGCATACAGCAAGGCTGCAGGTTGTAATGAGATTGTATCCTACAATCAGGAAAGCAAAATGTATGTATTATGTATTATGTCCTTCAATAGACCAGAAGATTAACTCTGTTGTCCACTGTAACATCAATATGGTAGAATGTCGCCAGATCCTAAAATACAGTGTAGCTTATGCAGAACCAAAGAGAAAAGGAAATAAAACTTACGAAGACTTGACAAATGTCATCTGAACATCATTAAAGGGGTGAATGTCAAGTACATTAAAACAGAACCAAAACCAAGAAACTTTCCATTGTTTGGCTAACTTTCCATTTTTCTGGCATATGCCTTTCATACAAGAGCGTGAAAATCATATCATTTGGCAAAGGCATTTTGGGGTTTTTTTAATGGAAAATCTATTAGAAAATACCCTTTTACTTCTGTTTGTTTACCAGAATAATCACTTATGTCCACAGTGCTCCCAGAGTGGTGCCTGTTGAACCTACAGCAGCAAGAACACAAAGAACTACAATTAGATATAAATTAGGTCTGTTTTCCTTATTCTGATTTTTTTCCCAATAAAACAATGAGGAGAATAAATTCAACTTTCTAAGGGATGAGTCCCATCTACTTGGCATGGAATTACTCCTGTCACACATATGAGGAATGGAGGACAAAACCAGGACACAGTACTTGACATTGGCCTCTTTATAGGAGAAAATAAGTTTTCGTAAAAACCAAATGAAACCTTACTCTGCTGCCCATAAGGAAAACATAAACAGATGTTAAGATACTCTTTAACGTGCAAGAAACATCAAAGCTACTTGATTAAGTAAAAGTCAAGTGTTCCTTGTGCTGCAATGACACATTGCTAGGAACAGTAAGGAGACAGCAATTCTGTGCAATTTTTCTGGCAGGTGGTGCAATGTCATCTAATTTCAAACATTTAAGCAGAATTTTCTTTGTAGATATTGGAAAATTGTTTTCCTACTTGACTAATATTTTTGTGAAAAGTTAACCTGGAAATGAAATTATGGACCCTATATTTCATTTAAGTAAATTGTAAATAACTTTACAAACTCTGGTTTTGCACAATTTCTAAAGAAAGATGGGTTTAATTTTTTTAACCTGTTTAAACTCATGGATTACTGTCTTGCATGTGATTCATCTTAGCATGCATAGTAAAACTTTAGAATCTGGGTTTTTAAAATTTTTATGGTATACTGATGTCGGAGTGCTGTCAAGAAACAAATTGAAACCTTTTCAGAGAAATGCACACAGATGCATTTTTAAATTAATAGTTAATTAGCAATGAGTAAAAGCTTACCCCACAAAAATCAAATCAGCTGCTACATTTTAAATATCTTCTTATGTATGATAAATAAAATTAAATTTTCCTTTAAGAAAATTTCATTAATCTTTAAACCTGCTTTTAAACAATAGAATAAATTAAACAATTAGTGCCTAAAAGTTCAATATGCTACAGATGTTTAAGATAACTGAATAACTATATTAAAATGCACCATGAGAAGATTCTTTATCATTTTCCATGCAGGAAGCCAATTGATATTTTTGTGAGGTACCGGTCTTTCAAAAGTTCTTATAAGTTAGTTACCTGATAAACCTTCTGTACATGAAATATTTAAAAATCTAGCTGTACAGTGTTTCAATCATATATAATCTGCTGAATATGGCAAAAATGCTAAGTTTCCACATCCATACACCCTTTGCCGCAGAACACATTTTAGGCATAACACAACACTGAAGAATAGAAAAGTGCCTGAAACTAAATTAAAAAAAAAAAAAAAAAAGACACTCAAGTAGCAATAAATTAAATCTCATTCAAACCGATATAAAAGTTGTTCAAGTGTTTAAAGTATCAGATGTGTCATGCAACAGAACAACAGACAATTCAGGCAGGCACACCATGCATTATAGTTTGCATTCAGGGTATCACAAGGTATCTCTGCCCTCTCCTGCATGGCCAGCGGGTGCCAGATACCTGCGGCACCGCCGGGCTCACGCCTTGAACCTTCCAACCTTGCCGGTCCCCAGCGCAGGAGCTTTCACGGAGCTGCACCTCGCAGGGATAACCAGATGGCCTCATGCTGTACAGTGGCATCTTGCTGCAGCATAGAGAGAGGCATACTGAGCTGCATGTAAGCAAAGCAATCATTTCTTGATTATATTTTCCAGTCAGCGCAGTTCACCATCAACCCATCAATTTACCAAACTGGGCTTATCCAAACTGGCCAATTTGCACACCAAGAAAACATCTTCGCAGAACATACCACCTTTTCCTTATCTTTTTTTGGCACAAATCCTTTCGTACTCTTGCTGCAAGTTCTTCACCACACAAGAATTCAGAGATGCTAGCCTGTACAAACACCAGTGCTTATTCTTCCATAGAGTAAACTACAAAGCCAAGTGCCTGCAACAGCTTTGCTTCTCCAGCAACTTTCTCTTCTCTTCTCTCTTTAAGGAAAGCACCAGCATAATTACACTTCAGAGAAAGGGGTGTTCTTGCTGAGCTCTTTAATTCCCTGGAGAATTCGCTTCATATGACCCACTTTCGTTATCCCCAGGTCCTGCAGAAAATTTTTAAAAAAGAAAAAGAAAAAAAAGAAAAAGAAGGAAGTTTAGTTTAAAAAAGGGAAAAAGAAACCCCATTGATTACGATCTACCCATGCAACAGATGTCTAGAAATGTGCTCACTACAATCAACATTAACCAGGAAGTGTCAGAAAGAGCTGCTTTACAAAAAGACTGCTTAGAGCATACAATGAATCCCTCTCTGTCTGGCAGACAAAAAATTACTTACCTGCAATAGTGACAACCCTGGGCACTTCAATGTATGTCAAAACCATCTTTGGCTTGACTTCTAAATACAAACACCTTTCACAATTTCTAGCAAAGTAAAGAGAACAATCTCCCCCTCCTCTCTACTATAGCAATCAAATGCTTGGTAGGACGTGATGGATTAGAACTTCTGTCCAGCAATGTCACTTGATCTGAGGCCCTAAGATGTCCGCTTTAATCAATAAACACACATATCCCCAGTTTCTCCAGGGGAAGTGGATATAATGGCTACAGGTATGTAGGACAACTTCCCTTTAGAGAGCAATAGAAAAGGTAAACATTTGTTTTTCATTCCAAAAGGGTTACATCTCCTAGCATGAATCTTCCTGACTAGAGAGCTGGAAGAAAAAGTCTCAGAAACATGACAGTCACATCCCAAAGGAAAATTTAAAAAGCATAAGAGTAAATTTCCTTGTAGCCACCTTTTAATCATTCCCAGCAGCTGAAATGTTTCTATTACTGGTTTCCAGACAAATCTCTGTTTGCGAGGACAGACTATAATTTTTTGCATCAAACTTCTTCCAGTATTAGTAATAGCTTTAACAGCATCCATTTTCAATGTTGACTGGTCCAATGGTCAGAGAAGCAGAATAGGATGCCCAGCTGTGCTAATGATCCCCCACCACACTAATGAATTTTCAGTTCAGTTTGGTGGAAATCTGTTTCCCTTATCTGTAAAGCCCAGCTATGAAAAAGTCTTTAAAATCTTTGTGCCAGTGATGTTGAGCAATTGGCAGAGTTGAACATTAGTTATTTGTAGAATAAACCTTATATAAATAGATTGTGGATAAATAACTTTAAAAAAAATACCCTCAGAAAAGTTTCACTATTTTTCTGAAGTAGAAATTGTTTCCTGTTAATAGGAAGATTTTTCCATTATGAAGACATTAAAAAGAAAGGAGTGTAATTAGGCAGCTTGAAAACATGATTCTCATACAGAGTGGAAAATGCAATCACATATATTATTCCATATGTACTCTACACAAAAACTGTATCTACATTTCTGCAACCACATAGACCTCAGAAAATCTGTATTCTAGATTATTTTAAAATGTTAGCATGCATTTAACTTTGGAAGAAAGGGGTGGTAAAATGGGCATGAATTAATTATTTTATTATAAAGGTAGCACAGCCAAGATTAAACTGATGGTTTAATTTTCAGAGAGTCAAGACTGAATTCTGGTTATGTTAGAGATAAAAAATACTTGGTTGTTTCTTCCATTGAAAACTATCAGCACTACAAATAGGTGGTCATCCTTTTCAGTACTTTGGCATAAAAGTGTCAGCATTAAGGATTTCAAGATTTGTTCATAAAAGTTCCCAAATCAAGTCCTGTTCATAAACCTACCTGAAAAAACTCCTGATTTTCCACATCACATCAATTTATACTTTATTTTCGCTAATAGTCATCTTACTTATAAACAACTGTTGTACTAACTTTAAAGTTAAGAGAATTAATGTAGGTAGTAGTCAGATTTATCCCAAAATGACAGTAATATTTGTAATTTTTTATTTCTGTAATATTATCTTTTTTACGTTAAACTCAATTTTCAAGTGACTCAAAACCACACATGACTACTCAAACTAATGAAATAGCCTAGTTGCTATGCGGAAGAAATTCTACATAAAGGAAAACCAATAAGGACACTTTCCAAACCACAACAAACCACACAGGTTCAAGGTTAAGAACTTACAAATTCTCCTGAATAAATTTTTTTTTCATTAGTAGAACTTCTGTTGGATAACCAACATAGTGAGATGCTGCCAGACTTCAAAATCCAAGGAAAGAAACATTTTATGAAATTCCCAGAAAATTCAGCCACTTTTCCCACCAACCTTTGTAAAGCATTTCACAGCACCATTCATTCAGAGGCAAGAGATTTCGGTTTTATTTCTGCTCCAGCTGAAGTTGCTGTAATGCATATCAGAACAGCAAGCCTCAAGAGCCTCATCAAAAATTTTGGGGACTCCTTTCTGGTAAACTTCCAGGGGGAAAAAACCCCAACCAACAACTCTGAATTTTTATGCTTTTATAATAGTTTTTGGTTTGATGGAAACTAGAATTTATACAGTCCTGACACCGGATGCTATCCAGTATTCTCAGTTTACTGCTCATGCAGGTAAGTTTGATGAGATTCTCTCATCTCAGACTAAAAGGATATGCTACATCAGAATATCATGCATCACTCAAAGAACAACATCCTCAAATATCTCTGCATTTTTGTGCATGCATCATCATCCTCTACATAATCTGTTCATATCTAATTGATATCTAATTAACAAAAATTAAACTTGACTAGGATGTGGTATTGAAGACAAGACTCTAGCCAGAGTCTGAAGAAAAGTCTTTTTTCCCAGCTATGGCCTTAGAACTACAGAACCACCTCTCCTTCTGCTCTCCCTAACCACTGTGCCATTTCCTGGCCATTTTTTGGCCAAATGTACCACCCCACTAGCAAACAATTTATATAAATGCTCCCTAATATCAACATCTTCCAGATGAGGAATCTATCCTACTTGCATCCCCAGCGTAAAAAGCCATCAATCATGTCTGATGTCTAACAAATCTTACAAAACTTTTCCATGAACTTTTTCAAAACCTGCTACTGCAAAACACAGGGATGAAGTGTCACAGTCCTCAGCACAGATTTTAGCTTGACTGTCACTGCTTATCACAGTTGATCTGTGGCATGGAAAGATGCCATTCCTTTCTCCATGGAAACCAACATTGTTATGGAGCTTTAAGGCAACATCATCCCCTCATCCTATCAAATGTGTTGCAGTTCTGATTTTGACTAAGTTGCATGCATAGGAACATGGTTATCAATGCTAAGAATGCCAATATTTATTTCAGAAAAATCAGTTTAGTTTTCAGTAAGTTTGCTTGTAAAATAAGGTGAAAAAAAAAAAAAAAGTCGCACCAAGCCTTCTTTCTACAGTTCCTACAGAATAATTCACAATTCACTGCCCAGCCATTCCTCAAGCAAAAGAAAATCATATGGGTGTAGATTTCTAAGATTCCCCTAAACAAAATTAGGCATGCAAGGCTGGAGAAAAGGTATTACTGCAAAGAAGTATCTGGTTTTTCTTCTATGTGGTCTTCATTTGCCAGTTGCCACACAGAGCTCCCTGAGAATGGGATCCACAAGCTATGCAGAAATATAATTAGAGGTGCCCCATTCTTCTGTCAACATATCAATCTATTCCAGCGATGTGTGCAAAGGAAGAGTGCTTCATCAAATCCTCTTCCATACTGCTTTTTATCTCTACTTTTGACCACATAAAGAAAGGTGGGCTCAGAGGATTCAGTTAAAACAGGCAGCATTTTTTCCTTCTGCAGACATGAAAGGTAGTAGAGGTAAATCTATTGCACATGAGTGAGGAGCTCATGAATCAATGGTGATCCCATTTAGCTTGTCAGGAAACACGAGCCTTGCAGTGGAGGAGAGGCTGTAGACAGATTATGGCTCATCCGCACTCCTCCATAGCCAAAGGGAGGAAAGATTCCCAGGGCAGCTTGTGACGTGTTCCTCATTTCCGAAGTACCACATTCCACATCTTGACACCAATTCAGGTCCCTGGCAGAAAACTGCAGGCTGCCTGAGCCATCTTTAACTGGCTCCCTGCAGAGACCATGCCCCGTAGGCAATGAGCAGGATGAGTGCTACACTCTGCTATTTCAGCTCAGCGCTGTCACACAGAGTGCAAGCCATGCCTGGCCAAAAGCCTGGCCTAGCTGATGAGCAGCACTCATTTGGAAGCTCTCAGCATCTGCTAACGAGCACATGGGGCGATTCTGGAGCAAGATTTTGGTTAGCTCAGGATATGCCCTTGGCAACTTGTGTAGAGCAGCTCCTCTTCCTATGTGTCTCCAAGCAGCTCTAGATAGAGGAGACAGCAGGCTCTCTGCAGGCCCTCCAAGACAAAGCCTTTAGATATTTCATGGCATAGACCTTTGTGATGGAGTTTTATTTACACTGAACCAGCATGAGCCTTACCAACAGGGATAATGGGCTGCTAATTACCCTGCTCCAGATACATATTTGGTTTAAGTGACAGTCTTTTAGGCATGCAGTCAAATTGGCACCATGAGAAAAAAGGCATGGCCAGAAGCCATGTCTAGTTCAACACTGATCTTACCTACCATCATTTATTCCAGCAAGTTGGACTTTTTAAGTTTTCTTAACATTTTAGCAAACCTATTCATTGTGCAATGCTGAGTTTCTCAGTTGAATTTTAAGTTTGTTCAGCACCCACTCAGAACAGGGACTTGCAAAATCCATCACTGGAACATTGTGGTGGATTGCTTGGGCAGTTTTCTATTTCTTAATTTTTGCAGGGAGGGACTGTCCTGAAACTGTCCCTCCCTGTCAGGAACTATCCTGAAAGAAAGGAATTTAAATTCCATGGAAAGAAGCTCAGGCGATCTAATACCAAAGGGTGAAATAATACACAACAGCCAAACAGATTATCTCAAACACAGCTATTTTCAGCAGCTGCTTTCTACTGTAACAGTCACACAATGCAAGCACTACCTCACAACACCAGGATTTCATACCATATAAAAAACTTTACATAAAATAACACATTTGTATGAAAATATTGTCTCTACCTGGAGACTACAGCACTGTGGCTGCAGCAATGACTTGCACTCTAAATGTAAATGTTTGCAATTTACACAATATCCTATTTCCTCTCTTACATGCTAAAAGCAGCTGCAAAACACATTACCAAGAACTCATTACTACTGAGTTCCCGGAAAAAATAATGTAATGAATCCCCAAAGATATAGCCGCTATTACATATAATGGATGCACTTAAGTCATTCTTGAAAAGCACCAGCAAGCTCAAATAACAGCCTCAGACTGCTGCATAACATATCACCCTGCAAAACCTATCTATCGGACCTCAGAGGAAGAAAGTTTTACAGTTTTGGACTCAAAATAAAATATTCTTTTTTTAAATCTGTATGGCCGAAATCAGAGGTTGGTCAGGGATGAGAAAACCTATTTTGACACACAAACACCAATGCCATGTAAGCCAAATGCTGTAATTTATTAAGCTTCTTATCTCTCTCACACCCACTGTATCCAATATATGCACAATAAATTCTGTGGAGCAAATCAGCCCTTGCAGGAGATAGATTCAAAAGAATTATGACCACCATCATCTGATCCACACTGATCATGTTTAATAGAAACACTGAACTCTTGAAGAAAACATTATATTACACAGATGCCAGTAAGATATCAAATGTGCTTCTCCTATGCCTTCTGACACAAACTGCAATGCTATCATTCTACACAAAGTGAGAAAAGAAAAAAGAAAATTTTCAATAACACAGATACTCTTGGTTGTGAGTTCAAGTCAGCACTTCAGAAAGTCAGGCCCAAGTACAGCGCATATTAGTTTATTGCATATTTGCACAGTGTAAGCCAAGCTACAAGCAATGACAAGTGCAGGGAAAGAAGAAAAGTTGGTTGTTGTTTTGTCAAAGAAAATGGTCAATAGCAGAAAAGTAGCACAAAGGAAATACCTTAAGATCTCGCCTTTCCAGGTGTAAAAGCTCAGAGCCTCGGATGTCATGGCTGATGAAGATTTCTTTGTACTCTCCCAAACTGAGCAGATCCAGCCAAGCAGCAACTTCATCTGTGCCCCATTTTTGAACTACCAAAGTTAAGAGCAAAACCCCCTTAATTTCTACATGCTCAAATGCATCACAAGCAAAGGTTAGGCCAAAGAGAGTGGAAAACAGAGTAGAATTGCCGTGCTAGCAAAGGGAAAGGTTAGAGGTGTCTTTTCCACAAAAACTGACAATTTTCTTTTCACATGCAGGTTACAGGTTAGCAGTTAACATGAGAAAGTCTCTAAACAAAGTTGGGGTTCTTTGCTTTGCAGCCATGCTTTCAGCTTTACTCCAGTTTCTTCAGTAAAGCCTTTAAATCCTCATGTCCCAACAAATTCACATTAAACCAGCTTAGGATCAGTGACGCAAAGTCTAATGTAGTTCTGCTTTATGCCATTAATTTATTAGTAGTCATCCAGGGAGAGGAGAAGCCTTCAAAAACTAATTAACATGTAAAATTAAAATAGCATCCATACCTAAAATATAGCAATGGCAGCAAGCAAGTCCAGTTTTAATTAACAGATTCTAGTATTCTTAATTAAGACAAAAAGTACTCTTTAAGCTACTGTGTTACACAGGCCAACAAGCAGCTCTCTGTAAAACATTGTTCTCTAAGGTTAGTTGCCCACATTAGTCCCATTAAGACCACATGTATTAAAAAATAGTTATGCTACTTATTGCTATAATTCTGCAACTTCATTCAATGCTGATCACTTCACTTTATAATGAAATCTGAAGTCTAATCTGAAACAAGTCTGATCAACAACTGCAAGATTTTGCAGAGTGTGATCAACTGTTCATTTAAAAAATAAAGACATAGAAACAGTTTTAGGACCATCCAATCACTGATTACCTCCTGGACATAATCTTAAGGACATAAGTTCATGAATAAAAATGGAAAGAGAGGAGGGTGGAGTTTGTTCAACTTCTAATTAAAAAATCAGTATTGACTATGCTGATTCTTTCTTTGATCTGTCTCACTAAATCTATAACCCACCCAAAATTTAAGAATAACTGGTTAATTAAACCAGTGTGATAAAGGCTATTTCACACCTGAAACTAACCTGAAAAACCTGAATTGGACCTTCACAGGGAAACAATGTGTTTACCCATGGCTTGTATGGCTATGAGTTAATCAGATGTAACCACCAGCAGACACAGGCCCTGTTGCACGATAAAACTGTTTAAATATTTTCACAGTTTTGGTTCACTTGGAAGTATTGGGCTCCTACTGAATGCTTTCTAAATGCACCGAAAGAAATATTTATCCTAATGAAGATGGCAGTTAGCTCAGCTGCTTTCCACTTTGACTTTACTCTTAGATAGCGTGCATCATGTCACCTCTTGCAAAAAAACCCCATAAAATCATGTTTCCTGCAAATGCTACTATTTTTCTTGCAATTTCAAAACACATACCAGGCTGAGGGCTGGTCTTATGTTTCTGAACTTTTTCTTTTTTAAACTTTGGCACTATACGAAACACTGTACTTCTGTTGTTTCTTTTAGCATAATCCAGAGGGGGGTCCTGCATGAGAAAAGAGGCATAGTTACCTTCAATTAACAGAAAACAACAGCTAAATTGTATGTTTGTGATGGTTATTCATGATTAATCTCAAAAAGTAAGACCCAAATTTACTTCTAAAAAGAATAATGTCAGGATTTAACTCTATACGTGTTTCGTTTATTAAATATAAATTAAATATACACGATTCATTTATTTATCAACCAAAGCCTTTACATTCACAAAAGGGAACAAAACACCAAAAAAATGCCCTAAGCTTAGAAGTTTGTTCACAGCAGACAGAAATGATCCAGCATCACTACTGAAAGTGCCTCACCAGATCATGAAAGATTGTAACATACTTTTCCCTATCAAAAGGAAATTAAGTTCAATTAAAATCAGAATGTATTAATCAAACTTACCTCATCATCATTGGGTTGAAAAACATAATAAAGCCAAGGAATCTCAGCAAGTTTTCTCAGCTCTATTTCCACACTGTGCAAAGCATCAGACAACAGTTCTTCATGGGGCGCTTCTAATTGCTATTTATAAACAGGCCAGAAAAATAGAACTTTTAATTTCATTCCAGATTTAACATTTAAATCTAGATACCATGTTACCATACACAAACAGATGACTACTTCATAGTGAGTGTCAACAAATGGTGAAAACAAATAATCTTCCAAAATTAGACTTTCCTTCAGAGATGTAGAAGACCACCCTGACACTACATTTAGTACGGTCCCAATCACAAAGTAATGACTAAGACAGCTGAGACTTTTGGTGCAGAGCAGCTGGACACTGCTGTCAGTCACTGTCATCCCTCACTACACTGCTGAGTCTTTACAGAGCAGGAGTTTTCTGATAACACCACTACAAGGACGCACTAGATGGAAGCTACCAAAACAAGGGAGAGAAAAACTGATGAGAAGAGCAAGCACCTGGAAACTCTTTGCATGAAAAGTGATGTAAAAAAATTGAGTAGATGGTAATAAGACTCAGTTATTTTCTGCAAATGTCTTCAGATGGTAGAACACTCTCTCATGCTTAAGTAGGAGGAAATGACTTGTTGAGGATGCTCTATTCCCAAAGGTCTTCCAGTGGTGATATGATACGTGCACTACCCATTCTAGATAGGTTAGACAGGGAGCAAGAGGCACCACTGCTGGCTGAGGGTGGGAAGAACTCCACAACAGGAGACAAAAAGACAAGAACATCAGTGAAGGCCAAAAAGGAAAGTGGTGGCTGTGTAAGAGCAACAGAACTTGATGACCTGTATGAATTTGGCTCTATTAAGACTTTCAGAATGGCACAGAGATACCTGTTTCCTTTAAAACTCCAGTCTGAAAACTGTCCTGCAGCTATTGCTGCAGGTCCTGAGGTCCTTTCTCACCATGTGGAAGAGGTGAGGCAGGCAGCTGATCCCCTGAAAAGCTGTTTTGAGCTTATCTGGGATTGCTGAAACACCATTTTGAGGTAAAGAGTTGAATTGTAGACCAAGTTGCTTGGAATCATTAATAAAGCAATTTGAACATCTATTTTTCTCTTTAAGCTACAAGTAAACCCAAAATAGTGCAGAATATCCTTCTGAAGGGATCTCATTCTGTTACATCCTAGCGAATGTGTTTTCTGAAAGGAGTTGTAAGAAAATTCTGGATATTTCTAGCGCCAGAAAAAGATTTTGACATTGTTGGAGTTTGGTGATAAATCGCAAACCCCATTAATTTATCCTACCTAACAAAAACTTCTTTCCTCTACTTCAATAGTTTGCATATGTTCCCATCTTTCAAAGGAGAGACCACCTTTGGTAAGATCTTTCTGTCTAGTATAGTAATACTGGAAATATAATCTCCCTTTGCTATCATGTTATTTTCTCTGCTAAAGCTCAGAGAATTCCGTGTCCATAAGCAGACTTTGATGTTTCTTTCTTCTTACCTTTTTTTTTTCCCCATGTGAATAGTTCAGTTAATTTGGAAAGAAAAACAGGGAAAGAGCCACTTTTCTTTGAAGAAGTTACAACTTTTCTTGTGTTTTTATTTCTGAGAAATTACTCAAGTCATCTATTTTCTATAAATGAATGAAGCAAAGAATTCTGTCTTTCTCAACAAGTACTTATCTAATTGCTTGATTCTCAGAGGAAAATATTTTGCCTGGGGAAAAAGAAATGCTCATTGATAGTGCTCCTGAAATAAATCCAAAGTAATCATTCTGGTACAGAAAGAATCAGCAATTTAGAGCAAATTCTCCTCCTACAACATATTGGAAAATCTTGTTTCCAAGATGAAAATTCACACTATGAGTGAAATAATAAAAATAAAAGATTTTAAAATTCCTTCCCTGTTTAAATTTTTGATATGAAAATATTTTATTTCAGTGAGTTCAGATAATTTTATTCAGTTGAAATGAAATATTCTGTCATACTTTTCCCTTAATGCATTTGAAAACTGTTCTCTGTTCCAGATAGGAAATGCTTTTTAAATTTAAAAAATGGAAACAGTGCCTTTGGAAAGTATCTAGACAAAACAGAGTGTTTTTAATTTTTTCCAAACTGTATTCTAGCCATAACCATCTGGGAGATTCCACAAATCAGCTTCCTTGTTCCACCTTGAGCAGCCCGGCCTCGTAGAAGGTGTCCCTGCTCATGGCAGGGGAGTTGGAACTAGAAGATCTTTTAGGTCCCATCCACCTCAAATCATTCTGTGATCCTATGATATTATCATTTCACTAAAAATTGTACTTCACCATTTGTTGTGATTTAATACTCTTGTATGAAGTTTGTTAATCAAAGTTATTATAGGAGGTGTCAGGAATCACAGACATTTTATGTGTATTTACAGTTTTTTCCTCTTCTTCAGGAGCTCTTACTGCAAGACTCAAGAGCCAGTAAATGGCAACCAAAGAAGCAGCTTACCAAGGGTCCTAGCTGAGTTGCTGGCTGGGGTTAAATCAAGTAGTATAAGCAACAAAGACATGAGTTTAGTGCTCTCAGGAGCTTTGATCACAGGAAAGAGCAGTGAGGGAGAAGTGACCAAGCCAAAAAAATAGAGGACAATATCAGAGAAAGAATGTTTGTCAGAGGATAAAGATCCTTAGGAGAACAGTTTGCGATGGGAGCAGCTGATGCCTCAAGCAACATCTTGCGCTTCATCTGTCTCTGTTTTAATAGAATGAGGGACCAACAGACAGGCAGCTTCAGCATTTATAAAATACGTGGCAATAAGGCTAACCAGGGTGCCTTGTTCCTGTGACGGTGAAATACTGTTCTAAACAAGCACAATGCCAAATGAGCATAATGGACATCTCTGAAACATTATCTTGGTATCTGTCAAACAGCCTTTTTAATAAAAATGGGGCTTGATGTAGCCTTATGAAGACATTTGTACAACCATAATGAGAAGCAGAAATACAACATGCAAAAATTCAGAAATGGAAAAATGAATGAAATTAAGCTTTGGAGCCTGAACAATGGCCCAGTTCAACAACACAAGATCACAACTGGCTGCAGAAAAGGTAATGTTTCAATTGGAAGGTTTCCATAATAACATTTTTTCAGACTGCCTTGATAAATTTCACCAGTCCTTGTATGGTATCACTAACTTAAATGTTTCCTTCTAATTCCTTCTCCTAAACAATTTAAATTTATTTTAAATCTCTATTTTAATGCCCCACTAAATTTGAAATATATGGGATTAGCAATAGCACTTTGAAAAAAAAGCAGATATTTTTTCACCTTTTTTGGACAAAAACATCTAGTGAGATAACTTTCCTTTTGAAAACACTGTGAAATTAAACATGTGAACTTAATCTTTGGCTATTTCTATAACTTAAACCATTATTAGCCTTTAGACTATATTCACTTTTATTACTCTAAAATAGACTCATACCATTTATCACTTGTTTAAAAAGGTATGTGAACCTGCAGTAAGTTTCATACCCTAACTCAACTAAATGAAAATATTCCTATTAATGTACATTTTAAATTACAACACTTAAATAAATAAATTAGCAATAAATCTGCTTTTGAATCTAAAGAAAATGTAACTGCTCCTACTCAGTATCTTCTTAATGTAAAACTGGTCTAGCATAGAAAATCTGACATCTTTCTTCTCTTCACAATGTCAATGCAGAAATTTTCTAATTATACATCCAGACACAATTGTTGAGAAATCTTCATCATTGTAGGCACAGAAACACTTGCCATAGAACTTGCAAAGTCTGCAAGTACCATTAGGGGTTTAGTGAACACTTACCAGTTAAAGATTACAAAAAAACTCCTGAAAGGTATTAGAACAAGGGTGATATTTACTTGCCCAGATTAGACCTGTAGAAGTTGATTGTATGAATCTATACAGCTCTCACCCCAGGCTCTCCTTAAATTCTGAAGATGGTCACATAATAGCACTCCAGAAGTTCTCTTAAATGCTACATCTTGAGAAGATAAATCACCTTTTTCTAAGACAGGCCTCCAAGAAAGCTGAGCGTGAATCAGCCTCACAAGGATACTTATTTCTCACCATGGATTATTAACAAGAGTCCAAGCAATGACTGCTAAATGAAGTGAAGAGAGACAGATGCCAAACCTAGGACAAGACTTCCTGATTCATTCTGATCCAACCACAAATGCAGTGTAATCTCCTCCTATCCACCTTACAGAGCTTCTTGCAGTGCGTCCTCACTTTGGCACCAATTTACAAAAATCAGTGAAGAATCAATCACGGATAATCTAAACGAAGGAACAAACCCATGTGCTTTGTGACCTTACCAAAGGAACTCTTCCTACTAGCAGAGATTCTGTTTCATTATGTAAGGCCTTCACATTGACAGCTATCTCCATGGCAGTGTTTCTGGTAAGGCTCTGGGGAAAAAGAAGCATAAACATTCTTTGAAGTGATGCAAGTCAGACTGAGAATAAGTACTTTTGTCTTACAGCACAAATCTTAAATGCCTTCTCCTAGAAGAAATACATTAGTTTAGCTCTAAACTGACAATCTGTCAGCAGAAACCCAAAATGTAGAATCTATTTCCTGTATTTTCCTCCACTTCATTTAGT
Source organism: Acanthiza pusilla (assembly GCA_036630365.1). Lineage (NCBI taxonomy): Eukaryota > Metazoa > Chordata > Aves > Passeriformes > Acanthizidae > Acanthiza > Acanthiza pusilla. The sequence continues at coordinate 15,155,719 of JAXCHO010000018.1, forward strand.
ATGACCTTCATACAAACCTGAAGATCATCATGACCAGCCACCATATCAATCCACATTTGGCAAAGGCCAGCAGAAAAGTTGTGAATCTCATTTAACAATGGCTGTCGATTTCAATTTTCCACCTTATCCTTAGCAGAAGTAAGCTGATAGCGATATTTAAAAAAGTAAAGGTCAACTAACAGTTACCATGTGTCAGTTTGGGTTAGATATGAACAGCCTCTACCTAATTAATCTTTTCTGGGTCCAGCCCCTGTAAACACCCAGATTATCTAGCGTGAAGAGAGAAACCAGGAAACTCATTCCCCCTCAGCCCCTTTGCCTTCTCTGTATAGCACTTGGATAGCAATTAAGCATGAAAATATCTGTGAATGCATCCACAGAGAGGGATTACAATACAGCCCTCATGCCACAAGCTTATTTACTTATACAGAAATCTCTGCTTTTCTTTACCTCAGGAAACCTTGGGTTGGCTTTATTTAATGCATGGGAACATGCATTAACAGCATGAGCAAGCTCCTGCTCCAAGAGGCTATGTACTTTTGCTGCTTCACAGATCCTACAGAAACATTAAAAAAGGAGAATAGAATTTCTTAGTTTCTTTAAATAATAATTCTTGAGTACACAACTTCATCAGATGACAAAAAATACACAGAGATGTGTTTCACAAAACACTTTTAGATAAATACAGTACTTAATAACAAAAATTGAAAGGCAAGTATCTCTTCATGCAATATAGCACCTCATACAAATTATATCCATCACAGATTATTTATGACTGTACAAAATACTGAGATACATTTATTTGTCTTAGAACACTAATGCTATAAAAAATAATACCGGACCAAAAAATGTTGGTGCTATTAATTCAAATAAATGACAGAGGAAAACTCTAGCACATTATAACAACTTACTTGAAATTATCTTAAAAACCTGTACACCTATTTCACAAGGCATATCCTTCATATGTGACTTGAAAATTAGCTGCAATCATTTAAGATTATGGGAGGTCCAGCTGTAACTACAACCTCCAGACCATCTCTAGAACAGTTAAGCTTTTAAGCTGTCTTGACTAAACTGCACTTTGGGTAATTGATGAATTAAACTATTTTTCTATGTCTGCAGCATAAAAAGAGTATGTAGCTCTTCCTTCCTTATATTATTGGTGATTTTGATGCTAAGATGATGCTATGTTGTTATGATAAATTGTGCAGCTTTATAAAATGCTCTGATTTAAAAAAAAACGTGTTTTTCTTTATCTCAGCCTATATGAATGGATGAAGTGTCCATTCTTCTGACCCTAAGAGGTTACTTCTAAAGGATTTTTTCCAATAATTCTATTTTTTTCATAAAAAGAGAAGCTTCAATTTTTGCAAAGAAGCTTTCCAGTTTTCCATTTCTGTTGTTACTTCAGAAAGTTGGTTTTCACAAGGAAAAAACCCAACACAAACACACATAACAATTAAAAAAAAAAATACATAGGAAAAGCACACACAAAGAAGTTGAGCCTTAAAAATAAAATAAAATTCTTAAATTGGAAAAAACTAACTAATATAGTGGCAACCAAATATTAACCAAAAACCAGGAAAAATGTACACTTCTCTGTATGAATTTGCATTAATTATTCAGTCTTGGTGTCTAGGCTGTCAATCCAACTTCTTAATTTTACTATACCTGGTAATAAGTTCTTCTGCAGCTTGTGAGCACAGCTGGATCTGCGCAACTTCTTCTTCTGTGGCCAACTCAACAGCTTGCTGAGGGTACAAGGGAGATCGAATGACAGGTTTGCAGGAGTCATACTTCTGTTTGTCCTCCCAAGACTTCAGGGTGTTTTCAAAGGCCTAATCAAAATGAATTATACATTCAATTCACAGCACTTGGCATAGTCTTACTCATTAAAAAATCTAATTTTACATAAATTTAAATTATATATTATTTTAGTTAAAATTAAATAAGCAACTACTTGATTTAATTTTATATAAATAATACAACCTGATTAAATAATAATTTTACTTTTAAAGTTTATAAAACTTAGTATAGAGAGGAAGCCACTTCTGAAAGCTTTTTCTCTGTCTCCTTCCTGTTATCCTCAAAATGTGTTCTTCCAAACCAATAAGAACACAAAGATAGTGATAATGGTTGGACTCAATGATCTTAGAGGTCTTTTCAAACCTAAATAATTCTAGAATTTTGTGATTCTCTAATGAAAGCACATTTTGTGTGAATAGAAAGACTGAAATCCAAAACTGATACAGGATTCAAACATTTTAAATAGTGGGGAAAAAGCCAAATTTACTAAAATAAAGTTAAAATTCCAGTAACGCCACCCTAAGATCAGGATCCAGTTAGTGAAAGGAGAACTGAGGGGCAGTTACACCTTTCACACAATAATCGCAGACAAGCGTGAACTCTCCATTGGCTATGTGACTAGGCTCTGCTTGTGTCTCCTGTCTGAGGCTGGCTCATGGGGGAGAGGGAGGATTGACAGGACAAAGAGACAGAAGAGAGAAATCTGCAGGAAGTTATTCTGGAAAATGGACAGTATAGAACTTTGGTATTTATGCAACTGTGCTAAAACTTCCAGTATGTGACTGGTATAACATAGGTAGAGAAAAAGAAAGGAAGAAGGAGGGAAGGAGGGAAGGAGGGAGGGAGGCAGGGAGGCAGGCAGCCAGGCAGGCAGGCAGGAAGGATTGACCATTCTCACTAAATATTAATAAGAATATAGGAATAGCACTAATAAAAACAATAGACGTTGACAAAGCTTTGCCACTTATACAAAAGAATAATTCTCTATCCAGCTCATTATAGAAATTATTTAACTGTAAGTAACTGTAGGGGTTATATAAATAGTCATAAAACATTTTTGTAAGCACTGTTTTGTTCACGTTATAACTGAAACGAATTATTACAGAAACCAATGTTAGCCATGGTAGCTCTTTCTGCAACATACTCTGTCTCGTGTCAGCATCTGAGCTCTGTTTTTATGGATGATTTTAATAACTCCTGGGGGCTGGATCCATGCCTCTCCATCGACTTGCACTGGGACCCCTTCATCACCAAGTATGGTGATCTTTACTGACCGACACTGGAAAAGAACAAACACATTATTTTACAGAGCAATAAATACTGGTGAGACTGACAGGCCACCTGTAATCTGTGGATTACGAGGAGCTGTGGCTTCTCTCCAGAACTGTCTCAAGAATTAAGCACTCCTACACTTCATTCATCATTGAAGACAATTTGTTACCCGCTAAAAACAAAACAATGTCAGCACTTTATTAATGTATAGGGTGATGGTCATCAGGAGTGCTGCTACTTGCCAGAATCCCAAACTGCTGCCAACCACCCCACGTGCTTGCAAGTAAGAAACAAACCTGAGCTATCCTGTGGTGCTGCAGTTTGATGACTCTGGAAACTGCCATCTGCATGCTGCCAAACACAGCAACAACTTCTAAGATTTTATCATCAAATGATGGAGCTCCAAATATCTGTGAGGAAAAGAAAGTATTCCATTTTTGATGGCATATACACTGCTCAGATTGCAATGAAACACATTCATTTACAGATTTGTTTTCAAAATTTAAATGCTCTAACTTCTATACTGTAGAATTACTACACTGTCTCTCCAAAGTCATAGGAGTAAGATACCACAGACAACATGCAAACATTATTTAAAACAGCAATGCTGATGGCATTTCAAATATCTGAATGACAAGGCATATCCTTATATAGGAAGGATGACATTTTTCAGCATGCAGATTAAGAAATGTTTTTCAAGGCAAGAAGAAAAGCCAGTTCAGATCTCTGCTTCGTTCATGTACTTAATATTTAGGAGAGTCTTGAAGGTGAGAGAAGTAACACTGTCTTTTTCTTCTCAGAAGTGCTTATCTGTTTATATTCTGAATTCTCTGGAAACCAACATCCAAATCCACGGTCTGCTTTAACACAGCTTCGATACTGAAGATGATCTTGTTTGTGCTGTGTATAATTATCCACTGTAAACAGGAAAACCACTTCTGTACGGAACAAATGTCCTCCTCCGCAGCCAAGGAGCCGAATTTCCTCAAGCTCACACAAAGCGCAGGAAGTCTTGCCACCTGGTGTCCTGCCGGGATACTCAGCCACAGGACAGATCTCAGGCTGCACTTCAGCTGGCTCTGGCAGGTGATACCATACTAAGGTCACGTGAAGCTTGGCCATTTCATCTTGATATGCAATAGGGAGCAGTGAGGGTAAAAAATCAGCAGGAGAAATCACTCTAGTAAGAGTTCAAGGGGTAGCAACATTGCCTCTCTGAGCAGTATTTGGACTCTCTCAGTTGGCACCCTAGGCAGAGCAAGCTGCATCAGAGACACCTGAGACCAGACTGAAGAAAATTCCAGTTTCTCCATCTGTTTTTTGGGGTCTTTTTTCTCAGCTTCCACGAAATTTTTTCCATTTTTCACATGAGTACATGAACATCATGAAAAGAATCAAGATGGTGATTCTGCTATTCAACAATAAACAGTGTAGAGAGTTCTTGATCCAGTAATTGATATTTACAGGACTAGTTCCAGCATGTGTTAAGAGAAAGTGTTCGTAAAATTTCATTTCTTTTGTGTTTCCATTTCAGCAAAAGTACAAGGAAAACAAGGAAAAGTACAGGAAAAACAGAACCCTGTGTCTGCTGTGTCTCTCCACCAGTAATATCGGTACTGAAAACCAATCTTTTTTTTTCCTCTCCTTTCTTTTCTTTTAAAGGCAAACCAGAATCATCATTCAAGTTGACTCCTTTCCTTTTGCAGGTCATATTTCCAGCCTGTCTTCTGGACACCAAAATAACATGCCTTAACAAGCCCTGCTCAGGGTACAGATGCCCTGCTTGTCTCACTGCTCATGTTTCAGCAATAGTCACAGCTGTCAAAGTAGCATCTTTCATTTGTCCAGACAAACAGAACCAGCAGCACTTCAGACCACCACCACCTCTTGATGAAGAGTCATTCAAGACTGCACACTAAAGCAGTGAATTATGCTCCTAACTCTGGCCAGAAAAAACACCTCACTCTGTTGGCACATCAGCCCATTAGAAGACCAATAATACCAGTAAAACTGCTCCAGGACACACACATTTGCTGTATACCAGTATGAAAGCTAGGGCAGATCTTCTCTCTCACTGAAGCAGTCCAAGGAGAAAAACAAACTCCTGAACAGGGGCTGAGCAGATGTTAGAGCAGCTTTCAAGTTATGACTATGAACATGGAGTATATAAAAACTTTAGATATCCGTTGCCAAATACAAACAGAATTGCCATCCTCTGACATATACCAAAAATAAGAAGCAGACATTGAAACATGTCTAAATTTCTCTTTTCACATTTATACATGTGTGTATATATATATATACATATTAATATATACATGCAATCATATATAATAGAGATTATATTATAGAAAATCATACATACATACATACATACATACATACATACATATATATATATATATATATATATACACATACACCCCTTTTTTTTTTTTACTATGTATGTAAAAAAAAAAAAGAAAGGGTAAAAACTCACATGAAACCCAAAGCTTTTTGGCAAAAAAATCCTGGATTTTCTGCATTAAAATCACAGGCCACTTTGCAACTACAGTTTTAGGTGATTCAGACATCACACACTAAATCAGGACATGCAGATTAGGATAATCTGCTAGTAATTACAGTTGGTGCACTGTGAATGAAGTGGATAGCAGCAGTAACACTGCTCCAGGTTGTAAGACATTTAGGTGTCCATGTAGTGAAATGTTTCTTAGGAGATGAAAGGAAGAAGGAGAAAAAGGTACCTTAAAGTATTTTAAAGGTTCATTGAAAATAATACTAAAAAAACTGTTTACTACCCCCACTAAATTATCAGCCACTAAATCCATCAGTCTTCATTTTCTAAATCACCATCCCTTACAGCAAAGCTGTTTGAAGAACAGGAGGAAAATTAAGGTATAAAGTTTGTTAGACTACAGCAAACAGACGAATCTAGGCTTTGAAAAACCTTATTTACAGGCATCTGTAAAACAATACAGAAATAAATTTTTTGTGTCTCTGTTTATAAAATTAGTTTCTAAAAATACTCATAGAGCCATTTAAAAAATAAAATCATTATGCTTTTTTATGAACATTTTGCTGGAATGGACATGACAGAAAACAATGGACAGTAAAAAATCATGGAATATATTTTCAATTAAAAAAAACAGCAAGACAATACAGTTTGAACTAAAACAGCCTCCTCAAATAAGAGTTGTTATCCAAACTATATGCTACTACTATTAAAATCAAGTGAGAAGAGCAGGTCATTATATTTGCTGCTGGTTTTGCCCAGGAGGTTAAGTCTTTTTAATGCTACTTACATCATCTTCTTTGGTTCCACCCCAGAAATTAGTCCCACCAGCATAGCTGGGAATGTTTAGCACAGCTATGCCCTGCAGGCTTGGAAGGGGGATGTACTGTCCGTCACACTGTAATGGATAAAAGCTTCTTCAGTACATAAATAATATGGTAAAATAATCAGCCATTTTTAGTACACGAAACTTCAACAGAGCTGGCAGGGGAGGACAGAGGCATTAGGAGGTCCAACACAAGACTATTCCCTCCATGCAATGAAGCACTTCTAAAACAAACCTCTTCTTTCCAATCTTAGCACTGGTTTTTGCAAAGCTGAAAAATATGTAGCTCTACGTGCTGTAGCAGTGGTGTTCCATGATTCTTCAAAGAAACATTTTCATATCTCCTATTATGAAATTTCTCACCCACTTAAACCATGGTCTGTCTATCACGGATTAAAAGTCTTTTTGCAGTGAAAAAACCAATCTCCCTGAGTGCACACAGTAAGATTGCCAAGGACATTACAAAAAGATTCATTTACACATTTAGTAACTAGTCTTCCATCTTATATCAGCATTCCCAAAATTGCAACTGACTTGTTATTTAGTCAAATCCATTTAAGCCAGGGCAGCAGGGGTGGGAGGGGTTGTGTCAAGAATATCCAAGAATATTTCTGGCATAGCCACAAACAAGTGGTTAGCTGTCAGTGTTTGCATGTATTGCTGGCTTCCTGTAAAAATAACTTCACTCTCCTCCCAAAAGTACAAAGACAAATCTAGGACTGACCCTACAGGTGCTGCCCTGTCCATGCATGGGAGGTGTTGATTTTGCAGGTAAGAGTTTGCTCTTATGTCTGACCGTTCAGTCCTTCTTTCTTATGGCTTTATCTCCCAAAACCCATAAGCAACTCCATGTCGCACTCAACACAACCATGGGATGACACAGGTCAATCTCATTGCATCCAAGAGTAAATTTACAGACATCAGTGAAATCACTCTCGAATTACAGCAGTACAGCTGCCAGCAGTGGGGAGCTCAATGATCTCAAACCATTCCACTGGGAGGCAAAAGTGAAGTCCTGCAGCAGTGCCACAGGCATGGAAGTGAAGCAAGTTAGAAACAGAAGGTTTTAAATGCTGGTCCCAGGTTCACTTTATGGACCATGAAGTTGCAGGTCAAGCTGCCTTTTTAATGAAGATTGCTAGATTACTGCACATGACTAGTCCCACAGAAGGATCTTAAAATTATACAAATGAAATAGAAATTCTAAAGAAATAAGGACAAAATCTGTAGCGCCTTTATCAGGAGGAGAAAGAGATGCAAATTATTTCCAGAATGTGCTTAGTGCTCTCTTCTTGTGATTTAATCTTAGCAACAAGACAGAATGTAACATTTTAATCAAGATGTGACAGTATCCGAAATATGGTGCGATATTAATAGATGCTGCACAGCCGTTTGTATTATAGTAGAGGTCTGCCTCTAATACCTGAATATGCAGGCATAATATACCTAGTATTACGCAAGGCAACGGTAAATATGAAATTTTTGCTTGCTGACTTACTTCCAGAAATATGAAGAAATAATTATGGAAGGATCAGAAGTATTATTGAATCTTATTTGAATCCAATTCAAAAGATCCTTAAATTAGAATTCTATCTGCAGTATACATAACGTTCTTTCCTGTCATTATATTTGCTAACTACTGCATAATTCCTTGATAATTACTCAATCCTTAGCTAACAGCAATCTGCTGCTACCAGAGAAAATCCTCCTAAATTTCAGAGTGAGAAAGAGCTCCAGTAACCTAAAATTTTTCTTTCAATTTAAAATGTTACCCTCATATAAATATACACTTCCATATTAAATACTTAGCATGAAATAAAAAGAGAAATTATATATGTTCTCTGTCAAATCCACCTTAGATATACTTTGGATGAAAATAACAGTAACCATCCTGTAGCCTTTTTCTGCATTTGGAAATAATTTATATTTCCTTTAAGCTCCCAGTACCATGTGGAAGACTTAGATTTTATGTTAGAACTTAAAAGCCAAAAATAACTATGTTTAAACATGGGATTTGTTGTTGCTGTGATAATATCTTGCTTTTTTTGTGTGACTGCTAGAGAAAGCCTCTGCTGGTGTAGCTGGGCTTCTTGTGATGCATATTCAGAATGTCCTCTCTTGTCAGGAATTTTTTGCTATTTATGTGCTCTCCCTATATGGGTAGCTTTCAGATACTTTAAATTGAACCTGAAGGATTAAGACCCCTTATGTCTTTTCTTCTGTTTATTTCATGGTCATTTCTGTTGTTGCCCTTAAAACCTGGTCTCTCTTTTGATGCAGTGAACATTAAGAAATATATCCTACCTATACAAATTATTATCTTTTTTTAACCCAGTAATTACAAGAAACATTATACTGGGTATTCTGTGATCTTAAAGCACTGACATTTTACTCAAAAACATGACTTGGAGAGCCAACTTTTACATAGCACATCTTTATACAGTGCCTTTGAAGTCAGCTTGGGTTGACACACAAAGACTAACACGTTTCAAAAATAAGTACAAATTCTTCACTACACATTGTGCAAGCAACTCTCTCCATAAATAAAATTTACCTCAAGCTGAACTTTTTGTTCTAAGTTCTTGTAAGTTCTCTGCAGTAGCTCTTTTGTGCCAAGAACTCCATACCACATCATGTTTTTCGTCCGACTTCTGAAAGCAGGCAAAACAAGATTCACATATTGAAATATACACATTATTGTGTCATGTATTTGTAGAAAAAGAAAAAATTAAGAAATTCATATAAAAAGGTAAGGAAAAGAATGGAAACATCTTGGCTGTGTTACTGACAGCTACTGTGTTACATTACCTGCATTTTTCAGGGTGCTCTTCTCGCTTGTTATTAAATTCTAGAGAAATTTTTGCATCTAACCCAATTCCAAAGTAGTTGTTCATGACACATTTTTCTGAATATCCCTCCCTGATAGAGGAAAAGAGAAAATTAGGTGTACATCTGTACGGAACCTGGACACAAAAACATCTTTGCCCAAGACTGTGACTGCTCACAGAATGGAATACCAACTGAGATACTTCAAGAGATCTTTCCTCTGAATCTGCCTGAGTAAACTGGTTTGGGCTGAAAAACTCAGCTCTGATGGGTTGCTCACCTGTCCTCCTCCTCCAGGTGAGCAAGGGGTAAGTGAGAAAATGTCTCCTATTATTTTCAGCTGCAAAAAAAATTTGCACTACTCATAACTAAACAGCACCACCCAGCTTGTTTTCAGACACTGAGGTCTACAGCCAAATGATAGCAAACAAGAAATTCATAATGCAAAAAAAAATAACAGACTACAAAAATATAAGAAGGATGCCCTTAAGAAAAGCAAAGTAAAGCAAAATAGTACATTTGGAAAAAAAATATTTCTTACAAGGAATCTGGATCCGGGTCAATAAACGGCGTAGCACCAAATGGATCGATGTTTGCTAGCAACATTTTGCTAATAATTGAACTTCCTGCAATGGAAGCAGCTAGACCAGCCCTTAAACCTGATTAAAAAAGAAAAAAAAACAACAACAGAAAGAAAATAATAAAAAAACAATTTGTATTTGATAAATAGACAAATATATAATATAAGCCACATACTGGGAAACAAAATTCATTAAATTTGTACAGGGAATGATTGTGATTCTATCTCAGTTTTTACCTATATTGGTTATCTTTTCAGGTCTCTGGCTCCCTTAAGCAGAAAGAGAGCTATGCTGCATTGTGTTGGCTCTCTTTGGGTACCACCACTGAGAAGGACAAAAACAAAGAAAATTTAGGGTTTCAGGCCAACACCCACTGTCTGGTATAGTAACCAAATGGGTGACCTAATATCCAAAAAGACTTCTAGAGCTTTTCATTCAATTTAATCTTCATCTCCTAACTGTCCATGATTTTTCTTTTGTCCTGTCCTTTGTAAGTATTCATAAGGAATATTCTTACCATTTTTACAACTGGCAGAGCTATAGTTTAGCTTAATTTGTGGAAAGATCATGGCCTCAACATGCCTGCTTTGACTAATATCAATGTCACTCTAAAAAATAATCCGTAATGCATGCAAACACAAAGTACTAAAAGCTTTCACTTAAATTTGCCTAAAGAAAAAATGTAAGCTCAGTTCCATTGTGTTTTAGTTATATTCATAAAGTTAATCAAAACAGAGTTTTACTGGTGCTCGCTAGTTTTAATTGCATTTGGAGCGGAACAGATATTTTTTCATTTGTTAATTGCATTTGGGTAAGAACAGATTTCTTTTCCAAGTGTTTTACAGAGCAGCTTTGTGTGGTTTCAGTTATCCACTTCCAGAGAGATATCCACAGACAGCTCTAACTCAGAGGGCTGAACTTCACAAAGCTTTGTCCCTCATGTTCCTAATGTCCCTCCTTCATCCTAATCCACTGATTAGGATAAATGACAGAAGGATTTGGGGGCACCTGTAGGTGAAAAATTGGATGTGACCTGGCAACGTGACCCAGAAAGCCAAACGTGTCCTGGGCTGCATCGAAAGCAGCATGGGCAGCAGGGCAAGGGAGGGAATTCTGCCCCTCTGCTCTGGTGAGACCCCACCTGCAGTGCTGCGTCCAGCTTTGGGGGCCCCAACATAAGAAGGACAAGGACCTGTTGGAATGAGTCCACAGAAAGGCCATAAAGATGAGCAGAGGGCTGGAGCACCTCTCCTACAAGGAGAGAGCTGGGGCTGCTCAGCCTGGAGAGGAGAAGGCTCCAGGGAGAATTTATTGGGCCCTTTCAAAATATAGAGTATGAGAAAGACTGAGAGACTTTTCACCAGGGCCTGCAGTGACAGGAGAAAGGACAGTGGTTTTAAATTCAAAGAGGGTAGGTTTAGGTGGGACAAAAGGAGGAAAATGTTTGTGATGAGGGTAGGGAGACATGGGAAGAGGTTGCCCAGAGAAGCTGTAAAAGCTCCACCACTGGACGTGTCCAAGGTCAGGCTGAATGTTTTTTTGAGCAACCTGATCTAGGGAAAGATGTCAATGCCCATGATGGAAGGTTGTACCAGATGATCTTTAGAGAGCCCTTCTAACCCTTCCCCAATTCTATGATCCTGAATTTTACTTTTCACCCTCCGGAATCAAATACAACACTTCTCCTACTTCTCGTGTTTTACCAAATGATCAGAAATCTTCTAAATTATTATGCATTTACTCCTATAGAATACAACACAAAGATGTGTACGTCAGTTCAAACAAATTCAGGGCATGAAGTAAAAGTCATTATTTGACAGCAAGCAGGAGATTGGAAGACAATACCAAAGTAGAGTAGGAACAGCAGATTTCAAAATCATAATTACCTGGGCAGATAATCCTCGTGTTAAGTACTGGGAGGTTTTCCTTGCCTGCTGCCAAAGCTGGAGCAGAGAAAGAACCTGTCTGAGAATGGATACCTCGGCTTGTACGTCTATCAGGAGATCTTGGTGCAGTTTTAGCTGTGCAGAAAAATCAGAAGAACACTAATTAGACCTATTATGACATTACCAACTACAGAGTTTTTACAGCCCTGAAAATACACCAAAAGCATAAGCTGTTACCACTCCATGACAAAAGTCCTTCCCCCTCACACCACAGTTTTTCTTCTAAATACGGGAAGAAAACTCAGAAAGAGATCAAGTGACAAAAACAAGTTAAAATGAGCAATTCTGCATGGCACTCAACATGAAGAGTTCCCAACTAATACTTCAAACTATCAGCAAAAGAATTATATGTATTAAATATAAACATGTTCATTAAAATGCATTCTATCTCCCTTAAAATGTAATAGTATTTAATGCCAAAGTAAGCTTCTGATAAACATATTACTGAAATAATAAAACAACTGAAATTTCATCTATGTTTACTTATAGATATATTATACAATATATAATTATTTTTAACAATTTTAATATAGATAGTTCCATGGCCTGTAGGTCAGAATACCTATCTCATCAACACCTACACTATTTTCTTCAAGCAGTAAAATGGGCTCTATGTCTGCATCAGATTTCTGAAAACATCACCAAAAATTCAGACATCTTTATTAACAGCCAAACTGAAAACTGCAAGAGAAGGGAAAAGGCCATGTTCACCTTTGTCTTCTGCATTTAGGGAGATTGTGGGGGGCATTAGTTTTGCATCATCTTTTTTCACAGAAAAACACAGAAAACAAACAAACCAGCAATTTCCCAAGTACTTAACTTATTCATTAAAATTCTCCAGAAGGTGGATCAATGAAACCTTGACAGACAGCAATGTTTGGTAGCTGACCTAACTTATTGACAAAGGCTCAGGAAAAGGGAAGGGAAGCAAATCAAGGGGAAAGAGAAGATTCACAAAGCCTCACTGGCAGCTCAGTGAAGCCACTTATCCTTGGGTGCCTCTGGAGCTGATGAAGAAGGATCGGCTTTGCAGAGGGCTGACTCTAGGTGCTGTAATTTACTTTCCTGGCAGAAGTTGTTTCATGCAGCCTGACAGAGCCTGCCAGGGCCTGCTTTAGCCTGGAGAAATTAACCTTTGTGCAATTCAGCCCCATCAGACAGCCAGAAACTGATGCCCCAAGGAAAAAAGTTCAGGTATTACCAAATGCTTTGTTATAGCATTTCCATGTATCTGTAGGAAGCTCTCGCACAACAGATGGTCACACACAGACACTTCTTGGCTACCTCTGCTCCAAATTATCTCACATGTTAAAACTACATCAGCTTAGGACAACTTCAACCTTGACCATCTGAAGAAGCTCAGAACAAAAAAATGAAATTATTTCAAGATGATCTGATTTTTCCTCTCAAAACACAAAAACTAATCCAGCAAAAATAGAATTAGTAGGACTAGCACCAAGACAACAGCAGGAAAACAGCACCAGGAATGTGGTGGGAAGAATAGAATATATCCTTTTCAGTGGCAGGAGTGGGACAAATCAGTTCATGTCAATCATAACTTAGCCTGAGAGTAACATGGGTGTACTGTATGAAGACACTAATGGGAAGAAATTGTTGAGTAGGAAAATCTACAGACAAAAGGAATAACTAGAACAAGGGTTTAGACATTTTGTTCAAATCACTTCAGGCCATGATTTGCACTTTTTTTTTTTTTTTTTTTTTTATGATGATAATCTAGCATAGAACCCTAAATGGAATGGCAAATTCTTCACTTTCTTGTATGCCAGGAGTAAGATTACACACCTTTCTGGATGACTTGCTGAAGCCAAAGAGAAATTATTATACACAGGACAAAGAGAAGTGAGTGAATTTTTCTGGATTGCTTTATAGGAAAGGACTGACCAAGTGGACTAACAGCTCCTTCTGACTTAAACACCTGCATAACAGCCACAGCAGTTTTCATAAAATGCTACAATATTGCATGATAGCAATACAACTCAATGATTTGCATCTGTGCATGACAGAACACTGTAATAATGTAAAAAACAAAAAGGAATAAAAATGGCAAGTGATATCTAACAAGAGTCATTAAACATTTAGATGAAGGTATTAACATATGGAAAAATATTATCTTCATCAAAGGACCAGGAAGACCCTCAGAGGGTGAAATATAATACCAAGAACAAAATTAACATTCATTTTTCATAATACTACTGAAAAATTCACAACACTGTTCACACAGTCTGTTGTCTCTGTACTTGTGACAAGGCAGTTGTATTAAATAGGAAAATCAGCAGAGCAGCTGCTCTTTATTTGACAGATGAGACTCATGGGAATAACTGCAATAAAGATAAACTTTTCCTGTGAATGCTCTGATAAAAACAGCAGAGCCCTAATGAATAAAACTGATGTTTCAGTGCAGATAATTGAATTTGTGTTTCATGCTTTGTCCCTAAACATCTATCGTCCAGTGACAGCATTAATATGCCCTCTATTCCTCACATATAAGAATAATACAGCTGCCCATTAAGTGCAGAAATTATACCATCAAGAAACGACAAGTTTAATAAATTTCTAGACGTGGACTTTTTTTTTATTATACAGTTATGGCACTAGGATTGGCTCATCTGTAGGGTTAGCATCTTCTGTGAGCTACTATTGAAAAGAGACAACCAACATGCATTGATCCCTATAACCAAGAGAAAATAAAAGGGACCAGTGAAGAGATAATCACTGGAGAAAGCCTCACATCTATTTCTGGAGAAAACATGAGATCCTGGGTCAACAGAAGCCCCAACAGCCTAATGTCTTATTTCCAAGGTAGGACGCACCAACACAGGTACCAGCTTCAGAACAGAGCCTTGTGAAGACAACTTTTGAGAATGTTAGTGTGGGTTAGGGTAACAAAAGGAGATGCAAATCCCAAAAGACTTTTCTCATTTTGCCCCAAGAAGTTGCTCACTGAGTACCTAGAGGATAGGATTTGCTCCCTGCCAGCTACCACTGCTCCTCTGTGATTCACAGATCATCTTGCGACCTCACCTGCAGTGCATCACTGTCCACTTTGATAAGATGGGAAAGACTGAAATTTCCACCTGTACCAAGAAGCAGCTTTCCTAAAATTACTATGTAGCTTGAAAATCTTAGTCTACAACTGAGACATGCTATTGCCACCATGACCCCTAGGCTCTAGTCTTTGCTCAGGTTCATGTAGAAAGGTAACTCACACAGAGATAATAATGTAACAGTGTATCCAGTAAACACTGGATTAAAGTCAGGCACTTCTCTTCCCATCAAGTGCCTTCTGAGCTTTGTAAATACATTCCAAAAGACTGTTCATCTATTATTTCCCTCATTTTCCCCTAAACTTTTATTTATCCAAATATATTAGAATTTGTGAGTAGTTTCCAGTCAAACAGGATGCTAGTATTTTTAATTATGGAGCCAATCATGCTCCAAATACAACTGTAAGAAGATGGCATATTTCTATTTTATTCCTAATTTACTCACTGGATGGGGACTCAAGTTCCTTTGTATCTTCCTCTTTTTCCTCTTCTTTGGATTCATCCAATTCTTTGCTGTATTCTACTGGAGACTGGTTCATTTGTTCTTCACTATGAGCATTCTGCTCATCTACAACTGTTTATTAAGAGAAAACACAGAGTTTCAAGATTTCTAAAGAAAAACTTCATACATCAAAATCAGCATTTTTGGGGTAGTTTTTAATACAAAAATATTAACAAAAGAATTCTACTGTCAATTCAGTGAAAGAGTCAGCCAATTCTTCGCTGTCAAGATTTGCTGTCAGAAATTTTCACTTTGTGCAGGCTAATAGTTATAAGAAATGCACTTTCATATGTGCACACACATACATATATAAGTATTCACACCTGCAGACAGTGCTCAACATTCAAACAAGCTGCATTTCTTTCCCTTGCAGCTTGTAATAAGCACATAATTTTACCTATGTAAGAATGTAGAAATCAAATTTTATAATGAAAACTTATTCCAGTTAAACAAACAAACAAACAAACAAACATCATTATCCTATCCTATTCTACCACTCCAGATCAAAATGTTGCTGATGTGCACCTTTTTCTGCTTGTTCAATGATCTGCCTCACAGCCTTCTTCAAGCTGTTTGCTCGGAGCATCAACTGTTCCCTTGGTTTGAAGAGTTTCTGGGAAGACTTGGAGACACACTCTGCTAATTGCTCTTTACTTTCAGACAAGGATTCTTCACTTGAAAACTCCTCTGGTTCTTCTTCCACAATGGGGGGAGCAATGCCTGGGAGAATGGGAGCAGCCTGGGCTTCTGTGTGAAGAGCCTGGAGCAACAGGTCCAGCTTCTCGTTTAACTCTGAGCACTAAGACAAAGTGGAAAAGAATGCACACGCATACACAAAACCAAAAAAATCAACAGTGAATGTGTGAATATTTTCAGGAAATACAGCACCAGATTATATTTAAAACTGCATAGTGTTTATGTAACACTATGCAACTATACACTTACATAGTGTCTATATTCCTTACATAAAATCCAAACCGAGGTCCAACATTTTGGAATATCAGGTTATGGGTAGGTCTGCATGGGCTTTTTGCAGACCCTGTGACACTCAGCCAGATTAGAGCAATTATAGCACAAACCCCCTACACTCAGATTCAAGTAACACTTCATGCTAAACTCAGCCTGCCCCATAACTAAGGTATGGATTAGTTCCTACCCCTCTCCCAGTGACCTGCAGCACAGAAACCACCAGAGATTTGCCCATACCATGGGCGTTCAATACCCCAATTTTGAGAGGTATCCATGGAGACATGCCCAGCTGCTAGACTGTGAAACACACGGGGTTGTTTTTGCAACACACTTGTACATTTAAGCAAGTGAGTTGTCACAGAGCAAGAGGCTCAGGCCAGAATCAGGTGCTGTCAAATGCCTCTACCCAAAACTAAGCAGTTTTTCTCTCTAGGTACACTGGAAAAGAAGGGATTTTCTATTCCTAAGGGAAAGAAAACACTGTCTGGCCTTGGAATGGTAAAAATGAAAAGACTAATTTTCTAAAATGTGCACCGGATAGAAATGTGAACCACAAATTGCCACTTAGCAAGTACATTTTCTGACTCTGGGATTGTCAGGGATTTTGTTTTCTTCTTTTTTTTTCCAGCTCATGTAAATTTTTTGTCTCAAACTAAATCCTTCTGTTGTGTTTTTTCCCAATGTTTTTGCAACATGATCTCTATATTCTGCAGCTTAAACCACTATTTTTAACATTGTGGTCTGTCTCCCCTTCATTCTCACAGCATACTCTTCATTATCCCATTGTTTTCCTGTAGCAAATTTAATCCCTAGAAGTATAACTAATGCAAAAACCAATTCCTTTTATCTCTGTGTATGCTACCATGAACTTTATCTTTTATGAAGGAAGGAAGTGAAACAGTTTAAAGAGATCTCAGTTTAAAGATGGTTTGGAAATAATTACTCTATGCAATAAGAAGAGAAGAATTTTAAAGTCACTGATTCAAATGAAAGGCAAGCTGGGCATCCTAGAGCAATGAGAAAATTAAACATCCATGAGCTATAAACTTTAAGAACCCAACAACTTTGAACCTGAACATAGTCATAGTCTTACTTTAATGGCCATGGCATCAGCTTCCTCTGCATTTTCCATTGGTTTTTCGTAAGTCTTCCCTATTTTGGCAACAAAGTCCTTTACAGTTTCACATAATATTCTTCAGATAAAAAAAGGAGAGGGAAGAAATCAAATGAAATAAAATAGATATGTTGTGAATATTAAATTCTTATGGCAATTTATTTATAAATTTGCTATAAACCATTCTTATTGGAAACTGGAGTCTGTGATCGTACTTGCAAATCAGATGACACTTGTCCATAGCTGCCAAAACTGAAGTTATAAGCTTTAAAACAAAAACTCTTTCACTTAAGCCTTGACATCCATTGCATCTCAGCCTCGTAACTGAAATAAACATGACTGTTATCCACTCCCTTGCCTGCACACCTTCCATACGAGACAACTTAACAAACTTGCATTCACTTTGGTAACTTCAAACATAGTCATACATATTCCCATGCACATTTGGAGCTTAGAAACCATGGAGAAAATCCACTGACTTTAATGGAGCACTTAGGTGAAAGCATATGGCCACACACATCGCATCGCACAGCTTGTGCTTTTGAACCAACCCTGAAGCATATCTGTGCAAGCTACAGTGGCTGCAATGAATTTTCACTGTGCAAATCAGAAGACTTGGTTCTTGTTACCTGCACTGCAGACAGACAGCAAACTTACTAATGAGGTGAGGATAATTGCTCAGTACTGTTCATTTGGTTGACATTTTTCTGACAGAAATTAAACAGACTTAACAAGGTACAGAACCAATTTAGAATCTGGAGGTAATAAAATCCTGCAGTTTAATCTTCTACATGTGCTATGTATAGTTTAAAACTGAAATTTTGTTAACTTGCTTTTAGAAGAGAGAAAAAACGATGTAATGATATTCAGATGTATTTTAAAAGATTCTATGACTGGTCTTTTGCATATTGCAAAATATAAGATGTTTTTCCATAGAAAAGGTACACACAGAACAGTTCTGATTTCAGATGATGTCCATGTTTTGCCAATTTTCTCTCATTTCAAAATGTTTCAATTTGGGGGAAAAAATGCCACTACTGTCTTAGATCACTACGGATTGAACTGATACAGACAGGGCCACAATAAAGCTATCTAAGTTGAAGTTCTGCTTCACACTGCTGAAGTTGATTGTCCTCTAAATATATGCACAAAAACAAAGCCAGAAGTGCAACATGAAGTAGATCACATCTTTGCATTAATAACAGTACACTTTGTATTTAAGCCATGCACTGATTTGGAATGATTTAAAATCAGTTTATATTGATATTGTGTGATTATTTTTTAAATTTAGTACTGAGCCATCCATTACAACTGTACCATCTAAAAATTTTGCAGGAAAGAACATCCACTCTAAAAGACATAAATCAAGATATATTAAGCCAAGCCAGTTGGGCCATCCATAAGAAAATCAGGCTTAGACAGAAGGCTATTATGGTGATGATGTTACACAGGGAATTTATCCCACACATTGTGCATAAAACTGATTGACTCACTTGGCAGATGATATGACAACTGAATGCTGATCAGAATTGAGAATTTTTGCAAGATGAGCAGCAACTGAATCTTCATAAGCAGATATCTAAAAACAGAGAGAAAAGAGACTTCAATTTCCACACATTCCAGCAGTTTAACACCAAGAAGGTGAGTTTAAATGCCTCAAAAATAGAAGGATTTCCATTTCAGGTCTAATACAAGGCCAAGTGGCTGGCAGTGCAGATTCTACCTGCATATTTTATGTACCAGACTTTAAATATTCAAAGTAAAACTGCATCTTAGAACTTGATCCACAGCTCTTTTTCTCCCGTAGAGAAAACAGTAAGTTATTTCTAGGCTAAAATCAGTCCATGAGGCAGAAAATAATTTACTTTCTCAGATTTGTAACAACCTACAATATTATAATCTAGTATCTTTTACTTGTATAAGCAAAGCTTTCCTCAAACAAATTGCTCAATAAGAATAAGAATAAGAATAAAAATAAGAATAAGAATAAATCTAAAATCTGTAGTTATAATCTGGAATTTTCACTTTACTGTCAGGAGGGCTCTTACTCCCCAAGAATCACAAGTGCCAAAATGGCACAATGTTCAAATCAAATCCAATCCTCAAGGAGAAAACCATTTAGGGCTTAGTGTTTACAAGAACATTAAAAATTACAACTTTTAAAACACTCAGGAAAAGATTTGGAATGGATCAAAAAATGCATCCTCATATACGATATCCTATCTCAAAATAACTGTGGATCCAGACTTCAATTTTCAATGAAAATTCTAATCAAATTCCAAATCTAAAGCTAAAAATAAATGCAGCTCTGATGGCTTCCTTTAAGATGCTCTTAAAATCTCTTAGCATGCTTTTGTCTTTGATTTTGAGGAGGCAGATACACCACTTTAGTTTTTTCTCCTAAAACCCAGCCTTCTTTGTAGGACTCTGACATCAAATCAGTTTTCATTTCAAAGGAGAAAACAAAACATAAACATCTGATCTGTAAGAATGAACTACTGTTTTTCAAACATCAGTACAAGATTTCTGGAATCCAAGTGAAGTTATTCAACTGTAACTGCTGGAGGAAAGAAGGGGGAAAAAAAAGAATAAGATATGTACTTCCATTTGCTTTTCAAACTGAGCTATAATCCAATACCTACTGTAAGGTTAATTATTATTTTTTCTGAAATATCCTAACTTGGTAAACAATATAAAAAATGCCATTAAAATAGAGATTGAACAGGGTACTCCAAAGTAAATGCTTTTGTCCAACTTAAGTAATGACAAGTAATATAGCCTACAGAATATATTTTCCAAAAAAGAAGTTTCATATGAGCAAGCAGTTCCTTCCATTTTCAGAAAGGGCTAAAAAAAATTTCAAAGCCAGAAATAACTAGAACAAAATGGTGATGAAGACACACTTGAAAATTTTAACTGGCTTCAAAAATTAGAGACGATAAAGCCTTGATCTGCATTGCTGACAGCAGAAGCAGAGCTGCGTGCAAAGCAACCCCCTTAAAATCTCAGCCTGTCTGCATCTCAATCCATCAAAGGTTATAACCTCCTTGCCAATTAAAAGAGCCTGAATTATTAAATTGTTCAAGAAACTGCTGATTAATTATGGCTTCTCAAGTACTTTTGAGCTACAGTTGATATGCATTAACTTTCTTGGGAATATATTATTTTCTCATTTTCAGTCAGACTTTTCATGCCAATTAATTTGATTAAAGCATCTCCCTCTCTCAAAATTGAAACCTCATCAGCTAGCACAAGCACAAATCTAGTCTGGAAGACAGACTAAGCTTTTCTTTGATGATGCTTAGGATTTTGAGCTCTCTGAAAGAACAAAGAGAAAGTTGGGTGCTATCACATGATCAAACTCGGGCTGCAGAAAGTTCCTCTTTCTTTAGGAACACAACCCTTGCCTCTAAAATGCTGGGGGCTTTTTCAATGCTTAATCCAAACTCAAGATAGCAGACATTTGCTTTTATATATTAAAAAAAATTTAAATATTTATGTATATTATCAGTGTATATATAATATTATACAGTAATATAGCACTAAATGATACTATTATATACAAAATTATATATAATATATATTCACATATAAAAATTATCTAAAGTATATAGTATTGATATATTACATAATAAGATGACACTAGATTACATTCTTGCCTGACATGTTCTATAAATACACTTTATAATACATATTAAAATAAATATATATATTTAGGAATAAATTTTTCAGGCAGCTTTGCCGGAGACTCCTTACCTTCATTCCTTCTAGGCAAATAATATAGAACTGGAAGCCTTACTTACTTGAGATACAAATCATGAACAGGCCTTAATTCAGTTCAGTTAGCAGATCACAAAACATCTATTTTTCACACAAATGCTTCAGTTATAGCTATTGTCAGCCCAGAAGCTCTGAGTTAAGTACATGAAACAAGAACACAAAAGTAAAAGTGCACCTGGCACTCCTCTGACTCTTCTGCAGTCACTGGAAGAATAGAAGGCTTTGCTGGTAATTTCAGTTCGTATGACATTATACTCCACCTGAAAGAAATACAAGTTTCCAAACTGTTAGTTTTACTTTCTCTCCACTATATTGACAAAAAGAAAGCTCATTGTCACACCTAAGAATAGGTATACATATATATATAAAAGCAGCTTAATTTGTAATTGTAAACTATATGGGTGAAATAATCGAGATTAAAGGTAATAACTTGTTTTATTACTCACATTATTTTTTAGTGATTTGATTATCAGTCTCCTTTGTGAAAAAAAACATGGGATTTTCAATACACACAATAAAGATTTTCTGGAAAAAACATTCAGATTATAAAAGAATTTGTGCAAACTAACTGCAGAAGTCAAAGCAAACTAGACATCTTCCTAGAGAAAAAGCTTTACGGTGGCATTAGCTTTTCATCTCAACCAGAGGAAGCAGGCATGAAAACAAAGCAAATTATGAAGTATCTTCCTTGATGCACATATATATTTTTCCCTGGTACAGGACAGTACTTGACAGCACAGATAGTATGAAACCACTAATAGCAATAACATCCTTCAAAGCTTTGCTGAAAAGAACAAGTAATCACTGCAGATGGGCCTTGGGAGCAAGTTTACTGAAATTAGACCAAAAAATGAAACAGCACTTTTTCACTGCAGAAAAAGGGAAAAATTATTTAATCCACAAGTTTTCAGAATCTGAGGGTCAGTAACAAGCATTTCTCTACATCACTTGTTGTAAAGCAGTCAAGTAGTCTGCAGAAAAGCTTAAAATAAAGAAGGACTTTTTTCTCTATTTCACAAAAATAACCTAAAGTAAAATCCTGTATGATGACATTCAAGTGTTTGTAACTAGAGCAAGAAAAGAAACAGTCATGAGAGAAAGGAACAGCATAAGAAATACTCCTCTCAAAAGCAGCGCTAGACTTCCACTGGAACAACACGACCATCATCATCTCTGACTTTTTTTTTTTTAAATGGGGATTGCTGCTTGCCTTTATGGATGAAAACACACAAACAAGGAGTAGGAAGATCTCATTTTTTTTACTAAGAAAATGCCTCAAACAGAAATATTAGTCATGGATCCAATTAGCCCAGCATCTTGTCAACAGCTGATGCCTCAGGCAAGGCTGAAAGCACACAAGGCGAGTTTTCCCCACATCCACGGACAGAGAGCTCAGGTGTTTTCTAAATAAAGATGCTACCATTAATGATGTTTAATAAGCATGCATGGAGTTCATAAAATTGCTCAAACCAGTTTTGAATCTACACAATTTCTTAATGCTCCCAACTTCTTGCACAGGCCGTTATGCAGCTCCTTCAGTCATGCAATAAACTGTCAACTTTCGAACATGTTTGGACAGCACACTTCCCAGTCCCATCAACCCCTCATCCCCCTGACCCTTTAGTTTAAAAAGCAGGCAAAAGAGCTGTCCCCATTACGATTGCAGCTTCCTCCATTATTATGACCTGCACTCAAAAAACAAACCCACTGAACACCAAATCTCTAAGATGGATTTTAGGCCATCAGAAACCTAAATAAATACAATTTAAATCTCACGGTAAATCATATAGGTTTACCTGTCCAACATTTTCGTGCTGGCTCGTTCTAGTTTTTCCAAAATCTGAGGAAGTTGGGTATCATCATCACAGGATCCTCCCCAGCCAAGGACACGAGCAAGGTCATTTCCAGTACCGAGTGGTAACACTCCTAACTGACACTGAAACACAACACAGAAACAAATCTACTATTGAAAACCAGAAAGAAAATACAAGTGGTTACAAATGCTTGTTATTTCAACCAACAAATGTTAATTTGTTGGCCGACGTCTAAAGCCTGTAAGTCAAATTGTGCTATTCCGATACAACTCATCCTGCTTATAACAGTGAAAACTTTCATTAAAGAGTAACTATTGAGTTTGGCCCCTGCACAGAGATACAACAAGGAATCAAGTCAAAGAACAGGTAAGCACACAAAATTAAGCCTAGTCAGTCTAGGCAAGGAAAGTAAATATGCACACTTGCCTGCTTGTGCAAGCTGAGCTTATCAATTTCTGACAAGACCCAACCCACGCTTCCATCGCCACCACACACAAGAATCCTGAAGTTGTCAAACTTCTGAAATAACCGCAAACTGCCAAGAAAATGCAGAGCTAGTTATGTCCATTAGCAAGAGAGCAGTGACATTCATTAGCAATATTTACAAGAAAATATTGTGCACAGCATCTTTATGATCCTTTCATTATTCTGGAGTATGTGGATACAACCATCTATTTAATTAACCTATCTGCAGCCCATCTGTCGCTGTATATTACACTCACACTGACATTTCTGATAAATAACATGCCAAGTTTTTCTTAAAAACATTCCCTTGATATTGTTTTCAGGATTTTATAAGTCTGATTTTATTGATTTTATTAATATTAAAAAACAAATAAAATTAAGTGATAAAATTGCAACTGCTCCATGCTTCTCACTTCAGCCAGAAGCATAAAGCACCACTGGGGATTTTTCACAAGAGGTTAAGACACAATGACAGGATGTGCTCCACAATATGGGTGGGCTTTTGTCAACATGGGGCCAACTAAATGCAAGGAGCATTGGGGGCAATTCTTAAGCATAAGGTGATCACAACAATACCAAACAACTAATACAAGTATTTCATATTATATCCTTAAAGCCATTTGCTGCTTTTGCTTCCTATGGCTCTTCCTCCTGTTCTCTGATTTTTAGCACCTCCAGGATACAACACTTGGACAGTACAGAAAAGGAGGACAAGAGAGACAGAAAAAGCAGAAAGGTGAGACAGAGGAATCAGGAATGAGATGTGAAGAAACAGCCAAGAGGTAAAAACAAGAGGGACTTAAAAAAACTGGGGAAAAAAAAAAGAAAAAAAAAAAAAGAAAAGAAAAGTAATTGGAAATTATAAGCTCTTAAAAAACTAACAACAAAGATGTTTATTTTTAATGCATGTTATTTTCCAGAATATGTATATCTCTGAACCATTTCTAAAAAGCAACATATCAAGACCACAAATTTTTGAATAATTTATATTTTTTCTAAAGAAAATAATGTCACTTGAATACAATGGGCAAATACCTACTCAGAACAAAAGAAGCAGATATTTAAGGGAAAAAAACCATTGATACTAGAACAATTTCTCCTATCCTGAGAAAAAGGAGAAAAACCCTAGAAATACACTGTCTCATGGAATACACCTCTGCTTTTTAGATCAACTAGAAAAAAAGAAGACATCGTGCGACCTGATAAAATAACTGCTAAGGACCTCTCCTTGGAAACTGTTTGGGAGAAGTACTTAAAAGCAACCAATAAGAACTGCAATTACTGTGCAAAATCAAAGTGAGCCTTCTCAGCCATGGTACAGTTATGAAGGAAGAGAACATGCAAACATATTTTTCAGACTGTCTCCTTTCAAAGACTGTCTCATCAATTCAGACAAATGTCATATGTCATTATAATTACATGTATGAAACTCTAGCTAGAAGTGACTTAGATTCAGCTCAGATTATCAGGGTTACAATGAAAAGAATATTACAGCTCAAGGAGTTAATATGATATGCCCATAAAACAGTACTAATCATTATAAGCCACAGGTGTATTCAATTATATCTGTATTATTTGCACACTCTTTGAACTGAATTTTTGCAGATTTCTTTCATCTACATTTTTATCATTAAGCCTAATTCTGCATCTTTAAGAGTACAAAAATTAGTGCTTCTAGTTGCTATAACTGATACTATTAGTCCATTTAACCACATCACTATATCTGTGTGGAATAAAGTTAGGCAACAGAAAAATGGGCATGAATTCAATCTTCATGAATGTGCAAAGATGCTTGGGTTGTGGCCACCACCATGGAAATTTCATCCCTATCTCTCCAACAATCAACCCTTAGATTTTGGGGAGAAATGCCCAGTGGTTTTGTGCTCTTGCTCCAAATTCTGTGGCATGCACAGAATTCCATACGTTGCCTACATATGCAATGTTGCCCACACCATATTTTGGATTTACTTTTCAGATGAAAAATCTTTCATGTACTTGTCCATTATCCCCTGCACACCCCCCTGCTGACATTTCAGTTAAGAATTTAAAAAGGTATAGAGCACATTTAGACAATAGTTTTACTCCATAGCTATACAAAAAAAGGTCAGAGGAATATCTGAATTGTGCATGTAAAATAGAAGAAAAGCACCTGGGCAACCATGCACTAAGGCAAAATCAAAGTTCCTGTGATTCTGGAAAACATCTTAACATTTGTAACAGTTTTGAGCCTTACCAGTTAACAGAAGTCAACGCTAGCCAAGAACTTTTGGTTTTGAATTTTTGAGCTTTTCTAGAATGAAATTGTTACCTTATAATCCACTCACCCACCGGAACTTATCTTGAAATTATGTTGGCTCTTAGATTTTAATTAGGGAGTCAGAGTAGCTATTGGTGATAGAATTGCAGCAACAAGGGGACATAACACTATAAAACAAGGGGAACACAAGACTATACTTTGCACTAAATTCCCTTGTGGAAAGGCTTGCTCAAGATTTCCAAGGTCATTACCCTAAGTGAGGTCCTCCATTCATTAAATCGAAGACCTGAGCTGGATTTAACGACTGTTTGAATCGACGAAGAAACTTTACTCCCTGATTGTCTCCACTCTTTGAGTTAACAAAAACTAAAAGAGGACTGGCACAGGATGGCGGGCATGTGGCTTTCCAGAAACCTGTAAACATAGTTAGAAAGAATGAAATAAATAAGGTTTTCTAATATGAACAACACAAAAAGAAATCATGGGAAAGAGGAAGAAAGGGATGAAGGACAAAAGGAGTACATTTTATCTTGCATAATGTAAATGCTAAACTGAGTATTAGTCCTTCAAGGAAAACATAATTGCACGAGATTTACCAGTTCATTTTTTTTGTTGTTTCTGGTATTTTCAGTGCCTAGATTTAGTAAAATCCTGAAGACAATAGCTTTATTCTTTTTCAACACTGAAAGTTTATTAATCTTTAAGAACACTTCTTAAATCTCATCTTCACAGATCATTATCCCATAATTGAATATATATTTCAGTTACAAGTGTTTGGTTTTCAATCTTATTTTGCTTTAATTTTACTTGGTCGAACTGGATTATCCACATCTGTATGAGCTTTCTTAGAGTACTCACAGATTTTAAAAATTACTTGCACTCTGTTCATCCCAGCTGAGACTTCGCATAAGAGTTTTCTTTTCAGACTGAAGTTACACTATTAAGTATTACAGAATCACTGAACAACAGAAGACCTTCATCTGTGACTCAAAGCTTATTAAAATCAATGCAGGTCTTAACTAATTACAGCAGGCTTCCTACAAGGCCCTTAGTAAGTAGCACTAATGGGCACTGTTGTCATTAACATGACCAGTCCATGGAAGCAGTGGTTTCCCAGCAACACTTCAAAATCAGACATCACATGTATAGGTTTTGACATTTGTCTCTGGCAGTATTAAGATGATTATGTTGTTTCCAATTACTAAAAAATTACTAAAGCTACAAATAAAAAAATTTGCATTAAAGGATGTTAATTTAATTCCACATTATCATAATGTCTAATTTAAAATAAGGTTTGATTAATTATTTTAAATGCCAAGAAAAATAATTTCACATATTAAACAATCTTCCTAGCATGAATAATAAATAACAGCATGATGTCTAAGACACCACATAGCAAGTAAATAAAGTGAATATATACAACATAAACAATCAACTTTTACCAACTTCCTATCACAAAATTCATTGAATTGTGTTAAAGTTGTTGGTCTACATTTACCATCAACTCAAACTATAAAATTTTGTGATATTTCTTCTTTAAATCCACTCTCTGCCTTGAAGTGTAGTCTCCCAGTGCTGATGTGTCTCTATCCTCAAACGCTGAAAAGTGTCTCTGAGTTTTGAGCATTTCCTGGGTTTTTATCTGTGTGTTGCAGGATTCTTACATTGTTTATATTTAAAAAGAAAATAAAATTAGAGAAGCTATGGAAGCAACTCCTCTCTTAAGCCTGCTAAAGTAGTTGTTGGATCTGAGCTGTTCAGCTAGATTATCTCTTCATAATGCAAAACTATCCAAAATTTGAGAACTCACAGAAAGAGTGGTGTATGCCAGGCAGGCATCAGCCCACTTCATCTGAGGACTCTGATCATTCACTTGAAATGTTTCCAAGGGTCATAAGTAAAATAGCAGAAAATGTCTACTGGGGCAACTTTAAAAAACATTTTAAAAAACTTAATGATTACATAATTCTCTAAAAACCTACACAGAAAATTATACTTCTCTCTAAATTTGCAGACCACATTCACCTGCTCAGCAGAAGGATTTTAGCCTTGTTTATTTGTATGGATTTCAATAGGCACTGGAATTCCAGAGGTACCACTGAACACACTACAGGACTACGTACCATCGGAGTCTATACTGTTCAGTGCTGTTGGAGGGATGATCGATACCTTACATTGGCCAAGTGGACATTTACGAGGGTACAGATCTTTACAGGCTGTGTGAACCTACAAAGGAAAGAAAAAATTATTTTCCTTCAGTGGAATTTTGAGGTGAAAATACAACTGATACTATGCTAACTATGTAACAAAAATGGACTAATATATAACATTTAGGTGTAGAGGGGAAAGGAGTGAGACTAGGGGCAAAAAAAAAGTTCAACCAGAGAGGCTTATTACTAGTTCAACAACACATTTTGGAGAACTCCTTTTCAGCTACCCCTATAGCAGATATGAATCATCCTTCCAAGGGAATCACTTGCCCCCAGCCACACGGAAGGGAGAAGCCAATTCCCAGCAGCCAGCATCTATGCTGGTAGCTCTGTACCTGCCTGGTCCCCTGGGCTGTTCTGGAAGACATTTCTACATTAAAGCTAGCTCACCTACCAAGCCAGATCCATCTGCCAAAGGTGGGTCCCATAAACTCCATGTTGTAAACGTCTCTTCCACAGATATCGGAAAGAGAGGCACATGCAGACGTTGCTGCATTTCACCTAAATTTCAAGTCACCTCTGGAGATTGCAATCATTTCCTACTGCTCACACACAGAGCCTTGGACACCTATATGCCAGAATCTTCAGCAATAAATAAACTGCTGACTTGCATAAGAAACCCATATTTTTAGACAAGTTGATAAAATTAAGAGAAAAATATATATAGGGGAAACAGTAGTACCTTAGAGAATTTCAATCAGCAACCTACAGATTGTCCCGAAGAAAAGTCAAGATTTTGTAGTAATAAACATGTTACCATATTAATATTAAAAATATTAATATAACACATTAATAAGAGCAATAGCTACAATAAAAAATACAAGAAAGTAACATGATTATTAGGCATAAGGAACAGGCATCTGAAAATTCAGTTATCAGCTAGGAGAAAGCAGAGAAAATACAGTGGATGACAACACCTATTAAAGAAAAGCTGCATCTGTGGGTGTATTAAAAATTAACTGTGCAAGCAGGACAGTCATGAGAAATTCTGAATGCTACAGAGACCTGAGTTTGCAGAAGCTGCCTGCGCCTACTTCATCCAAGAGCAGGCTATGAGATGACAAAAGAAAAATAATGGTAAGCAATAAAGCTGTCAAAATGTGAGACGCTTGGATGTGGTTCAGTGCACCTACCATAGCTTTACACCAAAGGCACTTCCAATCTTGCAGGCGTAGAACACTGCCACAAGTCTTGTCGCAGACTGCACATTTGGCACTGACGGGCAGGTTTCCCTCTAACCACTGGTGGGGCATAGCTATCTGTGGAGAAGGAGTCATTAAAGTTTAATACCCAGAAAGACAAATTAAAGGCTTTTGTCTCAAATATTGGTGGATTTAAACCATTTCTCACAGCTGTACCCTTTCATCAAAGAAGCAGATATGCTGGTCAGCCAGGATAAGGGATGCTGATGCTCACAAGGCAACAGCAAGGAATGGACTGCACTGGTGCCCCACAGGCTAGGCAGAAAACATGACACCTGAAGAAGGGAGACATGCCTCACTCATGGTAGAAACTAACCAAAATGCAAAGGCGTGGTTAAGTCCAGAGACTCCATCATACAAACAAGTTCCCACTCAGTTATGTCAACTACATGACACAAACCAATTAAAAATACCTAAAATTTGTAAGAATAGGCAGGACAACAGGATACCTCTGTCGCTTCACTTATTCACTCACCATGGCTGGTAAGTCACAGCTCTATAAAGCAGTCCCAAAATTTTAAAGCAGCACAAAGCTTTATTCAGTGCACTCTTTATCCCACTAATACCATAGGCAACTCAGGACACTCAGGTGTACAACTTAGGACCAACCTTCCAGGAAGAAGCTTCACACCAGTGGTTCATACACAGCTGTGTTTGTAAAAATAGTCCATTTGTCACAATCAACCTCTCAAAAGCTTTTGTTTTTTCTCCTGCTAATTTTAAAATTCCTGCTTTCACTGGCAAAAAACCCCTCCTAATTCAGTGAATTCCAAACAGGCCTCCTGGGGAACAGTTCTAGGTAAGCAGGACAAAAAACAGATTGCCAAAACAGCATGGTAACAGTGTAAAATACCACCTTTGCATAAGAGCAGTAGGAACTTCTGGGAGCAATTCTCCAGCTGCAGAGTTTCTCCACATGCGGCCTTTAAAATCTTGTAGTACATCTGCAATCTAGTGCCTGCAGTTGCTACACTTGTCTAGGGAGGTAGGAGTACAACTTCTGTTCTAAATACCACGATAATCTTTGAAAAGTATTCAGGAAAATAGCCACCTATCATTAACTTCAATGGGTCACACAGCAGTATTTCCATGCTTGGCCTTTTTTTTTTTTTCCCCTAAAGCAGAAACAGCTTTGCAAAATACTGTAAATACAAATAGTACTTACACCATCTTCATCTTCAATGATGTCTTTTCCAATTGAGGCTAATGTAGTCCATTTGCAGTTATTTGTTGCTCGGACAGCACATCTTTTATGTGCTTTAAACTTACACACTGCAAGACAACACATAAACATATACCCTGTGTTATTTGCAGTATTTCAGTGATACACACCTTATAAAAAGTTAAACACAGATACTCCATAAAACAGCCAACTACATGTCACTTAGTGTTGCACACGTGACACAAAACAAAAAGGAAAAGTCAGTTCATAATCATTCCAGCTTTGACTCTCTAAACTGTGTTTAACTGCTTAGCTGCAGCCCATGCTGTGCCCTCAAATACACATCAGTCCCCATTTTTGCAGGTGCAAGGTACAAATACATCTTTAAATGTGGGTTTGCCTTTTCTATTACTCTTTTTTTATTTTTCTATTTCTATAACTCAGATACCTGGTTTAAATTTGCAAGTGATGGGAGAGCATTTAACAGAAGTATTTTGCATCAGGAGCTCTGTTTCTTTGTTCAGAGGATGCCTTTTGGGCACCATGCTGGGCCTATTTTTCTCAGAAGATGAGAAAGTGAAGGGTTTATGTGGTGATATTTTTATTCAGGATACTGGGGATTACAAAATTTTCTAAGATCTTATATTAAATCAGGAAGAATCTTACTTTTTACTGTATAATTTATTAAAAGTCTACTAATTGGAATACCTAGCACAAGTGCATAATACAGGCAGACATTTTGACAACCTAATAACTATTTGAATTTTGTTCAACTCAATTAATATGCCTAGCTAATGATAACATATTAGACCAAACTGATGCACCCAACTGTGGGTATTTCTTCTACTGGAAGTGCATGATGTAATTCTATTTAGAGTGCATTATATAAATTATTTTGGCAGAGACCATTAAAGGTTTATGAGAACTAGCCAGCAGCTCAGAAGTAGTAGTCTCTTTTCAAACAAATATTTGACAGGAAATTATCAAGGGTTTGGCCCATCGCTTATCTACCATTAAAAAACATTAAGCCATGGTACAAAACGTCTTCTGAATAATAAATTTCCCATTTTAATTCCACTGATCCATTGCCAGATCAATTTAAAAAGTGAATTGAGACTATGTAAGCAACATCTGAGTTTGAGAGCAATCCTCACTGTTCTGGGAGATGCGTGAAAGTAAGTGCTCAGCTCTCACTTCCTTACTTTCTAGAAAGAAAAGAGAAGGAAACAAACCATGGACATTTCATTGCTTTTACAGTAACTCCCCCAGTCATTTAAAAAAGCAGCATTCATAGAATCATAGAATTATTTTAGTGAAAGGGACATTTAAGGGACATCGTTTAGTTCCAAACCCCCCCTGCTGTGGAGTGGGACATCTTTCACTAGACCAGGTTGCTCAGAGCTCCATCCAGCCTGGCCCTGAGCACTTCCAGGGATGGAGTGTTCACAGCTTCTCTGGGCAACCAGTGTCTCACCATCATCACAGTAAAGAATTTTTCCTGATATCTAATCTCAACCTACTCTCAGTTTGAAGCCATTTTCTCTTGTCCTGTGTCTACACATCCTTGTGAAAAGTTTCCATCCATCTTTCTTGTAAGTTCCCTTCAGGTACTGGAAGGCCACAATTACATCACCCTGAAGCCTTTTCTCCTCTAGGCTGAACAATCCCATCTCTCTCAGCCTTTCCTCATTGGACAGGAGGCTCCAGCCCTCTGATCATCTCCATGACACTCCTATGGACTCACTCCCATAGGTCAATGGCCCCCAGCCTAAGAAGGGCACGGAGCAAGACCAACACAGACCTAAAGTGTGCAAACACCCCCTAATTGTCCACTAACAGGGTAGACTCACTTTTTCAAAACAGTCGAGCATCACACTGTGTATTGGTCAGCCTAAACTAGTTCCAAGCATCTAAGGAAGCCAGCTCTCACAGAAGCACAGAAATAAAGGCTACATTTTCAAGTGATGGACCATGAGTAGCTTTCACCATTTGAATGTTTCAGAGAACATATGAATTCAGCTTCTTACTCATAAGTGATAGGCACTTGCTTTGCCACACAGATCAAAATACAACAAATCAGGGATGAGGGGAAATAGGAAATTACAAAATACAAAGTGATAACAAAGTAATAGAATATTCAGATCCTACTGAGCTATGAATTGAGCTTGATCATAGGAACCCTGTATCCAACAACTTCTTTCTCAACAAGGAAAAGACAAATTCAATCCCAGGCTCCGAAGAGCCGCAGAAAGCCATATTATAAATGGCAAGTGACAGTTAATGTTTGCTCTGTAAGTACTGTAAATAACCTACCTACCAAATCTCAGATCCACTCTTTGGGTCACCCCCATTCAACCTCAGCATCATGAAAAAACAATTTATGTTAGTCTGAACATTTAACATTACCAACAACAATAACTTTAAGACACAGACGTAACTTTCAAGCAAGGAGAGGAAAAATTTAAATCAAGTCTCAGTAATGGTTACCACTATCCCCTAATTTCTTTTGTCTCAGATTACATTGAATCCCATTCATGAATCCATCTGATATCTGAAATCTTTTGGAAAACATGCAGACATATGGCTAGACACCAACTGCCATTACTTTGCCAATGAAAGCTAAAATACGAGAAAAGTTAAGCTATTCAGGGAACTTAACATTGCAATACAGTTTCTGAAAGCAGGTGTGAAGTCTTTGGCTGTATGACCATAGACTTTTAGAGAACAGGACCCTCGGTCACTGCATGTAATGGATGGTGCTTGATAAGTATGGGGTTGCACCATACTTTGCTTCATAATAATTTTCAAAAGGTATTTGCCTTATTGACCTAAAGCTAATGAAATACTGCTTTTTAGACACCAATATTAATTTCTTCCTGGCCTTTTAAAATTATAATAATTATTATTATTGTTGTTGTTGTTGTTACACCCACTAATACTACCACTACAAGCAAGACTATTTTTCAGTACTGCGTATCTTCAGAATATCAGGGACTTTGGAACAGCTTCACCTGATCTTTGCAGTTACAGAAAACAGCATTTCTGTCACACAGGTTATAGGTTATAAACAACACACAATTACTGATTTGATCAAAATCTTATTTAAATGCTTTCCATAGCATAACAGAAGGATACCATGTGATATAAAATCACAGAAGAGTTCTCTATTACGCCTTCACTCTTTAACAACAAACATCCCTTCTCTTCCTGACTGTTTCATTCACTATTCGCTCTCCAGACGGTGCAGAAAATGTGGCAAAAATATCAGAGACAATGACTGTGCAAGTAGTGCCTGTACAATTCCCTGGGCAATGGGTAAGAACAACAGGATTTTGTGGGCAAAACCCCACAATCATAATGGAAAAAGACCAAGTGCACAAAGTGCATTTGCAGAGGAAATTTAATCTCAGTATTTTCTTACTGATTGACTTCACAATCCTAAAATGTTCTTACAACATTGTGCAATTTGTTGCAGGAGAATGCACTTTAAGAGAGAGATTTTCTCCTACTTATTAGCGATACTGGATATTCAACAATCAAGATTTAGTCATAATAAACAAAATGCTATACAAAAAAATAAATTTTTGAGAACAAAGACAGTATTCCACTGGCAATGACTTAGACAGAAATGCCAGTATTAATACAGGGTAACTGAGGGTTAGAGAGCTCTGAAAGATTTCTGTAGAGAATGATGTATTATTCTTTTCGCTTCTTTGCCTAAATATTCCATGCTGAAACTAAATTCTGAGTATAAAAACCAAAACCCTTCCTTGACTCAGCTAGTTTGGAATAATTTCTAAAGCAAGGCACAAAGATCATAGTTTCTCAGTCCTACTAAACACTGTGGATGAGCATTGCAGATATCAGTCCTTTAGTGCTAGCTAGAGCAATACAACACACAGACAACATCGGAAAAGTAGATTATCTTTTGAGAAGACCCAAAAGGACAAAACCATGGGAAGAACAGCATTGCATCTCAAAGGAGAGTATGATTAATTTTTTTTAGAAGTCAGTTGTTTGTTGAGCAGGGGCAAGAATGAAGCCTGGTTTGTTATAACTTACATCTTCAGATTGATATACATATCAAATCTTTGACTTCTAAAAAGAGGCAAGCTCACACTGGTCCTTTACCCAGCAAAGGCATTAACCTACCATCTTTTTCCATGCTGTTTTCCACAAGACTTAGCATATCTTCAGGGTGGCCTGCAATTAATCTGGCCAACCTTTGCCAAAGGCTGCTGGGAGGGAAGGTGCCCTGAAGAAAAAAGTCACCCATCATCTCCAAAAGAAATGAGGCTTATTTTGTGGTCAGGCTGAAAAAACCCCAGTCGTGCAGGGCTACTGGAAAACAGCAATTCTAAGAGAATATTACAGATCTTCTAAACTATCAAAAGCTGCAAGCTATCAGCAATGGGATTTATTTTTAGCTATAGTTAACAGTCAAGAATCAGACCTCAAAGGCTCTAAGATACTTTCAAGACAACTTGGTGTGTCAGTAACCCAAACCACTACCAGCAGAAAGAGCTCAATTATCTCAATCATCTTGTGAGAAGGAGCCTCTCATGCTTCTTAATACAAGGCATAATAGAGCAGCCTGAGATCAATGACCACACAAATAATTGAATTTAGTACAGATATAAATGGATTCCCAGTGTAAAGCAGTGCTGGAGGTTTGAGATGCTAGGCATGAATATTTAAACAGGTTTTTTTAATTATGTAATGGGAAAAAGCAGCACAAAACAAGTCTGGGGAAATTTAAGACTCTAAACTTCCTAGATTGTCCTCTCAAATCGTATATACTGCTAACACAGACAAGCTAAAGAAAAAAAAAAGATGATTAAATGCATTAGAAGTGCACATGGCAGAAGCAAGTATCACACCAAAATGCAGTTTTTAGATGACGAAATTAAGGGTGATTATCATGGCTTTTAACATGTATACATAATTGTGAACAAAGTATGAAGTATTCCAGTAAAAGAGTGAAATGCCAAATGGTTTAAATTAGATATATAACTAAAAATCTTCTTTAATTAAAAAAAAAAAAAAGAAAATAGATATAAAATAGTAGCTAAGAAGTAAGAGGAGGTAAACTTATTAACAGAAAAAAGAATATCACAGTATCTACATATAAAACATTCCAGATCACACACAATTATGAAACTACAGAACAAAAAAGTGAAAGCAAATCTGAACCAGTTTCACAAGTTATTTGTAAAAACTGTGGAAAGTTTAACTGGCATCAGAAATGTGGATAAATGTCGCATTAGTTTTTCTTAAGTCATGGAGAAAGGTGAGAAACTCCAAATCTGGAAATTATGGAAACTTCCCTAATGTAAAGTTAATGCCAACACCCTGTATATTAAAAACATACTAAGATGCAAAATCAGACACTGAACATATTAACATTGATAATCTCACAATAATAATTCTTGCTAAGCAGCCTTTTAAAATAGCTATAATATTAATTTATGAATGGATAAATTCTTTATTAAAGTCTCCTTTCTTTTGCCTGAGCAAATATAACTGTATTTGTACACAGAGGCAATACAACTGCATTTTAGTTAGGCACATGATACTTCCATCTGCCAATATCAGACATTGAGAATACCATAATTGCCTTAAAACTGTCCAAAGGACTTATACACAGTGGAAAACATTCACCAGAGAAGCTGGAAGTAACCATGCTACTTCTAATTTCTACCAAACGGGTTTGTCCTGTTCCTTGGCAACTGCACCATTAGCTACACTAAAAGCATGGACAATTCAGGACGGTGGGTTAATGTTTCCTTTGTAAGATTTCCTTAATACACATTATTATGCTCAGACCTCAAGTATTATAACAGCATCAATAACAGAAATGCATTTGCAGTTGGGTTACACACATCCAAAGAAATCAAATTACGAATGGTATAACTGTAACTCTCGTCTGGGCAGTCAGCTATTTTAGTAATTAAATATCTCTATGTTTCATATCTCTCATAAGGTCACACGCATGCTTTATTTTCTGCTGGATCCTAACACAAGGAGATTTGTTACCACTTTTCCACAAAATGTGCAGGAAGAAATAAATAAGCTGTTTCAGGCTTTTTATAATTATTTGTTCATTAAATATCATTTCTCCAGATAAGCTAAATGCTGAAGTCTAAGCCACACTTCCTTTTTCTTTGTGCTGGATTTCCCCTGTTGAACCATCAAAATGCAATCATCTACATCTCTACCCCCTCACGGTATGAAAGAATTTTTAGAGCAATAAATCAGGGTGTACTGCAGGATCAGGCAGCAGCAATAAAGCAAACAAGAATTGGAGGGGAAGTGTCATAACACTTGTTCAATGGTATGAATATTTACAGATTTGGGGCAGAAACTACCATTATGATTTTCTTTTCCGAGAAATGCTGAGTCTGCAAACCAGTAAGACTATTTTGTTCCACATTTTTGATGTGCAAATCCAATAAATCCTATCTTTTCTTGCAAACTTTCTACCCTGTACACTCCAAATTGCACAGGGAAGAAGTATTCCATTAGAAAAGGAAGGTGAGGCAGATCATTAGCAGTCCCTCTACCCAGAGAAGGGTCACTCTCATGAAGAGATTTCTCCCTTCAGGCTCTTTTGTCACTCATGATTTTCAGAATCATCACTCGTACTGAACTTGCAGCCCCCTGCCCACACACACAGCACACTGAGCAAGAGGAAGAAAGCATTCTTTTACCTTCACAGGACAGGCCGTGAGAAGTGACTCCAGAGAGGCTCTCTCGGCACACGTTGCAGAAGGTGGGTCGGGCGTGGGAGCAGGCGTACCAGTTATGCATCCCTGAGAAATGTTCCACATTAAACTGTGCGGTCTAGTAAAGGAGAAGTTAAGACAAATTTGCAAGTACAGAACACAGCTACGGTGACTGACATTACGTACGGTTCCATATTACAGGGGACGACAGTGCAATGCTCACCAAAAGGATTTTCCAAAGTGTATGTATTTACCCTGCTCTCCCCTCCAAAATTCTAAACAGAAGTGTGATAATAAGCTCTCATTTTGCTAGTGAAGTTCTCAACATGAAGCTTCACTCTGTCATTAGACACACTTTGCTCACTAAGGAGGGTAAATACTCCAGTTCTGTGTCCTGTAGCCTGACCTGTTGAGCTAGAACAGGTTGCACCAAGAGGGATGTCAGCTTACCTCATAGTGTTCTCTGGACTGAACGGACTTCAGAGAGCTTATCCAGTCCTCCATTTCTTTTCTGTTCTCAGCACACAGTATTAGCCTCCTAAATGGAGTGATTATCTGAAAAAGATAACACATCCTGATTAATCCAGATAGTAAAAATCACGATAGACTATGATATTTAATGTACTCTTTCCTGTGAGATTATGCAAAAGGATGACACGCCCTACCTGACAAGAGATTAAACACTTTAAAATATTTTCTTTAATGCACTACCAACAACGAAAGAGTTTGCTTTTCCTTTTACAGTTCCCAAGATTCAAATAAGGCTTTGGTATAGGTCTCTGGCATCTACATTGATCATTATCCCCACTCAGTTATTTGTCTACAAACAGAGATTTAAATGCTCAAATGGCAGGCACTGAAACTGCTAAAACGACCATTCTGGAAATTACTAATTGACAAAGACTGCAATCCTATTTCATAACAGCATCATAGCAACTGCAGGGTCCATTACAATTGCTAGAGACAAAAACATATCAAAATCAAGAGCCTGGAAGTCTTGAACAACCACAAAAGCTGTCATCATATTTCTCTATCTGGTATATTGATACTATATTTACACAAATTTATACATAAAAAAATTTAAAACAGAACTTTCTATAACCAACTATATCAACTCAGTATAAGAATACACACAAATCTTTATAAGAAGGCACAAAGAACAAAAGCAAGCAGTTGAAAACATATCCTATTAGGACAATTGAATGAATTCCTGGAACAAACTGATGCTGGGAATTTTTCAGTGGTCAGGAGCTGGATTCTAGAAATCTGAAAATACTGTACAAAGGAGGTTCAGAATAGAAGCTGCTCTCCCCTCTCCCTAAACAGTAGAAAAATAATCAATATAACAGGAAGGCAGTAGAAACTATCAGCTAACTCCCACTGAAATTATTTTGAGCACTGCATTAAAATAGACAAAGCAAATACTTACATAGCAAAGAATTTAAAACAAGTACAAGAAATTAAAGGAAAGTTATTTGTTTTGTTGTAGAAAGTCTGAAAAATAAAACTAAATCCTTTATCAGTATTACGCATTAATCTGCTACATAGTATGTACCACCAACACTTGCAAATTACTTAAATAAAACTGAGAAAGAACCACCAAAAAATGATAGCTCTGAGTATTATTTACATGCTACAGGCTAGACATTGCAAAAATATTTGCACAATATTAGGAAACACTTATCTACAGCTGCAGTTACTTACCCAATCCCTGCCGTAAATAGTCTCTAGCCTTGATGTGTCCTACCCACTTCTTCATTAAACTGAGCTGCACTTTAACATATCTCAGAGGCGACGTAACTGAAGTGCTGCAGGCTGCAAGTCACATGGAGGGGAGGCAAAAACCCCTTGGGCTGGCCTTTTTTTTTTTTTTTTTTTTTACTCACTTCACATGGAAGGGAATAGTTTCTTTGTTTGCTGTTTGTTCCAATCTCACTTAAGATATTGAATAAGGTTTAGTAGTAGCTCTCCATGGCTTTTCCTAAAGAACAGTTTATGCAAAGAGCAATGCTTCTCTCATTAGTTTGGAGCCAAACAGACGCTTTATTACTTCAAAATGTTTTTCTAGGCCAGGTCATCAAATGAAGCCAAGAAAAGTCATTAAATCATAATATAACCCTGGCTCAAACAACAATCAGCATTCTGCCGAAATTTCCAGGTTTCAGTGGACTCGGAAACCTTATTTGGGCAAATACAAACCACAGATTATTTCCCATTATATAGCATAAGATTATAATACAGATTAAACAATTATAAATCCACCCAAGACTCAGCGTGTTGCGTCCATCCTTCTGCCACAGTTATTACTGATTCTAACCTGTAACCAGATGTGTGAAATGCCATTAAGCAACAACAGCTTCATTTATTGCTGAAAGCCCCTCACTAATCTTGATCTTTTCAAGCAATATTTATATATACTACTGGTCACAGAAATCCACTGTGCATCCCTCCACCCTCGCCCCCCCCCAAATTAAAGTCCCTCGTTCAGTTGTTCACACCTGGTTACCTGGTGCCAATGAAGACACCCTTTGGTATCCAAGGTTTTGGCAGGGGAGGCATAAGTATGACAAAAGACCAGAACAGTAGCTATAGATAACCTCGGTGGGACACCAAACCCCATCTCAAACGGTGCTGCTCACTCATTTATGGGCAATCAAATCACATCACCAAACACTGCTAACCAATGAACGTAAACACACCAGAAATCCACATATGCCAGTTCCTCACTAAAACCAGTGTGGAACCAACTTAATAAAGTACACAGCATTGTAACAGTCTAACAGCTAAATTGGATACTGTCAATCACATGAATGTAGGATCAATTATTATCAGTGCTATAAAAATAAAGTGGGAAGTCGGAAGACACATATTTGTAAATACAGCATCTGTAATATGATTAAACTACATATTCTCTTTAATTTACATATTTATAACAACAAACTTGAAGAAGGTACCTGATAACATGAAAAAAGACAAAATGCATCATATGCAAGAAGTATCAACAATGCTTGGAAAAAATAAAATAAAATTAAAAAATTAAAATAAAATAAAATAACAACATAACATAACATAAAACAAAATAAAATAGGAACTAAGAAGCCCATTTAGCTTCTCATCTATGTCAGTCTACAAAATCATGGAGAAATTGTACTCTCATTATCTTTTAGATATTTCATGTAACATAAGAACACAGGGAACCAAGGAAACTGCTAGCAAACAACAAGGAATGTTTTTCCCTAAATGCAAAGTATCATTTAGACTTGAAAAGTATTCCCAAAGGATGCTGAGGATGTGAAAAGTAAAAATGTCCAAAAAGGCATTTGAAAAATTAATCACAAATAAATGCATCCTATACCATAAAAGACAATATCTGAAATCTTCAACTTATCAGGTCCTCAAAAATCCAACGAGTCAATGCAGGGAAGCTACTTGAGTAAGAATCACTGTATATGCTCTGCTGTTTCTACTGCTTTCTTTAGTATCTGCTGCTATTATTATAATACTTTGATTCAACATGGTTTTATGAGCTGTACACTAACTCAGCATATCTTTCCTTGGTTTTCCTAAACTGAGAATGACTTCCTAAACCTTCTTATTTGCATTTACACAGACGGCATACTTTCTTCTGAATGCTTACACAGTGCTATGATTCACAAAGTGGGATGTTTGAAGTTCATTCATTAAAGACAGCTTTACCTGTATACAAACATAATAAAAATTAAACAGATGTAATCATCCTTAAACCAATTTTCCTACCATGTAAATTTGGATTTGACTAGTAATCTTATCTCATTGCATGTATTCATATCAGAGTCCTGTATATTCTCTTCTACTGACCCAAGTCAGCATCTTTTCTTTAATTACATATTATTTTTTAATCCTCACTGCTCCAAATATTATTATTTGTATATTATTGTTTGTATATCACTCTGAATATGCTGAACTCTCATGAAGAACATGAACAGACATGAAGAGATCGTATAATACAACACAAAGGAAGTGTTACAGGAACCACTGGAAGACCACTGAGGTAACATAAGAATAAGAAAACTCCTAAGTCTTGAAGGAACTCAGGTGCCAATGGTTCACATGCTGACAAAGCAGGAGACAAATCAAGAAGGAATAAGACAGCCAGAAGGCCTTAAAAAATAAATAAGATTAAGTTCCTTTGAAAATTTTCACCATTGTCAAGTAGCCAAGAAGTCATTGCTGATTTTGGAAAAGAGTTACCAAAAGCAGATACTGCAGTATATTGGAAAGTAATGAAATAGAAGTTGCTGGAATAAAAAACACTTTTAATGCAAAAGGCATTGGGAAAGAGTGAGCATATACAGTATGAAAAGTTGAAGGTAACCAACACAAACCCTAAAACATCCCACGGAATAAAGTAAGTCTGAATGGCAAGAAAAATCACCCGTTACTGTAATAATGCTCCTGTTCTGTTCAGAAGAGTAGGGGGCTTTTTTTGAGCAGGAAATGAGAGAGAGAACAAGAGATCATTCTTCACTCTGCCACCACAGGGGTCTTGCCTTAAATTGGGATTTTCACACAACCACCATGATAATTTGGCTTCTAAAAATATACACACACTCATATATATGTGTACATACACATCTTGAAATTACTTGGATGACATTTCTATAGTCAAGTTTGGGGCCACTACTGCAACTTTTCTTTCAGACAATATTCATTAGGAGCAAGCTTAACACCTTGAAAGGAAATAGAATTGTCATCAAATTCAGAGTAAATTTGAAAGCCCTTTCTTTTTTCAGTGGGAATACTCTAACCAGTAACATTCTATATGCCTTCAACCTAGTGGGTTTAGATTTACGGTCTGTAAAATAAAATCGCAGACAGCTCATTTAAAGCACATTGCCTAATTTTTAATCTACTTTTTTACTATCAGCAATATGTAAGAAAACACAGTTCCCAAAACTTGGTGGCTCCATTTCTGGTTTCTTTTACCAATGCAAAATGCAGACACAGTATTTGCTAATCAAGAGAAGAGTGGTCTATACCTAAGTTGCAACAAAGCAGCTATTGTAAAGCACTCTGCTTCCTGCAACATGATATTTGCATTAAGGCACCTTCTGCCACTCTGAACTATTATCAGGCATTACACTAATAGCCCTTCATGTGGCTGAGCTTGAATTAAATTAGTAATGCAGAAATATCATTTAAAATTTGAAAGGGGTGGGGAAATGGTTTTCCTGTTCTTTGGACAGATGCTTTTAAAATATCTTTCTGGAAATAACGAAGAGAAGATGCTACAGAGAGAGCACCCCAACTCTCTTCTTAGGGACCACATTTAATGCCTGGGGCAGGAGCCTAACATTAAATGCTTTCTAACTTCTCTGTGCTTATAGGCATTGGCGAGTCAGTACTGGCACATACTAGGATAGCATGCTCTGCCTCCCTCACTTTCTGTCTGCCCCTCCACTCCCCTGTCTTTGTGCAGCTGTGTCAGGTGAATGCACCACCATCGATGCTGGGAGTAGACAGCTTGGGTCACTGATACTCCCACACCTTTCAGAACTTTGCTGCAAAAATCACAGTGCTAACAGCTGGACAGCTTTGTACAGTATGCATAATTTCTTGGTTTCTGGATACTAAATAAATTGTAACAGTGCTGTCACTGTCAAAGGTGCAGTTAGTTGGTGCTTTATGGTGAAACGTCACTATTATTTTTCATGACGAGTCAAGCCAGGCAAAACTATAAATTACAGAGACAGCGGAGGATTTAAAAGCAGGGTGGGTAATAAATGGTTATTATATTTGCCTGAGTACGATACAGAATTTATAATCAGAACAATTAGCTCTGTCTTCTCCACTAAAATGTTGCTTCCCCCTTTTTCCTGGCCTTCTCCTATTTCACTGTTCCCAAGCTCACAAATATTGATGTGTGGTTTTGGCTCCCACAGTAAAACCTCTTAGGAGCAAAAAGAAAAGGGCTAGTCCCACACAGCATCTTCTGCACCAGTACAACACCAGAACAAGTGAGCCTAACTGAACGACAGGACAAAAATGGTTACATCATTGAAAACAGTAAAAGGTCTGCTGCGACTTCATTCTGCAGTAGAATCCAGCCTGGGTAATTTAGGTGGCTAATCCTACTGTAGACATTCCAGGGAAGGGACTAGAGTATGTGGTATGTTAGGAGAGCCCAAGGGACATAAAACTGTTTAGCCTGGAGAAGGCTCAGGAGGATCTTATACACATAAATCCCTGAAGAGAAAGTGCAAAGAGGACAGAGCCAGGCTCTTTCCAGTGGTTTCCAGTGAAAAGTCAGAAGGTAATGGGCACAACTGAAACACAGGAGGCTCTCTGTGAATATCAGGAAACAGTGTTTTCCAGGGAGGGTGACTGAGAACTGGCACAGGTTGCTCAAGGCAGTTGTGAAGTCTCCATCCTTGGAGATACTGAAAAGCCACCTAGACATGGTCCTGGGCAGTCTTGAGTAGGTGGCCCTGCTTCAGCAAAGGAAGTAGACAAGATGACCTTCAGAGGTCCCTTCCAACCCCCAAATCACTCCATGATTCCATGAAAACAGAATCCAGGCAAATCAAGTCATCAGTTACACATCCAGCCTTGAACCGCACAAATATCCAGCAAAGGTCACTTTGTCATAAATCCAGTTCCCCAAATCAACCTCAGGTATTCAATATCAACCAACTGCTAACAGGAAAACATTATTCCTGCAGATATATAACTTTATAGAGAGACAGTTACAAGAAGCAGGGTAGAAAAGTTCCATGAATTTGGATCGAAGAATTAGAAATTTATTTTAAATCAGCGTTTAAATATAGCAAAACCAATAAACCATTCTTGTAAATGTAAACTGGAAAATGTTATATATAGTTCCAGGCCTGCACTTTTCTGTAAAGTCCTAACATAAAGATATGTTAAGCACGTTACTTCATACTGCTGTGCCCTTAGCTCTGGTTTCACCAGCTCACTACACATCTATCAGGTGGGATGGCTTCTGTGCTTTAAGGAAAACACATAATTATATATTTAATGGCATTAGGTGCAAATTTATACAAAATAAACCAGCAAAGGACTATTTATTTTTTCTGTCTGTAATAACAGATTCCTGTTTAAATATCATCCAGCTGCCTGAAGCCAGGGATCCTTGTTCGCTAGAAACAGGAAATTTTTTCAAAGTTTACACCAGTGACTTTATTTATAAAATTATTTGGTAAACAGGAACTGCAGTGAGGGATACTTTCTAAGGTTTCTCTAGGTATTTTCACCACTTTTAAATCATGAAGAGAAGGAAACATCAGAGAATAGGTTAAGTAAAAAAGTGCAGGAAGAATGAAATCTGGCAATACTCAGTGCTTATTTTCCACACATCCTAAATGCTTCACCAGTGAAAAAGAGGAATTTTCTGCAAGCTGTTTTTGAAAAATTTCTGCTAAGCATTAAATGTGTGGAAAACAAGCTCCAAGCAAATATAACTAGAATCAAAATGTACAATGTAGTCCAGAATGGTCACATTTTAAAGTTTCCCTTTATTTTTCTCTTCTGAAAAGTGTTCGGCTTCCTTGCACCAGATCAATTTCAAGCAATTTATCTATGGATTTTAGCATCACAGCTGAAATGGTTTATTGCTTTTTCATAATAAAACTTAAAGCTTCAACATC
The DNA here is from genome assembly GCA_036630365.1 of Acanthiza pusilla. NCBI lineage: Eukaryota > Metazoa > Chordata > Aves > Passeriformes > Acanthizidae > Acanthiza > Acanthiza pusilla. The sequence goes on from JAXCHO010000018.1 coordinate 15,200,399, forward strand.
TCCAGACACAGGGAAAGAGAGTCAATGCATCAATTCAGAGATAAGGAGCTTAAAACTTGGAAGTCACACCCAAAAGCGCTCTCAGATGCATTACATCTTTTTGTCAGTGCCAGAGGATGGGGTGGGGGGAGAATGAGCAAGTGCTAAATGGAGGAAAAAACCCTAAATGCATCACAAGTGCACACAAATTGCTTTTGCCTATTTTTTCTTTTCCTCAGCATATTAATCTGCTATTTCAGTTTCTGTCTTACTTCTAAGCTGCCTGAATATAAAAATAAATAAATAAATAAATCCAACCCTGAGTGGAAAATTGAACAAAATGGAATACAAAGCACTTCCCCTCTCTCTTTCTGTGGTTTGGGTATTGCTTAGGCTGGGAGCATCAAAAAGCCCTCATCACTTAGAAGCTAATCGCCATCTGTATGAAACAGCGGATAGTTCACAACTAGGGAAAAACTAAACCCATTCCAAGAGTTAGCTACTCATGCAAAGCTGAGTCATGCTGGGGAAGCCAGCACAGGAACTTGAGCCATTTCCAGCCATGTTCTACCTCCTGGAGACAAAATGAGGGCCCAGGACCTTTGCAGATGTCACTGCAGGACCTGTCAGCCCTGGGCTCCAGTGCCAACAGGGCATGGGGAATGTGTGGATGTGCCATTCCCCCATCTTAAAACAGTGCCATCCACTGAGCCTTCTGATAGTGCCAAAGGCAAAATTTAAAACGCAATGCCTCTGAGACTGGGATTCAACTCACAGAGGAAAGTACTCAAAGCAGACTTCTGCAAATGTGTCTGAACTCGCAGCATCATCAGTATATACTGTTAACAACATCAACATACAACTGGAATGCACAGGAAGTTTCAAAACATACCCAAAACCAGGAGATTATTGCAGATCTAAAGGATATAAACCAGAAACATGTTTCTAAACACAAACCCATTCCTTTCATGTCCCTGTGGTTTATATTAAAGGGAAAAGTCAAGCTAGAGTGTCTCCCTTCAAGGGAACATCAACACAGACTATATATAGACATTTACTCAAAATAGACTTTTACAAAGAAAAAAAATTGCAGATAGCTGTGCTCCAGAGTTCCTACAGAGCAAACCAGAAAGATTAATCTGTCCAGGCTACAAACAAGGCAATGCCTGCTTAGCAATAGCTGAAAACACAGAGAATCCACAGGGACTCCACCTCAAGTTTGGAACTTAGAAGACAGTTGCTGATCCCATGATCTTAGCAGCCTCCCAAGACAAGGGTAGCAAGATGATTTCACCAAACTAAAGAAGTAAGAAAGAAAGTGAAAGAAAAGCAGCAGAAAGACCAGAAAAGGCCTGTGCAGCCTTTAGCTGAGTAGCCTTTTGAAGAAAAAAAACCAAACCAGACTGAGGTAGAAGAGAATCTGAGAGGCTTGAGGCTATCAGTAACAAAACCATCTCCTGATGTCCACTGAGATGGAACTGCAGTAAATTGGATTTCGTAAACATGCAAGACAGCAGCAGAGAAATACCTCCACTAGCATCCCTAAGCTTTCTGCACTTAAAGCTCAAGACCCTGAACTTTGGACAAATCAAGAGTCGCTAATAAAATTGATGTTAGGTTATTTAAATAAAGAAAAAAAAAAAAAAAGTTTTAGGATAATTACTCCCAGCTTTAGGAATATCTCCCTTTGTCTCTAATATTTGCCAAGACAGAATACTGGAGTGCCCAAACCCAAAGATGAAAGGTTTTAAACTCCTTTGGGAAAAGGTTCTTTTCATTTCTTCCTGATGTGGCTTGGGGGAGGTTAAGCAGTTCTCACATTCCCTGAAGTTTTTGCAGTCCCTGAAGAAAAGATTCAACAACAGCTCTGAAAAAAATCTGAGTGTCAGGAAACGAAGGAAAATATGCCCAAATCCAGAGACATTAACACTATCTCTGAAACATACTACAAAACTGGCAACGCATTCTGTCTCCCAAGCCCAGAGTGAATATTAAAAGTTAGTTCTCTAAAATCAATTAGAAGCAGCTAATCTCCATGATGAGCAGAGAGCCAACTGATGTGGGAAGCAGCAGGACTGAAATAAACTGTTAAAAACAATATGCCTTTCAGGACTGGTTGCAATATTTCATTTGAAATCCTGACAAATTGCAAGAATTGGGCTTCGAGTACAACTGGGCCACCTCCCATCAAAAACAGCACCTGTACAAGAGGATTCAAAGGTGACAAGAATTAGTTTTTCCTTTAAGCTGGCTCCACGTAAGTCATTTGCCAATAAACTTTACATTTCCAACCACGATATAAGATATACTACATTAAGAAATATGGCTGGGAAATAAGGTAATCAGAGGTCTGTAAGAAAACAATATAAACTAGAAGAAAACAAAATAAATTTTAACCACACTTGAAGCACAGTTGCTCCAATAGAATCTTTGGCTTCATTAACCTATAGAAAAACCCTAACCATCTCAAAATTATATATCCAAGGAAAATCAGCAAATATAAATATTTAGTTTTTTCAAAATCTATCCAAATTTACAGAATATCAAGAAAACCACAGACAGCTGCAAGAAGATTTTTTCCCTGCTTTTCAGTCCAAGTAAACTGGTAAGTCTGACAAAAATAGTGGAAATCAGAGAAAAAAACCTTTAAGTTTTTGTAACAAAATTACATTCAGGGACTAACTTTAATGAAATGCCATTCATGTTTTGTTTGGGTCTTTTAAAAATAATATGAAAAAATAATTTTAAAGAAAACCATAAAGGGCTTAATTAATTAAAGGGATTAATTTGAACAAAATTAAGTGCTTCTGTTCAGAAAAGTTAAAACATCAGACTGATCCATAATCATGTTTAATTCAGTCCTTGAATTGAAATTACTCATTATTTTATTCACCATCATGCAATGAGATGAAAAGCTAAGGGACATAAAAAAGTAAGAAGGACTAAGAGAAATTTTTAATATGAAAAAAGATTAAGAGATAATAAGCAGCTTATTATTCTCCAGCAAAATTTCATGGTGTGATTCCTAAACTGGAAGAGAAGTGTAAAGTAGCAGTACAGGAATACTTGCAGACAGCACAAAATTTTGATTACTTTGTTGCCCCCCTTGATCTCCAAGGCACTTCAAAGTGAGCCAAGCAATGTAATAAGTAGAGAGTACAGTGACTTGAAAAATTTCAGTGTTAGTAAAAACAAAGAAATACACACCACAGAAGCACAGATGAAATATTTATGAACTACAGACAGCTCCAAATTAACAGAAGAAGGATCTTAGTATCAATAGAGGATACAAAAACGCATATGTTGCTGCAGATAACAGACAAAACATGGGAACCATAAGGAATGTAAATGTGTATTAATTTATGAAATTAATAATGTGATTTGTGCTTCCCTGAGTGTCAAGCACGTCACTTCACTTACAAGATGAAGCTGCAGAGCAACAGTTGTGAGAACACGTCACTTCACTTACAAGATGAAGCTGCAGAGCAACAGTTGTGAGAACAGCAAGAATAGGTAAGAGCATAGAAGAATGTTGACAAAGATGATTTACCTTGGAAAACAGTCAAATCAAATGGAGGCAATAAAAAATATAAAATAAAAAAACCCCAAATAGTTTATAAGTTTCTATTGTGTTTGCATCATAACACTAGGTGAGAAAACTTTATTAAAGCCCAGCATTTTAAAAGTTCTGCAAGGAAGTATTTTTTTCACAGAATTAATAATTAAGTCTATCATCTACGTGGTCTAAAGCATTGCTAAAACAAATAAATCAGCTAAAATGTATTATATTAGACATTTTTGCAAGCATATCCAGAATCCCAGTAATCAGTGTTATTAGCTGGAACATATAGTCTCCTTTCTAGCCAATTTCTAATTACTAAAAATCACAGTAGGCTTTCCAGGATAGCAGATCTGCCTACTGCAGCCTCCTCTCTCTCAAGATGACAACTTTCAGAAGATGCATATTTAACAAAAAGCACTTGATTCAGCACCTGATTCAGAAAGCTGAAAGCAAGGGCCTACATTTTAGGTGCCCTGGATGACAAAGCTCCTATTGCAACTAAGGCAGAATTAGTTCATAATCAGTGGAGTCTAAACTGAACTGAGCAATTACAGAAATATGCTCTAAAGACATACTAATTTTATTTTAGATACCTAAATTTAGGGCTCTATAAACCCATCATCGAGTCCCACACAGAAATTAGGACAAGCTGAATCCCCATCCTGAGTATCATACATAGTATGTTAACTCTCATATTCCTGGAGGACACCTTCCAGAATGATAGAAAAATTATTTCCTCTGTTACTCTTAGATGCAATTAGATAAAGCCTAAGTAGTGCCTCAAAGCCAATCTTTTACCATAAAATTGCTATTTTCCATCACATTTACCATCAAAAAAACCCATAACTAAATTTAAAGTTTCGAACAAAAGTTTGGATAGATTAAATACAGGTGCTGTGTCACATGATGCCTGTGCATTTAACATGTGACTCTAGCATAGATTTATAGTAACCTTGGGCATTTTATACAATCATGTGGCTCAAGAACTGAGGCAGCATGCTTAACACCTACAGATTCTTTTCCTCAGCAATGTGCATCAGTTCGTCATCGAAAGCAAGGCAGAGGTAGAAACTTGAGCCCAAAGTTCACCTAAGAAAATTTCCTTTTAAATCACAATCCATGATCGTGTTTGTTGCCTTGAAGAACATTATCTGAATACACGTGTTCAAGAATCCTTTCAGTATTTAAAAATCTCATTCCTTATACCTGTTAGAACAAAAGCAAACTACCACTGCTCCACAAGCCCACATGTGCACACCAGAGAGCACTCTTCAGCCTCATTTGGTCTCGAGTCTCATTTTGAGAACAAAAACGAGGTTTTTCTAGAAGTATCAGCAAGCCATCTGCCATCCCTGCAAACCAAACTGCACAAGGAATTACAGCTCTCAGCAGAATTGGTAACTTCCCCGTTGGCTTCAGTGCAACAAGGGTGGGAGACTGACTGATCCTGGGAGCCTCCCCAAAGAGTTGACTGCTGTGCAACTACACTCCTCTGGCTGTGCTGAGACAATGTAAAACCACCCTCTGAGGCAGAAGCAAAGTGCTGGAGAAAAACCTGTTCAGCAGAGTGCCCAATATCATTATGAGGACTCAGCTCTTGCCCACACCACTGAACTGGGCACAGACTGAGTAAAATCGCCCATGAGTTCCTGATGCGGCTGATGGAGAGGGTGATGCAAATCCCTCATGGGCTGAATTGAACCTCTTCTCTCTCTTCCCATAGATTTGGGAGACTGGTACCTAACAAGGCAGGAGGAAGAATCTGGCCTTATGTGTGTCTTATGTAAAGACTCTGAAGTCAAGGGACACCTTTCCTTCTGTTTAATAACCTCTAGGTAGGGATGCTCAGAACCACAAAACACCTATAATCTCTTAAAAGGCATCCTAGTGCAAGCTTGTGCACTAGAAACTAATTGCTAGAAGTGAGTTGATTGTTCATTGAAAGGTAACATCATCAGCAATAAAGAAAAAATGAAACAGATGAGCTGATTTATCAGCTTTTCATTTTAATTAGCAGATTTAATGAACCTCAACTTTCCCTTTAACCTCAACTTGTTTGCAGAAAGATAGGAAAAGCAATTCTGGTGAACAAACAGTGATATTTAGTTACACAAAATATTCTGCAGGCTTGTGCATTACAAATAAACTCAACCTCAAATCTGCGTGTTATGACTAATTTTAGGACTTGAGTTTTATCCAAAAAAAGAACATGGAAAAACTTGACACACACACCTCTGCCTTCAAACAGACAAACTGGAAAGGGCAAAAGAAGGCAAAACAGTAACTTCTACAAGTTGGGGGTGGGAAATTGAGGGGAGAGAGTGGGTTTTAAGTGAAATGACAAAATAATTTTTAAAAAAATTAAAATAATTGTTCTAATATAAATTCTAAAGGTGTGTTTTCCTGGAAAAATTGTCATTTGGTCTATATTCCATCTACGTCAGTTTGTGTTAAAAATATTCTCTACTGGGAGAAAGAAACAAGAGGAGTACATTAATGTTACTTAGTTAATGTAACTAAGGCTAAAGTTAAGGATTTAATTTTTGCTTTTTCAAGAAAGAGAATGCTAATGAATCACTTAGAACATAAATTCAAAAAAATAATAATTTTAAGAAAGGCAGAATTATCTTTTTGAGACGGAAGAAAACAAAAATGCAAAAAGAAATGTTTCTTTTTATTTATAAGGAGTATTGCTGGAGAGCTAACCACCCACTCCACTCCCAGCCCCCGAGTCCAACCCAGTGCAGGCGAGGTCAGAGATGTCTCGCTTCACGGAGCTGTGTTGCTGGGAGACTGGGTTAGGCAAACACAAAGATAGAAGCCAAAAGATTAAGCAAGATGACGACTATTACCATATTTCACAGTCAAATCAGATGACTCTTCAATCCAGGAGAGCTTTAAATCCAAATAATTTTTCAAAATTAATTTGAAGACTCCTTAGAGAAAACACTGTTTGCCCTAAAGTACCCAAGACATAAAAATAAAGTGTCTCTGAAGCTGTTAAAGCTGTAGCCAGAGATTTCTTTTTTCACTACTGTCTTCCCCGGAAGTCTTCATACTAGAATCAAAACACACTTTTGATGAAGAATTAGATACTGAATGGGCCTAAAGATTATAAAGGATAACTAAACACCAAACACTGAACAAGAGGAAAAAAAAACCATACAGGAAAAAGCCCAAGCATCCCACTTTTCTGAAGAAGCAGGACTTCCAGGCAACAGAATGAACCTTTCCAAAAGACAAGCTGGCACCTTGCACAGCCACCGCCTCAAAGTAGTCTTTTTTATTGCATTCTTCATCAGTAAAACAGCTTAGATGGGCACAACACACGAGACTGTCAAGGCCAACACGAGCACATCTTTGAAGTGCTCTGACTGCTCCAGCAGCTGCCTGGGAGGCAAAGTACCACAGCAAGGAGAAGTTTTGAAGCCCTCATGAGGCTTGCATTTGAGTGCCTTCGAGAAGAAAAACCGAGACAGGTAATGTGAACTAATATATGGATCACCTGTGGTATTAAAAACATCAGGAAAATGAAAAATCAGTATTTTAATAGAGAATAATGGGACATACAGGGACATCGTTAAGAAAAATTACAGCATTGCAGTCAGCGGGATAACTCAAGACCTTCAAAAAGATAACTTCACCCATGGTCTTCCTCATAACTAGTTAATGTTCAAATTTTTTTTTTCCAGAGGTTAAGCATCAGCAGAGGAACTGTGACAGACATTATCACTTAGTTCTAACAGAGCAGTTGAACAAGAAATGGAAGACCATTCATGTATGTAAAACACAGCTGTGAACTTCCAGAAATGGGGATTTATGAACACCCTATGTTTCTTACAGCAGTATCAGAATCAGGGTGCAATTGTAGGGACAGCTTTTCCACGTGACTTAGAAATATATATGGGTATGATTGGCAATGAAAAAAATACACTTCATTATGAGAGGAAACCAAAAATGTTATGATGAGAAAATCAGAACAAAAACACAATTACATTTAATTCAGCATGTCATCTCAAAGAGAAACTACAGCACAAACCCAAGTTGTACTAATAAGTACTAAAAAAGTGTACTTATACTGAATCTTGTTGTATTTTTAATGCCTTGTATCGTCATCTTTTGAAGCAACTGTCATCTGACATTTCTGTTCACTGAAATAAAATGTTCTATAGCTGATGTGGTATTGTTCTCATACATTAAACCATTCCCAAAAAAAGATATTTTATTTCCAAGCATAAAAAAATAAGTAATTGAGAGAATTCTTTATTTTCTTAGTAGCAGTCTAGCCACAGCTTTCAAAAACAGTATTAAAATTGTTCCATACCGTGAAGCTGTTGTTGACATTTTTTGTGCTTGATTCAGCTACGCTAGCATCTGACAGGTCAACTTCATCAAATATTAGAGACTGTGAAGGGAAAGAAAACATAGAAGCATTAAATTAAGTCTGAGTCCACTTTCAGGTATGCTTACAAAATGTGCTTTAATTTCATTCTGTCTATTCCAATTAGAAAATAAAAATAGAAAATAAAAGTACGGAAAAAAATAGAACACAATGATGATGTGATAAAATTTCATAGCTGGTCCCTAAATACAGTCCTACTTGCTATCTAAGTGGTACATGAGAGCATAAAAAAAGAGGCTCCATAATTATATTGCTTTAAAATCTCTTTTAAAAGAAGGGGGTTTTTTTAGATAGATCAAGCTTTAAAGTGTCTAAATGCAGTGTCAGAGGAAAGAGATTCACAGACAGTAAAATGTATATTAATTATTTAGTTTTAGGATGGAACTCTAAAGTCACATAGGAAGCTATGATATAGTACCCATATGAGAAGATACATCTCAAAGGCCTGAAGACACCCCCTCCACTATTTTGTTTGATGTTCCAACAAGACAAATATCTGTCTACTCCAAACACTGCAGCCTCTGGCAAAAGTTCAGTTAGGTTCTGTTATGCTCTTGATGGGTTTGGTAGCACAGAAGAAGAGCCCAACAAAAATGCCTGGTTTTTTAGCCCTACCATGCTGTTCCTCTTCCGTGCCACAGGAAAGAGTATCAATGTTGGGGAGTCTGGATTCAGCATTAGAGTATCGGCACAATTGCCTACTCACACCACCTTCTTTTCTCATCTTTATCATAGAATCACAGAATAGTTTTGGTTGGAAGGGACCTTAAAGACCATCTAGTTCCAAACCTCCTGCCATGGTCCAGGTTGCTCAAAGCCCCACAGAACCTGCCCTTGAATATTTCCAGGGATGGGGCATCCACAGCTTCTCTGAGCAGCCTGTGCCAGTGTCTCACCACCCTCACAGTAAAGAGTATCTTTCCTATACCTAACGTCCACCTCTCTCCTCTTTCAGTTTAAAGTAATTTCCCCTTGTCCTATCACTACAAGATCTTGTAACAAGGCCCTCTATACAGCTCTCCTGTAGCCCCTTTTAGGTACTGGAATGCTGCTGGAAGGTTTCCCTGAAGCCTTCTCCAGGCTGAACAACCCCAACTCTCTTGGCCTGTCCTCATAAGAGAGGAGCTCCAACCCTCTGAGCATCTTTGTGGCCTCCTCCGGACATGCCACAACAGTTCCATGGCTCCCAAGACAGCAAGGGCACAGACAGCCCTGTTGGAGTGAAACCAACATAGACCCAAAAGTGTGCAAATACCCCATATTCCTTACCTACCAGGGTAGGCTCACATTTTCAAAACACCTCAGCATCACACTGTGATTTGAGGTTGCCCTTCTCAGAGCTGTTATCTGCCATGCTTATATGAACACCTCGTGGTCACCCCAAGTGCAGAGAGGTGTGACAACAGAGGGACTGCAGTGCTTGCCTCCCAGGGGCAATGATGCTTTCCTTGATTCATTAGAGCCACACAACTGCGCAGCTACAGTCCTGCAGGCCCAGAAGGAGAGATCTCTGTGCCTTTACTAAGATTTTTGTTGAGAAAACCAGGCTACAGAAGATGACAGAGACCTGAAGCACCTCACCAAGAGCTCCCGTGAGATGCTGCAACCCCCAGGGTAAAGTAAGACCCAGCGCTATGGAACAGCACAATCTGAGTCACCCCAACGAGACAAACTGCTCTTGGCCCTGGCCTTGTGGGGGAGGAAGGAAATGCCTTTCAAAGAGAAGACAAGTATTCCCTGCTGCCCACCCCCAATTCTCCCATCAAAAAAATTCGATTGATGGGAAACAGCTTTTTCCCTTATATCAGTTTTGGCAGAAAATCAGCCTATCTCGATTTCACGGAACTATTTGTAAGGGCATCAGGGCAGAAGAGTTTTAATAGAACTCAGTTTGAGGGATAACTTCTGAGGATTATCCAGTTTTTACCTTTATTTTGACTGTCTGAAAGTCACCTCCCCAAAAAACCCCACAACTCCTTAAAATGAGTTTGTCTGAATAGCCAAGAACATTAAAATAACTGTGATAAACTTAATTAAAAAAACCCAAGAGAAATCACCAATCTTCCTTAAAGTTAATGCACTACATCCTATATAGAGCAGTTTTTACATAAAACAACCATGAACAAATCATTAAATTATTTTTATTGAACTTATAAACCTAAACAAAATTAAAGTCACAAGCAAATGGCATTAGACATTAATGGCATAGAATTACCTTTGAATCCTTAGCATAGTAGAGGGTACGACCTCGAAGTTTGAAATAACGCTTTTTCCACCTTTGAAAAGAACTGGTTTGCTTCAGTAGTAATCCTTCTTTTATACTTGTCTGAAAAATATTGAAATAGAGAAACCAAGGTAAATACATGCAAAAATAGCTACACATATAGATTAAAGTTATGCTTTTTAAAATTTATGTTACACCTCATAAAACTGTGAATTTAAACTTTCATTTATTCACATTAAATAGAGACTAATTTTTTGGACCACCAGATTTTGCTTTTTCTATTTTATAAACTATGACCATGTTGGCAAAATGCTAATTTCACATGTAAACTGAAAAGGCAGTCAAGAGGCATATAATTATTCTGAAGATACACACAAAATCATTCAATTGTTTAGATAGCTGCAAACCCACAAATATTGAAGAGAGCAATGTGACAAGTGATGGTGGCGCAACTTAGAAAAAAAGGTACTAAAATCATCAACACAAGGTAATTTCCAGTTTCAAAATTGATTATGTTGAGAAGAAAAACAATTTTCACACAGACACTAATTCAACAAGGAACTTTTATGTATCTGATTCAAGTATATGAATTATTTTGAAATAGAGGGAATAATCCAGTAAAATGCAAGTCATGCAAGACATTGAGTGTGTTGCTGAACTGAAGCCTTCAGCATGAAGTCAGCTAACCATTAGAGATAATTATTATCTACAAAGTGTGAGAACAGTAACAGATAGGGATATTTTTACCATGGAAATATTTTTAGGCAAAAAATGACTCGTTGATCCAAACCTTCCATTGCAGACTGAACCGTGTCTATATAAAGCCCATTTTTTGAAATGGGTAAGAGTCAAATCAGTGTATTTTAAAGGTGTATGCTGCTTTTGCCAGTGTGTGTGGGATTCATCCAATTAGAGAAATTCTCCACTTAATAAGATGAAACGACATGAACACATCATATTAATTGTACAGGTCCCAAAATAAATTTTCTTCAGTTTTGAAGCCTACAAGAGGTATGAGAAAAATCAAGTACATTTGGATATTGTATTCCAAAATTACTGTTTTCAGAATATTTCTGATTTGTAATGTAATAACGTGATGAGACACAATTTCTAGACAATGTGATACAAACATCATTTGAAGTTGTTCTTGAACTTTTAGAAACTTAACCTAAAGTTCATAAACATCTTCTACTATCAGATGCCAAATTCTCCTTAACTTTAATGTAAGTAGTAACACAGAAAAAGCAGAAAGCACTTTACTCTTCCTACCATTTTCTTGAAATGAGAAACAGAGATCACGCTCTTCATTTAGATGGTCCTAGCATCACACACCAAGAATATGGTCCAATGAGCACAAAGCAATGAATAAATTATCTCAAAAAAGCAACCCTCTCGGATACAACCTTGTAGCTGAAAGTTTAGATTTGTCGCAGTTTACTTCACATGCCAACAACCTGGACCAATGGACTCCTGCTCTAGCTGAGGGGTAGTAATTCCCAGCGCAAAAGCTCTGCTCACCACACACCATTTTAAGAAAGTTTGCAATTTTCTGATCAGACCCCAGGATAAGCTAGTTTTCCATGATTTAAATAGACTTAATCAGTTAGCAAATACAAGCAGTTATTCAAAGCTGTCTGCTGCAGCCATGCAGCACCTGTGCTTCGTATCACTCTCTGAGATTTTGGAAGCTCATCACAAGGATGGGAGTAGATGACTTGTGTGTTTACCAAGGGTCAGAAGATGCTACGGCCAGAGAAATTCAGTTCCAAGGAAATGGTACTCCGCATTCATGACAGACACTGACTTACTGGGAAAATTTCAAGAATAGAAGGAAATCCACACTCCTTAAAATGCACTAGGTGTTCTAGGAGACACAGAACATATATTATGCTGAATACTTTCAGGAATTTTAAACTCTGTTCAAAGAATAAAGCTCCCTAAACCCTGAGCTATGACTCATTAAAGAATCAGTTAACTCTTGCCTGTAATTCTTCTGCATACATAAACAATTTTCTCTTATTTCTATTTGCTCCTTAAACACCAATATCCCTAATGCCAAACGAATAACTTCAAAATAAAATCTATTTTGCAAATCAGCCATTTGAAATAAACTTTCTAAAGCTGGCAGTTAATAACCTTGAAGGCTCTACAGAATTAATTTTTGCATCAAATTTTTCAAAAAATCTGGCAAACATTTACCCAAGAAGTATAAGCACTTAAAGTACACACCTGAAGTTTTCATTTTACAACAAATAAATATAGTGGGCTGAGGTGTGAGCATCTTAAATAAACAATTCCATGGCTGCAGGCACCAAAACTGAGCACAAATCTTTAGCCCAATATCCTTAATTAACTTTATGTAGACTTTAAAATGTCTAAAATTCTATCGGCCAATTGAGTCATGAAGTCATCTGCTAATAATGCTTTCCTGAATCTGTACCCAAGTTAGTGCATTTCCAGTAATTTTAGATTGGAAGGGACCTCTGAGGTTGTTGAATTTGGGTCCTCATTATTGCCTACAAACAGGTAACGTGAAGTTTTTCAAAAGCGTTGATCAGGCTATAACTACACCTTAAGAAGGTATTTGGTTCCTTTTTTTCTCCCCCTGGCAATTAAGACAGTGCTCCAAGATCTCACTGTTCTGAGAAGCCTTTTCATAATTAATCTCAGCTGGACGTTAAACCTGAAGCATAAGCAATAATCACTCCAATTATATTAACTACTTTCCTACTGTAATTTAAGAGAAACAAGAAGTACAGATCCCACAGTCCCACGCTACTTCTCACTTTTACAGAATTACCTCTCTTCAGTTTGCCAAAACCTCTGAACTTCCCCCTACTGCATCTCATATCATCTAGAAATACAAGGTCCCTCCAGAAGTATGGGACTAGAACTATAATAGAAGAGAATCCCTAATAATCTTTACTATTTTAGCCATTGGCAAAGGAAATTGATTGACAATATTACAATCACAACATTATAGTGCTCCACTGTGGTATATTTTCCAGAGAAAATCTAAATACAAAAATCACAGCCATTTTTCATGAAATTAAGGAGTGATACATACATATTAGATTATCCAAGAATGTCAAATGCTACCCTGCATCTCCAAAATCTCAATGACAAAAAAAAAAAAAAAAAAAAAAAAAAAAAGAGAGATTTGTGGGTATTTGGATCACTAAAAATCAGAGACATCATCTTTTACATCGGCAGGTTTTAAAATGTCCAGTTTTAAATGTCCAGATTAAGACGTTTCTTCGGTTTTTTCAAAGGAAACCAACCACACTGCCTTACTTCTAACCCACTTTGTAAAGCCCCACATTTCTGCAAAGATTTTTTTTTTATTATTTCTGCCACTGCTAGAAAGACACAAAGAAAGGAGAAAATACTCTGAATTTAGAAAATAGTAAACTGATTATGGACCCATTATTGGCCAACTGCAAACTAAAACACTGAATGATTAAAGATAAAACAATACCCTCTCCTTCTTTTCATGTAAATAGTTGGACATGCTGCTCAAAATGGGTCAGAACAGTGAATAAAAGAACGTGAGGAAATTTCTGAAAGTGAGTAGGATGAAAATGAGAACAGGAAAGGCCATAAAACAGGGCAGTCAAAAGGAAATGGGAAATTAAAAGGGTGAATAAGAATTTTAAGATAACCTTGCAACAGATGTTCATGCTGAGACTAAAATGTTCGTAAAACTTTGTAAGATGAAACACAGCTAACTGGCTGGCAGGATCATTTTCTAACAGAAGTATGAAAAGGATATTCAAGGATAAGAAGGTCACAGGAAAGAAGCTCATCAAATCCTCAGCACCTGTCTTTAGCAATGAAGATGATGAGATGGTCTCTCACACAGAATGTTCTCCATAACATCAGAGCAGCTTCATCGACACAGAGGGTACACACGGGAAGTACTAGAGCACCACCAAATCACTGAATCATGTGCACCAGGTGGCAATGACCTGGGAGCCTTGGAAGTCCCAAAAGGACCACAGATACCAACATCCACTCCTGCTAAGACAGTAAAGTCCATACAACAGAATACTTCTGAGCTCACACATATCCAACTGGAAAAAGTCGACGGAGCTTTTGTAAAAATACTGCCCTGCTACCTACCATGAGTTCAGAAGGCACACAGGAAAGCATGTGGACAAATTAAGATCCTGTAGACCTGGATTTTCAGAATGCCTTTCACAAGGCTTCCCACCAAACGACACTGGAGAAATATTATTAGAACTGAATTGGGGAAAGGGGCATGTTGTGAACTGAAAGCTGCTTCAAGGAAAAATCTAAACTTCATTAACATTCCCACATCAGCTTTAAGTGAAGAAGAGATCTGGGAGTCACAGTTCACAGCTCTGTAAGCTCAACCACAGGCAGAAATGCCAGAAAACTTTGGCTATCACTAAGAAAAGCAACAAACCAAGACAGAATATAATTTTGCTGCTCTGTAACACTGCTGTACCAGACAGTTCTGCTCTCTCTAAATCAAGAAATGGGGTTAAGAGAAGGTACAGAGAAGGGCAACACAAATGATTCACAGAGCAGTAGCTGCCTTACAAGAAAGACTGAAGAGCAGAAGACCAAGGGGGTGATATGAACAATGTCTAAAAAATAATTAAGGAAAAGTAAGGAGACTGCAGAACTGTAGATCACCAAAGCCCACAATATTATAACAAGGAAGAATGTGGTAAAACTACATTGAAATCGGCTTAACAAAGAAAAAGTAGCACATCTTCACATTGAAGGTAGTGATTTCATGAAGCTTGCTGTCACAAGAGATTGTACAGGCAGACAGCATCAGCAAGTACAAAAAAAGGAATAGACATATTCAAGGACAGTGAATCTGTACGTGGTCCCTTGAATTTGCCACGGGGATGTACCAGGGGAACGGATGGCCACCAGACTCACATTTCTTTTTCTATTCCACTGCTGCAAGTGGATCATTATGTGACCAAGTAAAGAAATTCACAGGTTGAATTTCTCCTGCTATGTAGACAGCATCACTTTTGCTTTCAAGTCTGAATTTTGTATTTGCAAGTGGGCCTAGGCCCTCATTTACCAAAACAATTAGTATTTGGATTGTTGACAGACCAGGCCATTAAAGAAAAGAAAAAGAAAAAAGACAGAATGAGAGAGAGCAAGAGAAAGAGAGATGATATGATGATACTCTTTTATATTAACTCTCTCCTGTGATACTTCCTATTCCTGTGACTTTGCCAAGCTGAGTACCGAAATAAAACCAACCCTCTTCTTTGTAGTACTGCGGACAGTTTGGAACATTTCCACCATCTGCATAGGTATGGCCTCAGGCAGACAGTGCATTCATTACAAGGTAAAGTCTCACCGCTCCTATTAACTCAGAGCCGTTTAAAATATTCCATGTGTTCACTGGATTGACAATTATTTTTATTATTAAAAATGTGACAATCAAGCACTTGATTTATATTAAAATTATGACTCGGGAACTCCAAGCCTGTGATTTTCTTGACAATCTCTCTATAGCAGCTTCCATTACTGTCACTTATGCTGACAGATTTTTCATTAGTTATGTCAAAATAAAAATAGATTTTATCTACCAAGAATAAAAACGTCATCAGTGCAAAGTTACATTTTTATTGAAGATTCCTGTTCACAGTGAAGGAAGCCTAACATTTTGAAATTAAAACTAAAGAAAGAATCTACTAATTTATACAGCTAAAAAGCATCAAAATAAATTTGAAAATCAGTGTGTTGACTAAGTAACATTGCTTTCACGTCAAGAAAATCTTAATAAAAACAAGTACCACCAAGTACTAGTAGCTCAGTGGAACAAGTGGAGCTGTATCGTGGGGTGCCTAAAGCACTACACTTGCCTCAACTGAGATGCCCCAGGCTGCTGCAGCTGCTAACACATCCTCCAGCTTACATCAGTGACAGAAATCACAAAATGCAGCAAATTGCACATGCTCAGTCTGCCATTGTTGATGACAGTTACCTCTGTCCTATTAAAGGAAAAAACCAGACTAGCTAGCTTTGAGAAAACAGCTTTCCAAAAGCTCAGAATGAAAGCCAGATACACACCCCATCAAAATACTAACTTGTGATTAAGCATCACCATTTCTGTGTAATAATAGACGGTATGTTTCTTCAAAGTTATCCTTATACTCCACATTTTCGGGGTCATTTATGTGGATGGACTCTAATCTAAGTGAAACTGTAATACGAATAAATGCAATTATACAGCTTATGTAGTGTGCTTCTTCCTCAACCTCGTTCCCCCTTCATGATCCCTTCCAGCCTATGTTAAGGAAAGAGATTTTTGCACTATTATTGTTAAGATAAATAATAAAAGTAATAATAATAAAAGCTTTCAGCTGCCTTTAAGTGGAATATATGGTAATGCAGTAAGACATGAAGTAAATATGAAATTACAGAGAAATTGCCATAATAAAAATACCTTGGTAGCAACGTGAAATGCAATTAGCAGACTGATTTAAAAATAGAGGTTGTAACACATATCAGAAATGAGTAAGATATTGCCATATTAGGATGAAACATTACATGGGGAATTAAAAAAAAAAAAAAAACACGAACAAATAAAGGAACAAAATCCCTATTTTAGATATAAAGTTGATACTAGATTGAGAATGGAGAAGAAACTATCTGCAGTTAGTTCAAGTATTTAAACTCCTAATTTCCACTCGTACAACATGTTGCTCTCACACTCTGTTCTCATTAATCAGGGCATGAAACAGCAGCAATACACTGAAAAAGGATAAAACACTTCATAGCACTGCAACTTGGTGCCAAAGATTTAAGAGCCTTGGTGCTGTAACACAACTCAGCTAACCCCAAGCAGTATTTCACAGCTACCATTTGGAGCTTCAGTAGCTGTTTTAAATTACACATGCTCTGAGCAGAGAGATTTAAACCAACTAAGTCTAACTGGTTTTGAGACAGAAGAATACAGATGGTACATACTTCAGGAATAAAAAATAAAAAATATAAAACCCATGATAAGGAGTCAAAGCATTCAGCTGGAAAGATTTTTTTCCTTTACCAGAGTAATTTAGACTCTGTCTGAACTGAAGAGGGGGAGCACCCAACACACCTGCCAATCAGTAAAGTATATGCAGCATAGGTCCTAAAGAAACCATTTTGCCACCTCACACAGCAAGATACAGAAAAATTCCCAATACATTTCCACCAAAAAAAGCAAACTTTCTCTATTTCTACCCAGTGTTACTATGCAAATAACAGTTGATCAATTACTTGAGGAAATTACGAAAGCACTATATAATTAAAAAACCTAAACACCACTACAAACTTCTAAGTGATCCTTTCTTGAAAACAAACCTGAAGTTAAGCTTATAATAACAAACCTTCTGTGTTTTAAATCTTGCAGTTTTCATTTTTATCATTTTGAGAATGTTTAAACAAATCCAGTGATGCTGTCAGACTTCCTAGGAGCTACACTTGGTATAGAGGAGCCTACACAGAGTCACTTAAGCTTGTGGCTCTTCAGGGAAAGCTGAAGAACAGCCCATTTCCTTCTTGTAGGCTTTTTCCACATCTCTATCCGACTTTCACTGATCAAGTTAGGAAAGAGAAAAAGCTTTTAGCAACCTAAGTCACACAAGGTCAAGAAGAACTGTAGAACAGAATAGAGCAGTCTAGTTGAAAGGAACCTAGAGGCTTCATCTAGTTCAAAACACAAACCTTGTAAACATACAATTTCAGGAAATTTTAGTATCATGCAAATGTATTTTTAAGAAGTAAATTCTTAGCATCTTTATATTTATCACTTCTATGAAGAGATGAAAAATGAAAAAATACCATCCCATCAGTTCACTCCTTAACCTCTTCTAAATTACCAGTCACTGTCATATACAGTGATTGGTCATTGCAGTTGGGATCTTACTCAATACTCAAGTCCACAGAGACAATTGTCACCAGTTTCACAGATGCCATAGCCCTGCGGTCTGCAAAATCCTGTTAAGTTTAGAATTAGAAACAGGGACGTTTATTAACTGAATACCCAAGCACTCCTGAATTTCTATAGTGTTTTTGATGCCACAGATACAGACACTACATACTTCAATCTAATTTAGTGGCTGATCTCCATTTGAAGTCTATATTGGCCCTAATTTTGGTTTACTCTACGGCACATAAAATCCTGGATACATACTAATCATGTTTTGAATTACATTTTCTAGTACTCTCCCAGTAACAGTCTTAGTTTAATACTCTACTTCTAGAATAGCTAAGTCAACAAAACATTTAATTCCATAATAATTCAAAAGTAAGGCTCTCTCACCTGTATATATGGAGAAAAATATTAACACACCTCCCACTATCAAAAAATTTATCCTTAAGTGAGAAAGATGCCAATCTAATTTGAGCGATGACAGTAAAATTATACTAGGGAAATATGCAGCACAGAAAAGACCAATAATGTCCAGCAGCAAGCACTTAGCTAATTTATTACAGATAGTAAAAAACCTCTTTGGTTATCATAAAAAGTATTTAGAGAAATACAGGATAGCTGCTCCAGAGACTGGAAATCTATTCCCAGTTTGAATACAGATTTTACGTGTGACCTAAGGCAAATCAGTTACTGTGTGTTCTGTGATCTCTGCACTGAAAAAAAAACACCTTCTTTACTCTTCTCCACAAGTTTTGTTGTAATTTCTTACCATTTTATTGAGCATCTCACTAGAGGTGGCATTTCATTTTAATCGAAAATGTTCATAAATGGTTTTTTGAAAGATAGGGACTTCAGAAGTAATAAAAGTGAAAGTAAAAAACATTCACAATTCCTATCCTTATAGATGAGAATTATAGGAAAGAATGTTGAAAAGCAGAGACCTGTAAACAAAGCTGCAGGACAAAAGACTGCATTTTGAGACACAAAATAATTCAGAAGTTTTTTAATACTTGTACTCTAATTCTGGTACTGTAGGTTCAGGTTTAATATATTTACAGCTAAGGAGCATAGTTGTTGCAGAATCACAGAACAGCTGAGGTTGGAAGGGATCTTTGGATATCCTCATAGTCCAGACCACCTAACAAAGAAGAGTCATCTAGAGCAGTTCACCCAAGGACATCTATGTCCAGTACAATTTTGAGTATCTCCAAGGACAGAGATTCCACAACTTCCCTGGGCAAATGTTCAATGTATTTGAGTGTTCAATCACCCTCAAAGGATAACATATCAGACCCTCCCTTCCCTTCTGTATACTAACGGGACATAAAAAGCCTGTAACTACTTTTGAATTCACATTCCCTTTGTGACCAGGCCCATTCATGTACATGCTATTTTCTCTCACAAAACACAGTAAAGCCTCTTCTTCAAAAACAAACGCCCCTGACCCAAATGGGGCAGATCAGTACTTCTCAGTGTTTCATACAATGTGGCTCATGCTTGTCTATCCATCAAGGAGCCTCTTCTCTGGCTCTGTATAGGCTCCAGATCTTACTCCATGCCCAAACCCTCGAGCTGTGAATACAATACAACCCTTCACTTCAATCCATAGGAAAATCAGAAAGTGGATCCCCTTCAAACATATTTCTGGGCACAGGAAGGAGAAGGAGGTAACTGGACACAGCATGGACATACCAAAAGTAAATCATACCTGAACACTGCAAAATCTATTCTAAGACTCCTGCATCATACAGTAGAATAGCACGTCCCATTCCACTTGCTGTTCAACCACTCTTATTGCTAAAATACAACAAATATAGCAGTAATCACTTTTCTCCTTTGGTGCGTTAAGCTGTTAAATACGAACTTTGCATTTAAACAGGTTGATATTAATTTTTTCCATTTAAAAAAATTAAATTGCTATTAACAAAACAGTCCTAATGTAAAAGTAAAACTAGAAACATGGGGAAAATGTGCTAGAATAAAACTTGACTATAGATGTTGGTGTTTTTTACTGTTGAGGAAAGTACTTACTATATAAAGAAATTTTTGGTTATAGAAAACCTGTCAATTTATATATCCATTGTATAAGAGGATTTGGCACCTTGAAGGTAACAGCATTCATGTGCTTTACAGTGTGCTTGCTTTCAGATTGTGATGCAACAGCTACTTTCTAGGGGAGCCAAAAAAAGACAAATTCTACTTTAGCTTCAGTAAAACCTCAGAAGTATTCTGAAATCTTTGTTTAACAGTGTATTCTCCATATCCACTAACAAAATCAGAGGCTCACAAAGGACCTAAAGAGGCATAGAGTGATCTTCCAGTCCACATTCTCCTCCAAGATAATACTAACTTCATACAAATTTGCAGGAACAGTCTATACATCATCTTATTCACATGTTCCATTTCATTATTTGAAACAAATTCTGGCCCAGAATTTTTTCTGCATCAGAAGCAAGAAACATATGAACAGTAGAGAGGCTGCATCTCACAAGCCTGCATTCATTGCTTCTGTAGAGAGAATCTTCACATGTTCAGTTTCCAATCATGGAATCCCTAGACAGAATAATGGGGCTGTAAAATCTGAGTTTTCACATGACCTGTCATTACAAAAATATACCAGCCTTCTTTTCTTTCTGTTTGAATGAAGTCTGCATCTGCCTTTGTCAGCTATCCTTGAACTATTCCTAGAACACATTTTCCTAAGATGTTCATAAAGCCCTCAGTTACAGAGATTCTCTACCACTAAAATGGATTCCCTTGTGTAAACTTTTCTCGTTGCACTTTAAACTCATAAAGTGCTGTGGTAGGACAATGATACAGATGTAAAATATCAATAAATTAACTCAAAGACTGTTACTAACTCACAGTATTTTGTAAGGACAACGCACTTGACAGGACAATTGTTCCTCATACTCCAACTTTCTTTTGTTAAAATCACACTAAGTTTTCAGCAGAAAATATTATGAACACACAGCTATTACGTAAGTCATAAGGTTGTTCTGCTTTTTGACCAAACTAATTTACAATCAAGCAATCAATGCCCAAACCAAATTTACATCTAGAAGTATTTTCAACCTGAACAAAGACGGAAAATTGCAAATGGTTTTCTACAGAGGATGTATGTTATGGAAGTCTCCTATCCTGTTACGTACTAAGATTAGGCTTAACACACAGCCCTAGAGACAGACATGGTTATGCTCTGTGAAATCTCCCAGTGAAGTACCATCGTCAACAGCTTTTATGAGCGAGAAGCTCTACTCTCCTCTGGCATGTGGATAAAGTGTCCTATTTATTTTACTGGCCTTTCACATAAATGTGAAAAGCATGGAAAATATTTTTTAAAAATAGATATGGTTAATCAGATTTCCTCTTATATTTCCTAATCATGTTTCTTTGGTATCTACTCTCTTGTGCTTAAAATACTTCTACCCTCATAATTGCTTACTTATGTTTAATACAGGTACAATAAACCTCTGAGAGTCATCCCATTTCTGAGCACTGAGTATTTAAGGAACATCTGCAGTTGCCCTCTTTTCCCCTTGACAAGAGCTGGAGGACTTTGAGAGATACACCCTAGAAAATCTTGCTCATGCTGTCTCCTATGCTGTGACAGTCCTGGAAGGAAGGGTGCAACCACTGTGCAGCATTTCAGGTCAAGCAGCCAACAAGAGCAAAGTCTGAGCTGAGACAATAATCTCAGATGCTGCAAGGACTGACACACAACAGGCATGTCTCGGGATCAGTAATTTGGAGCAGAAAGGCAGGGCAGGTCTCCTGAGCACTAAGCCCACCAAAACTTCTGAGCCAGACCATCCCATTATCTTTGCACTTGAGGCTGAGATACATTAGAACTTTCTCCACATGTAGAGAAAGCCACAGAAAACCAGCCAAAAACAGTTTAA
Source organism: Acanthiza pusilla (assembly GCA_036630365.1). Classification (NCBI taxonomy): domain Eukaryota; kingdom Metazoa; phylum Chordata; class Aves; order Passeriformes; family Acanthizidae; genus Acanthiza; species Acanthiza pusilla. The sequence continues at coordinate 15,222,383 of JAXCHO010000018.1, forward strand.
AATATATTAATCAGATCTGAGCTGTAGGATGAAAATTTTAAAACTAGAGGATGATCGTCAATCTCCTTCAAATTAGCCAGGCTCCAAAGAATAGATAATAGTGGTCTTACGCTATCTTAATTGCAAGAAAAATAATTCTAGCCACCTCTTATGTTTTTCTTGTTAGAAAACCCTTCAGGTGTAATATTTTAAGAAAAAAACTTAGTTGAAAATGTCCTTTGCACAAAGATACTGTGAGTTTATTAATTGGTTGCAGACAGTAGATAGAGGCGCTGATCACAAAGACCTGGATGAAAGAAAGTTGACAATGAAATCAAGGCACCCATATCAAGAGTCAGTTTCTGAGTCACCTGAGTAATCACCTGAACTTATCACTCAGTTCTTCCAACCAGATTCCTGATATGGTCTTATACCAGCAAGAAGTCTGGGAGTAAATGTGATTAATACACCTTTTTTCCCCCCTCCTTCCCTTCTTTTTTTTTTTTTAAAGCACCAAAGAGATGCTTCTCAAAGAATTAAGCCACCTGTACACTTTGTAACTTTCAATTTTGGCTGGTTATTGTTGTGATTTTTACAGTCTGAATATAGACCATTTTTAAAAAAACTATTATTACTTATAATCCTCTATTTAAGACTCAACTTTAATAGGGTGATATCTTAATGAAAAACACAACTAAAATTAATATTCTAATACAGAAAGCACAGTGACTGAAGGCAGGGAAGTGTTTGCTTTGCAGGTTAGTAGGCTTTTTAAAATAAGTTTTATAGTAGTTTTACTTTCTGCTGCTTTAAAAACCACAGATGAAGGCAGGATGCTCCTGCTGTGACTTGGAGCATCCTTTTGATACCATTTATATTTGGACCAAAAATGGGCTGAATCTGGTCCTGGGCACAAAACAAGGAGTTGTCACCCCAAAGAGCACCTTTAAACAATCCAGTTCTGAAAAGGATTTACTAAAACATCCTGAGGAAGGAATATGTCAGTTTTAAACTAAGGAGCAACAAAAGTTATATTACTGTTTGAAGCCAAAAGGAGACAGAGACAGTTAAATGGAGAAAGGTGGTGTGATGCATGAAATGAGAAACAGGATTCTTAACGCAGAACTGGCACAAAAGAAGGGCAAGAAAGAAAAAGATTATTAAGTTAAGCCTCATTGATAACACACAAATCAACAAGGGCCTCTTGCAGTGTGAGCCGACATCCTCCAATTTACAGCAACCATTCAGACATGCTATGAATAATCAAGAGCTATTCATATGAACAACAATATTCATTATGAATAACCAATGATCGAGAAAAACTATACTTTGGAGCCTGCATATATTTGTTATCAGTGGATACATGGCGCCCGTGAAATCATACAATTCAGTAGAGCTGTTTAACTCACCTACCAAGAAACATTTTCAATAAGCAAATAGGATCAATATTGAACTACAGTGAGAATTTGCATTACCAAGAGGAGGGACATTTTTCTGGATAAGCAAGCCCCACCAGTATTAAACAGGAGACTGCTTCCCAGTAGTGAGGAGACATACTTTACATCAAAGTAGAACATTCCTGTTCTAAGGATAGCTGGAAACTGGCTCTAACCACTTGTCTTAAGAAGTTCCACAAAAAATTAAAAATACAACCAATTTTAAAATTCCACTAGCATTTCCTCTAGTATGAAAAATAATAATCTGTGAGCCGTGTCCAATTAGAGTATAAATGGATATATAAACAGCAAAAACCGGGGGGGGGAAAAAAAGTGGAAAGCACCATTTATTTCAGAGCAATTGTTAGATAATATTAATACTGATTTTTTTTCTTGTCTCTAAAGAATTATTCACGTACTGCTATCTAGAAATCAGGATTTGAATAATAATTGATGACCACTGACCATCTTTTTGTATTTTATGAAGATCAAGACAGGTTCTTGAAACTGACAGAAGAAAAAAATCCCTCTCCACAAACTGCCCTGGCATACTACAAGATGCTAATTTTTACATGAAAAGTGTAGCAGAGTTAGTCCAGGTCTTAGTGGTTGACAAAGACTATAATTAATCCTAGAAATTACCTCCTATAATTGCCCTAACAGTGAGGATGGAGATAGCATGGAAGTAATCTGTAGGAAGGAATAAAATATCACCTTTCCATGGGACACATATATAGGTGAGAATATAGAATCCCACAACCAGATGAGTTCACTTATAATGCAAGACACAAAGACAGCTCCACTACCGAACTTAGCACTACTTGTAAGGAATTTTGATAAGATTTAAATTTAGATATGACAGTGATGATTTGGACTTCAAAGGAATGTCATTAATATGCACAAAAATTATTTAATCCTTTAAAAGTTCTAAAATGTATCATTATGAAGCAAGAAATCACCACAAAGCGAAAGCTTCCTGCACTGTTTCAAAAAATACATTGCAATTATTTCAAAACTTATTACATGTTGTGACAGTAAGAAATTATTAGGAAACAAAAAATATATTTTAAGTCTGAGTGCTCTTGTTCTTTACTCCACTCTTTTACATAGCAGAATGTCACAGACAGTCCCAATGCATACATTGCTTCTGGACATAAAAACTGCTTGGAGAGTAAACACTGTGCCTAGTACTTTAGTACCAAGACCTGATGCCAATGAAATCTCACATCAATGTTCTTTGTGTACATTCTGGTTTATGTTTTGCAGCTTATTAAAATTACTTTAGATTCTATACCTGAAATTTCCAGGTGATGTTTCTCCAATGAAGCCATAAAAACTGTTGGTAAAGGTGGTTCTTACAGCAACTTCCTAAGCAACATTTTGCCACACTACTATGTGAAAAGGAGAACACATGCTGAGTTTTACAATTTCCTAACACTCTCCATCTTTAATGTCTCAAACAAATATAAAGATAAAACACAAACACAGTGCCCCTCTAAACATTATCACTGCCTTTTAAGTTAAAGCAATCGCTTAAACAAGACAAGAGCTTTCACTCCTTTTCACAGAAATTGTTGTATAGCAGATGGCCACGCGGGGGTAGCAGCGTGATGGCAATGCTCAGGTGCAGCGCAGAGCACAGGGCAGGGCGAAGGAAGTGCATTTCTGCTGGGGCTCTTTGAGTCTCTATAGCACACATCTCTAACTACAGAACGTACGCACACGTGGCCAACTGCAGCATCAAAACCTGACATTTGTGAGACTCAAGGAAGTAAGTTATCCTTTCATTCTCTACAGGTTTTGTTGTGGAAAACCAGAACAGTCTCAAAGCAATGTTTACTGAGAACATATATGGAAGAGTTTTGGCAGTCTTTTACTGAAAGTTGACGTTTTCAATTGCTGAATTACAGAAGTGTAAACATTTTTGCTCAGGCGAGTTGCTAAATTGTCTGCAGTTAATCACTTCCGCTCTTGCATACATATTTGAATTTTGTATACATGAAAGAGGATGCTCAGGCTTCACTTTTACTAAAAGACAGGTTAATTCCTATTTTCTTTTTAGTGTAAAATACGGTCAATCTTTTTTTCTCCTAGTTACATGAGCCAGTATCATAAATAACTCAAAAGTGTTGGTCTTGTGAAAGTCACTTGCCTTTTTTAAGATAAGTATATAAATATTTATTAGATTTGTACTGCACACAACGTAAGAGAGGAGAAAAAAGGTGAAAGTGGTTACTTGCTGTATAAATAGCTCTAAGTACATACAAGACATAGTTCAGCTAAGCCTTGTAACAAATTGGTTGTGCCATACCATTTGTTGTTATCCAACTATGTTGATTCACATTCACTTATTATTTTACCCAGATATATTCTATTTTTATACATATTAGAATAGATTACAAATATGTATTATTTTCACACATATAGGGGTCCCAAACGCATCTGACAGCACTGTTATACAGTCAGAGCTTGCTAAGAGAATACAGCCAGGAAAAGAAAGGAATTTTGAAGTTGCCAAGACAAGCTGAGCTATAGCCCACTGACTTGTCCCTCTCCAACCTTTTTTTCTTCAGTGCTTTTGCAAGTAATATGTTGCAAAGTCAAACTCCTGCCTTCCTACAATCTGTTAACAGGCAGCATTTGTACTGAAATCGAAAAAAATTTTGTTAAGGGCTTGTCCAGACGTGAAAGGTGGTGCCCATTATGGGAGTGTTTGACACGAAAGCCCAACAGCCGAGCAGTAACCCAATGTGCAGTCACTCTTACCCCCAAGCAAAAGCATCACATTCCTGTTTGCCTCAGCCCCAGCTAAAGAACAACTTCTTTGCTGTCAGGATGATTCATTAAATCAACACTGGAAGAAATAAAGCTCAGAATGGGGCAAGGTATCTCACGACAAAAACCGACAGAATGGACAAATGAGGGTAAGAAGCAGCAGTTACCAACAAAATTCATGAGCACAAAACTTACTTGCCACATTAACTCTCTCTGAAAAAGGAGAGGTTTTTAATTAGAAATTTCAACTTCATGGTTAAATACAAGATCATCTCACTTTATCTGAATTATTTTGCCTTTTAAAATAATATTATATTAATTAATAATAAATAATATTCTATTACCACTAGGAAACTAATTTGTTAATACCCTCCCCCTAAGCCAGATGAGGCTGAGCAGTTTGTTCTGCTAAAATGCCCGTGTTAAACATCATCAAAGGGGATTAGAAAAGCTATTCTTGTTTTTAGTTTGTGTGTTTGCTAATTATTTTACAAAACAGCTGCTTTAATTGTAAAAGAAGGCAAAGAGTCAATTCTTCCCCTTTGTAAAGCTCTCCACAGTGAAGCAAAGATATTGCAAAACAGTAAAAAAATGGGAAAAAATAAAAATAAAAAATACAGTGTTTTAAGAAAATTACCAAGACTTTAAAAATTCTTATAGTTTTTAAGTACTTCTGCCCTTTCATTTGCACCAGTCAAAGCTTGCAGGCAGTCAAAGAAGGTGAGAGGAACAGCATATTTTTAGGCTGAGCTGCTGATATGTAGAAAACTTCACTGACTTGCGTAAGGTCACAGTGAGTCAGCAGCAACAGAACAGTTGATCGAAATCCTAATCCCATTCTTAAACTACTGAATTGACTCACTTCCCACATCCAGTTACTCTGCTTGTATTTTATGCAATAACCCACTCAAATCATGAAGCTGCTCCTGTAAGTGGAATTTTTCGTGTTACAGCCCACTCTTATAAATCAACCAAGGAGACATTTCATTACTTTTTAATGAACTTCTGTGATCTCACTTCCCATGTCATATTGGATATACTTAATTCTAGATAAATGAGTCAAGTTGGGCATTCCAGATGACTGAAATGGTTTTAATGCATCTTCTCGGGAATATATTTCTACAAAAAAGACCCTGATCAAAAAAAAACATAAGCTAAAACATAGATATCATTACATCTGTAAATCAACAGACAATACTATTCTGGAACCATCTGTTCTGGCTCAGGAAAAAAAAAATAACGTACCTTTTTTTTCATAGAAAATTACCATTTCATAATCCCAAAAGATCCTAACAAATGATGCCAAAGATCTTAAGTTTGCTCTCCCAACTTCATGACAGGTCTCTTACAGGAAAAAAAGCACTGAAGAAGTTCAGGAAAAAAACCACCTTAGCCTGGATCTGATCACTGAAAGCTCCAGTGTTATCTGCTGAAAGTAGGGTAGTGTCTTACCCAGCCTCCAACTGTTATAAACAGATCAGAGTCTACGTAAATGCCAAGGGCTTCCCTTCTACACTTTATCTAAATCTATAAACCTTCATGTTTTAAACCTCACTGAGAGTGGTAAGAGCTGCTTCCCTGGAGTGTCATAAATGCATCAAATCCATTCCTGCACAGCAGAAGCCATGTAGATCTTAGGGCTGGGAGAAGGCAATTCCATTTGGTTGGTAGGTAACCAAGGACATGCCCAGCCAGGTTTAGTAAGTACCTAAAACCTGACTCTTAAGGGCACCAGGGAGTCACATAGCCTTTCCTGGCATTGCCTTAAATGCAGGCATTTGCCAGACTTGCTCCAATTTCAAAATTCCCTTTCACATCTTCATTCACAAATGAACCAAAAGGAAGGGACAAAATACGCAGTTGTAAATATATTTAACTCCTGCATGTAGGAAACAGTTGAATTTCTTATTTTTCTGTTGCAATTTCCTCATATCTCCCAAAGCTACAGCAGCATAGACTATCAGTCACATTATGAGAAGTAGGAAAGATGTGAAATTCTGCCTGGAAATAGTCATCACACAAAGGCTTCTTAAGCCATATGTTAGATTTCTAGAGCAAAAATCAGATGCATGACACACCTGGTTCTGCTACACAGTCTGGAGATTATGAAATAGTTAGTGCACTGTTTAAAGAACATCCTTATGATTATGAAGCCCTCTTAAAGTACCTGAAATACTCTAATAAAATAATAAACATATTAGATATATTTATATATTTTAAAATACTTAAACCTAGTAGGTGAATAAATTAAAATTTGTAAAACCAAGGAAAGGTAAAGAACACAAAACCTGGACTGGTGGAGAACAGACAGTGGTTAGGGGGCCACTGCGTGCACTTCCCACAGATGACCCTTTCACACCTCTAAAGATACCAATGTGAAACTTTCTGTTACCAATTGCTCAAGAGCTGAAAATTAGCAGCTACTTGGGAGCACATGAAGGCTGTGAACTCGTAGGTGGTATAGCAGGAAACATTCAAAACCCAGAAAAAAGAAAAGAAACAGAAGAAAAATATACTGACAACTTCCACCAAGGTTTTTAAAATAGCACTTTTAAAACCACTCAACTCTAGTTGCAGTAGAAAGAGGCAGAGCTGTAATGACACGTGTCTGTATGACAACAGACTTTCACAGATGCTGTGAAAGTCACACATATATTAGCAAACTGAATTTCTGCCAGTGCAAGTTACATCAGTTGTCTGAAGAATTATAAACTGTACTAGGAAATAATTTTAACAAACTGTACTAGAAAGCTTTTGGTGGCTTTGGATAGTTTGTTTAGGTTTCTGATGAAAAAATTAATCAGACTCTGATCCCTTCCTCACAATGACACAAGTTTCTCTTGGGTTTCACAGATCCCAAACCTCTGTGCAGACACTCAAACACTGGCTGAAGAATTCCTTAAGAGCACTTGTCTAACCCTAACTCAGAAGGAATCAAGCCCAAAATGGTTTTTTCAACTAACAAATTTGACAATTTAAAGTCAAATCTATGGTAAAGAATTATCAGACTGTGTACACCACTCACTTCATAATTATCAATAACCAGAATGGTTTCAGTTATAAATAGCCTGAAATGGTTTCAATTAGTTTGAGCCACTATCCAATTTAAACATCTTCCCGTTCCATTTCCAGGAGAAAATCTCCAATATCAGCTGTCCACAAATCTTTAAGAAATGCAATGCATTTAATGTGAGAACATTGAAATAAGCTCCACAAAATGCTAGTGCAGATTGTACTCTTCCACAGAGATAAAAATACTTCTGAATTAAAGACTACATTATTTAATACAGTGTTAAAAGCACACCTCTTGCTTAGAAATTATACACCTGTTTTAAAAAATAAACTGACTCAGAGCACAAAGTACCCTAGACCAGCAAACTGAGCATTGACATGATTACATTATTCATTGGTTGGGTAGTCACAATTTTGAAAGAAGTCTAAAAAACTTAGGAATTTCCAATTGCATATCTTAGTGTAGAGAAATGATGGGTTGTTTTTTTTTTGAGGAGCCAACTCCTGGGATCAACTTTCCAGATTCAAAAAGCCTCCCTGCTGATTCACTTGGTAACCCTGGGATGCCTTTAACATCTTCCAGCACCAGCATTTCCCATGATGTATATTGTAGACACTGAAGATAAGACAACGCCTGCACCATCAGAGAAGGCAAGGAAGTAATTATTTAGCCTTTGTATACAGCCTTTGATCTCCTTGTGTTTTACAGTGTGCCAGGTTATTTTCAATGCATCCTGCAAGGGATATAAACCAAATTATCATAACTCACAGAGAAAGCACTACTTTTTGCTTATTAGAAGATCCAGCTTCATAATCATGATTTCCAAAAGCAGACATATTATTCTTACACCTCCTTCTGTGTTTTTCTAACATAGAACACTACCGTGTGTTTAAAAAGGAATGTTTAAAACCCCCACAGTTTACCAAAATACGTGATTATTCATTGCTGGTTCAAAATATTTTATGATCAATTGTTCTAAAAATAGGACTACTCATATCACAAGACAGTCCTGTTTCACAAAGTCTAATGGAATATAAGATTTGTAATCAAAAATACATCTGAAAATATTATGAGAAGCGTGTGCAGTTTGTAACAAATGCAATAATTTCAAGAGGAAGTAGAGGTGTGATACAGCCATCAATGTGTAATTTTAGTATCTTGTTTGTGCATAATTTCCATATTCTGGGGCATCTAACAACACAGTGCTTTGTGCAATTTTTCTGTTCTTGTTACTCAATTACCCCAATAATGTACACTCCTGCACTAGGTAAAGCTAGTTAATAAAAGTCTCTTCAAACATGTGGAGACAGGGGTTTTTCCACTGATGTGTCATGTGTCTAACTGTGGAATATACAAATCAGTCTATTCTATTTACTGACATCAGAAATTTGCATCTCCAGCTGCACAATAAAATTAGGGGTTCAACACCTGCTTTGCTAAATCACTTCCTCCACCTCTGATCCACAAGAGAGTTAGAACTACCTTTCACAGCTAAAAGAATATATTCCTAGGTTATCCATCTTCCCCCTCCTCAAAAGGAATGCTGATTCCAAGGGAAGGGCAGAAGACAACTCCAAGTACATCCCCTCTTGCAAAGGACTTCACATGACGTTTACTGAAAGTATTACAGCAAAACCAAGAGTAAAATTGAAGTACATTTGAAGAATTATCACTTCCTCAAATTGCTACATTACTTGTAACAAAATACGTGGAACAGCAGGTACCTGAAACTACTTCTGCAAATTTCATAAAACCACATGCCTGTGCCACTACAGGAGCCTGAAGACAGATATTATAGGTGCCTATAAATGAAAGTCATATTGCAATGCAAAAGCCACTAAATAACCTGATCCACTGAGCCTTCTCCCGTTGCCTCAGAAAACATAAACATAGATGCAAGTAGTTCCTCTCCTCATGCAAAAACTAACCCAGAACCACTCCCTGCTTTACAAACATTTTTTTTCTGATTAGTTCAGCCAGAGCACACCCAAACTGCAGCCAGGCTCTCCCCGGCAGCATGACCTCTCACAACCTTCCTGGTAGGCTTATGCAACCAGGAAACCAATAGCAATTCTGTGTAACTTGGCTAATTTCAACCCATCAGACCATTTTAAATTAAAAATAAATAACTGACCCCTAATTTAGAATCAGCAAGAAAAAATTATTTGGAAAATGAGTATGGAAGCACACTGAAAATTCTGAAAGCTCTAACTCTTCTTCCTACTTTTCATTCAAAAACACAAAAGTCTTTCACTTGAGTTAATTGCTCCTTTCCAACTGTGAAATAAAGCATATTAGAATTCAGCAACCTTTTAAAAAATGGAAAAGTTTGGATGCTATATGTGCATTTCTGTCACAATTTCAAATGAAAGTTTCACTCCATGCTTGTACCAATCGGATACTTTATGCCAGATTATCATTTCAATAAACCTTCAGAAATTGTATTCCATTGTTATTACATCAGCTTAACAATATCCTTCATCAGAAGACCAAAAAATTAATGTTCTAACAGCTTCCTAAGGAAATACAGACTTTTTGAGCATTTACATCCAGACTAAAAGGCTTAAGTAAAATTCATACATGGTGAACATGGAAATAGTTTGCAGTGTTGCTGAACTATGGAAAGTTTTCATATGGACACAAGAGTGTGAGCTGGTGAGCACCAGTGACACACATAATGCTTACAAAAATCCTCTATGCTGCAAGTGTGTCTGCACAGAGCAAAACCACATCTCCATCTCCTCTGTAAGTGACATTGGGAGACTAGATGGGTTTTTTTCCACAACAAAAGAATATCTTCTCCTTGTGGCACCTGTCTTCATCTGGGATCAGTAGGTTCAAACCACTCAACAAAAAATCCTAAGTGGCAATTGGGACAAAAATCACCACCCGCAGACAACTTCATGGGAAGTTTGAGGAACTTCCTGGAAATTTGAATAAGTCGTAGACAACTTCACGGCAAGTTAAAGGAACTTCATGCCACATACATCCTACTGCTGCAAAAAGCAGGGAAATACTGTTTTTAGGGAGGGATGGAAGGAAGAATCAGAGCAAGAACATTCCTGATTGTATATCATGCATACTGATCCCTCTTCAAAATAGGCAGATGAAGAGGAGAGGATGGTGAATTTTCTACACAGCATAAGAGGGGGAGCATGAAAAGAAAAAGAAAGGCCATCATCTAATTGATTCCACCTAAGTGATCTTACACAGGAAGAGATAAGATCTCTAGCAAACAGCTAAATTATACTACATTTTGCTTAAAATAGCTGCTCATCTGAAGCACTGGACAACTGAAAATGAAAAGATACTGTTTTTTTAAGTGGAAGTGACTGAAGTCTGGTTTACTTTCCGTCTCCATCGGTTGGTAAGTCACACTGCCAAGTTACACAATACAATATTTTTAAACTCCGATAAAATGTCTTTAAAATATAATAGGGTGGTATAATTTCCATTAACATCAGCAGAATTACAGCTGAAAGTTTATGGGAAAAAAATCCATTAAAAGTTTTGCCTCTTTAACTTCATTCAACATCACTTCAAATAGAACAGTCAACAGTGGATGCCAGGAGCTGAAACAAATATACAGCCTCCAAATGGCTCATTTTTATCACATTTAAGTAATGATTTATTTTAGAAAGAGTAATTAACATTATTTCCTTGGGCCTTAAGAAAAGCTTTCACTTTTGCCATAATTTTTAGTCTACTTTTATTTTCTCACATAGCTAAAAATGATTCAGAGAAAATCCTTTAGTTTATACACTGAATTATCAAATAATAACAAAACTGAAACTTCTATACACACATAGAGAGTAACTGTTTGAAGAATGACTATAAAGCACCACTGCTCACCACTTTACTGTTACTTTAGTACTCAAGAGACAAATAGAAATCCCTGGCTGGCCCCCAAATTGCTCTCTACTCCCACTCAAGCTTTGTAAGATAAAACCTATGTCATAAACCTGTTCATAAGCAAGCTACTGATAATGTCAAACTGACCTTAGATTCATTGCATCTGAATTTATAAAGCACCTATTTTTGTCATGACCACATTTATAATAAGCATACCAGGTTATGGGAGGGTAATACAGAAGAGGAAAAAGGAAAAATAAATCAATACACTGAACAGATACACATTAATATAGGTGGCCACTGGAAGAGAGGCCAGCCTGCTCGGAGCTTTCAGTTGAAGCTGCAACTCCAAAGTTACTAAAAATAATGTTTTCCCTTGGAAAAATTTATTTTCATTTACAAGCCAATCATTGAGCTTTCCATCAATCCAATTATTTCACTTCAAAGTACCGAAAAACAATAATTATTTGGAAACAGATAGGAAGCTAGGCAGTCTGTCTTTAATATAGTAAAATAATTGCAAATAAAAAATATAATTTATCAAAATTTGCATCATCTGTATTCAGCTTCTTGTCAGGTTGTAAAGTCTGGTTCAAGCAAAAAAAAATTTCCAAGTAATTTCCAGAGATTCTCACAAGTAAACCCTAGCAAATAAAGCCTTATTCACGACCATGCACATTTACTTGGTAAAATTAATTACTTTCCTTTTTAACCCATTAATAATCTGGTTTTCATTCTGGAGAAAGCCCAGAGTTTCATCTTCCTTTGTACTGCAACATTAAACCAAGGAAATTGCCAGTGGCAAAATAAACATCATAATGCTTCATGTAAGGTTTCCAAGATTCTGGTGGGAGCTCTGTACAGAAGTATTTCTGTACTCTGGGTTACGACATTCTGTTATTTAAATATTAATAAAACAGTGATGCAAACCACATTAGAAAAGAAAACAAATCATTTCAATTAAGTTTATTTTTAGAACCAGTCCTAGGATTCCGAATACAGCAGCATTTTCTGAACACAGTGTTTTTCCCTTAAGATTTCTCACTGGCAAGATTCCATAACCTACTCGGTTCAGTGGTGGGAGGTGAACTTTTGTAGAGTGAACAGGCACCTCGGAACACTTCTAAATGGGCAGCCAACACATTCAATAGCTGCTCTAAATGTTTAACATGGTTAAAATGGCAATCAAAGGTAAAATTCTAGGTTTTTTTCATGGCATGAAACACCAAGTTGTAAGGAGTTCTTTCAAGAGCATTTAGTAAGTTAAACTCTGAGGTATACAACAAAGAATATTAGCTCACAGCACAAGAAAATTGGGGCTAAGCAGTGCTATATGAAACCTAATTTATTCAGGCAACATGCAACTGGCCTCAACCAGATTCTATTATCACATCTCTGCATGGACAAAAAAAAATTAAAAACCAAAAGCTGTTATTTTTAGAGAAAAAAATATTTCTTTAAGGTTTCTGGATAATAGCCAGCAGCACAGGGCTATGTCAAGATGATGGAATAACTCAACCTTACATCTCCAAGCATCACGGTCACAGGAAACAGAGGCCAAGGCTAAAATGTGACCCGTTGTGGGAGGATTTAGTTAATCTCAGAGTTTAAGTGGAGCAATTTCTTTCTCAAAAAAACCCCAAAACAAAACAAAACAAAAAATCATCAGTAGTGAAGTGCACAGGTCATACTATATTTGTTTAGTATCTGTAAAATATCCACTCCCAATCTCTGTCACACTTCCACAAGGGGGACAATGTGCATGTCTCTTGCATATATTCCCTCAATGATCAGTCAGAAGTGAGACAAAGCTTTGAACTTCATTACTCAAGAAGAGTAAAGGTCACCAAGAAAACACTGTTCCGTCCACAGCCAATTGGCAAAGACTCTACTGTACTTCTCTTAGAAGCAGGATTTTTTCATTCCCATGAAAACACCCACTGCTGATGGACAGCTGGCATTTTAACACATGCATTAGTAAAGCTTAAAGCTTAATAGCAAGCTTTTCAACAGAGGACCAGGAAGTGTTTGCTTATATGCATTTACAAATTCAATTAACTCGGGATACGGGGGAGCAAGAACCCCCCTGCACAGTTAGGAGAAAGAGCAGAGTCCATGCCTAGTGTAGGGTTAAAGATGAAGGCTGGCAGGCAGGAACCAAAGGCAGCTGCCAAAACCTCCACTTCTCCACTTTACAAAAACCATTCCTCCTCTGCAGCCGTGCCACTCCCACTGCCCCGTTAACTGAAGGTGCACACGCGGGCAAGCACGAACAGAACGTGGCTCCGTAAAGGGAATCATAAATACTGAGCTCCCAAAGAACGCACAGCATGTGTAAATACTCCAAAACAAAAACTATCTGTCACAAGTGATATAGAGAGGTTTCCTAGTGGGCAAAATTCTGACACTGCTAAGAGTCAAACAGGCAAAATGCCAAAGGTAAAGTGAAAAAAGGAAAAATTAAAAATAAAAAGAACCCTCTCCCTCAAATCCCTAAGCACATCTCAAGTCTAATGCTCATGATTCACATAATCACATTTCTGATTACACTGACGGGCCAAGGTTTCCATTCTCAAGCGACAAACTAGAGAACTTATTGGTCCCTCTTACTCTGCCCTGGAAAATCCAAGCATGAAAAAGAAAGGTAGAAAAAGACCTATTGGAAAAATTCAGTGTTTAATATGGACCTTTTATTCTTATAGTTGTACCAATAAAAGTGAGGGTAGCAAAAAAGGAGTTGAATTTTTGACACAAATTACTTCAATAAAGAAATATACAGAAAAAAGTAATATTTAACAAAACAGAGTTTAATAGTCAGGTGCATCACTGAGGACACTTCCTCCAGAAATTCCAGTTGTCCCATACAGACATATCTGGAAACATTACATCAGTGAATAGCCACAGCATTTGGCAAGAAGCACAATCCCATTCAGCAAAGATCAAAGATGGGGATAAATGTCAAAAATAATCACATGAAAAGCTAGCTTTTCTTCATTAGAAACTACATATTAGCAGCAGTACACAGGCTACATACCTTACATGCATATACCTCTCTAAGGGGAAGGAAAATAGCAACAGGCATGATACTGGATTTCATCATAGGTCTGGAAGGTAAGCGAACAACTAAAAAACATGGGGACATAGAAGAAAGAAGGAGAATTAATAACCTCTCAAAAAATAGCCAAAAGGCAAGGAGCAATCCTCATACAATCACACTACGAACAGTCCAATCCTAGAACACACTTTAAGACAAACCTCATGTACATATGCTTCCTAAATATGAAACATTTGAGTAAAACTGCTGACTTTCAGCCATGAATATAACTTCAAGACATCCTTGTAATAATTTTCCATGCAGTAAAACCATAGAAAAGATAACCTAGAGAACCTGAATGTTATACAAGATTTCAGCCTATAGGTAACAGCCTGAACAAATATGTTATATAAAAAATTAAAATAAATAAGTAATACAGAAGGATGCAAACGTCTGCACTGCCAACCATCCCAATGCTGTCTAATGGTTCATCACAGCACAGAGCAATTAATGGGGACAAACAAAATCAAGGGTTTCCTGACAAATTAGGGACCCATACTGAAGGTTATGCTCCAAAGTTATTTGTTTATTGCTTTTTTTTCTACAATGCTTTATGCTTCTACAGAAGCACAAGAGGTAAAGGAATAGTCATTGAAAGTATACCTGCTACTTTAACATATCTCTAGGTCCCACAACTGATGCAGGCACTGGTTTTTTTTCCACTTTTGAAAGTACAACAACACCAATTGGCACTGAAGATAAATAAGGAGCACATCCTTATAGCTTTCAAATCCTCTTATCCTATGTACCAAACATTTCTAAAATCTATGTCCATTAAAACACATTGTCTGACCCAAGTTTTAAGAAATGTCTCCCCTCTGCTCTCCTCATGTCCACCAAGCCCGAAGGGGAACATACAGAAGCAAACCTTTCTCACAGACACTGTGCCTTTGGGTGAAAAGTACCCAAAAAGTGAAAGATTTTCTCCCAAGAAAACCAAAACAAAACCAGAGCATGATCCTGATAGCTGACAAATACCCTCCACTGACATTTCAGCTGATGGAAAAATAAGCTATTTTTTCTGTCTTGGGACAAAGTAAGTTCTATTTTAAGGTCCAAAAACATGACTGAAAAAAACCCTCAACACCTGGTTCTTCAGACTCATCTATTTCCAAATAGTAAAATACTGCAAAGGGGGCTAAAGTTCTGATTCTACAAGTGCCCACATTGGGCCACATCTGCTTGGTCCAGATGCACACATCAGAACAGGCTTAGGATTCCCATAATATCCCAGAAGTGTCTGATCCAGCAGGTGTAGTCAGCATAAAAGTGCACAAAACCTACAACCATACCCCCCAGAAAGCACAAAAGAGCCATCACAATCACTTGTATTGAGGGACACACGAAAGCAGTGACAGCCCAGGAGGTGAAAGTGGCATGTGTTGTCCCATGATAGAAGAAACCCACAATGGCACTCCGTTTTTCAGCCGCAGGGGGCCCAAAGCTGTGTGCCTTTGGAAGAGACTAAGTTCACCAGAAACTGTTTAGTCATGAAGCAACTGCCTACAGCAAAGCTGAAGGTGCACCACTTGGCAAAAAATACTTAGCAGTGTGCAAAGGGCTTCTGAAAAATCAGCATGGCTCCGTGAGTCAACAGACACTTCCCCAGAAAGTGGGGGAAGCTTTCTATCAAAAGCCCCAGAAAGCATTCTATCAAAATAAAAAGCACAGTTTTACTTCCAGAATTAAATAGATATACGGTTCTAGAGATGTATTTAAACCACAAAAAATTGTGAAGTAGCATATCAGCTTTACATCTGTACATTTTTGAGTTTCCTGTCACTATTGTTCTTATGCTGTCAACATACCACTTACCTTAAAATAACCACCAGTACCCAAAAATAGCTAGTTTTAATGTGTAATGCTATATTTGACACTCATTCGTCAATTAATAATCTAGTTTTAGCACATGAGTTTATGACTTCTCAAGTCTCTTTTAATCTCTACAAGTACTTTGGGTGCTGAAATTTTTCTTTACTTAAAATGAACTATGGCAAAAAAAACCACAACCCCCTTCTACCAGTTTAACACTCTAATATCTAGGCTGCAGACAATCCCAAATAGATGCTTCCCCAAGTAACTGAGCTATTTAATGCCAATGAGAGGATTACATCTGTTTAAGACACAACAAAAGCACATGACACCCTGTGCTATACATCCGGACACTACTGTTATGAACAGGGAAGCAATTCTAAGCATAGCTGCCAAATTCCTCTTTTTTTCCAGCATGAACTCCTAACTGGAAACACAGCTTCTTCCTTTTCTGCACTGACACAGCACTCCCAAAGGCAGACACAGCAATCTGTTATGCCCAGATCTGACTCAAGGTCCTCTCCAAGTCAACAGCAAAAAATCCTTTGTTTTTGATGGGAGGAGGAAGGCTGGGCTCCCAAACAACACATTTCAGCTTCCCTTTTAAGCCCCTTTTCATCCCAGGACATACACAGCTATTCACAGCATCGTAATCTCATCTTCCCACATTCCTCTTCTCAGCTCAAATATATGAACAAAATCTCCATTTCTGCATACTCCACTTAGATGCAAATTTGGGAGCACTCCAGAACTTCATGTTAACTCAGACACACATGAAGAATTCACCATCTGTGTTACTCCATCTGTTGCCTACTGTACTTTAGACTAGCCCAGAACAGCTTGTCATATCTCTCTTTCTTGTGACCTAAAGTCAGAATGTTGTTTTTTTTTTTTAAATGTTACAGAAAACAATGCAACAGACTAAAATCATATGGTTTTCTGGGTTAGGAACAGCTGTTTGAGACAATGTTGCAAACAGATTTTCTTTGGCAAGTTATTGGTTGGCAAATCATGTTTGTTAAATTGTTTGTAGTCTACAAGAACCAGATAAAAAGGAAGTTGTATATACTAGACAAAGAAATGTAAAAATAATTGCATTTCAAAAAAACTCTTCTTTTTTACCACTTTCTTTAAAAAGATGGAGACAATAGACCTACTACACTGCATATTTAATAGCAGTTTACATGAATAAACTCTTAAAAAGTAAAATAATATCTATGTTCTGAAATATATTTCTCAAACTTCCTTCTAAACAACAAGCAACCAAGGCCAAAATGTGAACCATAAATAATTAGGAAACACACTGTTATGTTTCTATTTCTTTAACATTTCTGTCAGTGATAATCAGTCAGGACTGTGGTATCTTGGCTTTCACTTGTGCTGTAGATAATAAAATGCTGATATACTTATGTAAAAGTTATTCTCAGTAGAATCAGACCTGATCCAAGCACATAAGAATGTCAAAACCTGTTATTCTATGGCATTCGGTCTTCAGGAACAAAAATTTCAAAAAGAGACTGTGCAAACAGTTTCTATATTCTGCACCTGTTTTTCTTAGCTTCTCTTTACCACAATCTTTCTAAAAATAACACCTTACACCTCTTACAAATGCTCACATGTACAACTGTGTTTGAGTCAATTTAGAGGCTTCAGTGGCTCTTTGATAATGTCACCTCACAAAAGAGGAACCTGAAAGACAGAGTGGATGGAAACAATCCACACACTGCCCAACCTTATGTCAAAACTGAAAGTAAAATAATGACTACAGACTTCTTATGGAGTATAAACAGTACTGAAAAACTATGAATTTTACAAAATTGTGTAAGAAGCCCATAAAATCCAATGTGGTAAAGGCATGACTTGTGATTCAGGAACAGAAACTCAGGTCCCACCTCCTATAGGCTTCTTGATGATTGCATTAAGTACCTTTTCACTTCTCTTTTATACTTGTGTTCCAGAGTTGAAAATAGCAAAAATACTTTTTTATCTATAGAACAGGGAAAAGATAAATTTAGTTATTTTGATGATTCATTCAGATACAATAGCCATGGGAGACATTCTAATATCCAGACTGTAAGACAGGCAGATGTTATTGGCAGAAGGTTCAAACAACTCCCATGCAATATAAATATATACTGCAGTCTATTGAATGATCAGAAGGGAACCATCTATTCTTTTAAAGAGCATTCACATCAGATGAGCAGTGAAAAGACTGTATGACATGATGAATTTAGCACAGTGTTCAACAGTACCTTGTCCCATTAAATGTTTTTCATCTATCTTCCTAAATAGTTTAAGAAAGTTTTTTTATACTTCTGTGTTCTGGAAATCAGTGCAGTGCCTGCACATAAGACAACAGCTTCTTCATTTACTACACAGCCTACCCATGTGGGAGCGTTGCTTCCCTTTACACGAGGGAGAAAGTATAACTGTAATCAGAGACCTTCTAGAGTACAATACACAGTTTATTTCTAAATATACAACCTTTCTGTTTGTGTTTAAAAAATTTTACACAAAGCAGACAATTTTCATCTGAACTGTTTAGATGAAGAGCACAACTTCAGCTGCAGGACCCCCAGAAAGAATGTTTTGTGACTGTTTAGATTAATACCTGCAAAGCTGTTCAAAACTAAACAGAAATTAAAAATTATAACAAGGACAGATAATATAACCTATGTAATATATGGAACAAAGTTCAGCTAGACAGAATCTCAGGGTTTTAATCCAAAGCAAAGCATCAAATCAAGTACCTGACTCAGGGATGTTCCCAGTAGTACTTATATCTTAAATTAAAGGGTTATCTACACTTCAAACATGTAATCACTCAAGTTAACCTGCAATACAGTCATCTGAATTTACAGGGTTTTTACTATAAAATATTTGAATTTTTACATATTGTTATAATGATTTTGAAAGTGTATTTTGTCACCAAAGCACCTTCACCAACAACTTCACCAAAGCCAGTATTTATGTCTAACTGTCCTAAGTTAATGGTTGGTTACTTGTCAAGTCCTCCAACTATTAGACTTCATGTTTTTCTAACTAGCTGGACAGCCCAGCTTTTTACCTGAATATTATAAAAGCTAGAGAACTTATGCATTGTATTAGGTCATCATAGACCCAACACTAGCTTGAACTCTACAGAAGAGAGGAGTGAAAATGTGGGGGAAACAGCCCTGTAGACACATACAGGTCAGTGCAGAAGGAGGGGCAGGAGGTGCTCCAGGCACCAGAGCAAAGATTCCCCTGCAGCCCCTGGTGCAGACCATGGTGAGGCAGCTGTGCCCTGCAGCACATGGGGGTCGATGGGGAAGCAGAGATCCACCTGCAGCCCATGGAGGACCAAAGCAGGTGGATGTCCTGTGACCCAGTGGGAAGCCCACACTGGTGCAGGCTCCAGGCAGGACCTGCAGCCTCATGGAGAGAGGAGCCCATGGTGGGGCAGGTTTGCTGGGAAGACTGGTGACCCCATGGGTGACATAAGCTGGAGCAGTCTCTTCCGGAAGGACTGCCTCCTGTGGAAGCCACCCAAGCTGGAGCAGTTCTGAAGAACTCTGTAAATCTCACGTAAAGCTTTCTAACATTGCACAATGCACACACCAGCGTAGGCAGTGTTGCCAATAAGGCTTCACACACAAGCAAAGCAAGATGTTTCCTGGCAAGGGATCCTCAGAAAGAGTCCCTTTGGCTCTCAAAACATTCATTAAACAGCTCATTATGCTACCCATCTTTCGCAGTATCCACAGGCCTGGATTCATTGCTCTCAGAAAAATCTTAATGAAACAGAACAAAAAAACCAGGAGGCGGGTCAAGGCAGATTTGAGTGACCCTCAAATACCTTTGTTCGCTTTTCCATTTTGCAAATGCACATTCCATTCTAATCCCACAACTAAGCTGCAGCACCTTTCTCTCACCCATGTGTCCTCACAAAAAGGCTACAGAAGCGTAATTTTGTCACTACAAAGGAAATATAAACCATTCAAAAATTTCACCTTGAGATTCCTTCCCAGGAAAAGACATGCTGATGGTGCCAATAGAATTGGAAAGCTCAGCTTTAATATCCTAACAGTAAAACTTTCCGTATGGTACTCCAACTTGTGACCAGGAAAGAAAAGTATCCTTTGATAACAATGCAGACTTCCTCAATACAGTAGCTCTGAATTTCCACCTGTCAACATTTAACCAGGTCAACTATTCATCAGAAGCACACGGAAAGTAAATTAGACATGTCAAGGTGAAAAGTTTTATGCTCCTTGTCTGCTTCAAAGCACTCATGGACAGCCTGTTTCTGTATTTCTAAGGCATGATCAGGTTTCTGGGAAAGTGTTTCTTTATCTGTGAAAGTCATCTCACATTTTCAGGGCTACCTACTCACTAAGAGTAGAACTCTAAAGCAGTATCCACTGATCAACTGCAAGTTTTCTGCCAGTCCCCTGCTGCTCTGGTTCTCAGTGCACAAGTCTCACCGCACCTGGGTAAAATCAGAACTGAGGAGATTAATTTCTGGGAACTTTTCAGCCCTGATGGCTTTTTACCCACTTTACATTCTCCATCTACCAGCCAACATATGCTACATTGATACTTAAGCATAGATTGAAATTTTTAAAAGGTGGAGTCTCATTTAAAGTGCAAAGGAAACCCTAATTTGGATATTGTCAAGGATGCGTACTTGTTTAAAAAACTTATGTTCTGTTCAGACCAGTATTTTTACTAAAAGAAAATATATTGAAATGAACCAAATTTAAGCTTAATTGAGCACAGGACTGATTAAGTTCAACTAGACTGTTTTGAAATGCTGTTTTGCATTTATCTGTACAAGCTGTCTATAAGTCCAGACACTGGGACTCTAGACTTCTGTGATTTCATTTTCTTTTCTTTCTTTTCTTTGTGCACAAAAATTGGGGGTCAGATTTCATTTTAATCAAGTTGTATTGAAAAAAATTATGGGAAATGGGATAATGATTTTAAATTACAAAAGGGTAGATTTAGATCAGATATAAAGAAGAAAATTTTTACAATGAGAGTGATGAGATACTGCCACAGGACTCCCAAAGAAGCTGTGGATGTCCCATCCCTGTAAGTGCTCAGGGTCAGGTTGGATGAGGCTTTGAGCAACCTGCTCTAGTGAGAGCTGTCCCTGCTTATTGCAGGGGGGGTGGAACTAAGTGAACTTTAGAAGGTCCCTTTCAATTCAAACCAAATCACTCTATGGCTCTCTAATTCTCCTAAAACTGGTTCAAGACCTAACTAACTTCTCCATGACACATAACCATGGAACATAACTAGTCTACACACAGAGAGATGAAGAGATTGATCAGAGTGAGAAAGGAAAGGCAAAATCAGGCCAAGGAGTCTTTCAGACCTGAAAACCCATTCCAAAGGTCCCCAAGAACATTTTCGTAACATGTTTTTGGATTCACTGGTTGTTTCAAAGACTGAGGAAAAAAGGGCTAAGTCTAAAATTGATGTTTTCCTCTTAAAAACATTGACAAATTTTCTTCAAAATGCAGTAGAAAGTTGGGCTACTTTTCAACAAAATAGATAGATCCCATAGAATAAAACATTAATGTAAATAACATACAAGAATGTTTCCATTGTCTGACCAATCTATAAAGCATCATATAAAAATCAATCAAATCAAGAAGGAGTGACAAAACTTCTTCCCATGCTGCCTTTTTATTAAGACAAAAGACTTATTTGCATTTGGATCATGGAGTGTGGACTGGACAACACCATCTTTCTTATGTACTCCGGACTGTCACAAGAAATGTTTCAAGCATTATATACCCACTACATTAATGCTGAATATAAAACAGGATGTTTTGTATTCAATACTGTGTGGTGAAGTTTCCATATTGTAGACCAGGCACAGTCATCCCAGGTCTACAAAAAAGGCATAACAACCTTCCAGAACAACTCATGTAGCACCCAGCAAGACAGGAATCAGTTCTGTGTAGTGAGCCACTTCTGGCCACCACTCTAAGTATGGGAAGGGCTTCACAGATTCTGGATGCCCAAAGAGAGCCATCACTGATCTCTCAGAAGAAATCAAGTCCCTGTGAAGTGCAGCAAATTGATTACTGACCCACAAAAGGAAAAAACAACAGAGGAAACAGGCATTACTAGTAAATCATAAAATCTGGTCCAGAACAATATGTGAAATTAACTGGGGCATCTTCATATACGTCATTTGTCAAAACTTCAAAATCTCAAGCAGCCCTTATATACAAAACCTTCATCCCCAAACCTGCACCTAAGGCAGCTATGACAATGTGAGGCTTAAACTTCACTACCTACAACCCCAGCTTGCCATGCAAGAGCAGACAACTGAAAAAGCCTATGAGTGTCTACACATTGATGCAGTCCAGAAAATCACATTGAACTGTGATAATTTCTGTGGTCAGCACTATCAAGGTGAAATCAATTAAAAGACATTCTATATATACACATTATGAGCTTGAAGTCCTTTATTTCAAACTCAATTAAGCTACCAGTATCTCCCTTTTCAAATATTTGTCTGACATTGCCCTTTATTCCTACAATTCTGAGGAAAAATCTCTTTTAGTTAATATTTATCCTGGCTAAAAATAAATGAGCACTTAATTCTCAGCTGTTTCAAGCTCTAATTAAAACCAGTTCCACAGCCAGACACAGACACTATGCTAAGAAGAAACAGCCTCAAGTAACACAATGTTCATTGTTAAAGAAAGTGGTTCATAAGCAATTATCTCTTGTCAGCTCTAGCAGTTAATCTAACCTCTTCAATGACACCCAGTTATTTTCACACTCAGCATCCTGCCACGAACCAGTAATTATGGCCTGTACTTGCTATCTCTGCTGACACTGACTTGCAGACTACAGAGACATAGGCAAATGAGCTTATAACCTGAACATAACCAAAGGACACTAAAGAGGTTATTTTTTGCAACATGACATTTATTACTGAAATTGTTTGGCCATTAAACAACGATCATTTCATCATTTAATCTAATTCTAACCAAGACTCTGCTTCAAATGGAAACCTTTTCCACTGGATCTTTTTTTTTTCCTACTCGCAAGTCATTAAAAGCAAGTCATTAAAACAAAATTAATACATGATAAAAAAACTGCAGTGAAGGGAAAAAAACAAACCAAAAAAACAACCCTGTAGCTCTTATTTTGCTCCAGGGAGATTAAGATTTCTCATGCTGGAGAAGGGGGAGAAGGGAAAGTTAAAGCTGGCAAGCAGTGGCTGCAGAAGCAAAGACTGCAAACCCCCTCACACACCTTTCCAAAAACAAGTGGCAAAATACATCAGTTCTTAATATTTGTGTGCAATATGACACAATTCATGACAGAACATCAGCAATAACCTTTGAGAAGTCAAGGAAATGCACCTCAGGAAGATCAAGGAGAAAAACATCATCCTTGTTGTTAAAAAGAGGGTAAAGGAAGAGCCAAAGAATAATGGTCAAATTATTTTTCTTAGTAAAACACAGAAAAATACAATACCTGTGGGTATAGAAAAACAACATGTTCTAAAACTTTTTGACAATTCCTCATGATATTCTCATACCAAGAAAAGAAGTTAGTCTTGCATGGTTGTAAAAGGGGTTGGGAAACTTTACTTGGGGAAAATATAAATGGAAATTTGACTTTAAAAAAAGTAATATGGGTTACTTACGAACTCTAAGAGTTTGAAAGTCATAACTGAAAAATGTACTCTCACAATAGCCAGTATCAGCAGGTATCTGAACAGATTTTTCAATTAAATATTGAAATGTCAACAGTAGGTATAGCAAAATACACTATAGGGTGTATCATTCTACAAATTTGCCTGAGAACACAAGGTATAAGCTGTGCCTGCAGAGATCGCAAAAGAATTTAAGGATTTTAAGCACTAAAAGAAGGAACTGAAGACCTGGCATGATCCTATTCACCTGCCATGTACAGTTGATTGTTAAGAGACAGAGACTTATTACATTACATCAACAAAATTTGGTATCTCACCTGTGATTTAAATTATTTTCCGTGGAGTCTTGTCCTGTTGGCAGATGATAAGCCAAGCCACAATACAGCAGATTTTAAAATGAATGATATTTCATGTAATTATTCAAGTTAGAGTTAGAAGTAGTGCTACTTTGCACATAATGTCTGGTCCTGCGATTTTGTCAAAGTAAGGTACATCTTTATAACAGGAAGCTGCTCATCCCTGTTAGGAGGAGACTGCCTAAAAACAGGTAATGTCTTCTTTGCAGAATAACCAGAAGATAAAAAGTCTGTTTAGGGAAGACTTTCGTGGATATACTTTCCCTTCATTCCTAGAGCTCTCTAGCAACATAACAACAAAAAAAAACCCACCACAACACGTAAGCAGAGGGAGCTGAGCTATAAATAGAAATTTTTCCTACTAAAATTATTACTAGAATTTCTTGGTAAAGAGCTTAGTTGAAAGAAGCCTGAAAGAAAGTTTGATACAATCCTCTTGCAGCCTGCAAAATATCCACTTCTAGCCAGACTTAATACAACACCAAATCCAAATAGAGAAGCTGTCTCCTGAAATAAGACAGGCCAGCAGAGACATCTAATTATACTCTGTAGCACTTTACTATTTACACAAAACAATTTAAAAAATCCCCAAAATAAAAATCCACTCCCACTTTTCTTAAAGGAAATTAAAAGCCCTAATTATACAATCAGCATTAGCAACACAAATGTTACTATTTGGGCCATGAGAAGCATTTTATAATTATAGGGGAAAAAGAGAAGCAAATAAACAAATATTTATACTGGTTCTATCTTTATTTCAAAAATATTGTCACACTACATTCACTGAACAATTTTTTAAGTGACAAAGTCAAGTACTAAGAAACTAAACCAGAATAGTTTGGTTGAGCGATCATTATTTAGCTCTGTAAATGACAAAAATATTTTTACAGATCCACAATTACAAAATGATACACTTTTTCTTTCCACTGAAGCCTCAACTATAGGCCAGTGAGACAGTGAGAAGGATATAAGCCGCTCAAAGAGCAAGAAAATCATGTATTTATTTTTATCCCGATCATTTGAGAATGCTACCTACTCTTCCTGTTGGCTTCAGAACCATTAATTTCCTTTTAATAAGACACTTTTCACCATCACATCATTCAAGCATCAGTGCACGTTATCTTCTTATCTGCCCTGTGGAATAAGAACATACCTTTCCCCTTGTAAAAATAAGGGCAGTGAATCACTAATGGAGCTGGGGACAGAACTTCAGAACTTGTCTCCAGTCACGAATTTACAGATTGCTCATTCCTGTAGATCACAGATGGACTTATCATGTAATGTTCCCATGTACTTCAGGAGAAATGTTAAAGAGTCCAATTCTGCCATAAATAGCACCTGAAAAGGGGACAACTTGCAATATTAATGGCCCTCCATCCTAAAGTTGTTTTAGCTAATCCTTTAAAGAGGAAGTGAGGCTCATATACACCACTTCAGTATATCACTCATCCAATGCATAAGATCAGCCTTCCTTATCCTTGTGAACTCTTTGGCTCCCTTACACACATGGTGAGACATGCCATGTCAGCCATTCAGACTTCAGCCCCAGCATCTTGCCCTCTCTCTTACCAAACTTCTTGAGTCCCACCCATCTGATGGGATGTATTATAATACATCCATGTATTGTAAAATAAAGTAAAATAAATAAAACCCCCTGCCCTTCTTGGAGATTCTTCTTCCAAGTGATACCATTTCATCTCTCGTTCACTGTAGAGCACTGTACACTTCTGACAGAAGGTGTGGGACCAGATTTTGATAAAAATATTTGTGCTCAGGCAGTGTTTTGACAAACTGCCAAAATTCTGCAGACAACAAAAGCAACAAGAGAAAAAGAGTATCTGTTTTCAATCTTTTGTAACTTAGCTAAAAAAAAAACACTCTAGGATTTCAAGCAACAAAGAAAAAGCACTTTTTTTGGCTGTGCAGTTACCTCTGCTGATTTCCAAAAGATCTACTGTAAATAATAGACTTAATAGAATAGAGGCACAAAAATCTTTTTTAATGAAAAGTGTTAGACAACCTAGACTAGAATAAAAGGACATCAACTGCAGAATCTTGATACCCTTAAAAAACAATTAAAAGTGTAGTTCATCAGGCAGCAGCAGTAGCCATGGGCCAGATAATGTGCAAATCCCAAATTCACCTCAGTGAAACGATATTTCCACATCTGTGCAATGTTGACCTAAATTTTTCCTTTCCCATCTCATACTGTTCCTGGTCTACCAACTATGTGCAATTAAAATAAAGTTGCCCGAGGCTGTATCACTTCTTGCATAGGGTTGATATTTCTCCCCCCCAAAGATAAGGCAGAGAAGGCAGAGGGAACCAGCTATGACAGAGACACAATCTCTGAATCGGTAGCTACTAGAAGTGCACCCGCTGCCACTGAAAACCAGCAAAATTATGATCCCAAGTGCTGAACTACAAAGAAAACTGCACAAAGACATCTCCATGGAGGTTTCTATGGAAAATATTCTACAATGCAGTTTCGAGCAGGTTGGCGGGGGGGCGGAGGGAGGGAGAGGGGGAAGGCAGGGAGGTGTCACACAAAGTCTCCAAACTTTATGTAACATGTGACACTGAAATCTCCTTGTTCTTGTGCCCAAAATATTATGCCCAGTGAGAAAGCAACACTTCTTCTTCACCAGAAAATGTGGACTATACGAGCTGATGATTGTTTGAAAAACCCGTGTGACTGACTTTTCAGTAATACTGACAAATCATCCTCTTAGCATTACAAAACATCCACACAGAGGCACTTTTCTTCAAAACTTTCATTATTTAAGTGTTTTCAACAGGTTTGATTTGGCTCTGAATTGTAGGGAATTCATTGCTCTAAAATGTCAAGATAGCATTAGATTGTCCTGAAACAGACAGCACTGTTGCTAATGACTGAAGAGGGATTTGTGCTCCTCTGCACATCTAGTCATATTGTGGGACAAAGACAAAATGCACATCTTTAGCCTAGAAACTCCTCTTGAAATTCAAGAACTTTCACCCCAATGTCTAATTAGCTACTAGTCTCTGATACAGCTCTGATACAGCTCTGATACAGGTCTATTAAAGTCTTTGAAAGCTGCGATCAAAGTTTCAGCTGTCCCTAAAAAATAAATTGGAGATGTTGAATATCCAATTGAATAGGACATGGGAGAATGGCTTTAAACAGAAAGAGAATAGGTTGAGATTAGATATAAGGAAGAAATTCTTTACTGGGAGAGTGGTTAGGCACTGGAACACATTGCCCAAAGAAGCTGCTGATGCCCCATTCCTGGAAGCACTGAAGGACAGGTTAGATGGGGCCCTGAGCAACCTGGTCTAGTGAAAAGTGTCCCTGCCCATGGCGGAGGGGTTGGAGCCAGATGATCTTTAAAGTCCCTTTCAACACACACCATTCTATGATTCCATACAATAGGAATTGCAGAGCAAAGAAGTGGCACAGCTGTACAGAGACATACTGTGGAAGCGGAGAAGTGCTGTATAGTTGTTCCCCCTATGGCAATCAGTGGCCCACATGTCATAGTGGGGACGAAAAAAGGGACTAGTATGTCCATTTGTTCCTCTCATAAATATTCCCCAGTAGTGGTATGGGAAAGAAAATCTATCAAACACTATGCAAGGGAAAATCACCTCTCATTCTTCACATCAAGCATAGAAATAATTTAGTCAATAGAATATTCAGTCGCAAAAGAGACACAGGCTCTGTCTCTAGACAAATACACCCAAAAAAAACCAACTAGGTGATGTTTAACTGTGCTTTCAACACATTCTAAAGAGTACAGCTGAATCCTCTTTTGGAAGGATGGGATGAACTCTACTAACATGACAAAGCTGGAAAATATTGTTTCACCCTCTGTCATCACTTCATTAGACTCCTCCCTATTGTTGAAAGCTATAAAACTTTTTCCTCTAATGACTTTCATTTTGTGAGTCATTAGGCTGCTTCCTTAGCAATTCAGAATCCTACCTGTGATTGCACCATAGGCCTGACTTGAAGCAATATGATAAAAATCATAGAATGGAGTGGGTTGGAAAGGACCTTAAAGACCACTCAGTTCCAATCCCACTGCCATGGGCAGGGACACCTTCCACTAGAACAGGTTGCTCAAAGCCCCATCCTATTTGGCCTTGAATACTTACAGGGATGAGGCATCCACAACTCTTCTGGACAACCTGTGCTAGTGCTCTACCATCCACATTTCTTTCTAACATCTAATCTAAACCTGGCCTTTTTCCATTTGAAACCACTGCCTCTTGTCCTGTCACTCTCTGGCTGTATAAAAAGTCCCTCTCTCTCCTTTTTGTAAGCCCCTTTAAGGTACTGGAAGGCTGCAATGAAGTCTCCCTGGAGCCTTCTCCATGCTGAACAACTCCAGCTCTCACAGCCTGCCCTGTTGTAGGGGGAGTTTTCCATCTCCATGGCCCTCCTCTGGACCCACTCTAAGAGGTGCACAACTGTGTGCTGAGCACCCCAGAGCTGGATGCAGCACTCCAGCTAGGGTCTCCAGAGAAGAGGGCGAGAATCACCTCTCAGCCTGTTGGCCACACTGCTTTTGATGCAGCCCAGGATGGGGTTGTCCTTGTGGGCTGCAAGTGGACGCTGTTGGCTTATGTCCAGCATCTCATGTCCAGCTTTTCACCCACAACAATCTCCGAGTCCTTTTCTGCAGAGCTGCTCTCAGTGACTTCTCCCAGTCTGTACTCATATCTGGGGTTGCCCCAACGCAGGTGCAGGACCTTGCACTTGGAATGTGTGAACAAAGCACCTCTCTTGATACTCTTTTGTTTTCCTTGCAAAAGCTGATGCAGGTAGAAGGCAGCACTGTAGGATCTGTCCCAAGCACTCCCCCTAGACTGCCTGGGTAGACAGTGGAGAAAAGGTTAGAAAACCCTTTTCTTTGAGATATATAAGTATCTCATACATACATAATATATTCTTTGATATAATTATGTAATACAAATATTTGATGTGCTTTATCCTGAAGTGTCTAAAGCAGACCAGACATCACCCTAATGGTACCCATTTCTCTCCACTGATTATAAAGTGGAAGTGACTGGCTCAATATAAGGAAAGATGAGTATTAGCTGTGAGTGACATTTTTGCTAGTCTAGACACATTTCTGCTTTGCCTTTTTTATTATGTTTGTTTTTCTTTGCCAGTTCTCTCCTCTCTGAGTTACAAACTCCAATATCTATTTGCCACCACCTGATATTCATGCAAATGTCAGTTGAATTCTCTGCATGAAAAATACCATATCTTAGTTAAATACAATAAAACAAGCAAACAACAAACAATCATATACAAACCAACTTTATCACCACCCCGAATCCAACTCACGAACACAAATGCTAATTATAAATGTAACATTTAGATCCAGAGGTTAGGTTATGGTAAACTTCAGGATTTGTTTTGATCAAGGCAAATGAAAGCCAGTCCTGACAGTGAAAATCCAAGCAGATGACTTGTTTTTGCAGAATTCTGTCTGCATACAAATTGCCAAAAAGATTGATGATGAACCCTATGCAGGGATTAGAGTCACTGCAAAACAGTGATAAATAAATAAAAAAGATCTAGGTTTTATTTATTACTATCCACTGTAGGTATTCATCATTATATTTCTGACTCCTGGGATTTTTGCATGTACGTTATACACGTTCATTTCTCCTTGGCTTCTACATTGCCTGGCTACTTCCTCCCCTTGAAGATGAATAAGGAAAATGATCCATAGGAAAGATCAGACTCAAACCACTTATCTCTCATATTCTGCTTCTTTAACTAAGTGTATTAAGACTGGGACTGAAGCAGTTGTAAATAATATTTGTAGGTATCTTACTGGTCAGGTCTCATCAGATTGTGAACAACAACTGTAAATTGTTTTTATCTGAGGTCTCTACACTTTCAGAAGGGAAATTCCCACATTTGATGGTTAAAGACAGTGAAAACAGGAAGGGGAGAATATAATGGTCATCCCCAAAAAC
This sequence comes from Acanthiza pusilla, assembly GCA_036630365.1. Classification (NCBI taxonomy): domain Eukaryota; kingdom Metazoa; phylum Chordata; class Aves; order Passeriformes; family Acanthizidae; genus Acanthiza; species Acanthiza pusilla. The sequence continues at coordinate 15,252,348 of JAXCHO010000018.1, forward strand.
ATACACACAGAAATTACAGAACTAAGTTAGACCTCCCTGAAGAAAAACTTATTTTATGTTGCTTTATATATGCTTCAGTGGTTAAATCAAATATATATGAATTATTTTTAAGAAAAAAGAAACTGCTCTAAAAATCTCAATAAAGTAATTCTGAAGATTTGGAAATCTAAGATTAACTTGGTCAATGGTTAAAAATACATTCTCTGATTTGTTGCATTTTCTCATCATTAGAAATATTACATGGGCCAAGCAAATGAGCTGATGGATTGACTATTTAAAGCAGTGCAATTTTAAACTCTTTTCAAAATGTACAGTCATATGTGTAAAGCCAAGAATCTCAAGTACTCTTTCTGTTGGGAACAGTCAACCTTTAATCTTGTGCTTCAGATCACTGCAGGCAAGTTTAAGAAATCTGTTGGCCTTCACACACCCTCACAGGCTGGAAATACAGTTGTGCACTCAAAAGAGAAGGTCTCTAGACATTCAGGATATGAGAGCAATGAAGAGACACACATAAAAAAATCTCAGTCCAGCTCATTTGGTAAAAGTTGCATCTAGCAGGATGTTTAAAAAAGAACTGTTTGTTCCTTAAAGTAAATCACTGAAACATTAAAGCAGAGTTTTAAAAATAGCTTTTTCTAACATTCAAGAATTTACATTTTTATGTCATTCTGTATTTACAAGCAGCTTTTCTACCAAAACATCAATTTGACATTAAAAAAACATTCAGATCAAAGGAATGATGTGTAGAATAATCACTGAGCATCAGTAAGCAGAAATTAATTTTAAAAATAAGTATGTTTGAATATTTTAGCAACTTAAACATGTATTTTTTCTTAGAAAATAAAAAGTAACATGGATGACTCCTACAGATGCTGCCAGTTGTTAGGTGAAAGTATCTGCAGCTGTACACATACAAATGTAACAAGAAGACAAAATTAATACAGAAGATAACAGAGAAACAGATCACTTATTAAACTTGAGTTTAATATCTCTGACTAATGCCAGAAGTGTACAGACTGCTTTACAGTTCCTAATTGAGTGAACCAAAACGGGGAAAGATAAAACTGAGTTTTTAAACGTTTGGGGTTTTTTTCCCCGTTCATAGTTATCAAGGTAGATTATGAGCAAAATAAAGGAGTAAAATCAAGATAGAATACGGGCAGTATCATTCAGTAGACTACGAGCACAACAAAACTAAGATGATCAAAACTACCCAACACCAATTATCTTCTCATACCGCCCAGAACACACTGCACAATGAATTTAAGATTAAATCTGAGCCAGAGATCAGACCAAGGTTTACATATCTTTCAACTCAGCACACAACTGGTTTTGAAAAGGACTGTGGGCTGGAGGTAAAGGTGTTCTAGATGGAAAGCAGGCACAAGGCTAAACTAAGAAGATCAGTATGGACTGTGAGGAACATTGCACTCATGACCTCACAAAAATACTACACTAAGGACTTGTTTCTAAAACATATGTCTTAAAATTATTTGAGATAACCAATCAAGCTGACACATGAAAAGGAAATGTCCATTTATCAGTCTGATTACCCTACTTAACTGACTCCATCACTGGATCTTGTATAGGTATTCATCAACAGTTTGTTTAAGAAAAGGCATTTGCCCTCAGACCCACTTTAATGGTTTTAATATTTTCTTACAAGAGACAGGATCCCAGTTAATGCAGGAAGGTAATTTAAAGCCATTATTCTGTTTACTCCCTCCCTTCCAGACTCAAAGGAAAAGTTAGCCCTCAGTTCTCACACGTAACTAGCTATTCAATCCCTAAAACAGGTGGAAAACGGGTTATTACTGAGTAGTATCTAAGCAGATTCTTATATATAAGATATATGCACCTACAAGGAACATTCAGAAACTAAGGGGAGAGTTACACCTCTAATAACTCAGTCTTAACCACACACACACAAAAAAACCCTAATTAAATCAAAGGCAAGATGCTGGAAATGGATAATTAGAAAACAACCATGATCCAGAAGATGCTGTCAACTTTCAGCTGTAGTGACTCACAGAATACTGACAGAAAGCAGTCAACCCTATCCACCAATTACACATTGGTTTAAAAACTGTAATGAAGACATGGCCTTTCTAACCAACATTAATGTCCAAACAATTTTCTCCTCTTTGAGACAAAGCAGGAATGCCACTACATGTCGATTCATCTCAATGACTTTTTGGGGTGAAAAAGATGAGTGGGGAGAACATAGAACAAAAAAAGTCCTCTCATGCTCCTCTGCTGGCAAAACATGTCAAAAACCCCTAAAGCCCCTAAATTCCCTAAAGATTTCCATGCATGCCTAATACACACATGTAGCATGTATGAATATATACACACAAGTGTATGTCTGTATAAAAAGCAACATGTATGTACACAATATTAAAAAATCTCAAAAAATAGCAAATATCTATAAAAGCTAATGTGCTGATTTGTATCTTTTGAGATACAGTTCATATTCTTCACAGTAGCTAGGAAGGTGCTAAGCCTCAGTTTTTTTCTGAAAACAGTATTAACACAGGTATGTTTTTGTTACTGTTAAGCAGTGCTGACACAAAGTAAAGGCCTTTTCTGCCTCTTACCCCAACAGAGAGAGGCCTCGGGGTGCACAAGGAGCTGGGAGAGGGCACAGCCTGGACAGTGACCCCAACTGGCCAAAGGGATATCCCATAACATATCACAGGATCACAGAATATGCTGAGCTGGGAGGGACCCCCAAGGATCATCAAGTCCAGCTCCTGGCCCTGCACAGCACCATCCCCAAGAGTCACACCATGTGCCTGAGGGCATTGTCCAAATGCTACTTGAGCTCTGTCAGCCTTGGTGCTGTGACTGCTCCCCTGGGGAGACTGTTCCAGTGCCAGCCACCCTCTGGGGGAAGAACCTTTTCCGGATATCCAACCTAAACCTCCCATGGCAGAGCTTCAGGCCATTCCCTCAGGTCCAGTCTGTGATCACCAGGGAGAAGAGATCAGTGCCTGCCTCTCCTCTTCCCCTCCCCAGGAAGCTGTAACTGCACTGAGGTCTCCCCTTAGTCTCCTCCAGGCTGAGCAGAAGTGACCTCAGCCACCCCTCAGGGCCCTCCACCATCTTTGTTGCCACCCTTTGGATGCTCTCTACGGTGTCATGCTCAGCACAGAGACCTGAGGGAAGAAGGACAAAGGGGCAGAAATTCAGAATGATGGTGTTAAGTGACCATTACATGTGATGGAGCCCTGCTTTCCTGAAGATGGCTGAAGATCTGTCTGCCCAGAGGAAGTGGTGAATGAATTCCTTGTTCTGTTTTGTTTGTGTGCACCTTTTGCTTTACCTATTAAACTGGTTTTGTCTCCACCCATGAGTTTACTCACGTTTATCCTTCTCTTCTCAATTCACTGGAGAAGAGTGAACAAGCGGCTGCACAGGGCTCAGTTGTTGGCTGGGGGTAAACCACGACAGTCACAGCAAAAAGCAGCCACTAACAAGCACTAGACTCCCACAGGCCAGCAAGCCCCATGGCAAACAGAGAAGCCTGCCAATTAACAGCTAAACAGCAATAACACCTATAAAGTCAATCTAGCACACTCCTACCAAATCTGTTGTCATCTCAAATCTTTAAGCTCCACACTGGGCACCAAAAAGCACTCTATCCCAGCCAAAAGCAGCACAGCTATGCATATTTTGTATATATTTCTGTCTATGTGAATATGCATACAAATGTATTTACATACGTGCACACATACACACAAAATTTCAGTCACATCTCTTCCTCAAAATTTGCATCCCAAGAATAAGGTAAAGTTTGGCTGAAGAGAACCAGATAGTAAATAAATGCATACATACATAGATAAATAAAACGTGATTAATTTAATTTGGCCTGTTTCCACAGGAGAGTACATTAACCACTCCTCTTTCTAGTCCTCTTTTTCACATTGCTGCTCAATACTGACAAGCATGGAAATGAGGAGAGCTACTACACTGTATTCCTGTCTCCAAAGTCCCCAAAAGCACTAATTAATTCATAGGCCATAGCTTAGAAATTTATGAAAGTGAATATCTGAAACTTAATTGAAGTGTAGAAAAAGCTCTACCTTTTTTTACTTGGTTTACTCACTGGCCTCTTTACATCTCTAACTCAATTGCTTTATTATATTATTTGATACAACTCTTACATTTTTTAAAGCTATCAAACCGTATGAGAAAAATGTCAAAAATGAGAGTGCTTTCAAAACAAGGAACATCAGCTTTAACTATTACATCTCAAAAAAATTAAGCTCTTAGATTCTACCCTTATATCTCACTTCTCACCCCATCTTTTTTAACTTCCTTTTTCTTGACAATGTAGGCTTTTTGCTCCATGTGTCAGGTGCCGACCCCCTACTTTTCATCATGAAGTACATAATCCACTACAGACAGTAGGTGAAGCCAATGAGTCAAAGAACAGTATAAATAAACTATTTTTTAAAAAATTAAACCACGCAGTAGATTTGGGTGCAGTACCAATTTATCTCCAATCCACTAGACCATCCCATCTGATACACTTCAGCTGTGCTCCCATTCTGTGGGAAGATGGAAGGGTTATCACCACCATTTCACTGATGCAGAGTTTCATCCAGCTGTGTAACACACTAAGGGATGCTGAGCGGAGTCGGGGGGCTTCATTTGACTTTTACTCCAGGGCTTCCACTAACTGCACTGGGACTTTATTTACTGAAGTTGAGCTAAAAATTCACAACAGAACTGGCAAAACATAACAATGGATTTGTTCTCATCAGCTTAACATCTGGTTTCTGAATTAACATGAGTTATAATTATTAAACCAGAATAATCACAACAAATAGCAAGAGCTGCCCGTCTCCAGAGTGACCGACTCTGTTTCCTACAAGTTACTGCTTTTTGCTTGCATTCATCACTTTTTTTCCTACAAATTCTAAACACTCAATTCTTTCTCAAAGAATTCATGTTTCATGTTTTTATTGATCAGCAGTCAACGGGCTCAGAATTTCACACACTGTAAAATGCCTCAGTGCAATATGAATTTTAGTACAGTTACTCTATATATGGTCCCATGCATGCAGTTGTTCTCCTTGAATGAATACAGAAACACTCCTTGGTAATCTGCTTAGGACAGGCTTTAAATTTATTTTTTTTAAAAA